>CM077152.1:144374619-145697078 GCA_039583875.1 Platanthera guangdongensis
AGGTTGGGTTAATCTACCATATCTGTTGGTTGTACAGGCTAACACCTGAACCCCAAGATCCCAAACTAGATCCTTCTTTTTATATTTATTATTAGATTTAGCTTGCACAAATCATGGCCCAAAACAAAGATTATGCTAGCACCAGACCTCCAGTGTGCAATCTATCAAAGTTTGCACTTTGGAAAGCAAGGATTAGGCTCTACATGAATTCTATTGACGAAGATATTTTTAATTCTGTTTTGACAGTGTGTCCAAGACCTCCAGAGAGCACAAGCACAAATGCTGTTCCACCTCCATCAGGAACAGATGCTGACATCAAAAAGTGGAAAGTAGCTGATGCCAAGGCAATGAACATTCTAGCTCAGACAATGTCAGATGACATTTTTCAGAAGGTAGCTGAATGTAATTCAGCCAAGGAGATCTGGGACAAGCTCTCAGAAATAGTTCAGGATCAGCTGATGAGAGAAAGGACAGAAGATCCCATCTCATCTCCCAATATGAGAACTTCAAGAAGGGAGAAACTGAGTCAGTGGGAGACATGTACAACAGACTGAGTCTAATTGTCAGTGAACTGAGGACATTAGACAAAGAGATCTCACTGACAGAACTTAATGACAAGATCCTAATGTGCTTCCCCAGCACTTGGGATTCAAGAATCTGGCCAATTAAAGATGCCAGAAGCCTGAATGAGATCACCACTGAAGCCTTGTTGGGTAAGCTCAAATCTTATGAGCTACTCATCAAGAACAGAGAAGAAGAACAGAAGGCTGCTTCACCAGCCACAAGAAAGGAGAAGACTATAGCATTCAAGGCAACTGAGGATCTGCCTGAAGAAAAAGGACAGCCAATGATGAACTTCTCAGCTTGTTGGCCAAAAGATTCTATAAGATGGCCAGAAAGGACTTCAGAAGAAGATCATACAAGGAGCAGGATAAGCCAAGGTATGACAAGTCCATTGGCAATAGCAAAGACATTATTTGCTTTGGTTGCAGGAAACCAGGGCATATGGTTCCTGACTGTCCAGAAAACAAGAACAAGGACAGAAGGGACAGAAAAGAAAGAAGAAAGGAGAAGGACTCCAAAAGGAATGGAAATAGCAAACCTTCCTCCAGCAGAAATAAGCACACAAGGAAAGGATTTGTTGCTGAATCCTGGAGTGAGACTGAAGAGGAGTCAGAGGCCTCTTCCAGCTCAAGTGATGATGAGGATGATGCAGAGGAAAAGGAGTTCTGCATGATGGCAATCAATGCCTCACAACACAACTCAGAGGAAGAGGAGTCAGAGTCAGACTCAGAGACTCAACCTGAAGAAGATCAGGTAATCAGCTCTTTTGATTTCACTTCAGAAGATTTTAAACTTGAATTTAAAGCACTATGTTTAGACCTGCTAAAGTCTGAGAAAGAGATCATCTCTCTCAGAAATCAATTATCTGAACAAATGCTTAAAATCAGAAAACCTCAAACTCTCTCAGGAGTTGGAGAACTATAGGGAACAGATAGCTTCACTGAAGAGTGAGCTCTCTGAGGCCAAGAAGCTTGAAGAATCTCTCAATGGGAGAAGCATCAAGCTGATGGACATCACAAGCACAGTGAACTCAAGATTCAACAGTACACTGGGCTTGGGTGCCTCATCCAGCCAACCTATTGTTCTAACAACCCCTATCAAGTTCATTTCTGACAAGGGAAAGGGAGTTGTAGAGGTTGCCAGGAAAAATTCTGATCTGCCTCAGAAAACTAAAGTCCAGTACAAATCGTCGAACGGAGATCGACGATCGCCGAATGAAGATCGACGATCGCCGAACGCAGCTCGACGATCTCAGGACAAATCGTCGAACGCTGATCGACGATCTCAGCCAAGATCGTCGAACGCTGCTCGACGATCCCATATACCTGACCTCAGCCATAGTCGACCGTCGAACGGAGCTCGACGATCTGACCCACGATCGTCGAACGCAGCTCCAAGATCGTCGAACAGAGGTCAGAGCTCTGGAAATTTTTCAAAGGCAAGTCAAAATTGAATCCTAAGGGTTCTTCATCCCAAACCTTTAACCCTTATACTGAATGGATTATACCTCCAAGGAGATATCATCCTGAAGGATATAAGAGTCAGCCAGGGATATCTTTCATTTCTGAATTTAAAGGTTATCAACCTAGGCCCAAGGTAAACTGGGTCAAAAACAAGTGAATTGCTTTATGTGCAGGTGAAGACCTATCCAACATCTAACCAGCAATGGTATTTGGATAGTGGGTGCTCTAAGCACATGACAGGGAACAAGGACAACCTAAATTCCTTTAGAGCCAAGCTTGGACCCAAAGTTATCTTTGGTGATTCCAACTTTGGACAAACTAAAGGATATGGAGCAGTCCAGATTGGTTCTGTAACCTTCAAGAAGGTAGCATATGTGGAAGGACTGAAGCACAATCTAATCAGCATCAGTCAGCTATGTGATGAAGGCTACCAGGTGACCTTCAGCAAAACTTATGCAAAATCAAGTCAGAGGACAACACAACTGTGTTGACAGGTAAAAGGAAAGGTAACATCTACCTAGTAGATTTTCTTTCAACTACTATAGATATCTGTTTATTCAATCAGTTTGTAGACCAAATGTTTTATGGCATAAGAGATTAGGACACCTAAACCTTAGAACTATTGCTAGGCTCTCCAAGGACAACCTTGTTAGAGGACTACCTTCTGGCCCCTACAAGAAGGAAGGACTCTGCAAGGCTTGTCAATTAGGCAAGCAAACTAAAACAGTTTTAAGTCACTTAATAAGAGTGATTCACCTAGGATATTGTATCTGTTACACATGGATCTATTTGGACCCATCACAGTACAAAGCCTAGGAGGGAAATCCTACACTTTAGTGATTGTAGATGACTTCTCTAGATTCACTTGGGTGTTCTTTCTAAGGAAGAAGTCTGATAACTTTAAGTGTCTGACAGAGTTTCTCAAATGTATAAAGATTGAGTTCAATACTCACATTGCCCTGATCAGAAGTGATCATGGGACAGAGTTTGATTCTCTTCTTATGCAAGAGTTCTGTCAGAGTGAAGGGATCAGGCATACTTTCTCAGCTCCTAGAACTCCTCAACAAAATGGGGTAGCTGAAAGGAAAAATAGAACCCTTATTGAATCTGCCACTACATTGTTGTCAGATGCTCATCTACCTCTATCCTTCTGGGCAGAGGCAGTGAACACCTCCAACTATGTGCTGAACAGAAGTCTGATACATAAACTGAAGGGAAAGACTCCCTATGAATTACTCAAAGGGAAGAAACCTAAAGTTGACTATTTCAAAATTTTTGGTTGCATTTGCTATATTCACAATAATGATAAGAAACATCTAGCAAAATTTCAAGCCAAAGCTGATGAAGGAGTGTTTCTGGGATACTCCATGATCAGCAAGGCCTATAGGGTTTATAATAAATCATCACTGAAAATTGAGGAATCTGTTCATGTTTCTTTTGATGAAACTAACATGTCTTTCAAGGAGAAGATTTCTTCTACCATAGAACCTTTGCAGGAACACTCTCTAGTTGAAGATATGAACAAGCTACAGGTTGCTCAAGAGGATGAAAGCAGTGAAGATGAAAGCAATGCTCAACATATTGAAGCACAACCTGAAGAGCCAGTTGTTGTACCACAAGAGGAAACAACAACACAGGTTGGTGAACAATCAACACCCCCGTTGATTTAGTAACATCAAGAGACCATCCAATTTCCCAATAATTGGAGAAATCTCAGCTGGTGTGCAAACCAGAAATCAGGTCAACCAAAACCTGTTGCACACCTGCTTCCTTTCTCAAATTGAACCTCAGTCCATTCAAGATGCAGAGCAAGATCCACACTGGATCATTGCCATGCAAGAGGAGTTGCATCAATTTGAGAGGAACAAAGTATGGGAACTAGTGCCAAAGCCTAAGGATCATTCCATTGTTGGAACAAAATGGGTATTCAGAAACAAACTGGATGATCAAGGAGTAATAATAAGGAACAAGGCAAGGCTAGTTGCCCAAGGATATTCTCAAGAAGAAGGAATTGACTACGACCAGACCTTTGCACCTGTTGCAAGATTAGAAGCCATCAGGATATTTTTAGCTTATGCAGCTCACAAAGGCTTCAAGGTTTATCAGATGGATGTCAAGAGTGCCTTTTTAAATGGAGACATCAAAGAGGAAGTCTATGTCAGACAACCTCCAGGTTTTATCTCTCCAACTCATCCTGATTTTGTTTTTAGATTAAATAAAGCATTATATGGTCTCAAGCAAGCTCCTAGAGCATGGTATGAGACCCTAGCATGCTTTCTTTTGGAAAATGGTTTTATAAGGGGTAGAGTAGACCAAACTCTTTTCATTAGAACCCATAAGTCCCATACCCTACTAGTACAAATCTATGTAGACGATATCATTTTTGGTTCTACTGACTCAAAATTGTGCAGAAGGTTTTCTAACCTAATGCATTCTAAATTTGAGATGAGTAGCATGGGTGAGCTATCCTTCTTCCTAGGATTGCAAGTCAAACAACATGCTGAAGGCATCTTTATTTCTCAAACCAAATATGCTAATGAGCTGGTTAAGAAATTTGGCATGTCTGAGGCATCTTGTATGAAAACACCCATGCCTACCAATGCTGTATTGGATGCTGATGAACATGGGAAACCTGTTGATCAGACAACATATAGAGCAATGATTGGCTCTTTACTGTATCTTACAGCTAGTAGACCAGATATAATGTTTGCTACATGTATATGTGCTAGATTCCAAGTTAGCCCTAGAGAGTCACACCTCACATTAGTAAAGAGGATTCTTAGGTATGTTAAAAGTTGTCCAAATCTAGGTCTCTGGTATCCAAAAGATTCAGCATTTGAGTTAACTGGATTCTCTGATGCTGATTATGCTGGATGCAGAATTGACAGGAAAAGCACCAGTGGAACTTGTCAGTTCCTTGGTGATAGACTTGTCTCTTGGTTTTGCAAGAAACAAACATCTGTGTCAACTTCAACTGCTGAAGCTGAATATATGGCTGCAGGCAGTTGTTGTTCACAAATACTGTGGATTCAAAATCAACTCCTAGACTATGGTTACAACTTAGAGAAGTCAAAAATCTTTTGTGACAATACAAGTGCTATCTCCATAGCTCAAAATCCAGTCCTCCATAGTAGGACAAAACATATAGAGATTAGGCATCATTTCTTAAGGGATAATGTTGAAAAGAACAAAATTGAATTGCAGTATATCCCAACTGATTTACAAAGGGGAGATATTTTCACCAAGCCTTTGGATGAAAAGAAACACACCTTCTTCCTAAATCAGTTAGGAATGTTAGATGGAGGAAGTCTTAAATAATATCCAAGATTTTGAAAGCAAAAATTGACCAAGACTAGGCAAAATTTCTGATTTTTCTTAGTGTCTAAATTTCTCTGATCTCTGAACTGCGCTCGACGATTTTCCCAAAGATCGTCGAACGGAGTTCGACGATTTCCTGAATCGTCGAACTGAGTTCAGCGCTCCTTTGATAGTATAGACTATCTCTTCTGGTCAACGATCGTCGAACGGCGCTCGACGATTTTGTTCACTGAACGATCGTCGAACGGAGCTCGACGCCTTTCCAGATCGTCGAACGGAGATCGACGATTTGGAGTCTCTTCAGATTCCTTTAGAAGCCTCGATCGTCGAACTGAGTTCAACGATCTTTCCTTTTCTGCGTCGAACCCTAATATAAAACTCATTTTTCGCCGTCGTTCTCTCTTGCGCTTTCAATTTCTCTGCAAACTTTTCTTCCCTCCAAACAGTTCTACCTTGGTCGTTTTGTTTGTTAAGTTTTTGCAGGTACAATGGCCGTTTCAGTTGCTGTGCTCGCCGCCATGAAATTTGATGCAGGTTTTGACATTGATCTAGACTCCTTCAACACCACCGATCAAGTCTTCCAGGACATCCTCAATTTATTCAAAGATCAGCAACTTTCTGCCCTCATGACAACCAGAATCAAACTTGCCTCTGATGAAATCAAAGAATGGGTATATACTGCACACAACCTTGACAACAACACCATTGTTGGCTCTATTGGTGGCACCCAGGTACCTCTGACCCCAACAGTCCTCACAGAGGTTTTTGGTTAAGAAATGGTGAAGACTCTGCTGAACTCTCTGGAGAAGAATTCTCTGATATTCTTGCCAGGATGGGTCATCCTGAGGGGAACCCTAGCAAGCTGTTTAAGAGGAACCTGTCAGTGGAATACAGGTTTCTGGCAGATGTTGTAGGCAAGGTTCTGTTGGCCAAACATTCTGCCCATGACACCATCTCCAGATATCAGCTCTGCCTCATGGGAGCTCTGGTGGATAGGAAAAGCCTGAACTGGGGAGAAGTCTTTTTTGATCTGTGAAGAAAAAGATAAACAAAACATTTGTGAATTTTGGAAGAATTCTGGGAGTCTTCCTCCAGGCTAAGTGCCCTGCTCTGCTAGTCTCCTCTGGAGTGCACATCAATGCCTCCAAGAGACTCACCTGTGCCCTATTTGGGAAATGGGACAGGCAAATCATCAAGCCCAGCAGGCCCTCTTCATCAGCATCTGCCCCTTCAGGCACCAGGACTCTAAGAGTCACTCCACCCCAGGTCTCTGCCCCTGCAGAGGACCTGCCTGCTGCTAGTGCTGCTTCTCCTCCTCCTCCAAGCCCAACCCTACCCATTCCATCCACCACTCCAGCTACCTCCACCATTACAATTTCCAGCCCATCTCCAACATCAATACCATCTCCAGCAACCATCTCATCTCCACCAGCAGACCACTTCCATCCCCTATTCTCTTATCCCCCACCAGATGTCACCTCATCCCCATCCCTTCCATCCTTCACACTTCTGGATGAATCCTACATGGATGATTCCCCCTCCTCTCCTCCAGACTTACCATCCTCTTCCACATCTTTCCAAGACCTTCTCCACCACATTATTGATCAACCCACCTTCACTCCATCCATATCCATCCAACTATCCTCCATCTCCACCATCCCCTCTCCTGAGCCATTCATTCCACCCTTCAGCCCTCCTCCTCCAGCATCCTTAGCCATCCCAATTCCCTCTACCTCTGCTCCTGCCCTTGAGCATGTAGATCTGCCAGCCTTGGCTGACCAGTTGTATGAGCTCCTTGCACCCAGGCTCTCTCTTCTCATGGAGGCCTCTTTAGCTCCTCTACAACAGTCAGTGGCAGCTCTCTCTGCCAGGCTTTCCTCCTTCCTTACTCCTCAAGCAGCACCCCCAGCAGTTGCCTTGATCCAGAGGTATCTGCATCCAGGCAGGGGGAGATGCCCTATGAAGCCAGCCTTCATGCTGCTGTTGCTGCTGCTTCTACTGCTACTGATGCTGTTTCTGTGTCTGCTTCTACTACTGCTGCTGCTCCTGTATCTGTTGCCTCTGCTACTCCAGTCCTAGCAATAGACCTAAGGTCTTTGCTATCTACATTTGATACTGCATACTACTGCTGCCTCCCAGAGCCCTCTGCTGTCCAGCCCTCAGAAGATCTGTCCAAGGCTCTGGTGCCCTTCTCATGCTGTGACCCAGTATAATTTCTGCCTTTATTCATTCAGTAACTGCTGCTTCTGATGATGTTACTACTGCTGCTGCTGCTGAAGACAAGGCTGTATCTGCCTCTGAAACTATTCTTGCTGCTGAAGAAGACATTGTTCCAACTGCTGCTGATGAGCCCATTCCCCAGGATTTTCTGATGACAGAGGCTGTTGATTTTGAGCCTGCTGAAGTTGTTGTTTCTGAAGCTGCTGCTGCCCTCATTCCTGAAGTAATCACTGTTTCTGCTAGTGCTCATGTACCTGTTGTTTTATCTGCTGCTGCTATCTCTCCTGAAGTTACTAGTGCTGTTTCTGAAGTTGTTTCTGTTTCTCCATATGCTGTTGCACCTACTGTTATATCTGCTGCCCCTTCTGCTTCTGCTTCTGCCACATCAGCTGCTGTTCAGCTAAAAGAAGATCTGATGAAAAAGATTGATGCTTTATATGATGCACAGAGTTCTGAATATGAGGATTATAACACTGCTTCTGATGATTCATCTGCCACCATTGCAAGAAAAGGAAAGCAAGAAGTAAGGCTTTGAAGAGAGTCCCTCCTGCCAAAGTTAGAGATGACAATGATGTTCCCTACTATATTCTGCACAATTGCCCAATCTCTGAGCATTGGATGCAATTCTCTAAGAACCAGTTAAAGGCTATGAAAAAGAAGAGGAAGTATGAAAAGGTTCCACTCAGTTCAAGCACCCTCATCCTCCTCCACCACCTCCACCTGATGCAGGTGCAGGTGGCAGCTCTGCAAGTTCAGGCCCTGCTAGAAGCCAGGCTCCCTACCAACCTCATGCTAGAACTTATCAAAGGGAAAGCCAGTCTAGGGGCTCTTACTCTAGAAGGGGAGGATATAGGGAAACCAAAGAGAGACTCAGGTTTACTCCAAAGGGCATTCCAGGCAGCATCCTTACTCTAGGGGAGGACATGTCTCTTCTGATACATCTTCTGGTCCTTTCCCCTATAAGCTCAAAGATACTGTGACTGCCAGGACTCCTCAAGATACTTCTTCCAACAGGTATGAGCCACCTGTTCCATTTGAGGACCCTGAGAAGAATCCTATGGCTTGGACTGCTAGAATGAAAGAGCTGGCTGCTTTAGATCAAATCAAGAAAGCCAAAGAAAAAGGCCTAGACACTTCCAACATCTCCACAATGTCAGAACAAAGACAGAAGGAATTAGAGAGATATGCCTCCAGCAAATTTTTTGATGCAGACAGGTACATGGAGTTGCATCCTGCTGCAGTGGTTCCAAGGACTTCTAAGCAAACATATCTGGGAGCAGCTGATGATACCAGATCCAACAAGAAGCATTAAATCCTAACAGAGAAATTAAAATGGTAAAAGGCAAAGAAAAGGAATAACTCTGTAAGGTGATAACTCTTGGTTTTTCTGACTGCCTTCTGGATATCATGTTTATATATATCTCTGTGATGGTTCTGTGATGTCTAGCTGCTGTTGTCTTTATGTTTTTGTGACTGTATGATGTTGTTTGTTTTTCCTATGTCTGTAAATAGTTTTCCTAACCCAAATAGGGGGAGATTGTTGGAACACCCTATTACTAATTTGGGTCAGGATCACTATGTCTCTAGGAATTATGTTTTGACCTTCTGTATAGATTATAGGTCAATTAGAATTGAGTTTAAGGGTTAGAAGGCTAGGATTGGAAGCTGCCCTGAAGACCCAAGTTTTTCTGGAGACTAAGTCCAAATCGTCGAGCTCAGCACGACGTTTCGTCGAACTCCGGTCGACGATCGTCTAGCTCAACTATTGACAGATCGTCGAACTCCATTCGACGATCGCTGAGCTCAACCCTCATAATATCGTCGAGCTCTGGTCGACGATCGCTGAGCTCAACTCCTCAATATCGTCGAACTCCATTCGACGATCGCTGAGCTCAGGCCGACGATTTTGACTCTGCACTGGATCCTTATCTCTGAGCTCAGTTCGACGATCTTTGAGCTCAGATCGACGATTTCTTTGCTGCTTGCTTTTCCAATTCGCTGAGCTCAGCTCGACGATAGCAGAGCTCAGTTCGACGATTTCAGTTATCTTTCAGAATTCAAATTCAAATCAGATAGAAGTTATTCTGCATTTAATTCAGAAGATCTGCCAGCCATTTCATTTACTTCTGGAGCAAGTTTCAAGGGATTTTTCAAGGAACAAATCAGTGGACTTTCCTTCAGAACATATTATGCAATTAAGGCTGTAATCAATGCAGACCAACGGCTATCTTTGACAGAGTAATATTCTATTCAGACTCAGAGAATAAAAGAGAATGTTTTTGAATAAAGACAGAGAATAGACAAGAACAGAAAATAGAGATTGACAAGAACAGGACACACCTCTCAATATACAGAGACTCTGAAAAATATTCTGTCAACAAGAATTCAGAAGAACACTCATCAAGAGATCAAGCTTTCAAACATTCTTCAGATCTCTTCAGCTCTCAAGTGTTCAAGGCCAACATCATTCCAAGACTCCAGACACTCAACATTTCAGCTTGCTGAAATCATCTTCTACTGGAGATCTATCTTTGAAGGCCTATCACCCTCAGCAAAGCTCATCTTCCTGAAGATCAAGGACTCAGGGGGAGCTTTGAAATCAATCCACTTAGTCTTCTCAGTTGATTGAGAAAGAGAAGACTGCCATAACTCTCTCAACCCCCTCTCTGTAAAGGGTTTTTCAAACTCCCTTCAAAAGTTTGAATCTGGTTTTTGAGCACCTTGTCAAAAGCTCATTGGTGGCAAGACACCTGATCAAAAAATCTGATTTGGTTTTTGAGCACCTTATCAAAAGCTCATTGGTGCCCAGGACACCTGATCAACTCATCCTGCAGTGGATTCCTACCTAGGGTGGTAGAAGAGTGGATGTACCCAAGTTGGGGAACCACTATATTTCCTTGTGTCATCTGGTTCTGTATGTTTTCTTTTTGTTTCTGGCCTAGATTTTCTTGTGCTTAATTTCTGCATAGCTTAGTTTTATTTCTGCTTCCCTGCTTACACTCATTACAACAATTGTTGTAAAGCTTTGCAAAAGTTTTTCTTTGTGTTTTAAAAAAGCACCATATACTCTATTCACCCCCCTCTAGAGTATATCTGATCTAGTTTCCCCTTTCAGACTCAGCGGACACCCGGCTTCAGTCCGCACATCCCGAGCCCACAACTTTGCCACAGAAGCTCCTTCCGGACTCAGCAGACACCGACATCAGTCCGTCCACAGTTGCAGACACAACCTCCAGTCCGTTTATCCCCAAACTCGTAACCAAGGCACATGCACTTCTACCGAGTTTGGCAGACTGAGAAGCAGTCCGGCTCCACTGCGTGATCTCCCCAGACTGAGCCAAACATGGACTTGGTTCAAACCCAACCAAGTCCACACTACTGGCCACAAGGGCCAGTCTGCACTTACTGGCGGACACTGGAACCAGTCCGCCTGTCCCGGCGAGCTCCAGTATCATCCCGCACTGACTGGCGGACTCCGCGGCTTCCACTTGCTGCTGCACCAGAGCAAGACCAAGGCAACTGCCAAACCGGTCTGTCGAGCTGCAGTTCTTCAGTCCGCTTCATGCCAGACTCTGCGGCTAGAGTTTCTATCTGCCCGGTTACTTCCTAAGATCCAACTGCCTGCTGAGCACAAGCCAAACTGGCTAACTGCCACTACTGTCTGCGTAGTCCGCGCGAACAGGCCGCCCAGGCTGCTATAGAGCAAACCATCTACAACATCCTTGCCGACTTAGTAGTCCGCCAACCCTGTCAGCGTAGTCCGCGCGGATAGGTCCAAGTGCTCCATTCACCCACTTTCACATCACAAATTTCAACACCCCCCTTGAAGTGAGAAGTGGTGAATAACTCCAGCAGCTCTCATAACTTTGCACTTGATCCCTCTGATAGCATCTATGAAGAAATGTCAAAGACATAGTGCTCGCCCCACATATCATGGACCATGAGGGAGCCCTCCAGCATCTCTCAAAAGGAGCCATGCTTCTCTCTGCCTTCTTCAGCTTCAACCTCCACTCATGCATCACAGGAGTATCACCAACTATCTTGGGCACAAAAGCCCAAGCCTCATTACCTCTGAGATAAGTCACCTCTTCAGCCTTGGTGTCAACCACCTCCTTGATTCTAGTGGGGTCATCATAGCCGGAAGATACTTGTTCGACCTGAGGGCTAGCCAGGAAACATGGGATCAAGCCTGCTGTGTTCCCTTCACTATTTCGAGCTAGTGGCTTACTGATCCTCTTCGATCTCTGAAGAACCTGATCACGGCTAACCACCTCCGCTGCTCCTGAACCAGATCCGTTCCCGGGCAAACCCGGAACAATGCTCCCCTTGCTCTCTGAATAAGATGCCTCCTCACTAGAACCAGGAGCACCTGGAGCAATGATCCCCCTGCTACCTGAACCAGAATACTTCCCTCTTGAACAAGAACTGCCTGGAACATCGCTCCCTCTGCTTCCTGAACCAAAAGCATCCGCCTTCGAGCCAGAAGTACCTGGAGCATTGCTCCCCCTACTTCCTGACCCTAACGCCTTTGCCCCAGAGCTAGAAAAACCTGGAGCTCCTAGTGACTCAGGCAGCTCCATCTAAACCTTAGCAACACCCTCCTTCAGCCCACAATCTGACCTACTCATCGCTAGCTCCACACAAGAGCTATCCCAATACGACGTCAACTCATCGAAGATAACGTATCTCGACACGATGAGTCTCTTCGTCGTAGGATCCATACACCTCCATCTTCTCCTCTGCTCATCATACCCAACAAAGACTAGCTTCATCTTGAGAGCAACCGGAGTGTGTAAGTAGCAGGTAGATCCAAACACCCTTAGGTGCTTCACATTGGGCTTTACTCCGAACATCAGCTCATAAGGAGTCTTCACATAGATCGGACTAAGAGGCATCCAATTGATGACATGAGCAGCACAGGCCATCCCTTTCCGCCCATAGAGCCTTAGGAACGCCTTTACTCTGAAGCCAACACTTGCAGGTCTCCGTTAACCAATGGATCATCCGAGCTGCAATACCGCCTTACTGTGAAGTATATCCACAAGAAAGCTCCTTCCGGATCCCTTGCTTCCTACAAAATTTAGACAACCTAGTTGAGCCAAACTCACCACCGATGCTTGTCCTCAACTTCTTGATCCTCAAGCCAAGCTGGCCTTCCACAAGCTTCTTGAACTCCACAAACAAGCACATCATGTTATACTTCTTCTTCATGAAGTATACCCAAGTATACCTTGAATAGTCATCAACCAATATTAGCATGAACTTGATGCCTCCAAGGCTGGCGGTGACGGTCGGTCCAACCAGAGCACAATGGACAACCTGCAAAGGTGCTTTACATCTGGATTGTGCCTTATCAACCATGAAGCGATAAACTTCACTTCGCTGACATCCCGCACACCCCTGACCATCGTCATAGGATGACAATCTAGGCAATCCTCTTACGGGTCTTCTTTCCGCCATTGCTTTCAGCTTGTCCATCCCTAATGCCCCAGTCTTTCATGTCAGATAGATACACTATCACTGGCCTTCATCCGATCAGCACCAGAACTTGTTAAATACCGAACAAAGTTCTTCTACTTGCCTCCAACATGAGCTACATTCGCCGAGAGCAAGGTAA
The DNA here is from genome assembly GCA_039583875.1 of Platanthera guangdongensis. Lineage (NCBI taxonomy): Eukaryota > Viridiplantae > Streptophyta > Magnoliopsida > Asparagales > Orchidaceae > Platanthera > Platanthera guangdongensis. Next base: position 144,387,802 of record CM077152.1, read on the forward strand.
CCTTGCACTCCTTCCTGAGATGACCATGCTGCTTGCATTTATAGCACCTTGGTCCTTCCATCCTCTTCCCATCATGGCTTGGAGAAACACTCATCTCTTGTTGATATGAACTAGAAGGACCATCCTCGGCAACAACCTTCACCTCCTTTCTAAACAACCCATCAAGGGAAGTCCAAACCTCCGTAGCTGACAGACATCCACTGATGTGGTCCAAGAGCTCTGATGAGATCACCTGCTTGAGAATAGACTCTGCTTTCGCATTTGTCTCCTTCCAAGCTCTCATCTCTTCAGCATTGCCAGCAGTAGCCTCTTGTCTTTCTGCTCCGCATACAACCTCCCAAAGATCCTCGCCAAGAAGAAAGCTCTCCATACAAGACTTCCACCTATCAAAGTTCGTCTCTGTAAGGAGATCAATTCCAAAATAACTTTCATCTTCCACTGCCATGGTTCTACCACTGGCTCCCTCTTTAAAGAGTAACAACCACTTCAGTTGAACGCTGCATATCCACTCCAATCCTGCTCCGAGACCAAGTTCACTGCTCAAGAAACTGAACCTGGCTCTGATACCATGTTAAATTTTCTCAAGGTTGTCAGCAAGATAGCCTAAAGCCAAATTAATATTCTCAGAACTATCCAGTTCACACCTTGATCACGCGGAAATTCCCTGGAAACTGGAGGGAGCAAGGGTTATCTCAACTGAAGTCAATCAAACAGCAACACATGCAGCATAAGAGTCTTACTGATTTACAACAATCTTCTTTACATGGCGAGACATACATGGCGAGACATGCTTCACCAAGCAACACCCAAGGGAAAGCAGAGACAACAAAAACAAGACAAGAGAAACAAGCCGCGCGGACTCAAATACAAGCCGCCGGTCTACTGCTGTGGAGTCCGTTCAGTCCTCCAGGTCGCCAGACCGTAACCCAAGCCGTGTGGACTACCCCTTATTACAATGCTTGCTCTAGCCGCAGATCTGCAAGCCGCCTGACCGCGAGGTCACCTAGCCGCCAGACTGCACAAGCTGCGATGTCGAATAGAACAGTCCGCTTGAAGCAGGCAACTTCTTGAACCCCGAAACAAGTTTCCAAAGAGAAGACCATCTGGTCGCTGTACGCGATCTGCTATTTTCCTCCTGTTGCTTATCCACAGAGTTCGCACTGTCCCTGACCGTAATCAGAGCCAAGTCCTGACTTTTCAGCGCTATCTGCATAACCTGCACAGCACAACCCGGCCAACTCAATCAAACCGTGCGAACACAAATTTTTAGTTCGCAACAACTGTTGCGAGCTCAAGGTACTGTTCATTTACGCATGGAGGTTCACTTGTTCCTGATGTGACATGGGTCCTATTTATAGGCACGATGACGAGTGTGGTCACTGCACTAATCGATAGGATTACCGCCACATCCCGCAGCAAGAACATATGTATCTGCAAGACCCGTGGACACACTCCAGTCCGCCGCTACGTGTGCAGGATATCCAGTCCGCCATTGCTTCTCCAAGGTCGGACATCAACACCAGCCCGTCTTGTCGCATGTCCAAGCCAAGACCACCACAGCCGGACTCCTCAGTAACAGTCTGCCAATCTACGGACACAGCGCTTCAGTCCGCCAATCCCGAGCCCACGGCTTCGCCACCAAAGGCAACTACCGGACTCAGGAGGATATGCTGTTCCAGTCCGCCCATATTATGGACAGCACTAGTTTGCATATCCCTGTAGACAACTCCAGTCCGCAAGCCAAGTCAATAGCCTTGTTACCAAGACACCTTCTGGACTCAGCGGACTCCAGCTCCAGTCTTCTTACACAGCAAACTTCCAGTCTGCATATACCGCAGACTACTCCAGTCTGCATATCCCGCAGACTGCTCCAGTCTGCATATCCCGCAGACTGCACCAGTCCGCATATCCCAAGTCCACAGCCATGCTAGTAAGGCAGCTGTCGGACTCAACGGACACCCGGCTTCAGTCCGCACATCCCGAGCCCACATCTTTGCCACAAAAGCTCCTGCCGGACTCAGCGGATACTCGACATCAGTCTGCCCACAGTTGCGGGCACAACCTCCAGTCCATTTATCCCCAAACTCGTAACCAAGGCACATGCACTTCTACCGAGCTTGACGGACTGAGAAGCAGTCCGCACTCCACTGCGTGATCTCCCCGGACTGAACCAAACATAGACTTAGTTCAAACCCAACCAAGTCCACACCACTGGCCACAGGGGCCAGTCCGCACTTACTGGCGGACACTGGAACCAGTCTGCCTGTCCCGGCGAGCTCCAGTATCAGTCCGCACTGACTGGCAGACTCCGCGGCTTCCACTTGCCGCTACACTAGAGCAAGACCAAGGCAACTGCCAAACCGATCTGCGGAGCTCCATTTCTTCAGTCTGCTTCATGCCGGACTCTGCGGCTAGAGTTTCTATCCTCCCGGTTACTTCCTGGGATCCAACTGCTTGCTGAGCACAAGCCGACCTGTCTAACCGCCACTACTGTCCACGTAGTCCACGCGAACAGACCGCCCAGGCCGCTACAAAGCAAACCATTTGCAACATCCCTGCCGATTTAGCAGTCCGCCAACCCTGTCCGCATAATCCGCGCAGATAGGTCCAAGTGATCCATTCACCCACTTTCACTTCACAAATTTCAACAATAGAAGTCATAGATTTGGACAACCCTTTATATATCTCAAAATCCTTTTTAGCAAAATATATTGAGATTCTTTAGGGTTCACTTGGAACCTAGCAAAAATGCATGTAACAAACATGATGTTTGGCCTACTTGCTGTGAGATATAATAAGGACCTAACAATGGCCCTATACAACTTCTGATCAACAAATTTTCCATGCTCATCAGAATCTATCACAGCATTTGCAGCCATGGGTGTCTTCATTGCTGTAGCATCACACAACCCAAATCTTTTGATAAGCTCCTTAGCATATTTATATTGGGAGATGAAGATACCATCAGATTATTTTTTCACTTGGAGACCAAGGAAATATGAAAGTTCACCCATGCTACTCATCTCAATCTTTGAATGCATAAGGTTAGACAACCTTTTGCATAGTTTGGGATCAATTGAGCAAAAGATTATATCATCTACATAAATTTATAGTAATAAGATTTTATCTTTATGATGCTTAATAAAAAGAGTCCTATCTACAATGCCTCTAGAAAATTTATACTCTAACAAGAAGCTACCTAAGGTCTCATACCAAGCTCTTGGAGCTTGCTTTAAACAATAGAGAGATTTATGCAATCTAAAGACTTAAGAGGGATAGGTTGGAGAGATAAAACCTGGAGGTTGCTCCACATACACTTCTTCTTTGAGTTCTCCATTTAGAAAAGTACTTTTAACATCCATTTGATAGACTTTGAACTTTTTGAATGCAGCATATGCACGGAAGATTCTTATAGCCTCAAGTCTTGTAACATGAGCAAATGTCTGATCATAATCAATGTCTTCCTCTTTCCTATTACCTTGATCCACTATCCTTGCCTTTTTCCTCATAATGTTGCCTTCTACATCTAACTTGTTTCTAAACACCCATTTGGTTCCATTGAATGGATAGTCTTTGGTTCTAGGAACCAATTCCCAAACTCTACATCTCTCAAATTGTTTGAGCTCCTCTTGCATTGTAATGATCTAGTGGGGATCTTGTTCTGCATATTTAATGGATTGGGGCTCATGTTGAGAGAGGAAACATGCAAATATCAAGTTAGGGTTGAGTTGATGCCTTTTTTGCACACCAGCTGAAATGTCTCCAATCACTTGAGATCTAGGGTGATCTCTAAGTGTGACAAAGTCAGTGGGAGGAGCTGGTTAGGCAACAGCTTGGGGAATAAATTCCTCTTGTGGAATTTCATTAGCTATTGGAAAGGGTTCAGTCACCTCTATACTTTCTTCTTCACATTCTTCTTCAACTTGTGGAGAGGGATGTATTGGAACCTCTTGGGTGAGGCTTAAATCATCCACCCTCTCACACAAGTGAGGTACCTGAAAAGTGCTGTTGGTAAAAATTTCTTTCTTGTTATAAGACATTTTAGCTTCATCAAAAGTCACATGTATAGATTCTTCAATTTTTAAAGTAGATTTATTAAACACCCTATATGCTTTGCTGACTTGGGAATATCCTACAAAAATTCCCTCTTCAGCCTTAGCTTCAAACATTATAGTATATTTCTTGTCATTGATATGTATATAGTATATGCAACCAATTATTTTAAAATAGGTGATTTTAGGTTTCTTCCTTTTAAGCAATTCATAGGGAGTCTTATTCTTAAGTTTATGTATTAGGCTTCTGTTCAGTACATAGTTTGTTGTACTCACAGCCTCTACCCAAAAGGATAGGGGCATGTAAGCATCTGCAAGTAATGTGCCAGCAGATTCAATAAGGGTTCTATTTTTCCTTTCAGCTACCCCATTTTGTTGAGGAGTTCTAGGAGCTGAGAAGCAATGCCTGATACCTTCCCGCTCATAGAACTCATGCATAAGAAGAGACTCAAACTCAGTACCATGATCACTTCTGATCAATGCAACTTGAGTGGAGTACTCAATCTATATGGTCTTGAGAAAATCGGTAAGAACCTTGAATGTATCTGACTTAGATCTCAGAAAGAACACCCAACTGAATCTTGAGAAGTCATCTACAATAACTAGAATATAAGATTTCCCTCCAAGGATTTTGTACAACAATTGGGCCAAAAAGGTCCATGTGTAGCAAGTACAAGATCCTTGGTGAATTACTCTTATTAACTGATTTAAAGCTAGATTTAGTTTGCTTGCCTAATTGACAAGCCTTGCAGAGGCCTTCCTTCTTGTAGGGACCAGAGGGCAATCCTCTAATAAGGTTGTCTTTAGATAACCTAGCAATTTTTTTCATATTAACATGACCTAATCTTTTATGCCATAAATCATTTTGATTGCTAACAAGATTAAGTAAACTTATATCTGATGTTGTACAATGAAAATCAACTACATATATGTTGACTTGTCTATTTCCAATTAAAACAGTTTGGTTTTCTTTAGAAGAAATAATATATGAGCTGGAGTTAAAATATACATGATAACCTTCATCACATAGTTGACTTATGGAGATGAGGTGATGTTTAATTCCACTTACATATGTAACCTTTTTGAAGGTAACTGCTCCAATATGAACTTCTCCAAAGCCTTCAGACTGGCCACAGTTTGAGTCACCAAAGATCACCTTTGGTCCATTCTTGGACTTGTAATTATTTAAGTTGTCCTTGCTGCCAGTCATATGCTTGGAGCATCAACTGTCCAGATACCATTGTTGATTTAAAGCTGGACAGCTCTTTACCTGCAATGTAAAAAATAGTTGTTCTTGACCCAGATTACCTTGGGCCCTTTATTTTTATGAAATGAAAAACTGGATATAATCGAAAATTCAGGTTGAGATTTATTTCCTAAGGGATGGTATCTTCTAGGTGGAATTTCCCAGTTAGCAAATGGATTAACAGGTTTCCTAGGTTGATTAAAGTTCCAGTTAAAGTTATGATTTTTGTTAAGTATGACCGGGTTGGACGAAATGTTGTAAGTTTGTCGATAAGAGTTCGACGAAATTGGATGAGATTGTCGATCTCTGCTCAGAGAATGAATATATTCATTTTCTGTGCCCCATGTTCGTTGATCTATGCTCGAAGAACCATACACAGTTCGTTGATCACAGTAAGACGAATTATTATAGCTAATGTTGGCGTTCATAGATCGTCGTTCGGAGTTCGACAAACTAGCTACATTTCATCGTTTTGAGTTCGACGAAATCTGTTGAACTTTATTTTTATTTTGAATTTTCTTGTTTCTGTTCATTTGATTTTTAGAGTTAAGTAAATCTTCTGTGTGTTGCTTATTGTTTATTACTTATTTTCCTTTAGCTGAAACAAATTTTATGGGGGTTGATAATATAGTTTTCTTAAGTATGGGAGGTAAGCTTGATGAAGCACCTAAGCCGAGCTTGTTATTTAGTCTGGCATTGTATGTACTTGTGGTTTCCATCAGCTTAAGACTTCTCCCATTGAGAGATTCCTTAAGTTGTTTGGCCTCACATAGTTCTGTTTTTAAAGAAATAATTTGTTCATTTGCTAAAACTAAATCATCTTTCAGCTTAGTGTTTTCAGCAAATAAATTATCAAATTCACCTTGCCTATCTCTTAGCATTTTGATTTCTTTTTCAAATCTTATTAGGTCATTGCATAAATCTTTGAATTTAATTTTAAAATCAGTAGAATTGAAATCAAGGAAGAAATTACCTGATCCTCTTCTATCTCAGATTCCTCATCTGATTCCTCAGAATGACTTTATGCTTGGTGTTCAGCATCAGGCCTGCTGCAAGAGGCATTAATTGCCATGAGGCAAACTTCTCTTGCCTTGGCTTCTTCTTCATCTTCACTAGAGCTGGAAGATGAGGTCTCTTCATCAGTATCACTCCAAGTTCCATAATGAATACTTTTACCTTTGTTTTATATTTGCTGGAGGAGTCTTTTCTTGAGTGCCTGCTTGAATTCTTCTTGTTCTCTTTCTCTTTTCTTCTATCTCTCTTCTGAGCTTCTGGGCATTCAGGAAGAATGTGCCAGGCTTTCTGCAGCCAAAGGAGATAATCTCCTTGGTAGGAGTTCTGTCATATTTAGGTTTATCATCACTCTTGGATGGTCTTCTCCTAAAGTCTTTCTTGGCCAGTTTGTAAAATCTTTTGGACAACAAACTCATCAAATCTTCATTGGTAGGAAGGTTTTCTGATTCTTCTATTGCATTGAAAGCAATATAGTGCTCCTTCCTTGAAGAGGTTAGGCCTTCAGTTTAGTAGCCTCTCTAGTCTTGATTAAGTGCTCATAGGATTTGAGCTTTCCCAGAAGAGACTTAGTGGATATCTCATTCAAACTCCTGGCTTCTTTTATTGGCCAGATCCTGGAATCCAAAGTGCTGGGGAAGCACATCAGGATTTTGTCATTGATCTCAGTTAAGGAGATATCTTTATCCAAGGTTTTTATTTCATTGATGATAACATTAAGCATGTTATACATCTCAGCCACTATTTCAGATTCCTCCTTCTTAAAGTTCTCATATTGAGATATTAGGAGGGATCTTCTGTCCTTTCTTTCATTTGCTAAGCCTGCCACCATCTAGTTTAGAGAGTCCCAGATTTCTTTAGCAAAAGTGCATTCAGCCACCTTTTGAAAAATGTCATCTGATATGGTTTGGGCCAGTATATTCATAGCTTTTGCATCAACTATTTTGTCTTTCTTCTGAGCATTAGTCCACTGAGGTGGTGGAACTGCATGAGTGCTAGAAGTTGTTGTAGATATAGATGTTGTTGGTTGAGGAGGACCTATCAAAATAGAATTGAAAATATCGTCATCAATAGAGTTCATGTAAAGCTTGATTCTTGCCTTCCAGATTGCAAATTTGTTCAAGTTGCAGACTGGAGGTCTGATGCTTGCATAATCTTTATTCTATGTCATTGCTGTAATAATAAAAAAACTAAAGAAGAGAAAAACAATCTAACAGGTATCTTGGTTCAGATGTGAATTTCTGAAACCAAAGAAAACAAGTCTCTGATACCAATTGAAGGATGGTATGAAAGATACCACCCCTAGTTAGACTATTTAACTCTTGAGGGGGGGTGAATAGAGTATTTTAAAATCTTGTTAGATTCTTGTTGCGGAATTAAAATAGTGATACTTAATTGTGTAAACAGATAGGTGCAAAAATAAAACTAAGCTAGACAGTAAGCATCACACAGTAAAGAATAAGATAGCATCACAGACAACACAAGAATTTTATAGTGGTTCCCCTAAAACTTGGGTACATCCACTCTTCTACCACCCTGGTAGGAATCCACTCAAGTTTTTGATCAGGTGCCCTATCACCAATCAGGTTTTTGCTCAGGTGCCTGTAATCACAAGATCTGCTTCAAGTAGATCAGGAAACCCTTCAGGCTTTGGATCATGTGCCAGAAAATCAAATCAAGTCTTTTGATCAGGAGACTTGCAACAAAGTGTTTAACTTTTGAAGGGAGCTGGAACCCTATGTGCAGTGGGTTGAAAAAAATAAAAGCAAAATGTTGTCACTACTAGAAAACAGACTTTTGGCCAGGGCAAATTTCCCTGGCAAAAAGTTCAAAACCGTGGCTAAAAAGTTTTAGCCACGGTCTAGCTACGGGAAAATTCCGTGGCTAAAGTCGGCGTGGCCAAAACTTTTAAGCCACGAATTGGCCGTAGCAAATAGTATTAGCCATGATAAAAAATACCGTGGCAAATAAGCCAACTATTAGCCACGGTATGAAACCCTGGCTAAAAGTAAACTCATCATTTTTTAAAAAAGTATTTGCCACAGTTACAAGCCGTGACAAATACTAATTTATGTTTTTTTAAAAAAAACACATTCAAAATACCAGCATCTCATTCATGTAAGGAAAAATACATTAAAATTAACAACAATATATTCTAGCATATATATATATATATATATATATATATATATATATATATATATATATATATATATATATATATATATATATATATATATATATATATATATATATATATATATATATATATATATATATATATATGTCATTTACTGGGACCTCCCTCTAAATTTGTTAAATTACAAGTTGCACTCTCTTATTCTTGAAAATACAAAAAAAACATCTTTGTAAGAGTGTACATGTTATAACATTCGTGCCCAAAAAGATTCTCCTAAAAAAGTATTTGCTGCAGCACAAATGACGGATTGTATCACCGACAGAAGGATTTTCAAGGCAAACAACACATGCTTCTTCAGAATCAGTAATCTGCTGCTTCAAATTTTGAAAAAAGAAACATCAAATTTGAGCTATAGTTATACAGAGTTAGCTGGCGAGAAGAAACACAGAACCTGGATTAATGATTGAGGTAAGTTGTTGATTTTCCTCTCGGATGAACCAACATGATGGTTGTTTTCATCACGAGCCGATAATATAAATATTGCTTTAAATGCCAACACTACAACACATCAAGCATGTATCTTCTTCGAGCCTGTAGCCGAGGCTGGCGTCGAACACATGATGTTACAGAATAGAGTACTGATCGTGAATTAATATTAATAATATTAAGCATCTATGAAGTGAATGTCGAAGGTGTTGGGATGGATTTGCCATACGTTCAAGGCTGCGTACTCTTCCAAGCATCAGTAATTGTAAGAAATTCAAAGACGGACTAAATTACATTGTTTTTGAACAAAAATGAATTACAAATAGTGATCACAAAAGCCAGATAACTAACAAGACCAAGCTCCTTATTTTCTTTTATAACTTTTCACATTTGTTTTAGACAGAGAAAATTAAGAACCATAAAGAACACATTCTATCACCAGCAAGACCTTATATTCATGAATTTGATCAAAAGAGAAGTAAAATTAAAAACTTGCAAAAATAAGGAAAAATAATAGACACCTAGAAACATAACAATTGTATTATGAAATGCCTCAACCTACCGAAAAATAGAATGAGAATCGTGGAATAAAAAAATTAATACCATAATTTAAATCTTATAGCTGAGATCAAACCCAAATCTGAGCTACATCATGAAAATCATGAACGTAGAGAAGGGATAATTGAAGAGCAAGAATACTCTCATGTGTACAAATTGAAGATAGTACCTGGAGAGAAATTATCAACCGATCAATGGAAGAGTTCCCCCTTGTTCGATGACATTTGCTGAAGGATTCATAGAGTAGCTACAGAGGAAATGAAGTATTAAACAACACAGCAATGAAGGAGAATACCATATTCATTGGAACCCTCATGCTATAAGTAGGGCTCGCAAAAGTTGAGAATACCTGGATTTACATATAGCCGAGGAAATAACATTCACATATCTAGATATGTTACTTTTATTTGTACAATTCTATGCTCTACTTTTATAGTTCATTGCCCAATATTTGTGTAATTGTCTATGCACTAATATGTTACCAATTTTTATGATGTTGATATTTGTTATGAATAAAATGATAGCAGAGAGATGTGTGGAAGAAGGCAACAGAGAGAAAGCTTGTTATTGTTACAACTTTTAGCAGAGAAATAATCAATGGAGTGGTTACAATTACGCATCTGCTGCTAAGTGATAACAGAGAAAAATGATATAATGGTAAAGTTACAGTAAAAAAAAGTAATGTTCAAACCAAAATAACATTGACTATGGAAGTTCATGGCAACATTAATCCACTATTTTTTTCAAACTTCAACATTTTTGAGAAAACAAACAGTGAAACCCCAAAAGAAGTATTTGCGGCATATAAAAATATACCTCTTTGACCAGTGGCGGATCCAGAAATTTCATCAAACCCGGGCACAAATAAATGATATAATTTTTTTTGAAATTGAAGCCATACAGCAGGAGCATAAATGGGCTCTTTGTAGACAAAACTTCCTAAAATCTGTCTAGATTTCCTATTTCAACATCCCATGCCTATCTTAAGAAGTTGGGGTTGATAATAGGAAAAATCCAAGCATGAACTCAAAAATCACATGCTCCAAATTATAAAGAGTAATCAGATCAGAATCATTAAAAGCACAGAAGCTTCTTATGCTCAAATAACATATAATAAAACAACATTTGCACTGGATTAATGAGAAAAGACACAGTGCCCAAACTTGAATCAAAAGATGAAACAGGACCTGACACATTTTTCTGAGAATGAAGTTCAAAAGGTAAAGATTTTGACTTGGGAACTTTTCCGACTTTACTGGTGGGATAAATATGAGACAAAGAGACCATAAGATGAATCATTTGCTCCTGCAAACTATCAACTGTAACTGTATCTGAAATTCAAGAAAACTGTCACTAAAAATAATCAAATGATGCAGCATACAATTAGACCGGATAAACATAAAACTAACCATATGATATGATTTTTTTCAATGGTACTTGTCATGGAAGATCTAGAATCACCGTATGAATCTTTGAAAATGTTCATAAGAGATAGCATGCACTGTTTCCAGTGTCTGACAACAACCACAAGATGCGATCTACCCCAATCTACCAAATCTAAAAGCCATGTGAAGTCAGATAAATTATAATCCCCATGAACCATATGCTCTGAAGATTTAGATAAACAAAGATTTCCAAACATAACAGGGAGTGTTTCCAGTAACCGAACACATGTCATCTGAAATATTAAAAGACAGTCCCACATAAATGAATGAATAGTAAAAAGGATACATACGCATAGAATTTTAATAGAAATAAAATTCATTCACAGAAGCTTCTTATGCTCAGAGCGTCTAAATAGCCATTGGCATGTCATTCAAACTTACTGGTCATAATATCATTTCTTAACTAAAGTTTTCGTGCTAATTTAAACACCCAGATCCATACCTGATATTCCCATAAAACCAATTTACTTACAGATTCCTTAAAAACAGTGTACATGACCAAAAAATATGCCAAATCCCACAAAACCCATGAGGTTATAAGTCCAAATCCCTCAGACAGGAGAAGAACACTAAAAAAACTACAAAAAATTAATTCAGATCATAAAAAAGCTAAAAAAAACCATTCCAAACAATTGGCAAACGACAACCCGATTGCAACTCACAGACTCTTAAGGCTATCACCGAGATCGGAAAACTTACATGGTGACAAAAAATAAAAGAAGATCCTGCGATCTTCCACATTCGTCTGCAAAGAATAAAAAACAAATCTTGCAGAGGCAGATGACAAGTCCAGGCATCCAGAGGTCCGGGAAATTAGGGTATACGCAAAAGCGAAACGAAAGACGAAAGGGGGAACAATAGAAATGGCAAAGCGAAATTACGCGGAAGGCGAACCTCCGCAATAGAGTCATGTGTCACCAGTAATCGTCGATTCGTCGGGCTTTGATAGAAGGAGTCGCTGGAGTCGGGCTTGCGGATTTGATCGGAAATGCCCGGAGGAACGCCGATAATAAGATGTAGAGGATGTTTTCCATCTTACAATTGCTCCATCCGCCATGGAGAATCGAGACCCTCAGCATATAGAGAGGAATCAGACTCCTTACCGCCATGCCTGCCTTCTAGCAGTACGAAAGGATGCGAGAGCTCAGCATTACGGGAGAGCTATCGGGGAGAAGATGAGTGAGCCTGCAGCAGTACGGGAGCAAGGGAGCGATATATTAGGTCACGGGAGTGAGTGGCCGGTTTTAACCCTTTTTTTGGCGATAGTTAATATTAAATATTAGCCACACTTTTTTGCTTTTCATGGCTAATACTAAGGTATTAGCCATGTTTTTTTATAGCCGTGGCTAAAACCTAACTATTAACCACGGTTTTGCGATCATGGCTAATACTAATGTATTAGCCATGATTTTGAACCCTGGCAAAAAAATGTGTAGCTAATGCTCATTTTTCTATTAGTGTGTCTTCTCTTTTCTCCAAACAATTGAGAAGACTTATGGATCCTTGATGGTGTCAATGCTCCCCCTGAGATGAAGTTTTGTTCAGGAAGATAAAGAGCTTTGCAGGGTGAGTAGGTCTTCTAAAAATTTCTCCAGAAAGCTGTAGACATATTGAAGTTGATTGTCTCTTGGAAGCTTGCTGGAAGGAGAACACTTGATGATGACAGAGCAGAGTTCTCTATGGGTTCAACTACTACTACTTTCGACTGAAAAAGAAAACTCTTTTTTTTGTTGATCAGTCGAATTCTCCTTCTGAATTTTGAAATCCTATTGAATTGAAAGCTGACTGCCTGGAGAATGAAATGTGGCTGGAGAGAATATCTACAATAAAGAATTTACCCAACTGCACCATTAAAAACAACAAGTAATATTCCTGATGAAGATCATAATCAATGCTGCCACTAACAGCTATATTTAGAGAATAAAATCATTAATTACTCAGGAATTACTGCTATAGAATATGGACAAAATGAAGAAAATTTCCAAGTCTGGAACTGCATAGGAATCATCGACCAGAGAACAGATTTTGTCGACCTGAGATCCAAGTAGGTCGAGGTGAGAAATCATATTATTCGACCTGGGAATTCTTGTTCGTCGACCTGAGAACCAAGTTCGTCGACCAGAGATCAGCTAACTGCTTTCAGTAAAAAGCTTCCCAATTCTGTGCTCCAAGTTCGTCGAGCTGATAATATAACTTCATCGACTTGAGTTCAAAGAATGTATTCTGGACTTAATGTGTTAAAGTTGAACTTCCAGAATTCGTCGACCTGAGCTCGAATATCATCGAGCTGAACTCAGAGAATTGACTCTGAGTTCGTCAAGCAGAGCACGACTTTCATCGAGCTAAGTTCGACGAACGTCGAACTCACTTCCTGAACTTGATTTTCTTCTAAGTCTTTGAGTCTTCTGCAGTCTTCTATTAGCTGGTACATGAAATGTTGAATCTAAGGACTAAGCCTAAACTCTAGGACACAATGACATGACCCTAGCTATACATGGTGGGTCAAATATCCTAGTTAGTGAACCTAGCCCAAATCAAACTAGGGATCCAGCACAAATCCTTCCGATCCACCGACTCCCCGGACTATCCCATCCGTTACATCTACCTTCCGAACCTACCGTTCGGATGACTAACCAAACTAGCCTAACCAACCTCCCGAGCTACCGGGGTGTGTGAATTGTGAATCCCTACTTATACTAATTGCTCTTTTAAACAATTGATTTTACTTACTGTTTAGGTTAGCCCTGGACTGCCGAAGGTATTCCCCGTGACGGGCTCTCGAGGGCACTAGGAACTACGAATGGCTGAAGCCCAAAGCTCCATTTCGCAAGGCACTTACTATTATTGGTTAACACCCGATTCCCGATCCCTTTTTAATATTACTCTGGATCTAACCCTACTGTGTTTTGACTCTCTCTCTCCCTCCCTCCCTCCATAGGAAGGATGATCATTTGTCGATCCCGAGCACCTCCTAACTCTAGCTAACCCAACACTCTCATCCCAGCTTCCAGTGGTATACACCAATCCAATTCACCAAAATCAGTAAACCACAATCCCATCTTCCTACGACCATTCCCCATGTTGACTCGATTTCCACAGTTTTACTAAATGCAGACCACCATACGCTATATAACGTGCATGATATGAGGTACTATAAATCCTCATACAAACACCCAAAGATAATTAATGGAGGCCTATCATGACATATTTAGCCTAAATCCAGAGACTCGGAATTTTCCTAATTAATTTGGCATTTATTTAATTTCTCCTAAACATTCAAATGCCCCAGGTTGTATATGAAATGGCCCTTACAATGATGCAAAATGCTTCATAAAATTATGATAAAATAATAGGGAGCTAATTAACAGTAAATTCAAGTCTACCAAATTTTTTTTGCAAGGTTTGGACCCCTGATCCATAATTTTAAATATAATCATATAATTAACAGCTAAAGAAGCAAGTGTAGTAAATAAGCTTCCAAAAATTATAAAAAAATTCAAGCATAACTATAATGCCATAAAAACACTCCTGACCAAGTTTCCGAATTGTTTAGTGGATAATAAACTCTAATTTTAATTTTTATCAATATCCCACTTCCATAAATCAATGAAGCAACTACTGAAAATATTCATCTAAAAATTATGATAAAATTTGCACAAGAGCATAATGACCAAAGTGCACTTTTATATAAGTTTCATAGTTTTCTAACCATCATTAAGCTCTGAATCTATTTTTGAACATAATTGCATAATTGTGAGTTGGTGAAGGAAGTACTGATAATATACATCTAAAAATTATAATAAATTTCAGGTATGATTAAAATAATCTAAAACTTCCTCTGCCCAATTTTCATAATTTACCAATCAACAGTGAGTCCAAAATAAATAAATGACTATCATGGGCAAATCCATGTAATACAAAGGAGGTACAAAATATATTGTTCCCATATTCCCACTAAAATTATCAGGGGCTCATATTTACCCTATGACCATACTACTCAAGTTTCATAGCTTTTAATTAAGTTTTGATGGCCTATCTCACATGTATAAGGTTTGTGCCCTTAACTAGGGTTAGGGTTTTGGGGGGACTAATAGCCTCTAAATCTTATGATATTTTTACCAGAGGACTTTGACAACACTAATGTCCTCTCCACCAAGTTACAAGTCATTTTAAGGTCATTTGACCCCTTAACCATCAAAGAATAGTTTTGCACACATAGGACCTACCCTAGTGTCCTAGGGCTCCACCCTTCAACTTCCTCCCAATATCAGGGGAGGGGGTATTTTGTGTGCTAGTACAACTGAGTGCCAAGGTCCATCACCTTTGGGTGAGGTTGTCCAACTCAAGAGCACCTAGGGCACTTAACCGTAATTTGACGTAAAAGGAGCCAACCCTTGGCTACCGAATTACCCTAGCAAACCAAACCCAAAAGTGATGAAATTTTTACCAGACCTAATAATACCCCCCAAGACCTCCCTCCAAACTTTGAGGGGTTTTTGAGGTGTTTAAGACAACTAATTAATTGGTACATGATTTCTTAAATATTTCCAACAACTATAGACAAAGTATCTCCATAAATTATCATTTTTGGATAGGACCTATGTATTGGTTAGAGTGACTCCCTATCCAAATTTTAAGTCACTTGGAAAAGAGATGAAGTGGGCACTCATTTTAGTATATGACTAACCCTAGGTATAGACGCTACCAAAATGAATGCCCTGGTCAAACCAGACATCCAAATTTGTTCAAAAAAATTTCAAATCAAAGTAGACCCTTAGGGCTACAATTTATATGTTGATCACTTTCTCTGTACATGTTGGGTACATTGGAAAATGTGTACCAGATTTGAAGAAGCCTCACCTAACTCAATAATATTCGTCAATGTGTATTTGATGGTGTTTTGAGTTTCAATGTGCAGGTTAAGGAAATGTAGAAAATGTTTCTAAGTACAAGTGTCGACACCTGAGAAGAATTGTGTCGACACTTGGGAAAAGCTGTGTCGATACCGAGAGCCAGATTATGTCGACACACAGGACTTGTGTCGACACACTCCAGAATTCTGTCGACATCAACTTTGTCGAGACTAAGAGTTATTATGTCGACATACAGGACTTGTGTCGACACATTCCACTAAAGCTGTGTTGAGAAGATAAAGAAGGGTTATGTCGACATTGTGTTAGCTGTGTCGACATCACCAAGGATTATATCGACACATGATCTATTTGTGTTGACACATTTGAAGTATTTTCTCGACACTTTGCTGTTGAGTTAAAGTTCAACGAAGTATTAGATGTCATGACTGGAGACATGACAGCTGTGACAACCAACAAAGCAGTTACATCTGTCAGAGCTGTCAGAAGGTCGTTAGGAAACGGATTAGCCGGTAAACTCGGATGTAGTCTATATAAATACATATTCTATAATCAAAGAAGACAACGAACAACTAAGAAGAAGATGAGAAGTCTTTATCCAAAAATCAACAAGTCTCTAAGTGCAGATCCTGAACAAGTTTTCAAGAAGAATTCTGAGCCATGTCTAAATAGAAAAAGGAAGCTGGATTGAAGATCATCTCCAACTTCACAAGAAGATCAACCTTACTTTGTTCTAATTCAAGAAGCTTTGAAGAAGCTAAGACAGGTTGAATCTAAAGTTATCAGATCTATCAAGAACTTATCAAGAAACCTTCAACCCATTCTCTCTCTACCTGGGTGAAGGATTTATTTTTTTTTATAATCAATTTTCTCTGTAGGATCTTTTATAGATATGTGTGTAGGAGAGTTATCTCTCTAAGTTGTAAGCCAAAATCAATAAAGGCTGAGGTAGGGTATTAATTTCTCTAAGTTGTAGGCGTGTTGAAGAGGCTGAGGTAGGGCTTGATTTCCTGAGTTGTAAGAGTGTGGTCTCACTTTGAGGTAGGATTCTTTGAGAGGATCTGGGCTGTAGGACTTGCTGAAGTCTAAGTTGTATGAATCATTCTAGGTTCTGAGTTGTAAGATTTGAGGATCTGAGTAGGAATAAGGGAGTTAAGCTGAATCTAGTATACTGCTAGATAGGCGAAGGGTGGAAGTGGTTGAACCCATCACTTGGGGAACCACTATAAATCTGTGTGTATGATGTGTTGCTTGTGTTTGTTATAATATGTGTTGTGATAGATATTGCTAAGGCTGTCTAACAAGTAATTTATATTATCTGCCTCGAAAAAAATAGAATTGAACCTATTCACCCCCCCCCTCCCTTATTGTTTAGGTCATCTTGAATCCAATTCTTTCAAGTGGTATCAGAGCCAGGTTGCTCAAGATTAGACTTAACAGTATGAGTTGATATATAAGGCAGTTATCAGTTAGACAGAATGGGTTCAAGTGAGAATCAGAAGAAATTTGGATCTATAAAACTTCCTATCTGTAGGAAAGAAAATTTTATCATATGGAAAGAAAGGGTCAGATTGTTCATGGAAGCATCTGATCCAAGAATTTACATCACAGTGCTAGAAGGGCGATTTATTCCTATAATTATATCAGTTCTTGATGCTAACCTCAAGACTCCAAAAAGTTATTCAGAAATGACTAAGGAAGAGATCATTCTAGCAACCTTAGAAAAGAGGGAACAAAACATAATTGTGAGTGCCATAGATTACTCTACATTCCAGAATCTGGTCCATTGCAAAACCTCCAAGGATATGTGAGACACCTTGATTGTCTACATGGAGGGAACATAAGAAGTGAGAGAGGATAGGAAGTATATGTTAAATCAAGAGTATGAAAGCTTTAGACAAGCTAAGAAGATAGCATAGCTGAATGTTATAAGAAATTCTTTAGAATTGTTAATGAGCTAATGACATATAGAAGAGTCTTTAGCACTTATGAATTAAATGACAAGTTTCTCAGATCTTTAACCAAGGTTTGGGATACTAAAATATGTGTCATCAGAGAGGTGGCCAGGATTGCAGATACACCTCCACCAACCTTATTTGGAAAACTTTTATCCTATGAGATGTAGCTCACTGCCAGAAAGGACGAGGAGAAAAGCAATAAGTCTGAATACAGAGAGAAGTCAGTTGCTTTTAAGGCTGAAGCCACAAGAAAGGGCAGGAGAAAGTCACCTTCTCCTCCCAAGAGAATGGCTGAAGTTGAATCTGAAAATTCTGATATCAACACTTCAGACAGTCACAAATCTGATGAAGACTTTGCTGCCTTCACAAGGCAATTTTAAAGGTTAATGAAGAAGAAGTAATAGAGAACAAATCCATCTTCATCCTTCTCCAAGGATGACTATTACAAAAAGAAGAAAACATCTAAGGATGACAGGTATGTCTCTAATCCCAGTAAACAAACTTCTTCTAAAATTGTTTGTTATTGTTGCAACAGGCCAGGACATGTCATAGCTGATTGTCCCGATAAAAGAAAGGAATCTAAAGATAAAAAGGGGCCAGTACATAAGGGCAAGAAGGAGAGATCCTTTGTTGCAAAGAAGCATAAGAGTTGTACTGACTCATCATCATTAGAATCAGGAGAAGAGACTGAAGCTGAAGCTGAAGCTTATATAGGATTGTTCACTACTGAAGAGGATTCAGTAGAATATGAGTTCTTGCAACTGTTGGACTCAATAAATGGGGCTAAAGATCATCATTGCAAAGGGCTGATGGCTTTGACTGAGGAAGATCAGTGTCAGGATCAGCCTGGTCCCAGTAAGGTAAACAACCTTTCGTCAGTTTCTAATTATTATACTGGATCAGAATCAGAAGCATCTGCATCAAGAGATGTGGATGGTTCTGAATCTGAAGGGGATGTTCATCAACTTATTGATGAGTATGGTGATCTATTGCAAGCACTTAAGAGAAGCAGAAATCTTGTCAAAAACCAAGCTAATGAAATTGCAACTCTTAAATTGGCTGCATCAGATTCAGCAAAAATGCTGGATTTGAAGTGGAATGAAATTACCAAACTAAAAAATATAACTTTTATTCAAATGAGTTCAATTACATTCAAAAATGATCAAATCAAGAGTCTGGAAGTCAGACTTCAAAGAGAGAGGGAACTTGTGGCTAAATTCTCAAAGCCAAAGTCAGTCTTAGCCTTGATTGATGACTTCACTCTCCAAAAGGGTAAGACAGGATTAGGCTTCAAGGGAAGAACTAGTGTTGATGCACGAAATGCGCCCTCACTGTCGATGCATGAAAGCAGATAGGGGGTCGAGCACCACCAGCTAACGGTTCGAGCACGGGGGAAGGAAGGAAGGGAAAAGTGGTAGACTGCAAGTCGTTATCTACTAAGCGGACGAGAGAAAAAAGAACATCCGAGCCATGAACCACGGCAACACCCGACTTCGCCCGTCGCGGCCTGAATGTCTCCCTTACGATGGGCTTTCCCTTTATTAAAAGTGAGAATTACAACTTGCTAATACACCTTTACCACAAAGCAATAAAGGGTACAAGAAGGAAGCTGACAGCTAAGGAAGAAGAATGCCAGAGGAGGCCGCGTGGACTGAAGAGCGAAGCCAGCAGGCCGCGCGATTAAGGGAAATGGGAGACCGTGCAGACTGAAGAACAACAGGCTTGCAGGCCGCGCGACTTGCTGGCATTCTTCGAGTGTGAGCACCTTGGTGATGACGAGAGACCTCCTCTAGCGTGCCCATACGAGAGGCATGGGGTGATATTTATAGGCTCAAGGAGGTAACGGCTTGCGGTGACATAACCCACGGTGAGAAGATAACTTAATGTTGGGTACATTGTTTCTAATGTACCTGATTTGAAGAAGCCTCACCCAACTCAATGATATACATCAAAATGTATTTGATGTGTTTTGAGTTTACTTGTGCAGGTTAAGTATTTGCAGGAAAGATGAAAAAGTTTCTAAGTCCATGTGTCGACACCCAGAGGGAAAGTGTCGACACTTAAGAAGACTTGTGTCGACACCCAGGCAAGCTGTGTCGACACTTGGACTGATTGTGTCGACACCAGGGATGCAGAGTCGACACCAGACAGAAAGTGTCGACACAAGGAGCTGTGTCGACACTCAATGAAGAAAAGTGCAGTAAAGCAGTGTCGACACTTAGCAGTTGTGTCGACACCCAGTGAAACTGTGTCTACATCAGATAGTGTCGACACTTGGAGGCTGTGTCGACACTCAACAAAAGTCAGCAGAGTCTAAGTATAAGTGTCGACATCTAGAGCAATGTGTCGACACACAGCAGAAGAGTCAACACTTGAAGAAAGTGTCGACACAAGAAAGAATGTGTCGACACTCAGTTGAAGACTCAACACTTGAAGAAAGTGTCGACACAAGGAGTTGTGTCGACACTTAGCAAAATTCAAGAATATTCTAAGTACAAGTGTCGACACTAAGGAGATGTGTCGACACTTAGTCAGAGTCTCAACAGAAGAAGAAAGTGTCGACACAAGGAGCAGTGTCGACACTCAGCAAGTATCAACACAGAAGGCATGTGTCGACACCAAGAAGATGTGTCGACACTTAACAGATTCAACACATGAAGATGTGTCGACACAAAGGAGTTGTGTCGACACTTATCCTTGTGTCGACACTCAGCAAGTATCAACACAGAAGGCATGTGTCGACACCAAGAAGATGTGTCGACACTTAACAGATTCAACATATGAAGATGTGTCGACACAAAGGAGTTGTGTCGACACTTACAAGAATTCAATAAAGTGCTGAAGAACAAAGTGTTGTGTCGACACTCAATATCAGTGTCGACACATGAAGAAGAAGCTGTGTCGAGAAGTGCATTCTACAACACAAGGAGTTGTGTCGACACCTCGTAGGCTAGTGTCGATACTTAGTCAATTTGTGTCGACACTTAGTCTATAAGTGTCGACACTTAAAGACAGACAGTCTCGACACCTTCAGACAGTTACAGATTTTGAAGAACTGACTGGATGACTTGACAGCTGCCATTCCAGCCAGTCTACTGCACATGTCAGAGTTGTCAGAAATCAGTTATGAACCGGACCAGCCGGTTACCGTGAAGAAGGCCTATAAATAGGCTTATACTGTCTACAGAAAAAGATGATTAACACATCAAGTAATACAAAGAAGATCTAGCTATTCCTTGAAGAATCTAGTGAAGATCTAAGAAGTTGGAGAGAGAGAGCTCCATCCAAGAAGTCAGCCGTTGGAACCAGGCTGAGAAGAAGGGTTCAGATTTGTTCTGAATCTTAAGTAGCAGAGACCAAGGATCAACTGCAGAGGAGATCAATCTTATTGTGTTCTATATTCAAGAAGCTTTGAAGAAAGCCAAGTCAGATTGATCTCAGCACAGAGTTCATCCAAGAACTCATCAAGAAACTCTCAACTCTTCTCTCTTTTCTCTGAGTTGTAGAGTTTACATTTTTGTATTCATATTTTCTTGTAGGATCCTTACTGATCTGAGTTTGTAAGCCTGTAATTATAAAGGCTGAGTGTAGGGCTTGAGTGCCTGAGTGTAGGAGATTTGAATCTCTGAGTGTAGGCCTGTTGTGGCTGAGTGTAGGCCTTGGTGGCTGAGTGTAGGCCTTGGTGGCTGAGTGTAGGCTTTATGAAGAAGCTGAGTTGTAGGGCTTTGGGCCTGAGCTGTAGGAACCTGGTTGAGGTTCTGAGTGTAAGATCTGAGGATCTGAGATAGTGGAGAAGTTTGGCCGAATCTAGTACACTGCTAGATAGGCGAAGGGGGAAAGTGGATGTACCCAAACCTTGGGGAACCACTATAAATCTGTGTGTCTACTGGTTGCTTGTGTAATTCTGTGATTGCTGCTTGTGTGCTGTGATAAAGTAAATAGAACTCTGTGACATAATATGAATTCTGCCTAAAAAGTTAAAAAGATTTAAGTCACCTATTCACCCCCCCTCTAGGCGAGTAGGTACAATATCTTTCAAGTGATATCAGAGCCATGTTGCTCAAAAGGGACATAACTGTCTGAGTAGATCCTGTTGACAGATTCAGTCTAAGTCAAATTACAGAATCAAGAAAATCAAGAACCATGGGTTCCACTGAGAATCATAAGGAATTGGGATCCATGGAGCTACCCATTTGCAGAAAAGAAATATTTGGCATTTGGAAGGAAAGGGTGAGACTATTTATGGAAGCCTCAGACCCTAGGATTTATATCACAGTGAAAGAAGGGCCATATGTGCCCATGAAGGTTTCAGTCTTAGATGCAAATCAGAGAACACCTAAGGATTTCTCTGAAATGACAAAGGATGAGATAGTTCTAGCCATAATGGACAAGAGGGCTCAGAATATCATAGTGAGTGCTATAGATGATGCTACTTTTCAGAATTTGATACACTGTAAGACATCCAAGGAAATGTGGGATACTCTTATTATGTACATGGAGGGTTCTGAAGAAGTGAGGCAAGACAGAAAGTCTTTGCTAAACCAAGAATATGAAAGTTTCAGGCAAGGTAGGACTGATAGCATAACTGAATGCTATAAGAAGTTCTGTAGGATTGTGAATGAGCTAATGTCCTATGGCAGAGAGTTCAGTAACTATGAGCTTAATGATAAGTTCTTAAGGTCCCTTACAAAAGATTGGGAGACCAAGATCTGTGCCATTAGGGAAATGGCAAAGTTAGCAGAAATTCCTCCACCAACACTGTTTGGAAAATTGCTTTCCTATGAGATGCAGTTGATGGTAAGGAAAGAAGAGGAGAAGTCTACAAGAAGTGAACATAAAGAAAGGACAGTGGCATTCAAAACAGAAGCCCCCAGAAAGTACAGGAGTAAGTCACCAACTCCACCTCCAAAGGTTGCTGAAACTGAGTCAGATAATTCAGAAAGCAGAAATTCTGAGAGCAGTGAAAGTGATGAGGACTTTGCTGCCTTCACAAGACATTTTCAGAAGTTCTTAAAGAAGAAACAGTGGAGGACAAAGCCATCTACTTCACAGGATAAAGAAGACTATTATCAGAATAAAAAGTCTTCAAAGAAAGACAGGAAAAAGACCAAGTCTAGCAAAGCAACTCTTTCAAAAATAGTATGCTATTGCTGTAATAGACAAGGACATGTTGTTGCAGACTGTCCAGAGAAAAGGAAGGAGTCTAATGACAAGAAAAAGACTCAATACAAGGGCAAGAAGGAAAAGTCTTTTGTTGCCAAAAAGGATAAGAGCCTGTCAGACTTATCTTCATCAGAAACTGAGTCAGATGCAAAAGCATACATAGGACTGTTTGCTGAGGAAGAAGAAGAAGAGTTCATTCAGATCATGAACTCTATATATGAACAAGAGGACAGTTAGTGCCAAGGACTAATGGCATTGACAGAAAGTGACAAAATCCTGGAGCAGCCAGGACCTAGTAAGGTACAAAATTGTTCTTTCAGTTCAATTTCTTGTGCTAGTTCAGAATCAGATTCATCATCATCAAGTGATGAGAGTGCATCTGAGTCTGAAGAGGATATTCATCAGTTGATAGATGACTATAAAGTTCTGTTGCAAGCATTTAAGAAATGCAAATCCTTGGCCAAGAGTCTAGCTAAGGAGATTGCAAGTCTCAAAATGGCTGCAACTGATTATGAGAAGTTGTTTGATCAAAAACTTAATGAGATAACCAGACTGAAGCACATAACTGTGATTCAGATGGGGACTATAACATATAAGAATGATCAAATCAAAAGTCTGGAGATTAATCTTCAGAAGGAGAAAGACTTAGTTGCTAGGTTTTCTAAACCAAAGTCTGTTCTACCCATAATTGATGAATTTGTTCATCAAAAAGGTAAAGCTGGACTGGGGTTTACTAAATCATCTAGGACTGTTCAGTCCAAGTCCAAGTCCAAGGGCAAAGCCCCAGCTCTCAACAAGCCAGCTGTAGATAAAACAGCTAAGAATGTACCTAAGCAAAGGTACAATAGGTTTGAGTGTTGGTGCTGTGGCAAGGTAGGCCACTTTGCCATAGACTGTTGGCACAATGTAAGTGCCAAAGTGAGTAGCAAACTGCCTGTTGGAAGACCTGCAGGTACCCTTATTAGGAAGCAAACTAACCAGTACCATGGACCCAAGAATTCTTTGGGTTCTAAGGTTCACTAATCTGTTTTGCAGGTAAGTCCAAGTGGCCATGCCCCAATATGGTACTTGGACAGTGGATGTTCCAGACATATGACTGGAACAAGAGGATTGCTAAAGGACTTCACTCCAATCAAAGCTGGTCCTAAAGTCACCTTTGGTGGTTCTGAAAAAGGAATCATCAAGGGTTTTGGTAACATTTCTAGCTCCCATATTACTATTACTCAAGTGGCCTATGTTAAAGGTTTGAAACATAACCTTATTAGTATAAGTCAATTGAGTGATGTAGGCTATGACATCTCATTTGTGAAAGATGGTTGTCATATCAGGAGGTCAAATGATCAAGAGATCATTTTTACAGGTTATAGAAAAAGAAATGTATACTGTCTAGACATTATGTGTGAGAATAATGGTTCTCCAGTGTGTCTTGTAGCTGATGAGAAAGTCTCTCATTGTGTCAAATGGCACAAGAGACTAGCCCATCTCAACTACAAGACAATTGGCAAACTCTTTAGTAAAGAGCTAGTGAGGAATGGTCCTCAAGTTAAGTGTATTAAAGATGGAATATGCTCAGCTTGTCAAAAGGGCAAGCAGACAAGATCTTCTCCAATTTTCCGTCCCTTTTCTTGGCGATGATTCCTGAGTAATTAATGCTCAATCTTCTCGGAATGTTACCGTTAGAACGAGCATTGATCATGGATTATTACATGCTATTTTTCCATGGGACAGTTAGGGAATTCATTCATTGTCGCTTCCTTCCCAGGCCGACTGCATTTACTGCTCAAGCATTCAAATTTCGAGTGTGTTCTTCAGTCAGTCAGATATAAAAGAAAAAAAAGATTAAGCAGTGACACAGACAGACATTACATTCAAGAAGTCTTACATAAATCAAAAGTATTGACACTACAATCAGCCTAGGCCAGAGAACATTCTCATCAAGAAGAAGAAGAACATACAATATCTATCAAGAGTCTTCTTCTTTCAACCCTACAGGACAACTTCAGAAGGACAACAATAACTCTATTTGTCAAAGAAGTTCCTGAAGCAATCTCTGGTCAAGGCAGTCAAGTTTTTGAAGACCTGTCACCCTGAAGCAGTGCTCCAGATTTCCTGATCCATTCAAGATCTCAGGGGGAGCAATCTGCTGAAATCAATCCACTAGTCTTCTCAGTTGTTATTGAGAAAGAGAAGACACCATCACCTTTTTCATCCTCTGTACAGGGTTTTAAGTCCCTTCAAAATTATTCCTGGTTGCAAGTCTCCTACCAAAAGACTTGAGGTTTTGGTTTTTGAGCACCTGAACAAAAGCTCATTGGTGTCAGACACCTGATCAAAAACCTGAGTGGATTCTTAATAGGGTAGTAGAAGAGTGGATGTACCGAGGTTGGGGAACCACTATAAATATCTTTTGTCGTCTGGCTGCCCTTTTCTTTTGTTTGGCTGTGTTCTGTGATTTATTAGGTTGCTGTACTTATTACTTTGTTTGCTAACCTGTTCACCTAACTTTACAGCAAAAGTTGTAAAGATTTTTAAGGACCACAATACTCTATTCACCCCCCTCCTCCTCTAGAGTATTTCAGATCTAACCTTCACTTTCAATTGGTATCAGAGGGCGGTTGGTTAAACTACCACACCTTAGCAGGTTGGTTATTGTTGGTTACATAGGCTAACACCTGAACCATAAAGATCCCTCTTGTTAGATCTGATTGTTTTGTTTTCTTTATTAGATTTATTTCTTCACAGAATGGCTCAAAATAAAGATTATGCAAGCATCAGACCTCCAGTATGCAATCTTAACAGATTTGTCATCTGGAAGGCAAGAATCAAATTGTATATGAATTATATTGATGAAGATATCTTTGCTTCTATCTTAACAGGAGTACCTCCAGCACCTGCAGCTTCTCCAAGTACTTCTACAAATATGACTGCAGTACCTCCTCCAGATAATAATGATGCTTACAGAAAGCCAAGATTCCTGATGCAAAAGCCATGAACATCTTGGAACAAATAATGTCTGATGACATATTTCAGAAGGTGGCTGAGTGCACCTCAGCCAAGGACATTTGGGACTCCCTCAACCAAATGGTAGCTGGCTCAGCTGATGAAAGGAAAGACAGGAGATCAAATCTCATATCCCTGTATGAGAATTTTAAGAAGGATGAGGCTGAATCAGTTGCTGAAATGTACAATAGGTTGAGCTCAATCATCAATGAGCTTAAAACCTTGGATAAAGATATCACTCTTACAGAGGTGAATGACAAAATCTTCATGTGCTTCCCTAGCTCTTGTGACTCAAGAATCTGGCCTATCAAAGAAGCCAGAAGCCTAAATGAGATATCAACTGAATCTCTGCTAGGCAAACTAAAATCTTATGAGTAGTTGATTAAATCAAGGGAAGCAGCTGCAATAACTCCAGTGAGAAAAGATCACAGTATAGCTTTCAAGGCATCAGAGGAATGTGAGACTCCAACATCCAATGAAGAACTAATGAGCCTCTTTGCAAAAGATTTTATAAGATGGCTAGAAAGGACTTCAGAAGAAAATCATCTAGGCGGGATGATAAGCCCAAATATGACAAGACACCAAGCAATGAGGTTATGTGCTTTGGATGTTGAAAGCCTAGACATTACATCTCTGAAAGTCCAGAAAGCCAGAAGAAGGAGAAAAGCAGAGAAAAAGACTCCAGGAGAAAACACAGCAGCAGACCCTCCTCCAGCAAGTACAAAAAGAGAGACAAAGGCTTTGTTGCTGAAACATGGAGTGATACTAAAGAAGAATCATCCTCCTCCAGCTCAAGTGAAGAAGAGGAAGAAGCAAGAAACAAGGAGGTTTGTCTTATGGCAATTGATGCCTCCAGGAGTAGTTCAGGATCAAAAAGTGAATCTGAAGATGAGGCAGCCTCAGAGTCAGAGGCAGATCAGGTTCTTTCAAGTTTTGATTTTAATTCTGATTCATTTAAAATTGAATTCAAGGCTATGTGCTTAGATTTAATTAGTTCAGAGAAAGAAATAAAAACCTTTAGAGAAAAACTAGGAAACCTTGAATCTGTTAACTCAGAAAATCTTAAACTAAAAGATCAACTAACCTTAGCAAATGAGCAGATAATTAAATTAAAATCTGATTTATGTGAGGCTAAACAACTTGAGCAATCTCTCAATGGAAGAAGTCTCAAGCTGATGGACATAACAAGCATAGTAAATGCCAGATTAAATGGCAAGCTGGGCTTGGGTGCATCATCAGGTTTGCCCCCCATAATTAAGAAAAATATCCTTACAACACCCATTAAATTTGTTTCTGCCAAGGAAAAAGCGAAGATAATAGACAAACCAATATCTGAAAATAATCCAAAACCCATAGACAAGAGCAATAACAATCAGAAAACACCTAATAAAAACAAGATTCAGCAGCATTCGTCGAACTCAGATCGACGAAATGTGGCCCGTTAGTCGGACCTAGATCGACAAACGCTGAACGCAAACTTCAGTAATAACAATTCGTCTAACTGCGATCGACGAACTTTGTATGGTTCGTCGAGCAGAGGTCGACGAACATGGGGCGTAGAAAATGACTATTGTCATTCTCTGAGCAGAGATCGACGATCTCAGCCCTATTCGTCGAACTCTGGTCGATGAACTTACAGAAACTCGTCGAACACAGAAGGACCAAACATAAATCATTTCTCTTACAGAAATTCTAAGCCAGCTAATAAACCATTTACTCAAGTAGCTGATTGGGTTATTCCACCTAGGAGATATCACCCCTTAGGTTATAAATCTCAACCTACTTTGTCAGTTATATCCAGCTTTTTATTTCAACAAAATAAAGGACCCAAGGTAACCTGGGTCAAGAATAATTAGTTTTTATTTTTCATTACAGGTAAAGAGCTGTCCAAGGGTGAGTCAGACCTAGTACTTGGATAGTGGTTGCTCCAAGCATATGACAGGCAGCAATGATGATCTATCTAATTACAAGTCCAAGCTAGGACCAAAGGTGATCTTTGGTGATTCAAATAGTGGCCAGTCTGAAGGATATGGAGCAGTAAAGATTGGAACGGTTACCTTCAAGAGAGTAACATATATAAGAGGACTCAAACATAACCTAATATCCATAAGCAATTATGTGATGAAGGTTATCAGGTACACTTTAACTCTACCTCCTGTTCTATTTTTAATAATGAAAACAAAACTATTTTAATTAGAACTAGACAAGGTAACATATATCTAGTAGATTTTATTTCTGCCAAAACTGATGTTTGTTTACTCAATATCACTAGTAATCAAAATGAGTTGTGGCATAAAAGATTAGGTCATGTAAACCTTAAAAATATAGCTACGTTATCTAAAGAAAACCTTGTTAGAGGCTTACTTTCTGGTCCCTACGAGAAGGAAAACCTTTGCAGGGCTTGTCAATTAGGCAAGCAAACTAAAACTAGGTTCAAATCTATTAATAAGAGTGATTCACCTAGGATTTTGTATTTTTTATTCATGTGGACCTATTTGGACCCATTGCAGTACAAAGCCTAGGAGGGAAGTCTTACACTTTAGTAATTGTTGATGACTTCTCCAGATTCGGTTGGGTGGCCTTTCTGAGAACTAAGTCAGATACATTCAAGGTTCTTACAGATTTTCTCAGGACCATACAGATTGAGTTCTCTACTCATGTTGCATTGATCAGAAGTTATCATGGCACAGAGTTTGAGTCTCTTCTTATGCATGAGTTTTGTGAGAAGGAAGCTATCAGGCAGTACTTCTCAGCTCCAAGAACTCCCCAACAAAATGGGGTAGCTGAAAGGAAAAATAGGACACTCATTGAAGTTGCAGGTACATTATTGGCAGATACTTACATGCCTCTATCCTTTTGGCCAGAAGCTATAAACACTGCTAACTATGTCATGAATAGAAGCCTCATACATAAGCTGAAAAATAAGACCCCCTATGAATTGCTTAAAGGAAAGAAACCTAAAATCACATATTTTAAAGTTTTTGGTTGTATATGTAATATTCGAACAAACAACAAAAGATACATTAAAAAGTTTGAGGCTAAGGCTGAAAAAGGGATTTTTCTAGGATACTCCCAAGTAAGCAAGGCCTATAGGGTTTTTAATAAATCCTCTCTTAAAATTGAAGAGTCGGTCCATGTATCTTTTGATGAAGCTAACATGTCTTATAAGGAGAAAGAGATTTCTACCAAAAGCTCTTTGCAGGTTGCACAATTGTGTGAGTCTATGGATGGACTAAAGCTTATGTTGGGTACATTGGTTAAATGTACCTGATTTGAAGAAGCCTCACCCAACTCAATGATATACATCATAATGTATTTGATGTATGTTGAGTTTACTTGTGCAGGTTAAGTATTCACTGGACTGAAGCAAAAAGGTTTCTAAGTCCATGTGTCGACACCCAGAGGGAAAGTGTCGACACTTAAGAAGGCTTGTGTCGACACCCAGACAAGCAGTGTCGACACTTGGAGTCATTGTGTCGACACCTGGGATGCAGAGTCGACACCAGACAGAAAGTGTCGACACTTGGAGCTGTGTCGACACTCAGTGAAGAAAAGTGCAGACAGAAAGTGTCGACACAAGGAGCTGTGTCGACACCCAGTGAAGCTGAGTCTACACCAGAAAGTGTCGACACTTGGAGCAGTGTCGACACTCAGCAAAAGTCTGCAGAGACTAAGTACAAGTGTCGACACTCAACATAATGTGTCGACACTAAGCAGAAGAGTCAGTACTTGAAGTAAGTGTCGACACCCAGCACAATGTGTCGACACTCAATAGAAGAGTCAGCATTTGAAGTATGTGTCGACACCCAGAACAATGTGTCGACACATAGCTGAAGACTCAACACTTGAAGAAAGTGTCGACACAAGGAGCTGTGTCGACACTTAGCAAAGAACAGAACTATCTCCAAAATATTCTAAGTACAAGTGTCGACACTAAGGGAATGTGTCGACACTCAGTTGAAGTCTCGACAGAAGAATCAAGTGTCGACACAAGGAGCTGTGTCGACACTCAACAAGTATCAACATAGAAGACTATGTGTCGACAACATGAAGTTGTGTCGACACTTAACAGATTCAACACAAGAAGATGTGTCGACACAATGAAGATGTGTCGACACTTAGAAGAATTCAGTTAAAGATAGAAGATCAAGTACTTGTGTCGACACTCAATTTCAGTGTCGACACCTGAAGAAGAATCTGTGTCGAGACATACAAGAAGTTGTGTCGACACCTTGTAGACTTGTGTCGACACTTACACAGCATGTGTCGACACTTGGACTATAAGTGTCGACACTTAAAGACAGAAAGTCTCGACACTTTCAGACAGTTAGAGATTTTCAAGAAATGACTGGATGATTTGACAGATGCCGTTCCAGCCGGTCTACAGCACCTGTCAGAGATGTCAGAAGTCAGTTATGGACCGGACCAGCCGGTTACCATGAAGAAGGCCTATAAATAGGCCTATGCTGTTTACAGAAGTTGTTGTTGATGATTAACAAGTGGATCACATTGTTGAAGAACAAGTCATCAAAGTGGTACACAGAGTATCAAATCAAGAAGATCTTGTAGTCCAAGTGCAGATCTAAGAAGTTGGAGAGAGAGGGCTCCATCCAAGAAATCAGCCTCTGGAACTAGGCTGAGAAGAAGGATTCAGATTCATTCTGGATCTTAAGTGGCAGAGGTCAAGGAACTACTGCAGGAGGATTCAGTCTTATTCAGTTCTACTCAAGAAGCTTTGAAGAAAGCTAAGTCAGATTGAATCCAGCTGAGTTCTTCCAAGAACTCATCAAGAAACTCTCAACTCCCCTCTTTTATTTCTGAGTTGTTGAGTTAATATTTGTAATAAATTTTTATCTTGTAGGATCCTTTGGATCTGAGTGAATTATAAGCCTATAATTATAAAGGCTGAGGGTAGGGCTTGAGAGCCTGAGTGTAGGAGATTGAGATCTCTGAGTGTAGGCCTTGTTGGCTGAGTGTAGGCCTTGGTTGGCTGAGTGTAGGCCTTGGTTGGCTGAGTGTAGGCCTTGATTGGCTGAGTGTAGGCTTTGGGATAAAGCTGAGTTGTAAGGCTTTGGGCCTGAGGTGTAGGAACCAATTTGGGTTCTGAGACAGTGGAGAAGTTTGGTCGAATCTAGTACACTGCTAGATAGGCGAAGGGGGAAAGTGGATGTACCCATATCTTGGGGAACCACTATAAACCACTGTGTATGCTGTGCTGTGCTGTGATTGTTGCTGTGCATGCTGTGTGTTTGCTGTGATAAAGTAGTTAGTATTTTGTGATATAACTAATTGCTGCCATTTAAGTTTAAAAACGATTAGGTCACCTATTCACCCCCCCCCCCTCTAGGTGTTTAGGTACCATATCTTTCAAGTGGTATCAGAGGGAGGTTCCTCAAAACAAGGACTAACAGTCTGAGGAGATCCTGATTGGCAGATTCAGTGTAAGGCAAAATACAGATTCAAGAAATTCAAGAAAATCAAGAAACATGGGTTCTTCTGAGAATCACAAGGAATTGGGTTCCATGAAATTACCTATATGCAGAAAAGAGATCTTTGGGATCTGGAAGGAAAGGGTAAGGCTATTTATGGAGGCCTCAGACCCGAGAATCTACATCACAGTAAAAGAAGGGCCTTATGTGCCCATGAAGATATCTGTTCTAGATGCAAATCAGAGAACTCCAAAGGATTTCTCTGAGATGACTAAGGATGAGATTGTCCTAGCCACAATGGACAAGAGGGCAAAAAACATTATAGTAAGTGCCATAGATGATGCAACATTTCAAAATCTTATACACTATAAGACAGCCAAAGAAATGTGGGACACTCTTATAGTGTATATGGAAGGATCTGAAGAAGTAAGACAAGATAGAAAATCCTTGCTAAATCATGAGTATGAGAGTTTTAGACAAGGTAAAGGTGATAGCATAACTGAGTGCTACAAGAAGTTCTACAGAATAGTTAATGAACTCATGTCTTATGGAAGAGAGTTCAGTAACTATGAACTAAATGATAAGTTCTTAAGGTCCCTAACTAAAGATTGGGACACCAAGATCCGTGCCATAAGAGAAATGGCTAAGTTGGGGGAAATTCCTCCTCCTACACTGTTTGGCAAGTTATTATCATATGAGATGCAATTGACAGTGAGGAAGGAGGAGGAGAAATCAACAAGGACTGAGCACAAAGAAAGAACTGTTGCTTTCAAGACAGATGTCCCCAGAAAGTGCAGGAATTAGTCATCAACTCCACCTCCAGAGGTAGTTGATTCAGAGTCAGATGAAACAGTCAGCACCAAGTCAGAAAGCAGTGAAAGTGATGAAGACTTTGCTGCCTTCGTTAGACACTTTCAGAAGTTTTTGAAAAAGAAACAGTGGAGGTCAAGACCTTCTACTTCAAAGGGAAAGGAAGTCTTGTATCAGGAGAAAAAGCCTTCAAAGAAAGACAGGAAGAGGACAAAGTCTAGCAAGGCAACTGGATCTAAGATAGTGTGTTATTGCTGCAATAGATAAGGGGCATGTTATTGCAGATTGTCCAGAAAAGAGGAAGGAATCTAGTGACAGGAAAAAAACTTATTTCAAAGGCAAGAAAGAGAAGTCTTTTGTAGCCAAGAAAGAGAAGACTCTATCAGATATTTCTTCTTCAGAATCTGAGTCTGATGTTGAAGCCTACATAGGGCTGTTTGCTGAAGAAGAAGAGGTAGAATTCATGCAGTTAATGGAGTCTATTTATGAACAAGAAGACAGTCAATGCCAAGGGCTAATGGCTTTGACAGAGAGTGCCAAAATCCTGGAGCAGCCAGGACCCAGTCAGGTACAAAGTTCAAGTTTAAATTCAGTTTCTTGTTCTAATTCAGAATCAGATTCATCTTCATCAAATGATGAAAGTGCATCTGAGTCAGAGGATGATATTCATCAGCTCATAGATGAATATAAAGTGTTGTTGCAAGCTTACAAGAAAAGCAAGTCCCTTGCTAAAGGTCAGGCAAAGGAAATTGCTGATCTTAAAGCTGCTGCAACAGATTCTGAGAAACAATTTGATCAAAAACTGAATGAGATAGCCAGGTTGAAGCACATAACAGTGATTCAAATGGGTACTATATCATTTAAAAATGATCAAATCAAGAGTCTGGAGATCAATCTTCAGAAAGAGAGAGAGCTTGTTGCTAGGTTTTCTAAACCTAAATCAGTGCTACCTTTAATTGATGAATTTGTTCATCATAAAGGCAAGGCTGGACTGGGCTTTACTAGACCTGCAAGGACTGAGCAGTCCAAGTCTAAGTCCAAGGGCAAAGCCCCAACATTCAACAAGCTTGCTGTAGACAAGACAGCCAAGGCAGTACCTAAGCAAAGGCACAATAAGTTTGAATGTTGGTGCTGTGGCAAGGTTGGCCATTTTGCAGTGGACTGTTGGCACAATGTCAGTGCCAAAGTGAGTACCAAACTACCTGTTGGAAAGCCAGTGGGTAGCTTTGTCAGATTGCAGACTAACAAGTACTAAGGACCCAAGAATTCTTTGGGTTCTAAGGTTCATTAATCTGTTTTGCAGGTGAGTCCAAGTGGCCATACCCCAACATGGTACTTGGACAGTGGATGTTCCAGACATATGACTGGAACAAGGGGACTACTAAGGGACTACATTCCAATAAAAGATGGTCCAAAGGTTACCTTTGGTGGTTCTGAAAAAGGAATCATCAAAGGGTTTGGTAACATTTCTAGTAACTTAGTTACCATTACTCAAGTGGCTTATGTTAAAGGGTTGAAACACAACCTAATAAGTATAAGTCAATTAAGTGATGTAGGGTATGACCATCTCATTTGTTAAAAATGGTTGTCATATCAAGAGGTCAAGTGATCAAGAGATCATTTTGACAGGTTATAGGAAAAGGAATGTCTACAGCCTAGACATTATGATTGAGAACATTAGTTCTCCAGTTTGTCTTGTAGCTGATGAGACAGTCTCTCATTGTGTCAAATGGCACAAGAGGCTTGCCCATCTTAACTATAAGACAATTAGCAAACTCTTTAGCAAAGAGTTAGTGAGGAATGGTCCTCAAGTTAAGTGTGTTAAAGATGGTATTTGTCAGCTTGTCAAAAGGGCAAGCAGACTAAATCCACCTTTAGAAGCATAGAAAACAAAGATGCTGTGAGGTGTTTATACCTCTTGCATATGGATCTCTTTGGTCCAATGCCAGTTCACAGCTTAGGTAGGAAGGTCTATACCCTTGTAGTTGTTGATGACTACTCAAGGTTTTCCTGGGTGTTCTTCTTAAGACAGAAATCTGAAACACCTAGTATCTTCCGTAACTTTGTCAAACAAATTCAGAATGAACTAAACAGTACAGTGGTCAAGATTAGAAGTGACCATGGTACTGAATTTCAGTCTGATAGCATGACAAAACTATGTGAAGACTTTGGGATATTTCAAGAATTCTCTTCACCTAGAACACCTCAGCAAAATGGCATTGCTGAGAGGAAAAATAGGACCTTGATAGAGGCTGGTAGGACCCTATTAAGTGATACATCACTGCCAGAGTATTTCTGGGCTGAAGCAGTTAACACTGCATGCCATGTTATAAATAGGGCTACCATCACTAAAGGGCTAAACAAGACCCCCTATGAAGTTGTGAAAGGCAGGAAACCAAACCTATCCTATTTTAGAATTTTTGGTTGCAAATGCTTCATACTTAACAATGGGAAGTCTTACTTAACTAAGTTTGCTGCCAAGTCCCAAGAGGGAATTTTTGTTGGGTACAGCAATAATAGTAAGGCTTATAGAGTCTACAACTTGACTACACAAGTTGTAGAAGAATCTGTGCATGTAGTTTTTGATGAGACTAAACTTATTAATAATGAGTTGTCTAGTACTGTATGCAGCCCCACAGGTTTATCAAAGAAAATGGACAAGCTTACTATAGAAGAAGTGCCTGCTGCAAGACAGCAAGGAGAGGAGAGTAGCTGTTGTCCAGGGGGAGAACTACATGTGCCAATTGCTGAAGAAATCCAAGGTATACAGCATGATGCAGATGCTGAAGTGGTTCAACCAGAAGTTAGGATGCCTCCAGCTCACAGGCATCTTAGAGATCATCCAGTAGAGCTGATTATTGGAGATCCAAGACAAGGAGTACAAACCAGGAGTAGAAACATGAATGCAGCAATCTACTCCAGCTTTCTGTCACAAGTTGAACCTAAAAAGTTTGAAGAAGCAATACAAGATCCACAATGGACTGAAGCAATGCAAGAAGAGCTTAATCAGTTCAAGAGGTGCAAGGTCTGGGAACTTGTTCCTAAACCTAAAGACCACAATGTAATAGAAACTAAGTGGATCTACAGGAATAAGATGGATGAACAAGGGGTCATCATTAAGAATAAGGCTAGACTGGTTGCTAAAGGATATAGGCAAGAAGAAGGTATTGACTTTGATCAAACCTTTGCTCCAGTAGCCAGACTGGAAGCCATAAGGATGTTCTTGGCCTATGCAACCTATCAAGGATTCAAGGTATACCAAATGGATGTCAAGTCAGCATTCCTAAATGGTAATCTTAAGGAAGAAGTCTATGTGGAACAGCCTGCAGGTTTTGTTGATCCAACTCTACCTCATCATGTCTATAGACTTAGGAAAGCTTTATATGGGTTAAAGCAAGCCCCTAGGGCTTGGTATGAAACCCTATCTAGTTTCCTCATTGAGAACAAGTTCTCAAGGGGGAAAATAGATAAGACTCTATTCCTTAGGGAATCTAGAGGCAAAGTCATACTAGTCCAAATATATGTAGATGACATTATATTTGGGTCTACTGAAAGCAGCCTTTGCAAAAAGTTTGCAAAACTTATGCAAGGTCAGTTTGAGATGAGTAGTATGGGAGAGCTGAAGTTTTTCTTGGGTCTCCAAGTTAAACAGACTGAAAGTGGTTTATCCATATGTCAGTCCAAGTTCACCCTAGAACTCATAAGGAAGTATGGTATGGATTCATCCAGCACCATGAAGACTCCTATGGGGTCAAGTATGTCTCTTAGCAAGGATGATGCAGGGAAACCTGTAGATGAAACCTTGTATAGAGGGATAGTTGGCTCCCTATTATACTTGACTGCTAGTAGACCTGACATCATGTATGCTACATGTGTTTGTGCAAGGTATCAAGCCTGCCCTAAAGAGTCTCATTTGACTGCAGTCAAAAGAATATTGAGATATCTAAAGGGCACTCCCTATCTAGGCCTCTGGTACCCTAGGAATGGAGATTTTGATCTAACAGGTTATTCAGATGCAGACTTTGCAGGATGCAAAGAGGATAGAAAGAGCACTACTGGAACCTGTCAATTCCTAGGTGGGAGACTAATTTCATGGAGTAGCAAAAAGCAAACCAGTGTGGCTATCTCCACAGCAGAGTCAGAGTATGTGGCTGCAGGAAGTTGCTGTGCTCAACTTCTGTGGATACAACATCAGCTAGAGGACTATGGATTTCAGGTAAGTAGAACTCCACTTTTCTGTGATTCTACTAAGTGCTATTTCATAGCTAATAACCCTGTATCACATAGTAGAACAAAACATATTGAAATTAAATATCATTTTCTTAGGGAGCATGTAGAAAGAGAAGATATTTCATTAGAATATGTTAAAACTGATAATCAAGTAGCTGATATGTTTACTAAGCCACTAGAAGAAGCTAAGTTCAATAGATTCAAAATTGAACTAGGAATGATAAACTTAGAGTAAGTTTACAGAATTGAAAATGCCTAAGTAAAAAGGTGTCGACACATAGACAAGTCTATGTCGACACAGAATAGTGGTGTCGACACTTCAGGAAAAAGGTGTCGACACATCTAGGAATGTGGTGTCGACACTTCAGAATGTTAGTGTCGACACATGTCAAGTAGGTGTCGACACATCCAATATGGTGTCGACACTTAAGTTTTACTCAGAATTTTCTAAGTAAAGTCTCGACAATGTGTCGAGTATGTTGTGTCGACACATAACCAAGTGTCGACACATAAAATCTGTTGACTAAACTTGTGTCGACACATATGTGTCGAGACATTATAAGTCAGTGTCGACACTTATTGCCAGTGTCGACACATATTTAAGTTAGCTGTCCCGCCTGTTCATCTTCAAAATCAGAAAGGTATAAATAGGGTTCTGTCTTTGTTTGTCGACACGCTTTCAAAGTTTCGAGACCAAAACTACTGTGTCGACACCTCTCTTTTCTAAAGACAAATTCTACAAACCCTAATGGCACCTAAGCTTGAGGAGAACGTTAACGAAGGATATGAGCTAGTGCGCGGCGCCTTCGACGATGCTGATCAAGAAATCAAGGCCGTAGTAACCCTAGTCGCCGATTCTGGGTTAGAGTACTTAGTTTCAGAACCAACTAAGATATGGAAGAAGGAGGTGCTTGAATTCATTAATGGAGCTGCAGTAGATGAATCTGGATACAGAATCAAATCCAGAGTTCATGGAACTAAGGTCAAGGTTTCACCTAAAAATCTGAGGAAGGTGCTCCAGCTACCAAAAACTCAAGATGAAGAAGAAATTACTGCATCCAAGACCAGGGAAGCTCTAACCTGGTATGGACTTGATCCAAAGATGAAGATTGGTTCTGTATTTAACAGGAAAGGCATGAATAATCAAGGAAAGTTCATGTTTGAGATTGTGGGAAAAGTCTTACTCAGTAAGCCAGGAGGGCATGACAGAGTGTCTGCCTCCATGTTCAGTATAATGACAAGAATTATCTTCACTATAAGAACTGATTGGTCAGTTATAGTGTTTGACAAGATTAAGGAGAGCTTGAAGAAGCCCAACCTGGGCAGAATCATTAGTCTATACCTAGCTGGTGTGATACCAGAGGTAATGAGTACTGCTGCTGGAAGC
Organism: Platanthera guangdongensis; assembly: GCA_039583875.1. Taxonomy (NCBI): domain Eukaryota; kingdom Viridiplantae; phylum Streptophyta; class Magnoliopsida; order Asparagales; family Orchidaceae; genus Platanthera; species Platanthera guangdongensis. The sequence continues at coordinate 144,425,588 of CM077152.1, forward strand.
AAGAAAAACCACATGAGGAAGATGGATCAAAGGATCTTTTCAAGATGGGACAGGGTGTTGTCCAAGGAAATGCCAACCCCAGAGAAGACTGTTACTAAGAAAGATACTCCTCCAAAGAAGAAAAGGAAGACAGCTCCTGTGGAACAAGTGTCCACAAGTAGTTCTGGAAGTGAAGAACATGTTGTTTTCACTCCTGATGATCAAGAGGAAGAGACTGCAGTGAAATCTCCTGCTCCTCAAGAGGCTGCTGAGATCCAGGGGGAGCTGCCTCCAGCTAGCCCCATCCACAAGGATCAAAGCAGGGGGGAGCCTCCAATTGTAGAAGCACCATCTACACTGGAAAGTGAGCAAGCCACCACCATCATACAAGAGGTACTCACTGACATAAAAACTTTAGAATATCTTATAGAAGATGCTGATTTGTCTGATGTTCCTCAGCAAACTCAGCTGCCTAGTCAAGCTCCAGATGTTGTTATAGAAGACACATCTGTTGTTGAAGTAATTCCTGATCCTGTGGTTGAAGAACCAAGAACTTCTCCAGCTTCTTCACCACCAGAATACACCATGGAAGATTTATTCCTCAATCTCGATCAAGCAGATTTTGACAAGGAAATTGATGCTGCTGAAGGAGAGAATGCTGCTGCTGAGGGGGAGCAAATGCAAGATCTGGAAGAGCCTATAAGGCAAGAAACTGAGAAGGCACAAAATGTGCAAGCTGACAAGCCTCAAAGCCCTAAGGATAGGGTTGACATAGCCAGCACTTCTGCCTCTGAAGATGAGGAGAGTGCTAGGGCAAAGAAGAAGAAACTGTATGTCTTCAAGAGAAGAAGTCAAAGTTATAAGAAGGCTCTGCAAGCAATTGCTCCACAGCCTATAGTTCAGCAAGCTCCAACTGTTGATTATAGTGCTTTACTGATTGCACTGCAAATTAAAATGGATGAACAAAGAAAAGCCATAGAGGCTTATGTTGATGCAGGGCACAGATCATTACAGTTTGATCTTGCCCAAGATATAAAATCTATAAGGTTTGAAATGAACCTCAACAAGAAGGAGATGACAGACTGCTTCCACAAAGGTGGCAATGCAGTGGTGTACTTGGCAACACACCAGGAAAATATAAAGGCACAAGTAGATGATATAGCATTGAAGCAAGGATATGTTCTTGAAAATCAGTTAAGAATGAATGACAACTTGACTGCTTCACATAATGCTATAGTCACTGAATTGAAGAACAAGGCTGCTGAACCTTCTACTTCTGCTGATGCTAAAACTGAATTTGATAAAGTCTTTCAAGAAGAACTTTCTGCTGTAAAGACTGCTATCCAAGCCTCCCAGAAAGCCATATCTGAACAACTTACAAAGCTCAAACCATACTTTAAAGATGGAATCAGATACTTGGATAGTCAAATCAGATTTCAAAAGGATGATGTCAGAGACCATATGGCTAGAGAAGTCATAAAGGGGGAGAGAGTTTTAGTCAAAGCTAGCTCTGACCATGCAAAGTGGATATCTAATTCCATCAGAGCTACACTGGGCTATCCTCCACTCTGTGATGATGACAATGTAGCAGAATCTGGAATTCAACCTGCATATTTTGGAGGTGAGCAACCTGAGGTAGCTCAAGTGATATATCCTCCACCAGATTTTGACATGGTGCAAGCTGATATTCATCAGATGTATAGCCCAACTGAAGGGAAGTCCAATGTTATTCTGGATAAAGTGGTTCAGCCTATTACTGAAGCCATGTAAGAGGCATTACAGAAGGAGGAAGAGACAAGGTTGTCCAAAAAGAGGTTTAGGGAACAAGCAGAACAAAGGCCAGACTTTGAACAGTGGAGCCCTACCTCTAGGAATATAATTTTAACTACCTGGAAAGCTGCCAAAGACAATACTCATGACATGAACAAATGGTTTTCTGAAGCAGAATGGAGAAAACATGAGATCATGCAGGAAGCAATAGTTCAATACAGAAGGAAGGCAAAGATGGGAAAGCTACCTCCTACTGCAGTGGAGCCTAGCAAGTACTTTCCTAAGCCATACCACTATTTTGAGAGGCAGAAGATCAAGGCAGAAGAACTCAAAAAGAAAGATCTAAAAGGCAAGAAGCCTGCTGATGCTGAAACTGTTGAAGCCCCTGTCAAAGCTCAAGTTCAAGCTGGCAAGGGAATAGTTATCAAGGAACCTGACCAGAAATAGATTAAGAATTTACTTGAAGATTATTTTGTAATCTTTTGAATGTAACACATTTTTGTGAACTACTGAGAATGTATAAGACAAATGTTAGAACAATATGTGATCTATATATTTCATGATTGTTCTGTGAATATATCTATTTCTTAATTGTTCTGTGTTGATGTATGTGTATACATGTGTGATTTATACATGTTATGTTTACCCTGCTGTACTTTATCCTTCTTTACATCACTTTGTAATTTTTAATTATGAATGGTGTATATCATTGACTAAGGGTTATGACTTCTCCAAATAGGGGGAGATTGTTGGGTACATTGGTTAAATGTACCTGATTTGAAGAAGCCTCACCCAACTCAATGATATACATCATAATGTATTTGATGTATGTTGAGTTTACTTGTGCAGGTTAAGTATTCACTAGACTGAAGCAAAAAGGTTTCTAAGTCCATGTGTCGACACCCAGAGGGAAAGTGTCGACACTTAAGAAGGCTTGTATCGACACCCAGACAAGCAGTGTCGACACTTGGAGTCATTGTGTCGACACCTGGGATGCAGAGTCGACACCAAATAGAAAGTGTCGACACTTGGAGCTGTGTCGACACTCAGTGAAGAGAAGTGCAGACAGAAAGTGTCGACACAAGGAGCTGTGTCGACACCCAGTGAAGCTGAGTCTACACCAGAAAGTGTCGACACTTGGAGCAGTGTCGACACTCAGCAAAAGTCTGCAGAGACTAAGTACAAGTGTCGACACTCAACACAATGTGTCGACACTAAGCAGAAGAGTCAGTACTTGAAGTAAGTGTCGACACCCAGCACAATGTGTCAACACTCAACAGAAGAGTCAGCATTTGAAGTATGTGTCGACACGCAGAACAATGTGTCGACACACAGCTGAAGACTCAACACTTGAAGAAAGTGTCGACACAAGGAGCTGTGTCGACACTTAGCAAAGAACAGAACTATCTCCAAAATATTCTAAGTACAAGTGTCGACACTAAGGGAATGTGTCGACACTCAGCTTGAAGTCTCGACAGAAGAATCAAGTGTCGACACAAGGAGCTGTGTCGACACTCAGCAAGTATTAACATAGAAGACTATGTGTCGACACCAAGAAGCTGTGTCGATACTTAACAGATTCAACACAAGAAGATGTGTCGACACAATGAAGATGTGTCGACACTTAGAAGAATTCAGTTAAAGATAGAAGATCAAGTACTTGTGTCGACACTCAATTTCAGTGTCGACACCTGAAGAAGAATCTGTGTCGAGACATACAAGAAGTTGTGTCGACACCTTGTAGACTTGTGTCGACACTTACACAGCATGTGTCGACACTTGGACTATAAGTGTCGACACTTAAAGACAGAAAGTCTCGACACTTTCAGATAGTTAGAGATTTTCAAGAAATGACTGGATGATTTGACAGATGCCGTTCCAGCCGGTCTACAGCACCTGTCAGAGATGTCAGAAGTCAGTTATGGACCGGACCAGCTGGTTACCATGAAGAAGGCCTATAAATAGGCCTATGTTGTTTACAGAAGTTGTTGTTGATGATTAACAAGTGGATCACATTGTTGAAGAACAAGTCATCAAAGTGGTATACAGAGTATCAAATCAAGAAGATCTTGCAGTCCAAGTGCAGATCTAAGAAGTTGGAGAGAGAGGGCTCCATCCAAGAAATCAGCCTCTGGAACTAGGCTGAGAAGAAGGATTCAGATTCATTCTGGATCTTAAGTGGCAGAGGTCAAGGAACTACTGCAGGAGGATTCAGTCTTATTCAGTTCTACTCAAGAAGTTTTGAAGAAAGCTAAGTCAGATTGAATCCAGCTGAGTTCTTCCAAGAACTCATCAAGAAACTCTCAACTCCCCTCTTTTATTTCTGAGTTGTTGAGTTAATATTTGTAATACATTTTTATCTTGTAGGATCCTTTGGATCTGAGTGAATTGTAAGCCTATAATTATAAAGGCTGAGGGTAGGGCTTGAGAGCCTGAGTGTAGGAGATTGAGATCTCTGAGTGTAGGCCTTGTTGGCTGAGTGTAGGCCTTGGTTGGCTGAGTGTAGGCCTTGGTTGGCTGAGTGTAGGCCTTGATTGGCTGAGTGTAGGCTTTGGGATAAAGCTGAGTTGTAAGGCTTTGGGCCTGAGGTGTAGGAACCAATTTGGGTTCTGAGACAGTGGAGAAGTTTGGCCGAATCTAGTACACTGCTAGATAGGCGAAGGGGGAATGTGGATGTACCCATATCTTGGGGAACCACTATAAACCACTGTGTATGTTGTGCTGTGCTGTGATTGTTGCTGTGCATGCTGTGTGTTTGCTGTGATAAAGTAGTTAGTATTCTGTGATATAACTAATTGCTGCCATTTAAGTTTAAAAAGGATTAGGTCACCTATTCACCCCCCTCTAGGTGTTTAGGTACCATATCTTTCAGCTTACCCAAAAGGTGTCAACCCATCCTTCTCCACAATTTACTGAAGACAGTGAAGAAGAAAATCAAGTGGAAGTGGCTGAACTTCCCTCAACAACTAATAACATTCCTCAAGAGGAATTAATTATAGAAGCTGTTGTTGAACAAACTCCACCCACTGATCTTGTCACACTTAGAGATCACCCCAGATCTCAAGTGATTGGAGATATTTCAGCAAGTGTACAGACAAGTCATCAACTCAACCAAGACTTGATGCATGCCTGTTTTCCCTCTCAGATTGAACCTTTCTCCATCCATGAAGCTGAGCAAGATCCCCACTGGATCATTGCAATGCAAGAGGAACTAAATCAGTTTGAGAGATATAGAGTTTGAGATTTGGTTCCAAGACCTCATAACTACCCAGTTATTGGAACCAAATGGGTATACAGAAACAAGCTAGATGCTCAAGGAAACATTGTGAGAAATAAGGCTAGGCTTGTTTCTCAGGGCTACAGGCAAGAGGAAGGAATTGACTATGAACAAACCTTTGCCCTTATTGCAAGGTTAGAGGCCATAAGGATATTCCTTGCCTATGCAGCTCACAGGAGATTCAAAGTTTTCTAAATGGATATCAAGAGTGCATTTTTGAATGGAGTGCTTCAAACAGATGGTTTATATGGAACAACCTCCAGGTTTTATCTCTCTAACTCAACCCTCTTTTGTGTTTAAATTGGATAAAGCTCTCTATGGTTTAAAGCAAGCACCAAGAGCTTGGTATGAGACCTTAACAAGCATTCTCTTAGAGCATAAATTTACAAGAGGAATCATAGATAAAACCCTTTTCACTAGACATCATAAGAACCAAATATTGTTAGTGCAAATCTATGTGGATGACATCATCTTTGGGTCTACTGATCCCAAATTATGCAAGAGGTTTGCTGACCTCATGCATTCCAAATTTGAGATGAGTAGCATGGGTGAGCTTTCCTACTTCCTTGGTCTCTAAGTGAAGCAGCTCCCTGATGGTATCTTCCTCTCCCAAGCTAAGTATGCTAAAGAGCTTATTAAGAAGTTTGGGATGGGTGATGCTTCAGGAATGAAAACACCTATGGATACCAATGCTGTTGTGGATTCTGATCCAGCAGGGAAACCTGTAGATCAGAAGCATTATAAGGCAATTATTGGATCCCTATTATACCTAACAGCTAGCAGGCCTGATATCATGTTTGTCACATACCTTTGTGCTAGGTTCCAAGTGAACCCCAAAGAATCTCACCTTATTTTCTTAAAAAGAATTTTGATATATATAAAGAGTTGTCCTAATCTAGGACTCTGGTATCCTGTAGAGTCAGAGTTTGAGTTAACTGGATACTCAGATGCTGACTATGCTGGATGTAGAGTGGACAGGAAAAGTACCTCTAGAACTTGCCAGTTCCTGGGTATGAGACTTGTCTCTTGGTTTTGTAAAAAGCAAACATCTCTGTCTACATCAACTACAGAAGCAGAATATATGGCTGCTGGCAGCTGCTGTTCACAAATGTTATGGATACAAAACCAACTCCTAGACTATGGTGTCAACTTAAAAAATTCAACATTATTTTGTGATAACATAGTGCTATTGCTATAACACAGAATCCAGTTCACCATAGTAGGACTAAACATATTGATATAAGGCATCATTTCATTAGAGATAATGTATATAAAAAGAAAATTAACTGAATCCATATTCCTACTGATTTACAGAGAGTAGACATTTTCACCAAACCCTTGGATGAGAAAAATCATCTGTTCTTTATAAATCAACTAGGAATGATCAATGGAGAAGAGTTAAATTCGTTTCTATCTGCATTCGACGAATTCTCCAGAGTTCGTCGAACGGAGTTCGACAAATTAGGGAAAGTTTGAGAGATGCCCGTCGAACGGAGATCGACAAATTCTCTGTGTGGAAACAATTTTCGTCGACCTGAGATCGACAAATGTTGCTTTAGAAGATATTTCGTCGAACGGAGTTCGACGAACTGTTTTCGTTTCTTCTGGATGAGATCGACGAATTATTTATCTACAATTTATTTCGACGACCTCAGTTCAGGGAACTGTTTTTTTTTTGTGGAACGGAGTTTGTCGATTCATATTCAGGAAAACCCTATATCTAGGTTTTCTTCGACCTTCGTCCCGCGCTTTCAGTTCCTGTTGCACTTGATCTCTGTTTGTTTCTCTTGCAGGTAATCAATGGAGATTCCAGCGAGCAACCTGGCTGCAATGAAATTTGATACAGGCTTTGATATGGACTTTGATTCATTCCAGCATTAAGATCCTATATTTCTTTACATTCTGGAACTTCTGGAAGAGTAGGGTCTCAAAGATTTTATGACCAGGAGAATCAAACTGCATGCAATGGAGATTAAAGAATGGGTATATACTTCTCCTGCTTCTGAGGACAACATCTTGACAGGGAATATCGGGGGTCATGTTGTTTCTTTATCCCCTGCCGTTATTTCTGAGATCTTTGAGTTGGTTAATGGAGAAGAAGATTTGGAGATAGATTCTGATGAGTATAGTTCGATGCTGAAGCTGATGGGGTTTACTGGGAGTAACCCTAACAAGCTGTTAAAGAAACAGCTTTCTGCCGCCTACCAGTTCTTGGCGGATGTTGTGGGAAACGTGTTGATGGGCAAGCACTCCGCGCACGATTACATAGCAAGATACCAATTCCTTGTCATGTGCGCGGTGGTCAACAAGCGTCATGTTGATTGGGGATAGATCTTCTTTGATTTGATAAACAAGAAAAATAGTAAGAAAGAGGTATGCTTTGGAAGAATCCTGAGGATTTTCCTTCAAGCAAAGGCTAGTGAATTCATGGTATCCCCGACCATATTCATCAATGCCAGCAAGCGCCTCACATGCTCTTTGTTTGGCAGATGGGAGAGGACGATCTCTAAGCCATACAAGGCTTCCTCCTCTTCCATCCCAGCTTCTGAGAGCACAAGGGCCGTGAAGGCCACTCCCCACCGTACAAAAGAGGTAATCTTATCTCCTCAACCTCTTCCAGCAACCCATCTTCCATCTTTAACCAGAATTCCATCTCCTCCAGCACCCCAATCACAACAACATTCTCATGTCCCTACTCCTCCTCCATCTCCACCACTTGACATCACAGATAGTCCATCTACCCCCTTCAAGAGAATCCACACCCAACTCCTCCAGCATCACCTCCTCCACCTCATCTATCTAGCATTCCACATTTTCATATACCATCTCCTTCTCCACCTCCACCAGACACCACCATGATAGATGTCATTCCACCTCTACCCCCTCTAGAGTATTTCAGATCTAACCTTCACTTTCAATTGGTATCAGAGCCAGGTTGGTTAAACTACCACACCTTAGCAGGTTGGTTATTGTGTGTTGCATAGGCTTGCACCTGAACCATAAAGATCCCTCTTGTTAGATCTGATTGTTTTGTTTCCTTTATTAGATTTATTTCTTCACAGAATGTCTCAAAACAAAGATTATGCAAGCATCAGACCTCTAGTATGCAATCTTACTCCCCTCCTCACTTTCAGAATGCAATATTACAAAGATGCCATTCCACCTCTATCCCCTCCATCTGTTCCCCTCACTTCATCTACTTCTCTACCCTCACTAACTACCTCTCCATCTTTGGACCCCCACAATGTATCTACCATCATAACCCTACTCACTCCCCTCCTCAAATCCCTAATCACAGAGGCCATTACACCACTTGTAAATTATATCAATTCTCTATCTGCCCAAGTATCTCTTCTTTCTGCCGCCCCCTCTTCATTCAGTGGCCTGGCTCCAAGTTCTCCTACAACCAGGCAGGAGGAGATGCTCTGTGATGAAGCAGCAGCAGATATAGTAGCAGTTTCAGATACAGCAGCAGTTTTTCCTACAGCAGTCTCAGATGCTAAAGCAGCAGCAAGTTTGACAGAATTTGATTCAGATTTGATTGAATTGATTCATTTCATGGATACTGACATTGAATTAGATGAGTCAGTTCCAGAGCAGATCAAAACTGTTGGTGTTTTCCATTTGAATCCCACAGTTGATTTGTCTAGTTTGTGGAGATATTTTGATACAATTTATGTACAGTTCCCTTCTACTAAGCCATCCTTGGCTATTATTCCTGTCACCTCTCCAAAAATTCCTACAGTTGCTAAGCAACTTAGTGACAGTTTTGTTATTCCAGAGCAAGCCATCTCTTCCCCCCCCCCAGAAGAGATTTCTGCCCCAATTTTTGTTATGGATGATTCCCCAATGCTTGACCTGGATGCATTAATTCTGGCAGACATTGAGGAAGAGAATAAATCTCAGGAAGAGTGCTCAGTCTTAATCAGCTCTCCAACTCCAGTTTCTGAATCCTCTGCTCCTTCTACAAAAAATCCTGCTATTTCTGATAGAGTCTTGAAAGCATTGGATGCTATGTATGACAATCCTCAGGGTTCTGCAAGTGATGATGATGAAGATGATGATGAAGATGATTCAGATGAAGAAGCTGCCAAGAAGAAAAAGCAATTGTTGTCAAAGAAAAGGAAAGCCCCTCCCGCTCCTGCTCCTGCTCCTAAGCCCAATCCAACATCTAACACTCCCTACTACATCTTGCATAATGTTACTCCTTATAAAGGAATGCCAGCTTGGATGTGGCTGTCAACGAATCAACAAAAGGAGAGGAAAAGAAGTAGGAGATATTCTCCACCACCAGTTCAGAGATACAGAAGAGATCCACCTCCTCCACCTCCTCCAGCAGCTAGTGCCACTGGCTCTAGCTCTCAGAGATCTGCCCCTATGCAAACTTATCAGAGAAATCTAGGGAGATCTTCTTGAAGCAGTCAGCAAGGGCATCATTCTTCAGGAAATCAACATCAACAGTAACAACCTCAGCAGCAACAACAAAATGTATTTGTAGAACAGAAGGCTGACAGTCCCAAAAGACGAGAATCGGCTCCTATTCCTTTTGAGGATCCTGAAACAGCTAACACTACTAAAATGGCCAGATTCCAGGAACTAATTGGCCTCTCATTGATTAATAAAGCAAAAGTTGAAGGAAAAGATATTTTAGGATACACAACTATGTCAAAATATAGAAAAGAAGAACTTAAAAGCTTTGACAAAGCAAACAAACTCTTCAATGTTGATGACTATATGAAGCTCCATCCAGAGGCTGTTGTTCCCAGAGCCTCCTCTCAGAATATGCTTGGTATAGCTGATATGATAATGATTATGGCTCAGGCAGCTAATCCAAACAGAGAGATCAAATTCTCAAAGCCTGGAGCTAGCAGCAGTAGCAGCAAAGAGAAAGACAAAGACAAATTCAAGAAGAGCAAGATATGATCTACGTGTCACTTTCTTTTCCTGTTTTTGCTTTTACAACTCTCTGGTTATGTTTCTGTACAAAGCTTTTATATATCTGTTACATGTGTTATAAATTCTCTGTCAGATATATGCTTTTACTGCTTTGTTTTCATTCAGTCTATGTCTTTACTTAGTGACCTCACCCAAATAGGTGGAGATTGTTGGATCCCTAGTTTGGATTTGGGCTAGGTTCACTGAGTTAGGAAGTCTTTGACCCACCTTGTATAGTCAGGGTCATTGGTTGTGTCCTAGAGTCTAGGGTTTTTCCTTAGAACATCATCCTGTGGACCAGCCATCCTCCAGACTGCCAGAGAAACTCAAGACTTTGAGATATTTTCAGCTCAAGGAAATCTGTTCGATGTTCGTCGATCTCAACTCAACGAACCAGCAACGTTCGTCGATCTTAGCTCAACGAACCATATTCTTTGGTTGACGAATTCTGTTCGACTATTTGAATCCTTCTCAGCCAGAGACTTCTCAGATTCTAAGTCCACAATCATTCTTCAGTCGACGAATTTGGATCTCTGTTCGACGAATGATGATTTTCTGTTCGACGAATGATGATTGTCTGTTTAATGAATGATGATTGTCAGCTCGACGAAGTTTGAACCAGAATTGATAAGTTTCCCTTGAAGACTAATTGTTATTGTCTGGTCGATGAACTCATCAGCTCAGCTCGACGAACTGTGAACTCAGCTCGATGATATCTATTCTTCATTCAACGATTCCAGACTTAGGTCTTCTCTAGTTTTCCGTCCCTTTTCTTGGCGATGATTCCTGAGTAATTAATGCTCAATCTTCTCAGAATGTTACCGCTAGAACGAGCATGGATCATGGATTATTACATGCCGTTTTTCCATGGGACAGTTAGGGAATTCATTCATTGTCGCTTCCTTCCCAGGCCGACTGCATTTACTGCTCAAGCATTCAAATTTCGAGTGTGTTCTTCAGTCAGTCAGATAGAAAAGAAAAAAAAGATTAAGTAGTGACACAGACAGACATTACATTCAAGAAGTCTTACAGAAATTAAAAGTTTTGACACTGCAATCAGCCTAGGCCAGAGAACATTCTCATCAAGAAGAAGAAGAACATACAATCTCTATCAAGAGTCTTCTTCTTTCAACCCTATAGGAAAACTTCAGAAGGACAAAAATAACTCTATTTGTCAAAGAAGTTCCTGAAGCAATCTCTGGTCAAGGCAATCTAGTTTTTGAAGACCTGTCACCCTGAAGCAGTGCTCCAGATTTCCTGATCCATTCAAGATCTCAGGGGGAGCAATCTGTTGAAATCAATCCACTAGTCTTCTCAGTTGTTATTGAGAAAGAGAAGACACCATCACCTTTTTCATCCTCTGTAGAGGGTTTTAAGTCCCTTAAAATTATTCCTGATTGCAAGTCTCCTACCAAAAGACTTGAGGTTTTTGTTTTTGAGCACCTGAACAAAAGCTCATTGGTGTCAGGCACCTGATCAAAAACCTGAGTGGATTCCTACCAGGGTGATAGAAGAGTGGATGTACCTAGGTTGGGGAACTACTATAAATTTCTTGTGTCGTCTGGCTGCCCTTTTCTTTTGTTTTGGCTGTGTTCTGTGATTTATTAGGTTGCTGTGCTTATTACTTTGTTTGCTAACCTGTTCACCTACCTTTACAGCAAAAGTTGTAAAGCTTTTTAAGGACCACCATACTCTATTCACCCCCCCCCCCTCTAGAGTATTTCAGATCTAACCATCACTTTCATGATACTTAGTCAGTAACTATGCCGACCGAATAATAGTGATCAAAACTGCATGAGAGCGGGTAGGTATATAGAAACCTAATAATTTAAGCCGGAAATAGGTTGGTCGACGTCAAGATTATATAAAGAACAAACCGATATATAGGTATATAGAAGCCGGACAATATAAACTGACATATCAAACCGCGCGGTCTGTAACTGAATTGAAATCTTTCTTTTGACCTAACAAAGATGGGTTACAGACTCAAGCGACCAAGCGGACAGGTGCGCACGAAGCCCATTGCTTTCCACGCAGGGTCGCGAAAACTGTAACTCACATCACCCAAGTAGGCTCAACAGACTAAATAATCCAAGCTTTGTAGATCAGCTGAAGACCATAGCAAAGTCTAGCAGAATTTAAAACCGAAGGCTTGCGGACTGAGCAAATCCTAGTTTAAGTCCACACCTTTGTCTGCTAAAAGAAATGATACATAACTAATGTGACCCAGTGGGCAGGTGCATGAAGCATTGCTTTCCTCACAGGGTCACAGGAGTTATGCAATCAACCCACTTCAGAATTGGATGACCAAGTAGGCAGGTGCGCATGGCAGTGCTTTCCTCGCAAGGTCACAAAAGCTGCCTGCTCAAAAAGAGGGGAAGGATTCACTGCCCTCTTTACTGGAGTACATCCCAAGTTGATCTTTCTGGCAGGTGCGTGTGGCATTGCTTTCCTATAAGATCAACCCAGCTGTGGGTCTCCTACAGGCACTGCTAGAGGGTTCCAAAGAGTGTTCGAGGGTCACGAACTAAGATGATCGGTGGGCAGGTGTGCCTGGCAGTACTTTCCAGACGTGATCACCAAAGTTGTAACGATATCCCTTAAAGTGGTATAGTAGAGCTTTTCTCCCAACCCGTCCCTCCATAATGCAGAGGTGGGGTCAGATACTATCCAGGATCTGAAATTCATTGTCCTACCGTACTAGAACCTGCAGGCTCCCACTACACGGTGCGAAATCTGCCCGCAACACGTGGTCTTTGTAGTGTTACGCCAATGACAATGGTTATAAGGGAGGTTTACGCTGAACTCAGTGATGTCTCTTGGAGTCAGTTATCCCTATTTCTCAAGCTATTTGGGAAAAAAGGAAACACTTGAAAAGGTGTTAGTATGAGATTTTGATATATGAAATAAAAACATATTCGATATAGAAATTTCAGGAAATGAATCGGTAATAAAGACAAACTAGCGCGCTTGCGTTTACTTCCATGATTGAAGGTGAGGCTCTTTTAGCCTATTTGTTCCAAGCCGGAGAGGGTGTCCAGCATGCCTTTGTCTTTTCAGGCTTCGTAGGGGGATGTAAAGATCCTTTGGACAGCATCACCAAACTTTCCTTGCTTCATCATCCTCTCCACTAGTTGCTTAAGAGCTTTACAATCTTCTGTCAAATGACCCTTTCCTTTGTGATATTCACAATATGGATTAGAGTCCCTGGATTTCTTGCTTAGAGTCTGAGATGATTCCTTGGAACTTGCTTTGCTTTTCATGACACGGTCAAAAGTGCCTCTCCCAGCACGAGAGTACTGATCAGCGAGGGTTATTAGCTCCTGATATGTTTTTTTCTTTTCTGAGGGTGGATTCGAACTTGAACGGTCCTTCCTTTAATACCTTAATTAGATCAATTTTGTGAACTTCTGGATTGGCTTCGTCAACTTCAAGAACCTCCTTCTGAAATCGTCTGATGAAATGAGCGAGTGTCTCCTTTTCACGCTGTTTTGCCTGAAATAAAACTGACACGTGCTTTTTCCTTTTCGCAGAAGCAGAAGCAGAAGTATTTTGCATTGTCCTCAAGTGATTAGGAGGATAAGAGACGAACTGAGAACCTGGTCTTTAGCAAGCAGAGGGGCTGCCGACTGCACAGGCGAGTAGGATGCTGAGCAGTTTTGCGAGTAGGCACGCAGATAGGGCTGCGGGTAGGATTGTACTCCTTGCGAACAAGCAAGTGGATTAACAGGCGGACTGTCCATAGCGGGCGCCGAGTTGACGGAGGAGACCGGTGTTGGTGCGGACTTCGAGTCTAGCCGCTTGACAATAGCTCCGAAGACGTCGTACACCGCGGCGAACTGCAAACCGACAACATGAGAAATTTTTTCAGTTTCTTGTGCTAACCGCACGACTGCTTCCCAAAGGGGATCCTTGCCGGGTTGAAGGTCAGGTTAAGCGGTCTGGTAATCTGACATTCTGCCTGCAGACTTCAAAAAACGGCTTGATCTGAAGGTCGCGTGTTTACTGTTGATGCACGAAATGCACCCTCACTGTCGATGCACGAAAGCGGATAGGGGGTCGATCACCACCACCTAACAGTTCGAGCACGGGGGAAGGAAGGAAGGGAAAAGAGGAAGACTGCAAGCCGTTATCTACTAAGCGGATGAGAGAAGAAAGAACAGCCGAGCCGTGAACCACAGCGACACCCGACTTCGCCCGTCGTGGCCTGAATGCCTCCCTTGCGACGGGCTTTCCCTTTATTAAAAGTGAGAATTACAACTTGCTAATACACCTTTACCACAAAGCAATAAAGGGTACAAGAAGGAAGCTGGCGGCTAAGGAAGAAGAATGCCAGAGGAGGCCGCGCGGACTGAAGACCGAAGCCGGCAGGCCACGCAGTTAAGGGAAACGGGAGACCGCACGGACTGAAAAACAACAGGCTGGCAGGTCGCGCGATTAAGGCGCAGAGACGGGTGCAGACTGAGAATCGGAGTCCGAAGTAGGGCTGACTTGCTGGCAGGCTTCGAGCGTGAGCACCTTGGCGATGACGAGAGACCTCCTCTAGCGTGCCCATACGAGAGGCATGGGGGGCTATTTATAGGCTCGAGGAGGTAACGACTTGCGGTGACGTTACCCCCGATGAGACGGTAACTTGAGCGCGATGGAGACGGAGTCTGCCGAGTCCGCCACAGGGGGCGTGGACTGGGACTTGGTACTGAAGCCGGAGCTGCTGTCGACAAAATGGGAGACTCAGTGGCGGACTACGATGCGGGTTCGCGGAGTCCGTCACTGCTAAGCTGGGACTATCCGCCTACTGCTGGGGTGGCAGATGCTGGAGGACAAGCGGCGGACTGCAAGGAGAATCCGCTGAGTCCGCCGCTGCTGAACTAAGCGAGCTGCAAGGGGTACGAGCAGGAGAGTGCCCGGGAGTCCGGCGAGTCCGTACGAGGTTATGCGGACTCGGACTGCTTTCTGGAGGGTCTGCTACCTGGCGGGCTGGAAAGAGTCCGCCACTACTGACCGAGTCCGCACCAAGACTGCGGACTGAGGGAGAAGTCTGCTACCACTGGCTGAGCCTGTGAAAGGCCTGCAGACTGAGGAGGAAGCAGGTACTGCTGCCGAGAAGCTGGTGCTGGCGAAGGGAAGGGCGGACTGCATTGAGAGTCCGTCAAGATCACCGAGTCTACGGCTGCTGCAAAGCTGAGTCCGCTTACGTTGGAGATGGAGAGCCTGGCTGTTGAGGCTGTTGGGGTTCACCAATGAAGGCAGACTGGAAGTCTCGACCGCACTTCGAGTCCGCCCAGCTCGCGAGGAACTTGGACTACTGGTGGTCTTGGCGGGTAGCCGGAGTTGGAGTCCGCGCCCTGCAGGTGGACTGGAGGAGTCGGCTGCTCATGTGGCTGGGTGAAGGGCTATGCGACATGTTGACGGCCTGGGCGGATATACTTCTGAGTCCGCCAATATTGGATGTCCCGTAAATTGTGAGCTAAGTAGCGGGTTGCTGCCGGCCTGAGCGGACAGGGAGTTGAGTCCGACAGAGAGAGTCCTGCGGAAACAACCTTGTAGTTAAGCTGAAAAAGGGGGCGGCCTGCAGAGGTGGACTGCGGAAGCAGTCCACGGACCATGCCAACCAAGGGAAGGCACGCGGCCCGGGGGGGTCAGACCGCTGAGACCGCGCAAGCCGTGTGGCCTGAGCGGACAAAACATTCTGTCCGCCGAACCTAGGGAATCACGGCCCCCAGAAGGAACCCAGGGCAGGCCGCGACGAGCGAGCTGGCTCCCTTGGGAAGGATCGCCGATTTCGGGGTTAACAACTAGGGCAGCTAATTCTAAAGGAAGAGCCAAAGCCCCAGTTCAGCCACTAGCCTTCAAACCCCCTATTGCTTTCAGGAAAGTGATACAACCTACTAACAAGTATGACCATGACATTGCATATGGTCACTGTAAGCCTGGTAATCTGAATGATAAGGGTGTAAATGCCAATAGGGCTGCCCATGTACAAACACATTATGATCTTCAGGAATCATCAATGTTTGATGCATCAGCCCCAGCACTCAAGAAAAGGACCACTGTACATACAGTTTTAAGGTCTGCTGACAGCAATGCTATTAAGACTGTACCTAAAAGAAGATACAATAGATATGAGTGCTAGTGTTGTGGCAAAGTGGGTCATTATGCCATTGATTGTTGGCACAACACTACTGTCAGGAAGAATGTCAGCTTACCTGTCAGAAAGGCTGCGGGTAAGCATGTCAAGTTTCAGTCTAACCTGAACCTAGAACCCAATAATTATTGGGGTTCTAAGGTTAAGTAATTTTATTTGATGTAGGTGAGTCCAAGTTGCCATACCCCAATATGGTACTTGGACAGTTTATGTTCCAGGCACATGACTGGAACAAGAAGGATGCTAAAGGACTACTCTCCCATAGAGAATGGACCCAAAGTGATCTTTGGTGGATCTGAAAAGGGGGTCATCAAAGGGTTTGGTAACATTTCCAATAGCTCTATCACTATCACCCAAGTGGCTTATGTGAAAGGTCTGAAACATAACTTAATAAGCATAAGCCAACTGAGTGATCTTGGTTATGACACCTCTTTTATTAGGAATGGGTATCAGATTAGAAGGACAAGTGATCAAGAGGTCATCTTATTAGGTTATAGAAAAGGAAATTTTTACTGTCTCAACTTTGATTGTGAGAATAAGAACACTCCTATTTATCTAGTTGCAGATGAGAAAGCTTCTCATTGTGTCAAATGGCATAAGAGGCTGGCTCAGCTGAACTACAAGTCAATAGGCCAACTCTATAGTATGGAGTTAGTGAGGAATGGTCCTCAGGTCAAGTGCATCCAGGAGGGTGTGTGTTCAGCTTGTCAAAAAGGCAAACAGACTAAGACCTCCTTCCACAGTCTTGATACCGAAGACTTAGTGAGGTGTTTGTACCTCCTGCATATGGATCTATTTGGTCCTACACCAGTTCATAGTCTAGGTAGGAAAGTCTAAAAATTTGTGGTTGTGAATGACTATTCTAGATTTACATGGGTTTTCTTCCCGAGACAGAAATTTGAAACCCCTACTGTCTTCCACAATTTTGTCAAGCAAATTCAGAATGAACTTAACAATTCAGTGGTCAAAATCAGAAGTGACCATGGGACTGAATTTCAGTCTGAATGCATGACAAAATTTGTGAAGAACTAGGGATTCATCAAGAGTTCTCCTCACCTAGAACTCCCCAGCAAATTGGTATTGCTGAAAGAAAGAATAGGACGCTCATTAAGCCTGGTAGAACCCAACTAAGTGACACTTCTCTCCCAGAATATTTCTGCGCTGAGGCTGTTGAAACCGAAATTCGGTCTCCTGTGGAGTTCGACCCTTGGGGAAGGGGTGACCGCGCACCTACTACCCTCAAGCGAACGATATAGGCACAAGACTAGGAACACAAGGGACAGACCCAAGGTCTCAGCATGGAGGACCCGCCACATACCCGGAAGACTAACAAACTCTTCCCCTTCCAAGCCAAGGGCCGAGCTAAGGCACCTTCAGAGGGCTCTCTTGGCCGACCGGAACATCCAAGGAGGATCTCGAGATCCACTCCCGAACTAGAGGTGCCACCTCAGGTCTATGTAAAATGTTCCCTGCCCGTATTACTATTGGCGCAAAACCGCCCAGCAGCCCTACTCTACGCAGCCCCAATTGGGCCGCTAACAGCGGAACTCCGCTATTCTGAAAGGATGACAACAGGCCATCAGGGGCTTCCCGGCATCTATTCCTCGGGGCCCACATGGGGGGAGCGGTTCACGAACACGCCGCTCGCCCAAGACAGGAGTAAACCACATATTCACAGAGCATCACAGATATGAAAGAATATTATAGGAAAATGAACTCCATACTCAGCACGCAGGCCGACAATATAAACAAAAAGGCCTTCGAGGGCTGGCACAAGCTTGGGCTTAAGCCCGCTACTCCCCGCCTGGTACTGCAACACCTGTACGCCAACGTCTCGACGAGCGGCGGCCAACTAGGCATCGGTCGGCTAACATAAGCGGGCCAAACATATTGCGCACGCCCCCTTTTTGGGGGCTACAGAGCGCATTCCCTGCAAACGGCTAGTAAACAACTTCCTCAGAGTCTTCTCCGGGAACCCCAGAACATCACCAATCCGGCTCACACGTCCGGATGAGCTTCACATAGCATGCCTAAACCCGTGCTCACGCTTCCGGGTACTAATACAATTAACTGCGGGGACGTGCACGTCAACCCGTCGGGAAGCTCCCTTCCCCCCACCCGTTTGTGGAGAGGGGCTTCTGTGCAAATATGTAAAATGAAGGCTTCACCTGCCCAAGTTGAAATATCGTTACCATTGTCGCATGCTTGGCGGCAGGGCCGGGAGAGGAGCTCCGGGTCGATCCCACTACATGAGGCCGCGTCGGCGGTCGATCTCCACTCTAGGCCGAGCCTTGCTCCAGGACGAGCCTCGATCCAAGCCGAGCCTCGCTCCAGGCCGAGCCTCGCTCCAGGCCGAGCCTCGCTCCAGGCCGAGCTTACTGCTGGGAGAGGGGGAGGTCGAGGTGTGCTGCTCTAGGCCGGGAAAAAGGGAGGGGGGCCGGGTTGCTCTAGGCGGCTGGAAAAAGAGGGAGGTCGGGGTTGTGGTTGCTGTTCCAGGTCGGGAAAAAAGAGGGAGAGGGGGATGGCGGCCGGGCTGCTGCTTTGCCGGTGATGGGAGAGAGAGGGGAAGGGGCGGCCGTACCCTAGCCTACGCCGGCGACGGGAGAGAGAGGGAAAGGGGCGGCCGTGCCCTAGCCTATGCCGGCGACGGGAGAGAGAGGGAAAGGGGCGGCCGTGCCCTTGCCTACGCTGGCGACGGGAGAGAGAGGGAAAGGGGTGGTCGTGCCCTAGCCCTGGGCTAGAACCCCGATCCCCTGCCTTCCTTCTCCTTTTCTCTGCTAGCCCCCGCTTCCCTCTTTTCTTTATTTTTTTTGTCCCTCCCCGACCCCTAGCCTGCACTCCCCCTTTATCCACCTTCTCCCATATTTTTAATATCCTAAATATATAATATAATATCATATATCTAATATCATATATATATATATATATATATTATAAACCCATGCGAATGAAACCTCCGCACGCACGCACGAGGACCCGCACGTCCTCAAACGGGACGACACCAAAACGTCGCCCCTACCACGCCCCTAGGCTGATATTTGGGGAGGGTCCCACTCGCCCGACTACGGGGTTGTACAGAGGCAGTAAGAACTGCATGTCATGTTCTCAATAGGACTTCCATCACCAAAAGCCACAAGAAGATACACTGTGAGATTATGAAAGTCAGAAAACCAAATTTAGCCTATTTTAGAATCTTTGGTAGCAAGTGTTATGTTCTTAATAATGGGAAGCACTATTTAACTAAGTTTGCTGCCAAATCCCAAGAAGTGATATTTGTTGGGTACAGTAACAGCAGTAGGGCATATAGAGTCTACAACTTGACTACTCAAGTTGATGAAACTAAACTAATAAATTGCGAGCTGTCTAGTAGTCCTTGTAGATCTACAAGTTTGAAGGAAAAGATGGATAAGCTAACTATTAGTGAAGACCAATCTGCAAGGCAGGATGAATAAAATGATGGATTCCGTCTAGGAGGAGTACAAGAGACCCACAAGCTGATGAAGAGGATAATGAAGTACAGCATGGTGAGGTGATTGGAGAAAATCAAGGTGTAGATGGATTGTAAGACCCCCCCCCCCTCCCAGATCTCAAAACACAGCACGAAGGGGGAGTCTTATGCCCGGAACAGCCGCCTTACGGTAGCATTAGCACACAGGCTAACCTGTACCACAAGACGCCTATTCTACCGGCTACAACAATATCAATAGAACATGCCAACCCAACCAAGTATAAAAAGCAAGAGAAGTCAAAATCCACACTAAGTAATATAATGTCCAAATACATCAATAAAGGAGAAGCCAAAACATGCTTCTACAATATTTCAGAGTACAGCTAATCATTTCCCAAACGGGCGACATCAGAGTATCAAAATACTAACATCAGTAACCGACGGTATCAACGACACCGTCACTTTAGGCCCTGTCGTCCTGTCCTGGCTGTCCTGCTGCGTAGTCTGCGGCTGCTCTGCCTGCGGCATGACCTCCTAAAAAGGAAGACGTAGCAACCATTAGTCGAAATGACTAAGTGGTTTCACATCCGCTCGCCCGACGACTCCTCGGCATCGGGCGGGGAAAAGGAACAAGAGAACAATATATAATAAGTATGCAAGTAAAGGAAGTACAGGCAGGTGACAGTAGTGTAAGAGTATCATCAACATGATCTAGCAAATATTTAAGAGCTACAGTAAACTAACATGTATAAGTAACAACAGGAAAGTAACTTAACTTATAAGAATGCCCATACAAACTTATAAGTTAAGGGTCGGGTTACATAAGGTAACACATCGTATAAGAGTGCCCATACAAACTTATACGTTGAGTATCTTGTTGTGCAATGTTATGAAATGCTATGAATGTTATACAATGACTCACCCATGATCACACCCATGCAATTAATATGTTGACACAGACTATAGTTCCCACTTTTCGACCAGGTAGCTAACTTCTCAGGCATCAGCCACCGTGGCCAGGCGGTGACAGTAGAACGGGCACTTCTACTACTAGGCGGGTATCCACACTACTTCACCTAGGCCTCCGTATGCCTCAACGCTAAGAACGCAACAGCGGAGCCCATGCATACTATGGCCCAGCGGGGTCTTGGGTAGATGTGCACCAAGAACACAACCCAAACTGACCTTGCGTGGCCCGGAAGGGGCCTCAGAAGTAAGCACGAGGACACAACCCAACCGTTCACTTGGCACAGAAGGGGCCCCGGGACATGAACACCGAGGACACAACCCAACCGCCCAAAGTCTAACTGTCGACTCCCGTCGGTGTGACGACTGGCGAGCCCGTAGACCTGCCACACTATCCTTAACCCAGGATTACGACACCGCGTGTCGACTCACACCACATGTAAATGCCACATCAACATAACATGGAAGGGACCTCGGAAGTAAGCACGAGGACACAACCCAACCATCCATCCACACCTTATCTCAACACAACCAAACAAGTGACGGTCAACACCGCACTTACATCCCTTCACAATACTACCCGTAGGGAGACGACGCTCTAAGTATTGGACTAGTAGAATCATTCCATTAGTCAACCTTACTCATGGCCATAATTTATTCCTCTACATGACTTTCCAAATAATGACAACGTAATATAAACATGATGTGCATATAAAGATCTATCACACTTTCCAAATGATAATGACATATTATAAACATGATGCGCACAAATATCAATCTTTCAATTCCTATCAAGTCAAATCGTTTAAATAAGATTGCTTCACAATTTGATTATATGAAATCGGTTTAATAAGCTACATCAATCATGCAACAAATGATTAAGCATAAGAGTTCATCCAAGCCAAGTAACTTGCAATATTAATTCCACCGAATCCAAATCCATCTTATATAAGCCTAGAATTTAGGTGCAGTTTGAATCTGGACAGTAACTTCAATCGGAGATTCCTGAAGCTACAGGAATCCGGTGAAGACATGTAACCCCACGATGGAAAGGTCTTTCCGTGGTCTACTACTTCCTCATTCTGACCCCAACCCAGATTTGAAATTATCCTATTTGAAATCGGACTTGAAGTCCGTTGCATACAGAACACAATTTCTGCATGCAGGATTTGTTGAACACCATTTTCGTTTAGACTTTCCTGTGCCTACAGACTTCGCCTGAAGTCGTGCAACCATTCGTTGGAAAGGTATTTTCAAGATATTCAACTCTCATGTTTAGCCGAAAGCCCAGATCTGGACATATCATGCTTAACAATGGCCACGAAGACCGCTGCGCGCAGAATACAGATTCTGCACGCATCTTAAGGCGGAATGAACGACATCGGTTCACCTTCCTCCTCACGGCGATCTTCCCAAATCATTCCAGAAAATATCCTCCATTATTCACCCTCGAGAGGCCTTGCTCTTCACGAAACAATCCCCCATCTCCATATAGAAGATTAGAGAGGTTGAAGACACCACTAACCAAGACCACAAGCCCCGGATTGGCCTCACCCTAGAGAAAGCATCTTCTCACATGTCAAGACTCTTCTGAGTCGACGTCTCACCTAAATATCTACAGATCTTGCACCAAGGGAGAAGTTAGGAAACTCACATCGATTCCAGCAGTTCCTCCATTTCCGGCCATGGATCTCGTAAATCTCCTTGGGGGCATCTTCTCCCTCACGGCGATGGCGGATTTTCTCTATAGAACTTGCTCCAGCAGTTTTCTCTCTCACCAGGAGTTCTCACAGGAAGTAGGGAATGAAATGAGCATAAAAACGGCTAGGGTTTTCTCTCCCCCTTATATATGAAAAGTGACACGGGTAGGGACACGACCATGTCCTTACCCGTGTCCTCCCTGGCGAAGCGGCAACGACAGTTTCCATGTCGGTTCAATACTTGATACGGGAAGGGACACGCCCGTGTCCCAACCCGTGTCCCGACCCGTGTCCACATAACTCGGTCGTGTTCCCTGGACATGTCCTTCTCGGCATACATTTCGACGATCTCAACAGTTCGTCGATCTCGATCAAAATCGTCGACTGGAGCACACGGGTAGAGACACCCCCGTGTCTCTACCCGTGTCATGTTAATTCGTTGAAGTCAACGCACAGTTCATCGATCTTGACACCTCTCGTCGAGTGTAACTCGACACACACGGGTATGGACATGCCCGTGTCGCTACCCGTGTCACATGGTGTCGACACAGCTCGTCAGTCTCAACACGCCCTGTCGAGTGTAACTCGACACACATGGGTAGGGACACGCCCGTGTCGCTACCCGTGTCATATGATGTCGACACAGCTCGTCGATCTCGACATGCCTCGTCGAGTTCAACTCGACGCACACGCACATGGGCAGGGACACGCCCGTGTCTCTACCCGTGTCTCATGCTTGTCTAATTTCTCCTCCTTTTCACATGTGCTGCCCTGTTGTCAGCACTCCCCATGAACCCTAGTCAGCTCTCCTGACTCAAAACACGCATGAGGGTCCTAGTGCGATTCGGGAACGTTACATAGATTGCCTCCAGCAATAAGACATCTAAATGATCATCCAGCACACCAAATTCTTGGTGATCCAAGTCATGGTGTTCAGACATGGAGCAAGAATATGAACACAGTCCTTTGGTCAAGTTTCCTATCATAGATGGAACCCAAGAAATTTGAAGAAGCCATACATGACCCAAATTGGATTGATGCCATGCAGGAAGAGTTGAATCAATTCAGAAGATGCAAAGTCTGGAAGTTGGTTCCTAAACCAAAGAATCACAATATCATAGAGACTAAGTGGATCTACAAGAACAAGCTAGATGAAAATGGCTTTATAGTTAAGAACAAAACAAGACTGGTGGAAAAGGGCTACAGACATGAAGAAGGAATATATTTTGACCAGACATTTGCCCCAGTGGCAAGGTTTTGAAGCAATAAGGTTGTCACTTGCCTTTGCAGCTTATCAAGGGTTCAAGGTATTTCAGATGGATGTAAAGTTAGCATTTCTGAATGGTGACTTAAAAGAGGAAGTATATGTTGAACAACCCTCAGGTTTTGTAGATCCTCTCTATCCTAATTATGTGTATAGGTTTAAGAAAGCAATATATGGTTTGAAACAAGCCCCTAGGGCTTGGTATGAAACTCTGTCTACATTCCTCATTGAGAATAAATTCTCAAGGGGGAAAATAGATAAAACTCTATTCCTAAGGGAATCAAAAGGCAAGATCATCCTAGTCCAGATATAAGTTGATGACATTATCTTTGGATCAAAAGAAAACAACCTTTGTAGAAAGTTTGCTAAACTTATGCAAGGGAAGTTTGAGATGAGCAGCATGGGTGAGCTGAAATTCTTCTTGGGACTCCAAGTTAGACAGACTGATGATGGCTTGTCCATATCCCAGTCCAAGTTCACCAAGGAGTTGATTAAGAAATATGGTATGGAGTCAGCCTCCACCATGAGAACTCCAATGGGGTCAAGTATGCCTATAGGCAAAGATGATGCAGTGAAACTTGGGGATGAGTCTTTGTATAGAGGGATAATTGGCTCCGTTTTATACTTAATTGCTAATAGATCAGACATTATGTATGCTACATGTGTCTGTGCTAGGTATCAAGCCCGCCCTAAAGATTCTCATTATATTGCAGTCAAAAGAATTTTGAGATATCTTAAGGGAACACCAAATCTTGGCCTTTGGTACCTTAAGAATAGAGATTTTCTACTACCTGGTTATTTAGATGCATACTTTGCAGGATGCAAAGAAGACAGGAAAAGTACAACTGACACATGTCAGTTCTGATGGCCCACGAACAGACTCTTATGTTGGTGGTTGGATTGATGAGTCGATCGCCACAGGCTTGCTAGGGTAGGCAAGTGCACCTATCACAAGAAATACAGAATATCCGGGGGAATATCCAGATCGTAAATTTCCCGGGAACGGGTTGATTATCCCTACTGCTCCGAAAGCACTATTATTTTACCGAAATAGTAAGTTGTTGATTTTAACAAAAATAGGACAAAAATAGATTAAGATTAAAGATTAATGAAGAGAAAACACTCGGTATCGAATTACGTTAGGATTAAAAATAGATTTGAAAAACTAGAGATCTAAAGTTTCAATTTAATTAAAGCGGAAACTTGGCCGTGGAGGTTCCAAAAGTATGAGCTCACCTATCTCTAGGAATATCGCTCACCTGGACATTAAGACTATTCGACCGGGCTCTCGTCTGACGAAGGATTCCTCTTAATGCCCGCAGTGCGCTAAGAACCCCACTATTGGGTGGGGAACCCAATCCGGTAGAGTTAGCGCCCCTTCTCTCTCGAGGGTTAGTACGGAACTCTCTTTACCCAGGGGTGATCAGTCCCTACGCACGGCCTCTCGGGTAGCTAGCGTATGGATAACGAAAATAGATCCCACACATCGATATGTGGTTCTACGCGTCGTTAACCCAGGGTAAACCTTAAGTTTTTAATTAAATAGAAAAATAAGACCTTTAGTTATTTAAAACATTTTTAATATCCCAATGCTCTTTGATACCGAGGGCTAAAAGCGATAGCCACTCATCGGAATGGGGATAGCTTATGAGTATGGTTAGGCGAGCATTCTAATCTATTCGCTGAAGGGTTATAAAGAGAATAAGAAGAAAAGCAAGATAACCTAATATTAGAAAAGTTACTATAAATAAACACACTCGCACTCATCCAAACACATAATAAAGAGACAGAAATTAAACTAAGTTACAAGTAAAAGAAAATCTCATAATTGAAATTATAAGTCCTACTCAAATGAGTGGGCTGAAAATATAAGTTGAAAATTTGCAAGTCCTACTCAAATGAGTAGGACTGAAATGAAAGCAAGTACTACTCAAACTAGTAGGCGGATATAAATGCGATTACAAGTCCTTCTCAAATATTTACAGGTAAATAAAGTCCGGCCATTTAACTCCTAGCGAGTAGGCGGAAGATAAAAACTTGCCATTTAACTCAAATGAGTAGGCGGTAAATAAAAGCGAAAAATTACAAGTCCTACTCAAACGAGTAGGAGGGAAATGAAGTCCGGCCATTTAACTCCGAGCGAGTAGGCAGAAGATAAAAACAACAAGTCCTACTTAAATAAAGTCCAGCCATTTAACTCAAATGATTAGGCGGAAAATAAAAACAAACAAGTCCTACTTAAATAAAATCCAGCCATTTAACTCAAATGAGTAGGCAGAAATTAAAAACACACACACTTGCTGAAATTAAAACACACAACACACACATGACAAAAAATGAAATACTCACACTGCAGAAAGTAAATACTCACACTTGCAAATCCTACTCAAATGAGTAGGTGAAAAATTAAAGACAGGTCATTTAACTCTTAACGAGTAGGAGGAAATAAATGCGCACACGCACACACTCTACATAATTGGAGAAAGCAATAAACTTATCTCATACACACACGCAAGCAGGTGAAAAAATTAAGAAAAACAAAGTTATCGAAAAATTAAAACAATTGCATTACTACCGCTAGAATGCCGTAGAAATGCATAAAAAGGCAAAACAAAAATTGTTTGAGCAAAGAGTTTTCCAATTAAGGTGAAAAAAGCAAATGCTTGAAAAATTAAAACGTTTGCATTTTTACCGTTAGATTTTGACAGAAATGCATAAAAAGTGGAAATAAAAATTGTTTGAGCAAAAATGTTTTTACGTGTTTGCTAAAATCAAAGTTGTTGAAAAACTAAAATTACGCATTATACATTCTTATAGCTTTGTAAAACAGTTTAAAAAGTGGAAGAAAGCTAAAAAGAAGCAACAGTTTTATAATCAAAACGAAGAAAAATCTAAGTTAAGAGGAATGAAAACCACCTTGTTATTGTTTTACGTTCATAAGAACGAATTTGGGAGCATAAAAATCATAAGTCTAACCAATTCTAAAGAGTATGATAACAAAAATGATTATAATAACGGCTAGAAATTTGGACATAAATGAAAGTAAAACAAAAAGTTTTTCATTTTAAAACATAGATTTCGCAATTTGAACTCATACACGCACACACGCCATATGAAAATGAAAACATAAATACATAAGATTGGTGAAAAGGAGGCCATCAGAGATAATTCAGAGCATGTAAGGATGAAAAACTAACGATTTTTATTACAAAAGAAGTTGATTACAAGAGCCTAAACAAACAAACTTAAGAAGGAGTGGGGGGGGGGGGGTTCCTTACATAGCACTAAAGTAAGCTCCAAACGGTAGCCCTTGTCAATAAAATGGTTAAAAAATTTGGAACAATTAACTCATACAACACCTGCCCTTTTATAGACAAAAAATTCCAAGTACATGCCCTCTAACACGGGCGTGTCAGGGGGCATGTAACTACTATTCATCATCTGATTTCGGTGACTTCACGGCGATTTGACATTGTGGCTGAAAACTCGGCGGTCACGCCCCAGGTCACGGGCGTGATAGTGGGCGTGTCGACACTATTCATCATCTGAGTTCGGCGATTTGATGGCGTTGTTGACTTCGGGAGGTCCACGTGGAAGTCACGCCCTGGTCATGGGCGTGACGGTGGGTGTGTCGGGGAGGTTAAAGTGGGCGCCAGTGGCGGTTTGTCGAGCCAGGTGGAAGCGTACACGTGGCGGTCATGCCCGTGTCTCTGTCTACACGGGGCGTGTCGGGTTGGTCTCGACAAATGTCGAGATCATTGTGTCGAGAGTGTTGTGTCGAGTCTGGAAGTTATCGAGCAGAAAATGTCGAGAGCAAGTGACACAAGCGTGTCGGTTTGGCTGACACTGGCGTGTCAGGTTGGTCGACGAATGTCGAAAGCGTTTCATCGAGCTGGAAGCCTTGATCGTCGATCGGGAATGACACGGGCGTGTCGGGTTAGCTGACACGGCGTGTCAGGTCAATTTCTTCACTTTACGACCGATTTCACAGGATTTGAATTGTCACGCCCTGGATATGGGCCTGACTAGTAGGTACACGGGCGTGTACTTACTGTTTTGGGCAGATTTTTGGATTATTTCTGAAAAATAAAATAAAACAAGTTAGCAAAATATTTACGATAAAAAGAAAATTTTATGAAAGAAATTTAACTAAAAATAATAAAAGAAAACGAGAACTACTAAAATAATGTACATAAAAATAGGTATATTAACCACTTATCAAACACCCCCATATTTAAGCTTTTGTTATTACAAAGCAAAAGTTTGAGGTGAACTTATAAGGAATAGGAAAAATTCTAAGTTTATCTACCGCTTAATTAATTATAAGAGAGATCTAAATAAACATACGGGATGTAAGAGTTAAGTCCTACAATTATGTAGATTATTTAAATAGCGCAAACGTTTTAGCCAAAAGACTTCTTGATGTAATCAAATAGAAAGCAAAAATTGTAATGGTTAGATTAACAAAAATAGTTTGGAATTATATTAATTTTAGCTTATACGAGTTTCACTGAAAATAATGCAATTTACAAATTATGCTCTCAAAAAAAAATTGAATTAATTCTAGAATCGTTAAATTGGCTAAGGGGGTTGATGTTGGTTTATGAAGAGGTTTTGGATAATTAAGGTGAGACAATATTTTCTCAAACCTCCATTTTTTTTTCTTTTTGGATTATTAGGAAAACGAAATCTTATTTTCCTAATATCATATTTTTTTTTCTTTTTCAACTTCTTAATAATAAAATTAACCCAATGTATATGTGTGGGAGTAATGAATTTTATCCTCTTACTCCGTAACATATAATCTTTTTAATTGATTGGGTGCCTATGTTTACGGAACGAAATATTATTCCCTTTGACATAGGATCTTTTAGGGATAAAAATTTTATCATGTCAAGTAAGTCAAGATAAATATGGGGAGAAAAGAGAACTAGATTTTTAATTAAAAAACTTTTTTGAGAGCAACCTTAATAAATTGTACGTTCCAATTTTTCAGGAAGCTAAAAGTAAACATAATTGAATCCTATAGTCATAATTTTCTAACATAATACACGTGCTCCTATCAATGAAAAATTAGAAGTAGTGCCTAAAATGAGTTTGCTATTTTTAAGCAAGCATAATGAATTCTTTAAAACTTAACCCCGGCTATTTAAATATTTCAATCAATAATTAACAAACGAATAGCAAACAATGAATTAATAAAATTCACATATAAGTAAGCTCAAAACAAATTTATTGGATAGCAAGAAGGTCAGGGATGATATATTTGTTTCAAAAACTTTTTTGGATTTTTAGAGTTTTTATCATTTTTTTTGTGTTTTTGATTTATTATCTTTTTTTGAATTTTTGTTTAGTTTTACTCCATTTTTTAAAAAAAAAATTTTGACTTATTATCTTTTTTTTAGATTTTGAAGTTTTGAGAAAAACTTAAAAAGAGACGTTCTTTACAAGACTGAGAGAGAAAAGGAAGGGGGAGAGAGAGAATTATTTACAAAAATATTTACAAAGATTTTTACAAAATGAAACTAAATATTTTTGGAATTTTTGTTTTATAATTTTTTTGGAATTTGTGTTTTATAATTTTTTTTTGTATTTTTTTTGTAATTTTTGTAATAAAAAGAAAGGAAAAGAAAAAGTTTTTTGGAATTTTCATTTTCAAAATTTTTTGTTTTGTTGTGTTATATATAAATTTTTATATTTTTTTTAATTGTTGGAGTGCAGAAAAAAGTGCAGCAAATAGAAGAGTGAAAAATAAAGCGAGAAAACACCCCCATACTTAAGTTCAACATTATCCCCAATGTTGTAGCGTAAGTATGCGGAACAAATAGGAAAGGCAATATGTACAAAGAAAAGAAAGAGGGGGGGGGGGGGGTAGAAGCTTTACTGAAAGGAGGTTGGCAAGACGCAGTTTAGGAACCCTGCATTATTAAGAAAATGGCAAAGAAAAAGTAAAGAAATAGCGAAAAAGATAAACATGAGGTGCCTCACAGGAGCGCTTTGTTTATAGTCGTGTAGCTTGACTATTTTGGCGGTTTATATATCGAGGAGGGTTATGGATTTGAAATTACCACCCACAGGATCGCCTGCTATGTATAATTTTAAGCGATGACCGTTCACTTTAAACGAGCCTTTATCCGGGTGGGAGACGAGTGCAGTCCCATATGGCTAAACCTCTTCAACTTTGAAGGGGCCGGACCAACGTGATCTAAGTTTCCCGGGGAAAATCCTAAGTCGTGAATTATATAGAAGGACAAGATCGCCCAGAGAAAAATTTTTTTGGGGATTGAGTTTTCAGTCGTGATAAAACTTAGAACGCTCCATAAAGAATTTATTTCTCTCATAAGCATTTGGACGCCATTCATCGAGCTCGTTTAGTTACAGTTTTCTATTTTGTGCGGCTATGTTAGCGTCGAGATTTAAAAGTTTTAAAGCCCAAAGTACGCGATGTTCTAATTCTATGGGGAGATGGCACGCTTTGTCGTAGACTAACCGATACGGCGTACAACCAATTGCGGTTTGTATGCGGTATGATACGCCCACAACGCATCGTCGAGTTTGATGGACCAATCTTTTCTATTAAGTGAAACAGTTTTTTTTCTAATATGCGCTTTATCTCTCGATTCACTACCTCTACTTGGCCACTAGTTTGCGGGTGGCAAGTTTGTGTGTGACGCCGTATCTTGCTAACGTCTTAGACATTTGGGTGTTACAAAAATGCAGCCCCCTATCGCTTACAATAGCACGAGGTGTGCCGAAGCGAGAAAATAGTTTTTTAAGGAATGTAATGATGACTCGCGCATCGTTGTTGGGGAGTGCTTGCGCTTCCGCCCACCTCGATACGTATTCGACCGCTACTAAAATATACATATTTTTGAAAGATGGAGGTAGGGGGCCAACAAAATCTATGCCCCATAAATCGACGACTTCGCATTCTAAAAACATGTTTTGGGACATCTCGTCGCGACGAGAGATGTTACCCGACCGCTGACAGCTATTGCATACACACACAAAATTGTGAGCGTTTTTGAATAGAGTGGGCCAAAAGAAGCCTGCCTCGAGCGGCTTCCGCGCGGTCTGGTTAGCTTTATAATGCCCACCAGCCGGACCCTCGTGGCAGTGCCTAAGTATTTGCGTGCACTCCACACCCGCGACACATCTTCAGACCGCTTGGTCCGCACAGACACAAAAAAGAAAAGGGTCCTCCCAAAAGAAATATTTCAAGTCAGAAAAGAATTTCTTCTTTTGCTGGCTCGAAAAGTCTTTTGGGAGTACTCTCGCAACTAAATAGTTCGCAAAATCTTCGAACCAAGGTTGGGAAGACGAACGAGTAGTTAAGGCTAGGAGGCGTTCCACGGGGAATCTGTCATTTATGTCAGATTCGCCAAGCGCTTCCGCAGCGGGATTGTCTAAGCGCGAGAGGTGATCGGCGGCTAAATTTTCCGCGACCCTCTTAACCCGGATCTCCAAATCGAACTCCTGCAAGAGGAGGATCCATCGAATAAGGTGGGGCTTGGCGTCCGTTTTCGCTAACAAATATTTTAAGGCGGAGTGGTCGGTAAATACGATAACTTTAGATATCATTATATACGAGCGAAATTTATCAAAAGCAAAAACAATGGCTAGAAGTTCTTTTTCCGTTGTCGTGTAATTTCCTTGTGCGGGAGTGAGTGTCTTGCTAGCATAATAAATAGGATGAAAATATTTGTTTATACGTTGGCCAAGAAAGGCACCTACGGCAATATCACTAGCGTCGCACATAATTTCGAACAGAAGGGTCCAATCGGGCGCCACTAAAATGGGTGAATTGATAAGTTTTTGTTTTATGAAATTAAAGTCAGACTCGCATTCGCTATCAAAGACAAAATTTGATTCCTTTTCCAAGAGGCGAGTAAGCGGCTCTGTTATTTTTGAAAAATATTGAATGAAACGCCTATAAAAGCCCGCGTGGCCTAAGAAACTCCTAATAGATTTAACGTTGGAAGGCGGGGGAAGTTTTTCGATAATTTAAACTTTGGCCTTATCGACCTCAATCCCCTTAGACGAAATCATATGGCCGAGAACTAAACCTTCTCGAACCATAAAGTTACACTTTTCCCAATTTAAAACAAGATGCGTGTCCTCGCATCGCTGAAGGACACGATCTAAATTACGAAGACCGGACGGGAAAGATCTTCCGAAAATAGAGAAGTCGTCCATAAAGACTTCCATAATGTCTCCTACCAGCTCGCCAAAGATTGCCAGCATACATCTTTGGGGTAGAAGCTTCCCTGAAAGGAGGTTGGGAAGGCGCAGTTTAGGAACCCTGCATTATTAAGAAAATAGCAAAGAAAAAGTAAAGAAATAGCGAAAAAGATAAACATGGGGTGCCTCCCAGGAGCGCTTTGTTTATAATCGTGTAGCTTGACTATTTTGGCGGTTTATATATCGAGGAGGGTTATGGATTTGAAATACTGCCCACAGGATCGCCTGCTATGTATAATTTTAAGCGATGACCGTTCACTTTAAACGAGCCTTTATCCGGGTGGGAGACGAGTGCAGTCCCATATGGCTAAACCTCTTCAACTTTGAAGGGGCCGGACCAACGTGATCTAAGTTTCCCGGGGAAAAGCCTAAGTCGTGAATTATATAGAAGGACAAGATCGCCCGAAGAAAAAGTTTTTTGGGGATTGAGTTTTCGGTCGTGATAAAACTTAGAACGCTCCATAAAGAATTTATTTCTCTCATAAGCGTTTGGACGCCATTCATCGAGCTCGTTTAGTTGCAGTTTTCTATTATGTGCGGCTATGTTAGCGTCGAGATTTAAAAGTTTTAAAGCCCAGAGTGCACGATGTTCTAATTCTACGGAGAGATGACACGCTTTGCCGTAGACTAACCGATACGGCGTACAACCAATTGCGATTTGTATGCGGTACGATATGCCCACAACGCATCGTCGAGTTTGATGGACCAATCTTTTCTATTAAGTGAAAAGGTTTTTTCTAATATGCGCTTTATCTCTCGATTCACTACCTCTACTTGGCCTCTAGTTTGCGGGTGACAAGTTTGTGCGTGATGCCGTATCTAGCTAACGTCTTAGCCATTTGGGTGTTACAGAAATGCTCCCCCTATCGCTTACAATAGCGCGAGGTGTGCCAAAGCGATAAAATAGTTTTTTAAGGAATGTAATGATGACTCGCGCATCATTGGTGGGGAGTGCTTGCGCTTCCGCCCACCTCGATACGTATTCGACCGCTACTAAAATATACATATTTTTGAAAGATGGAGGTAGGGGGCCAACAAAATCTATGCCCCATAAATCGAAGACTTCGCATTCTAAAAACATGTTTTGGAACATCTTGTCGCGACGAGAGATGTTACCCGACCGCTGACAGCTATTGTATACACGCATAAAATTGTGAGCGTCTTTGAATAGAGTGGGCCAAAAGAAGCCTGCCTCGAGCGGCTTCCGCGCGGTCCGGTTAGCTTTATAATGCACACTAGCCGGACCCTCGTGGCAGTGCCTAAGTATTTGCATGCACTCCACACCCGCGACACATCTTCGGACCGCTTGGTCCGCACAGACACGAAAAAGAAAAGGGTCCTCCCAAAAGAAATATTTCAAGTCAGAAAAGAATTTCTTCTTTTGCTGGCTCGAAAAGTCTTTTGGGAGTACTCTCGCAACTAAATAGTTCGCAAAATCTGCGAACCAAGGTTGGGAAGATGAACGAGTAGTTAAGGCTAGGAGGCGTTCCACGGGGAATCTATCATTTATGTCAGATTCGCCAAGCGCTTCCGCAGCGGGATTTTCTAAGCGCGAGAGGTGATCGACGGCTAAATTTTCCGCGCCCCTCTTATCCCGGATCTCTAAATCGAACTCCTGCAAGAGGAGGATCCATCGAAGAAGGCGTGGCTTGGCATCCGTTTTTGCTAACAAATATTTTAAGGCGGAGTGGTCGGTAAATACGATAACTTTAGACAGCATTATATACGAGCGAAATTTATCAAAAGCAAAAACAACGGCTAAAAGTTCTTTTTCCGTTGTCGTATAATTTTCTTGTGTGGAAGTGAGTGTCTTGCTAGCGTAATAAATAGGATGAAAATATTTGTTTATACGTTGGCCAAGAAAGACACCTACGGCAATATCACTAACGTCGCACTTAATTTTGAACGGAAGGTTCCAATCGGGCGCCACTAAAATGGGTGAATTGATAAGTTTTTGTTTTATGAAATTAAAGTCAGACTCGCATTCGCTATCAAAGAAAAAATTTGATTCCATTTCCAAGAGGTGAGTAAGCGGCTCTGTTATTTTTGTAAAATATTGAATGAAACGCCTATAAAAGCCCGCGTGGCCTAAGAAACTCCTAATAGATTTAACGTTGGAAGGCGGGGGAAGTTTTTCGATAATTTAAACTTTGGCCTTATCGACCTCAATCCCCTTAGACGAAATCATATGGCCGAGAACTAAACCTTCTCGAACCATAAAGTTACACTTTTCCCAATTTAAAACAAGATGCGTGTCCTCGCATCGCTGAAGGACACGATCTAAATTACGAAGACCGGACGGGAAAGATCTTCCGAAAATAGAGAAGTCGTCCATAAAGACTTCCATAATGTATCCTACCAGCTCGCCAAAGATTGCCAGCATACATCTTTGGGGTAGAAGCTTCCCTGAAAGGAGGTTGGGAAGGCGCAGTTTAGGAACCCTGCATTATTAAGAAAATAGCAAAGAAAAAGTAAAGAAATAGCGAAAAAGATAAACATGGGGTGCCTCCCAGGAGCGCTTTGTTTATAATTTTGTAGCTTGACTATTTTGGCGGTTTATATATCGAGGAGGGTTATGGATTTGAAATACTGCCCACAGGATCGCCTGCTATGTATAATTTTAAGCGATGACCGTTCACTTTAAACGAGCCTTTATCCGGGTGGGAGACGAGTGCAGTCCCATATGGCTAAACCTCTTCAACTTTGAAGGGGCCGGACCAACGTGATCTAAGTTTCCCGGGGAAAAGCCTAAGTCGTGAATTATATAGAAGGACAAGATCGCCCGAAGAAAAAGTTTTTTGGGGATTGAGTTTTCGGTCGTGATAAAACTTAGAACGCTCCATAAAGAATTTATTTCTCTCATAAGCGTTTGGACTCCATTCATCGAGCTCGTTTAGTTGCAGTTTTCTATTATGTGCGGCTATGTTAGCGTCGAGATTTAAAAGTTTTAAAGCCCAGAGTGCGCGATGTTCTAATTCTACGGAGAGATGGCACGCTTTGCCGTAGACTAACCGATACGGCGTACAACCAATTACGATTTGTATGCGGTACGATATGCCCACAACGCATCGTCGAGTTTGATGGACCAATCTTTTCTATTAAGTGAAAAGGTTTTTTCTAATATGCGCTTTATCTCTCGATTCACTACCTCTACTTGGCCTCTAGTTTGCGGGTGCCAAGTTTGTGCGTGATGCCGTATCTAGCTAACGTCTTAGCCATTTGGGTGTTACAGAAATGCTCCCCCTATCGCTTACAATAGCGCGAGGTGTGCCGAAGCGATAAAATAGTTTTTTAAGGAATGTAATGATGACTCGCGCATCATTGGTGGGGAGTGCTTGCGCTTCCGCCCACCTCGATACGTATTCGACCGCTACTAAAATATACATATTTTTGAAAGATGGAGGTAGGGGGCCAACAAAATCTATGCCCCATAAATCGAAGACTTCGCATTCTAAAAACATGTTTTGGAACATCTCGTCGTGATGAGAGATGTTACCCGACCGCTGACAGCTATTGTATACACGCATAAAATTGTGAGCGTCTTTGAATAGAGTGGGCCAAAAGAAGCCTGCCTCGAGCGGCTTCCGCGCGGTCCGGTTAGCTTTATAATGCACACTAGCCGGACCCTCGTGGCAGTGCCTAAGTATTTGCGTGCACTCCACACCCGCGACACATCTTCGGACCGCTTGGTCCGCACAGACACGAAAAAGAAAAGGGTCCTCCCAAAAGAAATATTTCAAGTCAGAAAAGAATTTCTTCTTTTGCTGGCTCGAAAAGTCTTTTGGGAGTACTCTCGCAACTAAATAGTTCGCAAAATCTGCGAACCAAGGTTGGGAAGACGAACGAGTAGTTAAGGCTAGGAGGCGTTCCACGGGGAATCTGTCATTTATGTCAGATTCGCCAAGCGCTTCCGCAGCGGGATTTTCTAAGCGCGAGAGGTGATCGACGGCTAAATTTTCCGCGCCCCTCTTATCCCGGATCTCTAAATCAAACTCCTGCAAGAGGAGGATCCATCGAAGAAGGCGTGGCTTGGCGTCCGTTTTTGCTAACAAATATTTTAAGGCGGAGTGGTCGGTAAATATGATAACTTTAGACAGCATTATATACGAGCGAAATTTATCAAAAGCAAAAACAACGGCTAAAAGTTCTTTTTCCGTTGTCGTATAATTTTCTTGTGTGGAAGTGAGTGTCTTGCTAGCGTAATAAATAGGATGAAAATATTTGTTTATACGTTGGCCAAGAAAGACACCTACGGCAATATCACTAACGTCGCACTTAATTTTGAACAGAAGGGTCCAATCGGGCGCCACTAAAATGGGTGAATTGATAAGTTTTTGTTTTATGAAATTAAAGTCAGACTCGCATTCGCTATCAAAGAAAAAATTTGATTCCATTTCCAAGAGGTGAGTAAGCGGCTCTGTTATTTTTGTAAAATATTGAATGAAACGCCTATAAAAACCCGCGTGGCCTAAGAAACTCCTAATAGATTTAACGTTGGAAGGCGGGGGAAGTTTTTCGATAATTTCAACTTTGGCCTTATCGACCTCCATCCCTTTAGACGAAATCATATGGCCGAGAACTAAACCTTCTCGAACCATAAAGTTACACTTTTCCCAGTTTAAAACAAGATGCATGTCCTCGCATCGCTGAAGGACACGATCTAAATTACGAAGACCGGACGGGAAAGATCTTCCGAAAATAGAGAAGTCATACATAAAGACTTCCATAATGTCTCCTACCAGCTCGCCAAAGATTGCCAGCATACATCTTTGGAATGTAGCTGGCGCGTTGTAGAGTGTTGATGCAGAAAATGCGCCCTCAAATTCTAGTAAAAAGGGAAAAAGAGAGAAGGAAACTGCAAGCAACCGTTTACTAATGGAC
This sequence comes from Platanthera guangdongensis, assembly GCA_039583875.1. NCBI lineage: Eukaryota > Viridiplantae > Streptophyta > Magnoliopsida > Asparagales > Orchidaceae > Platanthera > Platanthera guangdongensis. The sequence goes on from CM077152.1 coordinate 144,462,194, forward strand.
CAAGGAAATAATGGTGATCAAGACAGATTCGAGACCTCAAAGTCCTAGATTCGAGTCCGCAGCTTTCACTAAATGGGCTTCTGGACTTGAGTCAGCGTGCTTTGGGTGCACCACCTCCCTCCTATTTATAACATGGCGGCCAGCCCAAACGGGCAGGGCTAAAATATTCGGCTGCCCGGGGGACAGGAGAACTGGGCAACGGTGATGGGAAGGAAAAAAGAAAAAACACACCAGTCCGCGCAAAAGGGTCAGACTGGGCTTGCGGGCTGGAGCTTCCTTCTGCTGCTGCTAGGCGTGATCCTGCTGGAGGACGGCGGCTTGGGCATACTGATCTTTGAGTCCTCCTTAAGAGCTATCTCGGGAACTGATCACCTGGGGCATGCCGAGCTGGGCGGACTGAGCACTGAGTCCGCCGCCGAAGGGGATTAACCTTGGGACTTGCTGAATGTCGATGCTTTGCCGATCTGGGCTGACTGCTAAACCGAGTCCGTCGCTAATGTGCTGGGGACTTTGGATGTGTTGCGGACTTTGGGGTTAACTAATCCCCGCACATTTTTAAGTTTCTGGAAACTTCAAAAATGTTTGCTTAACCGCCGAGTCCACAAATCTCATTAATGTTGTCAGCGCTATAAATATTATCAGAGGGGCTAGAATTGTCAAAAGTATCAACGACACGGGTCGGTATTCACCTCTTACGGTATCAACTTTGCAGTCCGGCATGGTGAGACTCGGCGCTTTCTTCACTAGCCTTACTGCAAAAAAACGAAAAACCAATAACACCAATGAAAACAAAGAAAGTGATAAAGAGAGTGTCGAGATGGAAGCCTGTCCGCTCTGCTGGAGAGAGTTCTAAAAGTGTAGGTTAGATCTGATATACTCTAGAGGGGGGGTGAATAGAGTATGGTGCTCACTAAAAACTTTTTACAACTTTTGTTGTATTCCTAAGTGAACAGGGAAGCAATTAAAATAAAGCAAGCACAGCAACTACCTAATCACAAAGCAATCACAGAGCACAGCCAAAAATAAAACAAAAGAAAAGAGCAACCATATGATACAAGGAGCTATAGTGGTTCCCCAATCAATCTGGGTACATCCACTCTTCTACCACCCTAGGTAGGAATCCACTGCAGGATGAGTTGATCAGGTGTCCTCGGCACCAATGAGCTTTTGATAAGGTGCTCAAAAACCAAACCTCAAGTCTTTTGGAAGGAGACTTGCAACCAGAATAATTTTGAAGGGATTTAAAACGCTGTACAGGAATTGGTAAGAAGGTGATAGTGTCTTCTCTGTCAACAATCAAAGAGAAGACTTTTGGATTGATTGTAGCAGATCTTGCTCCCCCTGAGATCTTGAATTAGTCAGGAATGCTGGAGCACTGCTTCAGGGTGATAGGTCTTCAAGGACCTAGAATGCCTGGACCAGAAATGCTTCAGGAACTTCTTTTGACAGATAAAGTTTGGTTTTCCTTTGAAGTGGTCCTGAGAATAGAGAGAAGAAGACTCTTGATTGAAATTGATTGTTCTTCTTCTTCCTCTTAAAAAGGTTCTCTGGTCAAGGATGATTGCAGTCAAGAACTTTTGATTTGAGAATGAGTGTTCTTCTCTGCAATCTGAGAGTGTGTCTGTCTGATTGTCTGTATTGCTTGCTGTACTGTGTTTTTGTTACTCTATCACTGCTTGATACTTCTCTTTCTTCTTGTGTGTCTATGTCTGACTGAGGAACATTCAAACTTTTGAATGTCGAGGAGTAATTGCAGTCGGGCTTGGAAAGAATCAGCAATTAATGACTTTCCTAACTGTCCCATGGAAAAACGGCATGTAATCGTCCATAGTCAATGCGTGTTCTAACGGTAACATTCCGAGAAGATCTGGCATTAAATGTTCAGGAATCATCGCCAAGAAACGGAACGGGAAACATGAAGAAAACCTAGACTGGATTCGTCGAACGAAGAACAAAATTCGTCGAGCTGCACTTGAGTTCGTCGAGCTGAACTTGAGTTCATCGAGCTGAGGTTGAGAAAGTTCGTCGACCAGACAATCGACATTAGTTGAACAGACACTCTTCATTATAAGACAATATTCGTCGAGCTGAGAAAAGTTCTGGACTTAGGCAAAATATCCTGCATCTGCTGAAATGTTGTGTCAACATAAGTTGGTATCGACAGATTGATCTTGGTGTCGACACAAGTCCTATGGTGTTGACATAAGCGGGTGTCGACTGATATCCTGGTGTCGATATAAATTGTCTGGTGTCGACCTAAGCTGGTGTCGACACAATTTGTCTTGTGTCGACATAAACCCTAAGTGTCGACACAAATTCTTTGAGACCAGATATCGTCGAGTAGAGTATAGCATTCGTCGACCTGAGAAGCTGACTTCGTCAACCTGAGAAATTGACAACTTGAGGTCCAAGTTCGTCGAGCTCAGAATATAATTCGTCGACCAGAGCTTGAAGCTGTACTTAGAAAAATTTGAAGTTCTCCTGACTTTGGCTTGATGTAGAAACTGAGTCTTCGTCGAACAGAGAACACAGATCGTCGAGCTCAGCATAAAGAATTGTCTCACGATCGTCGAGCGCAGAACTCCATTCGTCGAGCTAAGTTCGAAGAACATCGAACTCACTATACTTAGTCATGAAAACTTGTGAGTCTGGAGTCTCTGATGGTCTTGTTGAAAGCTGGTCCATCTGGAGTTGAGCCTAAGGGCTTAACCTAGACTCTAGGACACAAATTGACCCTGGCTATACATGATGGGTCATATCCTAAGTCAGTGAACCTAGCCCAAATTAACTAGGGATCCAACAATCTCCCCCTATTTAGGTGAGGTCACTAACAGAGACTCAAAATAGAAAAAAAGCAAGAAAAGAGATATATCTGGCAGAGAATTATAACACATGCAACAGATATATGTATACACAGCTTTGTTTAACATATAACATTGTTGAAAAACAAAAACAGACAGAAATTGAAATAACACAAAAAGATTACTTCTTTGACTTCTTCTGCTGAGGTTTGTCTCCTGTTTTCTTTTCTCCTGGCTTCTGGAAAATAGTTTCTCTCTTTGGATCTCGAGCTTGAGCTATTGTCATAGTCATGTCAGCTGCCCCAATAATATTCAATGATGTTGCTCTGGGGACAACTGCTTCTGGATGAAGTTTCATATAATCATCAACATTAAACAATTTGTTTCCTTTGCCAAACCTTTTTAGCTCTTCTTTTCTATACTTTGACATGGTTGAAAGACCAGAGATATCTTTTCCTTCTGCTTTGGCTTTATTTATCAATGATAATCCAATCAGATCTTGGTACCTAGCCATTCTTGCAGTATTAGCAGTTTCTGGATCTTCAAAAGGAATTTGAGGAGAGAGAGGTCTCTTTGGACTATCAGCTTTTTGAACTTCAGAACTTTGTTGTTGCTGCTGCTTATGTTGTTGACTTTGAATTCCTGAGGATGATGGCCTCTGCTGGCTGCTTCCAGAATATCTCCCTGCTTGTCTCTGATAAGTTTGCATAGGGGCAGATCTCTGGGAGCTAGAGCCACTGGCACCAGCTGCTGGAGGAGGAGGAGGAGGAGGATCCTTCCTGTATCTATTCACTGGAGGAGGGGAATATCTCTTGCTTCTCTTTCTATCTTTCTGCTGGTTTTTGGAGAGCCACATCCATGCAGGCATTCCCTTATATGGAGTTACATTATGCAGAATATAGTAAGGGGTGTCTGTAGTGGGATTTGGCTTGGGAGCTGGAGGAGGAGCATCCTTTCTATTCTTTGCCAACAATCTCTTTTTCTTACTAGCTGCATCTTCATCAGAATCAGCATCATCATCATTAGAATCTGAATCCTGAGGATTATCATACAATGCATCCAAAGCTTTTAAAGTTTTATCAGAAACAATAGCCTTTTCTGGAGGAGGGGCAGAAGGTTCAGGAACTGGAACATCAGCAATAGGAGAGGAGGGAACTGCATAGGAGTCAGAAACAATAGGGACAGAGCTTTCAGTTGCGCCCTGTTTTCTTCTTCTATGACAGCTAGAATAAGCTCATCCAAATCTGGCAGGGGAGAGTCATCCATAACAAAATCTGGTGCTGAAACTGGCACTGAAGTATCAACTGGAATGACCTATGAATTAGAAGCTGAGATGGAAGCGAAGCTGAGAGAGCAAAATTGTCACAGAGTTTCTTAGCAACTGCTGGACTAGCTGGAGAGGTGTATGGTACAATAGCCAAACATGGCTTAGTAAAATCAGCTGGAAGAGATTGCATATATACAGTATCAAAGTTACTTAACAAAACAGATAAATTCACCGTGGGATTTAAATAGAAATCACCAACATGAGTTATTTGTGCAACTGACTCATCCAAATCAATGTAAGTATCCATAAATTGAATTAACTCAATCATCTCAGAATCAAAATCTGTAAAAATTGTTGTATCCTCATCTGAATCTGCATCTGCTGGAGAGAGAACTGCTGCTGTGACTGCTGTTGCTGCTGTATCTACGTCTGCTGCAACTTCATCACTAAGCATCTCCCCTTGCCTGGGTTCAGGAACACCTGGAGCCTGGCCCCTATATGAAGAGGGGCCAGCAGATAAAAGAGAGATTTGGGTAGATAAAGAATTGATGGAGGTCACAAGAGGTGTAATGGCCTCTTGGATGAGATATTGTATGAGAGGAGTGAGCAATGAGATGAGAGGAGTGAGCAATTAATATGCTATTTTCCAAAGATTTAGTGAGGGATGCTCCCATTATTAAGTGTATCAAAGATAGTCCCTGTCCTGCATGCCAGATGGGCAAACAGACTCGAGCTACCTTTAAGGGCATCTCAGACAAAGACTCCTCCAGATGTCTTTATCTTCTGCACATGGACTTGTTTGGTCCAATGCAAGTTCATAGCTTAGGAGGGAAGTCTTATACGCTCGTGATTGTAGATGATCACTCTCGGTTTACCTGGGTGTTCTTTTTAAAATGCAAGTCTGATACGTTTGACATCTTCACCAGCTTTGTCAAGCAGATCCAGAACAAACTTAACTGCTCAGTGGTCAAAATCAGAAGTGACCATGGAACAGAGTTCGAGTCTGGTGCTATGACAGAGTTCTGTGAAGAACTTGGTATCTTTCATGAGTTTTCCTCCCCGCGCACTACTCAACAAAACGGAGTCGCGGAGAGGAGAAATAGAACACTCATTGAAGCCGAATGACGCTTCACTCCCAGAATACTTCTGGGCTGAGGCGGTCAATACGACTTGTCATGTTCAAAACCGGGCATTGATCAACAGAAGTCATCGTAAGACGCCCTACGAACTACTGAAAGGCAGGAAACCAACCATGTCCCATTTGAGGATCTTTGGTTGCAGATGTTATGTACTGAATAATGGGAAGTACCCACATACTAAATTTGGTGAAAAATGCTTCGAAGGCATATTCATGGGCTATAGTACCCACAGTCGGGCATATAGGGTCTTCAATAAGAAAACCCTAGTGGTAGAAGAATCAATTAATGTTGTATTTAATGAAGGAAGCTTGCTTAACAGCAATTCTTCCAGTGGTATTCTTGAAGATGCAGGTTCACGACTTGAACAGCTGAGTCTCGATAAGACCGCTAAAGATGAAACTCCTAAGTACGTCAAAGTTTCCACCTCAACGTCAACTGGGAATGTTGAAGATCAAAATGGAGCAAATCTCTTAGAAGAAGGAGAAGCCCAAGAAGTAGTCGAAGCTCCAGACGCCAGACTTCTAGAGCTCCGGCACGTGAGGGATCATCCTAGAGATCAGATCATTGGAGATCCTCGTGACGGTGTCAGAACTCGAAGAGGTACTATTAACGAGATTTTGCATCTTAGCTTCCTGTCACAAGTTGAGCCAAAGAAGTTCGACGAGGCGAACAAAGATGCGGCATGGATTTTGGCCATGCAAGATGAACTGCATCAATTCGAACGATGCAACGTTTGGACGCTGGTTCCCAGACCACAAAAGCAGAATGTGATTGGCACCAAGTGGATCTTCAGAAACAAACTGGATGAACATGGTGTCATCATAAAGAACAAGGCCAGGCTGGTGGCTCAAGGTTACAGACAGGAGGAGGGGATTGACTTCGACCAGACCTTTGCACCAGTGGCAAGCCTCGAGGCAATCAGATTGTTCCTGGCGTATGCTTCGCACAAAGGATTCACAGTCTATCAAATGGACGTGAAATCAGCATTCTTGAACGGAGACCTGAAAGAGGAAGTATACGTCGCTCAACCCCCAGGTTTTGTCAATCCTACTTATCCCAATCATGTATATTTTCTTAATAAAGCTCTATATGGTTTAAAACAAGCTCCACGAGCTTGGTATGAGACTTTATCTAGTTTTCTTCTTGAGAACAAGTTCTCTAGAGGTAAAATAGATAAGACCTTGTTTCTCAGGGAAGTCAAAATCAAGATTTTGCTGATGCAAATCTATGTCGATGACATTATATTCGGCTCAACGGAGAACAATCTTTGTAATAAGGTTTCTAAACTTATGCAAGGAAAGTTTGAAATGAGCAGTATGGGAGAGCTAAAGTATTTCTTGGGACTTTAAGTGAAACAGTCTGAGGATGGAATCTTCATCTCTCAGACGAAGTTCACAAATGAACTCCTCAAGAAATTTGGTATGGAGAATGCAACCTCTATGAGGACTCCAATGGGATCCACTATGTCTCTGGATAAGGATGAGAAAGGTAAACCTTTCGATGAAACCAAATACAGAAGCATCATTGGATCCCTGCTCTACCTTACTGCCAGTAGACCGGATATCATGTTCTCCACATGTGTCTGTGCCAGATATCAGGTGAACACTAAGGAATCTCACTATGTCGCTGCAAAGCGAATTCTAAGATACCTTAAAGGTACTCCCAATCTTGGCTTGTGGTACCCGAGAAACAATGATGTCGACCTAATAGGTTTTTCAGATGCTGATTTTGCAGGGAGTAGGGATGACAGGAAAAGCACTTCCGGGACGTGTCAATTCCTCGGAAGAAGGCTTATCTCATGGAACAGCAAGAAGCAGAATTGTGTAGCAACATCCACAGCAGAGTCTGAGTACATCTCGGCAGGCAGTTGTTGCGCACAACTCCTATGGATCAGAATCCAGTGAGCCGACTACGACCTTCAGTTCAAGGAAGTACCAATGTACTGCGACTCCTCCAGTGCAATTGCAATTGCCAACAATCCGGTATCGCACAGCAGAACGAAGCATATTGAAGTGCGTTACCACTTCATTCAAGAGCACGTGGAGAACAAGGACCTCTCTCTCTATTATGTCCCCACGGATAAGCAGATTGTAGATATTTTCACAAAGCCCTTAGACGAAGCCAAGTTCAGTCTTTTCAAAACTGAATTGGGGATGCTAAACTATGAGGAATGAAGACTACAGAAGCTCCAGGCTCGTGCATCTAGGGGGAGCCTCTGCCAGGAACTCAAGTGTGAGCACAGGTGCAAGAACTGAGGGGGAGCAAGGGGTCAAATGCAACAGACCCAGATTTGCAGAAGCCGAAAAGGGGGAGATTACCCTCTCGGCTAAGGCTAAGGTGGCTCCAAGTCAACTCTCATGAAATTGGTATTGGTAATGAATATTTCTCTCAACTCAATTTTAAGTTTATGATTTTCATTCCCATACGCTCTATTCACCTTAGCTTGTAAGGTTTAGGCTTCTTCAAATAGGGGGAGATTGTTGGGTATTGTATCCACAACGTACCTGATTTGAAGAAGCCCCTGAACAAGCTAAGGTAAATAGACAATGTATTTGATGAAATCTTTTAAGTTGTGCTTGTAGTTATTCCACGCTAAGTACACACCAATGTCAGGGTGCAGTAGGTCAATATACACGGGTCTGCGCGACGTAATCCCTCGTTGAGCAGATCAGTGTGTTGGCCTACGTGTACTCTCTCTATTGGAGTGTACTTATTTTCAAGTACAGGGCTGTGATAATGCAAGAGCAGACAAGGAGCAAGGATGGGTCAAAGAGCAGCTCATGGGTGGAAAGACGAAAAATCGTCTAAGTAATCATCGACGAGAATCACGAAGTGATTCTCGCCGATTCGGGGTCAAAGAGCAGCTCATGGGTGGAACGACGAAAAATCGTCTAAGTAAATAATCGACGAGAATCACCAAGTGATTCTCGCCGAATCGTCGAGAATCACTGACTGATTCTCGCCGTCTCTATCTGGCTAAATCAGAGCGTGCAAATCTGTCGCTAAGTCAAAATCGTCGAGAATCACTGACTGATTCTCGCCGAATCCTTGATTGATGATCGTTGAGCTCAATTGGCATAATTCCTTCGACGAGAATGACCTTCGATTCTCGTTGAATCGACGAGAATCACCTTCGATTCTCGCCGATTTTGCCTTAGGCGAATTTCTGAAGCACGCTGGACCGGATCAAATGTTAAGGCGCTGTTTTGAACCGGTTTTAGGGTTTCTTCTGGTGGGACCCACAACAGTCATAAAGAAGTATTCTACTGTATAAATACTCGCGTAGTTTTGAACAGTAGCCCAGCGATTTAGAGAAGAAATTTGAAAAGAAGTCGAGCCGCCGACGTGACCTAGATCGCGAAACTTGCTCCTTCGCCGTCGCCGCTCGTGCCAGTGGATCGCCGTCTTTGATCGTGGTTTCTTCCAGATCTCCCGGCAACAGAAGCTCAGCCAAGCACTGCGTCTCACGCGTCTAACCAGAGATCCTTTGTCTCTTGATTCGTTGATCGGGAAAACCTTCCCCTTTCGAATCGATCGAGACGATCGATCCTAGTGTGATCGTTGGAAGATCTTGCTAGCTTTGCTACGAAGATTGAATCTCCAAAGAACAGCCGCAGCACGCCGTTGTCGCTGCCGATCCCGAGAACCAAGCCGCCGCCCTTCTTGCCGCAGCCGGTTTCGGGGAGATTCTCTCCAAGTGAGATCTAGGGTTGTGGACTCTTCGTTGACTTCAAGAACACGTCATCGAACGAAGAGGGACACCTTAGTCTCCATAAGTTGTTTGTATTTCTTATACAATCTATTTTCAATTTCTTTGTAACGGACCCATTGGTCCCTAGTTGTAAGGGTTGGGTGCAACCCGTGTTGTGGGAGTGGTGACTCCTATGTGTGGAAGGGTTCCTTCCGTTAGTGCAAGGATTGGATTTCAATCCTGTTGGTGAAGTAACCGAGTCATCCCTGGTTGGGAGATAGGTCGAAGGGGGAAAGTGGATGTACCCAAATCGGGGAACCACTATAAATTGCTTGTGTCCTTTCTGTGCTGTGTTGTTTTGTTTTCGTGTGCAGGTACGATTTTAATTCCGCAAAAATGCTGCAAGACACCAATTTCCCCCCCCCCCCCATAGGTGAAGGTAGTTGACACTAAGTGGACTTTCACATGGCTTAGGTGTAACGTACCGATTCGCATTAGACCCCTCGTGCACATTTTTGGCCTCCGGAGAGCTGACTTGGGTTCAAAGGAGTGCTGGCAGCGGGGCTGTACTTGTAAATGGGGGGAAGAAATCAGTCCAGAATAAGACACGGGTAGAGACACGCGTGTGTCCCTACCCGTGTGGGGGACCCCAGCTCTCGAGTTGACGACTCGAGTATGCCCAGAGAAGGACACGGGTAGTGACACAGGCCTATCACTACCCGTGTCATGTGGACACGGTAGGGACACGATGTTCCCTACCCGTGTGTGTCGAGTAGAGCTCGATGAGGTGTCTCCCGAGGAGGACACGGGTAGAGACACATGCATTTCCCTACCCATTTGCCTCGAGTTGAGATCGACGAAGAGTGCCCGAGAAGGACACGAGTAGAGTCACGGCCGTGTCCCTACCCGTGTATCTGTCGAGTTGAGTTCGACGAATAGTGTCCAGAGAAGGACACGGCCAGAGAACATGGTTGTGTCATGTGGACACGGGTCGGGACACGGGCGTGTCCCTACCCGTGTAAAGTATTGAACCGACACTAAAACTGTCGTCGACGTTTTGACCGAGAAGAGTGAGCTTCCTCCGAGAAGAGTTACAAGGTCCATGGCCGGAAATGGCGGAAACGCCGAAAATGAGGTGAGCTTCCTCCCCTCTCCCTTGGTGCTAAATCTGTAGATATTTAGGTGAGATGTCGACTCAAAAGAGTCTAGACTGGCGAGATGTTGATTTCTCTAGGAAGAGGCCGTTCTAGGGCCTGTGCTCTAAGGCTAGTTGTGCCTTCAAACTCTCCAACCTTCTATGTGAATATGGGGGATGGTTTCGTGAAGAATCATGGCCTCATGAGGGTGAATAAGGGAGGAGGAATTTCTGGTGTGATTTTGGAAGACTGACTTGAGGAGGAAGATGAACCGATGCCGTTCATTCCGCTTTAAGATGCGGGCAGAATCTGTGTTCTGTGCGCATCGATCCTCTTGGCCTTTTTCAGATGTGATATGTCCAGATCTGGGCTTTTGACTAAACACGAAAGTTGACGTCCTTGAAAATACCTTTCCAAAGAGTGGTTGCATGACTTTAGGTGAAGTCTGTAACCACGGGAAAGTCTGAACGAAAATGACATCCGATAAATCCTGCATGCAGAAATTGTGTTCTGTACGCAACGGACTTCAAGGCCGATTTCAAGTATGATACTTTTGATTCTGGGTTATGGTCGAAGCATAAACGTTGTAACCTATAGAAAGACCTTTCCATCGAGGGGTTACACGTCTTAACCGGATTCCTGTAGTATCGGGAATCGCCGGTCGAAGTTACTGTCCAGATTTATGATGCACTTAAATTCTGGGTTTGGTATAACATGGATTTGGATTCGGCGGATTCAATGTTGCAATTAACTTGAGATTTGGGTGAACTCTTTTATGTTAATCATCTTAGTTCTATAATTTATGAAGTTTAATAATTGGATCTCGTGAAATTGATTTGTGAAGCGAAGCATACTTAAACGAATTGATTTGATAGAAATTGGTAGATTAATATAAATGCGCATCATGTTTATAATGTGTTGAAATCATTTGGAATGACATGTAGGAGGATAATCTATGGCCATGTGAATGTTTGATTAACGGAATGAATTTTGTAGTCCAATTCTTATAGTGTCATCTCCCTACGGGTAGCATTGTGGAAGGGTGTAAGTGCGGTGTTGACTGTCACTAGTTGGGATTGCGTTGAGATGAAACAAAGTCGGACGGTTGGGCTTGGTCCTCGGTGTTCATTTCCCGGGGCTCCTTGCATGACGAGTGGATGGTTTGGCTTGGTCCTTGTGCTTTCCTCGAGGCTCCATCCAAGCCACGGTGATGTGGAATTGCATGCGTTATGAGTCGACATGCGGTGTCGTAATCCTGGGTTAAGGATTATGTGGCAGGTCTACGGACTCGCCGATCCTCACACCGACGGGAGTTGACAGTTGGACTTTAGGCGGTTGGGCTTGGTCCTCGGTGTTCATATCCCGGGGCTCCTTCCATGCCAAGTGAACGGTTGGGCTGTGTCCTCATGCTTTCTTCCAAGGCCTCTTTCGGGTCACACAAGGCCAGTTCGGGACTGGGTTCTCGGTGCACATCTACCTGAGACACCCGCTGGCCATAGTATGCATGGGCTCCACTGTTGTGTTCTTAGCATTGAGGTGTACGGAGGCCTATGTGAAGCAGTGTGGATGCCCGCTTAGTAGTAGATATGCCCGCTCTACTGTCACCGCCTGGCCACGGCGGTTAATGCCAGAGAGGTTAGCTACCTGCTCGAATAGTGGGTACTATAGTTTGTGTTGACATAGCAATTGCATGTGCTTGAACATGAGTGAGTCATTTCATAGCATACATACCATTTCATAACATTGCACAACAAGATTCTCATCATATAAGTTTGTATGGGCACTCCTATACGATGAGTTATTTTATGTAAATTGATCCTTAACTTATAAGCTTGTATGTGCATCCTTATAAGTTAAGTTACTTTCCTGCTGTAGTTACACGTACTTGATGATTCATTATTGCATGGTAGAACTGCTAGATTATAATACTGTTAATCTTATTGTACTATTACCACTTGCTTGTACCTGCTTATACTATTTATTAAACTTTGTACCCTTGCTCTTTTCTCCGCCCGGTGCTGAGGAGTCGCCGGGGGAGCGAATGTGAAGCCACTTAGTCTTTTGAGTAACGGTTGCTACGTCTTCCTATTAGGAAGTCACACCGCAGGTAGAGCAGCCGCAGACTACGCAGCAGGACAGCCAGGCCAGGACGATAGGGCCTGAAGTGACGGTGTCATCGCAACTGTCGGTTACCGATGTGAGTTTTTGTTGAGCGACTCTAATGTACACTGTTGGGCGTTTATTAGCTGTACTCTGATAATGTAGAAGCATACTTTAGCTTCTCTATTTTGAGGTACTTTGGACTATTATACTTGTGTGGATTTGACTTCCCTTGTTTATATTTTGGTTGGGTTGGCATGTATATATTGATATTGGTTGTAGCTGGCAGAATAGGCATCTTGTGATATATGTTAGCCCGTGTGCTAATGCTACCGCAAGGCAGCTGTTCTGGGCATAAGACCCCCTTCATGCCGTATTTTTGGGATCCAGGAGGGGTTTCTTACATTAGGGAGGCCAAGAGCCACCTTTGATGGCTGTATTCAACTCCTCCGGGGAAGAGGATGAGTTTCCAGCCGTTTCCTGACCACCCCAAGCCAGAATCCCCCCCCATCATGGCTGAGAATGGTCTTAATGGCCATAATTGGCCATTCAGCCCACACCCTCCCTCTTCGTCATCTGGTGTTTTTAAAAGCTCCACTAGACTCAGGGGAGTCATTTACACATTTTACCTGAAGAAGACAAGGCGTCCCACTGTGTGGTTGCAGAAATCCGGCCGGCGGCACCACCACCATGGCAACCCGAAGATCGGCTAGCCTCCAGACCACCAACAAGGTCCTCCCCTCCTCCACTCTCTGTGGGTAGATCGTAGGAATCATTAGGGATGAAAATCAGGTCAATTGAGCCCGATCAGGAAAGCAATTTTCCTAGTTTTTCATGAAAATTGACCTATCGGCATCGCCGGAATCCACCCCTCCGGCGGCTGTGCCGCCTCCTGGCATTAGCCACAACCTCAACGGAGGTGGTGGGGGCGATGGCTGGCTATGGAGGCGGCTGGGTGGCCGGCGGCAGTGGCTTGAAGATGGCACAGGAAAGTGAGATCTTGGCCGTTGGCGCACTGGAGACGATGACCAGATACCGTCCAAGTTGCGTCAAAATCTGTGCAAGATCATGTATTATATATTATATATTTTTTATAAATCTGTCACACAAAATCAGTTAGATTAGTAATTATTTTTAAAATACTTAGAAGCATGTACTGAAAGAATTGGATTCACGATGACCTAAACACCAAGAGGGGGGTGAATAGGTTCAAATCTTTTTTTTTTCCAGGCAGATAATGTAAATTATTTGTTAGACAGCCTTAGCAATATCTATCACAACATAAATTATAGTAAACACATGCAACACAGCATACACACAGATTTATAGTGGTTCCCCAAGTGATGGGTACATCCACTTCCCCCCTTCGCCTATCTAGCAGTATACTAGATTCGGCCTAACTCCCCTCTTCCTTCTCAGATCCTCAGATCTTACAACTCAGAACCCAGAATGGTTCTTACAACTCAAACTTCAGTAAGTCCTACAACTCAGATCCTCTCAGAGAATCCTACCTCAGAGTGAGTCCACACTCCTACAACTCAGGCACTATCTGTACGGTGTGAAGGTTCATGAGAGGAATTATGGTTCACGACAACTGAAGGTTCACGAGAGGAATTATCCGGTCCATGACTTAGAGTTAGCGGCCGTGATATTTGCTCTAAAGCTTTGGAGGCACTATCTGTACGGTGTGAAGGTCGATATTTACACCGATCATAAGAGTTTGAAGTACCTGTTGGACCAAAAGGATCTAAACATGAGGCAGCGGAGGTGGATGGAGTTCTTAGAGGACTGCAGCTTCAAGATACACTATGTGCCTGGGAAGGGAAATGCAGTGGCAGATGCGTTGAGTCGTAAGATTCCTGCAGAAGCCAACTGGTTGTCAGTACCTGATGAGAGATTGGTCCAAGAGTTGGAGGCATTGGAGATATCTTGCGTCGATAAGCAGTCTAGTGCCGAGGCGAAACTATTTTGGACAGAGGTGCAGTGTGACCTAGTGGATAGAGTTCGGCAGGCTTTGGTTCAGGATAGCAGCATGAGGCAGATCTTGGAAGAATCTTTGGAGGGGTCAAATTCCCAGTTTGTGGTTGTAGATCGGTTGCTAAGGAAGGACGATCGTCTATGCGTTCCTAGTGCGGATAATATTTGGGAGGAGTTGATGTATGAGGCTCATCATACCAAGTACTCAATCCACCCGGGAAGCACGAAAATGTATAGAGACATGAAGAAATTATTCTGGTGGCCGGGTTTGAAGAAGGATGTGGCACTTTATGTGGCCAAGTGTCATACTTGTGCATTGGTGAAAGCGGAATGCCAGAAGCCCGGAGGTTTCATGAAATCCCTTCCTATCCCGGAATGGAAGTTTGACGACATATCTATGGATTTTGTGCACGGTTTGCCGAAGTCGTAGAAGGGAAACGACGTCATTTGTGTGGTCGTAGATAGGTTGACAAAGGTGTCGCACTTTACCCCAGTCAGAAAGGAAGGTGTGCCTCGCTTCACGTCGAATGACTGGAGGTTGGTGCATGGTATGTTGGGTACTAAGCTAAAGTTCAGCACAGCCTTTCACCCGCAGACAGATGGCCAAACCGAGAGAGTCAACAGGACTATGGAGGACATGCTTCGCATGTGCGTCCTAGATTTCGGGAAGAATTCGGAGGATCACCTGTACATGGTGGAGTTTGCGTACAACAACAGCTTTCAGGCAAGTATTGGAATGGCGCCTTTCGAAGCCTTGTACGGGAGGAAGTGTCGTACGCCGTTGTCTTGGTTGGAGGCAGGCGAATCGAAGTTGTATAAACGTCAAGCGGTGGAAGACGCCACTTCAATGATACGGACAATTCAGGAAAGACCGAAGATTGCTCAGGATAGACAGTCAAAGTATTACAATGCCAAACATAGAAATGTGGAGTTCAACGTTGGCGACATGGTATATCTAAAAATCAAGCCGTTCAAGGGTGTATCGCGGGTTCGACGCTTGAAGAAGCTGAGTCTGAGATACCTTGGACCATTTGAAATCCTGGAGCGTGTTGGCGAGACGACATATCGTTTGAAGTTATCAACAGAGTTAAGTGGGCTGCATGACGTGTTCCACGTATCGGTGTTGTGTAAGGCAGTGCAAGAGCATTCGCAGATCGTTGCGGACAATCAGGTACCGGTTGATTATGAGTTAACAACAAGGGTCAGGCCAGTACGAATTGAAGATGTTGCAGTCAAACGACTCCGCAACAAGGAGGTCCGAATGGTTAAAGTCCGTTGGGATAATTGCGGACGTGAGGAGCTTTCTTGGGAGCGAGAGCAAGCTATGTTGGAGGAATACCCCGAGTTGTTCCACTCAGGTATCAGTTAGATTTCGTGTACCTTTGTTTAATTTCGGGACGAAATTCCTTAAGTGTGTGAGATTTGTAACGCCCCAAAAATTGTGTGTGAGTCGGTCGCGAAAAAGGGTTTTTGGTGCCTGTATAGGGGTACACGGCCTAGGACACGGGCGTGTCCAAGGCCGTGTCTGGCTGGTGATTTTTGGCCGTTTTCAACCCGAGAAGGACACGGCCAGGAACACGGCCGGATGACACGGGCGTGTCATCGGACACGGGCGTGTGCCAACCCGTGTCCCTACCCGTGTGCAGTAGGGTCGTGTCCGTTGCCGTGGCGATTATGCGTGACACGCCCACGAACATCGGCATGTCGAGGAACCCGACACGGGAGTGTCAGGTGAGACACGGGCGTGTCTTAGCCCGTGTGTCGTTTCTCAGTTCGACGATCGTGCCTGGATCGAGGCACACGGCCTGCCGTGTTCAGCCCAGGTCTGGAGAATTTTGTGCAGATCTGAGCCGTCCGTTTTCTTTAATTAAGATCCGATGGCCCAGATGAGATCCTGCTCTGTTTAGGCCAGAAATAGGGGGTTAATTCCTCATTTTCTCTCCAAAGCTTTCTCCTTCCAAAGTGAGAGAGAAGAGGAAGAAGAAGGAGGTTTCCGGCCGCCGGCGGAGCATCGGAGCACCCTTTCAAAGTCGGAGAGCGGATCCGTGGAGGGAAGGTCGTTGCAAAGATTTCTGTCCGCGTAGTTTTCCCATAGCGCAAAAATGGACTACATGGGTAGCGATTCTCAACTTGAGCGTTTGCAGCTCTTTCTTTCTGCATAGGGAATCCCGCTCCCGCGAGTGTGCGGCGAGTGCGTGGTGTTCCTTGGGGTTGATGTGAATAGTCCCCCTTGTGTTGCATATAGAGCCCGGAATCGTAAGTACGGGCATAGGCATTGTGTGTGAAGCCTACCCGGACGTGTTTTGTCTGGATCGGTGATGTTGCATTTGTTATGCTTTGCTGGAGAAGACTCCGTGCTTTGGGTTTTTCGGGTTTCTATGCGGTAGATTGCAGCAGGGATCCTTGGAGGTTAGCTTCAAGGCACACCCGAAAAATTAAGCGGAAACGTGTTCTGCTAACTTGGCGGTCTGGGAACCGGCCTTGATCATAACTGGGTTATGAGATTGTTTTGGAAAAATTTGGGATCTGAGAGAAGCTTGGCCCGCGCGTAGGACTTAAATTGTATATGCGACGTGAGCAACGGGCAAGTGGAATTGGACCTAGGCTATGTGGTACGGTGCGAGAAATCCGAAGACGGGCACTGGCCGTAGGCATAGTCGGAGTCTTAGACGGTGGTCAGATAGGCTAAATGCTCACATGTTGTTGCCATCCTGGGGGTGGTGGTGAATGCACTGATTGGTCAGGGTTCACCGTGAATGTGCCCTGAGTGCACGGGGTGTTTGGTCGTGCGAGCCTACACCTGTGGCGAATTATAATTACGCTATATTATTTTATTGGACTAATGCTATGCAGGGAAAGAGCACCGCCGTCCCGAGTAAGGGGCGGGGTCGTTATAATTTGGTCGGCTTTTAGCTGACTGTTGCCTTGTTTGCCACCGTACGGTGGTATGTGCTTGCAGGTGCTGCGGAGCTGAGCGCCAAATAGCGGGCTCGAGCACATGTTGTTGTGCTGGCCCTAGAAGGCCGTAGAATAGTTGTTTTTACATTAATCATGTGTGGCCGGCCTGCGAGCCGATGTATGTAAGACATGTTATATTAAGCGAACATCTGTAAGGCCATAAGGCCATGTACCTGTTTCAGTGTACTTGGGGTTTCATTCCTGTTGTTGTAGCTGTGGACATTCATATTTGATGGATTTAAGTTTGGGCCCTTTCAACTTTAAAAACTTCCTCTAGAATGCTCTGTGTAGGACGAGTAGTATTAATTGGATGGTTTTATTATTCATTTGGTAATCCTTCTGACTGTCTGTGGTATATGGCGTCGGGTTCCAGCTGGACCTTCTGTTATATGCCATGCGATAGATGGGGGTGTTACACTGAGCCCAAATCCCAAGCAAAATACCCTACCACACCCCCCAGACCGCCCTCCATGGGCATGTCATTGGGCGTGTCGCCGGGCGTGTCGCCCTCTTCCTGAAGTCTACTGCTACATTTAAAGATTTCTCGTCGCTGCACGTCAACAGCACTGATACGCCCCACTACACGAGTGTATCCCTGGGCGTGTTTCGCAATTTCCGGTGTTTGACGGATTTTCGACCAGTGATTGAAGCTTGACGTGCCTTACACGACCACCCTACACGGTCGTGTCCTTCGGCATTGATAAGTAATTATTTAAAGTAGTTTTTATTTAATAAATAGTTAGGTTTCTATTTAGTTTTTATTAATTTCATGTTTATTTGGGCTGTAGATAGCAAATTGTAGCATGCCATGCTAATCAGAAGAACAAACAGAGATATCCTTGAAAAATAAAGTTTACACGCCCATGTCACGGGCGTGACCATCAGGTCACAGGCGTGACATGTGGCCGTGACCCATGAAGAAGCTCCAGAGGACATGTCACGTCAGACTAAAGTTACATGCCCCAAGTCAAGGGCGTGTCCTATTGGTCACGGGCGTGACCAACAGGCGTAACCAGCAGACGGGCTGCGGTTCCGGTTCCTAGCAGTTTTCAAGCTACACGCCCTAGTCACGTGCGTGACCTTCAGGTCACGGACGTGACTACTAGGCATGACATCCAGGCGTGCCCTGCATTATGAAGTCAGTTTCAGATGCAGACGGTTTTCAGCTTACACACCCTAGGTCACGGGCGTGACCTAGGGGCGTGACTTCCCGCAACTACCCGAATTTACTTCCCACCATTTCTCCTTCCCGCCGTTTCTAGTAACAGACTTGACACGCCCTAGGTCAGGGGCGTGACCTAGGGCGTGACCCGCAGAACGACGAATATTGGTGGTTTTCTCCAACGTTCCCGGGCTTTCAAGATAGCAGTTTCTAAGCCTTACACGCCTTAGGTCATGGGCGTGACCTAGGGCGTGACCTTCCAGAAATATTACAATAAAATCCAGACAAAGCCAGGAGCTGAAGATCGTTAGGAGAGAAGAGGAGCCAATTTTTGGGGTATTTTGTAGCTTAGTTTACTTTTTTTTAGCATTTTTTTCTTGTAATTTCCATTTCATAATTTAGTTTTACTTTTATAATTTCAATTCAAGTACTTTCTCTTAGCAATCAAGTTCTTCCTTTTCTTCTTTACTAGTATCTTTTATTTCATGTCATGTAGCTAATTTCTATAGCACTTGATCATGATGATCTTTGAATAAAACTCTTTTTGTCAAACCCTTTTACCGCAATCGATTTGTCTTTGTATTATATTTTGTCGAATTCATATGTCGCGGATATGTTTTCGATCTAAGATCTGTATCGTAAATGACCGAGAGGTTGCGGATACGAGGAGATCACTCAAAGATAAAAGGAGTAGCAAGCAGTCCTCAAGAGAGGATGACATAAATCTGCCAAATTAGAGTCAAATCCAATAGTGTGTTTCAACGCTTAAAGAAAGCTTAGGGGTTTCGACTACCCGAGGGGTCTTAATCTTTCAACCTAAGGTTAGTCAAAAGCATGGGCTCGAGAGTGATACTTTTGTATCTTGGGAACCTCCACGGTCAAAGTGAGTAAATTAGAGTTTGTGTTTCATAAAAAGTTTATTCAAAGGGAGTCTAGATCAAGTGCAAGTTTTAGTCTATTTTCTTCCTATAAGTTTAATTTAACCCTTTTTTATATTTAGATAAGATAATATTAATTTGCGTGAGTAGAAGTACTCAACAGGCCCCGAGTCTAATACAACATTTCCTATACTATATTTCGATAGGTGCACTTGCCTATTTGAGATTATAGTTTGGATACATTTTTAAAACTATAAAACTTTCCATCAGGCGTGTCCACCGACGTACAAATGAAATCATGATTTCCGTCATAATTCAGCTCCCTATGTTAACCCGTACATGACACGCCCCCTAACACGCCCTACCCGGGTGTGATAGGGGAGCGTGACCGACCCATAAACTTTCTATTAATTCAGACCCCCCCTTTGTGTCCAAAACCAGTTTTGGAGTGAGAGGGGAGGTGCTGCCCTTTTCTTTTCTTGTAGTTTCTCATGCTTCTTCTCTCCCTCCTCCTAATTTTAATCTTTTTAATCCTATTTTAGTTTACTCTTTTTGTAATATTTTTTGTAACTTCTTTAGTCGCATAATGTTAATGCTAGCCTAGTTTTTATTTCATTGCACTTCTAATCTTTTATTTCAAGTTGCAGCTCTCTTTTTACATTAATAAAAAGTGTACCTCTCCTTTGTTTTCTTAATGTTCTTCTACCCTACTGTCTTCCTCCACTTCTCCATGATTAATTAATACTCCGTATACTCGATCTTGACGATACGAGGTTCGAGTTGATTAAGTTATGATTGTTAAGCCCGGAATCTGCGACCTGTTCGCACAACCTTCCAGACTGGGCGGCCTGGTTCCTCTAGCCGCCAAGCATGTCAAGCCGGCCGGTCACCAGAGACCGGACGGTCTGTGCCTTCTAGCTGCCACCCACGTCAAGTTGGCCGGTCATCAGCGTAGCCGGGCGGTCTCCATACCCTGGTATGAAGACCCAGCTCAACGTCAAGGCACAGGACCCAGGCCATCAACTCGCCAGGAGGAATCCGCCAGGACGTGTGGCTTCCCTCTTTTCTCCTTTTCTGCTCATTTACTTCCCCTCACCTCTGCTTGGTTCTCCTGTACCATGGGTAGCCGATAACTTTAGCCCTGCCCGTTTGGGCAGACCCCCGAGCCTATAAATACGGGGAAGGTGCACTCCCCAAGACACGTTGACTTGTCTCCAGGAGCTCGCTTGTTAATAGCTGTGGTCTCAAGTCTAGTGCCTTGAGGCTTGCAGTCTGGCCGGATTATTCGGTTTCCCCTTTTTCTGTCCCTCAACTGCAACTGCTAGTAACTGACTATTCAAAAGTTTCATCTTTTCCCTTCCTTCCCCGGGTGCTCGAACCATTAGCTGGTGGTGCCCGAATCCCTGTCCATTTTCGTGCATCAACAGTTAACACGCGACCTTTAGATCTCAATTAGTCGTTGAAATCAGTGGTCTAGTGGGTTAGACCGCTCTTGCTACTAGAGCTCGGCGGCCTATCGATCAGGCCGCGACATCGCCCGCTAAGGTTTTCAGCCCTCCTCCAGCACTGTAGAACCTGCTGTTCTACCCGCTAGCTTTTCTGTGGGTCTTATTCTAGGCTTATCCCACCGTTTAACCTC
Organism: Platanthera guangdongensis; assembly: GCA_039583875.1. Lineage (NCBI taxonomy): Eukaryota > Viridiplantae > Streptophyta > Magnoliopsida > Asparagales > Orchidaceae > Platanthera > Platanthera guangdongensis. The sequence goes on from CM077152.1 coordinate 144,482,942, forward strand.
CATTGCAAGCCGCAACTGGTCGGCGTTCTCTAAGCAAAGTTTGGTTATTTTCTCCTTTTCAAAATGAGTCCTGCAAAGGGACAGAGTGAATCTAATTTCATGCCAACTACTGCTGATCTCTCTAAAGTGCAAGATTATTCATATTTTAGTGATGGGGTCCTTGACAATGATAGCAAATTCTCTCGGAGTTGGGTTGAACACGCGCCGAAATCTATCGCAAGAGAATCTCCTTACAAAGAAGAAGAAGAAGCCCCTTCTCCGTTCATTGACCGGATTCGTTGGGATACTGTCTCCGATGATTTCAGAGTACCGCATCTCCCAGAATATTCCGGATGTGATGATCCGTTTTCTCATTCACAAGCCTTTGAATCAGCAACTTCACTAAGAAAGGTGTCAAACGGAATAAAATGCAAACTTCTTATTATATCTTTTGGCGACATTGCAAGGGAATGGTTCTATACTTTGCACCTCGATCGATCACCAATTTTAAAGATATTCGAAGTCAATTCATTTCAAGGTTTACTACTAACAGGAAGCGAAAAAGAGACGTTGGAGCTCTCTTCCGAATCAAGCAAGGAATTGACGAGTCTAATCCGGATTTCGTTGACCGGTTCCAAAGGGAAGTTCTGGATGTTTGTAGCGTCCAACAAGATTATTACTTATATGCTTTCATGAATGGACTTCGAGAAGGCCCTCTGAAATTTAAGATCACCACAAAGGACCCCAAAACTTATGGAGATCTTATTGAAATCGTTAATAAGTTCATAATGGGGTAAGAAGCAAATAAAGGTTATATCCTATTTTTGAATCCGATGACTAAACAACGTCAGGGGACCTCTGGTGACCACCAACCTTTTTCCTCCCAAAATGTCTCACAAATTAAAAATTGCAAATCTCCTCCTCTTCCTCAGGATAGGCCTACATTACCTCCTCAGCAGAACGAATTATCTGAGTTTGTGAAAGCACATCCAGCCACATCTTCGTGTCCAAAATTCTAAAGCGTAAAAAGGTTTCAGATAGATATGTTAAATTTAAAATTCCTATGGAAGACCTTCTGATGATTCTTCAAGAAATGCCTGAGTTCAAAAGGCCTCGGCATATGAAATCTAAAATCAAATATTGGCATGAGGAGCTTTTTTGCAAGTATCATAAAGATGTTGGTCATCTGGCAGAAGATTGTATGGCTCTCCGAGAGTTAGCTGATGAACTTGCAAGAGCTGGGAAACTACAAGACTATACCATTCAGTTATTTTCTAAGGCATTCTTCTCTGGCTTACTCAATGGTTCAAGCAAGGACTTCTTTTTTCTCTATGATAAAAATGCTAAAGATTGGAATAATATATAAAGTCCCCTTGGCAATTGGTATTAATGGGGCATAGTCAAGCCTCGAGCATATATCCTTTTGCTACATCCTTAACAACAAACAAGGATTATCTTCCAATTAAAGCTTATTTTCTCAGCTTTACTATTGATATTAATATACATGCATATGGGGGCAAAATGCCTTTAAATTCTTAATCCCTCTACATCCCTCTTGACATCAGTCCCAGACATTACGTACTTGTCCCACTTAACATTTGTAGCAGACATTACGTACTTGTCCCTCTTGACATCGGTGGCGGATATTAAGAATTTTAATCACACTTATGTGTTCTTTGTGTGGAAAGCACTGTCACACGCACATGCACACATCGACACATAATCCCATAGCTCAATCTATTCTTGCAGGACAGCATGAGCCTATCTGCTATCTTGCGGTTTTATTAAGCGGCATGTGCCAATTTATATCATTCAATACACAGACCGCGCGGTTACGTATTCCGGCTTAAATTATTCGGCTTCTATGTGCCTATCTGCCGGATTATTATTCATATACTCGGGAAGTCGGCCGACTTATTTCTGGCAGTTAATTCTTGGCCTTAGTCCGTCGGCTTCTGGTATCAATTATACTAGTCAACTTACGACTTGCCATCACAAAACTAATATGGTTTTAATTTCTACTACTGGGCGACTTATTTGTCGGCTAAGCATGCTTAGGTATCTTTGATTACCGGCTTGCATGATCATATTAGAAGGCGCATATTATTCGTCTCTACCTTTAAGTCTCTAGCATAAAAAGCACGATCTGCATCAGAGTTCGCTCGAGTAGCAAACGTATATTTCATTATTAAGGCTTTTCGGCGGCTAAAATGTTAGCCGCGCGGCCTATTGTCATTGTTTATTTTCAAATAAGCTGCGAGAATTTCTTTCTTCCAGGCAGATAAATCTAGTTCTTCATTAAGACTATTGGCGGTTAAAACGTTAGTCGTGTGGCTTATTGTCAATGTGTATTCTCAAATAAGCCACAGGAATTTCTCTCTCTCTCTTGCGGATAACTTCATTGAAGTCGCAGTATGGACTCAGACCGGTTTACATGTTAACTATCTATTAAATAGTAAGTTACACTGAGACCGCGCAGACTTATACAAGTAAGAAAAATGAGAAGTAAAGTAAGCTACACATCAAAGGTGAAGTTTTCCTTCATTTCTATTTCATAAAGGTTTACAACAAATAACCGCGCGGTTTACAACAAACATACCGTCGGTTTCCCAAAAAATCTCAAAGTACAAGTAAAAAAATAAAAAGTTCCTAATCGGCCTGCTTGAGTTTTTTTGCCGCAGGAGAACTTGAATCACCACCACCCTCGATGTCGACGGAAGATTCAGAGTACCCACTGCTGCTAGCTGTCGAGCGGCCAGAAGTGGCCAGATCTGTCCGCGCGGTTTCCGAAGCCTAACCGCTGGTCCCGGATGAAGCACCTTCGCGCCGGCTTCCCTAGCTACCCTCTTCCTTGTCGTCTTCCTCCTCTTGGTCGTCTTACTCGCCGACCTTGCCCTTGACTTTGATCACCATGTAGACAACGACCATCTTCTTTTTCAAGGTGGGGTAATGTCGGCATAGGTAAAGTCAGTGAAGTCGGCAGCTAAGCTGCCAAGATCTCGGAGGAGGTTAAGCACTCCATCGATCCCCTGGACAACTTGGGGAAAGACGTTATCTTGGAAGGTCGGGTTGGCCGGGTCGTACATCGCCTGCAAAAGAAGTGAAAGGTTAGACCGCGTGGTTTCATATTTTTAACCCCACGAGTATCAGGTGATGACTTACCACTTCCTTTTCCTTCAATCGTTTGTTTTCTTCTTCTTTCTCCTCTAACCGCCTCTCTAGGCCGCTTTTGCTTTCATTAATTGCTTGCAGGCAAGGGCCATGAAGTGGCTCGTTACGAAGCTCCTTGCCCAGACCTGCGCGGCTAACCACGGCAGGTCATCTTCAGGATATTTGTGCAATGCCTTCAGGTTGCGCTTGCCGTACAGCGCGGAGCCAACCATGTTTGCGTGGTGGCTTACTCTTTCCCTCCCATAGTAGGTGAGGGCGGTGGATACCTTCACAGACTCGCCGTCAGGACTCCACAGCATAGTTGGATTGCCGTGGACGTCTTTCAGGTCGCTGCCCATTCCTTGCATCATGAACTCATCGGAGGAGGCCGACTCCTCCTCTTCCTCAACCTGTTGCGGCATGGCCCGCCTGGCACGCTTCTCTCTTTGTGTGAGCGTCAGGACGCCAGGCGTCAGCGGCTTGTTTAGTAGGACCGCCACAGCAGCTGCAAAGACAAAGTAAATAGTCAGTTAATAGACCGCGCGACTAGCAAATCCGTTCGGCCGGTTTGATACTTACTGTCTTCCGCTTCAATTGCTTCCAAGGACGGCAACAGCGGAATGTAATGATTCACATCAAGCCGCGCACCCTTGAACAAGTCGTGAATCTCCTTCTCCACGTCGTCTAGGCCGCTGTTGCCAAAGGCGGCCTCGTCCCGGATTTGCGGGTTGACAGGAAGCAACCCCAGGTTTTCCTCAAAGATGAGAAACAACTCCGACCAGTTGGGGATCTTGTTCGCCAGGTTGACGACTTTCAATCCCCTGCAGGTGAAGTATAAGTGCCCCCGGAAGATTCTAGTCCCGGAGTCCGGGATAGACCGCACCGAGAAGCACTCTCTGAAGAGCTTCATGGAGAATCAGACTCTCTCCGACCTCAAGTATGATATGAAGCTGTAGATGGCGGCTATGGAGTTCGGTGGCAGTTGTCCGGGAACAACGCCATAGTGGTCGAAGATCGCCACGGCCTCCAACATGACCGGGAAGCGGAAACCGCAGTGAAATTGGTTGATGGGGATGGCGATCTGGTTTGCGTTGGAGGTGTTAATTCGCTCATCCTGTAGTGGAAGCCATATGACTAGCGGGCTCCCCTGCATATGCTTCTCCACAAAGTCATCTAGCTCGTCCTTTGTAAGCCGACATTCTTTGTGATCTGCTGAGTGGAATGTAGAGGCCGCATTAGTCCTGACCGCGGTAGCTTTGTCAGACCGCATCGACTTGGACTTAGCCAGCATCTTTTCTGTCTTGTGATGAAATCTCCGGAGTCGTCTCTATTTATAGAAAGCCAGTGGAGGTACAATAATCAATGTCAAATCGCGGCCAGCCTTCAGGACGCGCGACCTCTACCTATAGGAAATACAGATTAATACAACGATCAAGTCGCAGTTCAGTTCGCCTGACCGCGCGACCAAGTGCCTGCATGTGATCATAAAATACAAACCACATAAACCGCAAAGAGTTCGCAACATAGAAAATACAACAATTGTTCACCAGCGACCAAATTGTCCGGCATCCAGAAGAAAAATATATTACAACACGATGTTCGAATTATTCATACGGCTTATCTCTCTCAAGTCGCTCAGCCATGCCTACTGCCCTCCTGTCCCTGACGCCCTATTCGCGCGACCTGGTCACCAGTTCTTACAATCTCAGTGTACAATTGGCCTACCAGATTGTGAAGTGAGTGCAGAGACCGGTGAACCCGCGCGGCGTTGCGCTCTACTCCGGCGAATGGAACCATTAGTTGAGCTCGAGATTCTAGCCCGCTAGAAGTTGCGACCTGCCCGACCGCCGCGAACTTCAGTGGATTTGAAGCCCCACTAGAAGCCGGGGGGCATGTTTCCGGCAACTTCCTCAAAGTCACTGGTGCAAGCTGCTGATCTCTGTTAGCCTCCGCTGACGGGCCTTGGTCTTTTCCTTCAAGGCATCAAATCTCTTCTCTCTCTCTCTCTCAAGCCGTCCGGGCATCAGCACTTGCGGTTGTATATTCTGCTTCTCTGCCCTCTCCTGCTCCAAGGCAACCTGCATCTCTACTATTTTCCCCTCCGCGGCCTCCAGCACGGACTAAAACCTTGTGGTCTCTTGCTCCAGTGCGGACTGCAACTTTGTGGTCACTTGCTCTAGCGCGGACTGCAGCCATGTGGTCTCTTGCTCCAGGGTGGTTTGCAACTCTTGGATCCTTTTCTCGGCGGCCTCCTGGGCAACCTGCTTTTCTTCGACCTTAATCCGCAGGGCTTCGGCATGCGCGCTCACAGCCGCCTGCAATCTATCGACCTCCTTCTGGAAGTTGGCCATCCCTTTGTCGCGAACACTTGGCGGAGGCGGCGACAGTATAGACAAGAAGAATGTCAAGTCGCCCGACTTCATCGCGGTCTCTGGTTCACCTGTAGAAGATAAACCGCAGTCAGGTTCAGTCGGATAATTGCGACCTTCTTGCAAGAAATTCGTTAGGATAAGACCTCCAGTTTGATTTTTACCTCGTTCAGAGGCCGCGGTATGGTATCGAAACATTGGCCGCTTGAATCGTTCGAGATCTATCTGCTTTAGCTTTTCTTTCCATAATCGATCAGCTTCTTTAGCTCGACTTTTCAGTTGATCTGTGGTCAAGAAAAAGCTGTCCGATGGATTTAAAAATTGTGTTTGCCCCCTTCTTCTTTGACCTCGACTTGTAGAAGTTTACAGTTCGTTTAACTTCCCCATGTTTACCTTGTAGAAGATGAAGTGCGGTCTCCATCGGTTTCCCAGTGATCAGCTTCATCTCCTCCATCTTCTCTCGAAGTTTCAGTTTCTCGGCTCCTTCAGAAACCACGGAGGCCAGCCCACCAAGCTTCTCCACAGTGACTTTAACTTCGGGGCAGTCAACCTCTTCAGAATCCACTGGGGTCGACAATAGCGCATCCTGCTGCTGCAGGGTCTCCATGCTTTTGAGGAGGTCGCTAATCGTCTCGCTAGCCATGGATACATCCTCCAGCTCGTTCGATTTGGAATCTCGTTCGATTTAAAACCTTGGATAAAGATATCACCCTTACAGAGGTGAATGACAAAATCTTGATGTGCTTCCCTAGCTCTTGGGACTCAAGAATCTGGCCTATCAAAGAAGACAGAAGCCTAAATGAGATATCAACTGAATCTCTGCTAGGTAAACTAAAATCTTATGAGCAGTTGATTAAATCAAGAGAAGCAGCTGAACAGAAATCAACAACTCCAGTGAGAAAAGATCACAGTATAGCCTTCAAGGCATCATAGGAAAGTGAGACCTCAACATCCAATGAGGAACTAATTAGCCTCTTTGCAAAAATATTTTATAAGATGGCTAGAAAGGACTTCAGAAGAAAATCATCCAGACAGGACGATAAGCCCAAATATGACAAGGCACCAACCAAGGAGGTTGTGTGCTTTGGATGTAGAAAGCCTGGACATTACATCTCTGAATGTCCAGAAAGCCAGAAGAAGGAGAAAAGCAGAGAAAAAGACATCAGGAGAAAACACAGCAGCAGACCCTCCTCCAGCAAGTACAAAAAGAGAGACAAAGGCTTTGTTGCTGAAACATGGAGTGATACTGAAGAAGAATCATCCTCCTCCAGCTCAAGTGAAGAAGAGGAAGAAGAAAGATCCAAGGAGATTTGCCTTATGGCAAATCATGCCTCCAGGAGCAGTTTAGGATCAGAAGGTGAATCTGAAGATGAGGCAGCCTTAGAGTCAGAGGCAGATCAGGTTCTTTCAAGTTTTGATTATAATTCTGATTCATTTAAAATTGAATTCAACACTATTTGTCTAGATTTAATTAGTTCAGAGAAAGAAATAAAAGCCCTTAGAGAAAAACTAGGAAACCATGAATTTGTTAACTCAGAAAATCTTAAATTAAAAGATCAACTAACTTTAGCAAATGAACAGATAATTAAATTAAAATTTGATTTATGTGAGGCTAAACAACTTGAGCAATCTCTCAATGGAAGAAGTCTCAAGCTGATGGACATAACAAGCACAGTAAATGCCAGATTAAATTGCAAGCTGGGCTTGGGTGCATCATCAGGTTTGCCCCCCATAATTAAGAAAAATATCCTTGCCACACCCATTAAATTTGTTTCTGCCAAGGGAAAAGAGAAGATAATAGACAAACCAATGTCTGAAAACAATCCAAAACTCATAGACAAGAGCAATAAAAATTAGAAAACAGCTAATCAAAACAAGATTCAGCAGAATTCATCGAACTCAGATCGACGAAATGTGGCCCGTTCGTCGAACCTAGATCGACGAACGCTGAACGCAAACTTCAGTAATAACAATTCGTCTATCTGCGATCGACGAACTTTGTATGGCTCGTCGAGCAGAGGTCGACGAACATGAGGCGCAGAAAATGACTATTGTCATTCTCTGAGCAGAGATCGACGATCTCAGCCCAATTCGTCGAACTCTGGTCGACAAACTTACAGAAACTTATCGAACCCAGAAGGACCAAACTTAAATCATTTCTCTTACAGAAATTCTAAGCCAGCTAATAAACCATTTACTCCAGTAGCTGATTGGGTTATTCCACCTAGGAGATATCACCCCTTAGGTTATAAATCTCAACCTACTTTGTCAGTTATATCCAGCTTTTCATTTCAACAAAATAAAGGACCCAAGGTAACCTGGGTCATGAACAATTAATTTTTGTTTTTCGTTACAGGTGAAGAGCTGTCCAAGGGTGAGTCAGACCTAGTACTTGGATAGTGGTTGATCCAAGCATATGACAGGCAGCAAGGCCAATCTATCAAATTACAAGTCCAAGCTAGGACCAAAGGTGATCTTTGGTGATTCAAATAGTGGCCAGTCTGAAGGATATGGAGCAGTAAAGATTGGAATAGTTACTTTCAAGAGAGTAACATATGTAAGAGGACTCAAACATAACCTAATATCCATAAGCCAATTATATGCTGAAGGTTATCAGGTACACTTTAACTCTACCTCCTGTTCTATTATTAATAATGAAAACAAAACTGTTTTAATTGGAACTAGACAAGGTAACATATATCTAGTAGATTTTATTTCTTCCAAAACTGATGTTTGTTTGCTCAATATCACTAGTAACCAAAATGAGTTGTGACATAAAAGATTAGGTCATATAAACCTTAAAAATATAGCTAGGTTATCTAAAGACAACCTTGTTAGAGGCTTACCATCTGGCCCCTACAAGATGGAAAACCTATGCAGGGTTTGTCAATTAGGCAAGCAAACTAAAACTAGTTTCAAATCTATTAATAAGAGTGATTCACCTAGGATTTTATATTTGCTTCATGTGGACCTATTTGGACCCATTGCAGTACAAAGCCTAGGAGGGAAGTCTTACACTTTAGTAATTATTGATGACTTCTCCAGATTCAGTTGGGTGGCCTTTCTGAGAACTAAGTCAGATACATTCAAGGTTCTTACAGATTTTCTCAGGACCATACAGATTGAGTTATCTACTCATGTTGTATTGATCAGAAGTGATCATGGCACAGAGTTTGAGTCTCTTCTTATGTATGAGTTCTGTGAGAAGGAAGGTATCAGGCAGTGCTTCTCAACTCCTAGAACTCCCCAACAAAATGGGGTAGCTGAAAGGAGAAATAGGACACACATTGAAGCTACAGGTACATTATTGGCAGATGCTTACATGCCTCTATCCTTTTTGGCAGAAGCTGTAAACACTGCTAACTATGTCCTGAATAGAAGCCTCATACATAAGCTGAAAAATAAGACCCCCTATGAATTGCTTAAAGGAAAGAAACCTAAAATCACATATTTTAAAGTTTTTGGTTGTATATGTTACATTCACACAAACAACAAAAGATACATTAGAAAGTTTGAGGCTAAGGCTGAAGAAGGGATTTTTCTAGGGTACTCCCAAGTAAGCAAGCCCTATAGGGTTTTTAATAAATACTCTCTTAAAATTGAAGAGTCAGTCCATGTATCTTTTGATGAAGCTAACATGTCTTATAAGGAGAAAGAGATTTCTACCAAAAGCTCTTTGCAGGTTCCACAATTGTGTGAGTCTATGGATGGACTAAACCTTACCCAAGAGGTGTCAACCCATCCTTCTCCACAGGTTGTTGAAGACAGTGAAGAAGAAAATCAAGTGAAAGTGGCTGAACTTCCCTCAACAGCTAATAACATTCCTCAAGAGGAATTAATTATAGATGCTGTTGCTGAACAAACTCCACCCACTGATCTTGTCACACTTAGAGATCACCCCAGATCTCAAGTGATTGGAGACATTTCAGCAAGTGTATATACAAGGCATCAACTCAACCAAGACTTGATGCATGCATGTTTTCTCTCTCAGATTGAACCTCTCTCCATCCATGAAGCTGAGCAAGATCCCCACTGGATCATTGCAATGCAAGAGGAACTAAATCAGTTTGAGAGATGTAGAGTTTGAGATTTGGTTCCAAGACCTCATAACTACCCAGTTATTGGAACCAAATGGGTCTTCAGAAACAAGCTGTATGCTCAAGGAAACGTTGTGAGAAACAAGGCTAGGCTTGTTGCTCAAGGCTACAGGCAAGAGGAAGGAATTGACTATGACCAAACATTTGCCCCTGTTGCAAGGTTAGAGGCCATAAGAATATTCCTTACCTATGCAGCTCATAGGAGATTCAAAGTTTTCCAAATGATGTCAAGAGTGCATTTTTTAATGGAGTGCTTCAAGAAGAGGTTTATGTGGAACAACCTCCAGGTTTTATCTCTCTAACACAACCATCTTTTGTGTTTAAATTGCATAAAGCTCTCTATGGTTTAAAGCAAGCTCCAATAGCTTGGTATGAGACCTTAGCAAGCTTTCGTTTAGAGCATAAATTTACAAGAGGAACCATAGATAAAACTCTTTTCACTAGACATCATAAGGACCAAATCATATTAGTGCAAATATATGTGGATGACATTATCTTTAGGTCTACTGATCCCAAATTATGCAAGAGGTTTGTTGACCTCATGCATTCCAAATTTTAGATGAGCAGAATGGGTGAGCTTTCCTACGTCCTTGGTCTCCAAGTGAAGCAGCTCCCTCATGGTATCTTCCTCTCCCAAGCTAAGTATACTAAAGAGCTTATTAAGAAGTTTGGGATGGGTGATGCATCAGGAATGAAAACACCTATGGCTACCAATGCTGTTGTGGATTCTGATGCAGCAGGGAAAACTGTATATCAGAAGCTTTATAGGGCAATTATTGGATCCCTATTATACCTAACAGCTAGCAGGCCTGATATCATGTTTGCCACATGTCTTTGTGCTAGGTTCCAAGTGAACCCCAAAGAATCTCACCTTATTTTCTTAAAAAGAATTTTGAGATATATAAAAAGTTGCCCAAATCTAGGACTCTGGTATCCTGTAGAGTCAGAGTTTGAGTTAATTGGATACTCAGATGCTGACTATGCTGGATGTAGAGTGGACAGGAAAAGTACCTCTGGAACTTGCCAGTTCCTAGGTATGAGACTTGTCTCTTGGTTTTGTAAAAAGCAAACATCTGTGTCTACATCAACTACAGAAGCAGAGTATATGGCTGCTGGCAGCTGCTGTTCACAAATGTTATGGATACAAAACCAACTCCTAGACTATGGTGTCAACTTAAATAATTCAACATTATTTTGTGATAACACTAGTGCTATTGCTATAGCACAGAATCTAGTTCACCATAGTAAGACTAAAAATATTGATATAAGGCATCATTTTATTAGAGATAGTGTAGCAAAAAAAAATTAATCTAATACATATTCCTACTGATTTACAGAGAGCAGACATTTTCACCAAACCCTTGGATGAGAAAATCATCTGTTCTTTATAAACCAACTGGGAATGATCAATGGAGAAGAGTTAAATTACTGTCTGCATTCGACGAATTATCCAGAGTTCGTCGAACGGAGTTCGACGAATTAGGGAAAGTTTGAGAGATGCTCGTCGAACGACGATTGACGAATTCTCTGTGTGGAAATAAGTTTCGTCGACATGAGATCGACGAACTTTGCTTCAGAAGATATTTCGTCGAACGGAGTTCGACGAACTGTTTTAGTTTCTTCTGGATGAGATCGACGAATTATTTATCTATAATTTATTTCGTCGACCTCAGTTCGGAGACCTGTTTTCTTTTTCGTGGAACGGAGTTTGTCGATTCATATTCAGGAAAACCCTATATCTAGGTTTTCTCCGACCTCCGTCCCGTGCTTTCAATTCCTGTTGCACTTGATCGCTGTTTGTTTCTCTTGCAGGTAATTAATGGCGATTCCAGTGAGCACCCTGACTGCAATGAAATTCGATACAGGCTTTGATATGGACTTTGATTCATTTCAGCATTCTGATCCTATTTTTCTTTACATTCTGGAACTTCTAGAAGAGCTGGGTCTCAAGGATTTTATGACCAGGAGAATCAAACTGCATGCAACGGAGATTAAAGAATGGGTATATACTTCTTCTGCTTCTGAGGACAACACCTTGACCGGGACTATCGGGGGTAATGTTGTTTCTTTATCCCCCGCCGTTATTTCTGAAATTTTTGAGTTGGTCAATGGCGAAGAATATTTGTATATAGATTCTAATGAGTATAATTTGATGCTGAATCTGATGGGGTTTACTGGGAGTAACCCTAACAAGCTGTTAAAGAAACAGCTTTCTGTCGCCTACCAGTTCTTGGCAGATGTCGTGGTAAAAGTGTTGATGGGCAAGCACTCTGCGCACGATTACATAACAAGATACCAATTCCTTGTCATGTGCGCGGTGGTCAACAAGCGTCACGTTGATTGGGGCAAGATCTTCTTTGATTTGATAAAGAAGAAAAATAGTAAGAAAGAGGTATGCTTTGGAAGAATCCTGGGGATTTTCTTTCAAGCAAAAGGTGGTGAATTCATGGTCTCCCCGACCATATTCATCAATGCCAGCAACCGCCTCACATGCGCTCTGTTTGGTAGATGGGAGAGGACGATCTCTAAGCCATCCAAGGCTTCCTCCTCTTCCATCCTAGATTTTGAGAGCAGAAGGGCCGTGAAGGCCACTCCCCACCCTGCAGAAGAGGTAATCCCATCTCCACAACCTCTTCCAGCAACCCATCTTCCATCTTCAACCAGTCTTCAAATTCCTCAAACTTCCCCCACTCATGTTTCTACATCAACTCATAACTCCCCTGCTACAACTCCTCCAGCATCACCTCCTCCACCTGATTTGTCTAACATTCCACATTTTGATATGCCATCCCCTTCTCCACATCCACCAGACACTACCATGACAGATGTCATTCCACATGTATCTCCTCCATCTATTCCCCTCACTTCATCTACTTCTTTACCATCACCAACTACTTTTCCATCTTTGGACCCCCCCCCCCACTGTAGTTTACCATCATAACCCTGCTCACTCCCCTCCTCAAATCCCTAATCACAGAGGCCATTAAACCTCTTGCAAATTCTATCAATTCTTTATCTGCCCAGGTATCTCTTCTTTCTGCTGCCCCCTCTTCATTCAAGGGCCTGGCTCCAGGTTCTCCTGAAACCAGGCAGGGGGAGATGCTCTGTGATGAAGTAGCAGCAGTTTCAACAGATATAGCAGCAGCTTCAGATGCAGCAGCAGTTCCTCCTACAACAGCTTCAGATGCAGAAGCAGTAATTTTGACAGATTTTGATTCGGATTTGATTGACTTGATCCATTTCAAGGATACTGACATTGAATTAGATGAGACAGTTCCAGAGCAGATAACAATTGTTGGTGATTTCCATTTGAATCCCACAGTTGATTTGGCTATTTTGTTGAGAAATTTTGATACAATTTATGTATAGTTCCCTTCTACTAAGCCATCCTTGGCTATTATTCATGTCACCTCTCCAATAACTCTTATAGTTGCTAAGCAACTCAGTGACAGTTTTGCTGTTCCAGAGCAATCCATCTCTTCCCCCCCAGAAGATATTTCTGCCCCTATTTTTGTTATGGATGATTCCCCAATGCCTGATCTGGATGAGTTGATCTTGGTTGATATTGAAGAAGCAAATAAGGCAGCAGCTGAAAGCACTGTCCCAATTACCTCTGATTCTTCTACAGTTTCTTCTTCTACTCCTGCTGATACTCCAGCTTGTGAAACTTCTACTCTTGCTACAGAAAAGTCTGCCACTTATGATAAAGCCATGAAAACATTGGATGCTCTTTATGATAACCCTCAGGGTTCTGGCAGTGATGATGATGAAGGTGATGATGAAGATGATTCAGATGAAGAAGTTGCCAAGAAGAAGAAGCAAATGTTGTCAAAGAAGAGAAAGGCTCCTCCTCCTCCTGCTCCTAAGCCCAATCCAACAGCTGACACTCCCTACTACATCTTGCATAATGTTACTCCTTATAAGGGAATGTCTGCTTGGATGTGGCTGTCAAAGAATCAACAAAAAGGAGAGGAAAAGAAGTAGGAGATATTCTCCTCCACCAATTCAGAGATATAAGAGAGATCCTCCTCCTCCTCCTCCAACTACTGGTACTTCCAGTTCCTCAATTTCAAAGCCTGCTCCTGTACAAACCTACCAAAGGCATCAGAGCAAGTCTTCAGGAGGTTACCAGCAGAAGCAACAATCTTCAGGCAGACAACAATCTTCACAGCAACAACCTCAGCAGCAACATCAAAATGTATCTGAAGAACAGAAGGCTGACAGTCCTAAAAGACCACCTTCACCTCCAATTCCTTTTGAGGATCCTGAAACAGCTAACAATGCTAGAATGGCCAGATTCTAGGAACTGATTGGCCTCTCATTGATTAATAAAGCAAAAAGCTAAAGGGAAGGGCATTTCAGGATACTCAACTATATCAAAATATAAAAAAGAAGAACTTAAAAGGTTTGACAAAGCAAGCAAACTTTTCAATGTTGATGACTATATGAAGCTCCATCCAGAGGCTGTTGTTCCCAGAGCCTCTACTCAGAATATGCTTGGTATAGCTGATATGACAATGACTATGGCTCAGGCAGCTAATCCAAACAGAGAGATCAAATTCTCAAAGCCTGGAGCTAGCAGCAGCAAAGAGAAAGACAAAGACAAATTCAAGAAGAGCAATATATGATCTAAGTTTTTCTTTCTTTTCCTGTTTTTGCTTTTACAACTCTCTGGTTATGTTTCTGAACAAAGCATTTATATATCTTCTACATGTATTATAAATTCTCTGTCAGATATACGCTTTTACTGCTTTGTTTTGTTTCAGTCTGTGTCTTCACTTAGTTACCTCAACCAAATAGGGGGAGATTGTTGGATCCCTAGTTTTCATTTGGGCTAGGTTCACTGAGTTAGGATGTCTTTGACCCACCTTGTATAGTCAGGGTCATTAGTTGTGTCCTAGAGTCTATGGTTTGTCCTTAGAACATCATCTTGTGGACCAGCCATCCTCCAGACTACTAGAGAAACTCAAGACTTAGAGAAATTTTCAGCTCAAGGAAATGTGTTCGACGTTCGTCGATCTCAACTCAGCGAACCATATTCTTTGGTCGACGAATTCTGGTCGACTAATTGAATCCTTCTTAGCCAGAGACTTCTTAGATTCTAAGTCCACAATAATTCTTCGGTCGACGAATTTGGATCTCTGTTCGACGAATGATGATTGTCAGTTCGACGAAGATTGTAGCAGAATTGACAAGTTTCCCTTGAAGACTAATTGCTATTGTCTGGTCGATGAACTCATCAGCTCAGCTCGACAAACTGTGAACTCAGCTCGACGATATCTATTCTTCGTTCAACGATTCCAAACTAGGTCTTCTCCAGTCTTCTGTCCCGTTTTCTTGGTGATGATTCCTGAGTAATTAATGCTCAATCTTCTCGGAATGTTACCGTTAGAACAAGCATTGATCATGGATTGTTACATGCCGTTTTTCCATGGGACAGTTAGGAAATTCATTGATTATCGCTTCCTTCCCAGACCGACTGCATTTACTGATCAAGGATTCAAATTTCTAGTGTGTTGTTTTTCAGTCAGTTGGACAAAAAAAGGAGATTAAGCAATCTTGCTGACACACATCACATTCAAGAAGTCTTACATGAACCAAAAGTTTTCATACACTGTAATCAGCCTAGGCCAGAGAACATCATCATCAAGAAGAAGAAGAACATTCAATCTCCATCAAGAGTCTTCTTATTTCAACCCTACAGGACAACTTCAGAAGGACAACAATAACTCTATCTGTCAAAGAAGTTCCTGAAGCAATCTCTGGTCCAGGCAATTAAGTCTTTGAAGACCTGTCACCCTGAAGCAGAGCTCCAGATTTCCTAATCCATTCAAGCTCTCAGGGGGAGCAATCTGCTGAAATCAATCCACTAGTCTTCTCAGTTGTTATTGAGAAAGAGAAGACACCATCACCCATTTTTCCATCCTCTGTATAGGATTTTAAGTCCCTTCAAAATTATTCCTGGTTGCAAGTCTCCTACCAAAAGACTTGAGGTTTTGGTTTTTGAGCACCTGAACAAAAGCTCATTGGTGTCAGGCACCTAATCAAAAATCTGAGTGGATTCCTACCAGGGTGGTAGAAGAGTGGATGTACCAAGGTTGGGGAACCACTATAATTTCTTGTGTCGTATGGTTGCCCTTTTTCATTTGTTTTGGCTGTGTTCTGTGATTTGTTAGGTTGCTGTGCTTATTGCTATATTTGCTAACTTGTTCACTTAGGATTACAACAAAAGTTGTAAAGATTTTGTAAGAGAGCACAATACTCTATTCACCCCCACTCTAGAGTATTTCAGATCTAACCTTCACTTTCACGTCGTATGTATGTTATTTATCTTTTTGTCTCAGGCGAGCCGTATTCTCGTGAATAGCTCGCTCTGTGGGGACATCGAGGTAAAGTTACCGGGGAGCCCTCGAGGGTTTGATAGCGTTTCAGAACAACGAAGTTACGTTGTTGGCGGCCCAATTGGGACTGCGTAAGGTAGAGCTATTCGACGAGATTACGCCATCGGTAGGGCGGGTGCGGAGCATTTTGCATAGACCCAAGGATCCATCTCTAGTAAGGAGAGAGTTGGTCTTGAGATCCTCCTTAGATGTTTTGGTCGGCCAAGAGAGCCCTCCGGAGGTGTCTTTTCTCAGCCTTTAGCTGGGGAGGGAGAGAATTAGTTACTCTTCCGGGTATGCAGCGGGACCTCCACGCTAAGACCTTGGGTCTGTCCCTTGTGTTCCTATTCTTATGGCTAGATCATTCGCTTGAGGGTAGCAGGTGCGCGGTCACCCCTCTTTTGGGACCCCAAACTCCACAGAGACCAAATTCTGGTTTCAACATGGGTAGTCTGGCGATTTCTCATATCAGCTTGGTAGACGGGCTGTTGTTATTTGTTGTCCGAGCAGTCTGGCGGTTTGCTCGGGCGACTTGAAGACCGGCAGTCTAAACATTTCCTTTGGTTTCTTGTTTTCTCCTTATGGTGGTTGTCGAGCGGTTATCCTATTTGTCTAACCGTGTAGCTTGTTTGGTCCATGTTGGATCCCTAGTTTGATTTGGGCTAGGTTCACTAACTAGGATCTATGACCCACCATGTATAGCCAGGGTCATGTATGTGTCCTAGAGTTTAGGCTAAGTCCTTAGATTCAACCTCACATGGACCAGCCAATAGAAGATAGCAGAAGACTCAGACTTAGAAGAAAATCAAGTTCAGGAAGTGAGTTCGACGTTCGTCAAACACAGCTCGACAATAGTCGTGCTTCGCTCGACGAACTCAGAGTAAATTCTCTGAGTTCAGCTCGATGATATTCGAGCTCAGGTCGACGAATTTTGGAAGTTCACTTCAACTCATTTAATCCAAAATACTTTCTCTGAACTCAAGTCGACGAAGTTATATAATCAACTCGACGAACTTAGAGCACAGATTTGGGAAGTTTTTCACAAAAAGCAGTTAGCTGATCTCAGGTCGACGAACTTGGTTCTCAGTTAGACAAAAAACCTTTCTCTGGTCGACGAACGTGATCTCTCAGCTCGACGAACTTTGATCTTGGATCGACGAAATCTGTTCTCTAGTCGACGTTTTCTGTGCAGTTCCAGACTTGGAATTTTCGCTCATATTGTCCTTATTCTATAGCAGTAATTCCTGAATAATTAATGCTTATATTCTCTGAATATTGTCGTTAGTGGCAGCATTGATTATGGTTTTCATCCGAAATATTACTTGCTGGTTTTAATGGGACAGTTGGGGAAATTCTTTAATGCAGATATTCTCTCCAACCGCATTACATTCTCCGGGAAGTCAGCATTTAATGCAAAAATGTTTTCAAAATTCAAAGGAGAATTAGACAGAGATATATAAAAGAATTTTCTCTTTCAGTCGAAAGCAGTAGTAGTTGAAACCATAGAGAATTCTTCTCTGTCTTCATCAAGTGTTCTCCTTCCAGCAAGCTTTCAAGAGACAATCAACTTCAATCTATCTACAGCTTTTTGGAGAAATCTTTAGAAGACCTACTCACCCTACAAAGCTCTCAATCTTCCTGAACAGAACTTCATCTCAGGGGGAGCTTTGACACCATCAAGGATCCACAAGCCTTCTCTATTGCTTTGAGAAAAGATAAGACAACATCTAGTTTTAATTATTTTACCCCACTGTACACATGGTTCTAGCTTCCTTCAAAAGTTAAACTCTTGGTTGCAATTCTCTTGATCAAAAGACTTAATTTGTTTTTTAGCCATCTGATCAAAAACCTGAAGGGTTTACTGATCTACCTGAAGCAGATCTTGTGGTGACAAGCACCTGAGCAAAAACCTGATTGGTGATAGGGCACCTGATCAAAAACCTGAGTGGATTCCTACAAGGGTGGTAGAAGAGTGGATGTACCCAAGTTTTAGGGGAACCACAATAAAATTCTTGTGTCGTCTGTGATGCTATCTTATTCTTTACTGTGTGCTGCTTGCTGTTTAGCTTAGTTTTATTTTTGCACCTATCTGTTTACACATATAGGTATCACTATTTTAATTCCGCAATAAAAATCTTATAAGAGTTATAAAATACTCTATTCACCCCCCCTCTAGAGTAAAACAGTCTAACCAGGGGTGGTATCTTTCATACCCTCCTTCAATTGGTATCAGAGCGAGGTTTTCTTTAGTTTCACAGATTCACATCTGAACCAAGATTCTTGTTAGATTGTTTTTCTCTTCTCTAGTTTTTCTATTATTATAGTAATGGCACAAAGTAAAGATTATGCTAGCACCAGACCTCCAGTCTGTAACTTGAACAAATTTGCAATCTGGAAGATAAGAATCAAGCTCTACATGAATTTTATTGATGAGGATATTTTCAATTCTATTTTGACAGGTCCTCCTCAAGTAACTGCATCTACATCTACAACAACTTCTAGCACTCATGTAGTTCCACCACCTGAGTGGACTGATGCTTAGAAGAAAGCCAAAATAGCTGATGCAAAAGCTATGAATATATTGGTTCAAACCATGTCAGATGACATCTTCAAAAGGTGGTGAATGCACTTCTGCCAAAGAAATCTGGGACGCTATAAACTAGATGGTGGCAGGCTCAGCATATGAAAGAAAGGACAGAAGATCCCTCCTAATATCTCAATATGAGAACTTTAAGGAGGAATCTGAATCAGTGGCTGAGATGTATAACATGCTTAATGTTGTCATCAATGAACTAAAAACCCTGGATAAAGATATCTCCTTAACTGAGATCAATGATAAGATCCTGATGTGCTTCCCCAGCACTTGGGATTCCAGGATATGGCCAATCAAGGAAGCCAGAAGTTTGAATGAGATATCAACTGAGTCTCTTCTGGGAAAGGTCAAATCCTATGAGCAGTTAATCAAGACCAGAGAGGTTGCTAAACTGAAGGCCTCAACCTCTTCAAGGAAGGAGCACAATATTACTTTCAAAGCAATAGAAGAATTAGAAACCCTTCCTGCAAATGAAGAGTTGATGAGTTTGTTGGCCAAAAGGTTCTACAAACTGGCCAAGAAAGATTTCAGGAGAAGGCCATCCAAGAATGATGATAAGCCTAAGTATGACAGAACTCCCACAAAGGAGATTGTCTGCTTTGGATTTAGAAAGCCTTGGCACATTCTTCATGAATGCCCAGAAGCTCAGAAAAGAGATAGAAGAAAAGAGAAAGAGAACAAGAAGAATTCCAATAGGCACTCAAGTAAACACTCCTCCAACAAATATAAAAGAAAAGAAAAAGGTTTCATTGCTGAAATCTGGAGTGACACTGATAAAGATACCTCATCTTCCAGCTCCAGTGAAGATGAAGAAGATGCCAAAGCAAGAAAAGCTTGCCTCATGGCAATCAATGTCTCATGCAGCAGGCCTAATGCTGAAGATCAAACAGAAAGTCATTCTGAAGAATCATAAGAGGAAACTGAGACAGAAGAGGATCAGGTAATATCTTCCTTTGACTTTAATTCTATTGATTTTAAAAATGAATTCAAAGCTTTATGTAATGATCTAATAAAATCTGAAAAAGAAATCAAAATGTTAAGAGATATACAAGCTGAATTAGATAATATATTTGCTGAAAACACTAAGTTTAAGGATAATCTAGTTTTAGCAAATGAACAAATTATTTCTCTAAAAATAGAACTATGTGAGGCTAAGTAACTTGAGGAATCTCTCAATGAGAGAAGCCTTAAGCTGATGGACATCACAAGTAAAGTCAATGCCAGACTGAATGGCAAGCTGGGCTTAGGTGCTTCATCAAGCTTACCTCCCATACTTAAGAAAAATATATTATCAACCCCCATAAAATTTGTTTCAGGTAAAGAAAAAGAGGTAATAAACAATAAGCAACCCACAGAAGACTTGCTTAAATCTAAAAACCAATAGAATAGAAACAAGAAAATTCTAAATAAAAAAAAAGTTCAACAGATTTCATCGAACTCAGATCAACGAAATGTGGCTAGTTCGTCGAACTCCAATCGACGATCTACGAACGCCAACCTTAGCCATAATAATTCACCTTACTGTGATCGACGAATCTTGTATGGTTTGTCGAGCAGAGATCGAGGAACTTGGGCCGCAGAAAATGAATATGTTCATTCTCTGAGCAGAAATCGACGATCTCATCCCATTTCATCGAACTCCGATCGACGAACTTACAACTTTTCGTCGAACCCAGTCAGTCTTAACAAAAATCATAATTTTAAAAGAAACTTTAATCAACCTAGAAAACCTTTTAATCCTTTTACTAATTGGGAAATTCCACCTAGGAGATACCATCCCTTAGGATATAAATCTCAACCTGAAGTTTCTGTTATATCATGTTTTTCATATCAGAAAAACAAAGGGCCCAAGGTAATCTGGGTCAAGAACAACTAAATTTTTACTTTGCAGGTAAAGAGTTGTCCAGCTTTAAATCAACAATAGTATCTGAACAGTGGATGCTCCAAGCATATGACTAGTAGCAAGGATAACTTAAATAATTTTAAGTCCAAGCTGGGACCAAAGGTGATCTTTGGTGACTCAAATTGTGGCCAGTCTGAAGGCTTTGGAGAAGTTAAGATTAGAGCAGTCACTTTCAAAAAGGTTACATATGTAAGTGGACTGAAACATAACCTCATCTCCATAAGTCAACTATGTGATGAAGGTTATGAGGTATATTTTAACTCCAGCTCTTGTATTATTTGTACTAAAGAAAACCAAACTGTTTTAATTGAAAATAGACAAGGTAATATATATGTAGTTGATTTTCATTCTGCAACATCAGATATATGTTTACTTAATCTTGTTAGCACTCAAAATGATTTATGGAATAAAAGATTAGGACATGTTAATATGAAAAACATAGCTACGTTATCTAAAGACAACCTAGTTAGAGGATTGCCCTTTGGTCCCTACAAGAAGGAAGTCCTCTGCAGGACTTGTCAATTAGGCAATCAAACTAAAACTAGCATTAAATCAGTTAATAAGAGTGATTCACTTAGGATCTTGTACTTGCTACACATGGACCTTTTTGGCCCAATTGTTATACAAAGCCTAGGAGGAAAATCTTATACTCTTGTTATTACAGATGACTTCTCAAGATTCACTTGGGTGTTATTTCTGAGATCTAAGTCATATACATTCAAGGTTCTTACAGATTTTCTCACGACCATACAGATTGAGTACTCTACTCAAGTTACATTGATCAGAAGTGATCATGGTACTGAGTTTGAGTCTCTTCTTATGCATGAGTTCTGTGAGAAGGAAGGTATCAGACATTGCTTGTCAGCTCCTAGAACTCCTCAAGAAAATGGGGTAGCTGAAAGGAAAAATAGAACCCTAATTGAAGCTGCAAGCACATTACTTGCAGATGCTTACATGCCCCTATCCTTTTGTGCATAGGCTGTGAGAACAGCAAACTATGTACTGAATAGAAGTTTAATATATAAACATAACAATAAGACTCTCTATGAATTGCTTAAAGGAAAGAAACCTAAAATCACCTATTTTAAAATATTTGGTTGCATATGCTATATTAATAACAATGACAGGTAATATATTAGAAAGTTTGAACCTAAGGCTGAAAAGGGAATTTTTTTTAGGATATTACCAAGTCAGCAAAACTTATAGGGTGTTTAATAAATCTATCTTAAAAAATTGAAAAATCTATTCATGTGACTTTTGATTAAGCTAACATGCCTTATAAGGAGAAAGAAATGTCTACCAACAGCACTTTGCAGGTACTTCACTTGTGTGGGAAATTTGATGATCTAAGCCTCACCCAAGATGTTCCAATACATCCCTCTCCACAAGTTGAAGAATACAGTATGAAGGTGACTGAACCCTTTCCAACAGCTAATCAAATTCCACAAGAGGAATTTATTCCCCAAGCTGTTGTCCAACCAGCTCCTCCCACTGATTTTATCACACTTAAAGATCACCCTAGATCTCAAGTGATTGGAGACATTTCAGCTAGTGTACTAACAAGCCATCAACTCAACCCTGACTTGATGTTTGCTTGTTTCCTCTCTCAACATGATCCCCAATCCATTAAAGATGTAGAACAAGATCCCCACTGGATCATTGCAATGCAAGAGGAGCTCAATCAATTTGAGAGATATAGAGTTTCAGAATTGGTTCCTAAACCCAAAGACTATCCAGTCATTGGAACCAAATGGGTGTTCAGAAATAAATTGGATGCAGAAGGAAACATTATGAGGAATAAGGCAAGGCTGGTAGCTCAAGGCTATAGGCAAGAGGAAGGCATTAATTATGATCAAACATTTGCTCCTGTTGCAAGACTTGAGGCTATAAGAATCTTCCTAGCATATGCTGCATTCAAGAAGTTTAAAGTCTATCAGATGGATGTTAAAAGTGCTTTTCTGAATGGAGATCTCAAAGAATAAGTATATGTGGAGAAACCTCTAGGTTTTATCTCTCCAACATATCCCTCTTATGTCTTTAGATTGCATAAAACTCTCTATGGTTTAATGCAAGTTCCAAGACCTTGGTATGAAACCTTATCTAGCTTCTTATTAGAGCATAAATTTTCTAGAGGCAATGTAGATAGGACTCTTTTTATTAATCATCATAAAGATAAAATCTTATTAGTACAAATTTATGTAGATGATATTATCTTTGACTCTACTGATCCCAAACTATGCAAAAGATTCTCTACCCTTATGCATTCAAAGTTTGAGATGAGTAGCATGGGTGAACTTTCATATTTCCTTAGTCTCCAAGTACAACAATCATCTGATGGTATCTTCATCTCCCAATCTAAATATGCTAAGGAGCTTATCAAAAGATTTGGGATATGTGATGCCTCAGCAATGAAGACACCCATGGCTGCAAATGCTGTGATAGATTTTGACGAGCATGGAAAAACTGTTGATCAGAAGTTGTATAGGGCCATTATTGGGTCCTTATTATACCTCACAACAAGTAGGTCAGACATCATGTTTGTTACATGCATTTATGTTAGGTTCCAAGGGAACCCTAAAGAATCTCACTATATTTTGCTAAAAAGGATTTTAAGATATATAAAGGGTTGTCCAAATCTAGGACTTGTATATCCATCAGAGTTAGAATTTAACTTAACTGGATTTTCAGATGCTGACTATGCTGGATGTAGAGTGGATAGAAAAAGCACAATAGGAACATGCCAGTTCCTTGGTGATAGGCAAGTGTCCTGGTTTTGTAAGAAGCAAACCTTTGTGTCCACATCCACTGCAGAAGCAGAATATATAACTGCTGGCAGTTGTTGCTCATAAGTTTTGTGGATACAAAACCAACTACTGGATTATGGATATAACTTAAATAATTCAACTATATATTGTGATAGTACCAGTGCTATATCCATAACACAAAATCCAGTGCATCATATTAGGACCAAACATATAGAAATAAGATACCATTTCATTAGAGATTGTGTAGACAAAATGAAAATTAATCTTGTCTTTATTTCCACTGATTTATAGAGAGCAGACATCTTCACCAAGCCATTGGATGAGAAGAAACATCTGTTTTTCTTAAATCAGTTAGGAATGATAAATGGAGATTAGTTAATTTAAAGTTTGTCTGTAGTCGACGATTTTTTGACAGTTCGTCGAACGGAGATCGACGATCTGTGAACTCTTCGCGAAGTTTTCGTCGAACGGAGTTCAACGATCACTTCTTAGTGAAACAATTTTTGTCAAACGGAGATCGACGATGCCTGCTTCCGTGAATTTATCGTCGACCTGAGATCGATGATTTATTCATCTTCTTCAGACTGAGAACGACAAACTCATTTTCTATTAAAATACTTCGTCGAGCTCAGATCGAAGATCTTTTCTTTTTTTTGTCGAATGGAGTCTGGCGGTTCATATTCTGAAAACCTTATATCTAGGTTTTCTTCGATCTCCATCCTGCGCTTTCAGTTCCTTTGCACTTGATCTTTATTTCTCTCCTGCAGTTGCATTCATGGCGATTCCAGCAAGCGCTCTCTCCACCATTAAATTCGATATGGGTTTTGATATAGATTTCGACTCTTTCCAGTTTTGTGACGCAATCTTTGTGGAAATCCTGAAGTTGTTTGAAGATCGACATTTGAAGCAGTTCATGACACTCCGAATCAAGGTTGCAATGATAGAAATCAAAGAATGGGTCTTTACTTCATCTACCTCTGAAGACAATATGACGGGAACTATTTCTTGTGATCAGGTTTCCCTCTCTCCGAATATACTAACTAAAATCTTCGGACTATTAAATGGTGCTGATGAGATAGAAATGGACTCTGAGGAGTATAACAATATGTTAATCAAAATGGGTCAATCTAGAGAAAACCATAATAAGTTACTGAAAAAGAACTTGTATGCTAAATACAAGTTCTTAGCTGATGTAGTCGGGAAGGTGCTGTTAGGCAAGCATACAGCACATGACTACATCACCAGGCACCAGTTCTTGGTGATGGCTGCCTTGGTTGATAAGAAAGGAATTAACTGGGGTAAGTTAATATTTGATCTGATTAAGAAGAAGAAAAACAAGAAAGAAGTCTGCTTTGGACGGGTCTTGGGGATTTTTCTGCAGGAGAAAGCATCTATAAATCTGGTTTGCACACCAGTGTTCATAAATGCCTCCAAGAGGCTAACCTATGCCCTGTTTGGCAGATGGGAGAGGAGGATCACAAAGCCAACCAAGGCTTCCTCCTCCTTCAGGCCTTCTGAGGGCACCAGGGCTGTAACAGCCACTCCCCACCCTAGTACTGAAGAAGCTCCTCTTCCTCCTCCTACTTCAACCATATACATTCCAACAATAACTCCTCCATCTCCCCAACCATCTTCACCTCCTCCTCTACAACCACCAGCCATCTCAATCCATTCACTAACTCATGTGCCAACACCTCCTCAATCTCCAATCCATATCACACCTCCTAAATCTCCTCTTCCATCCCATCTACAAGACATCAACACTGATGCATTCATGTCATCCCCCACGTTCAATCTGCTCACCTAATTACCATCTACACCTACTTCTCCTATCCATGACATTCCCAGTCACACACCATCCCTTGCACCATCCTCTCCTCAGGATGACATCCTCCCTGATGTCACTCCTTCTGCTAATCCCTATGTATTCACCCAAACTTCACCTGAGTTTATAGATATAGCTTCTCCTTCCCTGTCCACCATCCTAGAGCACATCACTCCATTGATTAGAACTCTTATAGCAGAGGCCATTACACCTATTGTTAATTCCATTTCTTCTACTGCTATTCTCTTTGCTTCCTCCTCTGTCCCTCTTTCTTCCACTAGGGGCCTGATTCCAACTTCTGCTAAAATCAGGCAAGGGGAGATGCTTAATGAAGAAGCTTCTCCAGTTTCAGCAGCAACAGTAGAAGTTTCAGATACAGATGATATAAAATTATTTAGCGGAGAAGGGGTTATGCGCGGAGAAGACAAAGTTAAGGGAGGAGAAGGTGGAAGTGTAGTTGTGAGATGTTCTCCGATTCTATATTCGATGAAGGCAAGTATACCTTGTCGCATATAGTATAGGATATTAAGTTCAATATCAAGGTCGTATTACCCGGGGCGAATTGAGTACTTCTACTTCAAGGAGTTACTATTATCTTATCAATTAAAAGTTGTTTTGGGGTTGCTTACTAAATTAGAGAAGTGAGAATGTTTTACTTGCAATTTTGAGAAAAGCTAAATGATGATTAAGCGATAGTACTCGATCGAGAATCACCTCAGCTTAAGTTGATCAAAAGATGCAATAATAAACTTTTTCAATTAATAAGGCAAGAGACCTTGACCGCGGAGGTTCTAAAAGCAAGAACATGCTTCTCTCGAAGTCATGCACATCAGAGTTTAGGAAGGTCCGACCAAACTTTCGTCCGAATCGGAGGCCTAAAACCCGCTTTATGTTGCGAACCCCTCTATTGGATTTTACTCCAATCCGGGAGAATTGAACGTCTTCCTCTCTCGAGGAGTGCGAACAACTCCCTTTACTCTTGAGTGCTCATTTCAAACTTTCGGCCTCTCGGCTAGCCCAGAATGAAGCAAACGTGGAGAGTATATATCGATGATATACCTCCAACCCGTGATAAATCAAGAGTAATTCAAGGCTAAACCCTAAAAAGGAAAGGTAAGATTCAAAGCATCATAACTTAATCACTCGAACCTCGGATCATCAAGATCGAGTACATGGAGGATTAGTTAATCATGGTGAGGTGGAAGAGGGGGATGAGTAGTAAAGCATAAAGACACAAAGTAGTAAAGAGAAGAAAACAAGAGCACTTTTATTAAAATTAAGGCGAGCTTACAACATGAAATTGAACGAGATTACAAGTGCATGGAATTGAAATCCTATTCTGGCCCTATCATTAGCAACTAAAGCATTAATAAAAGCTATTACAAAAGCTTAACTAAACTAGGATTAAGGAAAATACAAAGCGAGAGAGAAAGAGCATAAAAGGAACATTAAACAAAGGGGCAGAACCTCCCCCTCTCAGCCAAAAAAGTGGTCCTGAACCCTTGGGGAAGGGCTCAATTTAAAGCTTTTTTTCGGGATGGGTCACGTCCCCTGACACGCCCTGGTAGGGCATGTACCTGCGGCGTGACACGGTCGGTGCGACTTTTTCGTGCTGAAATTAATTGCTAGAGTTGACGGGCATGGTTGTTCAAGTATACGCCCATATGTCACGCCCGGGTCGGGCGTGACCCGGGGGCGTGACACATTCGGTGCGACGGTGGAGCGGGAAAAACGAGCGCGTTGCGGCGATTCCTCGGAACCTGGGGACACGCCTCTAGAACACGCCCGTGTCGGATGTGACATGGGCGTGACAGAGGGCGTGTACACTAAGTTTCCACGGAATGCAGTTTCGGACCAATTGCTTCATTCCTCTGGGTTACACGCCCTAGGTACACGCCCAAGTAGGGCGTGACCAGGGGGCGTGTCACAGCAAAATTCGGCTGAAAGCCGTGAAAACCTGCAAAAAGCAGAAAAACGCATTAGCGACAAAAATATATACAAAGGTGAATTAAAATAAGCACTTTACAAGACATGATTTGCTTTGAAACCCTGAAAATACCCTAATAAAATTGACTATAAACCGTATTATCAAATTCCCCCAAGCTTAAGTTTTACTTGTCCCCAAGCAAAGATATAAAAACTAGCTAATCATAAAAAGTGACTAATTCAAAAAGTTTTAATCATGCTTACACAAGTACTATGCGAAATTTCAGGTAGGGAGAATGTAAAACGTAAATCTAAAAAAATTATTTTGGTATGTTTTAACTTTTATAAACTTTACTTAACGAAAATAAATCATCCAGAATTTTTACGAGACTCTTTAAATAGATTTAAGCAAGGCAACGAAAATGAAATGAACGTATTGAGTTGTTACTAGATCCAAGCAACGCATTATAATTATATCAATTAAATAACAAAAATCTAAGTTTAAATCCAGAACTAAAACTGATTTACATTTCTTCTTTTCGTAGCTGTTAAATAAGATTTAAAAAGACATGAATCAAAAGGACTTAATAGGACCGAAACGTTTGTTTAAGATCATGAATAGGAGTGAAATTCAAAGATAAACATGGAGGCTTAAAATCACACTAAACCAAAACAAAGAGTTTCAAAAAATGTTTATTTTAAACAATATATATATATATTTTATTTCTTTTTGTTCTTTATTATTATTTATTTTTTTCTCGTCATTTTTTTTTCTTTTTTCAAAACAAAGGCCATAAATGTTTTTTTTCTTTCATGTTGAATTGGCCAAATAAAATCAAACATTGCTTTTGAGTACACTTTTTTTCAATAATTTTTCCAAAGATAACACAATTTCCTAGCATGATTATAAAAATTTTGAATGAAACTCAAAAAATTTAGCGTGATTAGATAGGTAGTAATTTTGGCTTTGGTGAAAATGAAATACTATGTGGAGTTATCAAATGTAATTGGAAAAAAAACGCTTAAAAGTGGCTAACTAGTGGTAAAAGATTTTAGGTTGGCAGGAAAGCTCAAACGTAAACAAAAAAGGCCTAAATCATTTTCACGTTTTTTAAATTTATTTAAAACATAGATTTGAAAAATTTCAAAAAGCAAGTCCGAGATAATAAAAGAAGATTGATGAAATTATCTTGAAACTAACAATAATATGTGACTTGGATCGTTCATATCTACTACGTTATTCAAAAGTTATTCTTACAAAAATTATCTAAAAACGAAAAGGAAAATAGTGGATGCTGAATTTTAGGGAAAGTAAAGAAAATAAAGAACGGAAAACCATAATAGAAATGCGCGTTTTAGAGAAATATTTCACCTTAACACGCTACTGTAAATTAGAAACACACCGTGGCCAACATTTTACTTGTGAAATATGATTAAAAAAATGATTAAAGAAATTATAATTAACTACGTTGTTTAAAAAAAGTTTTTGAAAAAACAAAACAAAAGCATGGGGTACTATTGAAATACCAAAATGTAGCTATATAGTTTACTTTTTTTTTGAAAAGTAAAAGATATTTACGAAAGGCAAAAAGAAGGAGGAAGTCCTCCCCCAAGCTTATAATCTACATTGTCCGCAATGGAGAAGGAGGTTGGAGAACGAGAGAAAATTAAAGTACAGAAATGAAAGACTGAATTGAAAAACAGCTACTTCCCCGATTTTAGTTTGCAGCGAAAGCTGAGTGATGCCGCTCCTCTATGCTTGGGCTTTGAATCGTCAGGAAAGGTCTTTTGTTGGACTTTGTGATGGATTTAGCAGCATCGATGGCGGTGATTTTTGAAGCCGCAACTTGTGGAGCCGTCCGGGGCAAAAAGTGTAAAATAAAGAAAACAAAAAAAAGATTTGGGTTGCCTCCCAAGAGCGCCCTTTGTTTATAAAGGTCGTTTGAGCTCGACCAAAAGAATATTGTCCAACAATAAGAAGTCTTAAATTATTACAGTCCAAATGAAGGAGAAACGAAATAGTTCATGAGTTCGATAGCAGTAATTGTTCCATCGCAGTAGGAAGTAAATAGTTAGGCAAATAGAGTTTTAATCGCTGACCATTTACCTTAAATTCACCCTTATCCGGGTGCGAAATGAGAACCGTCCCATACGGCCAAGCCTCTTTAACAATAAAGGGGCCGGACCATCGCGATTTTAATTTACCAAAGGTTCGCTTGATATAGCAACTTCTTTTCCACTGCGGAGGGTAATGGAGTTTGCACTTTCTCTTGGATTTTGCTCGGTATTACCTGGCAAAGCTCCTTGTTGCAGATCGTAGATGATCTTGGCTAGCTGTCCCACTTTGTTTTCCAAGTTTTTGATGGACCCGGAAATATTCCTGATATTCGTTTCATTTATAGCAACGTATTTGGCAAAGACCTCTTCAAGTGAAGAGGGCTTTGCCTGTTGCGGTTGGAAACCAGGTGGATTTAATTTTAAGGGGGGAGCTAGATTAAATGTTTGGCTATGATTATGAGGGTGGTTATGGGGGAGTTGAGCATTTCCTTGGTTGCTCCATGAGAAATTCGGATGGCTCCTATAACCCGCATTGTAAGTGTTATTGTACGATGCGTTATTCGGGTTATATGAGGGCCGAGGAGCATTTCCCATGAAGTCAACATGCTCTTCTGTAAAAGTAGAGTTATTATAATTATTAAACCAAGGAGGAGTGGCGGAGAAAGCAGTCATCTCCGCCACTTGCTTTGTTAACTGCTCAACTTGGAGGGCAAGATTCAAAGTAGCGTCAATTTCAAAGACTCCCGCTGGTTTGTTAGCCCGCACACGGGGCGCATTCCATTGATATGAATTCATAGCCATTTCCTCAAAACGTTCCTGAGCGGCCTCTGCGGTTTTGTTATTTAGTGTTCCCCCAGCGGCCGCGTCGATCATTTGCCTTGTTAAGGAATTTAGTCAGTTATAAAATATTTGCACTTGTTGCCAAATTGGAAGCGTGTGGTGTGTGAACCTTCGCAATAGCTCCTTGAAGTGCTCCCATGTATCGTAGAGAGTCTCCGAGTCTATTTGCATGAAGGATGCAATATCCGTGCGCAATTTGGCAGTCTTCGCAGGCGGGAAATACTTGGTAAGAAATTTCCCTGCCATCTCGGCCCACGTGGTGATGGACCCTATAGGAAGAGAGCTCAGCCACTGCTTGGCCTTTGACTGCAAAGAGAAAGGGAAGAGATGTAATAGAATGGCGTCATCTGAGACTCCATTGATTTTAAAAGTATCACAGATTTCGAGAAAATTTGCAATGTGACAATTTGGATCCTCGTCCGGGAGACCATCGAAGGTTACCGACTGCTGCACCATTTGGATGATGTTGGACTTGATCTCAAAGTTATTGTTTGCCACTATGGGGCGAACAATACTTGATTGTGTACCCTCCAGGTTCGGCCTCGCATAATAGGACATAGTCCTTTGTTGGGCCGCATTTGGGTTGGGCGGATTAGGATCCATCATTTCTGTGGCAGTGTCCCCTATCGACTCTTCGATGCCTAAATGCGATTCCTGGTCACGAGAACAGAGGCGACGCAAAGCAGTGCACTCTATCTCAGGATCAAAAGGAATAATTGATGAGCTTTCTCGGGTTATACACTTAAAAAGAGAGAAAGAGGGGGGAGAGATAAAACCGTTACGAGAGCGAGAGAAAAGGAAAAACGATAAAATTAATAGCTAACCTTTTTTTTCAAAATATCAAAACATGAGTCCCCGGCAACGGCGCCAAAAACTTGATATAAAATTATTTAGCGGAGAAGGGGTTATGCGCGGAGAAGACAAAGTTAAGGGAGGAGAAGGTGGAAGTGTAGTTGTGAGATGTTCTCCGATTCTATATTCGATGAAGGCAAGTATACCTTGTCGCATATAGTATAGGATATTAAGTTCAATATCAAGGTCGTATTACCCGGGGCGAATTGAGTACTTCTACTTCAAGGAGTTACTATTATCTTATCAATTAAAAGTTGTTTTGGGGTTGCTTACTAAATTAGAGAAGTGAGAATGTTTTACTTGCAATTTTGAGAAAAGCTAAATGATGATTAAGCGATAGTACTCGATCGAGAATCACCTCAGCTTAAGTTGATCAAAAGATGCAATAATAAACTTTTTCAATTAATAAGGCAAGAGACCTTGACCGCGGAGGTTCTAAAAGCAAGAACATGCTTCTCTCGAAGTCATGCACATCAGAGTTTAGGAAGGTCCGACCGAACTTTCGTCCGAATCGGAGGCCTAAAACCCGCTTTATGTTGCGAACCCCTCTATTGGATTTTACTCCAATCCGGGAGAATTGAACGTCTTCCTCTCTCGAGGAGTGCGAACAACTCCCTTTACTCTTGAGTGCTCATTTCAAACTTTCGGCCTCTCGGCTAGCCCAGAATGAAGCAAAGGTGGAGAGTATATATCGATGATATACCTCCAACCCGTGATAAATCAAGAGTAATTCAAGGCTAAACCCTAAAAAGGAAAGGTAAGATTCAAAGCATCATAACTTAATCACTCGAACCTCGGATCATCAAGATCGAGTACATGGAGGATTAGTTAATCATGGTGAGGTGGAAGAGGGGGGATGAGTAGTAAAGCATAAAGACACAAAGTAGTAAAGAGAAGAAAACAAGAGCACTTTTATTAAAATTAAGGCGAGCTTACAGCATGAAATTGAACGAGATTACAAGTGCATGGAATTGAAATCCTATTCTGGCCCTATCATTAGTAACTAAAGCATTAATAAAAGCTATTACAAAAGCTTAACTAAACTAGGATTAAGGAAAATACAAAGCGAGAGAGAAAGAGCATAAAAGGAACATTAAACAAAGGGGCAGAACCTCCCCCTCTCAGCCAAAAAAGTGGTCTTGAACCCTTGGGGAAGGGCTCAATTTATAGCTTTTTTTCGTGATGGGTCATGCCCCCTGACACGCCCTGGTAGGGCGTGTACCTGGGGAGTGACACAGTCGGTGCGACTTTTTCGTGCTGAAATTAATTGCTGGATTTGACGGGCGTGGTTATTAAAGTACACGCCCATATGTCACGCCCAGGTCGGGCTTGACCCAGGGGCGTGACACATTCGGTAAGACGGTGGAGGGGGAAAAACGAGCGCGTTGCGGCGATTCCTCAGAACCTGGGGACATGCCTCTAGAACACGCCCATGTCGGATGTGACACGGGCGTGACAGAGGGCGTGTACACTAAGTTTCCACACAATGTAGTTTCGGACCAATTGCTTCATTCCTCTAGGTTACACGCCCTAGGTACACGCCCGGGTAGGGCATGACCAGGGGGCGTGTCACAGCAAAATTCGGCTAAAAGCCATGAAAAATTGCAAAAAGCAGAAAAACGCATTAGCGACAAAAATATATACAAAGCTGAATCAAAATAAGCACTTTATAAGACATGATTTGCTTTGAAACCCTGAAAATACCCTAATGAAATTGACTATAAACCGTATTATCAAATTCCCCCAAGCTTAAGTTTTGCTTGTCCCCAAGCAAAGATATAAAAACTAGCTAATCATAAAAAGTGACTAATTCAAAAAGTTTTAATCATGCTTACACTAGTACTATACGAAATTCCAGGTAGGGAGAATGTAAAACGTAAATCTAAAATAATTATTTTGGTATTGTTTAACTTTTATAAACTTTACTTAACGAAAATAAATCATCCAGAATTTTGACGAGACTCTTTAAATAGATTTAAGCAAGGAAACGAAAATGAAAAGAACGTATTGAGTTGTTACTAGATCCAAGCAACGCATTATAATTATATCAATTAAATAACAAAAATCTAAGTTTAAATCCAGAACTAAAACTGATTTACTTTTCTTCTTTTCGTAGCTGTTAAATAAGATTTAAAAAGGCGTGAATCAAAAGGACTTAATAGGACCGAAACGTTTGCTTTACGATCATGAATAGGAGTGAAATTCAAAGATAAACATGGAGGCTTAAAATCACACTAAACCAAAACAAAGAGTTTCAAAAAAATTTTATTTTAAACAAAAAATATATATTTTGTTTCTTTTTCTTCTTTATTATTATTTATTTATTTCACATCATTTTTTTCTTTTTTCAAAACAAAGGCCGTAAAAATTTTTTTTTCTTTCATGTTGAATTGGCCAAATAAAATCAAACGTTGCTTTTGAGTACACTTTTTTTCAATAAGTTTTCCAAAGATAACACAAAATTTCCTAGCATGATTATAAAAATTTTGAATGAAACTCGAAAAATTTAGCGTGATTAGATATGTAGGAATTTTGGATTTAGTGAAAATGAAATGCTATGTGAAGTTATCAAATGTAATTGGAAAAAAAGGCTCAAAAGCGGCTAACTAGTGGTAAAAGATTTTAGGTTGGCAGGAAACCTCAAACGTAAACAAAAACGGCCTAAATCATTTTCACGCTTTTTAAATTTATTTAAAACATAGATTTGAAAATTTTCAAAAAGCAAGTCCGAGATAATAAAAGAAGATTGATGAAATTATCTTGAAACTAACAATAATATGTGACTTGTATCGTTCATATCTACTACGTTATTCAAAAATTGTTCTTACAAAAATTATCTAAAAACGAAAAAGAAAATAGTGGATGATGAATTTTAGGGAAAGTAAAGAAAATAAAGAACGAAAAACCATAATAGAAATGTGCGTTTTAGAGAAATATTTCACCTTAACATGCTACCGTGAATTAGAAAGACAGCATGGCCAACATTTTACTTGTGAAATATGATTAAAAAATGATTAGAGAAATTATAATTAACTATGTTGTTTATAAAAAGTTTTGAGAAAAAGAAAACAAAAACATGGGGTACTATTGAAATACCAAAATGCAGCTACATAGTTTACTTTTTTTTTGAAAAGTAAAAGATTTTACGCAAGGCAAAAAGAAGGAGGAAGTCCTCCCCCAAGCTTATAATCTACATTGTCCGCAATGGAGAAGGAGGTTGGAGAACGAGAGAAAATTAAAGTACAGAAATGAAAGATAGAATTGAAAAATAGGTACTTCCCCGGTTTTAGTTTGCAGCGAAAGCTGAGTGATGTCGCTCCTCCATGCTTGGGCTTTGAACCGTCAGGAAAGGTCTTTTGTAGGACTTTGTGATGGATTTAGCAGCATCGATGGCAGTGATTTTTGAAGCCGCAACTTGTGGAGCCGTCCGGGGCAAAAAGTGTATAATAAGAAAACAGAAAAAAGATTTTGGTTGCCTCCCAAGAGCGCCCTTTGTTTATAAAGGTCGTTTGAGTTCGACCAAAAGAATATTTTCCAACAATAAGAAGTCTTAAATTATTACAGTCCAAATGAAGGAGAAACGAAATAGTTCATGAGTTCGATAGCAGTAATTGTTCCATCGCAGTAGGAAGTAAATCGTTAGGAAAATAGAGTTTTAATCGCTGACCATTTACCTTAAATTTACCCTTATCCGGGTGCGAAATGAGAACTGTCCCATATGGCCAAGCCTCTTTAACAATAAAGGGGCCGGACCATCGCGATTTTAATTTACCATAGGTTCTCTTGGTATAGCAACTTCTTTTCCACTGCGGAGGGTAATGGAGTTTGCACTTTCTCTTGGATTTTGCTCGGTATTGCCTGGCGAAGCTCCTTGTTGCCGATCAGAGATTATCTTGGCTAGCTGTCCCACTTGGTTTTCCAAGTTTTTGATGGAACCGGTAATATTTCTAATATTCGTTTCATTTGTAGCAATGTATTTGGCAAAGACCTCTTCAAGTGAAGAGGGCTTTGCCTGTTGCGGTTGGAAACCAGGTGGATTTAATTTTAAGGGGGGAGCTAGATTAAATGTTTGGCTATGATTATGAGGGGGGTTATGGGGGCGTTGAGCATTTCCTTGGTTGCTCCATGAGAAATTCGGATGGCTCCTATAACCCGCATTATAAGTGTTATTGTACGGTGTGTTGTTCGGGTTATAGGAGGGCCGAGGAGCATTTCCCATGAAGTCAACATGCTCTTTTGTAAAAGTGGAGTTATTATAATTATTAAACTAAGGAGTGGCGGAGGAAGCAGTCATCTCCGCCACTTGCTTTGTTAACCGCTCAACTTGGAGGGCAAGATTCGAAGTAGCGTCAATTTCAAAGACTCCCGCTAGTTTGTTAGCCCGCACACGGGGCGCATTCCATTGATATGAATTCATAGTCATTTCCTCAAAAGTTCTTGAGCGGCCGCTGGGGTTTTGTTATTTAGTGTTCCCCCTGCGGCCGCGTCAATCATTTGCCTTGTTAAGGAATTTAGGTCATTATAAAATATTTGCACTTGTTTCCAAATTGGAAGCGCATGGTATGGGCACCTTCTCAATAGCTCCTTGAAGCGCTCCCATGTATCGTAGAGACTCTCCGAGTCTATTTGCATGAAGGATGCAATATCCGTGCTCAATTTGGTGGTCTTCGCAGGCGGGAAATAATTGGTAAGAAATTTCCCTGCCATCTTGGCCCACGTGGTGATGGACCCTCTAGGAAGAGAGCTCAGCCACTGCTTGGCCTTTGACCGCAAAGAGAAAGGGAAGAGACGTAATCGAATGGTGTCATCTGAGACTCCATTGATTTTAAAAGTATCACAGATTTCGAGAAAATTTGCAATGTGACAATTTGGATCCTCGTCCGGGAGACCATCGAAGGTTACCGACTGCTGCACCATTTGGATGATGCTGGACTTGATCTCAAAGTTATTGTTTGCCACTGTGCGGCGAACAATACTTGATTGTGTACCCTCCAGGTTTGGACTCGCATAATAGGACATAGTCCTTTCTTGGGCCTCATTTGGGTTGGGCGGATTAGGATCCATCGTTTCTGTGGCAGTGTCCCCGATCGACTCTTCGATGCCTAAATGCGATTCCTGGTCACGAGAACGGAGGCGACGCAAAGCGGTGCGCTCTATCTCAGGATCAAAAGGAATAATCGATGAGCTTTCTCGGGTCATAAACTTAAAAAGAGAGAAAGAGGGGGCGGGGGGAAGAGATAAAACCGTTACGAGAGCGAGAGAAAAGGAAAAATGATAAAATTAATAGCTATCCTTTTTTTTCAAAATATCAAAACATGAGTCCCCGACAACGGCGCCAAAAACTTGATATAAAATTATTTAGCGGAGAAGGGGTTATGCGCAGAGGAGACAAAGTTAAGGGAGGAGAAGGTGGAAGTGTAGATGTGAGATGTTCTCCGATTCTATATTCGATGAAGGCAAGTATACCTTGTCGCATATAGTATAGGATATTAAGTTCAATATCAAGGTCGTATTACCCGGGGCGAATTGAGTACTTCTACTTCAAGGAGTTACGATTATCTTATCAATTAGAAGTTGTTTTGGGGTTGCTTACTAAATTAGAGAAGTGAGAATGTTTTACTTGCAATTATGAGAAAAGCTAAATGATGATTAAGCGATAGTACTCGATCGAGAATCACCTCGGCTTAAGTTGATCAAAAGATGCAATAATAAACTTTTTAAATTAA
Organism: Platanthera guangdongensis; assembly: GCA_039583875.1. Taxonomy (NCBI): domain Eukaryota; kingdom Viridiplantae; phylum Streptophyta; class Magnoliopsida; order Asparagales; family Orchidaceae; genus Platanthera; species Platanthera guangdongensis. The sequence continues at coordinate 144,519,405 of CM077152.1, forward strand.
TAAGGCAAGAGACCTTTACCGCGGAGGTTCTAAAAGCAAGAACATGCTTCTCTCGAAGTCATGCCCATCTGAGTTTAGGAAGGTCTGACCGAACTTTCGTCCGAATCGGAGGCCTAAAACCCGCTTCATGCTGCGAACCCCTCTATTGGATTTTACTCCAATCCGGGAGAATTGAACATCTGCCTCTCTCGAGGGGTGCGAACAACTCCCTTTGCTCTTGAGTGCTCATTTCAAACTTTCGGCCTCTCGGCTAGCCCAGAATGAAGCAAACGTGGAGAGTATATATCGATGATATACCTCCAACCCGTGATAAATCAAGAGTAATTCAAGGCTAAACCCTAAAAAGTAAAGGTAAGATTCAAAGCATCATAACTTAATCACTCGAACCTCAGATCATCAAGATCGAGTACATGGAGGATTAGTTAATCATGGTGAGGTGGAAGAGTGGTGATGAGTAGTAAAGAATAAAGACACAAAGTAGTAAAGAGAAGAAAACAAGAGCACTTTTATTAAAATTAAGGCGAGCTTACAGCATGAAATTGAACGAGATTACAAGTGCATGGAATTGAAATCCTATTCTGGCCCTATCATTAGCAACTAAAGCATTAATAAAAGCTATTACAAAAGCTTAACTAACTAGGATTAAGGAAAATACAAAGCGAGAGAGAAAGAGCATAAAAGGAACATTAAACAAAGGGGCAGAACCTCCCCCTCTCAGCCAAAAAAGTGGTTCTGAACCCCTGGGGAAGGGCTCAATTTTTAGCTTTTTTCGGGATGGGTCACGCCCCCTAACACGCCCTGGTAGGGCGTGTACCTGGGGCGTGACACGGTCGGTGCGACTTTTTCGTGCTGAAATTAATTGCTGGAGTTGACGGGTGTGGTTGTTGAAGTACACGCCCATATGTCACGCCTGGGTCGGGCGTGACCCGGGGGCGTGACACATTCGGTGCGACGGTGGAGCGGGAAAAACGAGCGCGTTGCGGCGATTCCTCGGAACCTGGGGACATGCCTCTAGAACACGCCCGTGTCGGATGTGACACCGGCGTGATAGAGGGCGTGTACACTAAGTTTCCACGGAATGCAGTTTCGGACCAATTGCTTCATTCCTCTGGGTTACACGCCCTAGGTACACGCCCGGGTAGGGCGTGACCAGGGGGCGTGTCACAGCAAAATTCGGCTGAAAGCGGTGAAAACCTGCAAAAAGAAGAAAAATGCATTAGCGACAAAAATATAAACAAAGGTGAATCACAATAAGCACTTTACAAGACATGATTTGCTTTGAAACCCTAAAAATACCCTAATATAATTGACTATAAACCATATTATCAATAGATATTTATATGGTTCTAGATACAGAAATAGCTATACAAGATACAGAATGAATACATGTTGGTGATTTCTTTGTCCACCCACAGTGGATTTGTTCAGTTTGTTGAATTCTTTTGATACAATTTATTTAAATTCTCTTCCATTGGTCTGCCTAAAGACCTCCTTGGCTATTGTACCTTACACAGCCCCAATAAGTTCCACAGTTGCCAAGCAACTTAAGGACAGTTTTGTAATTACAGAGATTCATACAATATCAGCTCCCAAAGATATCTCTTCTCCAGAGGATGTCTCAGCTCCTATCTATAAGATGGATGACAGTCCTCTTCCAGATTTGGATGAGATAATCATGGCAGATATAAAGGCAGAAAACTTATCAGTTGCTGAACAGCCTCAGGCTCCAGAACCTTAAGCAGTTGCTCCAGCTCCAGCTCCAGCACCAGCTCCAGCTCCAGTACCTCAAGCACAATCTCAGGTTGACAAGACAATTGACAAAGATCTTCTGAAAGCCTTGGATGTTATATATGATGTTCCTCAAGGCTCTTCTAAAGATGATGATGATAATGATGATTCTGATGATAGTCCTTATGCCAAGAAGAAAGTGTCTAAGAAAATAAAGGCTCCTCCAGTTGCTGCTCCCAAGCCAAATCCAACTCATGATACTCCTTATTATATTCTGTAGAAAATCACTCCATACCCAGGGATACCAGCTTGGATGTGGCTCTATAAAAATGAACAAAAAGCTAAGAAGAAAAGTAGGAGATATTCTCCTCCTCCTCAAAGGTACTTGAAAGGACCTCCTCCTCCTCCACCTACTGCTAGTGCTTCAGGCAATATCTCTCAAAGGTCTACCTCATTTACTCAAACATATCATAGACAACATGGTAGATCCTCATCATCTCTTGGAAGCAGCCAGCAGAGGTACTCTTCAAGAAGACATCAGTAATATCAACAACCTCAACAACAGCAACAACAACAACATCATCAGCAACAACAACAAGCTCCTGAACCACAAAAGGCTGACAGTCCTAAAAGGCCAGAGTCTCCACCCATTCCCTTTATGGATCCAGAGACAGAGACAACTGCTAGAATGGCCAGGTTCTAGGAACTTGTTGGACTTTCAATGATAAGCAAAGCTAAAGCTGAAGGAAAAGATCCATCACAATATTAAACTATGTCCAAATATAGAAAAGAAGAATTAAAAGGTATGACAAAGCAAATAAATTCTTTAATGTTGATGCTTATATGAACCTACATCCAGAGGCTATTGTGCCTAGAGCTACATCTCTGAATATTATTAGAGCTGTTGATATGACAATGTCCAAGAAGCAAGCAGCTAATCCAAATAGGGAAATCAAGTTTACACATCCTGTTGACAAGGAGAAAGATGACAAGCTAAAGGAGAAGCTACATTGTAAATATCTGCTGCATGTTTTAATTTTTCTGCCAGATATATTTCTTCCAGCTTTATGAAAGTTTTCATTTTATTTGTATTAGTGACCTCACCCAAATAGGGGGAGATTGTTGGATCTCTAGTTTGAATTGTGCTAGGCTCACTAACTAGGATCTTTGACCCACCATGCATAGCCAGGGTCATGTCTGTGTCCTAGAGTTTAGGCTAAGTCCTTAGATTCAACCTCACATGGACAAGCCAATAGAAGACAGCAGAAGACTCAGACTTAGAAGAAAATCAAGTTCAGGGAGTTAGTTCAACGTTCGTCGAACTCAGCTCGATGATAGTCGTGCTCCGCTCGACGAACTCAGAGTAAATTCTCTGAGTTTAGCTCGACGATATTCGAGCTCAGGTCGACGAATTGTGGAAGTTCACTTCAACTTATTTAATTCAGAATACTTTTTTCTAAACTAAAGTCGACGAAGTTATATTATCAGCTTGACGAACTTAGAGCACAGATTTGAGAAGTTTTTCACAGAAATCAGTTAGTTGATCTCAGGTCGACGAAGTTGGTTCTCAGTTTGACGAACAAACTTTCTCAGGTCAACGAACAAGATCTCTCAGCTCGACAAACTTTGATCTTGGGTAGACGAAATCTGTTCTCTGGTCGACGTTTTCTATGTAGTTCCAGACTTGGAATTTTACCTCATTTTGTCCTTATTATATAACAGTAATTCCTGAATAATTAATGCTTATATTCTATGAATATAGCCATTAGTGGCATCACAGATTATGGTCTTCATCATGAATATTACTTGCTGGTTTTAATGGGACAGTTGGGGAAATTTTTTAATGCAGCTATTCTCTCCAGCCGCATTACATTCTCCAGATAGTCAGCATTTAATGCAAAAAGGATTTCAAAATTTCAAGGAGAATTAGACAGAGATATATAAAAGAGTTTTCTCTTTCAGTCGAAAGCAGCAGTAGTTGAATCCATAGAGAATTCTTCTATGTCTTCATCAAGTGTTCTCCTTCCAACAAGCTTTCAAGAGACAATCAACTTCAATCTGTCTACAGCTTTTTGGAGAGACCTTTAGAAGACCTACTCACCATGCAAAGCTCTCAATCTTCCTGAACAGAACTTCATCTCAGGGGGAGCTTTGACACCATCAAGGATCCACAAGTCTTCTCTGTTGCTTTGAGAAAACAAAAGACAACATCTAGTTTTATTTGTTTTACCCCACTGTACATAGGGTTCTAGCTCCCTTCAAAAGTGAAACACTTGGTTGCAAGTCTCCTGATCAAAAGACTTGATTTGGTTTTTATGCACCTGATCAAAAGCCTGAAGGGTTTCCTGATCTACCTGAAGCTGATCTTGTGGTGACAGGCACCTGAGCAAAAACCTGTTTGGTGACAGGGCACCTGATCAAAAACCTGAGTGGAGCAGAGCTTGTTGAAACAACAGTATCATCAGTCTCGGTGATGATCTTGATCGGTCTCGACTTCCGCTGCGGTGACCTGTAAAGCCACTGACGCTTAAAATATTTAGGCGCCGGTTGAAGGTTACCTGTCTGCAACAGTTCTGCGGCAGTCCGTGGCCTGCTTTGAGGCCGCCTCGATAGTAGCTACATGGGCAACGATCTACTTCTTTTGCTCCGCTATCTTCTCCTTCAGTCTTTCCTTCTCTTTCTCCTCAGCAGCGGATAAAGAGGGGAGCTCGCTGCTCTTAAACCCAATTATTTCCACCTCAGGTTGCAGTACACCCAGCAAGGATTCATTGATGAGATCAAGTTGTTCGACGTCTATGGAATCTAGTATCTCGTCCGTGGACAAACTGACCGTGGAGAGGGAATTGTCTCCTTGGACTTGGGCTTCCGGTGTAACTAAGTCGCTTTCAGGAACTTCTTTTTCGCGCGGCCTGTGCTGCAAGTCCGCATCTCCAGTCCACACAGAGATATTTTTCTCTTTCATCGCTCGCAGCTTCTTTTCAACCCGCTCAGCCACAGTCGACCTGTCCCTCTTTCTCTTCTTTCCAGAAGGGCCCCTTTTTCCAGCTGAGTCCGCGACGGCCTTCCCTAAATCTGGCTGGCTCTCGCAGACCGTCTCAAGGTGTGCAGCAACTAATGCCTTTGAAGGCACGTCTGTCCCAACTTCTTCCCCCGCAGACCGCCTATCGTCATCAAGGTTAACGATGGGCTCCTGGGCGTTGGGGGATGACACTTCGGTCTCATGGTTTTCGCAAACTGTGTCCGCCGAGTTCGCGGTTTTTTGAGTGGGGGCGGTGTCCGACAAATTCAGTGACTTCTCACTTCTTAATGGCTGTTCAGCATGAGAAACGACAATATCCTCTTTCTCGTGCGCAGGAATGTCAGCATGGTGGACTGCTTTCTCGGCAGGCTTCTGGATATGGGAACTCTCTCCAGTAGAGAAGACAAGCTCCCCTCTCGTCGCTCTCTTCATTATCTTCTTATTTTTCATTGGAGTTATTGTGTTCTCACTTTTTGCAGTAAGACTAGTGAAGAAAGCACCAAGCCTCGCCATGCCGGACTGTATAGTGGAGACCGCAAGCGGTGAAAAGCGCCCCGTGTCGATCAGAATTTTTAACAGTTCCAGGCCCTCCAACAATATTTATAATGCTGACAGCATTAATGAGGCTTGCGTACTCGACGGTTAAGAAAACATTTTCGAAGTTTTCTGGAAACTTAAAAATGTCCGGGGATTATGTTAACCCCTCAGTCCGCAACACCTACAAGATTCCAAGGTCCTAGGCTCATCATAGGCAGACTCGGTTTGGCCATCCGCCGAGCTTGGCAGAGTAGCAGCATTCAGCAGTCCCAAGGATGACCCCCTCAAGCGGTGGACTTAGTGCGTCGTCCTCCCAGTTCGGCATACCTATGGAGCTATGGATTGATCCCTCTTTGGCGGACGCAGTGCCCAGTCCGCCTAAGCTGCCATCCTCCGGCAGGATCACGCCCTGCAGCAGATGGAAGCTCTAGCCCGCGAGCCCAGTCCGCCCATTTTTCGCGGACTGGCGTGTTCTTTCTTTTTTGCTTCCCGTCACCGCTGCCCGGTTCTCCTGTACCTCGGGCAGTCAGTTATTTTAGCCCTTCCCGTTTGGGAAGGCCCCCATCCTATAAATAGGGGGAGGTGGTGCACCAAAATCACGCTGACTCGTGCCCAGGAGCCTACTTGTTAAAGGATGCGGACTCAAATTTTGTTCTTTGGGACTCCAGCTTGCTCAGCTCTTGCCTCTTCCTCTTTTCCTTCACTTGTAATCAAACCCTTCTTCAGTCAAAGAAAAGCTCGTCGCCAGAGAGGCATTCAGGTCACGACGGGCGAAGTCTGTTGTTGTCGTGGCTCACGACACTGCTGTTCTTCTTGCTCTCGTCTGCTTCGTAGATTACTACTCGCAGTCTCTCTTTCCCCTTCTATTCCACTGTGCTCGAACTGTTAGCTGGTGGTGCTCGACGCCCTTTGCGTTTTCATGCATCAACAGAGTCTATCTTCCCCCTTGAGAATTTGTTATCAATGAGGAAACTAGATAATGTCTTATACCATGCTCTAAGGGCTTTCTTCAGCCCATATAGATCTTTCCTTAGTCTATAAACAGAATCAAGTGAGTTAGGAACAACAATACCTGGAGGCTGCTCAACATAGACTTCATTCTTTAAGTCACAATTCAGGAAGGCTGACTTTACATCTATCTGGTAGATATTGAATCTCTTGTGTGCGGCATATGCAAGGAATAGTCTGATGGCTTCCAATCTTGCTATAATGGCAAAGGTTTGATCATAATCAATACCTTCTTCTTGTCTGTACCCCTTAACTACTAGCCTTCCTTTGATCTTGATTATAATGCCATTTTCATCAAGTTTATTCTTGTAAATCCACTTGACTCTAATGACATTATATCTTAGTAGTTTGGGAACCAGCTTCCAGATCTTGTATCTCTTAAACTAGTTCAGTTCCTCTAGCATTGCTACAATCCAAAACTGATCTATTTTGGCCTCTTCAAATTTCTTTGTCTCTACCTGTGACAGGAAGCTTGAGTATAATACTGTATTGATACTTCTGCTCCTGGTGACTACTCCTTGGCTTGCATTACCAATGATCTGGTGTCTTTGATGATCCCTCAGATGCCAGATTGCTTGAGGCAATCTTGCTTCAGCTTCAGCTATTAGGGAATTTTCTTGCTGATCTTCATCCACCTCACTTGTGTCTTGCAATCGTTCTACTGGAATGACCATTCCATCAGCTTTATCTTGGACTAATAAAGCAGCTTCTTTGATAGTTATCTTGTCCATCATATATTCTGTACTGGCAGTACTAGAAGAGGAGCTTGGCTGCTCACTATTAATCATAGTAGGCTCATCAAAGACTACATGTACAAATTCCACTACAACTTGGCTTTTCAAGTTATAGATTCTATAGTTTTTATTATTATTGATGTATCCAACAAAAATCCCATCAAAGTACTTGGCAACAAACTTAGTCACATAGGACTTCCCATTTTGAAGTACATAACTCTACTACCAAAGATTTTGAGATAGGCTAGGTTTGGTTTTCTGCCCTTCAAGATCTCATATGGAGTCTTCTTGTCTCTCTTGGTGATAGAGCCTCTATTGAGGACATGACATGTAGTATTTACTACCTCAGCCCAAAAATATTCTGGGAGAGATGTGTCACTCAATAATGTTCTTCTAGCCTCTATAAGAGTACTATTTTTCCCCTCAACAATCCCATTTTGTTGGGGAGTTCTTGGAGAAGAAAATTCTTGATGAATCCCTTGCACTTCACAGAACTTTATCATGCTTTCAGACAGGAATTTAGTTCCATGGTCACTTTTGATTTTGACCATAGTATTGTCAAATTCATTCTGAATTTGCTTGACAAGCTTCATGAAGACATCAAGTGTTTCATTCCTTTTCTTATGAAAGAACACCCAAGCAAACCTTGAATAGTCATCAACCACCACAAGGGTGTAGACTTTCCTACCAAGACTATGAACTAGCATAGGACCAAAAACGTCCATATGCAAGAGGTATAAATACCTCACAGAGTCTTTGGTCCCAATACCATTGAAGCAGGTTTTGGTCTGCTTGCCCTTTTGGCATACTGAGCAAATGCCCTCCTTGGTGCACTTCACATTAGGACCATTCCTAACTAGCTCTTCAATAATGAGCTTGCCAATAGTCTTGTAATTTAAATGAGCTAACCTCTTATGCCATTGGACACAATATTAGACTTTTTTATTTGCCACTAGACAAATAGGAGAGTTTGTATCTAGACAAAGAAAGTTTAAACAATAAATATTTCCAATCCTAGTGCATGTCAGGATGACTTCTTGGTCACTTGATCTCTTAATCTTGCAATCATCATTAAGGAAGACAATAACATAGCCAAGATCAGAGAGTTGACTTATGCTTATGAGGTTGTGTTGCGACCCTTCAACATAAGCCACTTTTGTGATGGTGACTATTCCATTAGTAATCTTAGCATAGCCTCTAATCACCCCTCTATATGAACCACCAAAGATAACCATGGATCCATCTTTCACAAGAGTATACTCCTTTAAGTTGATCCATGTCCCAGTCATGTACTTGGAACAACCACTTTCCAAGAACCATATAGGGGTATGGGCACTTGCACTAACCTGCTTCACATAATTCATTTTACCTTAGGACACAAATATCTATTGAGTTCTAGGTGCATGTTAGTCTGAAACTGAACTTGTCTACTAGTAGTATTTCTGGCTAGTGGACTAACAGCTGCTCTCGGCACACTAGGATTGTGTCAGTAGTTTATAGCAAAGTGGCCCACATTGCCACAGCACAAACATTCATGAATGTTGTATCTTCTTTTTTGTGCAGGCCCTGTAGTTTGGTTAACTGATGGCTGAATAATAGGAAGAGGTGCATCAACCTTATTTAGATTCATTTCAGCATGGAATTGACTAAAGGTAAGTCTTCTAGCTAGCTTGTTTGGCCTACTCTGAGTGCCAGCAATAGCAAGTCTCTTTTTAGAAAGCATGATCTTGATAGCATCAGATACAGCCAAAGCTGGCTTGTTGGATGACTGACCCTTGGTCTGAGTCTTGCAGAATGATCCTGAACCTTTGTTGCTGCCACATTCTTGAGAGTGGGGGCTGGAGCACAAAATACAAATGGTCTAGGATGGGCCATTTAAATTTCTTCATGGGCAGCCTTAAAGGCACTCACCCTGCTATATCTTCCATAATGGCTGTGAACATTTTTGTTCACACTAATGGATCTGCCATTCATCTAGTGACCAAAGATATTTTCTTGGTCATACTTGTTTGAAGGCAATTGAACTTTCCTAAAAGGATTAGGAGGCATGGAAGCCAGAGGCTCAACAGGATCTTTGCCCTTACCTTTGGAATGGGAAACCCTTGTATTTCCCTTAAACCACAATCAATTCTTACCCTTTTGAGAGGAGAAGCTATCTATCAAGGGTAAAATTATATTGAGCTTATAAAAACTCGCCACAATGTCTTTCTCCTCTAGAGCTTCTCTTCAAGGTTCCTTATAAGACTATCATTGAACTTTATGGTGTCAATCTGAATGATAGTGATGTTTCTCAGTTGGCTAACCTCCCTTTCTTTCTTATCCAGCAGAGTTGTTGTTTCAGTCAATTGGGCAGTAGCTAGCTGAAGAGAGGCAATCTCCACAACTTGTTGTTTTGTCAACTTCTTGCACCTCTTAAATGCATCCAGAAGTTCACCATATCTATCAATCAATTTATTGACATCTCTTTCTGACTCAGAGTCATCTTCACCATTGGATGAAGAAGCTTCTATATATGGACTAGTTTCATATCTAGACATAGAAGATCTTGATAGAGATTTTACCTTGCTTTGACCATGCTTATCTTGGCTGGATTCCTCATCAGTCATAGCCATCAGCCCACAATAGTTGTAGACATCTTCTTCATCCTCATCATCCACCTCTGAATCACTGTCTGAGTGTGATAGAGGGGCCCTGATACCTATCCTAGCAGCAAGATAGTCTTCATTTGTTGCTACTGTTGGATATTACGGTGCCCTTATAGGGGGGGGGGGGCGGTGAATGAGGGTTGACAAATTTTTTCGCTTAATCTAAATTTACTTGATGAAATAATGAAAGAAATCAAAACTAATTTTTCATAAATAAGATTAAATACTTAGAAACATATAAGAATAAAAATGATAATATTTTATTTCAAAACTAATAAAATAGAATACAGTATATCTATATGAAGCCAGAGATTAAAGATATGAAAAATATAGTCTACTTTTGATTTTGCCGGTCCTTCTCCAAGAACCAGCAAGTGAAAGCGTATCTCTCCCAAGATCTTTCTACAAGCCTCCCCATAGATCTCACCACAATGTAGTCGCTGCTCACAAGGTGACGATAACTCTCTAAGCCACGCAAGAACCTCAACACCACACACAAGGCGGTGATTTTCTCCTAAGCCATGCAAGGAGTTAGACGCCATGAATAAGGCGGCGATTTTCTCTCCTAAGCCACGCAAAGACTTAGACGCCATGCACAAGGTGGCGATTTTCTCTCTTAACAATTACAATGAGAATAATGATAAAGTATAAACTTCAGAATCAAAACTCCCTCTAAATGTAGCGATGATGATGATGACGAATCCTTGCCAAGATTTCTTAAGATGACGTGTACGTGTCGTCGTTTCGGTGCTCTTGAACCGTCTTGGGAGGATGGAGTATTTTTGGATACTGGAGCTCTATAGACCAGTTATAAGAAAAGGAACACAACAAATTCTGTAATCCTTAATCTTCGCGGATAAATGAATCACTTTTATATTTTAGTGATATCACCCAGGGACACTGGCTGTCGCCGATCAGTGATATCCTATCTGGCTGCCATGTGTCCCACAATTCTAAGGTTTCCGTGGGATGATTCAATCACGGAGCTATCGCCTAGCGATAGTGGCTATTGCCTGGCAATATCTCCTTTTCACTTTTGCCATCTGAACCATTTCTAGAGTGTATATGACTTTAATCTCATTCCGGAATGGGGTGGCACGTTCTGTAACTACTCCCGTATTGAAAGTTATGGTTGTTTCAAGTTTAGCACACAAAACTCGTCATTTTGTCGTTTTCCAAGTGTACACACCTTTGGATCATGCCCATGACTTAGTAATTGTCTCCTCATTCAACCTGTACAACCTTCACACTATAAAGAAACAAAAGAGTAGATAAAATACATCACTGTATTTGTTATTCTCAAACCAAGAGATGTGAAATGCATGCTCCAACAATCTCCCCCTTTTGATAATAACAAATACCTATATGAGAAATTTTTTAATGGTTTTGTAATTCTTTAATTGGTTTTTTTGGAAATATCTTTAAAAATAACAATTATAAAATAATATACAAGTGTTCAAACCAATATGCATGATATAAATAATCATAAAGTGTAAAATAATGTTCATGCAATGAAAGTGATGTAGTTTGCCATGGATTAAAAATACACAAGCTATATGTCTATACTCTAGCCCGTACTAAGTGATGGATGGGCATGAGGACATGCACGCATGCCGTAGGTTGGGGTGTTAATCCCATATGCATACAAAAGACGATTCTCAACCTAGCACTCTTTCCCTCGAGTGCATCGCAAGGCCCCACTGGAACCCTCCCCGATTAAGGACAAGACATGACTTAGAGGTTAAGTCTCTAATGCGCACGATCCTACACCCTCGCTAATGTGAGACACAAACTAGGTGTAAATAATCATGGATATACTAAGCATTTAAGTCCAAGAAAAAAAACATAGTTATTTTTAATTTAACTTATAATGTTTCAACTTTTAATTTATTTTATCATGATAATATGAAATAACTAGAATGGATAATAATATTCAATATGTGTGGATAATAATATTCATTATGTGATAATGCTAAAATTTTGAGTTCAATGTTAGGTCATAATATTAATAAGTGACCAAAATACATGTTGGCTTAAAGAAAAAAAAATAAAATAAACAAAACAAAAAAATAACAAAAACAAAATAGATATTACCAAGTATATCATGAAGTAGAATTTTGTGTATTTCATTTTGTTTTGATTCTACTTCACGCATTTGATTGAAAACTAATGAATATGTGATTTAGGTAACCAAAGGGGACCGAGTGTGACGGTTCTTTTGGGTACCCAAATATAGTGTGTTGTCTTATGGGGAGAATGTGATGAATGGGCCCATTCAAATGGAGTTAAAGATTCATTTTTAATTTTGGGTCTCCATTCATACCTTAGTTGAGCATATTTCAAATTTCCATGGTGATGATTTTTATTAGTATTATTTATGTGAAATTTGTGAACATTCAATTTTATGTTAGGAGTGTATTGATTTTGTAAATGCATATGATAATTAAGTTTTGGAATTATATTTAAAAATATTTGTTGTATTTCACTCTCATTATCAGAACTTAACATGTTTTTATGATCAAATTTTCTAATAGGTGTGTGTTTTATGAAATTTGAAATACTAGTAGATGACTTATATAAATTTGAAGATAAACTAGAAATAAGAGAGTTAAAATTATTTAAAAATTATTGCGCAAGTAATTTTACAGATTCTAGTTTGTGAGATATAACATTATTTTCAATTAACAGTTTTTCATTACATATTTTTGAAATTAAAATCTCTTTTTCATAAACCTTGAGTTCTTTTTTAAAAGAATTACAATCAAAACAAAATATAGCATTTTCAAATATAGCACAAGAAGAAGAACAAGACACATCAATATGAAATTCTACTTTAGCGTTTGCTTTTAAAGTTTTATTTTCTAAACATAATTTGGAATTAGTATTTTTCAATTTCTTAATTCTACATTTAGCAATTTCAAGCATGTGATATGTAGAAATAGAATTTGAAACAAAAAGAGAATAATTCAATTTTCTTACAAGAGTTTTGTATGGGGCATGTTTTGAACATATAGTTCCTTTGACGTCTTCATCATCCTCTTCTATTGATGAGATTTCATCTTCCCTTCCATTTGATCTGTTGTCATCATTTGAGTATAATATTATGATGTTGTAATCTTCTTTCTTAGATGAATTTGATAGATCTTCATCCAAACATGAGTCCTCATCTATTTCTTCTCTCGGATGCATAGTAAATTGCTCTTGTTTATTATCCATGGAAAGAAGACTATAAGAATTCTCAGGATATTTCCAAACTTCATAAGCAGTAGGAAATGTATAAATAAGTTGAAAACTATTTTGAGCTAGTGTACAAAATAAACTATTTAATGATTTAGCATTTAAAATCATTTCATTTCTATTTAAAACAATCGGGGGCATTTCAATAGTAATTTTCCAAACTTGTTCATCTAATGAGTTAAGAAAGTTTTCCATTAGAATTTTCCACCCTTTATAGTTTTCACCCATAAATAATGGTGGTGCTAAATATTTTTCATTTAATAAAATTGCACCCCCCAATAGTGGTTGCGACATCATGAAGCACCATTATTCTCGATTGTGAAGACATTTTGGAATAACCTCGCTCTGATACCAAATGTTGGATCTTATAGCACCCTTAGAGGGGGGGGTGAATAAGGGTTGACAAAATGTTTTGCTTAATTTAAATTTACTTGATGAAAAAATGAAAGAAATCAAAACTAATTTTTCATAGACAAGATTAAACACTAAGAAACATATAAGAATAGAAATGAAAATCATGTATTTCAAAAGTTATAAAACAGAATACATTGTATCTCTATGAATCCAGAGATTAAGGTTATGAAAAATATAGTCTACTTTTGATTTCGTTGGTCCTTCTATAAGAACCAGCACGCTAAAGTGTATCTCTCCCTAGATATTGCTACTAGATTCCCCTAGATCTCACCACAAACTAGTCGTTGCACACAAGGAGGCGATAACTCCCTAAGCCACACAAGGACCTAGACGCCACGCACAAGGCAACTATTTTCTCCTAAGCCACACAAGGACTTAGACACCATAAATATGGCGGCGATTTTCTCTCCTAAGCCTTGTAAGGACTTAGACGCCACACACAAGGTGGTGATTTTCTCTCCTAACAATTACAATGAGAATAATGATAAAGTATAATCTTCAGAATCAAAAACTCCCTCTAAATATAGTGCTGAAGATGATGATGAATCCTTGACAAGATTTCTTCAGATGTCGTGTACGTGTCGTCGCTTTGTTGCTCTTGAATCGTCTTGGGATGATGGAGTCTTGTTGGATGCTGGAGCTCCCTAGAGCAGTTACACGGGAAGGAACACTCCAAATTCTGTAATCCTTAATCTCCATAGAAAAATGAATAACTTTTATATTTTAGCGATATCGACTGGTGACACTAGCTGTCACCGATCAACGATATCCTATCTGGCTGCCACGTGTCCCACGATTCTGAGGTTTTCACAGGGTGATTTGATTATGGAGCTATCGTCGGGCGATAGTGGCTATCGGTTGATGATATTTCCTCTTCACTTTTTCCATCCGAACTATTTCCAGAGTGTAGATCACTTTGATCTCATTCCGGAATGGTGTGGCACATTATGTAACTCCTCCTGGATTGAAAGTTATGGCTGTTTAAAGTTTAGCACACAAAACTCATCATTTTTTTATAAAGTGTACATACCCTTGGATCATGCCATGACTGAGGACTTGTCTCCTCATTAAACCTGTACAACATGCACACTATAAACAAAAAAAGAGTAGATTAAATACATCGCAGTATTTGTTATTCTCAAATAAAGAGATGCGGAATGCATGCTCCAACAGCTACAACTTCTTGTTCAGCAGCAGCAGTAACTAGCCCAATATAGGACTCTTCTTCAGACTCAGATGAAGATGAGTCTGTCCAGCTCTTCTCTTTCTTAGCAATAAAGGACTTCTCCTTCTTACCCTTGTGCTGGTCTTGTTTCTTCTCACCAGCCTCCTTCCTCTTCATTAGCAATCTGTTATCACATGCCCTGGTTTGCTGCAATGATAGCAGAGAACTTTAGAAGAATTAAATTTACATGATTTAGAATAATACCGATCATCCTTGGAATGATTCCTCCTGTAATGAGAAGAGGTGGAAGGTCTGCTCTTCCACTGTTTCTTCTTCATCATCTTCTAAAAGTGTTTGGAGAAGGCATCAAAGTTCTCATCTTACATGTTACAATCTAATGCCAAGGACTTTTCCTTGGCTTGGGATCTGCTGGTGGACTCCTCCTCTTTCTTAACATCCAGTTGCATCTCATAAGAGAGCAGCTTTCCAAATAATATTTGGGGAGGAGTCTCAGCATGCTTGACCACTTCCCTTATGAAACATATCTTAGTATCCCAATCTCTAGTGAGATACCTTAGGAACTTCTCATTAATCTCATAATGATTGAAGACCCTCCATTGGTCCTCAGTTCTTTTATGATCCTGATAAATATTTCATAGCAAGTAGTTAAGTTCTCTTTCAAGGATTAACTGAACGCCTCATACTCCTGGTTTAGCATGGACTTTCTATCATCTCTTACCTCTTCAGTATCCTCCATGTAGACCACAAGGGTGTCCCACATTTCTTTGGAGGTCTGGCAGTGGTCCATGTTCTGAAATATTTAGTCATCTATGGCACTAGCAATAATGTTTTGTGCCCTCTTGTCCAATATAGCTAAGATGACTTCATTCTTTGTCATCTCTGAGTATATCTTAGGTGTCTGTACATTGGCAACCAGAACAGAGATCTTTATAGCGATGAAGGCTTCCTCCTTAATTGTCAAAAAGATCCTAGGGTCATAGGTTTCCATAAATAGTCTGACCCTCTCTTTCCAGATTCCAAAAATCTCCTTTCTGTAGATGGGGAGATTCTTGGAACCAAGCTCCTTATGGCTCTCTCCATAACCCATAAGTATAGAACTGTCGCTACCTTTTGGGATCTGCTTTGACTGTTAGGTCCTTCTTGAGCAACCTCCCTTTGATAACACTTGAAAGTCTTTGTATTAAAGGTTGCTAACAACCTATAGGTGGGGTGAATAGGTTTCTAAGTCTCTCGTGACATTCTTTTATTTTCTTCTTTAAGTGCTTAGTTTTTTTAGTAATTATCTACTTTCAAGAACCTACAATAAAGAAACAACACAACAAAAAGCACACACAGAATATATAGTGGTTCCCCAGATTATGGGTTGGTCCACTCTCCTCCCACCTTTCTAACTTCTAGTTAGATAAGACACTTCTCCAAAACTCAGCTCAAAGAGCATAAACCCCAGATACCTCAGGATCTCTTAGTCTCCTCCAACACTTACAGCTCAGGCACTTAGCCATCTAAAGATTACAAAACATGAAAAACATGGACAACAAACCCTAATTCATTAAAGCGAGATAGAGTTTTTATGCCTCCATTATTTTTGAATCAATCTTCTGAACGTAGAAACTCAAGTTTGGAGAATTCAAACTCAGAGAAAATATTTTATTCTCCAATAGTGCGATTGATTCTTATTATTGAGAAAGATTAAAATCAAAATATTATTTCAGTAAGAATAAGATCTTCCTGGACAACAGAGAGAACACATTCAATAAAGAAGATTTCTCTCAAGCCCTCTGCTGGTAGATTTTAGAAGAAGCAAGCCTCAACAAGCTTCGGGAAGACTCTAGAGTTTTAAAGAATAACTAACTGAGTCTAAAGAAAGTTTGTAATAAAAATGAAAGATTTTAATTCCAAGATAGCAAAACATCTAGGGGGTGAATAGGTTTTTGGACTTTTATATTTTTCCTTTTACTTAGTGTGTTGTCGGCGAGTTAGATATTGCTTTCAAGACAATCACACAAAACACACATATGGTTTATAGTGGTTCCCCAGCTTATGGGTACGCCCACTTTTCCTCCCACCTTTCTAACTGCATGTTAGATAAGGCACTTCTCTAATCTCGGCTCCAAAGAGCTTACAACACCATCTCATAGGACAACTCAGTCTCCTCCAAGACCTACAGCTCGGGGACAAAGCCTTACAACTCAGTCATCCAAAGATCACCTATCTCAGGAACAAAGGCCCTACAACTCAGGCTGGGGGGATAGGCCTACCTCAGAGAGAATGACTCACCTATAGCACAGGCTCAAAAGCCCTACCTCAAATCCAAACTGCATCCTACAACTCAGGCATAGGTTCCCTACACTCAGAGAGAATGACTATCCTAGCTCAGGATCAAAAGCCCTGCCTCAAATCCAAACTGGATCCTACTCTCAAATCTACAACCATATCCAACACTCAGCCTTTATATATTCAGGCCTACAACTCTGATCCAAAAGGATCCTACAGGATGAAAGTTGGTTGGTGGGGTTAATATGATTCCAGGGAAATTTCTCTATGCATGCCTCCTGAGCTTAGTTTACCTCAGCCCTACCTTTTTCTCAGCAATAAGAAAACTTATCTTCAATAAGCTCCTGTTTGTACTGGAAGTATCTCAGAAACAATGTCTCTGAACTTGCTATTGAAGACAAAGATTTGACGGTTCTATATTCTCTTCACATAGATAACCTTGACTGCAGAAAGTTGAAGGCTCTGCTTAGTCTTCTTTCTCAGAATGCTTTTCTGAACTTGTTGTAGCAGAAGAAATTGCTACAGCTCACTTGAAAGAACTTTTAGAGCAACAGATTCAACATCAAACTTCAAGCTCGGCAACAATGTCAAGGAAGATGAGGCTCGGTCGTAACCCTTTGAAATGAGAAAGACCTAAGAGTTCAAGTTCCTTCAGTCCATCTTGTCCCATTTTATCTACCGCCGATTAATGGCTCCAAGAAGCTATGGGGACAACCTGTGGTTGTTAGCTGCACCATGCTTTAACGGAAGAAGATGTAGAGTATACCTCTGGTGTTATTTGTCGTGTTCTATAGCTTTCCCGCAACTAATTTGAACTTCGTTTACTTTTGTTGACTTTGGCTGACGTCAGAATTTGTGGACTTATCTAAATTCTCAGATTCAACTCCATGCGTCGAGTGCGTTGAGTGAACAGCCATCACTCAACGCATTTGGACTTAGCCAAATTTCTTCTGCTTCTCAGGGGTTAAGTGTGTTGAGTGAAGCTTCATCACTCAATGCTTTTTTTGACTTTTATATTCTATCTGCTTAGGCATCTAGTGAACCTCCATCACACGATGCTTTTGGACAAGGCCAATTGCTCTGCATCTGCCAGCCATTGAGAGCATTAAGTGAATCATCATCACTCAACGCTTTTATCCTTAGCCGCTTTTCTGCCATCTTTCCTAGGCATTGAGTGCGTTGAGTGAGTTGGCCTCACTTAACGCATCTGGACTTAGACAAATTTTTCTATCTTCTTTAAGCTTTGACTGAACATTGCTCTGTCGACGCTTTCTTCATTGGACGTTGAGTGAGTTGACCTCACTCAACGCTTCTGGACCTAGCCAATTTTTCAGCTTGCCAATGTTGAGGCTTTGATAGACTCTGTCTTACTCGATGTCTCTTATTATATGGCATTGAGTGAGCTAACCTCACTCAACACCTGTGAACTTAGCCACAAAACTTCTTTGCAAACTGTAGGCTTGAATGTCCACACCTAACTAAGAACTTTTTTGGCATCTAGCGTTGAGTGAACTGGCTTCACTGAATGCCTGTGGACTTAGACATATTTCTACAGGAAGACTAACAATAGCTGGTCACTGGATGAATGGTAGATCCACTACTATGAACAAAGATGTTCACAGTTATGGTTGAAGGTATAGTAGGGGAAGGAGTGCCTTAAAGACTCCCCATGAGGATATTCAAATGCCCCATCCTGGACCATTTATTTTTGGTACCCCAGCCCGCACTCTCAAGAACAAGGCAGTTGCCTTTACTCAAGACCCTCCAGCAAAGACCCAGACCAAGTGTAAGTCTATCAGTAGGCCAGATCTGGCTATCTCTGATGCTATAAACAACATGTCATCTACAAAGAAGACTGCTGCAAATAGCATTCAGATCAAGCCAAGAAAGCCTACTAGAACACTTACCTTCAGTCAGATCCTTGCTGAAAGGAACCTAAAGATGATTGTTGCTCATCTTCCTTCTATTCAACCAACAGTTAGTCAAACTACATTACCTGCTCAGAAAAGAAGATATAACATTCATGAGTGTTGGTGTTGTGGGAAAGTGAGGAATTTCTCCTTAAAATGCTGGCACAATCCTACTATGCCAAGATATAGTGCTAGCCTTCCTGTAGATTTCTGAAATAAAAGACCAAGTCCACAGGTGATGACATAAGCTAGATTTCAAATGTTACGGGATGGCAACATTATGCGACAAACGGCGTCGTAGGCCTACTGTACGACTTTTGCTGGTAATTCAAGGTTGCAGAGGCAAACTCAATGTGTGGGTATAGTAGGTGAAAGAGTCATTGATCACCCAAATATAAAAAGGTGAGATGGGTAAGAAGTAATTAGCTTTTGGAAATACAACAGGACTTCGTCTTCATCCCCGCCATTATTACAAAGCCTGAAAATCAATGTTCAAATCAGTTGGTCTAAAAGTTCAGAATAGTTATCTGTTGACATCCTGACCATCAACAACACCATCAGAGTAAATTCTAAGAGAGAAGGAGGTTGCAGCAAAGGGCTAATCCTAAATGTAGTAGTGCAAGTCACATAACTTTAGACAAGCCAGTCCACTCAACGCCAGATGTCAAGAAGATATGTTGACAAAGGAAATAATTCTGGTTAAGTCTAGAGGCGTTGAGTGAGGGCAGCTCACTCAATGCCAGATGAGCAGAAGCATCGAGTAAAGACCAGTTGGTCAAAGCATTTGCATTGACAGTGATGAAAAGTGGCTAAGTACACATGCATTGAGTGAAGCTAGTTCACTCAACTCCATAAAACAAAAAGTGCTGAGAAGACACAGCCACTTAGGCTTGTTCTTTTTCTTGTTTTTACCTTTGTGAGAGAAAGCTCACTGAACTGGCTTGTCTGAAGTTATCAGACTTGCACTACTGTAGCTAGGGTTAGCCCTTTACTGCTGTAAGACCCTCTTTTTTTGAGAGGGTCTTATGCCCAGAATCCCCACTTTGCGGTGACACCAACTTTTGAGGAGGTCGTCACCACAAATCCCTGTAATTTCTCAATCATATTCCACAAAAGAAAAGAAGTAAAACATTCATATTCATTTATATAAACGAAAACATGTCCACGATCACAATGCAGTAGAAAATAAGTCAATACATGGAAATAAACTAATACTGAAGAAGGATAAGGGCTCCTACCCATACAATATTCCTCACTACAAAATGCTTGTAGAAGTAAAACAACTAATCACTCACTGATCGCCGGACTGATGGTGTTGCTGCCACTCCTAGACTAGGCTAGTTCACCTACTCCTGTACCATACTCTTGTTAGGCTAGGGCCCCTGCAACTGCCCCTTGTCTCCAAACTGGTGTCCCTGGTGTTATGCACATCAGGTCATTAGTTTAAACTAAGCCTTGATCCCCCTCCCCTCCCCATTGACACCTATGCACCACGCGGGAAGGAAGGAAAGGGAAGTATGAAAAGTGGAGAGTAACAAAAGCAGGTGACAATGACCCTAACTATAATAAGCTAAAAGTATCTATCATAGAAATGGCAAGTATATGAACAACATATAAAGGCAGCAGTGTAGTAAGAGCAGCATATAAAGTATACGTAGAGCAAGTAATATCATTACAGGAAAGTAACCTTAGCTTATAAGAATGCACATAAAGATTTATAAGTTAAGGGGTCATTTTTCAAGGCTTCAATCGTATAAGATATCACATACTAGTTATACGATGGGGTCTCAGGTTATATGTAGGTATGTGTGTTGTGATATGTTATGCCATGTTTCATGCAAGTGCAACACACACACATGACTCTATGCGCATATACCTTTATTTTCCCCATTTGGAGTTAGCTAAACTCTCAGGTACCTCACATAGTGTTAAACAGAGGCAGTGGGTTGGGCCTCCCCACTCCTAGGTCGGCATTCACAATACCTAACCTATACCTTGTGTACTACTCGGTACACCCACGTTCGGGTGTTACGGAGTCTCTTGTACTAATGCTAGCAACCACCAGTCCTTTCTTGGCTAAGTGAATACTTAGACTCGCCGAGTCAACGTATCAACGTCGGTGTGAACAACCGTCAAATATCGAGGACCCACCATTTCATGCACATGCACACATGTTATAAGAGCTTTCGAGCCATCAGCTCTTAAGATGTAAACCATCTTATCAAACACCGATCCCACTGCTCGTGAACCTACACCAACTGTCCTCCCGAAATTACGGGGTGAGTGTATGTGACGGTGATTATTAAGGTTACTCTTTTAGTCTATTATTCTTATAGTTTACGTTAACCTTGGACTTCCCAGGGCATTCCCTATGAAGGGCTCTTGAGGGCTCTAGGATCTAAGATGGGTTGATGCCCAAAGTTCTATTTCCCAAGGCACTCACTTTTATGAGTATATATTATTTATCAAACCTCTTTCCCAAGTTAACTCTTTATTAACCATATGTGAATTTATATACTTCCCGGGAGAAGACGAAACATCGTCGACCCCAAGTGCAACCCCATCTCCAAATTACCTAGTGCACTCCGGACGTGGCCCTAAGGGTGACCTTATCATGACTGCACCCAAACCTAGTACACCCACTATAGCTTCACCCACGTGTGGTTTACTATTCCACCATGAAACCAAAAAGTTCACTATAAGCAGATCATGTGATCGATCCAAGTGTCCGAAGGTAAACACTCTGAATACTTGTCTACAATCAAAAAATTATTACTGGGAGTCTACCATGATATATCAAGACCCAAACTAGAACTAGGTATTTTTCCTAATTAAATCAACCCTTATTTTAATTTTCCAAAAATCATTCCTCCAATGATTTTGAACATGAACTATAAGAATCTCTCATGCAATGACAAAACAAAAATTTATAGAGCCTCTTATTGACTAAATAACATCAGGGTATAAGTTTAATAATTTTCTAAAAAGTCATTTTACCATAAATCAAAATTCAAATCTCTGATGGAAAAGACTATTTAGAAAGCAAATACAAGATTTTTTAATCTAAAAATTATAGAATAATTAATAGGATACTATAATGATCAGAAACCATGTTTGCCCAAATTTCATAATTTCTATCGCAATTTGACTATTTATTTTAAATTACAAAATATTTTGCCTCAAGGACAACTTGTGAAGGAACTACTATGAATACTCTCCTAAAAATTGTAATAAACTTAAAAAGACTTTAGAAAAACATAAGAAGTTCAACAACCAAATTTCATAGTTTTTCAGGACCAATTAAGCACATAAATAAATAAATTCAAGAATACTATAAACAAAAGATGTGTGAAGTAGGTACTGTAAATATCCATCTAAATGTTTTCATAAAATTTCCAGAACACTATGTTATCCCTAGGACCTCTCCTGCCAAGATTCAGATTTTTCCAAAATATATTGACCAGCAAACTAATTTATACCAACATAATTGAATTAGGACACATTGTGAATAATCTACCCAAACTACACATCCAAAAATTATACCAAAATTTATAGGGGATTCTTGCGTCATAAAAGCATCCCTCGCAAAATTCCAAGACATTACCAAGGTATTTGACCGTTCATTTTAGGAGTAAAGTAAAAGACACATTTTTAAATTAATCGAGAAATAAATTTATAAGTATTCCCAAAATTCCCATAAAATTTCTCAAGTGATAATAACAGGGATAAAACTGAAAGTCCAAGTTTCACTGACTTCTATGGAGGTTTCAACCTATGTCCTTTAATAAGTCCAAAAGTGCACTTTTAGGGTTTACACTAGACCCCATGGCCAACCATACTAGAACCCTACTTTTTTTTCTTAAAGTGGTGTATTATGAATTTTTAAGTGTGTGACCTAATATTCACCCCAAGGGGATGAGGGGAGACCACTTAATTTCCTCAAGGCACCCCAAGAAATTCCTAGGTCAAATATGGCCCACTTGACCAAATCTTTTTTTCAACACCCACTATTCGAATCAAGCCCAAATATACTAAACTATTAATCAGAGACCTATTATGGCCCTAAAAGCCTCTCTCCAAAAAATTGGTTAATTTTAAAGTTATTTACCACATTAAATAAATCCCATTTGATTTATTTAACTTCTACCAAAACCCTAGGAAATTTATCTCGAAAAAATTCAATTTCTAGATAAGACCTAGTCCCTATCTAAACAAGCTTGTTAACCCCTCAGTCAGCAACACCTACAAGATGCCAAGGTCCTATTTCATTATTTGCGGACTCAATTTGGCTGTCCACATGGCCCGATGACTCGGCATAGTTCTAAGGTTTCTGGCTTATCATAGGCGGACTCGGTTTGGCAGTCCGCCAAGTTCTGCAGAGCAGCAGTCCCAAGGCTGATCCCACTTCGGCGGACGCGGTGTCCAGTCCGCCCAGGCCGTCATCCTCCAGCAGGATCATGACTTGCAGCAGCAGATGGAAGCTCCAGCCCGCGAGCCCAGTCCACCCATTTTGCGCGGACTGGTGTGTTTTTCTTTTTTGCTTCTCGTCACTGCTACCCGGTTCTCCTGTACCCCGGGTAGTCTGTCATTTTAGCCCTGCCCGTTTGGCAGTCCCCCATCCTATAAATAGGGGGGAGGTGGTGCACCCAAAGCACGCTGACTCGTGCCTAGGAGCCTACTTGTTAAAGGTAGCGGACTCGAATCTCAAGCTTTGCGGACTCCAGCTTGCTCAGCTCTTGCCTCTTCCTCTTTTCCTTCACTTGTAATCAAACCCTTCTTCAGTCAAAGAAAAGCTCGTCGCTAGAGAGGCATTCAGGTCGCGACGGGCGAAGTCTATTTTTGCCGTGGCTCACGGCCCTGCTGTTCTTCTTGCTCTTGTCTGCTTAGTAGATTACTACTCGCAGTCTCTCTTTCCCCTTCTATTCCCCCGTGCTCGAACTGTTAGCTGGTGGTGCTCGACCCCCTTTCCATTTTCGTGAATTAACAATTAACACGCGACCTTCAGATTCGTGTAGTATTTCGAATACAGCGGACAGACATGTCAGACCGCCGAGCTCGCTACACAGACCGCTCCAGCTCTTCAGAAGATTATCTTTGGGATGCAATCGAGCAGGCTCGTTTTGAGGCCGAGTAATTCCGCAGATAGACTGATCAGCGTCTTGATATAATCAGTCAGGCCTTGCTTGTGTTGACCCAGCGGCTTGCTCCCCAGGCCGCAGTAGAGCCTGCGGACTCGCCAGTCCGCCATACCCCAGCTCACCGAACTTCGCTTCGGTAATCTCCAGTCACTCCTCACCATCCTGCTCAGTCCGCCGCCCCTCTGCGCCCTCAGGAGGAGCAGTTCGCCTCCTTCATGAATTTTTTCAGAGAAGCAGCCAGGGGCACTCCTTCCCTCCAGCTCCATTTCGCTGATCGCCAGTACGCCGAGCCCGCGGACTCCCCAGCTTCAGTCCGCCCTTTTTACCCTGCCGAGTTCGAGACTCCGCCTCCCTTCGTCGATCAAATCCGATGGGAGTCGGCTCCAAGCAACTTCAAGGAACCCCGTCTTCCATTCTACTCAGGGGAGACTGATCCAGTCGCCCACCTCCAAGCGATCGAAGGGGTAGTTGCACTGAGATGCCTCGCCGATGCCATCAAATGCAAACTTTTGGTTACCACTCTCGAAGGACAGGCGAGAGAGTGGTTTTATGAGCTGCCTTCGGGCACGATTTCTTCCTTCGCTGATCTTCGCAACGAGCTATTGCTGAGGTTTACTACCTCAAGAAAGAGAAAATATGGACCAGCTGCTCTCTCCGAGATGAAGCAAAGGGACAACGAATCAGTTGCACGATTCGTTGATCGCTTCCAGAAAGAGATTCAGGGGGTAAGGAACATGAACCCTGACTACTATAAGGTTGCCTTGATTCATGGCCTCCGGGAAGGCCCCTTAAAGTTTAAAGCAACAACGAAGGCACCGAAAACATACCAGGAGTTGATAGCCATTGTTAATCGCTTCATTGAAGGCGAGAACGCCAACCCCACCTATGTCTTATCCCTGACAGCTAAGGCTGAAGGAAGGGATGCATCCGGCTCTTCTTCTCATAGAAACCACCATCACAGCAAACCCCGTCGCCCTGATTTCCAGCCTCCTTCTCAAAGGGGCCGGAATTTCCGCCATAAGAAACCCTTTCTCGGTCATCAACAGTTTCAAGATCAGAGACTATCGTTGGTCGCCACTCGCGCCATACCGCTGCAAGCGCTTCCCATCCTCCAGCAAGCAGCCCTGCCTGCTCCGAGCCAGTGTGATACCAACTCCATGGAGGAGATTACAGGTTTGGATCTTGACAAAGTTGTAACACCCCCATAACAGAAGGTCCAGCTGGAACCCGACGCCATATACCACAGACAGTCGGAAGGGTTACATAAGAATATCCAAACATTCCAATTAAGACTACTCGTCCTACACAGAGCATTCTAGCGGAAGCTTTTAAAAGTAGAAAGAACCCAAAATTGAATCCAAATAAAATGAATGTCCACAATTACTACCACTGGAATGAAATAATAATACACTAAAAGAAACTTGGCCTTATGGCCTTACAGAGGTTCACTTAATTAAATAATGTTTTTCATACATCAGCTCGCAGGACGGCCACACATGAAAAAAGTAAAGTACAACTATTCTTTACGCCCTTCGAGGGCCAGCACAGCAACATGGGCTCCAACCCGCTATCTAGCACTCGGCTCCGCAGCACCTGCAAGCAACATTCCACCGCATGGTGGCAAACAAAGCAATGGTCAGCCAAAGCCGACCAAATTATAACGACCCCGCCCCTTACTCGGGACGGCGGTGCTCTTTCCCTGCATACCATTAGCCCAATAAAATAATAAAGCGCAATTACACTACGCCACAGGTGTAGGCTCGCACGGCCAAACACCCCGTGCACTCAGGGCACATTAACGGTGAATCCTGACACTTCAGCATCTTCACCACCATCCCAAAGATGGCAACCACGTGAGCATTCAGCCTTTCTGACCACCGTCTAAGGCTCCCAACTATGGCAACGGCTAGTCCCCTTTTCGGGTCTCTCGCACCGAACCACATAGCCTAGGTCCAATTCCACTTGCCCGTTGCTCACACCACGTAGTCACATTAAGACGTACGCACGAGCCAAGCTTCTCTCGGATCCCAAAACTTTCCAAACAATCACATAACCCAGTTATGTTCAAGGCCGGTTCCCTGACCGCCAAGTTAGCAGAACACGTTTCCGTTCAATTTTCCGGGTGCGCCTTGGTGCTAACCTCCAAGGAACCCTGCTGCAATCTACCGCATAGAAACACGAAAACACAAAGCACAGAGTCTTCTCCGGCAAAACATATCAAATACAACATCACCGATCCAGACAATACACGTCCGGGTAGGCTTCACACACAATGCCTATGCCCGTACTTCGATTTCGGATTCTATATGCAACACAAGGGGGACTATTCACATCAACCCCAAGGAACACCACGCACTCACCGCACACTCGTGGGAGCGGGATTCCCTACGCAGAAAGGAAGAGCTTCACATGCTCAAGTAGAGAATCGTTACCCTTGTAGTCTGCTTTTGCACCATGGAAAAACTACACGGATAGAAGTCTTCGCAATGACCTTTCCTCCACGGATCTGCTCTCAGATCTCAAAACGGTGCTCTGATGCTCCGCCGGCGGCCGAAATCCTCCTTCTTCTTCCTCCTCTCTCAACTCCTTGGAAAGAGAAAGCTTGGAGAGAAATGAAGGATTAACTCCCTTGTTCCCGGCCTTAATAGAGCAGGAAACCATCTGGGTCGTTGGATCTTATTTAAAGAAAATGAATGGCTCAGATCCGCTCAAAAATCCCCAAACCTAGGCCGAACACGGCTTGGCACACGGCCGTGTCCCAGGCCGTGTGCCTCGATCCAGGCATGATTGTCGAACACAGAGACTCACACGGGATTAGACATGCCCGTGTCCCACCTAACATGCCCGTTTCGGGTCCCTCAACAGGCCCGTGACCGGGGGCGTGTCACATATAACCGCCACGGCAGCGGACACGACCCAACCAAATACGGGTACGGACACGGGTATGAACACGCCCGTGTCACCCGAAAATCATCGAGAAACTATCGTCGATTGTCGAACGTATAACACGGGCACAAACACGGTTAGGCACACGCCCGTGTCAAATGACACGCCCGTGTCATTTAGCCGTGTTACTAGTCGTGTCCTTCTCGGGATGAAAATGGCTAAAACACCAGCCAGACACGGCCTTGGACACGCCCGTGTCCTGGGCCATGTACCCCAATACCGGTACCAAAAATCCCTTTTTACGCGACCAACTCAAATACAATTTTCGGGGCGTTACAAATCTCCCCAACTTAAGGAATTTCGTCCTGAAATTTAGTAAAGGTACACAAATCTAAATAATACCTGAGTGGAATAACTCAGGGTATTCCTCCAACATAGCTTGCTCTCGCTCCCATGAAAGCTCCTCACATCCGCAATTATCCCAACAGACTTTAACCATTCGGACCTCCTTGTTGCGGAGTCGTTTGACTGCAACATCTTCAATACGTACTGGCTTGACCCTTGTTGTCAACTCATAATCAACCGGTGCTTGATTGTCCGCAATGATCTGCGAAGGCTCTTGCACCGCCTTACACAACACCGACACGTGGAACACGTCATGTAGCCCACTCAATTCCGCCGACAGCCTCAATCTATACGCCGCCTTGCCAACCCGCTCCAGGATTTCAAATGGTCCAAGGTATCTCGGACTCAACTTCTTCAAGCGTCGAACCCACGAGACACCCTTGAACGGCTTAATTTTAAAGTACACACAGTCGCCAACATTGAACTCTGCATTCCTATGTTTGGCGTTATAGTACTTTGACTGTATATCCTGAGCGATCTTCAACCGTTCTTGAATTGTCCGTATCACTGAGGTGGCATCTTCCACTACTTGACATTTGTAGAGCTTCGACTCGCCCGTCTCCAACCAAGACAACGGCGTGCGACACTTTCTGCCGTACAAGGCCTCGAAAGGCATCATTCCAATACTTGCCTGAAAGTTGTTGTTATACGCAAACTCCACCATGTACAGGTGATCTTCCCACTGCTTTCCAAAATCTAGGACACACATCCGAAGCATGTCCTCCATCGTCCGGTTGACCCTCTCGGTTTGGCCATCCGTCTGCGGATGAAAGGTTGTACTGAACTTTAGCTTAGTACCCAACAGACTATGCACCAACCTCAAGTCATTCGACGTGAAGCGTCCATCTCGATAACTAACAATACTACGGGGCACACCATGCAATCGTACAATATTCTCCACATAGAGTTTGGCTAACTTTTCCACCGGATCTTCCTTCCTGACCGGGATAAAGTGTGACACCTTTGTCAACCTATATACGACCACCCAAATGGCGTTGTTTCCCTTCTGTGACTTCGGCAAACCATGCATAAAATCCACAGATATGTCATCGAATTTCCATTCTAGGACAGGTAGGGGCTTCAAGAAACCTTCGGGCTTCTGGCATTCTGCCTTCACCAATGAACAAGTACGGCACTTGGCCACATAAAGTGTTACATCCTTCTTCAATCCTAGCCACCAGAATAATTTCTTCATGTCTCTATACATCTTCGTGCTTCCCGGGTGGATTGAGTACTTAGTATGATGAGCCTCATACATCAACTCCTCCCGAAGATTATCCGCACTAGGAACGCATAGGCGACCGTCCTTCCTTAGCAACCCATCCTCAACAGCAAACTAGGAATTTGACCCATCCAATGATTCATCCAAGATCTGCTTCATGCTGTTATCCTGAAACAAAGCCCACCGAACTCTATCAGCTAGGTTACACTGCACCTCTGTCCAAAACAATTTCGCCACAGCACTAGATTACTTGTCGACGCAAGATATCTCCAAAGCCTCCAACTCATGGACCAATCTCTCATCATGTACCGATAACCAGTTGGCCTGCACCGGAGTCCTGTGACTCAACGCATCCGCCACTGCATTTCCCTTCCCAGGCACATATTGAATCTTGAAAGTGTAGTCCCCTAAGAACTCCATCCACCTACGCTGCCTCATGTTCAGATCCTTTTGATCCAACAGGTACTTCAAGCACTTATGGTCGGTGTAAATATCGACCTTCACACCGTACAAGTAGTGCCTCCAACGCTTCAGAGAGAATATCACGGCCGCTAACTCTAAGTCGTGAACCGGATAATTCCTCTCATGAACCTTCAGTTGTCGTGAACCATAGGCTATCACTCTCCCATGTTGTAGCAGAACACAACCCAAACCACTGCCCGAAGCATCACTATAGATCTCAAACCCTTCGGTTCCACTTGGCGAACATAAAATAGGCATCGTGGTCAACTGTCTCTTCAATTCTTCAAAAGCCTGTTCGCACTCCGGAGACCACACAAACTTCTGATCCTTCCTAGTCAACGTCGTGTGTGGTAGCGCTATCCGCGAGACGTTCTCTACGAAGCTCCTATAGTAGCTAGCAAGCCCCAGAAAACTCCGGACCTCTACCACTATAGTCAAAGCAGGCCACTCCTGTATCGCCACTATCTTCGCCGGATCCACAGCTATCCCTTCTCCACTGACAACATGACTAAGGAACGCTATCGAGGAAAACCAGAATTCACACTTGGAGAACTCAGCATACAACTGATTCCTCCTCAACGTCTCCAACACCATGTGTAGATGATTGTAGTGATCCTCCTCGTACTGTGAGTACACCAGGATATCATCGATAAATACTATCACGAAACGATCCAGGTACTCTCTGAACGTCCTGTTCATCAGATCCATAAACACGGATGGCGCATTGGTCAAACCAAACGGCATGACCGTGAACTCGTAATGCCCAAACCGCGTACTGAATGTTGTCTTTGGGATGTCGCTCTCCCTTAACCTCAACTGGTAGTAACCAGATTTCAGATCGAACTTCGAATACACCGTTGACCCAACCAACTGATCAAACAGATCATCAATCCTCGGAATCGGATACTTATTCTTTTCCGTAAGCTTGTTCAATTCTCGGTAGTCAATACAAAGCAGCAAGCTCCCATCTATCTTCTTAACAAAGAGAAACTAGTGCGCTCCAAGGTGACGAACTTGGACGCACATATCCTTGCTCCAACAACTCTTGCAGTTGCACCTCTAACTCCGCCATCTCTTTTGGCGCTATACGATACGGAGAGTGTGACACCGGTTTGGCACTACCCCGAACCACCTTAACCACATGAGGGGCAGACATCAACGTCTTACTCGACCCCTTTCATGCCCGCAAATGTCGTCTCATGACTAGCTCTCAACTGACCCACTAGCAACTTCGATCAACATATGCCTGCTTCTCCGAGAGCCTGACCATACTAAAGATCACGTCGAACTCTCCTAGCGGTAGTAACAACGCTTGCAAATCAAACTATTGACTCACAATCCAGACCTAAACGCAACAGATTCTATCCACGCGCATTGAGCACTACTAGTCAACAACAGATCCATTATGTCTTTTGCCATCGGAAGATGTACTCCGACATGCAATACAATTCCTTTGGGTAAACAGGGACGCGAAGCCCCCTAAACGAACGGTGCTCTTGCCAAATAAACAAAAGTCAGGACAAATCTCAACACCAATAGTTCTAAGCTAACATGCACAAGGAAGACATGTATTTACAGTTAACTGCTATAACTTTAAACCGTACATGTATCCACGACAGCGAGCTTTCTGGCCTCCTACTGGCCTCGGCTGTACACTTCAGACTTCCTCTCGGACTTTGCACGTCCGCTCCAACACTCACGAGCAAAATGCCCCGTCTTCCCGCAGTTAAAGCAAGCACCCGAGGTTCGGCCTGTAGTTTCCCCTGAAGCACCAAAAATAGGGGCTGGACCCGAAGTCCTAGCCTTCTTATACCACCTACGATATCCAGACTTTTAGGTAGCCAGCATTTTAAACTCTGTTTTCTTGGCACTAGAGTCCTCAACCGCTCCTGACGTAGATTCCTTAGTCTTCTGAGCACCATCTCAACAAGCTTGGAAAAAGTGCGCTTTCTTGCCACAAGTATGACAGTTATAAGTAACCTTGCTAGTCGATGTTCTAGTCTTTTTCTTCAGCATTCTACGAGAAGCACCTCTCATAGGACTTGCAGAGTTCGATACCCTACTCACTAGTATCTAGTGAATTTCTCTCATATCCACTTCCAAAGATCTAGCCGACTCCACCAAGGCTCGGAATCCCATTAGTTTTGGTCCTAGAAGTAGAATTCGCAGTTCGTCGCGCAGACCACTATAGAATCTATAAACTATAGACCACTCGTTCTCCAACTCAAAGCATGGGTAGCGGCTTATCAAACGAAACGCCTGCAAATACTCATCAACTGAGTGCATACCCTGCACCAAGCACATGTTCAACGGCTGACCTGATGGCCTTCTAAATATCACTTGATCCAACACACCACCCGGCATTGAAGTCATCTCAGGGACAGAAGGTTGCACATTTCTTCCCTGCTGTGCACTAGTCATAGCGAGCACCACTTCAACGATCCTTCTTATGGTTTCAAACGAAGGAGGGGACTCAAGCACGCTACCGGGTGCACTATAATCCTCAGAAACCAGATGTTATGTCGGCTTTGCGCCACTCCCGGTCACCTATAGTCGTACAAAACACCAATAAGTGACCAAACAAAATTGCAAAAAGCAATTATAGGAACGCGCAGGTTCATCAAAAACGAGTATTTTTCATTCTTAAGTGGACATTCATGGGTTCTTTTTAATGCTATAACGATGACGCACACATGTTCTCACCACCCCTTAAAAGAATTCGCCCACGAATTTAGTTAAGCCTGACTGTAACCAGAAGTTTGATACCAAATTGTAACACCCCCATCCGTCACATGGCATATAACAGAAGGTCCAGCTGGAACCCAACGCCATATACCACAGACAGTCGGAAGGGTTACATAAGAATATCCAAACATTCCAATTAAGACTACTCGTCCTACACAGAGCATTCTAGCGGAAGCTTTTAAAAGTAGAAAGAACCCAAACTTGAATCTAAATAACATGAATGTCCACAATTACTACCACTGGAATGAAATAATAATACACCGAAAGAAACTTGGCCTTATGGCCTTACAGAGGTTCACTTAATTAAATAATGTTTTCCATACATCGGCTCTCAGGCCGGCCACACATGACAAAAGTAAAGTACAACTATTCTTTACGGCCTTCAAAGGCAAGCACAGCAACATGGACTCCAGCCCGCTATCTAGCACTCGGCTCCGTAGCACCTGCAAGCAACATTCCACCGCACGGTGGCAAACAAAGCAACGGTCAGCCAAAGCCGACCAAATTATAACGACCCCACCCCTTACTTGGGACGGTGGTGCTCTTTCCCTGCATACCATTAGCCCAATAAAACAATAAAGTGCAATTACACTACGCCACAGGTGTAGGCTCGCACGGCCAAACACCCCGTGCACTCAGGGAACATTAACGGTGAATCCTGACACTTCAGCGTCTTCACCACCATCCCAAAGATGGAAACCAAGTGAGCATTCAGCCTTTCTGACCACCGTCTAAGGCTCCCAACTATGCCAACAGCCAGTCCCCTTTTTTGGTCTCTCACACCGAACCACATAGCCTAGGTCCAATTCCACTTGCCCGTTGCTCACACCACGTAGTCATATTTAGACGTACGCACGAGCCAAGCTTCTCTCGGATCCCAAAACTTTCCAAACAATCACATAACCCGGTTATGTTCAAGGCCGGTTCCCTGGCCGCCAAGTTAGCAGAATACGTTTCCGCTCAGTTTTCCGGGTGCGCCTTGGAGCTAACCTCCAAGGACCCCTGCTGCAATCTACCGCGTAGAAACCCGAAAACCTAAAGCACGAAGTCTTCTCCGGCAAAACATATCAAATGCAACATCACCGATTCAGACAATACACGTCCGGGTACGCTTCACACACAATGCCTATGCCCGTACTTCGATTCCGGACTCTATATGCAACACAAGGGGGACTATTCACATCAACCCCAAGGAACACCACGCACTCACCGCACACTCGCGGGAGCGGGATTCCCTATGCAGAACGGAAGAGCTTCACATGCTCAAGTAGAGAATCGTTACCCTTGTAGTCCGCTTTTGCGCCATGGAAAAACTATACGGATAGAAGTCTTCGCAACGACCTTTCCTCCACAGATCCGCTCTCAGATCTCAAAACGGTGCTCCGATGCTCCGCCGGCGGCCGAAATCCTCCTTCTTCTTCCTCCTCTCTCAACTCCTTGGAAAGAGAAAGCTTGGAGAGAAATGAAGGATTAACTCCCATGTTCCCAGCCTTAACAGAGCAAGAAACCATCTGTGCCGTTGGATCTTATTTAAAGAAAACGAATGGCTCAGATCCGCTCAAAAATCCCCAAACCTGGGCCGAACACGGCTTGGCACACGGCTGTGTACCAGGCCGTGTGCCTCGATCCAGGCACGATTGTCGAACACAGAGACTCACACGGGCTCAGACACGCCCGTATCCCACCTGACATGCCCATATCGGGTCCCTCGACATACCCGTGACCGGGGGCATGTCACATATAACCGCCACGGCAACGGACATGACCCAACCGAACACGGGTACGGACACAGGTATGAACACGCCCGTGTCACTCGAAACTCATCAAGCAACTATCGTCGATCGTCGAATGCAGAACACGGGCACAGACACGGTTAGGCACACGCCCGTGCCAAATGACACACCCGTATCATTTAGCCGTTTTACTAGCCGTGACCTTCTCGGGATGAAAATGGCTAAAACACCAGCCAGACACGGCCTTGGACACGCCCGTGTCCTAGGCCGTGTACCCCAATACCGGCAACAAAAATCCCTTTTTACGCGACCAACTCAAATGCAATTTTCTGGGCGTTATAGAGGTCATCCAGATCTTGTAGAAGAAATCAGAAGAGAAGAAACAAGGGCCTTAGAGAGAGTGGAGGCCAAGAAACAATGCGCATTTCAGCCAGTTCCACAAAGAGAAGGGTCACTTGACCAAAGATTGCAAAGCCCTTCGTCTGCTGATAGAGAAACTTCTTGCTGAGGGCAAGATTGATTTGAGCAAGAAAGACTCTTCTTCGAAGCCTTCCACCTCCAAAGGCAAGGAGGTAGCTGAAACTTATCAAGAATGAGTGGAGGTAGAGGAGAAAGGCCATCTGGGGCCAATCAACATTCCGGTTGAATGCTTTGATTTGGATGATGAAGGAGTCATGGGGCGACTCTTCTTTATTCACGGTGGGGCAGGAACCGAGTCTACTTGGAAGTCCTCGATCTTAAGGGTCACTCGAGCAGAGGTGGCCTCTTCCTCTTCCACTGCTCCACCGAGCGAGGTCATCACTTTTGGCCAAGCTGATCTGCCTCAAACATCAAATCCTTTCGATGATGCAGTTGTGATTAAGGCATTTATTGGGGATTTTACGGTTTACAGGATTCTCATTGATACTGGAAGCTCAGTCAACATGTTGTTTAAATCGACCTTTGAGGCCCTGAGGACTGGAAAACCACTACTTTCGACCGAAGTGCCACTCTACGGCTTCTCTGGGGAGAGAAAAGAAGTTGAAGGAAGAGTCACCCTACCAGTAAAGCTTGGAGGAGCAACCAAGCAGGTAAAATTCATAGTGGTTGACGCTCCCAGCAGTTATCACACCATCTTCAGCAGACCTTTGTTGAACAGGTATCAAGCGATGGTCTCAACTTACCATCTCGCGATCAAGTTTTTTCCCGATGGACGGATGTGCCGGGTCAGGAGTGACCCAAGGAGAGCAAGGCAATGTTATGTTCGCACTGTTAACATGGTTGATGCCAGTCCTTCCATTGCTCCAGCAGCAGCTGCAGAAGCCTCTCCAAGTTCAAAAACTGCTGCTGATGGAGGAGCTCACCTGGAACCTGCCCAGGGGATGCAAGGAGTCCCCATTGCTGAGGGGGAGGAGAGAAAGCTCTCCGTCAACTAGGAGTTGCCTGAAGATCAGAAGGCCGAGCTGATCTCCTGCTTACTGAAGAACCTGGATGTCTTCGCCTGGTCAGCAGAGGACATGACGGGCGTGGATCCGGATGTTGCTTGCCACCACCTTAATGTTGGTCCCAACTTCAAGCCTGTGTAGCAGAAGAAAAGAGATATGGCAACGAAGCTTGCTGAACCAATAAGAGAGGAGGTCGCGAAGCTCCTCAAGGCAAATTTCATTAGTGAAATTCAATACCCTACCTGGATATCCAATGTTGTAATGGTTAAAAAAACCAGGAGGGAAGTGGCGCATGTGTGTAGACTTTACAAAACTTAATAAAGCGTGCCCCAAAGATTGTTACCCCTTGCCTCAGATAGATTCTTTAGTTGATTCTGCGGTAGGGTACTCCTTTATGAGTTTTTTAGATGCATTTTCTGGTTATCACAAAATAAGAATGCATAAACCTGACGTTCCTCATACGTCATTCATTACCAATGATGGTTGCTACTGTTACCTTGTGATGCCCTTTGGGCTTAAAAATGCTGGTGCAACCTACCAACGCGTGATGGGCCGTGTATTTAAGCAACAGAAAGGAAGAAACATAGAAGTATATGTAGACGATCTCTTGATCAAGAGCAAGTCTTTTTCGCTGAACTTGCAAGATCTAACAGAGACGTTCGCTACTCTGCATAGATATAAGATGAAGCTCAACCCGTTAAACTGCACCTTTGGGGCGAGTAAGGGGAAGTTCCTTGGTCATCTCCTTACTCCAGAGGGACTTGCCCCCAATCCAGACAATGTAAAAGCTATTTTTGATATGCCACCCCCCCCCCTCGTTCACCTAAGGAAGTTAAACAGTTAGGGGGGAGGTTAACAGGTCTTGAGAGGTTCCTCTCTCGGGTTGGAGACAATAGTTCTTCTTTCTTTAAAACTCTTCGAGGAGCGTCCAAGTTTGAATGGACAGAAGAGTGTTCTCAGGCCTTTGAGCAGTTGAAGAAGCAGCTAACTTCAACACCTTTGCTCCAGAGTCCCCGGTCAGGGGAGATGCTTTTCTTGTACTTAGGATTTGGCCCTGAGGCGGTCAGCTCTGTTCTTTTTCGAGAAGAAAGCAGGAAACAGTTCCCGGTTTATTATGATAGCCATATTCTGAAAAGTGCAGACATACGATATCCGATTCTGGATAAGTTAGCCTTGGCACTAGTCATGTCTGCTCGCAGACTCCGTCCATACTTCCAAGCGCACTCAATTCAAGTTATTACTGATTAACCTTTAAAAAGTGTGTTGGAGAAACCGGAGCATTCTGGCAGATTAGCCAAATGGGCAATAGAATTGAGTGAATTTGAAATTTCTTATGTGCCCATGACAGCCATCAAAGCTCAAGTTCTAGCAGACTTCCTGATTGACATAGCAGAGTCCAGTTTTGATCAAGCAGAAAGGTCTCCTTTGGCTTGGACCATCTATGTTGATGGTGCCTCAGGCAGAAATTCTTCTGGAGCAGGAGTGGTTCTGATCAACCCAAACGACATCAAATTGGAGCAGGCCATCAAGTTCTACTTTCCGGTGACCAATAACCAGGCCGAGTATGAAGCTTTGCTAGCAAGCTTGAGACTTGCAAGAGAACTTGGAATTGATCATGTTCATATCAAGACTGATTCTCTGGTGATGGCGTCACAAGTCCTTGGTAACTTTGAGACCAGAGAGCCGATTTTGAAGAAATATCTTGCTCTTGTGAAAATAGATGTCGGCAAATTCAAAAGCTTTACCATTGAGCACAGCCCTAGAACAGAAAATGAGGAGGCAGATGTTCTTGCCAAGTATGGACTGCCATCAGGAGGAACAACTTCCGAACTCTTCCACCCGACAGTGAAGGAAGGAGAGTTGATGCAGGTCGATCAGCGTCCCTGCTGGATGGATCCATTCATTCTTGATCTGTCAATAGGGAACTTTCATCATTCAATCAAAGATCAGAAAAAGTTCAGGATAAAAGCAGCTCACTATTACTTAGTAGCAGGAATCCTCTACAAAAAAACATTCCTCTCTGTCATGCTAAGGTGTGTTTCAGAAGAAGAAGCTCCAGCTATTTTGCAAGAAGATCATTCTGGTGAGTGTGGAAGTCACTCAAGGGCAAGAACACTAGAAAGACGGATCCCGTGGCAGGGATATTTCTGGCCCACCATGAAGAGAGACTCTGAGGCTTACGCCAGAAAATCTGTTCAGTGCCAGAAGTTTGCTCCACTTCAGCATCAAGCCGCTCAGTCACTCAAATCAATTGCAACTCCTTTGCCCTTTGCAGTTTGTGGGATGGATGTCATTGGTCCTTTTCCCATGGCAAGCGGACAACGGCGTTTTATCATAGTGATGATTGACTAATTCAGCAAGTGGATTGAAACAAAGGTATTGGCAAAGACAACAACTCAGGTCATCAAGAATTTCATTTGGGGAGAGATTGTCTACCGGCATGAAATATCAATGGCTATAATCATCGACAACGGGCCACGGTTCAACAACGTAGAGATGATTGATTTTTGCAAGCAGATCAGAACAGAACTGCCATTTGCATCAGTCCATCATCCCAGAATCAATGGCCAAGTTGAAGTATCCAACAAGCAGGTCCTCAATTTACTTAAGAAGAAAGTGTAGAATCTCAAAGGCAGCTGGGCTGATCAACTTCCATCGGTCCTCTGGTCCTTAAGAACAACACCTTCATCCGCAACTGGTGAAACTCCGTTCAAACTTTCTCATGTCTCAGAAGACCTCATTCCAGTTGAGTTTAAAGTTCCATCACCTAGAGTTCTGCTTGCAAGGCAAGGTTTTGAGGACTGGCTTAAGCTGAACAATGAAGAGATGAAATTCAGCGTGGAACACATTGAGGTAATTAGAGACAAAGCAACAATAAGGCAGGAAGAAGTCAAGAGAAGGATGGCCCGATACTTTGATAAGAACGTAAGGATCAAACACTTTCAAGTGGGAGATCTGGTTCTTAAAAAAGTTGACGCTGCTGCAAGAGCCAGCTCAGTTGGAAAACTTAATCCGAATTGGGTCGGCCCCTTAATTATCAAAGAAACATTAAAGAGTGGCGCTTACCACTTGCAAATATACGAGGGGAGGATATGCCACATACATGGAGCGGAGATGATCTCAAACGGTTCTATTCCTGAGCCTCCACTTTTCATTTTCATTCTATGTAATCTCTTCAAGAATCATTATAAGTAAAAGCTGCTTGCTAACATTTCTTCAAGTGTTTACATCTATTCAAACGCAACAGCTAGCACGTTGAGCAAGGAAGATTCCAAAACGGTTCTTTCTTTGAACTCTCTTTTCTCTCTTATGCTGACTTTGCAAAAGCCTCTCATTAATCAAATAATTCATACTAACACTTTTTCTAATGTTCTCTCTTTCTCTCCCGAACATCAATAATTGTTGCCTGATACCATGAGACATCGTCGAGTTCAGCAAGCCTCCCCTAGAGCCGTTGTCATTAGCGTAATGTAACACCCCCTATCCGTCACATAGCATAAAGCAGTAGGTCCGGCCGGGTGCCCGACGCCGTATGCCACAGACAGACCGGGTGGTTACTTATGGAAACCATCCAACCAATCTCAATGTCCTACACAGAGCATTCTAGCGGAAGCAGTTTATAAAAGTTGTAAACAAAGAACCCAACAATAGAGCACGAATGTCCACTACTACAAATTAGGAATGTTATACAAAATACCCAAAACAAGCCTTAAGGCCTTACAAAATGTTTCACTTGAATATTACATGTTTTACAAACCACGGCATGCAGGCCGGTCATACATAAATAAAGCTGTAAACACTTCCAAAAATAGGCCTTCAAGGGCCGGCTTCGCATTCGGGCTTTAGCCCGCTATTGACCGCTTGGTCCAGCAGCACCTGCAAGCAACATACCACCGCACGGTGGCAAAACAAGGCAACGGTCAGCAATGCTGACCAAATTATAACGATCCCGCCCCCAACTTGGGGCGGCAATGCTCCTTACCTGCATTTCATTAGCATAAGCGAGCAATGTTTATGTTTAGCCATTTCATCACAGACGTTGGCTCGCACGGCCACACGCCCCGTGCTCTCAGGGCACATTCTCCGTGAACCAGTTGATGTCACATCAATTAAATCCATTGACATTCCGGACTCACCACCGCCACTTGGACGGCCAAACATATGAGCAATTTGTCTTCCTGGCCTGGGTCACGACAGTTTAAGCCATTGACCGCCGAAGACCCTACTCTATGCCAACGGTAAGTGCCACGTGCCTTTAGGTCTCTTTAACCGAATGACATAGAACGGGTACGGTTCCATCTAACCCGTGCTCACATCGCAACGACAATTTAAGCCATTTGTGCGGGTCAAACTTCCGCCGAGTCCCATTTCCATCACAAGTCACATAACCCGGTTATGTTCAAGTTGGCTCTCAAGCCACCAAGTTGGCAAGATCTCGTATCCGCCCAGTTTTCCGGGTGCACCTTTGGGTTAGTCCCCAAGGCTCCCTGCTGCAATCTACCGCGTAGAAAACCCGAAAAACAACCAATAGCACGGAGTCTTCTCCGGCATTATGCAATGCAGCATCACCGATCCGGACCAACATGTCCAAGTAGGCTTCACACATCATGCCTATGTCCGTTCTCGCTTACGGACTCTAAACAACGGGGACTTCACATATCTACCCGAAGGAACGCCTCCAACTCTCCGCAAACTCGCGAGAGCGGGCTTCCTATGCTAAGAAAGAGAGCTGCTCATGCTCAAGATGAGGATCGTTACCCTTGCGTTCCTCTTTGGCGCCATGGAAAAGTAATCGGATGAAAACCACCGCACTAGCGTTGCCT
Organism: Platanthera guangdongensis; assembly: GCA_039583875.1. Lineage (NCBI taxonomy): Eukaryota > Viridiplantae > Streptophyta > Magnoliopsida > Asparagales > Orchidaceae > Platanthera > Platanthera guangdongensis. The sequence goes on from CM077152.1 coordinate 144,558,935, forward strand.
CCGCGGATCCGGAGTCGGCTCGCGATTCGGAGCTCCGAAGCTCCTCCAATGGCGGGATCTAGCTCCTTCTTCTTCCCTTGGCTCTCCTCTCTCTCTAAGGCTTTAGAAAGAGAACACTTAAGAAAAGTGAGGGTTTTGAAAGCCCATTCACGGGTATATCCCTTCAGGAACAACCCCCAGCAGTTGGATCTTCAGTTAAAGAAATGAACGGCTTCGATTCGGGACTGAAATGCCCAATCTGGACCGAACACGGCCTGGCACACGCCCGTGTCCAGGGCCGTGTTCCGCATTCACCGTCAAAATCGAATCTCCTGGAACCTCACATGGGTATCGAACACGCCCGTGTTCGAGCTGACACGTCTGTGTTCCACCTCACACGGCCGTGTGGCCGGCCGTGTACCCCATGATTTTTCCCCAAAATCAACCCGAGCACTGCACGGGTTCTAGGACACGCCCGTGTCCTTACCCGTGTCACCTTGACACGCCTGGACCCCAGGCCATGTACACGGTATCGACATTTCGTCGAGCGAAAATTGTCGATCTGATGACACGGCCTTGGACACGCCCGTGTCCTAGGCCGTGTGCCTTGTCTCGACGAATCGTCGAGTGAATCTCGTCGACTCCCCGGGACGATCGTCGACACGGGTAGACACGCCCTGCGACATGCCCGTGTTGCAGGCCGTGTGCCAATTCTCAACGAATCGTCGAGAGAATCTCGACGACTTCGCGGCTAAGCGTCGACACGGGTCGACACGCCCTGGGACACGCCCGTGTCCCAGGCCGTGTGCCTGCTGCCAGAACCCAAACTGGCCCAAAACGTCCCCCTTTTGCTCCCTTGAGTTTCGGGGCGTTACACGTAACACCACGAAGACCACGTGTTGCGAGGAGATTTCGCACCGTGTAGTGGGAGCTTGCAGGCTCTAGTGCGGTAGGATACTAAACTTCAGATACCGACTAGTACCTGACCCCGCCTCTGCATTATGGAGGGACAGGGTGGGAGTTAAGCTCTACCATGCCACTTTAGGGATATCGTTACAACATCGATGATCGCGTGTGAAAAGCTATGCCGCTCCGGCCGCACCTGCCCATGGGTCATCTTAGTTTATAACCCTCGAACACTCCGTGGTACCCTCAAGCAGTGCCTGCAGGAGACCCACAGCCTGGTTGATCTTGGAGGAAAGTAATGCCGCTCCGGCCGAAACTGCCAAAAAGATCAACTTTGACTGTACTCCAGGCAAGAGGGCAGGGGACCATTCCGTTAAGTGTGCAAAGCTTGTGGCCCGGTGAGAAAAGTAGTGCCGCTCCGACCGCACCTGCCCACTAGGTCACAAGTCTGCAGCTTACTCTTCACAGGGAATCTATTCAGTGTAGACTGCATTTTTGTTATCCTCTCAGTCTGCCAGTTTTCCTTGGGTTGATCGTATAGCTTGTGGCCCGGTGAGAAAAGTTATGCCGCTCCGGCCGTACCTGCCCTCTTGGTCGCAAGCTATAGATCATTTCATCTATTCAGTGCGGACTGCATTTTTGTTATCCGCTCAGTCCGCCAGTTTTCCTTGGGTTGATCGTATAGCTTGTGACCCGGTGAGAAAAGCTATGCCGCTCCGGCCGCACCTGCCCACTTGGTCACAAGCTATAGATCATTTCTATTAGAATATGTGCGAACTGTGAAATTATAGCCGCCCAGTCCGCAGGATTGGTCCCCGGTTGGTTTTTTCAGCTCGCAGTTTGACAGTAAATATAAGGCTGCCATGCTTGTTGTCATTAAGCTTAAAAGGTTTATTGACAAAGAGAATCGCGGACTGTTATTGGAACTCGTCAGAGTCTGCCTGATCTTTTCGACAACCAACAAAACTTGTCTCATTCTATTTGCGGCGGACAGTGGTCGAATTATTTAATAAAATTTCCTAATTAGCAAGTCAGAAACTTATACAATGCGGATGATCTTTGCATTACCCGGACTGCTACATGGAGATCGAACTTAACTGCATCAGTACGAAAAATTGAGAACATTGTAGGAGACACACTGATATCGGAATATCCTTTTCTATTTAATCAAAAAACAAGTTACATCTTTCATGTATTCGGCGGACTCCAAACTTGAGTCCGCTCTCTTTACAAAAATAAAAACAAAAAATACATTATTCTGCCTCGGCGATCTTCTGTTTCTTCTCTGCAAGGAGTCAGGGCTTGGGCTTTCTGTTGGGTTTCTCTATGAGGATGGCACAACGCTTGTGCACGCAGCGGAAGAATAAAAACATCAAGAAAACCCAAAAGAGATGGGATCGGGCCATGGTAGTTGAATCAAGAAGTTAACATACAACTATGCAAAAATTACCTCAATGGCGTTGAGTCACAACTCAACGGAAATGCTCCAAACTTCGTCTTCTTGCTAGTGGCGAGTTCTACGTGGAATAATATCCACGTCTCTGCAGAAATCCACACGAGCGGGAGAACGCCGAGTTTTCCGTCGCACGGATAATCGGGAAGGATGATGACCACACCTTGCTATTCCACGAACTGCTAGGTCCACGCCAGGAAAAGCAACACCAGCGACGATCGCCGGAGAGGAGGTGGTCGACAGAGCGAGCACGGCGGCGGAACCCTTCCGTCGGCGGGATTCGGGATCGGCGGAGCGAACGAACGGCGGAACACTTCCGTCGGCTTTGATTCGATCAGCAAGCAGATCTTATTATCCCTGAAAACCCTAAGTGTCCTTTTATACCAAAGGCATAAATAGACTTAGGAATATCGTTATCCGCAGACCACCCAGAAGAATAGGGTTCCAGAATCGGTGAGTATCAATCGGCGACAATCGGCGAAGATCGGCGAGAATCACCTAGCAGGTTCGGCGAGAATCAGTCGGCGAGTATCACCTAGGATCGGCGAGAATCAGAGTACAATACTCAACGATTCTCGCCGAATGCAGAGTGGACCATACTCGTCGACCGTCGACCAGCGGTCGACGCTTCTCGTCGATCGTCGAGAATCAGAGTACCAATTCTCGACGATTCTCGTCGATCGGCGAGAATCAGAGTACAATCCTTGACGATTCTCGTCGATCGGCGAGAATCAGAGTACCAATCCTCGACGATTCTCGTCGATCGGTGAGAATCAGAGTACCAATCCTCGACGATTCTCATCGACCTTCGGTCGACTATTCATACCAGTCCTTCAAGGCAACATTTGCCCAACCCGACGATCCTTTAAGGCAACACTTTGCCCATAACCCCATTCAGGTCGGTGATTGGTAACCTTTACCAACACAGTCAATCATCCAACTTCTCCACATCTCTTATGTGCGACCCTGCAGGCTCATATCGCGTTGGCAGTGAGATTACATGTTTGATCACTTCCAGATCACCATGGTAACTCCAACAGACTCCCACTTGATCTTGAAAGTATCAAACCAAAAACCTCACAAACAATGAGCAGCATCTAGCAATGCATCATTGCTCCCCAAGCAATAAGGGTTTATAACTCATGAGCCTTTATGACCAATGTATCAGTGTTGTCTTTGTCCCTTTGTCCCTTACATCCGGAAAGAACTAGAGGCATGGACCGTGTCACCCTCGTAATAGCTCAATCCAAGTTTCTTGATCCAGGACGGACTTCCAGAGAATGGTGAGTCCAATATCACATATTGACTCAACCAAGCATGGTCATGCATTTCTCAATCCAGTTCCATCAAGGGGCCCACGGATGCAACTCCTGTCATGCAGGAGGACAAATCCCATATCTGCTCACACACAAACACCCAAATGATTTGTAACATGCCCAACAACCACCCTTATCATCAACCTTTCTCAAGGAAGACTTTAGATGGCATCAAAGCACGCTCTTCCTCACTTGATGAATGCTGTGACTTCAGGTTAAAGGACCACAACACCATTGTCAATTGAGACCAGCTCGTGACACGATTGGATGACAATCCACAGAGTAGTCTCAGGTTGGGTCTGTCCAGTACAACTTGTTCACAAACAAGTACCCACGTGATGACTTGATATCACAATATCATGACCTGTGAGAACTGGTCATCAGTCAACGCACGTGCTAGCCTTCATGTACCATCATCACCCTTAGCTTCTATGATGATACTCGACCAGGGACCTTTTAAGAATGAAGCTTCAAATAAATCATAGGCTCTCACATTCAAGTCACGTACTTGATATCCCATGGAAGCGAACATTCTAAGGGTATCTATTATGTTAACATTTAACTATCATATAGAAAAGCTCATAATAAAAGAACTTGCCATTAATTATAAGAGAAAAACTAGGTACATTGTTCATCATATGAACAAATAACCAACAAAATACATGTTTACATGCAATCCACAAGATTCTCGCTAGAGTTGATCATTTAGGTATCGTATACCCATCGATCTAGTATGACCATCATGCTTTCTCTGCGCGAGAGGCTTTGTCAGTGGATCCGCAATATTTTCCTCAGTCGGCACTCTGCAAATGTTCACATCTCCTCGTTCAATAATCTCACGAATAAGATGAAACCGCCGAAGTATATGCTTGGAGCGCTGATGGGATCTAGGTTCCTTAGATTGTGCAATTGCACCATTGTTAGCACAGTAGAGAACTACGGGACCAACAATGCTAGGAACTCCATCAAGCTCGCCGATGAATTTCCTAATCCATACAGCCTCCTTCGCCGCATTAGCTGCGGCGATATACTCGGCCTCTGTTGTAGAATCAGCAACTGTCTCTTGCTTGGAACTCTTCCACCTCACAGCTCCTCCATTCAGGCAAAACACAAAACCTGACTGAGACTTGGAGTCATCTCTATCAGTTTGGAAGCTAGCATCCGTGTAACCACTTACAACGAGCTCTTCCTCTCCACCATACACCAAGAACACATCCTTAGTCCTTATCAAGTACTTCAGGACATTCTTGACTACAATCCAGTGACACTCACCGGGGTCTGAATGATACCTGCTAGTCATGCTAAAAGCAAAGGAGACGTCGGGTTGAGTACATAACATCGCGTACATGATTGATCCAATTGTCGAAGCATATGGAATCAATTTCATGCGGTCCTTATCTTCACAAGACTTTGGACACTGGACCTTAGAGAGATTCACACCATGAGACATGGGCAAAAATCCTCTCTTTGACTCAAGCATGTTGAACCGCTTCAACACCTTTTCGATGTACGTACTATGGGTCAAACCCAGCAACTTCTTCGATCTATCTCTATAGATCTTAATACCGAGTATGTAAGTCGCTTCACCCAAATCCTTCATTGAAAAGCAGTTCCCTAGGTTGTTCTTAACAACTTTCAGGGTAGGAATGTCATTCCCAATCAACAGTATGTCATCGACATACAATATCAGGAAGACAACAATGCTCCCACTGATTCGCTTGTAAACACAAGGCTCATCTTCATTCTTGATGAAACCAAACTCTTTGATTTTCTCATCAAAACGAAGATTCCAACTTCGAGAGGCCTGTTTCAGTCCATAGATGGACTTATTCAGCTTGCATATTTTTGTGGCTTCATCTGGGGATACAAAACCCTCGGGTTGTGTCATATACACTTCCTCAAGGAGGTTTCCATTAAGGAAAGCCGTTTTGACATCCATCTGCCAGATCTCGTAGTCATAATACGCAGCAATAGCAAGCAATATCCTTATGGACTTTACCATGGCAACAGGGGAAAAAGTCTCATCATAGTCAATACCATGAATTTGCTTGAAACCCTTAGCCACCAGTCGCCCTTTGAATGTCTGTACATTCCCATCCATGTAGGTCTTCTTCTTGAAGACCCACTTGCACCCTATGGGTCGTACCCCTTCAGGTGGTTCCACCAAGTTCCAAACTTGGTTTGCATACATGGAGTCCATTTCGGATTTCATAGCCTCAAGCCATTTGTCGGAGTCCGGTCCATTCATAGCCTCTTGGTAGGTTGCTGGTTCATCATCATGATCCATAAGCAACACATTACCTATTTGAGACACGAGAAATCCATATCTCTCAGGCTCAAACCTCGGTCTACCAGATCTACGTAGGACTTGTGTTCCCTGAGCAGGTTCTCTAGCTACAACATCTTGTAGTCCTGTCTCAGAATCCAATTCCGGTTCATTCATTATATGTGGTTCTTGAACTTCTTCAAGCTCTACCTTTTAAGTCTTTCTTGATAAGAACTCTTTCTCCAAGAAGACACCAGTCCTTGCGACAAACACTTTGACCTCAGACGGTAGGTAAAAGTAATACCCTTTCGTTTCCTTAGGATATCCCACCAGATAACATTTATCTGATTTGGGTTCCAGCTTGTCAGGCATTTGACGTCTCACGTATGCCTCACAGCCCCAAATTTTAATGAACGACATACTAGGACGCTTCCCAGTCCATATTTCATATGGTGTCTTCAGAACTGTTTTCGTTGGAGCGCGATTCAATGTCATTGCAGCAGTCTTTAAAGCAAAACCCCAAAAGGAAACAAGCAAGTCTGCATGACTCATCATCGAACGTACCATGTCTAACAGAGTACGATTTCTCCTCTCAGATACACTATTATGTTGTGGTGTTCTAGGTGGAGTGAGCTGTGATACAATACCACACTCTTTCAGATGATCACGGAACTCATGACTCAGGTATTCGCCACCTCGATCAGATCGGAGTGCTTTAACCCTTTTACCCAACTGTTTTTCTACTTCATTCTTGAATTCTTTGAACTTTTCAAAGGTCTAGGATTTGCACTTCATAAGATACACATATCCGTATCTACTGAAATCATCAGTAAATGTAACAAAGTAGAAATACCCACCTCTAGTCATGGAACTCATTGGTCCGCATACATTACTATGTACAACACCCAAGAGATCCTCAGCCCTCTCAGTATAACCAGTGAAAGGAGCTTTAGTCATTTTGCCTAACAAACAAGATTCGCATCGCTCAAATGATTCATAATCAAATGAGTCCAAAAGTCCATCTCTATGGAGTTTGGATATGCGCTTCTCGTTGATATGGCCCAAACGACAATGCCAGAGAAATGTAGGGTTCGAGTCATTTGTTCTTAGTCTTTTATTATTTTCTACATTACAGATCAGATGGTCCAAGTTCAAAACATAAAGACCATTAAACAATTGGGCTACATCATAACAAACATCATTCTTAAATATAGAACAACAGTTGTTCTTAATTATAAAAGAAAATCCAATCATGTCCAAACATGAAATAGATATAATGTTTCTAGTTATGGCCGGAACAAAATAACAATTATCTAGTTCTATTACAAGCCCACTAGGCAAAGAAAGACGGTAAACCCCTACGGCTACAGCAGCAACTCTTGCTCCATTGCCGACGCGGAGGTCCACCTCCCCTTTACTCAGCAATCTTCTCCTTCCCAGTTCCTGCACATTTGTACAAATGTGAGAACCACATCCGGTATCCAATACCCAAGATGAAGGAGCAGAAAGGTTTATCTCTATAACGTAAACATTTGAAGCGGAAGTCATACCTCCCTTCAATTTCTGCAGACCTTCAATGTACGAAGGACAGTTCCTCCTTCAATGACCAGCCTTGCCACAGTGGTGGCATTTCCCTTCCTTCACCGTGCTTTTCTTTTTCATCAGTGTTGAAGACTTGGGCTCAAGGTATGACTTAGGTCCCACCTTCGTCTTCTTAGAGCCCTTGGCCTTGCCCTTGCCCTTATGCACCATCAGTATGGGGCTGGCAGGCTTGGCCTTCTTCATATTGATTTCGGCAGTTCTCAACATGCCTAGGAGTTCCGGCAGTGTCTTGTCTATTTCATTCATGTTGTAGTTCAAGACGAACTGCTCATAACTGTCCGGCAACGATTGCAGGATCAGATCTGTGGCCAACTCTTGACCAAGAGGAAAACCCAGCCTCTCAAGGTTCTCTATATACCCAATCATCTTGAGTACGTGAGTCCCTACTGAGTCTCGAACTCCATCTTGCACTGAAACAACGCATTTGTGATGTCGAACCTTTCTTGACGAGCCTGTCCATGAAACATTTTCTTGAGATGCTCGTCAATCTCCTTGCACCCCATGTTCTCATGTTGCTTCTGAAGCTCAGAGTTCATAGTGGCAAGCATAAGGCATTCGACATCTAAAGCATCATTAGTATACTTCTTATAAGTATCCTTCTCAGCACGGGAAGAGTTCCCGGTCGGTACCTCAGGGGCTTCTTCTTCTAAGACATAGAGCTTTCGCTCTTGCCTGAGAACAATTCCCAGGTTCCTGTACCAGTCCATGTAATTAGTCCCACTGAGCTTATCCTTCTCAAGGATGGCTCTCAGAGACAACGTGGAGTGTGAAACACTTGCCATGGAATTCTACAAGAATTTATGCAGAATAAAATCAGTACCAAAATTTCAAATACAATTTATTTTAATTTGAACTCCATCTTATAAGTATCCTTCTCAGCACGGGAAGAGTTCCCGGTCAGCTTTGGCTTTCCTCTCACGATGCGGTTATTTAGGTAGGCAACGCTTGCCAATTGCATTCTCATGCAATTTTTGTATGGTTGGTGAATAACTCCTTACTCGCATCCATCATATGGTGCATGCCAACCCTATGCCTCTAGGCACTCAACCTTTGAGGTCACCTAGTTAAGCTGGACCCGATGTCGACAGTGGGATATCACAATTATCCGCTCGCACCCTTACCAAGATAGATTAATGCACCTTGCTTTGGCAAGCCCACACTTCATCGATCGAGGCAGGAAGAGTGTCATCCATCAGAAGGCATCCGAACACTTAATATTTGATGAAGGGATTTTGATTATAGGTTAACAGTTAACCATGATCAACATTTGATCAATGTGCACATCCAAGGAAAAACAAAATTTTTCTAAAACCACATGCATCCCTTATGTGCACAACCTGACACTATCAACATTTGATAGAAGGAAGGGATAAATCTGAACATCCGGAAACTTCCAAATCCTCAGATTTACATGCATTGGACAAAGGCAAAGACAACTCAACTTAAAGCAGTAGACAAGCTCATCTCTCTATGTTGGATTCAAAATCCAAAACAAACACGAGGGATGGTTACTGCTAAGGAGACTACAATTTCTAACAATTTGAAATTTTCACGAAATTCCAGAAGTTCTTGGAGAAGTACCAAGACTAAATCTAGACATTTAGAACACTTCTAAATCCCTAGGTTTACACGCACTGGAATAACAAAACTTCCAATACAACAATCATGGCCACAACCTCCCTCTGATACCACTGTTGGGTTTCTCTATGAGGATGGCACAACGCTTGTGCACGCAGCGGAAGAATAAAAACATCAAGAAAACCCAAAAGAGATGGGATCGGGCCATGGTAGTTGAATCAAGAAGTTAACATACAACTATGCAAAAATTACCTCAATGGCGTTGAGTCACAACTCAACGGAGATGCTCCAAACTTCGTCTTCTTGCTAGTCGCGAGTTCTACGTGGAATAATATCCACGTCTCTGCAGAAATCCACACGAGCGGGAGAACGCCGAGTTTTCCGTCGCACGGATAATCGGGAAGGATGATGACCGCACCTTGCTATTCCACGGACTGCTAGGTCCGCGCCAGGAAAAGCAACACCAGCGACGATCGCCGGAGAGGAGGTGGTCGACGGAGCGAGCACGGCGGCGGAACCCTTCCGTCGGCGGGATTCGGGATCGGCGGAGCGAACGAACGGCGGAACACTTCCATCGGCTTTGATTCGATCAGCAAGCAGATCTTATTATCCCTAAAAACCCTAAGTGTCCTTTTATACCAAAGGCATAAATAGACTTAGGAATATCGCTATCCGCAGACCACCCAGAAAAATAGGGTTCCAGAATCGGTGAGTATCAATCGGCGAGAATCGGCGACAATCGGCGAGAATCACCTAGCAGGTTCGGCGAGAATCAGTCGGCGAATATCACCTAGGATCGGTGAGAATCAGAGTACAATACTCGACGATTCTCGCCGAATGCAGAGTGGACCATACTCGTCGACCGTCGACCCGCGGTCGACGATTCTCGTCGATTGTCGAGAATCAGAGTACCAATTCTCGACGATTCTCGTCGATCGGCGAGAATCAGAGTACCAATCCTCGACGATTCTCGTCGATCGGCGAGAATCAGAGTACCAATCCTCGACGATTCTCGTCGATCGGCGAGAATCAGAGTACCAATCCTCGACGATTCTCGTCGACCTTCGGTCGACTATTCATACCAGTCCTTCAAGGCAACATTTGCCCAACCCGACGATCCTTTAAGGCAACACTTTGCACATAACCCCATTCAGGTCGGTGATTGGTAACCTTTACCAACACAGTCAATCATCCAACTTCTCCACATCTCTTATGTGCGACCCTGCAGGCTCATATCGCGTTGGCAGTGAGATTATATGTTTGATCACTTCCAGATCGCCATGGTAACTCCAACACTTTCGACATCAATCTCCTAAGAATAGCCCCCCGAGCAACTTCCACTACTGCCATCTGAAACAGTGCTTGTCGCGGACTCGCTATGCGAGCTATTGCCAACAGAGGAAGATGCAGAGGTGTCGGACTCGGCGGACTGTTATCCGCCTTGTTGGCTCGAACCAGTGTCGTCAGCTATTGTCTTGGCTTCCCCGCTTTTTTCTTCTTCTTCTTCTTCTTCTTCTTCTTCTCCGTCTTCTTCTTCTGTTTCTTCTCCATCTTCTTCCTCCTCAACAATGACCTCTTTTCCTTTGGCAGCTCGCTCCATCGCCGCAACCTGCTCTTTCAACTCAGGGAAGAGTTGCAGGAAAGGAACACCGTCCACCCCTTCCTTTGCGAAGCCGCCACAGACAAATTGCTTGATAGCGATCACAACGGTTTCCTTCACAAAGGGGAGCATAGCGGCCTAAAAGTTATCATTTTCTAAGTCATAGGCGACCTGCGAGAAACAAAGGAACAAACATCAGTTCGCGGCGGACTTCAAACTGAGACCGCTGCAAATATAACTTACCCCCAGTTCTTCCTTCTGCTGAGCAACCTTTTTCCCTAGCCGCACGTTTTTTCCTTGATCACCCTTTTTTCTTCTTGAAGTTGCTTGTTTTGTCTGAGCAGGTCTCTGGCCAGGGAACAAACAAAATGTTTCGTCACCAACAGAGGGAGGTCGGCAGCAGCAACCTTCTTAAAGTCGCTCAAGTTACGCTTCCCATAGAGCGTGGAGATCTCGACATGAGCATGGCGGGTTATCTTCGAACTTTTCCACGATGGAAGCGTTGTCGACAAGCAGACATCTTGTTCTTATTGTGTCAGTGGATCATCGGGTTTCCCCTCAGATCCTTCTGGAGGTTGCCAAAGCCCTGCATCGCAAAGCTTTCAAAAGAGGAGCAGTCTGCCACGGGATCCCCTTCTTCTTTCCTCTTTCTTGCGATCTCTTGTTTCCTTGCCCTCTGAGTAGGTGTGAATCCGCTGGGTGTCTGTGGCAGGTTGGCAGGCACAGCCAAGGTCGCTGCAAGAATAGATCAAGGGTTAACACACAGGTCGCTGCAGATACAAACCATAAGTTCGCAGAAGCTTATTTTCTTCGAGTGAAACGCCCACCAGGCTCGCCAACAGCGGGATGTAGTACTCGATGTCAAGCCTAGCATCAGCAAGAAATTTGACAATGGCGGTCTCCATCTCATCCAGTCGGACACTCTTGAAAGCGGAGTCTGTGCGCTCTTGTGGATGAGTATGCGCGAACCCGAGGTCGCCTTCGAAGATCAAAAACCTTGAGGTCTAGTTATGGATCTTGTTAGGAAGACCCACGACCTTCATTCCTCTGCAGTAGAAATAGATCACTCCTTTATAAGGGCGGCCTCCGGACGGTGTTATCGAGCGGACTGAGAAGATTTTGTGGAAAATATTCATTGAGAAGGCGATCTTCTCAGACCGCCGATAAGAAATATAGTTGTAAATGGCGGCAAGGGTGTTGGGCGCGAGCTGGCCCGGCACCATCCCGTAGTGTTCGAATATTTCAGCAATCTCCCATAATAATGGGAATTTGAAGCCGCTATCGAAGTGTTCGATGGGACTGGCGATCTGAGTCGCCGTTGAAAAGTTTAATCTTTCCTCATTGGCGGGAAGGCGTACAAGCAAATTAGAGTCCGCCATTTTTCTTTCAACAAAGGCCTCAAGGTCGGCCTCTGTTAGTGTGTATTTTCTATGGTCGGCAGCATGGAAAGAAACTGCAGCGTCAATCTTGGCGAACACCATTTTCGCAGGCCGCAGGGTCTTCAGCTACACCTGTTTCCCTGCATAGAAGAGGCAACGAAGCTATATTTATAGTAGTAGGGCCTGGCAGCTTTTTTGGCCAGGCCGCACAGCTCGCTTATTCAGTCCGCATAATCCGCCATAATCCAATTGTTCATGCAGCAAAAATTAAAAACAACGTGGACACAAACTTAAATTCACACTGCTGCTTCCAATCGAGTACCTGCCAAGCAAAGTTCAAAGCACAAAATAAAGCGGACATTGTTTTCAGTCCGACAACTCGTAATCTTTTTCCACCTGCAGGATAATTAGTTGAAATACGGACGCAGCATTAGTCCGTGCAGTTCGTCACAGATCACAACACAATCAAAAGTTAACAATAGAATGTGCGGATATCTAATTTAGTCCGCATAAAGCACAGTACAGTTCATCACAAGCCACATCATAGACCATTGTTTAAAGCACAAATAATTATACATCAACAAATCAAATAGTTCGCAGTTTTGCGGACTCTGCGGTCTTTATTTTCAGTTCGCATTGACCTCTCTGTCCTGTCCCTGCACAAGTGTGCTGCTTGGTCACTTATTTGAAGAACTTCGCTATACAAGCGACAGATGTGATGATGAATGGAGTTAATGGTCTGATGCATGTGAGCAGACTCCCGCTCTACCCGACTCATGGGAATCAACGGCTCTATTGCCGGCCTCAGCTCCTCATCCGCAGCATGTTGGCTACCCTCTAATGGTGCTGCCGCCTCCGGAGCGACGCCATCTGGCAATCGCGATCTCTGCTCAACAACCTCGGCAGCCCGCTTCCCTTTCTCTTCCCATGCCATCGCCAAGTGCTTTCCTTTGTATAAGCGGACATCATCAGCAAGCCTTTTCTTCTCTCTATCGGACCTCTCCAGCGCCCATGAGATGCTGGCGATCTGGTCCTTTAAAGCTTTCTCGCGCTCCGCTGATGCCTTCTCGCGCTCTTCCGCCTTCTTTAACTCCGCTCTAATTTTTTGAATTTCAGCTTGAAACTTCTTTTCTAACTCTCTGATGTTATCCAGGCTAGGTTGCTGGCCTCTTGCGGACTCATCATGCGAGCCCGCGTCAACTCCGGTATTCGGTGTAATCACAATCTCCCCACTCTTGATAGATCCCGGTGGCGACTTTCTACCTACAACAAAGAAGGTCATTTTCACATTCAAATACAGTCTATCGAAGATAAAAGATCACTTTTGGAAAAGCAGCAGCAAGTTTCCGGCTATCGAAGATAGGCCGCCTTGCCCGCTTCGGGTAAAGGCGCTTAACCGTTTCTTCCATTCGCGTTGGACTTTGATTCTTTTTTCAGCCGCAGAGCTTGTTGAAACAACAATGTCATCAGTCTCGGTGATGATCTTGATCGGCCTCGACTTTCGCTGCGGCGACCTGTAAAGCCACTAACGTTTAAAATATTTAGGCGCCGGTTGGAGGTTACCTGTCTGCAACAGCTCTACAGTAGTGCGCAGATCCTCAGCATTGTTGTCTGCCATGGCCTACTTCGAGGCCACCTCGACCGTAGCCACATGGGCGGCGATTTATTTCTTCTGCTCTGTTATCCTCTCTTTCAGTCTTTCCTTCTCTTTTTCCTCAGCAGCGGATAACGAGGGGAGCTCGCCGATCTTAACCCCAAGGATTTCCATCTCAGGATGCAGCACACACAGCAAGGATTCGTTGATGAGATCAAGTTGTTTGATGTCTATGGAATTTAGTATCTCATCAGTGGACAAACTGACCGTGGAGAGGGAATTGTCTCCCTGGACTTGGGCCTCCGGTGTAACTAAGTCACTTTCAGGAACTTCTTTTTCACGCGGCCTGTGCTGCAAGTCCGAAACTCAAGTCCGCACGGAGATATTTTTCTCTTTCATCGCTCGCAGCTTCTTTTCAACCCACTCAGCCACAATGGACTTGTCCCTCTTCCTCTTCTTTCCAGAAGGGCCCTTTTTCTCAGCAGAGTCCGCGGCAGCCTTCCCTAAATCTGGCTGGCTCTCGCGGACTGTCTCAAGGTTTGCAGCAACCAATGCCTTTGATGGCGCGTCTTTCCCAACTTCTTCTCCCGCAGTCCGCCTATCTTCATCAAGTTTAACAATGGGCTGCTGGGCGTTGGGGGATGACACTTCAGTTTCATTATTTTCGCAAACCGTGTCTGCCGAGTTCGCGGTTTTCTAAGTAGGGGCGGTGTCCGACAGATTTAATATCCTCTCACTTCTTAACGGCTGTTCAGCATGAGAGATGGTAGCATCATCCTTCTCGCGCACAGGCATATCAGCATTGCGGACTGCTTTCTCAGCAGGCTTCTGGCTATGAGAACTCTCTCCAGTAAAGTGGACAGGCTCCCCTCTCGTCACTCTCTTTATTACTTTCTTAGTTTTCATTGGCGTTATTGTCTTCTCACTTTTTGCAGTAAAACAAGTGAAAAAAGCGTCGAGCCTCGCCATGACGGACTACAAAGTTGAGGCTGCAAGCGGTGAATAACGCCCTATGTCGATCGGAATTTTTAAGAGTTCCAGTCCCTCTAGTAATATTTATAGCGCTGACAGCATTAATGAGACTCGCGGACTTGGCGGTTAAGCAAACATTTTCGAAGTTTTCTGAAAATTTAAAAATGTGTGGGGATTATGTTAACCCCTCAGTCCGCAACACCTACAAGATACCAAGGTCTTGTTTCATTATCCACGGACTCAATTTGGCAGTCCGCATGGCCCGACGACTCGGCATAGTTCTAAGGTCTCTGGCTTATCATAGGCGGACTCGGTTTGGTAGTCCTCCAAGTTTGGCAGAGCAGCAGCATTCAGCCATCCCAAGGCTGATCCCACTTCGGCGAACGCGGTGTCCAGTTCGCCCAGGCCGCCATTCTCCAGCAGGATCACGCCTTGCAGCAGCAGATGGATGCTCCAGCCCGCGAGCCCAGTCGCCCATTTTGCGCGGACTAGCGTGTTCTTTCTTTTTTGCTTCCCGTCGCCCCTGCCCGGTTCTCCTGTACCCCGGGCAGTCAGTTATTTTAGCCCTGCCCATTTGGGCAGGACCCAATCCTATAAATAGGGGGGAGGTGGTGCACCCAAAGCACTCTGACTCGTGCCCAGGAGCCTACTTGTTAAAGGCTGCGGACTTGAATCTCAAGCTTTGCGGACTCCAGCTTGCTCAGCTCTTGCCTCTTCCTCTTTTCCTTCACTTGTAATCAAACCCTACTTCAGTCCTCAACCGCTCCTGACGTAGATTCCTTAGTCTTCTAAGCACCATCTCAACAAGCTTGGAAAAAGTGCCCTTTCTTGCCACAAGTTTGACAGTTATAAGTAACCTTGCTAGTCGATGATCTAGTCTTTTTCTTCAGCATTCTGCGAGATCCACCCCTCATAGGACTTGCAGAGTTTGATACCCTACTCACTGGTATCTGGTGAATTTCTCTCATATCCACTTCCAAAGATCTAGCCGACTCCACCAAGGCTCGGAATCCCATTAGTTTTGGTCCTAGAAGTAGAATTCGCAGTTCATCATGCAGACCACTATAGAATCTATCAACTATAGACCGCTCGTTCTCCAACTCAAAGCATGGGTAGCGGCTTATCAAAAGAAACGCCTGCAAATACTCATTAACTGAGTGCATACCCTGCACCAAGCACATGTTCAACGGCTAACCTGATGGCCTTCTAAATGTCACTTGATCCAACACACCACCCGGCATTGAAGTCATCTCAGGGACAGAAGGTTGCACATTGCTTCCCTGCTGTGCACTAGTCATAGCGAGCACCACTTCAACGACCCTTCTTATAGTTTCAAACGAAGGAGGGGTCTCAAGCACGCTACTGGGTGCACTATAATCCTCAGAAACCAGATGTTATGTCAGCTCTGCGCCACTCCCGATCACTTATAGTCGTACAAAACACCAATAAGTGACCAAACAAAATTGCAAAAAGCAATTATAGGAACGCGCAGGTTCCTCAAACACGAGTATTTTTCATTCCTAAGTGGACATTCATGGGTTCTTTTTAATGTTATAACGATGACGCACACATGTGCTCACCTCCCTTTAAAAGAATTCGCCCACGAATTCAGTTAAGCCTGACCGTAACCAGAAGTTTGATACCAAATTGTAACACCCCCATCCGTCGCATGGCATATAACAAAAGGTCCAGCTGGAACCCGACGCCATATACCACAGACAGTCGGAAGGGTTACATAAGAATATCCAAACATTTTAATTAAGACTACTCGTCCTACACAGAGCATTCTAGTGGAAGCTTTTAAAAGTAGGAAGAACCCAAACTTGAATCTAAATAACATGAATGTCCACAATTACTACCACTGGAATGAAATAATAATACACTGAACGAAACTTGGCCTTATGGCCTTACAGAGGTTTACTTAATTAAATAATGTTTTCCATACATCGGCTCGTAGGCCGGCCACACATGACAAAAGTAAAGTACAGCTATTCTTTATGGCCTTCGAGGGACAGCACAGCAACATGGGCTGCAGCCCGCTATCTAGCACTCGGCTCCGCAGCACCTGCAAGCAACATTCCACCGCACGGTGGCGAACAAAGCAACGGTCAGCCAAAGCCGACCAAATTATAACGACCCCGCCCCTTACTCGGGACGGCAGTGCTCTTTCCCTGCATACCATTAGACCAATAAAACAATAAAGCGCAATTACACTACGCCACAGGTGTAGGCTCGCACGGCCAAACACCCCGTGCACTCAAGGCACATTAACGGTGAATCCTGACACTTCAGCGTCTTCACCACCATCCCAAAGATGGCAACCACGTGAGCATTCAGCCTTTCTGACCACCGTCTAAGGCTCCCAACTATGCCAATGGCCAGTCCCCTTTTCGGGTCTCTCGCACCGAACCACATATCCTAGGTCCAATTCCACTTGCCCGTTGCTCACACCACGTAGTCACATTAAGACGTACGCACGAGCCAAGCTTCTCTCGGTTCCCAAAACTTTCCAAACAATCACATAACCCAGTTATGTTCAAGGCCGGTTCCTTGACCGCCAAGTTAGCAGAACACGTTTCCGCTCAGTTTTTCGGGTGCGCCTTGGAGCTAACCTCCAAGGGTCCCTGCTGCAATCTACCATGTAGAAACCCGAAAACCCAAAGCACGGAGTCTTCTCCGGCAAAACATATCAAATGCAATGTCACCGATCCAGATAATACACGTCCGGGTAGGCTTCACACACAATGCCTATGCCCGTACTTCGATTCTGGACTCTATATGCAACATAAGGGGGACTATTCACATCAACCCCAAGGAAGACCACGCACTCACCGCACACTCGCGGGAGCTGGATTTCCTATGCAGAAAGGAAGAGCTTTACATGATCAAGTAGAGAATCGTTACCCTTGTAGTCCGCTTTTGCGCCATGGAAAAACTATACGGATAGAAGTCTTCGCAACGACCTTTGCTCCACGGATCCACTCTCAGATCTCAAAACGGTGCTCTGATGCTCCGCCGGCGGCCGAAATCCTCCTTCTTCTTCCTCCTCTCTCAACTCCTTGGAAAGAGAAAGCTTGGAGAGAAATGAAGGATTAACTCCCGTGTTCCCGCCTTAACAGAGCAGGAAACCATCTGGGCCGTTGGATCTTATTTAGAGAAAACGAATGGCTCAGATCCGCTAAAAAATCCCCAAACATGGGCCGAACACAGCTTCGCACACGGACGTTTCACAGGCCGTGTGCCTCGATCCAGGAACGATTGTCAAACACAGAGACTCACACCGGCTCATACACGCCCGTGACCCACCTAACACGCCCGTGTTGGGTCCCTCGACATGCCCGTGACCGGGGGCGTGTCACATATAACCACCACGCCAACGGACACGACCCAACCGAACATGGGTACGGACACGGGTATGAACACGCCCGTGTCACCCGAAAATCGTCGAGCAACTATCGTCTATCGTCGAACGCAGAACACGGGCACAGACACGGTTAGGCACATGCCCGTGTCAAATGACACGCCCGTGTCATTTAGCCGTGTTACTAGCCGTGTCCTTCTCGGGATGAAAACGGCTAAAACACCAGCCAGACACGGACTTGGACACATGTAACACCCCCTATCCGTCGCATAACATATAGCAGTAGGTCCGGTCGGGGCCCGACGCCATATACCACAGACAGACCGGGTGGTTACTCAATGGAAACCATCCAACCAATCATAACATCCTACACAGAGCATTCTAGAGGAAGCAGTTTAAGTTGCAATAAAGAACCCAGCACAAAGAGCACGAATGTCCACTAATATACCAAATAGGAATGTCGTGCATACACGAGTACAAGCCTTAAGGCCTTACAAAATGTTGTACTTCAATATTACATGTTTTACAAACCACGACACGAAGGCCGGTCATACATGAGTAAAAGAAGTAAATACTCCAATTAGGCCTTCGAGGGCCAGCTTCGTAATTTGGGCTTTAGCCCGCTATTGACCGCTTGGTCCAGCAGCACCTGCAAGTAAAAAAACCATTGCACGGTGGCAAACAAAGGCAACAGTCAGAAATGCTGACCAAATTATAACGATCCCGCCCCCAACTCGGGGCGGCGATGCTCCTTCCCTGCACTTATTAGCATAACCAAGCAGTATAGCAATATACATTTCATCACAGGCGTAGGCTCACACAGCCACACACCCCGTGCACTTAGGGCACATTCTCGATGAACACAGTCTAAGTCTGTCGACTCACCACCGTCCCTTTGGACGGCCAAATAATGAGCAATTTGTCTTCCCGGTATGGGTCACGGTAATTAAAACCATAGACCGCCGAAGACCCTCATCTATGCCAACGACAAGTGCCACGTATCCTTAAGTCTCTTTAACCCGAACGACATAGAATGGGTACGGTTCCATCTGACCCGTGATCACATCGCAACGGTAATTTAAACCATATGCGCAGGTCAAACTTCTCCGGAGTACCATTTCCATCACAATTCACATAACCTGGTTATGTTCAAGTTGGCTCTCAGGCCACCAAGTTGGCTCTCAGGCCACCAAGTTGGCAAGATCACGCATCCGCCCAGCTTTCCGGGTACACCTTTGGGTTAATCCCTAAGGCTCCCTGTTGCAATCTACCACGTAGAAAACCCGAAAAACAAACAATCGCATGGAGTCTTCTCCGACATTTATGCAATGCAACATCACCGATCTAGACCAACATGTCCGGGTAGGCTTCACACATCATGCCTATGTCCGTTCTCGAATACGGACTCTAAACAATGGGGACTTTACATATCTACCCGAAGGAACGCCTCCAACCCACCGCAAACTAGCGAGAGCGGGCTTCCTATGCAAAGAAGGAGAGCTCACATGCTCAAGAAGAGAATCGTTACCCTAGCGTTCTTCCTCGGTGCCATGGAAATGTAATTGGATGAAAAGCACCGCACTCTCTTCACCTCCATGGATCTGAAGTCGGCTCGCGATTTGGAGCTTCGAAGCTCCTCCAATGGCCGGATCTAGCTTCTTCTTCCTCCTTTGTTCTCACCTCTCTCTTATCTTAGAAAGAGAACCACTCAAGTAAAAGTGAGGGTTTCAAAGGTCCAATCCCGGGTATATCTCATCAGGAACAACCCCCAGCCATTGGATCCCAAATTAAATAAACAAACGGCCTTGATTCGGGCCTGAAATGTACAATCTGGACCGAACACGGCCTGGCACACGCCCGTGTCTAGGGCCGTGTCCCCCATTCGCCGTCAAAATCGACGCGCCTGGAACAACATACGGGCATCCGACACGCCCGTGTTCGACCTGACACGTCCGTGTTCCAACTGACACGGCCATGTGGTCGGTCGTGTGCCCTCATCGATTTAGCCCGAAAACAACCCGAGACTCACACGGGTTCTTGGACACGCCCGTGTCCTAACCTGTAACGCCCCCGGTTTTTCTGTGTTTTGTTTGATCTTTGGCTGGCATTACGATGGCGTATTTCTGGCTTTTTTGGAGTTGTAGAGCATGGTCTTAGCTCTTAGGGTTCCCTGTGTAGCCTGTTTGTAGCATGTTAGCAAGATTGCCCAGCTAGCCGTAGTCCGTTTGATGACTCGGCTGGGCCTCTTAGGGAATGCTTGTGTTTTGGCTTCGGGTGGTGTTATCCCGAGTTTTGTTCATCGAATGCTAAGTTCGAATTCGCAGTTGTGTTCGTAGCGTGGGTTTTTAGCTGCGACGTGAATTTCGTCTTTTTCCGAGATGTTTCGGGTCTCGTGTTGTTTTGATATTGAGTGTAAGTAATTATTATTATGTTGATTGTTTATTATTAAACTGATATATATATAGTCTTGGGTTAGAATTAGGGCTGGGTTTATTTGTTTCTTCTCTTTTTCTCTGCTTGGTAGAAGCTGCCGCCTATACGAGAGGAAGAGCACCGCCGGACTACCCTAGCCTTCGGACGCCGATTTCCTGGAGATTTAGCGGTCGAAATTCGATTTCGGGAGTGGATCTGGACTGCCCTCGCCTGGATCTGCATTCTTTCTGCTCCTCAGCTGGTGCTCAGCGGCTAGATCCGAGAGTGGGGGATGTCGCCGACCTAGCTTGTTTGGTATTGAGGCAAGTGATGTCCCCTCATCCTTGCCAAAGTTGATCTTTGTCTTTTTCTTTGATTTAATTTTATCTTTTTTCCTACTTAGATCATATGGGTACGCTAGGGTTCGTTCCCGATCATGCCGTGGTTAGTGTAGAAAGTTCCAGTTAAAATCTCAGTTTTCCTGAGGGATTGTGTCTATTAGGGGCAGTTTTGGTTCGGTTTAGGTCGAGTAGTTGCCATTGCCGATGGATGTTGTACTCTAGAGAGAGTCCTCGTTCTCGTTTTTGGTCGTTTGCTGTATCTGGCTCCTGTAGCCAGTCGGGGTGTCGACATCGTTGTGTCGAAACCGGCCAGTCGGGGTGTCGACACCGTTGTGTCGACACCGGCCAGTCTTGGTGTCGACACTTGGTGTCGACACCGGCCAATCGTGGTGTCGACACTTGGTGTCGACACCAGCAGTGGCAGTGTCGACACCTTGTGTCGACACCGGCTGCAGTGGTGTCGACACTTGGTGTCGACACCAGCAGCGGCAGTGTCGACACCGGCCGCAGTGGTGTCGACACTTGGTGTCGACACCAGCAGCGGCAGTGTCGACACCTTATGTCGACACTGGCCGCAGTGGTGTCGACACTTGGTGTCGACACCAGCAGCGGCAGTGTCGACACCTTGTGTCGACACCGGCTGTAGTGGTGTCGACACTTGGTGTCGACACCAGCAGCGGCAGTGTCGACACCTTGTGTCGACACCGGCCGCAGTGGTGTCGACACTTGGTTTCGACACCAACAGCGGCAGTGTCGACACCTTGTGTCGACACCGGCCGCAGTGGTGTCGACACTTGGTGTCGACACCAGCAGCGGCAGTGTCGACACCTTGTGTCGACACCGGCCGTAGTGGTGTCGATACTTGGTGTCGACACCGGCCGCGGTTGTGTCGACACCTTGTGTCGACACCGGCTTGTCGTGGTGTCGACACATCGTGTCGACACTGGGTGCTGCGCTTATTTTGGGGTCAGGAAGACTCGGGGTTGGTTCTTTTTAGGCGTGCAAGGCCGCGTCGGTTGGACCCGACGTTTTTGTCTTGGGTTCGTGTGTTTCTTAGGATTGTTAGTGTGACCTTTCCCTAGGGGGGTGGCATTGGGTGTTCGGCTAATTTCTGCATGCCGACTCTTGGGTTGTGGCAGGTGGTGGAGTTTTGGTGGCCTCTGGATGGGTGGTTTTTTGTGGAGAGCTGTGGCCACCACCTTTTGCCCCGGTTTGGGTTGGTGTGTGTGGGACCCTAAAGATGTCACTGTTTGACCCCTTAGCCCTTTTTGGGTCTGATTTTGGTTATGTATTCAGACCCATGTTTTGACCACTGCCACTTACCCACATTTTAGGGCTGTTAGTCCCTTTCCTGTTTATGTTTTCCTTTCTTTTGGCATATATGTATATGTCTTGTTGTTGTTGAAGACTCTTTTGGTAGGGCATTATGGTTTTATTGCTCACACTTGGTGTGCTCTGATGTGCTCTAGACAGTACTCTCTTCTTACTGTCACCCCCCCCCCCCTTTTCTTTTGCTTATAGCAGTTTGTTGCCGGGTTGGTAAACCCTTCTTCTTATTTGCTAATTAATCTATTGCTCTATTTACCTTTTGATTGTTTCCTTGCTGAGGTGTTTTTTTCTTGAATGCCTCAGGTCCAGGTTGTAGCCAGTTCAGCGGCTAGTTCTTTTGGAGGGGCTTGTTGGTGGCCTCTGGGGTAGCAGAGATAGCTGATACATGTTTTGTTGTGAGGTAGTTCTTTACTCTTCTGTATAGTCATACATACTCGCCAGTGGGTTCATGTCAGGTTGTTGACACCCACTGGTGGCTTCTTGCGATGCTGGATATGAATATAAACTGCTGATTTTGCCTACTTGTGGTGGGTTACTTGATTTTGGCAAGGATTTATGCTAGGTTGCATGTTAGATATTTTAAAACCTAAAAGTATTATTATATGTACCACATGCATAACATGTTTCTAAATCAGAGACACTATTTTTCCTCAACGTAAAACACTATCTTTTCATACCTACTATATTCACCTTAGGGTCGTGCACGCATAAGTCGTCCCCCGGGGACACTTATGCTCATTTAGGGTGTCAATTTAATTGAACCAAAGTATTTTCTGCTGCGTATAAATATAATTTTAACTGTGGACTAGCTGATCCACCGGGCCGAGGGATACGGCCATTCAACATAACTGATTTTCTTTCTTATTTAAACAACAATTTTCCTTAAAATCTAACGTCTGGAGTTTTGCCTGAGCGTGTGCAGTTATCCCCTACACGACGTGGCATCACGACACGTGTTTTCTCTTACTCTGATACGATTTTACCGTTGAGAAAATGCGGGTTGTGACAGTTGGTATCAGAGGGAGGTTGCTTGACAAATAGTTGGGCAACCTTTCCCTTATCTGCATTAGTAGTTAGCATCATACCATTCACACACCGATATGTCATCAGCACGTCTTGGCTAAAGCACGAACACTACACTCATGAGCATAAAGAAGTATACGGGGCATATTATGTAGTATGGGATGCATAATATGTGTTTGTATATGGATCCACCATAGGAGGCAACATGTGAGGGTTATGTAGTATGAGATGCATAACCTCACCACATGAATGCGGCTAGCACGTTTTCTTTTTCGTTACATGGGAATGTTATGTAGTATGGGATGCATAACATTTTCATGTGTACGCCGCCCATAGCATGCACTAAGGCCCTTTTTTTATAATGCATAGCACATCATGCATAGCATACCATTTCATAAGCACAACGTGCCAAGCTAAAGATTTGCAAGATGACATATGTACACACATGGTTTTGCGTCAAAAAGAATACAAATACATGCATTCAGGGTTTAGGCACATGAGTTAGTATGATGGTGGTGAACCATCTTAGGTTAAGCATAACATCATCATGGTAAAAACAACTCCCAGAGCAAGTTTTTGCAGTTGAAGTTCATATTTAAGTGTGTTTGTCTGTACCGGGTAGTTTTGTTCTAGCTGATGGGCTAGGATTTGTCTAAAGCTTGTGCGATTTTAGGATGGTGAGACGTCCTGCGACGAGATCGACCCCCCAATCCGAGGGTGAGACGTCAGGAGCGCAGAGCGATGCGGTGGTAGAAAGCCTGCGGCTGAGTAATGAGGCGTTACCGAGGCAGGTAGTGGCTATGCAGGCTCAAATTCAGTCCCTTGTAGCAGTGGTGGCGGGACAGACCCTGAGAGCTCAGGACCTCGCTGAGGGGGTAGCTGTTCCTGCCCCTCCTGCTCCTCCCGTGCCTTTGGTTGTGGTGCCCCCGGAGATGACGTTCATATCCCAGTTTCAGCGGCTGAGACCCCCTACCTATGATGGGCAGGCAGATTTCATGATTTTGGATGACTGGCTGATTACCATCGAGGAGATGTTCTCTTACTCAGGGATTACGGACGATCAGAGAGTGATGCTCGCTGCTTACCAGCTCAAGGGTTTAGCAAAGAATTGGTGGCTGAGGGAGAAAGAGAGCTTAGTGGCAGGTTGCACTTGGGAGTCATTTAAGGTGATGTTGTTAAGTAAGTTTCTGCCTTCAGTCGAACGGGACCGGCTAATGAATGACTTTCTTCATGTAAAGCAGAGGAAACTCACGGTTAGTGAGTATGAGATTGAGTTTAGTAAGTTGAGTCGGTTTGCTCCGGGTCTGGTGAGTGTTGAGGCAGACCGAGTTAAGCGATTTCTGGGTGGACTAAGAAGCGACATTCAGCAGTTAGCGAATTCCTATGGAGCAGTCAGTTATGCCAGCGTGGTTGAAGCTTCCTTGAGGGTTGAAGCCATTGAGAATGCCAAGAATAGAGGCCAGCAGTTAAGGAAGGATAAGCGGAAGTCCGGTGGAGGGAAGAGCCCTCAAGAACCTGATGTTGTCTCAAGAAAGAAGGTCAAAGAGATTTATAGCTTTTGTGGCCGGCCATGCCACCCCTTTGAGAAGTGTTTCAAAAGGTTGGCAGCGCATAAGAAGGAACAGGTGCACGCGATTCAGGGTGTTTCCAAGGGAGACTTATTGTGTGCCTTGTGTGGAAGGAAGGGGCATGAGGCTGCCCGTTGTTGGCTAAAAGATAAGGTCTATTTTCAGTGCGGCCATAAGGGTCATCTCAAGACAAGGTTCCCTCAGACCCAGTCTATTCTGCAGCCAGTTCCCCTCCAGGCTTTGCCACCGCCTCAGCATATGGATAAAGGAAAGGGGAAGCTGAATGTGCTTTCGGCAGACGAAGCACAGACCTCGACCCAGGTTATCTCAGGTTCGACTCCTCCCCAGTCATTTCGTTACGTTCCCTTTTTGGTTGTAGTTTTCCTTTTAGCGCTTGTTGCCTTAGATACGTATGCAATTCGTAGGACGATTTAAGGTAAAGAACCGCTGGGCGCGCGTTCTCTTCGATTCCGGCGCTACCCACTCGTTTGTGGCTAGAGCCTTCGTGGACCTGTTCAGTTTGGGCCTAGATCGTGTTGGTGGTGCCTTCTGCGTTAAGTTCCCCTCCGGTGACTCTGTGGTTACGGACCTGGGTGTTCACGATTGTCCAATTTTGTTGGGAGATTTTCTAGCCAAGGCAGATTTGAAGGTGACTGACTTGGAGGACTTTGACGTTATTTTGGGCATGGACTGGTTGTCAAGGTACGATGCTGTGATCCAGTGCAAGGGTAAGCGCTTGGACTTCGTCAAAGACAACGGTCAGCCAGGGAGCGTTTATGGGTATTCTCTCCAGGAGTCTCCAATCATTTCTGCGGTGCGTGCTCGGAAGTTGCTTGTTTCTGGCTATTTTGCCTGTGTGGTTTCTCTGGTAGGGTCGATTATTAGTGTGCCCCGTTTGGAAGAGATTCCTGTGGTGTGTGACTTTTCTGATGTGTTTCCTGACGATCTTGCTGGTCTTCCACCCGATCGAGATGTCGAGTTTGCCATAGATTTGGAGCCAGGCACGTGTCCCATCGTAAAGGCGCCGTACCGGATGGCCCCGCGAGAGCTGGAAGTGTTGCGAATTCAGCTGGATGAGTTGTTGGCAAAAGGCTTTATAAGGCCGAGTTCTTCGCCTTGGGGCGCGCCAGTGCTGTTCGTTAAAAAGAAGGATGGGTCGATGACATTATGCATTGACTATAGAGAGCTGAACAAGGTTGCTATTAAGAACAGGTACCCTTTGCAGCGAATCGACGATTTGTTTGACCAACTGCGTGGTAGTGCTGTGTTTTCCAAGATAGATCTTCGTTCGGGCTATCACCAGTTGAGGATTCGGGAGTCAGATGTTCCGCGGACGGCGTTCCGTTCTCGTCATGGGCATTTTGAGTTTTTGGTTATGTCATTCGGTTTGACTAATGAGCCCTCAGTTTTTATGGATTTGATGAACAGAGTTTTCAAGGATTTTCTAGATAAGTTCGTGATTGTCTTTATAGACGATGTTTTGGTGTACTCTAAGGATGCAGAGGAGCATGATCGACATTTGCGGCTGGTCTTGGCGACTCTGAGAGACCATAAGCTATACGCCAAGCTGAGCAAATGTGAATTTTGGTTGCCTCAAGTTTCTTTTCTAGGCCACATGATTAACAAGGAGGGAATATCGGTGGACCCAGAAAAGATCGCTGCTGTTATGGAATGGACGAGACCGGTTACCCCCAAAGAGATCAGAAGCTTCTTGGGTTTGGCTGGTTATTATAGAAGATTTGTAGAAGGTTTCTCTACCTTGTCAGCGCCGTTGACCAAGTTGACGCAGAAGAATGTAGCCTTTATATGGGATGGTAAGTGTGAGAAGGCTTTTGAGGAACTAAAAAGAAGGCTATGTTCGGCTCCAATTTTGTCTTTGCCTACGGAGGGTAGTGAGTATGATATATATGTGGATGCGTCGCATGTCGGTCTGGGCTGCGTTTTGATGCAGGGCGGGAAGGTGATTGCGTACGGGTCGAGGCAGCTAAAGACTCACGAGAGGAATTACCCTACGCATGACATGGAGTTTGCAGCTGTGATCTATGCGCTGAAATTATGGAGGTATTTGTTATATGGCGCGCAGTGCAAGATTTTCACGGATCATAAGAGTTTGAAGTATGTCTTCACTAAGAAAGAATTGAATCTGCGCCAGCGGCGGTGGTTGGACTACGTGGCCGACTATGATGTTGAAATTCAGTATCATCCGGGCAAGGTGAATGTGGTGGCTGATGCCCTGAGTCGGAAGTCAGGTAAGATTTTTAATCTTTCCGCCGAGCATCTAGTGGAAGAGTTTCTTTTGATGGACATTTCTGTGGGAAGCTGTGACTCGCAGAGTAGCTTGCCAGTAGCAGAACCTTCGTGGATTGTGCTTACGAGACTGCATCAGAAGGACAATCCCGATCTTCTGCATTTGTATCTTCGAGCTGAAAAAGGTGAATTACCAGACTTCTCTATAGATGATGCGGGTACCTTGAAGTATCGTGGCAGGTTTTGCATCCCCGCAGTTGGAGATATCCGGGTTATGGTGTGTAGAGACGCCCACGGATCTAGTGTCGCCTACCATCCAGGGTCGACCAAGATGTATCATGATTTAAAACAGATTGCCTGGTGGTACGGGATGAAGAAGGACATAGCCAGATTTGTTTCAGAGTGTTTCACTTGCAGGCGTGTGAAAGCCGACCATGGGAGTCCTGGTGGCAAGCTGACTCCCCTGGAGATTCCGATGTGGAAGTGGGAGAGTATCTCGATGGATTTCATTACCGGCTTACCGAGATCGCCTAAGGGGCATGATTCAGTTTGGGTAATCGTAGACAGATTGACAAAGAGCGCTCATTTCATACCATTTAAGATCGATTATCCGATGAGGAAGATAGCCGAGCTATATCTGGAAGAGGTTGTCAGATTGTATGGTGTACCCGTAAGTATCATATCAGATCGAGACTCCAGGTTCACGTCTCATTTTTGGAAGAGCCTCCAAGAAGGGTTGGGTACAGATTTGAGATATTCCACGGCTTATCATCCTCAGACCAATGGTCAGACGGAGCGAGTAAATCAGATTGTGGAAGATATGATCCGATGCTATATTCTGGACCACGGAGGAGCGTGGGACGAGCTCTTGTGGCTTATGGAATTCGCATATAACAACAGTTATCAAGAAAACTTGCAAATGGCTCCTTTTGAAGCTTTGTATGGGAGGCGCTGCAGGACTCCCTTGTTTTGGGCTGAGCTTGGCGAGGGACCTTTGTTGGGTCCAGAAGCGCTTGAGGAGATGGAAACCGCTGTGAAGCTTATTTGGGAAAAGCTTCGGATAGCCCAGGAGAGATATGAGAAGAACGCCAATCGGCGTAGATCGGACTTGCAATTTGTTGTGGGGGACACGGTGTTCTTGAAGGTCTCCCTGTTTATTGGAGTCAAGCGGTTTGGCAAGAATAGGAAGTTGGACCCGAGGTACGTGGGGCCGTTTTCGATTGTTGAGCGGATTGGGGTATCAGCCTACAGGCTGACTTTGCCCGCGAGTTTCCCTGGCGTGCACGATGTCTTTCACGTCAGTCAGCTGCGGAAATGTGTGATAAATGGCAGGCAGGTTTTGGATTATGTGGCTCAGTTGGAGCCGAATCTTTCTTATGTGCAGGTACCTGTTCGCATTTTGGATTCTCAAGTTCGGGCGTTGCGGAAGAAGACTATTCCTATGCTCAAAGTTTTATGGAGGAATCAGGATGTGGAAAGCGCGACTTGGGAGTTGGAGTCGTCTATGAGGGAGGCTCACCCTCATTTGTTTCCCTGATCTTGTGCCTGGTATGTTCTATTTTATTTATTTATATAGCCCTTTCCTGGCTCTTTCCCTCTCCTTCTTTATAGGAGTGTTGTGAGTAAAGTTTCGAGGCAAAACTTTCTTTTAGGGGGAGTGGCTGTAACGCCCCCGGTTTTTCTGTGTTTTGTTTGATCTTTGGCTGGCGTTACGATGGCATATTTCCGACTTTTTTGCCGTTGTAGAGCGTGGTCTTAGCTCTTAGGGTTCCCTGTGTAGCCTGTTTGTAGCCTGTTAGCAAGATTCCCCAGCTAGCCGGAGTCCGTTTGATGACTCGGCTGGGCCTCTTAGGGAATGCTTGTGTTTTGGCTTCGGGTGGTGTTATCCCGGGTTTTGTTCGTTGAATGCTAATTTCGACTTCGCGGTTGTGTTCGTAGCATGGGTTTTTAGCTGCGACGTGAATTTCGTCTTTTTCCGAGATGTTTCGGGTCTCGTGTTGTTTTGATATTGAGAGTAAGTAATTAGTATTATGTTGATTGTTTATTATTAAACTGATATATATATAGTCTTGGGTTAGAATTATGGCTGGGTTTATTTGTTTCTTCTCTTTTTCTCTGCTTGGTAGAAGTCGCCGCCTGTACGAGAGGAAGAGCACCGCCGGACTACCCTAGCCTTCGGACGCCGATTTCCTGGAGATTTAGCGGTCGAAATTCGATTTCGGGAGTGGATCTGGACTGCCCTCGCCTGGATCTGCATTTTTTCTGCTCCTCAGCTGGTGCTCTGCGGCTAGATCCGAGAGTGGGGGATGCCGCCGACCTAGCTTGTCTGGTATTGAGGCAAGTGATGTTCCCTCATCCTTGCCAAAGTTGATCTTTGTCTTTTTCTTTGATTTAATTTTATTTTTTTCCTGCTTAGATCATAGGGGTACGCTAGGGTTCGTTGCCGATCATGCCGTGGTTAGTGTAGAAAGTTCCAGTTAAAATCTCAGTTTTCCTGAGGGATTGTGTCTATTAGGGGCAGTTTTGGTTCGGTTTAGGTAGAGTAGTTGCCATTGCCGATGGATGTTGTACTCTAGAGAGAGTCCTCGTTCTCGTTTTTGGTCGTTTGCTAGATCTGGCTCCTGTAGCCAGTCGGGGTGTCGACACCGTTGTGTCGACACCGGCCAGTCGGGGTGTCGACACCGGCCAGTCTTGGTGTCGACACTTGTGTCGACACCGGCCAGTCGTGATGTCGACACTTGGTGTCGAGACCAGCAGCGGCAGTGTCGACACCTTGTGTCGACACCGGCTGCAGTGGTGTCGACACTTGGTGTCGACACCAGCAGCGGCATTGTCGACACCTTGTGTCGACACCGGCCGTAGTGGTGTCGACACTTGGTGTCGACACCAGCAGCGGCAATGTCGACACCTTGTGTCGACACTGGCTGCAGTGGTGTCGACACTTGGTTTCGACACCAGCAGCGGCAGTGTCGACACCTTGTGTCGACACCGGCCGCAGTGGTGTCGACACCAGCAGCGGCAGTGTCGACACCTTGTGTCGACACCGGCCGCAGTGGTGTCGACACCAGCAGCGGCAGTGTCGACACCTTGTGTCGACACTGGCCGCAGTGGTGTCGACACTGGCCGCAGTGGTGTCGACACTTGGTGTCGACACCCACCGCGGTTGTATCGACACCTTGTGTCGACACCGGCTTGTCGTGGTGTCGACACATCGTGTCGACACTTGGTGCTGCGCTTGTTTTGGGGTCAGGAAGACTCGGGGTTGGTTCTTTTTAGGCGTGCAAGGCCACGTCGGTTGGACCCGACATTTTTGTCTTGGGTTCGTGTGTTTCTTAGGATTGTTAGTGTGACCTTTCCCTAGGGGGGGCATTGGGTGTTCGGCTAATTTCTACATGCCGACTCTTGGGTTGTGGCAGGTGGTGGAGTTTTGGTGGCCTTTGGAGGGGTGGTTTTATGTGGAGAGCTGTGGCCACCACCTTTTGCCCCGGTTTGGGTTGGTGTGTGTGGGACCCTAAAGCTGCCACTGTTTGACCCCTTAGCCCTTTTTGGGTCTGATTTTGGTTATGTATTCAGACCCATGTTTTGACCACTGCCACTTACCCACGTATTAGGACTGTTAGTCCCTTTCCTGTTTATGCTTTCCTTTCTTTTGGCATATATGTATATGTCTTGTTGTTGTTGCAGACTCTTTTGGTAAAGCAATATGGTTTTATTGCTCGCACTTGGTGTGCTCTTCTGTGCTCTAGACAGTACTCTCTTCTTACTGTCACCCCCCCCCCTTTTCTTTTGCTTATAGCAGTTTGTTGCCGGGTTGGTAAACCCTTCTTCTTATTTGCTAATTAATCTATTGCTCTATTTACCTTTTGACTGTTTCCTTGCTGAGGTGTTCTTTTCTTGAATGCCTCAGGTCCAGGTTGTAGCCAGTTCAGCGGCTAGTTCTTTTGGAGGGGCTTGTTGGTGGCCTCTAGGGTAGTAGAGATAGCTGATACCCGTTTTGTTGTGAGGTAGTTCTTGACTACATACATACTCGCCGGTGGGTTCGTGTCAGGTTATTGACACCCACTGGTGGCTTCTTGCGATGCTGGATATGAATTTAAACTGTTGATTTTGCCTACTTGTGGTTGGTTACTTGCTTCTTGGAAGGATTTATGGTAGGTTGCATGTTAGATATTTTAAAACCTAAAAGTATTATTATATGTACCCCATGCATAACATGTTTCTAAATCAGAGACACTATTTTTCCTCAACGTAAAACACTATCTTTTCATACCTACTATATTCACCTTAGGGTCGTGCACGCATAAGTCGTCCCCCGGGGACACTTATGCTCATTTAGGGTGTCAATTTAATTGAACCAAAGTATTTTCTGCTGCGTATAAATATAATTTTAACTGTGGACTAGCTGATCCACCGGGCCGAGGGATACGGCCATTCAACATAACTGATTTTCTTTCTTATTTAAACAACAATTTTAGTTAAAATCTAACGTCTGGAGTTTTGCCTGAGCCTGTGCAGTTATCCCCTGCACGACGTGGCATCACGGCACGTGTTTTCTCTTACTCTGATACGATTTTACCGTTGAGAAAATGCGGGTTGTGACATAACCCGTGTCCACTCAAACACGTCTGGGCTCCAGGCCGTGTTCACGGTCTCGACACTTCGTCGAGCGAAGTTCGTCGACCACCATACACGGCCTTGGACACGCCCGTGTCCTAGGCTGTGTGCCTTGTCTCGACACATCATCGAGCAAAAATGTCGACACCCCGGGCCGGTTGTCGACACGGGCTCGACATGCCCTGAGATACGCCCGTGTCTCAAGCCGTGTGCCCGGTCTCGACAATTCGTCGAGCGCAAAATGTCAACTTCGTGGCCAAGTCGTCGACTCCAGCCTGACACGCCCTGGGACACGCCCATGTCCCAGGCCGTGTGCCTACTGCCAGATTCCAAATCTATCCCAAAACGTCCCCCGTCGCTCTTTTGAGTTTCGGGGCGTTACAACACGCCTGTGTCCTAGGCCGTGTACCCCAATACCGGCACCAAAAATCCCTTTTTACGCGACCAACTCAAATACAATTTTCGTGGCGTTACAGAAGTCATCCAGATCTTGTAGAAGAAATCGAAAGAGAAGAAACAAGGGCCTTAGAGAGAGTGGAGGCCAAGAAACAACGCGCATTTCAGCCAGTTCCACAAAGAGAAGGGCCACTTGACCAAAGATTGCAAAGCCCTTCGTCTACTGATAAAGAAACTGCTTGCTGAGGGCAAGAGTGATTTGAGCAAGAAAGACTATTCTTCGAAGCCGTCCACCTCCAAAGGCAAGCAGGTAGCTGAAACTTATCAAGAATGTGTGGAGGTAGAGGACAAAGGCCGTCTGGGCCAATCAACATTCCGATTGAATGCTTTGATGTGGATGATGAAGGAGTCCTGGGGCGACTCTTCTTTATTCACGGTGGGGCAAGAACTGAGTCTACTTGTAATTCCTCGATCTCAAGGGTCACTCGATCAAAGGTGGCCTCTTCCTCTTCCACTTCTCCACCGAGCGAGGTCATCACTTTTGGCCAAGCTGATCTGCCTCAAACAGCGAATCCATTCGATGATGCAGTTGTGATTGAGGCATTTATTGGGGATTTTACGGTTGACAGGATTCTCATTGATACTGGAAGCTCAGTCAACCTGCTGTTTAAATCGACCTTTGAGGCCTTGAGGACTGGAAAGTCTCTGCTTTCCACCAAAGTGCCACTCTACGGCTTCTCTGGTGAGAGAAAAGAAGTTGAAGGAAGCGCCACCCTACCAGTAATGCTTGGAGGAGCAACCAAGCAGGTAAAATTCATAGTGGTAACGCTCCCAACAGTTGTCACGCCATCTTCAGCAGACCTTTGTTGAACAAATATCAAGCGGTGATCTCAACTTACCACCTCGCGATCAAGTTTTTTGTCGATGGACGGATGTGCCGGGTCAGGAGTGACCCAAGGAGAGCAAGGGAAATTTATGTTCGCACTGTTAACATGGTTGATGCCAGTCCTTCCATTGCTCCAGTAGCAGCTGCAGAAGCCTCTCCAAACTCAGAAACTGCTGCTGATGGAGGAGCTCACCTGGAACCTACCCAGGTGACGCAAGGAGTCCCCATTGCTGAGGGGGAGGAGAGAAAGCTCTCTGTCAACTCGGAGTTTCCTGAAGATCAGAAGGCCGAGCTGATCTCCTGCTTACTGAAGAGCCTGGATGTCTTCGCCTGGTCAGCGGAGGACATGTCGGGCGTGGATCTGGATGTTGCTTGCCACCACCTTAATGTTGGTCCCAACTTCAAACCTGTGCAGTAGAAGAAAAGAGATATGGCAATGAAGCTTGCTGAACCAATAAGAGAGGAGGTCGCGAAGCTACTCAAGGCAAATTTCATTAGTGAAATTCAATACCCTACCTGGATATCCAATGTTGTAATGGTTAAAAAACCAGGAGGGAAGTGGCGCATGTGTGTAGACTTTACAAAACTTAATAAAGCGTGCCCCAAAGATTGTTACCCCTTGCCTCGGATAGATTTTTTAGTTGATTCTGCGGTAGGGTACTCCTTTATGAGTTTTTTAGATGCATTTTCTGGTTATCACCAAATAAGAATGGATAAACCTGATGTTCCTCATACGTCATTCATTACCAATGATGGTTGCTACTGTTACCTTGTGATGCCCTTTGGGCTTAAAAATGCTGGTGCAACCTACCAACGTGTGATGGACCGTTTATTTAAGCAACAGAAAGGAAGAAACATAGAGTATATGTAGATGATCTCTTGATCAAGAGCAAGTCTTTTTCGCTGCACTTACAAGATCTAGCAGAGATGTTCGCTACTCTGCGTAGATATAAGATGAAGCTCAACCCGTTGAAGTGCACCTTTGGGGCGAGAAAGGGGAAGTTCCTTGGTCATCTCCTTACTCCAGAGGGACTTGCACCCAATCCAGACAAAGTAAAAGCTATTCTTGATATGCCACCCCCCCCCCCCCCCGTTCACCTAAGGAAGTTAAACAGTTAGGGGGGAGGTTAACAGGTCTTGGGAGGTTCCTCTCTCGGGTTGGAGACAAGAGTGCTTCTTTCTTTAAAACTCTTCGAGGATCGTCCAAGTTTGAATGGACAGAAGAGTGTTCTCAGGCCTTTGAGCAGTTGAAGAAGCAGCTAACTTCAACACCTTTGCTCCAGAGTCCCCGGTCAGGGTAGATGTCTTTCTTATACTTAGGATTTGGCCCTGAGGCGGTCAGCTCTGTTCTTTTTCAAGAAGAAAGCAGGAAACAGTTCCCGGTTTATTATGTTAGCCATATTCTGAAAAGTGCAGAGATACGATGTAAGACCCCCTTTTTTTTCCTTTTGACACCGGGGTCTTAGGCCCAGAACCGCCGTTTTGCGGTGACTCCTTCACGCCCTGAAGGGTCATCACCACAAAGCGCCGATTCTGCCGGCCAATTCGATCACATAAAAGTAGCATAATGAAGTAAAATGAAAACTATCTGTCCACAGAGAATCTCATGACATATATAATTATAACTCCACGAAGGGAGTGTCCACAGAAGATAACATCAGAGTAGCAAAATACGGGCTTATGCCCGGTACAACATATCCTCACTACAAAATCACTCATGCGGAAGCAAAAGCTGAAAAAAACTACTCAGGGTCGAGACTCACAGTCCCGGCTGTATGAACTCCGGAGCTAGACTGCCCCACCTCCAAGCGCACCGGTCTCTGGGGCTGCTCCTCCATGCTGGTCTCCACGATCCCCTAAATGATGCGGTTCGAAAACCGTTAGTCTAAAAGACTAAGTCCTATCATCCCCCACCCCTTCCCCCACGGCTCCTAGGCACCGAGCGGAGAGGAAGAAAGGGGAGGACTTGAAGGTGGAGAATATCAAAAGCAGGTGACAGCGGTCCCAATTCTAGCAAGTTCTATAGCATATAAAGACAATAAAATGTAATGTGAAATGTAACCTTCGCTTATGTGAAAAACACATAAGCCAAGGGGTCTTTTGCAAGGCTCCCATCGTATAAAAAGTCCCATACCGATTTATACGCTGGGGTGTCGGTGGTCAAACAGCAGTAACTAAGTATATCAAAATTAACCTTAATTTATAAACTTGCCCACCCAAGCTTATAGACTAAGGGGTCGTTTTGCAGGTCCTAATGTATAAGCGTCTCATTCCACTTATACATTAGGTGTCAGGGGTTAAATGAATCGATTATGCTATGACATGCAAGTGGGTATGATGGACATGCAAGTGCAACGCACACACCCGACTCTGTGCACACAGACCTTTAGTTCCCCCTTTTTGGAGCCGTAACCTCCCAGGATACCTCCGTAGTGGCAGACGGAAGCGGTGGGTTGGGCCTCGCCCACCTCTAAACCAGTAAAGCACTACCGGTCAGACCTATCGTACGCCTCAACGCTTGGTGCACGAAGCGGACTCCTGCGTACTCTTGCCGGCTGGCGCACCGGACTTCTGTTGGCGAAGTGTTAACCACACTTGCCGAGTCAACGTATTGGCGTCGGTGCATCGACCCTCCAATACCGAAGACCCACCACCTTAATTTACTTTCTTTTTATGCACATGCAAATTTAGCGTGATCAAAACCCGAGCCGAAGCTCCCCGGACCAACACGTCCGTCACAAACAATCGAGCCGAAGCTCCCAGCTAACATCCCGTGCCATCAGTGTCTGTGAAATGTGCAACCCTAATTACTAAGTTACTCTTTTCAGCTTGTTAAACAGTTTACGTTAACCCAGGACTGCCCCCGGTATTCCCTGTGAAGGGCTCTCAAGGGGCACTAGGAACTGTGTTGGGATTACGCCCAGCGTTCCCTTTCGCAAGGTACTTATTTTATTATTGGTTGATCCCCTTACCCATTATTTTCTCATGTTTCGATACGCTAATCCTAGGGTGATTTGACTCCAACTCTCCTTGGGTAGGACGATCTTTCGTCGGACCCGAACGCCTTTAAACCCTAGACAAATCCACACCCTACTCACTCATCTTCCAAAGATGCAGCCCTTTCCACTTGTCCTTACAGCAAACCATCAAGACCCATCCTACGTGCCCTAATTCAATCCAAATGAAATCCTGCAGTTTTGCTATATGCAGACCACTTAAGCTACGTGACCCGTAAAAAGGGAAGTACATGAAATACTCATCCAGTACCCTCATGATAATTATCAGAGGTCTATTATGATAAATATAGACTAAATTCAGAAAATCATATTTTTCCCAATTAATCTACTATTTATTGAATTTTCCTCAAAAACTAGGCCATAGTCAATTTGAACATGAACCATAAGATTTTCTCAGGTAATGGC
This sequence comes from Platanthera guangdongensis, assembly GCA_039583875.1. NCBI lineage: Eukaryota > Viridiplantae > Streptophyta > Magnoliopsida > Asparagales > Orchidaceae > Platanthera > Platanthera guangdongensis. The sequence continues at coordinate 144,595,179 of CM077152.1, forward strand.
CTCCTAAAATTTGTATTCACTAAATAACAGAGAAATATCATTGGTTGCCAATTTTCATAATTTTCCAGATAATTCTTGACCTCTAAAGGATTTATTAAAATAATTCCTAAAATCAAATATAATGAAGGAAGTGCCACATATATGTCTCCAATAATTGTGTAAAAATTACTAGGGCTTCATAGGGAACTAAAAACATCATGATGAAGAAATTAGAATTTTTCAGACAATCTAAAAGTCATTATTAAATTTCCCAAGGTTCCATGGAATTAAATAATTAAAGAAGCAACTACTAAATATCATTCTTCAAAAATTTCATAAATATTTACAGAGATGGGTATCATGATTATAAGCCCCTTTGCTAAGTTTTATCAAGTTTAAACAAGTATAGTTCTCTGCAAAAATTCTTAAGTGGAAATTATAAAATATAACTTTGTGAATAAAGTACCAAACATATTCATCCAAAATTTATTATAAAATTTCCAGAGACATGTATGCCCTAAGCAACTACCCATTCAAAATCTCAGGCCTTTTCAGATAGTTTTGGTATTAGTTCTTATGGTTTCAAAGCTAGTGCCCTAAACTAGGGTTATGGATTTAAGGGGTCTTAAGTCTTCCAAATGCCCTAAAATTTTAACCACAGGACCATAGTAACCCTATGGACATCATTTCCAAGTTTTAAGTCCATCCAAGGTCTTTTGACCCCAATTTCTTCAAACCCTAGAAATTTACCCTAAAGGGCCTACCCTAACATTCTAGGGCTACCCTAGTCCAATCCACTCCAAACTCCATAAGTGAGTGTAAAAAGTCAAATTATATCTGTGTCCAAAATTTCAGCCTCTGTTGAGGTGATTTGGTCACTCAAAACCAAAAGTGCAACTTTTGACCAAAATGCCCTTCATAGGGTATAAATAGGGTTGGGTCAAAACCTATTCAAAACTCATCCAATCTAAATGAAATTTTATACAGGGACCTAATTGGAGCCCAGGGACCACTCACCAAAATTTGGGAGGGTTTGGATGTGTTTAGGGCACCTATTTAATTTATCTAATGATTATTAAATTTTTACCAAAACTATAGAAATATTTTCCCCAAAAATTCCCATTTTTTGGCAGGCCCTGGGTAAGTCTAGGATAGACTCTCTGCCAAAATTTCAGCCAATTTGGGCTTGGGGTGAAGAGTGGGCACTCAATTTAGTGACTGCCTAGCCCTAAGGGTATGTCCCACCAAAATGGGTGCCCTGGTCTATCCAGTGTCCCAAAAGGGTCCAAACAATTTTTGCTGCAAACTAGACACCCTAAGCTACAATGTTCATGTTGGGCAAATTTCCATTCAGGGTCCCTAAGTATTTTTAAACATTAATTACATTAAATACATCCAGTGTGACAGAAATGAAATAATTTTTATTTAATTCCTATAGTATTTGATCTGATGTCGCACGAATCTTGGCGCAGATCGACAGCATCTGGTCATCGTCCCCACTAAGCCAACGGCTGGGATTGGTTCTGCCTGGAGCGATTTCCAAGCTCTGCCGCCGGCAATCCAGCCCCTTCCCCGGCCTGCCACCGCCACCAACACCTCCGTCGAGGTGGTGGCTATCGTCAGACGGCGGGTCCGCCGCCGGAGAGGCGTTTTCCGGCGGATTAAGCAAGAATTTTTCTTGCCGAAACCAGGAGAAATCCCGGATTCGATCGGGCTCAATTGAGCCCGAAACTCAAGCCTAAGGATTCCTAGGATCTACCCGCGAGTTAAGGAGAGGAGGAGGACCTTCCTGGCGGCCTGGATGCGAGAGGAGCGGCGGGATGCCATTGGCGACGGTGGCGGCGCTCGGCTTCTGCAACTGCACGGTGGAAGGGCTCGTCTCCTCCAGGTAAGTGCTCCAAAATGATCCCCTCGGCTCCCTGACGGTGTTTAAATGGCAATTGGGGGAGGGGAGAGGCTGGTTCTTCAATGGCCATTATCTCCATTAATGGAGTGGCTCGGGTTGTGTGGAGGGGGGCTGAACCCACCCCTTGGTGGCCGGGAAACGGCTGGAATCAACTCCTCTCTCCTAGAGGAGTTGATTGCAGCCATAATGGGTGGCTGTTAGTCTCCCTTGGCCGGCTTCTCACTTCCCCCTTCTCCTTCCTCATTTCTCTCTCCTCCATTATCATGGAGAGGAGCTCCTTCTCTCTCCTAGTCACCTCTGGTTGACTAGTCAACCCCACAAGCTAAAGGCAGCCCACTGGATTATGATGATCATGGGAATGGGTTTAGCCTAAGGGAGAAGTGGCTTGAGCTTGGGTTAGCCCCTTTTTGGGCTAAGTTGACTTGACCCTCAATGAGGGTTGACTTGGCCAATTTGACCATCTAGGTTGACCCCATTGGGTCCTGGGTGATTCATTGGCCTCTCCTAAGGTCTATGTAGGGTTGGGTAGGGTTGACTTGGCACCTTAAAGGTCACTTGACCCTTGGTAAGGTCACTTTGACCAGATTAGGGCTTGAGTTGACTTGGGTCAACCTGGCCTCTAGGGCTGACCCCAATGTGTCCTTAGTGACCTATTGACCTCACTTTAGGGTTAGGAGGGCATAGGTGGGGTCCTCTAGACTAGGAGTGGGTCTATTGGCCCTAAGTGGGCTAGGTTGACCTATTTAGGGCTAGGGTTGACCTTGGTCAACTGGGCCTCTTGGGTTGGCCCTAATGGGTCCTTTTGGCTCTAATGGGTCTCCCAAAATGTTTGGGAGTGTTGTGGTAGGGTCTTGGGGTCATGGTGAAGCCCCATTGTCATCCTAAACTATTGTTCAGAATTCTACTATCTGCAGACCATGGTGATCCCTACCTTGGCCTCCTATCTCTTGGCCCATTTCTGGCTTCCCAGGGTTTGGTCATGACCTAGTCATGGCCAAAACCACTCTTAGGGGTCTAGTTGAAAATGGGATGTTACAAATCCCAATAAACAAAACAAAGATTTCGTCCCCGAAATCAAGGTTGGACCTACGGGTCTTATTACCGAAGGAAAGAGTCTTGTAACATCCCATTATGACGCCTTGTTTGTTAAATTTGATTTAAGGGAAAACTTAGATCTAAGACCCCTTTCGCCCAAACGGCGAACCAAAATCCCAATAAACAAAGTTAAGCCCCCAATAAACAAAGATAAGCCCCTATCTACCTAGAGCAGCCCTTAGTATACTTAAAGCAGGAAAAATAAATTAACATCTTGAGGGGTCTGAGAGGTATACCTGACTGAATAGCTCGGGGTATCTTTGTCGCATCAGGTCCTGTGGCTCCCAGGTATGCTCCTCCTGGCCGTGGTTCCTCCACAGGACCTTGACTAGAGGGACCTTCTTGCGTCGCAAGACCCGCACTCCTCGGTCGTCGATCCTCACAGGCTCCAAATGAACCGACCGGTCTGAAGCTACCGGCCCTTCGGTGGTCAGAATCTGCTGCTCCGGGCGTAGTAGAGCCCTCCTCAAAGAAGAAATGTGGAAGACGTCGTGCAGCGCTTCTAGCTCTGGTGGTAACTCCAGCCGGTAGGCTAGGGGTCCGATCCGCTCCAGGATCCTGTAAGGGCCCATGTACCTAGGGCTGAGCTTCTTCCTCCGACCACGCACCCGTGAAACTCCATGCATGGGCCGGATCTTCAGAAACACCCGGTCCCCCACCTGGAACTCCACCTGCCGATGTCGGGCGTCATAATACTTGGCCTGTCTACTCTGCGCCTCGAGCATCCTGTCTCTGATCAGCCTCACTTGTGCCTCGGTGTCTTCAACAAACTCTGACCCCAATACCTTCGGATCTTCGTTCTGCACCCATGAGAGCGGGGTCCGGCATCTCCTCCCGTACAAGGCTTCGTAAGGCGCCATCCTGATGCTAGACTGGTGGCTGTTGTTATAGGAGAACTCGACAAGGGGTAAGAGTTTCTCCCACGGTTCCCCGCGATCTAAGATGCATAGCCTCAAAAGGTCCTCCAGCGTCCGGTTGGTGCGTTCTGTCTGCCCGTCTGTCTGGGGGTGGAATGCAGTGCTGAAAGTCAATCGCGTGCCTAAGTAAGCTTGCACGGACCTCCACTCCCTGGAGGTGAACCTGCCATCCCGATCCGACACTATCGTCCTGGGCACACCATGATAACGAATGAACTGCTCCACAAACTTCCGCACCAGTACTCCTACTGAATCATCCTTCCTGATCGGTATGAATCGAGCCACCTTGGTCAACCGATCGACGATTACCCAGACCGAGTCATTCCCTGTCCGAGACCGGGGAAGCCCATGTATGAAGTCCATGGCTATGTCATCAAACTTCCACTCCGGCACCGGGAGTGGCTGCAATAATCCTGCGGGGTTCCTGCACTCTGCCTTCACTAGCTGACATGCCTCACAATGGGTCACGAAGTGTGAGACATCCTTCTTCATGCCCGGCCAGTACATCGTCTTCTTCAAATCAGCCGTCATCTTTGTGATCCCCGGGTGTACAGAATACCGGCTGCAGTGCGCCTCCATCAAAATATCCTCCCGGATCTGGCCTCCCTCCGGTATATACACCCGTCCTCTGAAGCACACCAGATCGTCCCTCAGTGTGTAATCTCCTGCAGTGCCTGCCTTCAGAGCTTGGAAGATGGGTTCCAACTTGGCATCCTGCCTCTGTCCCTCTCTGACCCGGTCTCTGATGTCATCGGTAACGCCTATCGCGGCCAAGTACTCCTCATAGAGCTCAGGATCATCAGACGATACCAGAGTAATGTGCATGTCCTCTAGTCTCTGCAGCAGCTCCATAGACATCAACTGAGGCTCTGCTCCTGCTGTGGCGGCTCTCCGACTCAGTGCATCTGCCACCACGTTTGCCTTCCCCGGGTGATAGTGCATCTCATACTGATAGTCAGATAGAAACTCCACCCACCGCCTTTGCCTGATGTTCAGTTCCTTCTGCGTGTCCACGTACTTAAGGTTCTTATGATCGGAATATATATCACAGTGGACTCCATAAAGGTAGTGCCGCCATATCTTCAGTGCGAATACAACTGCCCCCATCTCAAGGTCATGTACTGGGTAGTTCTTCTCATGGGTTTTCAGCTGGCGGGAGGCATAAGCTATGACGTGTCTGTTCTGCATCAGCACCGCTCCCATCCCCTGATATGATGCGTCGGTGTAGACCTGGAATCCCTCCCTCCCCGAGGGGAGAGTGAGAATAGGAGCCGAGGTCAGCCGATCCTTCAGCTCCTGGAAAGCTGTCTGGCACTGCGGGGTCCACACGAACGGTGCCTCCTTCTTTGTCAAGCATGTGAGCGGGAGGGCGATTCGAGAGAATCCCTCTACGAACTTCCGGTAATAACCGGCAAGTCCTAGAAAACTCCGTACGTCAGTGGCTGTTTTCAGCTGCGGCCACTCCGAAATAGCTCGAATCTTTGTCGGGTCCACTGCCAGCCCGGCTCCGCTGATAATGTGACCTAAGAAAGCCACCTCCTTCAGCCAGAACTGACACTTACTGAACTTCGCATAAAGGTGATGCTCCCGCAGTCTCTCCAGGGTCAATGCTAGATGTCGTGTGTGCTCCTCCTCCGTCTTAGAATAGATAAGGATGTCGTCTATGAACACTATGACGAACACATCCAAATAAGCCTCGAAGACCCGGTTCATGAGGCTCATAAACGCTGACGGAGCATTCGTGAGCCCGAAGGGCATCACGATGAACTCATACAATCCATATCGGCTACTAAAGGCCGTCTTCGGAATATCCTCCTCCTGGATCCGCAGCTGGTAATAGCCTGACCTCAGGTCCAGCTTCGAAAAATAATGGGCTCCCTCCAGCTGATCGAACAATTCGTCTATCCTGGGGAGCGGATAGGTATTTCGGACGGTCAGCCTGTTTAGTGCTCGATAGTCGATGCACAGGCGTAAAGTACCGTCCTTCTTCTTTACGAATAGGACAGGAGCTCCCCATGATGAGGAACTCGGCCTAACAAATCCTGCCTCCACCAGCTCCTGCAACTGTGTCCGAAACTCCGCCAACTCCTTCGGTGCCATCCGGTAAGGGGCCTTGGATACCGGCTTAGCCCCTGGTACCAACTGAATCTGGAAGTCCTTTTCCCTATGCGGAGGTAGTCCTGGCAGCTTATCCGGAAAAATGTCGGCGTAGTCACGAACCACCGGAATGTTTGCAATCAGGTCCTTCTCCTCAGTCATCTCGAACAATACTTGATATACCTCGTCCCCTTGCATATGAGCCTTAACGGCCTGAATAGATGAAAGCAAGCGACGGGAGACCGGTGTAGTACCTTCGAATGTTGCATAAGTATCGCCGTGGCTGAGCACGACCCTCCTTGCCGGGCAATCAATCTGGGCATGGTTCCAGACCAGCCATGTCATGCCCAAGACGAGGTCGAAGTCCGGCATCCTCAGGATCGTCGCCGGGGCCTCGAGTGTCAACCAGTCTATGGTAACCTCCAGGAGGCACTTTTCTGTGGACTGGATCTCCATCCCATTGGGGAGGCGCACCCTCCTGGGTAGTCCCGTATAACAACGAATCTGATCCAGGTCCTTGACGAAATCCTCCGACACAAAGTTGTGCGATGCACCCGTGTCGAACAGGGTGTGGGCAGGCTTGCCGCACACCATCACCATTCCTAAATCAGTTGAAAGAAATTCTAGTGTAAGGTTTTCTAACCTAGGTTGTGTAGTAGTTCTATCAACGCTTAATACGAGCAAGGAATAATTCCAAAAATTAAGATTACTCTCATACCTGCAATAACCCTGTCCGGGTTCCGGGGCTGTGCTAAGTCCAGAGCGTAAATCTGCTCCCCATTCTGCCTGCGATCGCCTCCCTGGTAACCACGTCCTCGGCCGCGTCCTCGGCCTCCGAAATGCTGGGCCGGTGGGCCACCCCGTGGTGCTGGAGGTGGTGCCCCCCTCATAGGGCAATCTCTCCGGAGGTGTCCCACCTGGTGACAGTGGAAGCACTCCGGCGGGGGATACGCCACACCCCGGGGTCTCTGCATCTCCTGGACCTGGAGAGGTTGAGGGGCCAAGACCACCTGCTCTCTCGGCTCCTGCCTCAACTCCTGACGAGGCTGCTCCTCTGCCCTTCTTCCATCTGGTACGATGCCTCGCCGCTGATCATTTCGGGCCCTCCGGCCCTGGTCCTCCGTTTGCCGTTTCCGGCCCCGAGTGGTGTGCCAGTCGGCCTCAATCCTCTTCGCCATCTCTAAAATCCGGGAGATGGGCCCGTCAGAGACAAAAAGCAAAGCCTCTCTCAACTCCTCTTTTAGGCCCTTATAAAACCTCTTGACGTACCCTGCTTCATCCAGCTGATAAGAGCCCGCATATCGGGCCAAATGATCGAACTCTCGGTGGTACTCCACCACTGTCCTGGTGCCCTGCCTCAGCTGCAAGAAACGCTCCTCCAACTCGTCCCTGGCCGACTGAGGAACAAAGTGCTCCAGCAGCGTGGCCCTGAATTCTTCCCAGGTGATTTCTGCAATCTCTCTATCCGCAAAAGTCGTGTCCAACAGCGTCTTCCACCACCGCTTGGCATGTGACTCCAAGCAAGATACCACTAGGGCCACCCTCTCCTCCCAAGGGCATCGTATCCCAGTCAACATCTCGTACATCACATCCAGCCACTCCTCTGTCCGTACTGCCGACTCCGTCCCCAAGTAAGATGGGGGAGAGAGTCCTCGGAAGGTGCTCATCCAGTTGGCCCCTGGGTTTGGCTGCTGGACTGGGGCTTGCTGAGCTCGGAAGGCCTCAAGGATAGCTGTAAGGGTCTGCCCCATGTCTGACTGGAGGAAAGGTGTGGGGACCATGGGAGGTGGTGCAATGTCTGGAGTCTGCTGAGCTCCACCTTGTGGGGTGGGCTGAGCTGGGGGCTGCAAAATGAAGTACATTAGTAGACAATCGACTCAATGCCTAATGAAAGTGGACAACTTACATGTGATTTCCCCTGTATGGGCACACCACTGCTTCCGCTGCTTAGTTTGTCCCCAAACTAAACCCGCGCGGGGGTGACCCAGGGCTGTGGACGGCTACTTTTCGATCGAGGTTTGCTCTGATACCACTTGTAAGACCCCCTTTTTTTTTCCTTTTGACACCGGGGTCTTAGGCCCAGAACCGCCGTTTTGCGGTGACTCCTTCACGCCCTGAAGGGTCATCACCACAAAGCGCCGATTCTGCCGGCCAATTCGATCACATAAAAGTAGCATAATGAAGTAAAATGAAAACTATCTGTCCACAGAGAATCTCATGACATATATAATTATAACTCCACGAAGGGAGTGTCCACAGAAGATAACATCAGAGTAGCAAAATACGGGCTTATGCCCGGTACAACATATCCTCACTACAAAATCACTCATGCGGAAGCAAAAGCTGAAAAAAACTACTCAGGGTCGAGACTCACAGTCCCGGCTGTATGAACTCCGGAGCTAGACTGCCCCACCTCCAAGCGCACTGGTCTCTGGGGCTGCTCCTCCATGCTGGTCTCCACGATCCCCTAAATGATGCGGTTCGAAAACCGTTAGTCTAAAAGACTAAGTCCTATCATCCCCCACCCCTTCCCCCACGGCTCCTAGGCACCGAGCGGAGAGGAAGAAAGGGGAGGACTTGAAGGTGGAGAATATCAAAAGCAGGTGACAGCGGTCCCAATTCTAGCAAGTTCTATAGCATATAAAGACAATAAAATGTAATGTGAAATGTAACCTTCGCTTATGTGAAAAACACATAAGCCAAGGGGTCTTTTGCAAGGCTCCCATCGTATAAAAAGTCCCATACCGATTTATACGCTGGGGTGTCGGTGGTCAAACAGCAGTAACTAAGTATATCAAAATTAACCTTAATTTATAAACTTGCCCACCCAAGCTTATAGACTAAGGGGTCGTTTTGCAGGTCCTAATGTATAAGCGTCCCATTCCACTTATACATTAGGTGTCAGGGGTTAAATGAATCGATTATGCTATGACATGCAAGTGGGTATGATGGACATGCAAGTGCAACGCACACACCCGACTCTGTGCACACAGACCTTTAGTTCCCCCTTTTTGGAGCCGTAACCTCCCAGGATACCTCCGTAGTGGCAGACGGAAGCGGTGGGTTGGGCCTCGCCCACCTCTAAACCAGTAAAGCACTACCGGTCAGACCTATCGTACGCCTCAACGCTTGGTGCACGAAGCGGACTTCTGCGTACTCTTGCCGGCTGGCGCACCGGACTTCTGTTGGCGAAGTGTTAACCACACTTGCCGAGTCAACGTATTGGCGTCGGTGCATCGACCCTCCAATACCGAAGACCCACCACCTTAATTTACTTTCCTTTTATGCACATGCAAATTTAGCGTGATCAAAACCCGAGCCGAAGCTCCCCGGACCAACACGTCCGTCACAAACAATCGAGCCGAAGCTCCCAGCTAACATTCCGTGCCATCAGTGTCTGTGAAATGTGCAACCCTAATTACTAAGTTACTCTTTTCAGCTTGTTAAACAGTTTACGTTAACCCAGGACTGCCCCCGGTATTCCCTGTGAAGGGCTCTCAAGGGGCACTAGGAACTGTGTTGGGATTACGCCCAGCGTTCCCTTTCGCAAGGTACTTATTTTATTATTGGTTGATCCCCTTACCCATTATTTTCTCATGTTTCGATACGCTAATCCTAGGGTGATTTGACTCCAACTCTCCTTGGGTAGGACGATCTTTCGTCGGACCCGAACGCCTTTAAACCCTAGACAAATCCACACCCTACTCACTCATCTTCCAAAGATGCAGCCCTTTCCACTTGTCCTTACAGCAAACCATCAAGACCCATCCTACGTGCCCTAATTCAATCCAAATGAAATCCTGCAGTTTTGCTATATGCAGACCACTTAAGCTACGTGACCCGTAAAAAGGGAAGTACATGAAATACTCATCCAGTACCCTCATGATAATTATCAGAGGTCTATTATGATAAATATAGACTAAATTCAGAAAATCATATTTTTCCCAATTAATCTACTATTTATTGAATTTTCCTCAAAAACTAGGCCATAGTCAATTTGAACATGAACCATAAGATTTTCTCAGGTAATGGCCTCCTAAAATTTGTATTCACTAAATAACAGAGAAATATCATTGGTTGCCAATTTTCATAATTTTCCAGATAATTCTTGACCTCTAAAGGATTTATTAAAATAATTCCTAAAATCAAATATAATGAAGGAAGTGCCACATATATGTCTCCAATAATTGTGTAAAAATTACTAGGGCTTCATAGGGAACTAAAAACATCATGATGAAGAAATTAGAATTTTTCAGACAATCTAAAAGTCATTATTAAATTTCCCAAGGTTCCATGGAATTAAATAATTAAAGAAGCAACTACTAAATATCATTCTTCAAAAATTTCATAAATATTTACAGAGATGGGTATCATGATTATAAGCCCCTTTGCTAAGTTTTATCAAGTTTAAACAAGTATAGTTCTCTGCAAAAATTCTTAAGTGGAAATTATAAAATATAACTTTGTGAATAAAGTACCAAAAATATTCATCCAAAATTTATTATAAAATTTCCAGAGACATGTATGCCCTAAGCAACTACCCATTCAAAATCTCAGGCCTTTTCAGATAGTTTTGGTATTAGTTCTTATGGTTTCAAAGCTAGTGCCCTAAACTAGGGTTATGGATTTAAGGGGTCTTAAGTCTTCCAAATGCCCTAAAATTTTAACCACAGGACCATAGTAACCCTATGGACATCATTCCCAAGTTTCAAGTCCATCCAAGGTCTTTTGACCACAATTTCTTCAAACCCTAGAAATTTACCCTAAAGGGCCTACCCTAACATTCTAGGGCTACCCTAGTCCAATCCACTCCAAACTCCATAAGTGAGTGTAAAAAGTCAAATTATATCTGTGGCCAAAATTTCAGCCTCTGTTGAGGTGATTTGGTCACTCAAAACCAAAAGTGCAACTTTTGACCAAAATGCCCTTCATAGGGTATAAATAGGGTTGGGTCAAAACCTATTCAAAACTCATCCAATCTAAATGAAATTTTATACAGGGACCTAATTGGATCCCAGGGACCACTCACCAAAATTTGGGAGGGTTTGGATGTGTTTAGGGCACCTATTTAATTTATCTAATGATTATTAAATTTTTACCAAAACTATAGAAATATTTTCCCCAAAAATTCCCATTTTTTGGCAGGCCCTGGGTAAGTCTAGGATAGACTCTCTGCCAAAATTTCAGCCAATTTGGGCTTGGGGTGAAGAGTGGGCACTCAATTTAGTGACTGCCTAGCCCTAAGGGTATGTCCCACCAAAATGGGTGCCCTGGTCTATCCAGTGTCCCAAAAGGGTCCAAACAATTTTTGCTGCAAACTAGACACCCTAAGCTACAATGTTCATGTTGGGCAAATTTCCATTCAGGGTCCCTAAGTAGTTTTTAAACATTAATTACATTAAATACATCCAGTGTGACAGAAATGAAATAATTTTTATTTAATTCCTATAGTATTTGATCTGATGCCGCACGAATCTTGGCGCAGATCGACGGCATCTGGTCATCGTCCCCACTGAGCCAACGGCTGGGATTGGTTCTGCCTGGAGCGATTTCCAAGCTCTGCCGCCGGCAATCCAGCCCCTTCCCCGGCCTGCCACCGCCACCAACACCTCCGTCGAGGTGGTGGCTATCGTCAGACGGCGGGTCCGCCGCCGGAGAGGCGTTTTCCGGCGGATTAAGCAAGAATTTTTCTTGCCGAAACCAGGAGAAATCCCGGATTCGATCGGGCTCAATTGAGCCCGAAACTCAAGCCTAAGGATTCCTAGGATCTACCCGCGAGTTAAGGAGAGGAGGAGGACCTTCCTGGCGGCCTGGATGCGAGAGGAGCGGCGGGATGCCATTGGCGACGGCGGCAGCGCTCGGCTTCTGCAACTGCACGGTGGAAGGGCTCGTCTCCTCCAGGTAAGTGCTCCAAAATGATCCCCTCGGCTCCCTGACGGTGTTTAAATGGCAATTGGGGGAGGGGAGAGGCTGGTTCTTCAATGGCCATTATCTCCATTAATGGAGTGGCTCGGGTTGTGTGGAGGGGGGCTGAACCCACCCCTTGGTGGCCGGGAAACGGCTGGAATCAACTCCTCTCTCCTAGAGGAGTTGATTGCAGCCATAATGGGTGGCTGTTAGTCTCCCTTGGTCGGCTTCTCACTTCCCCCTTCTCCTTCCTCATTTCTCTCTCCTCCATTATCATGGAGAGGAGCTCCTTCTCTCTCCTAGTCACCTCTGGTTGACTAGTCAACCCCACAAGCTAAAGGCAGCCCACTGGATTATGATGATCATGGGAATGGGTTTAGCCTAAGGGAGAAGTGGCTTGAGCTTGGGTTAGCCCCTTTTTGGGCTAAGTTGACTTGACCCTCAATGAGGGTTGACTTGGCCAATTTGACCATCTAGGTTGACCCCATTGGGTCCTGGGTGATTCATTGGCCTCTCCTAAGGTCTATGTAGGGTTGGGTAGGGTTGACTTGGCACCTTAAAGGTCACTTGACCCTTGGTAAGGTCACTTTGACCAGATTAGGGCTTGAGTTGACTTGGGTCAACCTGGCCTCTAGGGCTGACCCCAATGTGTCCTTAGTGACCTATTGACCTCACTTTAGGGTTAGGAGGGCATAGGTGGGGTCCTCTAGACTAGGAGTGGGTCTATTGGCCCTAAGTGGGCTAGGTTGACCTATTTAGGGCTAGGGTTGACCTTGGTCAACTGGGCCTCTTGGGTTGGCCCTAATGGGTCCTTTTGGCTCTAATGGGTCTCCCAAAATGTTTGGGAGTGTTGTGGTAGGGTCTTGGGGTCATGGTGAAGCCCCATTGTCATCCTAAACTATTGTTCAGAATTCTACTATCTGCAGACCATGGTGATCCCTACCTTGGCCTCCTATCTCTTGGCCCATTTCTGGCTTCCCAGGGTTTGGTCATGACCTAGTCATGGCCAAAACCACTCTTAGGGGTCTAGTTGGAAATGGGATGTTACATACGATATCCGATTCTGGAGAAGTTAGCCTTGGCACTAGTCATGTCTGCTCGCAGACTCCGTCCATACTTCCAAGCGCACTCAATTCTAGTTGTTACTGATCAACCTTTGAAAAGTGTGTTGGAGAAACCAGAGCATTCTGGCAGATTAGCCAAATGGGCAATAGAATTGAGTGAATTTGAAATTTCTTCTGTGCCCAAGACAGCCATCAAAGCACAAGTTCTAGCAGACTTCCTGATTGACATAGCAGAGTCCAGTTCTGATCAAGCAGAAAGGTCTCCTTTGGCTTGGACCATCTATGTTGATGGTGCCTCAGGCAGAAATTCTTCTAGAGAAGGAGTGGTTCTAATCAACCCAAACGGCATCAAATTGGAGCAGGCCATCAAGTTCTACTTTCTGGTGACCAATAACCAGGCCGAGTATGAAGCTTTGCTAGCAAGCTTGAGACTTGCAAGAGAACTTGGAATTGATCATGTTCATATCAAGACTGATTCTCTAGTGATGGCCTCACAAGTCCTTGTTAACTTTGAGACCAGAGAGCCGATTTTGAAGAAATATCCTGCTCTTGTGAAAATAGAAGTCGGAAAATTCAAAAGCTTTACCATTGAGCACATCCCTAGAACAGAAAATGAGGAGGTAGATGTTCTTGCCATGTATAGACTGCCATCAGGAGGAACAACTTCCAAACTCTTCTGCCCGGCAGTGAAGGAAGGAGAGTTGATGCAGGTTGATCAGCGTCCCTCCTGTATGGATCGATTCATTCTTGATCTATCAACAGGGAACTTTCATCATTCAATCAAAGATCAGAAAAAGTTCAGGATAAAAGAAGCTCACTATTACTTAGTAGCAGGAATGCTCTACAGAAAAACATTCCTCTCTATCATGCCAAGGTGTGTTTCAGAACAAGCTCCAGCTGTTTTGCAAGAAGTTCATTCAGGTGAGTGTGGAAGTCACTCAGGGGCAAGAACACTAGAAAGACGGATCCCGTGGTAGGGATATTTCTGGCCCACCATGAAGAGAGACTCTGAGGCTTACGCCAGAAAATGTGTTCAGTTCCAGAAGTTTGCTCCACTTCAGCATCAAGCCGCTCAGTCACTCAGATCAATTGCAACTCCTTGGCCCTCTGCAGTTTGGGGTATGGATCTCGTTGGTCCTTTTCCCATGGCAAGCGGACAATGACGTTTTATCATAGTGATGATTGACTAATTCAGCAAGTGGATTGAAACAAAGGCATTGGCAAAGACAACAACTTAGGTCATCAAGAATTTCATTTGGGGAGAGATTGTCTGCCGGCATGGAATACGAATGGCTATAATCATCGACAACGGGCCACAGTTTAACAACGTAGAGATGATTGATTTTTGCAAGCAGATCGGAACAGAACTGCGGTTTGCATCAGTCCATCATCCCAGAAGCAATGGCCAAGTTGAAGCAGCCAACAAGCAGGTCCTCAATTTACTTAAGAAGAAAGTGCAGAATCTCAAAGGCAGCTGAGCTGATCAACTTCCATCGGTCCTATGGTCCTTAAGAACAACACCTTCATCCGCAACTAGTGAATCTCCGTTCAAACTTTCTCATGGCTAAGAAGAACTCATTCCAGTTGAGTTTGAAGTTCCATCACCTAGAGTTCTACTTGCAAGGTAAGGTTTTGAGGACTGGCTTAAGCTGAACAATGAAGAGATGAAATTCAGCCTGGAACACATTGAGGAAATTAGAGACAAAGCAACAATAAGGCAGGAAGAAGTCGAGAGAAGGATAGCCCGATACTTTGATAAGAACGTAAGGATCAAACACTTTCAAGTGGGAGATCTGGTTCTTAAAAAGGTTGACGCTGCTGCAAGAGCCAGCTCAGTTGGAAAACTTAATCCGAATTGGGTCGGCCCCTTAATTATCAAAGAAACATTAAAGAGTGGCGCTTACCGCTTGCAAACATACGAGGGGGAGGATATGCCACATACATGGAGCGGAGATGATCTCAAACGGTTCTATTCCTGAGCCATCACTTTTCATTTCCATTCTATGTAATCTCTTCAAGAATCATTATAAGTAAAAGCTGCTTGCTAACATTTCTTCAAGTGTTTACATCTATTCAAACGTAACAGCTAGCACGTTGAGCAAGGAAGATTCCAAAACAGTTCTTTCTTTGAACTCTCTTTTCTCTCTTATGCTAACTTTGCAAAAGCCTCTCATTATTCAAAGAATTCATACTAACACAATTTCTAATGTTCTCTCTTTCTCTCCCGAACATCAATAACGGTTGACTGATACCAGGAGACATCGCCGAGTTCAGCAAGCCTCCCCTAGAGCCGTTGTCATTAGCGTAACACCACGAAGACCACGTGTTGCGAGGAGATTTCGCACCGTGTAGTGGGAGCTTGCAGGATCTAGTGCGGTAGGATACTGAACTTCGGATCCCGGCTAGTACTTAACCCCGCCTCTGCATTATGGAGGGACAGGGTTGGAGTTAAGCTCTACCATGCCACTTTAGGGATATCGTTACAACATCGATGATCGCGTGTCAAAATCTATGTCGCTCCGGCCGCACCTGCCCACGGGTCATCTTAGTTTGTAACCCTCGAACACTCCATGGTACCCTCAAGCAGTGCCTGCAGGAAACCCACAGCCTGGTTGATCTTGGAGGAAAGTAATGCTGCTCCGGCCGCAACTTCCAAAAAGATCAACTTTGACTGTACTCCAGGAAAGAGGGCAGGGGACCGTTCCGTTAAGTGTGCAAAGCTTGTGGCCCGGTGAGAAAAGTAATGCCGCTCCGGCCGCTCCGGCCGCGCTTGCCCACTTGGTCACAAGTCTGCAGCTTACTCTTCATAGGGAATCTATTCAGTGCGCACTGCATTTTTGTTATCCGCTCAGTCCGCCAGTTTTCCTTGGGTTGATCGTATAGCTTGTGGCCCGGTGAGAAACGTTATGCCGCTCCGGCCGCACCTGCCCGCTTGGTTGCAAGCTATAGATCATTCCATCTATTCAGTGCGGACTGCATTTTTGTTATCCGCTCAGTCCGCCAGTTTTCCTTGGGTTGATCATATAGCATGTGGCCCGGTGAGAAAAGCTATGCCGCTCCGGCCACACCTGCCCACTTGGTCACAAGCTATAGATCATTTCTATTAGAATATGTGCGAACTGTGAAATTATAGCCGCCCAGTCCGCAGGATTGGTCCCCGGTTCATCTTTTCAGCTCGCAGTTTGACAGTAAATATAAGGCCGCCATGCTTGTTGTCATTAAGCTTAAAAGGTTTATTGACAAAGAGAATCGCGGACTGTTATTGGAACTCGTCAGAGTCCGCCAAATCTTTTCGATATCCAACTAAACTTGTCTCATTCTATTTACGGCGGACAGTGGTCGAATTATTTAATAAAATTTCCTAATTAGCAAGTCAGAAACTTATACAATGCGTATGATCTTTGCATTACGCGGACTGCTACATGGAGATCGAACTTAACTACGCCAGTACAAAAAATAGAGAACATTGCAGGAGACACACTGATATCGGAATATCCTTTTCTATTTAATCAAAAATCAAGTTACATCTTTCATGTATTCGGCGGACTCCAAACTTGAGTCCGCTCTCTTTACAAAAATAAAAACAAAAAATACATTATTCTGCCTCGGCGATCTTCTGTTTCTTCTCTGCAGGGAGTCAAGGCTTGGGCTTTCGACATCAATCTCCGGAGAATAGCCCCCCGAGCAACTTCCACTACTGCCATCTGAACCAGTGTTTTCCGCGGACTTGCTATGCGAGCTCTTGCCAACAGAGGAAGATGCAGAGGTGTCAGACTCGGTGGACTGTTATCTGCCTTGTTGGCTCGAACCAGTGTCGTCAGCTATTTTCTTGGCTTCCCCGCCTTTTTCTTCTTCTTCTTCTTATCCGTCTTCTTCTTCTCCTTCTTCTTCCTCCTCAACAATGACCTCTTTTCCTTTGGCAGCCCGCTCCATCGCCGCAACCTGCTCTTTCAACTTAGGGAAGAGTTGCAGGAAAGGAACAACGTCCACCACTTCCTTTGCGAAGCCGCCACGGACAAATTGCTTGATAGCGATCTCAACGGTTTCCTTCACAAAGGGGAGCATAGCGGCCTAGAAGTTATCATTTTCCAAGTCATAGGCGACCTGCGAGAAACAAAGTAACAAACATCAGTTCGCGGCGGACTTCAAACTGAGACCGCTGCAAATATAACTTACCCCCAGCTCTTCCTTCTGCTGAGCGAACTTTTTCCCTAGCCGCACGGTTTTTTCCTTGATCACCCTTTTTTCTTCTTGAAGTTGCTCGTTTTGTCTGAGCAGGTCTCTGGCCAGGGAACAAACAAAATGGTTCTTCAACACGTTGTTCGCGCTTTCCTGGGCGGCCAACAGAGGGAGGTCGGCAACAGCAACCTTCTTAAAGTCGCTCAAGTTGCGCTTCCCATAGAGTGCGGAGATCGCGACATGAGCATGGTGGGTTATCTTCAAACTTTTCCACGATGGAAGCGCTGTCGACAAGCCGACATCTTGTTCTTATTGTGCCAGTGGATCATCGGGTTTCCCCTCAGATCCTTCTGGAGGTTGCCAAAGCCCTGCATCGCAAAGCTATCAGAAAAGGAGCAGTCTGCGGCGGGATCCCCCTCTTCTTTCGTCTCTCTTGCGATCTCTTGTTTCCTTTCCCTCTGAGTAGGTGTGAATCCGCTGGGCATCTGTGGCAGGTTGGCAGGCACAGCCAAGGTCGCTGCAAGAAGAGATCAAGGGTTAACACACAGGTCGCTGCGGATACAAACCATAAGTCCGCAGAAGCTTACTTTCTTCGAGTGAAACGCCCGCCAGGCTCGCCAACAGTGGGATGTAGTACTCGATGTCAAGCCTGGCATCAGCAAGAAATTTGACAATGGCGGTCTCCATCTCATCCAGTCGGACACTCTTGAAAGCGGAGTCTGTGCGATCTTGTGGATGAGTATGCGCGAACCCGAGGTCGCCTTTGAAGATCAAAAACCTTGAGGTCTAGTTATGGATCTTGTTAGGAAGACCCACGACCTTCATTCCTCTGCAGTAGAAATAGATCACTCCTTTATAAGGGCTGCCTCCGGACGGTGTTATCGAGCGGACTGAGAAGATTTTGCGGAAAATATTCATTGAGAAGGCGAACTTCTCAGACCGAAGATAAGAAATAAAGTTGTAAATTGCGGTAAGGGTGTTGGGCGTGAGCTGTCCCGGCACCATCCCGTAGTGTTCGAATATTTCAGCAATCTCCCATAATAATGGGAATTTGAATCTGTTATCGAAGTGGTCGATGGGTATGGTGATCTGAGTCTTCGTTGAAAAGTTTAATATTTCCTCGTGGGCGGCAAGGCGGACAAGCAAATTAGAGTCCGCCATTTTTCTTTCAACAAAGGCCTCAAGGTCGGCCTCCGTTAGTGTGCATTTTCTATGGTCAACAACATGGAAAGCAACCGCAGCGTCAGTCCTGGCGGACACCATTTTCGCAGGCCGCAGGGTCTTCAGCTACACCTGTTTCCCTGCATTGAAGAGGCAACGGGGCTATATTTATAATAGTAGGGCCTGGCAGCTTTTTTGGCCAGGCCGCAAAGCTCGCTTATTCAGTCCGCATAATCCACCATAATCCAATTGTTCATGCAGCAAAAATTAAAAACAACGTGGACACAAACTTAAATTCGCACTGCTGCTTCCAATCGAGTACCTGCCAAGCAATGTTCAAAGCACAAAATAAAGCGGACACGGTTTTCAGTCCGCCAACTCGTAATCGTTTTCCACCTGCAGGATAATTAGTTGAAATACGGACGCAACATTAGTCTGCGCAGTTCGTCACAAATCACAACACAAGCAAAAGTTAACAATAGAATGTGCGGATATCTAATTTAGTCTGCATAAAGCACAGTACAGTTCATCACAAGCCACAACATAGAGCATTGTTTAAAGCACAAATAATTATACATCAACAAATCAAATAGTTCGCAGTTTTGCAGACTCAGCGGTCTTTATTTTCAGTTCGCATTGACCTCTCCGTCCTGTCTCTGCATAAGTGTGCTGCCTGGTCACTTATTTGAAGAACTTCGTTATACAAGCGACAGATGTGATGATGAATGGAGTTAATGGTCCGATGCATGTGAGCGGCCTTTCGCTCTACCCAACTCAGTGGAATCAACGGCTCCATTTCCGACCTCAGCTCCTTGTCCGCGGCATGTTGGTTACCCTCTACTGGTGCTGCCGCCTCTGGAGCGACGCCATCTGGCAATCGCGATCTCTACTCAACAACCTTGGCAGCCCGCTTCCCTTTCTCTTCCCATGCCATCGCCAAGTGCTTTCCTTTGTAGAAGCGGACATCATCAACAAGCCTTTTCTTCTCTCTATCAGACCTCTCCAGCGCCCATGAGATGCTGGCAATTTGGTCCTTTAAAGCATTCTCGCGCTCTATAGATGCCTTCTCGCGATGTTCCGCCTTCTTTAACTCCGCTCTAATTTTTTGAATTTCAGCTTGAAACTTCTTTTCTAACTCTCTCATGTTATCCAGGATAGGCTGCTCGCCTCTTGCGGACTCATCATGTGAGGCCGTGTCAACTCCGGTATTCGGTGTAATCACAATCTCCCCACTCTCGATAGAGCACGGTGGCGACTTTCTACCTGCAATAAAGAAGGTCAATTTCACATTCAAATACAGTCCGCAGCGGACTCAAAGTACCAAGATAAAAGATCACTATTGGAAAAAGCAGCAGCGAGTTGCCGACTATCGAAGATAGGCCGTCTTGCCCACTCCGGGTCAAAGGCGCTTAACCGTTTCTTCCATTCGCGATGGACTTTGATTCTTTTTTAAGCCGCAAATCTTGTTGAAACAACAATGTCATCAGCCTCGGTGATGATCTTGATCGGCCTCGACATCCGCTTCGGCGACCTGTAAAGCCACTGACGTTTTAAATATTTAGGTGCCGGTTGGAGGTTACCTATCTACAACAGCTCTACAATAGTCCGCAGATCCTCAGCGTTTTTGTCCGCCTCGGCCTGCTTCGAGGCCACCTCGACCGTAGCCACATGTGCGGAGATTTATTTCTTCTACTCTGTTATCCTCTCTTTCAGTCTTTCCTTCTCTTTTTCCTCAGCAACGGATAAAGAGGGGAGCACGCCGATATTAACCCCAAGGATTTCCACCTCAGGACGCAGCACACCCAGCAAGGATTCATTGATGAGATCAAGTTGTTTGACGTCTATGGAATTTAGTATCTCGTCAGTGGACAAACTGACCGTGGAGAGGTAATTGTCTCCCTGAACTTGGTCCTCCGGTGTCTCTAAGTCGCTTTCAGGAACTTCTTTTTCACGCGGCCTGTACTGCAAGTCCGAAACTACAGTCCGCACGGAGATATTTTTCTCTTTCATCTCTCGTTTCTTCTTTTCAACCCACTCAGCCATAGTGGACTTGTCCCTCTTCCTATTCTTTCCAGAAGGGCCCTTTTTCTCAGCAGAGTCCGCGACAGCCTTCCCTAAATCTGGCTGGCTCTCGCGGACTGTCTCAAGGTTTGCAGCAACCAATGCCTTTGAAGGCGCGTCTTTCCCAACTTCTTCTCCCGCATACCACCTATCTTCACCAAGTTTAACAATGGGCTGCTGGGCGTTGGGGGATGACACTTCGGATTCATTATTTTCGCAAACCGTGTCCGCCGAGTTCGCGGTTTTCTGAGTGGAGGCAGTGTCCGACAGATTTAATGTCTTCTCACTTCCTAACGGCTGTTCAGCATGAGAGATGGCAGCATCCTCCTTCTCGCGCACAGGCATATCAGCATTGCGGACTGCTTTCTCAGCAGGCTTCTGGCTATGAGAACTCTCTCCAGTAGAGCGGACAGGCTCCCCTCTCGTCACTCTCTTTATTACTTTCTTAGTTTTCTTTGGCGTTATTGTCTTCTCACTTTTTGTAGTAAAACTAGTGAAGAAAGCATCGAGCCTCGCCATGCCGGACTTCAAAGTTGAGACCGCAAGCGGTGAATAACGACCCGTGTCGATCGGAATTTTTAACAGTTCCAGGCCCTCCAGCAATATTTATAGCGCTGACAGCATTAATGAGGCTCGCGAACTCGGCGGTTAAGCAAACATTTTCGAAGTTTTCGGGAAACGTAAAAATGTGCGGGGATTATGTTGACCACTCAGTCTGCAACACCTACAAGATACCAAGGTCCTGTTTCATTATCCGCGGACTCAATTTGGTAGTCTGCATGGCCGACGACTTGGCATAGTTCTAAGGTATCTGGCTTATCATAGGCGGACTCGGTTTGGCAGTCCGCCAAGTTCGGCAGAGTAGCAGCATTCAGCCATCCCAAGGCTGATCCCACTTCAGCGGACGCGGTGTCCAGTCCGCCCAGGCCGTCATCCTACAGCAGGATCACGCCTTGCAGCAGCAGATGGAAGCTCCAGCTCGCGAGCCCAGTCCGCCCATTTTGCGCGGACTGGTGTGTTCTTTCTTTTTTGCTTCCCGTCGCCGCTGCCCGGTTCTCCTGTACCCCGGGCAGTCAGTTATTTTAGCCCTGCCCGTTTGGGCAGGCCCCAATCCTATAAATAGGGGGGAGGTGGTGCACCCAAATCATGCTGACTCGTGCCCAGGAGCCTACTTGTTAAAGGTTGCGGACTCGAATCTCAAGCTTTGCGGACTCCAGCTTGCTCAGCTCTTGTCTCTTCCTCTTTTCCTTCACTTGTAATCAAACCCTTCTTCAGTCAAAGAAAAGCCCGTCGCTAGAGAGGCATTCAGGCCGCGATGAGAGAAGTCTGTTGTTTCCGTAGCTCACGGCCCTGCTGTTCTTCTTGCTCTCGTCTGCTTAGTAGATTACTACTTGCAGTCTCTCTTTCCCCTTCTATTCCCCCGTGCTCGAACTGTTAGCTGGTGGTGCTCGACGCCCTTTCCATTTTCGTGCATCAACAAAGCTCATGGCCCAAATTTCAGATCATTTGGACAAAAAGAGTAGTGGGGGCACCCATTTGAATTTTTGATTAGCCTTTGGACACCTTGCACCAAAACGTGTGCTGAGGGAGATCAATTGCTCCAAATGGGTTGATTTCATTTTTTTATTAATCTAGACCCAATAGGCTAGATTTTATTTTTTGGACATATTTTTAGGAAATGCCCCTAGGTATTTTTAATATAAAAATAGCTATAAATGTGTGACAGAATAAAAATATATTAATTATTATAAATCATTATATAGGCTTGCGCTTATTAGATCAAGCTTGATCTAACGGCCCGCCGTCATCATCCCAAATATGCCATCGACTGGGATTACTCCATCCTATAGCTATTCCAGCGCTTATTCCAGGACACCCGGACTCCTACCTGGCCGGTCACCGCCACCACCACCTATGTTGAGGTGGTGGCTATTGCCTGGTGGCGACATAGCCGCCGGTGGGGCTGTTTCAGGCGAATCCAATAGGTTGCATTTTCATGGAAAAATTGAGTTTTCTCCTCACTAATCGGGCTTAATTGAGCTATATTACTCCTCCTAAGGATCTAAAGATCTAGCACAGGAGAGAAGGAGAAGGACTAGACCTGTAGGCAAGCTTGGCGGCATGTGTGGTGGTGATGTGCCATGACCGAACACTCCAAGATTTTTCCTTGCCAAATCCATTGTTCTCTTCCAAAACCAGTGAAGTAAACATTCATTTTGATTGCGTGGGAGATTTTAAAACTGATGGGGAGGTTGAATTGGGGAGTGGAAAAGGCTACACTGAATGGCCATTAATGGCCATGGAGGGTGTGTTCGGCCATGGTGGGTTGGTGCCCTTTCCTATGTTGGTCGGGCTGGAATTGATGGAAATCTCCTCCCAAGGGTCAGGGTAGATGAATAGAGGCTTAAGGGGGAGGAATTGTGAGCCTCTTTGCATTATCTACTACTCTCCCCTCTTTCTCTCTCCTCCCTTAATGAAAACTCTCATTTTATCTCTCCTAGTCACCACCTCCAGATTTTGAGTGGTATTCTAGCTGGTTTTTATTTGTTATAGCTAGTGAGCCATCCTAATTGGGCCAACCCAATTGGATTTGATTTGGGCTTAGCCTTTCTCCCCATTTGAGCTTGGTTTGACCACTTTGACTTGGGGGTGTTGAGTTGGTCAACTTAGTGTCTTGGGTCCCCTGCCACAACCCAAGTCCCTTGTGGCTTGGTGTAAACCACTTAGGTCCAACTAGGGCAATTAGACATAAATAGGGCTAGGTTTGACCTTGAATAAATTGACCACTTAGGTTGACCGCAATGTTTCTTTAATGGCTCCAATGGACCTTCTAATGGGTTAGGGATGTTATGGTAGGATCATATGGTCAAGGTGAATCCCTAAAGTCAAACCGTAGGTTTGGTGTTTGAAATTTACTATTTGCAGACCAAGGTGATTTTGACCTTCATGCCTAAGCTCACTTGGTTCCTTGTGCTTCCTAGGGTTTTGTCATGACCCAGTCATGACAAAACCATCTTAGGGGTCTAGTTGTTTGAGGGATGTTACAAATCCCAATTCATAAAAATAAAAATTTTGTCCCTGAAATTCAGGTTTGTCCTGTGGGGTTTCTACAGCAAGTTGTTAAAGGAAACGTCCCTTAAAATATACCTGACGTAAATAGCTCCGGGTACTTCTATTGCAACAAGTCTAGTGGCTCCCATGTGTGCTCCTCCTGTCTATGATTCCTCCATAGGACCTTGACCAGTGGAACCTTCATACGCTGCAAGACCCGCATCTCCGTGTCTTCTATCCGGACCAGCTCTAGGTGCACTGATTGATCGATAGCTATTGGCCCATCCGTAGAAGAAATCCGCTCCTCTGGCTGTAGTAGAGTCGTCCTAAGGGAGGAGACTTGGAAGACGTCATGCAATCCCGCCAACTCCGGCGGCAGCTCCAGTTTATATGCCAACGAGCCAATCCGCTCCATTATCCTATAGGGCCCCATATAACTCGGACTGAGATTCTTCCGCCCGCGTACTCGCGAGACTCCATGCATCGAACGTATCTTCAATAACACCCAGTCTCCCACCTATAACTCCACCTGGCAATGTCGAGCATCGTAGTACTTCTCCTATCTTCTCTGGGACTCCAACATCCTATCTCTGATCAGTCTTACCTGGGTATCTATGTCCTCCACAAACTCCGAGCCAAGTGCCTTTGGATACTCATCTTGGATCCAAGATAGCAGAGTCCTGCAACGTCATCCAAATAATGCCTCATAGGGAGCCATGCCTATGATATACTGATGATTGTTGTTATAAGAAAACTCGATGAGTAGTAAAAGTATCTCCCACGGTCCCCATGATCTAAGATACACAATCGTAAAAGGTCCTCTAATGTCCAGTTTATGCGCTCTGTTTGCCCATCTGTATGGGGGTGGAACGTTGTACTGAATGTCAACTGAGTACCCAAGTAGGCAAGGACTAATCTCCACTCCTTGGACGTAAGCCGTTCATCCCGATCTAACACTATCGTCATGGGTACACCATGATATCGTACAAACTACTCCATGAACTTCCGCACCAAAACACTGACCGGAGCATCCTTCTTGACGGGTAAGAATCTGGCCACCTTTGTCAACCTATCAACGATCACCCATATAGAATCATTCCCTGCATGTGATTGGGGAAGTCCATGTATAAAATGCAGTACTATGCTGTCGAACTTCCATTCCGACACCGGGAGAGGCTGCAATAACCCGGTCGGGCTCTTGTACTCCGCCTTCACGAGCTGGCAAGTCTCACAATGGGTCACAAAGTATGTGATGTCGTTTTTCATGCACGGCCGGTACATAGTCCTCTTTAGATCAGCCGTCATTTTCGTATTTCTCGGGTGCACTCAATACCGGCTTCAGTGTGCCTCAGTCATAATATCATCTTGAATCTCTCCTCCTGCCGGCATATACACTCGTCCTCTAAAACATAGCAGCCCGTCTTTCAACGAATGGTCCTTTGCCACGCCTCCTTCCAAAAACCTGAATATCGGCTCCATCTTGGCATCCTGCCTCTATCCATCCTTGATACGATCTCGAACGTCATCATAGGTACCCATCACGGCCAAGTACTCCTCATAGAATTCAGGGTCATCATACGATACCAAGGTGATCTGCATGTCCTCCATCATCTTCACTAGTCCTATAGTCATCAGCTGGGGCTTTGCTCCCTATATGGTGGCTCTCCTACTCAGTGAATCAGCCACCACGTTTGCCTTCCCCGGGTGGTAATGCTTAGTGTACTGGTAATCAGATAAAAACTTCACCCATCGCCTCTGTCAAATATTCAGCTCCTTCGGCGTGCCCAGGTACTTCAAATTCTTATGATCTTAGAATATCTCGCTGTGGACACCATAGAGATAATATCGCCAAATCTTTAGAGCGAATATCACCGCTCCCATCACCAGATCGTGCACTGGGTAGTTCTTGTTAAATTTTCTCAACGTGGTCAGCAAGGTAGCCCAAACGCCAAATTAATATCTTCGGCACTACCCAGTTCTCACGTTGAACCAGCAGAAACCCAAAGAACAAAGGTTAATCCCAACAAACAATGGAAGCACAAGCAGGTCTTTTATTCATTCACTTATTTACACCACGAGGCATACATAGCGAGACATGATTTCGCTAGTATAACAGCTGTATACAGAAAGCAACAAAAACCAAGCCGGGCGGACAGCACCGGAGTCCGCCGAGACCGCCGAGGTCGCCGAGTCCGCTGAGATCTCACGAACTTAGCTGCAATTCGCTGAATAGCCACGGAGTCCGCCGAAGCCGCGAGGCCGCGCGGACACACCGCTATTCGTCTCATGCTAAAGCTGAACTGAGGAACACCCCCTACCCGCCTGAAGCCGGCGGACAGGTGATTGAAGCTGGCAAAGATGAAACAAAGCTGACAAGCCGCAGAGCGACCTCCTGCTGAATCCGCAGAGACCGCACACTTCCAAGTACTTGACCGAAGTCACAGCCAAACTCCTGGCTCCTTGAAGCTACCCGCGCGACCTGCACACAGTAAATGTCAGCATTGAAACAATCCGCGCGGACAGACAAACTGAGACCGCAGCTCCTTGCCCAACCCAACTTACTGTTCACTCAGGTTACTGTAGACCTTCTAGGGGGTCCTATTTATAGGCGAAGTGAGGAGTGTGATCACCGCCCTAGAGATAGAGACACCGCCCCAGCTCGCGCGATAGCAAAACACCGTCCGCAGAGTCCGCAAGGACTTAGCCGGATACCAAGGAAAACCGCCAGGAGCAAGGGAACAATGGCGAACCCTCTCCAGTCCGCTTCAGCTATGCGGACAAGGCATCAGCCCGCAAAGCTTCCGACCACTGCAGGACAGCAACCCCTTTCAATGGTTGTCCACACCAACCCGAGGCAGTCCGTAAGACTCACACCTCTCCGCCACAAGTCCACGACCAAAGGCAGATAGCAACAGTCCGCCCGATCACAACAGACTTGGCGGATACGGCGGACACCATGGTCTTGGCACAGAGTGTGACCAAGTCCAAAACCATCAAAGGCCAATGCGAGCATGGCGGATGCAAACTCCCGTCCGCCAAACACCTTAGCACAAACCGCCAGCAGTCCGCAAGCTCCTCGCACTCCTGCCTAACGCAGCAACCAACTCCCAGACTCCAAAACCAGTCCGCCAAAGACCTCCACATCAAAGCACCTGCTGTAACACCAGAGCTCGACAAGGCCTCAGCCAAGCTCTAAGCCCAGTCCGCAACAGCCCATACCGCGGACACACATGTCCGCCAATCAGCGCAAGCTTGCACCACGGCCACTGAGCAAAGCACCAGTCCGCAAGCCTCTCTATCCGTAGATACCAAGCCGCACAATTCCCGGACTTCATGCAAACAACCCGCTCAGAAGATTGCCGGCTTTTCACTAGACCTTCCACCAGGCCGCACATCACAGTCCGCCCAGGCCGCCTTGTCCGCCAAAACTATCCGCCCAGGCCGCCCGGCCTGTCCCATCAACCACTTCCACTTCACAAATTTCAACACTCCCCCTTGAAGTGCGAAGTGGTGACCAAGCCCAGCAAGCTGCGCAAGCGTTCAAAGGGCCCCTTCGACAGTGGCTTCGTGAAGATGTCAGCAAGATTATCTTCACTCTGAACATGCCCGACCAGCAGTCATCCTTCCAACACCTTCTCCCGAATGAAATGGTGATCAATCTCTATATGCTTGGTCCTGCCGTGACACACTGGATTGTTAACCAGTTTGAGAGCACTCTCATTATCACCCCGGAGTAAAGTAGGCCCTTGCACTTCTTCATGAACATCCTCTATAAGCCTCCTCAACCAAACAGCTTCCCGAGCAGCCAAGGCCGAAGCCTTATACTCCGCCTTCGTGGTTGAAACCGACACTGAGTCCTGCTTTTTGCTATACCATGAGATGCTAGCTGAACCGCAAGTGAACACATAACCTGATGTAGACCTTCGATCATCCGAATCACCGCCACAGTCAGCATCCGTGTACCCGAGCAACGCAAACTCCGAGTCCCGTCTATAGAGGAGTCCCATGTCAGAAGAAGCCTTGACATACTTCAGAATACTCTTTGCCGCCACTAGATGAGATTGCCTTGGTTCAGCCATATACCGACTTACTCGGCCAACAGCATAAGCAATGTCCGGCCTTATAATCGTCAGGTAAATCAAGCTCCCAACAAGAGCCCTGAACACCAAGGGATCAAGAAGAACCCATCCCTCATCTCGTCGAAGCTTCAGCCTAGGTTCCAGTGGAGTAGAGCACTTCTTACCTTCGCCCATGCCGAACCGCTTCACAATAAGATCAGCATATCCTTTCTAGCAAATGAGAACCCCGCACTCCTTCCTCTCCACTTCAAGACCGAGAATGTGATGCAACTCTCCCAAGTCTTTCATCTCGAAGCGTATAGCAAGCTCTGCCCTGAGCTTCACTACTTCCCCCTCCGAGTTCCCTGTGATGCATGTCATCCACATACAACAGGACCAAGACTAGTGGCTCCCCCTTCTTCTTGACGAACAAGCTTGAATCCGAGTTAGAAGCAAGGTATCCATAGAATTGCAAGTACTATACAATCTTCCCATACAACGCTCTAGGAGCTTGCTTCAACCCATAGAGAGCCTTCCTGAGTTTACAGATATAGTCCGGATGCTTTTCAGATACAAAACCAAGCGGCTGATCCATGAAGATGTCCTTGTCAATCTCTCCGTAAAGAAAGGCATTCTTCACATCGAGTTGCCACAACCTCCATCCCTTGCTAGCAGCCAAGGCGATCACCACTCTTACAGAAGTCATCTTTGCAACTGGACTGAATGTCTCCTCATAGTCTTCTCCATACTGTTGTGAGAATCCTCTAGCGACCAGGCGAGCTTTGAACCTATCAATGCTCCCATCAGCCTTCTTCTTCAACTTGTACACCCACTTGCAAGTAACCGGAGTAATGTCATCATCCTTGGGCACAAGGTCCCAGGTTTCATTCTTCTTCAGAGCATCAATCTCTTCCTTCATGTCACCTTCCCACTCCTTCACTCCAGTGGCCTCGTTGAAGTTTGCAGGCTCTCGCTCATCCAGAGGACCTGCAAAGAAGCAGGAGACAAAGCTCACTGCATTCCCATCACAGTACCGAGCCGGTGGCTTAACCACCCTCTTCGATCTCCGAAGGGTCGGCTCCTTGCTCACTGCTTCCATTGCTTATTCAGGCTCCACTCCTACCTGGGGCAAGCATTGAGCAGTGCTCCCCCTGCTTCCTGAGCCAGAAGGCTCAGTCTCGGAGTTTGAAGCAACAGGAGATGCTGGTGACACAGCAAGCTCCTCTTCCAAGCCTTCAGCAGCCACCACTGGTGCTTCATCAACCTTGCTACTTCCGGTTAGCTCAACCGAGCCACCTCCATATGATGTCAACTCGTCAAAGACAACGTCTCTTGACACCACGAACTTCTTCGTCACAGGGTCCATGCATTTCCATCCCTTCTTCCGCTCATCGTAGCCAACAAAGACAAGTTTCCTTGCCTTCGCATCCAGCTTTGTCCGTGAAGTATCCGGGACATGCACGTAGCAAGTTGAACCGAACACCCTAAGGTGTCCCACACTCTGCTTCTCCTTCAGCAACAGCTCAATAGGAGTCTTCATGTTGATAGGGCTGAGTGGCACCCGGTTGATAACATAAGCAGCACAAGACATCCCCTCCACCCAAAAGGACCTTGGGTGTTGAAGCCAAAATTTGACTCCGACAAGCGTTCACAAAATAGGGGCGTAGCCGACACCTACTTGTCCCAAGCTCGACCTCCGACTGGTCGTGAAGGACTAAGAAAAACTGGCCCAAAGCCGCAGCAGGGAGGTCCCACCGCTTACCCGGAAGGTCACAGAGAGCTTCCTCTCCAAAGCCAAAAGCTGGGCTTGGAGTTCCTCAGAAGACTGTGCCAATGAATCCTCTTAGGAGTCTGAAAAGTCCCTTTTGAAGAACCCCTATGGGCTTATTTATAGGTTTCAGAATCTGAACTGCCAATAACAAAACTGTACCGGTCTGAAATTACCGGGGTACCCTTGGCTGGGTCTGCCAACAGCCAAACTCCGCTGTTCTGAGGAGCTATATGCAGTCCACTAAGGGTAAAAGGGTAAAAATACCCGGGGTAGAAGAGTAAAAACCTCTGTTTGACAGGGAAATATAATATATAATATAAAAAAGGCCTCTTCTCGCCCTGTCGAGTGGAAAGGTACCTGCCGGCGAGAGGGCCCCACTTCCCGTCTCGCCGGCGCCTCTTGCACTTTATTGTGAGATCTCCTTGCTGCTGGAGACTCTCTCGCCCATGGAGGCCCTCTCGCCTCTGGAGGCCCTCTCGCCGCTGGATGGGGTATCTCGCCCATTGGAGAGTCCATCATCTCGCCGTCTTGCGAGTGGGCCCCCCTGGTCCCATTTGTCCATCTCGACCTGTTTGCTTCTTGAGGGCTCTTTACGAGCCCGAGGTTGTACACAATCCCCGCTCTTTTTGAGATTACTCTAAGCTCAAAAAGAATGTTCAACCGAGGCTCGTTATTTAAGGCGCATTAAAAAACGTATTTATGAGGAATCTTCTGAGGCCCCCACCGGGGCCTATAAATATATGACTCCTGCCCCGCACACCTGGCGCCCTGCTCCGCATATTCTTCTTCCCTATTCTTGAGTCTTTTGGAATGACGCACAGTCAAAGCTTTCGTGAACGTCTCGCACTAGTGCGAGAGCAGCACAAGGCCAACGTGGCTTCTTTTACCTCTTCTTTAGCTCGCCCTCTCGCCCCATCGTCTCGCCTGAAAAAGACGAAGGCTGGGGGTCTGTCACCCGCCGCAGGAGATCTGTCTCGCGTTGCTTTGGAAACCATCCCCACTCCTCCTGCGTCTTCCAAGGAAAAAGTGGTGGGTACTTGCTTTTACCACTGTTATCTCCGCGACCGAGTGCTCTCTTTTGTTGACTAATGCTTTTTCAGGGGGCTCTTGTGGTTCCGCAGCCCCCGAATAGTCCACGAGATGGTTCTGCGGCCCACTGCGAGGAGTTCGATTCGCAGCCCTCTTCTACTCCCCCAACTACTCCCAGCGAGAGGAGGAATGACCCCTTCCCGGCCGCCGATACCTCTCGCCATCCTGGTAAGGGATCTTCCCTCGCCCTTTTGAATCCCCTTCGCTACTCTCACTCCCTTCTGCGAGTGCCTCTTCCACCTTGCCTCCGCACCCCTTGCGCAGATTCTCGGGCCAACTCTCCTATTGAGGAGCAGCCAAAGCGACTCTCCGTCTCGCCTCCTCCTGTAGATGGGATTGAAGACTATCTGGGTGACCCTTCAAATTTAGCGGAGATGAAGCGCAAGACGGCTGAGCTCTTCCGGAAGCACGCCGCATCATCCACTCCTTGACTCTGGATAAGTAGGCCGCGGAGAAGCGCATCGAGTCGCTGTAGAGCGAGTGCGCTCGTCTATCTTCCGGAGCTAATGCCGAGCTAGATGTTGACGGCACCGACCCTGAGGCCATCATCAATGAGACCGATATGCAGCTCCATCTCGCGCATTGTGGTCTTGAATCCATCCGCTCCTTCCACTCGCGGAGTAGACCTCCTCGCGGGGGAGCTCGCGGTGGCCGCTGGGAATGGCGCCCGTACTGAAGGATGTCCGTCTCGCTATTCTTCTTTTTCTTCTTCTCGTGAAAGTTGTAATAACGGTAGTCTCGCCAAAGTATGTAGAGAGCTTGGTCCCCGCGGGACGATTTCTGGACATATATTTTTATTGCTTAATTTTTCATTCCTTTTTTAACTCTCCTTTTAAT
Source organism: Platanthera guangdongensis (assembly GCA_039583875.1). NCBI lineage: Eukaryota > Viridiplantae > Streptophyta > Magnoliopsida > Asparagales > Orchidaceae > Platanthera > Platanthera guangdongensis. The sequence continues at coordinate 144,626,351 of CM077152.1, forward strand.
TTATGCTATATATTTGTATATATTTTTCCTGATTGTGATGGGTCGCGCTGATCAAGGTTTAGGAGAGAGAAAAGTACATCGACTCTTCCCCTCCCCCCATGTTTTCCCGCTCATTTAATAATTGGCTATGTATCAGTTATAAATATTCCTAGTCCGGGATTAGATACCGCACTTTCCGCTTCTGCTATTACCCAAGCTCTTGGCTTTCTGAACTTTCCGTCTCGCCGGCCCCTTCTCGCCTTCCTCTCTTGGATCTCTCGCCAATTTCTTCCTTCGTCTCGCCGAAGACCATTTCGCCAAAGAAGATGGGTAAGAAGAAGGTGGAGGAGGGTGAGGGGCGCAGCCGCTGCGGGAAGAGGTTTACTGACCATGACTTCCCGCTCGGCCGGCTCCCTCGAGAAGATCATGATAAGTTTGCCCGCGAGTATCTGGGGGAAGGGGTCGAGTCGCGTCCCCCCAAGGTCGGCGAGTGCATCAACACCTATTACCCGGGGGAACTCGCCTTCCCCGTCTCGCATTTCGAGGCGGGGTTGCGACTGCCCCTTTGGCCTGAGGTGAAGCAGGTCTTCAAATACTTTGGTGTCGTCCCGGCATAGTTCAACCCTAACGCCATCTCGGTGTTGATCGCGTTCTCCTGCTACATGCGCCGGGAGCGCATCGAGTTCAGATTGACGGCCTTCCGCAAGCTTTTCATCTACCACGCCAACGCCGATGGCGTCTCGTATTTTACTGGGCAGGGGCTTAAGGTATACGAGATGCCCAACAAGAACCATCATTGGCTCACCCGATTTGTCTTCATCCGGGGAGACCGTGCTGACTTCGGCGGCATCCCACTCGCGCCGGTCTCTCCGCCAGAGAGCTTCTACGCCACCCCCCAAGTCAGCGGTCCAGAGAAGCTGCTGTGTGAGTACTTAGTCGGCAAGAATTTCGAGGTCAACTTCTTGCGGCGAGGTCTTGACTCGCTTCTTCCAGTGCTCCCGGGCGAAGGTATTCTTATCCTTTCGTTCCTCTCTTCTAGCTATTTGTCGTCTCGCTTCTTCCTAACCCCTGCTCGCTTTTAGGTGTGCGAATTGTTCCAGCGTCCCCTCCTTACAAGAGCAATATTCACCCCGCCAAGGGTCTTGATCTCGCCAATGCAGCGGCAGAGGCGGCGAGAGAGTCCCTGACTGTCATCTCGCCGAAGCGTCCCGGAGATGACACGGTCCCCTCTCGCTCCAGTCCTCCCAAAAAGAAGATGAAGAAGGCTGTAGTTATTTCCAAGGAAAGGAGGAAAGCTCCTCAAGGGAGCCCTATCTCTATAGGGGAAACTCCGCCGCCCCTCTCGCCTAATCACCAGGTCGTCTCTCCTACTCGCGGGACGGTATTCTCTGCTCAACCTGCTGCCGCCTCCAACCTGCCTGCCGCAGCTTCCAATCCGCGAGCTGTGGCCCCTAAACAGGCGGCTGCCACCTCCTCTCGCGAGGGCGACTCCTCTCGCTGTCCCGCTCCCTCCTCTCACATGAATTACAATCTGGGTCCCATGGTTCATGATGCCGTCGGCGACCTGGTTCTGTTGTGGGGGCGGGACGCCAACCGCGTGTCCATCTCCACCCTCCTTCTATCTTGGAAGGAGCAAGAGGTCCCTACCAGCCACGGCTTCGCCATAGGGTACGGCCTCTATGGCGGCCTTGACGCCGTTCCGCCTGAGAGCGAGTCTACCAAGGACCTTGTGCTGAAAACTTGCCATCACCAAATGCTGGCCTTGGAGTTCTCGCACCGTTCCTCTCGCCACCTCATTTATATTAATTCAAAGTGGAAGTCCAGCGAGGAAAATCTGGAGGCGGATCGGGAGAAATCCACCGGTCTAGCGAGAAGGTTATCAGATGCCGAGTCCCTCCTTGCGAAGGCCCAAGGCGGCGTGGTAAGCCATAACTTTTTTCCTTGGGTCTTTTTCCTTTCCCATCATTCTTGGCTAATTGCTAGGTCGTCCCGCAGGATGCCGAGACGGCGGAACAACTGCACTCGCGCGTGGCGGCTTTGGAGGAGGAGGTCCGGGTATTGACAGCTGAGAACGCGCGCCTTCAGGCTGATGCTGCGTCGTCGTCTCGCCGCGAGCCCTTCCGGACACCTCCGCCACATTACTCTTACGAGGAAGTTGAGGAGCGGTGTCGAGACGTTGGTGTCCGCGCGGCAGAGCTGGTGCTGCAAATGATGAAAGACCTGGGGGTTGTGAAGGACTAATCCGAGACTGTACTGCGCGCGACTTGGTCCCTGATCTTTATAGCGAGGAGAGCGATGATTCTTCATATGGCGAGGAGGACTGATGTGCCGCCTCCAAGATTTAGAATCACTCTCTCCTCCTTTTGATGTTGTAAAAACTTTAAACCATATTTTGTGGTATCTTTCCAGTGACGAGCGAGTGCTCATTTTTATTGTCTCTATTTTTGTTTTCTATTTTGTGAAGTTAATCCCTGGTTTGTTTTTGCCTGCGGGACGGTGCTACCACTTCGTCTCGCCGCGTAACCTTTCTGCCTTTTTTATGTTCTACGCGATACGGCTTCTCGACACGCTTACGGCCGCGAGTTGACGCAATGCCTTGCCTCGCGAGTGCCCTTTCGCTACCGGCGAGACGATCCTTAAAATCCATCCGCTGCGAGTGCTGCCACCTGCCCTACTCCACACCCCTTTTCCCTTAGTTTATTTTTGTACCTTAGGACTAAGTTGAGATACTAAGGTGTAATGTCGCTTAAGGGGACTTTTCACCCTATTCCGCCAAAGTGAATTCTTTGTCCTGTTAGTTTGATGCTGATGGAGGTTGCTTGACCCAACCCTATCCCCCGCAGGCGAGCCTTCGGACCTGCCAGCTAGATGAGAGCCTGCGCAGCGGGTCTACCTGGGGCCGAGCCGAGCTCGGGGTGCCGATGAAGATCTCAAACCAAAACCTCTCCCCCACAGGCGAGCCTTCGGACCTGCCAGCTAGATGAGAGCCTGCGCAGCAGATCTACCTGGGGCCGAGCCGAGCTCGGGGTGCCAATGAAGATCTCAAACCAAAACCTATCCCCCACAGGCGAGCCTTCGGACCTACCAGCTAGATGAGAGCCTGCGCAGCGGGTCTACCTGGGGCCGAGCCGAGCTCGGGGTGCCGATGAAGATCTCAAACCAAAACCTCTCCCCCACAGGCGAGCCTTTGGACCTGCCAGCTAGATGAGAGCCTGCGCAGCGGGTCTACCTGGGGCCGAGCCGATCTCGGGGTGTCGATGTAGATCTCAAACCAAAACCTAACCCCCACAGGCGAGCCTTCGGACCTGCCAGCTAGATGAGAGCCTGCGCAGCGGGTCTACCTGGGGCCGAGCCGAGCTCGGGGTGTCGATGAAGATCTCAAACCAAAACCTCTCCCCCACATGAGAGCCTTCGGACCTGCCAGCTAGATGAGAGCCTGCGCAGCGGGTCTACCTGGGGCCGAGCCGAGCTCGGGGTGCCGATGAAGATCTCAAACCAAAACCTCTCCCCCACAGGCGAACCTTCGGACCTGCCAGCTAGATGAGAGCCTGTGCAGCGGGTCTACCTGGGGCCGAGCCGAGCTCGGGGTGCTGATGAAGATCTCAAACCAAAACCTATCCCCCACAGGCGAGCCTTCGGACCTGCCAGCTAGATGAGAGCCTACGCAGCGGGTCTACCTGGGGCCGAGCCGAGCTCGGGGTGCCGATGAAGATCTCAAACCAAAGCCTATCCCCCACAGGCGAGCCTTCGGACCTGCCAGCTAGATGAGAGCATGCGCAGCGGGTCTACCTAGGGCCGAGCCGAGCTCGGGGTGTCGATGAAGATCTCCAACCAAAACCTATTCCCCACAGGCGAGCCTTCGGACCTACCAGCAAGATGAGAGCCTGCGCAGCGGGTATACCTGGGGCCGAGCCGAGCTCGGGGTGCCGATGAAGATCTCAAACCAAAACCTATCCCCCACAGGCGAGCCTTCAGACCTGCCAGCTAAATGAGAGCCTACGCAGCGGGTCTACCTGGGGCCGAGCCGAGCTCGGGGTGTCGATGAAGATCTCAAACCAAAACCTATCCCCCACAGGCGAGCCTTCGGACCTGCCAGCTAGATGAGAGCCTGCGCAGCGGGTCTACCTGGGGCCGAGCCGAGCTCGGGGTGTCGATGAAGATCTCAAACCAAAACCTCTCCCCCACAGGCGAGCCTTCGGACCTGCTAGCTAGATGAGAGCCTGCGCAGCGGGTCTACCTGGGGCTGAGCCGAGCTCGGGGTGTCGATGAAGATCGCAAACCAAAACCTATCCCCCACAGGCGAGCCTTCGGACCTACCAGCTAGATGAGAGCCTGCGCAGCGGGTCTACCTGGGGCCGAGCCGAGCTCGGGGTGTCGATGAAGATCTCAAATCAAAACCTCTCCCCCATAGGCGAGCCTTTGGACCTGCCAGCTAGATGAGAGCCTGCGCAGCGGGTCTACCTGGGGCTGAGCCGAGCTCGGGGTGCCGATGAAGATCTCAAACCAAAACCTATCCCCCACAGGCGAGCCTTCGGACCTGCCAGCTAGATGAGAGCCTGCGCAGCGGGTCTAACTGGGGCCGAGCCGAGCTCGGGGTGGCGATCAAGATCTCAAACCAAAACCTCTCCCCCACAGGCGAGCCTTCGGAACTGCCAGCTAGATGAGAGCCTACGCAGCGGGTCTACCTGGGGCCGAGTCGAGCTCGGGGTGCCGATGAAGATACCTCTTCCTGTCATTAGGACTTCACGAGAAATAATGAACAAGAAATAATTTGAGAAGTTTATTATATTAATTATGCTTCGAGTACATATCTTCTGCTCTCCCTTCTCATGGGTAGAAGCGTTTTAAGTCATCCCCACTCCAGGAATGGTTCAATGTCCTACCCTCCACATCCTGGAGGTAGTAACCCCCCGCTTTCAACACTCTCTCTACAATATAAGGTCCCTCCCAATTTGGATTGAGCTTTCCCACCGGGGCGGACCTCCCTGCCGCATCAACCTTTTTTAGTACTAGGTCTCCTTCCGCGAATTGCTTTATCCTGATATGCTTGTCGAAGTGCTTTGCCATTCGACGCTTGATCTCTTCCTGCCTGATGGCTGCTACGTCTTGCAGCTCCTCTGCCAGGTCTAGTGAGAGGCGCATGCCTTCTTCGTTTTCCATCCTCCATGCCTCGTCTCCATCACCTGCAGCCGCAAAGCGTGGGGATCGGACCTCGAACTCCACCGGTAGTACCGCCTCATAACCATGGGAAAGCTTGAAAGGGGTCTCGCCAGTGGCCGTGTTCGGGGTTGTCCTCATAGCCCACAGGACCGAGGGGAGCTGCTCTACCCAATTCCCTCTTAGATTCTCCACCTTCTTCTTTATCAAGTTAACGATAATCTTATTTGCCGCCTCCACCTGACCGTTGCTCCTGGGGTGGTGGACGGAGGCAAACCTGAGGTCGATGCCCAGCTGAGTGCAGAAGCTGATGAACTCTTCACTAGCAAACTGGGGGTCGTTATCCGTGACGATGGCCTGAGGCAGCCCGTGCCTGCAGATGATTTCCCCCCAGACGAAGTTCCTGATGACTTGGGAGGTTACCTTTGCTAGCGCCTTAACCTCCAGCCACTTGGAGAAGTAATCTATCATAACTAGGAGGAATCTTCTTTGTCCACTAGCTGGAGGGAAAGGCCCAACTAAATCCATTCCCCAAATGGCGAAAGGCCATGGTGTTGTGATGCTTCAGAGCCTTTGAGCCGGCAAGAGCTGGAGGGGGGAGAAGAGCTGGCATTTTCGGCATTTCCTCGCAAACTCTGTCGCGTCCTTCCTCAGGGTAGGCCAGAAGTACCCCTGCCTGACCACCCTTGCTTCCAACGTCCTCCCTTCGGAATGACTACCACATTCCCCGGAGTGCACCTCCTCCAGAATGTGTCTGGTCTCCTCCTCCGTTACGCATCGAGCTAGGAGACCCGAAAGCATCCTCCGGTGTAGCCCTCCTTCATGCATGAGATAATGAGCTGCCTTATGCCGGAAGTTCCTTGCCTCCTTGACCCCCTCAGGGAGGGTTCCTGTCAGAAAAAGGTAACGAAAGGATCTACCAACGAGTGCCGCCGATCCACTTCCATTAGCTCCCCCTCTTCGATCACTGGATGGAATAAATCAGTCAGGGCACCCCCTTCCCAAGGTCCGAACTTGGCCAATTGATCAGCAGCAGTGTTCTCTTCTCTGGGGACGTGCTGGATGGAGAACGTCCGGAACCCCCCGATGATCGTCCTCACCTTGGACAAATATTTCACAAGGGTGGGCTCCAGAGCCTCGAACTCTCCACATATCTGAGATGCTACCACCAATGAATCTGTGAAAACCTCAACGTCCTTAATCTCGATCTCCTTAGCCAAGCGAAGGCCGGCTATCACTGCCTCGTACTCTGCTTGGTTGTTGGTTTTGGGGAAATGCAAGGCGACCGCTTGTCTTATGGTCACCCCCTGAGGACTTGTTAGTACCACCCCTGCTCCAAGGGAGTGCTTTCCCGAGGCCCCGTCGACAATTATCTTCCATGCTTCTGGTGGCTGCGGCTCCTCGGTTCCGACCTCCGCGACGTAGTCTGCCAAGAAGTCGGCCACCACCTGTGCCTTAATGGAGAACCTTGGTACGAACGAAATGTTGAATTCACTCAACTCGATAGACCACTTGGCCAGCCTACCCGAGTGCTCTACTCCTTAAAAAATCTTTCGGAGAGGATGGTCCGTCACCACCTTAATCGAATGTGCTTGGAAATATGGCTGGAGCTTCCTGGCTGAAACAACCAAGGCGTATGCCAGCTTTTCTAGGATAGGGTAACGAAGCTCCGCCTTCCTTAGGATCCTGCTAACATAATAAATGGGCAGCTGCTTCTTTCCCTCTTCTCTGACTAGGACGGAGCTCACCGCCTCTGCTCCCACTCCTAGGTACAAGGTTAGATCTTCCCCCTCTTTTGGGCTTTGAAGCAGAGGAGCCCGGGAGAGTTGCTGCTTCAGCTTTTGAAAAGCTTCTTCGCACTCCGCGGTCCATTCAAATCTCTGATTCCCTCGTAGCACTTTAAAGAAAGGTGAGCACTTCTCTCCTGACCTGGAGAGGAATCTGCTAAGGCCGGCCAGCTTTCCTGTCAAGCACTGCACCTCCTTAGCGTTTCGCGGTGATTCTAGCTCCAGAATGGATTTTACTTTATCCGGATTAGGTTCTAGCCCTGCCGGGGTCAGAAGGTGCCCAAGGAATTTCCCACAACTTGCCCCGAAAACACATTTTAAGGGGTTCAACCTCATTTTGAACTTTCTCGAGGTGGCGAACGTCTCCTCCAGATCCTGGAGATGCGAGTTCACTCCCTTGCTCTTTACCATGATATCATCAACGTAGACTTCTAGGTTCCGACCCCTCTGACCCTGGAAAACTCGATCCATCATCTGTTGGTACGTTGCTCCCGCGTTTTTTAACCCAAAGGGCATCATGTTATAACTAAAGCACCCTTCCCTTGTGATGAAGGAGACGTTCTTGACGTCAGGAGGGTGCATCCGGATCTGATGGTAACCTGAAAAAGCATCCAGAAAACTCATAACAGAAAAACCAACGGCTGAATCAACCATCGCGTCGATTCGAGGCAGGGGGTAGCAATCCTTAGGGCATGATTTATTTAATAACGAAAAGTCAATACACATTCTCCATTTTCCTCCCCCCTTCTTCACCATTACTACATTGGAGATCCAGCCTGCATACTGGATCTCTGAGATGAAGCCCGCCTCTAGGAGCTTCTTGACCTCCTCGCGAATGGGCTCTTCCAGCTTGGTGGCGATGGCTCTCATCTTCTGACGTATGGGGCGTGTTCGGGGGTCCAGATTCAGGCGGTGGCAGGCCACGTCCGCATCAATGCCCGGCATGTCCGCCGCTCTCCAAGCGAAGATGTCGACGTTACTCTGAATGCAGGCCCGCATCCGCTCCTGGTCTTCGGGGCTCAAGCCCCCGCTGATCCGCACCCTTTGTACCTGCCCCTGGCTGGTGTGGACCTCCACCTCCACCACTTCCTCGGCCACCTCCAGCCGTAACTGCTCCCAGCCGTCCCCTGCTTCTTCTTCCTGCTCCGGCTCTTCCTCCCCTCCTGCTCCCTCAACTTCCGTCACCTCGTCCCGCCGCATCTCAATTTCCATGCCCCCTCGGGCTTCCTCCTCAGCCCCTTCTCCTCCCACTTTCTCCTGCATTCTTTCCCGTGGCTCCAACTCCCCGCTCCTCCGGACTTCCTGCACATCTCCTCCCCTCTGCTCCTCCTCGATCTCCATTGCCCCCTTCGGGCTCTCTTGTTGCTGCTCGACCTCAACACCCCCCTGAGCCTCCTGCACACCTCCTCCTTGCTGTTTCTCAGTCTCCTCTCCCCCGACTTCCTTTTTGGTTCCTCCTCTCGTTTCCTCTGGGCTCACTTCTTCTTCCCTGATAGCTTCTTCTTGCACCGCCATCTCCTTCTCCAAATCCTCCGCCTCTGGCATCCAATATATGGTGTTAACCGCTGTAACGTAGCACTGCCTCGCCACTTTTGGATCCCCCCTGACCCTGACCTGCACCCCTCCATTGTTGAACTTGAGACATTGATGAAAAGAGGAGGGGATGCAGCGAAAGGCGCTGATGAGGGGACGCCCAAAGATGGTGTTGTAGCTGCTCGGGGCGTCCACAATCACGAACCGGCAGTTCCGTGACATGCCCCCCAACCTCACGTGCAGCCCTACTCCCCCTTCTACTTCCTTTCTCTCCCCGGAAAATCCGAACAACGGTCCGTCCGAGGCCAAGATCCTTTTGGTTTCCACCTGCATCGCATCGAAGGCCCTCTTAAAAATCACATTTACGGAGCTCCCATTATCCACCAGGATCTTGGAGACCGTAAAGTTCTCTACCGCCATCTGGATTACCAAGGCATCGCAGAACGGGTCCTCATACTCCGGCATATCCTCTGAAGAGAAGGTAATTTTTTCTAGCGGGGGTGGAGTCTGGGAGGTTGAGGCTACCCCCTTTCGGAACATGGTCTGGAGGCTCCCCTTCCGGGTGGCCTCGATCCCAATCCCCCCGTGAATGGCCCCGATTCCTCCCCAGGTTCCCACATCCACCCGGTCCTCGCACCTGTCTTCCGCCTCCCCTTGCTGCATCTCCACGATCCTTATCGGCGGATCCTGCCTCCTCAATCCTCTTGCCTCTCTCATTTCCAAGAACTCCGGGCATGTGGCCGTTGCGTGACCTCCCTCGTGATGGAAGCCACAGAAAGGCAACGCCACCCCACCCCTTCTTCCTTCTCCTCATCCTCTTCTTCCTCCTCGAGCTCCTCTCCCTCGACCGATCCCCATCGCCTCTTGCTGATGCTGAAAACGATCCCTCGCTCCCTGTCTCCATGCCGGTTGATCGAACCTCCTTGGCTCCCGGAAGTTATCTCTCCCCTGGAAGCCTCCTCCTAACTCCTGGGGGCGACCCTCATGAGGCCTCCAACCTATCCGGTTGTTCGGCTCTAGGGCCCCCCGGTGATTTTGTCCTTGATGTCCCTGGCCTCGGGGTTCCTCCCTCCTTCTTTCTTCTCTCTGCTCCCTCTGCTCCCTCTGCTCCTTTTGCTTTCCCGCTCCTGTTTCCTTTGCATCGTCCTCCGCCAATCTGGCTAACCTCCTTGCAAACGCCGGATTGGCCCTCTCAAAATCCGTCTCCTTTGCTGCCCTCTCCATAAGCTCCTCAAAAGAGAGGGGGGCCACCCTTTTCAACTCCATGCTAAAGAAGCCTGGCCTCAGTCCCAGTGTGAATGCAAGCATCAGCGTATACCCAGGGACCTCCTGGACCTGGAGGATATCCTCTTGAAACCGATCTACGTAGTGTCCCAACGTTTCATCCTGGCTCTGCCTTACCGAGAACAAGCACTTCGCCTCCTTCTTACGCTTCTTCGATGTTGAAAACCTCAATAAGAAACCCCTCCGCAGATCCTCGAAACAATAAATCGACCTTGCCGGTAACTGATGGAACCAGTCTCGCGCCTTCTCCTTCAAGGTGATGGCAAACAGACGACACTTAAATGCATCCGTCATTTGTCTTATCGAAACCACATCTTCAAACCACTGCACATGCTGTACAGGATCATCCTTCCCTGAGTAGTCGGACATGTCGGGCTCCCCGAACCCCTCCGGCACCGGAGCCGAGATGACGAGTTCACTGAACGGGCTCTCGCCGACTGCTTGCCGAGAGGGCACGTCTCGCGGCATCGGCTGGCTGGCCCGATCTGCGAGACTGTACCCAGGGAAGAGCTCTCGCACAGCTGCCTCCTTCTCGCCGTCTTCTGCAGGGATCTCCTTCCCGGGACGCTGGCCTGGGAAGAGCTCTCGCGCCGCCACGTCCCTCTCGCCAGCCTCCGTGGGGACCTCCTTCCCCGGGCGCTGACTAGGGGCGTTCTCGCCTAAAAGCGGGACCACCTCGATCGGGACCTGAGGCGTCGCCCACTCGCTCCTTGCCGAGAAGGCCAAGCTTATGGTTTGCATGACCTCTCGCCTGAAGTCCTCCAGCATTTTCCTCGTCACCTCTTCTACCTGAGAGGGGGAACCTCCAGAACCAGATCCTTCTCCTTCACCTCCTGCCATAGGACCAAACTCAAACTTTTCTTGAACCGGCTACTTCCACGCTCACCGCACCAGAACTGTTGAAGCCAAAATTTAACTCCGACAAGCGTTCACAAAATAGGGGCGTAGCCGACACCTACTTGGCCCAAGCTCGACCTCCGACTGGTCGTGAAGGACTAAGAAAAACTGGCCCAAAGCCGCAGTAGGGAGGTCCCACCGCTTACCCGGAAGGTCACAGAGAGCTTCCCCTCCAAAGCCAAAAGCTGGGCTTGGAGTTTCTCAGAAGACTGTGCCAATGAATCCTCTTAGGAGTCTGAAAAGTCCCTTCTGAAGAACCCCTATGGGCTTATTTATAGGTTTCAGAATCTGAACTACCAATAACAAAACTGTACCGGTCTGAAATTACCGGGGTACCCTTGGCTGGGTCTGCCAACAGCCAAACTCCGCTGTTCTGAGGAGCTATATGCAGTACACTAAGGTAAAAGGGTAAAAATACCCGGGGTAGAAGAGTAAAAACCTCTGTTTGACAGGGAAATATAATATATAATATAAAAAAAGGCCTCTTCTCGCCCTGGCGAGTGGAAAGGTACCTTCCGGCGAGAGGGCCCCACTGCCCGTCTCGCCGGCGCCTCTTGCCCTTTATTGCGAGATCTCCTTGCTGCTGGAGACTCTCTCGCCCATGGAGGCCCTCTCGCCTCCGGAGGCCCTCTCGCCGCTGGATGGGGTATCTCGCCCATTGGAGAGTCCATCATCTCGACGTCTTGCGAGTGGGCCCCCCTAGTCCCATTTGTCCATCTCGACCTGTTTGCTTCTTGAGGGCTCTTTACGAGCCCGAGGTTGTACATTGGGATCTCTTTCGCATGAAGCCAGCATTTGCAGTTCTCCGTCAGATGACGGATCTTCCACTCTGCTACCCCATTTTGTTGTGGAGTGTGAGCACAAGTGAGCTCCCGTTGGATCCCGTGCTTCCTGCAGAAGTTAGAAAACTCGGAGGAGAGAAACTCACCCCCGTTATCAGTTCTAAACTTCTTAATCCGCAAGCCAAGCCGGCCTTCTACCAACTCCTTGAACTCCACAAACAACCGGAAGGCTTCCGAAGAAGTACACCCAAGTATACCTTGAGTAGTCATCAACCAAGACAAGCATGTATCTGCTTCCACCAAGGCTGGCAGTAACCGTCGATCCCATCAGGTCGCCATGAATACACTCCAATGGTTTCTTGCTCCTTGTTTGTGACTTATCAAACGGAAGGCGATGTGACTTACCGTATTGACAGCCCGCGCAAACATGCCCGTCACCAAAGGAGGACAACTTAGGCAACCCCCTCACCAAACTTCTACTAGCCATCGCCTTTAGCTTGTCCATGCCAACATGCCCCAGACTCTCATGCTAGATAGCAGCACTATCATTGGCCCTCATTCTATCAACATAAGCACCGGTGGAAAGAACAAACAAGTTCTTCACCCTCCTCCCAACATGAGCAACATCAGCCTTAACCGCTGATACGTTGCGAAGGAACCTCACGTCTGTTGGCCCAAACAGAACGTGATACCTAGCGTCCACCGCATTGGTCACCGAGAAGAGGTTCTTCTTCATGCCCGGCACATGATACACACTCCTTAACGTGAGTGGCCCCTGATCACTACCCAAAGACACGACCCCCTCTTTCTCTACTGCATAAACAGTATTATCAGCAGTGATAATAGCTTTGTTGAAGTATTAGACCGGGCGGCTTGGCGGTCTGATCCAGCGGTTTGTTGACCGAGCGGCTTAGCGGTCTGATCCAGCGGTTTGTAGACCGGGCGGTCTGTCGGTCTACCTCTGCGGTTTGTTCTATCCTGCTGGAGTTGCCGAGCGGTTAGCCCACCTGTCTAACCGCGCGGCCTATGCGGTCTCCATTATTCTAGTCGCTCAGTACTGTAAATGTTTAGTCCCACATTGTTTGTATACTCTCTTTCTTATCTCCTCCATTCTATATAAGGGAGGCCATACCTTTGTAAATGATATCTTTTTTGGATAATAAAATTTCAATTATTCAAAAGTTTGTTCTCTTGCTCTCTACTTTTCGCTTCTTGTTCTCTACTTTCTAACATGGTATCAGAGGACACGGTCATTTCCTCTTGATTCTGTGCGCCCTCTGTTGTTCGTGACTTCTTTTCCGCGCTCTGCGACTTGATTCGCAGCTTGCCCTCTCTTCTATCCGCGCGGCCTGTTTCTATCCGCGCGGCTTGGTTCTGTCCGCCAATCTGTTCGCGCGGCTTGCTCCTTCTTGGTTCTCTTCTCCTTCTCCTTGTTGTCGCAGCGACCTGTTTCGTTGTCGCCGCGCTCCTTGTTCTTTCTTGCCTCTCCGACTTCCTAGTCGTTGCGGCCTGTCCCTGTCCGCGTGTGTATTGTCTCTCTACTCGCGGATTGCTGCTGTGATCTGCCTGACCGTGCGGGTTGTTCCTTTCTCACCCGCATCTTGGTCGCGGTCGCCAGCTTTTCTCCTCTTTTCTGTTCGCTCGGGCTTCTCAGTTCGTGCGACTTCTTCCCCGCCGAGCCTTTGACCACCTTCTAGCCGCTGCTGTGATCTGCCTGACCGTGCGGGTTGTCTCTTTCTTACCCGCATCTTGGTCGCGGTCACCTGCTCTTCTCCTCTCTTCTGTTCGCTCGGCCTTTTCAGTCCGCGCGACCTCTTCCCCGCAGTGTCTCTTTCTAGCCGCTACTATTCGCGCGGCTTCCTCTGGTTTTCTAACCGCTCCTGTTCATGCGGCTTCTTCTGCTTCCGGGTTCTATGACTACCTCCAGTCTCACCACTACTCCTGCAGCTCCTTCTCCTCCTCCTCCTTCGGGCAACCTTGGCACCCTTTCCAAGCTTGTGGGCTCCAACTATCCCGATTGGAGCGTCTCTTTTACCTTTCTCCTTCGTTCTCAACGCAAGCGTCATCACCTCACCGATGACCCTCCTCCTCGCACCTCTCCTGAGTTTGATGACTGGGATGCGAGTGATGCTCTTGTTCGCACCTGGCTGGCCAACAGCCTTTCTGATGAGTGCCTTCCCGTCATTCGCCATGATGAGACGGTCAAGGCCGCATGGCTTCACCTCGCTGCTCTCTATTCTAAGGGGGGCCAGACGTCCCGCATTTATACTCTCTATGCGGACCTCTTCGCCCGCCCTTCTATGTCCCCAGCTGCGGCTTATCAGCAGGTTCAGGCCCTTGGGGCTGAAATCCTCCAGAATCGCCCCTTCTCCGCGGACTTGGCCGACCAGCACAAACACTTCCAGGAACTCCTGGTTGTTTGTTATCTTCTTCGTCTTCCCGACTCTTATGATATGATCCGCCAGCAGATCTTGGGTGAGGCGGAATCTCCTACTTTGGATGCCACTGCGGCTCGCATTGCCGCCGTTACTTCGCTCCTCCAGCGGCCTCTGTTGGCCTCCCCCCTTCCCAGGACTCCTCTGCTCACCAAGCTCAGCGGGGGGGCCCGAGTGGCCGAAGCTCCTCTGGCGGACGGGGTTCCTCCCGGTTCTTCTGCTCTCACTGTAATCGTACTGGTCATATTGTTGATCGCTGCTGGCAGAAACATCCTCATCTTCGCCCTTCCGGTGATGCTCCTTCGGCCTCCGCCTCTTCTAGGCCGTCTGCCTCGGTGACCATGACGTCAGGTAGTGCCCACGTCGTTACCCAAGGTAAATGGCTGATTGACTCCGATGCCACCAATCATATGACGGGCAACCCTCATTGCTTCTCCCGTCTTGAGACCCATGACCGCTTACCCCCAGTTCGTGTGGCGGATGGTTCCCCGTCTCCGGTTCATGGGACGGGCATGGTTCAACTCACTCCATCGCTTTGCTTGGAGGATACCCTCTATGTCCCGAAGTTCCCGTGCAACTTGTTATCTGTTACTACTTTATGCCGGCAACTTCAGTGCTCCGTTTTATTCACTCCCACTACTTGTTCTTTTCAGGACCCGAGGACCCAGCGGACGATTGCTACTGGGACTGAGAGCGGCGGCCTCTACTTCCTCGACGATGTTTCCGCTCTTTTTGCCTACTCCTCCTCCACCGATCTCCTTCAGTGGCATCTTCGTCTTGGACATCCTCCTCCTCGGCTTATTCGTCAGCTTCTGCCCCACTTACCTCCCACCAGTTCTCCGCTCAACTGTGATGCGTGTCAGCTTGGCAAACATCATCGCTCCTCCTTCCCGCCGAAGCAAGGCCGTGGCTCCTCTCGCATTTTTGATCTTATTCATTCTGATGTATGGGGTCCTGCTCCTACCCTCACAGTTGGTCGGGGCAGTTCCTATTTTGTCACTTTTATCGATGATTTTACTCGATGTACCTGGGTGTATCTCTTAAAGGATCGCTCTGAACTGTTTTCTGTTTGGCAATCTTTTTACTTTATGATTAAGACTCAATTTGCTATCTCTATTAAAGTCTTACGTTCTGATAATGCCAAGGAATATCTGTCTCATGAGTTCTCCGCGTTCTTTCACCAACACGGTCTCATTCATCAAACGACTTGTGTTTACACCTCCCAACAGAATGGGGTGGCGGAGCGTAAAAACCGTCACCTGCTTGATGTTGCGCGTACTCTCATGGTGCAGATGCACGTCCCTCGCTCCTACTGGGGCTACGCTGTGCTCCTCGCTTGCTATCTTATCAATCGCATTCCCTCCACGGTCCTCCACGGCCGGACTCCCTTCTCTCTTCTCTACCCCCACCAGGAACCTTTTCCTCTTCCTCTCCGTGTCTTTGGCTGTACGGCCTTTGTTCACGCTCCCTCCGCTACCCGCGACAAGCTTTCCCCCCGTTCCACCAAATGTGTCTTTTTGGGGTACTCTACCACTCAAAAAGGCTATTGCTGCTTTGACCCCCTTCTCCGCAAGCAGTTTGTCTCCGCAGATGTGACTTTTTTCGAAAATGCTTCCTATTTCTCTCCTTCCTCTTCTCTTCCTTCTCTTCCTTCTGATATCTCCGTTCCTTCCACACCTCTCGACGTTTTCCCACCTTCGTCTCCTCCTCCACCCACTCCTTCCCAGTCCGTCTCCCCACCCACCCCTCCACCCTCCTCTCTGCTGCCGTCTCTCTCTAGTCCCGGGCCAGCCTTCTCCGCCACGGACGCTCCGGTCGCTGACGCTCCCGTCGCCGACGCTCTCGATGATCTGGATGTTCCCATTGCCCTTCGCAAAGGGGTGCGGGCGTGTACTCAACACCCGCTCACGGCTGTTGTTTCTTATGATCAGCTTTCTCCTTCTCGCAGGTGTTTTGCCTTGGCTATCTCTGCTACTTCTACTCCTCGTACCTACCAAGAGGCTCTCGCTCTCCCTCATTGGAAGTCTGCCATGGATGAGGAGATGGCTACTCTTACTGAACGGGGTACCTGGACCCTGGTTCCTCCTCCCGTGGGCACTGATGTGGTTGGCTGTCGCTGGGTCTTTGTTGTGAAGTTTCGCCCCGACGGCACTGTGGATCGCTACAAAGCCCGGCTAGTGGCCAAGGGCTTTACTCAGACTTATGGCGTTGATTACTTTGATACCTTCTCTCCGGTTGCTCGCCTCAGTACCATCCGGGTTCTCTTTTCTATGGCTGTTAACCGGGCTTGGGATATTTCCCAGCTTGATGTGAAGAATGCCTTTCTCTATGGCGATCTTCAGGAGGACGTCTATATGGAGCAACCTCCTGGGTATGTTGCTCAGGGGGAGACACGTGTCTGTCATTTGAAGAAGGCCATTTATGGCCTAAAGCAGAGCCCTCGGGCATGGTTCGAACAATTCAGTGGTATTGTGGCAACCATCGGCTTTCAAAGGAGTTCGGCCGATCACTCCTTATTCATTCGCAAAACGGCCTCGGGACTGGTGGTTTTGGCCGTATATGTGGATGATATTCTCCTTACTGGTGATGACCGAGATGGGGTGGACTTGACAAAGAAGCACCTCCGTCAGCACTTGGTCACGAAGGATATGGGCTCCCCAAAATACTTTTTGGGGATAGAAATCTCTCGGAAACCTGACTCCTTGGTTCTCTCTCAACGGAAGTATGCCCTTGATCTTCTTCAAGAAGCAGGCTTGACAGGTGCCAAACCAGCTCATCTTCCCATGGCTGTTGGAGAAGACAAAACGTGGACGGATGAATCGCCTCATCTATCTGATGTCACACGGTACAGACGTTTGGTAGGGAAACTCATCTATCTCACGGTGACTAGACCCGACATCGCCTATGCTGTAGGAAAGGTCAGTCAGTTTATGCAAGCTCCCAGGGAGTGTCATCTTCAGTCCGCCCTGAAGATTTTAGAGTATATCAAAGCAGCACCGGGCAGAGGGTTACTCTTCCAGAAAAATGGCCATCTGCGGGTTGAGGCCTACTCAGACTCAAGTTACGCGGATGACAAAGGCGATTGTAAATCCACGTCAGGTTTTTGTACCTTTGTTGGAGGTAATCTCGTGAGTTGGAAGAGCAAGAAACAGTCTGTTGTTTCCAGATCCAGTGCCGAAGCAGAATACCGGAGTATGGCGTCAACTACGTGTGAGTTAAAGTGGTTGCGGGCTCTCATGCTTGACCTGGGCGAGGTATATGATTGTCCTCTCCCTATGTTCTGTGACAACAAGGCTGCTATACACATATCCAGAAATCCGGTCTTCCATGAGAGAACGAAGCATATAGAGGTTGACTGTCACTTCATTCGGGAGGAGATTTTGAAGAATCAGATTTGTACTCCTTTTGTCACCTCTGACAAGGAGTTGGCAGATATCTTCACCAAGCCGGTTTCTACTTCCTTCTTCCGCATTTGTGACAAGCTGGGCATGATTGATATCTATGCTCCAGCTTGAGGCGGAGTGTTGAAGTATTAGACCGAGCGGCTTGGCGGTCTGATCCAGCGGTTTGTTGACCGAGCGGCTTAGCGGTCTGATCCAGCGGTTTGTAGACCGGGCGGTCTGTCGGTCTACCTCTGCGGTCTGTTCTATCCTGCTGGAGTTGCCGAGCGGTTAGCCCACCTGTCTAACCGCGCAGCCTATGCGGTCTCCATTATTCTAGCCGCTCAGTACTGTAAATGTTTAGTCCCACATTGTTTGTATACTCTCTTTCTTATCTCCTCCATTCTATATAAGGGAGGCCATACCTTTGTAAATGATATCTTTTTTGGATAATAAAATTTCAATTATTCAAAAGTTTGTTCTCTTGCTCTCTACTTTTCGCTTCTTGTTCTCTACTTTCTAACAAGCTTCATTACCTGAGTAAGCCTGCATTGAGGTGAACTTCGACTTGTCTCCGGTGAGGTGATGACCACACCCGGAGTCCACGATCCACTCGCTGTTGAAGTCCTCAGCAGACAAGGCCCGGACACAAGTTCCCGTCATAAAAACTCCGCCCCATCCTGCTTCTTCACTTCTCGAGCAAGTTTCCTCCTTTCCCGCAGCATGCCCAGGCTGCAGTTTGACCTTGCAGTCCCGCTTGAAGTGCCCTCGCTGATGACACCGGTAGCACTTCAGGTTCTTCTTCCAGTCCTTAGGAGCATTGCTCCTCTCCGGCTGATATGAAGTTGAAGTCTCCTTCTCACCAGCGACCTGCACCTTCTTCTTCTTCTTCCCTTCCCATCCTTTCTTCTTGCCTAAGAAGATAGCTTTGCTGCCTTCCTGATTCAGATTTACTCCAGCCATCTGCCTTGCCAAGCTCTCCTGCGATGCAAGCAGATTCTCCAGCTCCAGCAAAGACGGCTGAGTAGCCCACCCTTGAACAGATGTCACAAAGGCCACATAGTCCTTCCGCAAGCCGCGGATAATGTGCCTTTTCATCTTAGCCTTAGAGATAGGCTCATCAGGATCTAGTGCCGACAGCTCAGCACACAAGCTCTTCATCTTTAAGAAGTACCTCGAGATGGAAAGATCTACCTGAGTTGCTCTGGCCAACTCATTCTCCAGAAACTGAAGCCGCGCCACATTCTTCATATTGAACAACTCATCAATGGTTGTCCAAATATCAGCAGCCGACTCACATCCAACGATGTGATCAAACAGTTCCGGAGACACGGCCCTCTTCAGAATGAACTTCACCTTAGCATTTGTTCTTCTCCAGAGCCTAACCTGCTCAGCAGTACCAAACGCAGCAGTCACTTCCTGTCTGTCGTCACCATCGACGACTTCCCACAGCTCCTCGCCAAGAAGATAACTCTTCATGCATGACTTCCACTTCTTGAAGTTAGTCGGCGTTAAGAGTTCAATGCCAAAACCCCTTGCCAGACTCCCTTCCATTGCAACACCTATTGGCAACCCTTCAGAAGCTCCGAGCAACAACACAGGTTGAGCACCACTCAATCACTGAGTAACAACACTGGTTGACTTCCGCTCACGCAACTAAACCTGGCTCTGATACCATGTTAAATTTTCTCAACGTGGTCAGCAAGGTAGCCCAAACGCCAAATTAATATCTTCGGCACTACCCAGTTCTCACGTTGAACCAGCAGAAACCCAAGGAACAAAGGTTAATCCCAACAAACAATGGAAGCACAAGCAGGTCTTTTATTCATTCACTTATTTACACCACGAGGCATACATAGCGAGACATGATTTCACTAGTATAACAGGTGTATACAAAAAGCACCAAAAACCAAGCCGGGCGGACAGCACCAGAGTCCGCCGAGACCGCCGAGGTCGCCGAGGTCGCCGAGTCCGCTGAGATCGCCCGAACTTAGCTGCAATTCGCCGAATAGCCACGGAGTCCGCCGAAGCCGCGAGGCCGCGCAGACACACCGTTATTCGTCTCCTACTGAAGCTGAACTGAGGAACACACCCTACCCTCCTAAAGCCGGCGGACAGGTGATTGAAGCTGGCAAAGATGAAACAGAGCTGACAAGCCGCAGAGCGACCTCCTGCTGAATCCGCAGAGACCGCACACTTCTAAGTACTTGACCGAAGTCACAGCCAAACTCCTGGCTCCTTGAAGCTACCCGCGCGACCTGCACACAGCAAATGTCAGCACTGAAACAATCCGCGCGGACAGACAAACTGAGACCGCAGCTCCTTGCCCAACCCAACTTACTGTTCACTCAGGTTACTGTAGACCTGCCAGGGGGTCCTATTTATAGGCAAGGTGAGGAGTGTGGTCACCGCCCTAGAGATAGAGACACCGCCCCAGCCCGCGCGATAGCAAAACACCGTCCGCAAAGTCCGCAAGGACTTAGCCGGATACCAAGGAAACCCGCCAGGAGCAAGGCAACAATGGCGAACCCTCTCCAGTCCGCTTCAGCTATGCGGACAAGGCATCAGCCCGCAAAGCTTCCGACCACTGCAGGACAGCAACCCCCTTCAATGGTTGTCCGCACCAACCCGAGGCAGTCCGCAAGACTCACACCTCTCCGCCACAAGTCCACGACCAAAGGCAGATATCAACAGTCCGCACGGTCACTGCAGACTTGGCAGATACGGCGGACACCATGGTCTTGGCACAGAGTGTGACCAAGTCCAAAACCATCAAAGGCCAATGCGAGGATGGCGGACGCAAATTCCCGTCTGCCAAATACCTTAGCACAGACCGCCAGCAGTCCGCAAGCTCCTCACACTCCTGCCTAACGCAGCAACCAACTCCCGGACTCCAAAACCAGTCCGCCAAAGACCTCCACAGCAAAGCACCTGCTGTAACACCAGAGCTCGACAAGGCCTCAGCCAAGCTCTAAGCCCAGTCCGCAACAGCCCATACAGCGGACACACAAGTCCGCCAATCAGTGCAAGCTTGAACCACGGCCACTGAGCAAAGCACCAGTCCGCAAGCCTCTCTATCCGTAGATACCAGGCCGCACAATTCCCGGACTTCATGCAAACAACCCGCTCAGAAGACAGCCGACTTTTCACTAGACCTTCCACCAGGCCGCACATCACAGTCCGCCCAGGCCGCCTAGTCCGCCAAAACTGTACGCCCAGGCTGCCCGGCCTGTCCCATCAACCACTTCCACTTCACAAATTTCAACAGTTCTGCTCATGATTCTTCAACTAACGGCAAGCATACGCTATCACGTGTTGGTTCTGCATCAGAACGACACCTATCCACTGGTATGACGCATCCGTGTACACCTGGAACCCTTACTTCCCAGAGGGGAAGGCAAGGATAGGAGCTGACGTAAGCTGACCATTTAGCTCCAGGAAGGCCGACTCACAATGCGGCGTCCACACAAAAGGGGTATCCTTCTTCGTCAATGATGTAAGTGGGAGGGAAATTCGAGAAAATCCCTCCACAAACTTCTGGTAATATCCAGTGAGTCATAGAAAGCTCTGTATGTCCGATGACGTCTTCAATGGCATCCAATCTCGTACTGCTTGGATCTTTGTTGGGTCCATGGCCAACCCAGCTCCACTGATAATGTGTTCTAAGATGGCTACCTCCATCAGCCAAAATTGACACTTGCTGAAGTTTGCGTATAGACTATGCTCCCGGAGATTCTCCAATGTCAGTGTCGGGTGTAATACCCCATTTTTTTGCTGAACCAACACTCGGGGTGGTCGTCACAATAAAACTCCGATCCTGCCGGCTTTAGTGATCACCAAACAAGTAGAAATATCATCTAAGATAAATATAATCAAGTCCACAAAAGTCACATATTTATAAAAGATCAATGGTCCACAATGTGTACAAAGTATGAAAGAGTGTAGAAAAGAAATGGTCTTATGCCCAGTATATGTCTAATACAAATTTTCTCACTCTCACAACTCACACATCTTGCAGAAGCAACTGAAAACCGTCCACGACCTGCTGCCGAGAAGTAGCGGTAGTGCGCAACACTTGCTCCTCAAGTCCTGCCGTCCTCTTACGACTGGTGCATCACCTCGAATTCCTAAAATCATGTGGTCCACCGATGGTTAGTCAAAAGACTAAGACACTATCGTCCTCGCATCACCCCAGCGACTCCAAGGTACCGTGCGGGGAAGATGAAAGTGGAGGCCAACAAAGTAGAGTGGCACAAGCAAGTGATAACTACCCTAGCAGGTGTATGTACAAAAGAACAATAACAAGGAAGCAGTAATGTAAATAAGTAAAGTAGAGCAGTAAGTAGATGTAAATTAAACTATGGAATAAGTAACATTAATTTATATGAATGCCCATACAAACTTATAAGTTAAGGGGTCTTTTCCAAGGCTCACATCGTGTAAGCTATCCCATACTAGTTTATATGATGGTGTGTCATGTTATATGCAGGTATGTGTGTAGTGATATGTTATGTTATGATTCATTCACGTGCAACACACACACACGACTCTATGTGCACAAACCTTTAGTTCCTCCATTTTGGAAGCTAGCTTCACTCCCAAGAGACTCTGTACTGGCCAACGGAGATAGTGGGTTGGGCCACACCACTCCTAGGCGGGTAACCGCAATACCAGCCTAGACCTTACGTACATCTCTAAAGGAGACACACCAGAGTAACCACGTACTATGCTGACAAACCTTAAGACTTTTCCTTTACTAAGTGAGAACCACACTTGCCGAGTCAACATATCGACGTCGGTGTCATCGACCGTCTAATACCGAAGACCCACCATTGTATGCTCATGTAACCATGAATTACTGAGCCATTGAATCCCCAGACTAACCTATCTGTTACAACTACCTTCTGAGCCCATGGCTCGCCGGGCTAACTTGCCCATTTCCACAACCACCGAGACTACCGCTACAATAACCTAACCAAGCTAAACTCTCGAGTTACCGGGGTGAGTGAAAGTGAAGTCCTAGTATATCAAATTACTCTTTAACATTTTAATCTTACAGTTTAAGGTTAAATTTGGACTGCCCGAGGCATTCCCTGTAAAGGGCTCTCGAGGGCACTAAGAACTACGATGGGATGAAGCCAAAAGCACCTTTCGCAAGGTAATTATTATTGTTAACTACCCATGTCCAAACCATCTTGGGATTACATTTTAACAAAACTTAGGAGTATTTAGACATCTTCCAGGGAAAGACGATCCATCGTCGATCCCGAGCACAATTCTGCACTTGCACAACCGGGCTCACTAAACCTACCTTCTTTAGGTGACCCTATACCTTCCAACCAAACCAGGTACACCAAATCTCCTTTCCCATACAACATTCACATGATACCTTGTTCTACAGTTTTAACTTGGTGCAGACCTATTGAGTTACATAGTGTGCATGCATGGTGACCCCTCCAAATATTCATCTGAATTATCTAAGATTATTATTGGTGGTCAATCATTATATTTTAAGATTAAATCTGGGAGATAATATTTTTCCTAATTTATTTGGTATTTATTATATTTTCTGCAAAAATCAGGCCACCTATGATTTTGAACACCATGTACACTTTTCTGACAAGATATGGCCTTAACAAAATTATAAAAAATTAGTAACATCAAAATAATAGTAAATATCAAAATCCCAATTTTTACAAAAAGAATTTGACATTCAACAAAGATATTGATTAAATAATCCCCGAGGCAAGGTAGAGAAGGTGTAAGACCCCCCCCCCCCCCCTCCCGGATCCCAAAACACGACACGAAGGGGGAGTCTTATGCCCGAAACAGCTGCCTTGCGGTAGCATTAGCACACGGCTAACCTGTACCACAAGACGCCTATTCCGCCGGCTACAACAATATCAATATATCATGCCAACCCAACCAAATAAATGAGCAAGAGAAGTCAAAATCCACACTAAGTATAAATGTCCAAAACATCAATAAAGAGAAGCTAAACATGCTTCTACAATATATCATAGTATAGCTAAACATTGCCAAAACGGGCTACATCAGAGTATCAAAATACTAACATCCGTAACCGACGGTATCGACGGCACCGTCACTTCAGTCCCTGTCGTCCGGGCCTGGCTGTCCTGCTGCGTGGTCTGCGGCTGCTCTACCTGCGGCGTGACCTCCTAAAAAGGAAGATGTAGCAACCGTTAGTCGAAACGAATAAGTGGTTTCACATCCGCTCCCCCGGTGACTCCTCGGCACCGGGCGGGGAAGTGGAACAAGAGTACAGTATATAATAAGTATGCAAGTAAAGGAGTATAAGCAGGTGGTAAGGTACATGAGTATAATGTATAATCTAGCAGTTCTACAAGCTAACAACATATAACAGCAGGTGTAAGGAAATCTATAGCAGGTAAGTAACTTAACTTATAAGAATGCCCATACAAACTTATAAGTTAAGGATCGGGTTACATAAAGGTAACTCATCATATAAGAGTGCCCATACAAACTTATACGATGAGGATCTTGTTGTGCAATGTTATGAAATGCTATGAATGTTATGCAATGACTCACCCATGATCACACCCATGCAATTGTTATGTTGACACAGACTGTACTTCCCACTTTTAGAGCAGGTAGCTAACCTCTCAAGCATCAGCCGCCGTGGCCAGGCGATGACAGTAGAACGTACACTTCTACTACTAGGCGGGTATCCACACTACTTCACCTAGGCCTCTGTACGCCTCAATGCTAAGAACACAACAGCGGAGCCCATGCGTACTATAGCCCTGCGGGGTCTTGGGTAGATGTGCACCAAGAACACATCCCGAACTGGCCTTGTGTGACCCGGAAGAGGCCTCGGAAGTAAGCACGAGGACACAGCCCAACCGTTCACTTGGCACGGAAGGGGCCCCGGGACGTGAACACCGAGGACACAGCCCAACCGCTAAAAGTCTAACTGTCGACTCCCGTCAGTATGACGACTGGCGAGCCCGTAGACCTGCCACACTATCCTTAACCCAGGATTACGACACCGCGTGTCGACTCACACCACATGCAAATACCACATCAACATAACATGGAAGGGGCCTCGGAAGTAAGCACGAGGACACGGCCCAACCATCCATCCGCACCTTATCTCAACACAACCAAAACAAGTGACGGTCAACACCGCACTTACATCCCTTCACAATACTACTCGTAGGGAGACGACGCTCTAAGTATTGGACTACTAGACTCATTTCATTAATCAAACATACTCATGGCCATAATCTATTCATCTAAATGACTTTCCAAATGATGACAACGTATTATAAACATGTTGCGCATATAAAGGTCTATCACACTTTCCATTTGATAATGTCGTAATATAAACATGAAGTGCACAATTATCAATCTTTCAATTCCTACCAATTCAATTCATTTAAATAAGATTGCTTCACAATTTGATAATATGAAATCTGATTAATAAGCTACATCAATCATGCAACAAATGATTAATCATAAGGGTTCATCCAAACCAAGTATCTTGCAATATTAATTCCACCGAATCCAAATCCATCTTCCATTAAAGCCCAGAATTTAGGTGTAGGTTGAATCTGGACAACAACTTCGACCAGAGATTCCCGAAGCTACAGGAATCTGGTGAAGACGTGTAACCCCACGATGGAAAGGTCTTTCTGTGGTCTACAACTCTCGTAATCAGACCTCAACCCAAATTTGATATTATCCTATTTGAAATCGGACTTGAAGTCCACTGCGTACAGGACACAGTTTCTGCGTGCAGGATTTATTGAACACCATTTTCGTTTAGACTTTCCTGTGGCTACATACTTTGACAGAAGTTGCGCAACCATTCGTTGGAAAGGTATTTTCAAGGGCTTCAACTTTCGTGTTTAGCCGAAATCCCAGATCTGGACATATCACACTTAAAAATGGCCACGAAGTTCGTTGCGCGCAGAATACAGATTCTGCACGCATCTTAAGGAGGAATGAACGACATCGGCTCATCTTCCACCTCAAGGCGATCTTCCCAAATCATTCCAGAATTTCCTCCACCCTTATTCAACCTCATGAGGCTAATACCCTTCACGAAAACACCCCTTATCATCACATTGAAGAAGGGCGTGGTTGAAGAGATCTAAAACCTAGGACATAAGTCCTATCATAGCCTTACCTAGAAAACTCCTCCTCACCATCAAGACTCTCTTGAGTCGATGTCTCACCTAGGAAAATAACTATAGATCTAGCACCAAGGGATAGGGTAGGAAACTCACATCGGTTCCAGCGGTACCACCATTTCCGGCCATAGATCTCGTAATTATCCTTGGCGGCATCTTCTCCTTCACGGTGATGGTGGATTTTCACCTGTAGAACTTGCTCCAGCAGTTTTCTCTCTCACCAAGAGTTCTCACAGGAAATAGGGAATGAAATGAGCATGAAAACGGCTAGGGTTTTCTCTCACCCCTATATATGAAAAGTGACACGGGTAGGGACACGGCCGTGTCCTTACCCGTGTCCTGCCTTGGCGAAGTGGCAACGACAGTTTCCATGTCGGTTCAATAGCTGACACGGGTAGGGACACGCCCGTGTCCCAACCCGTGTCCATATGACACGGCCGTGTGCCCTGGCCGTGTCCTTCTCGGGATGCATTTCGACGATCTAAACATTTTGTCGATCTCGATCAAAATCATCGACTGGAGAACACGGGTAGGGACACGCCCATGTCTCTACCCATGTCATGTTAATTGATCGAAGTCGACGCGCAGTTCGTCGATCTCGACACCTCTCGTCGAGTGTAAATCGACACACACGGGTAGGGACACGCCCGTGTCGCTACCTGTGTCACATGGTGTCGACACAGCTCGTCAGTCTCGACACGCCCTGTCGAGTGTAACTCGACACACACGGGTAGTGACATGCCCGTATCGCTACCCATGTCACATGGTGTCGATACAACTCGTGAGTCTTGACACGCCCTGTCGAGTGTAACTCGACACACACGGGTAGGGACACGCCCGTGTCGCTACCCGTGTCACATGGTGTCGACACAGCTCGCCGATCTCGACATGCCTCGTCGAGTTCAGCTCGACGCACACATGTACATGGGTATGGACACGCCCGTGTCTCTACCCGTGTCCCCTTACAGCACTGATTTCTCTACTCCTTCACAAGTGCAGTCCAATTCCCTGCATGTCCCAGGACTCGAGTCAACCTTCCTGACTCAAAAACACTCACTAGGGGCCTAGAGCGATTCGAGACGTTACAGAAGGAAGTATTACAAATTATCATCCAAAAATTATAGGAAAATTACCAAAGGTTTATGGTTACCAGAAAAGCATTCTCACCAAAAATTATAATTTCATAAGTCAATTTGCTCACATAAATCAATTACTAAAGATATTCAACATAGTCCACTTTGTGAATGATACTAATAGAAATAACTTCTAATAATTTTATAAAAATTCATAGAACAATATAATGCCATAATATGTTCTATGACCAAGTTTCATAATTTTTCAGTGGATATTTAACTCATAATTTATTTTCTTACAATTTGGACAAACATTGGGATTGTGAATAAAATACCAAATATGTCTATCCAAAATTCAAAAAAAAACTTATCAAAGAACAATAATATCAATATAAGCTCACTTCCAAAGTTTTATGAACATCCAAGATTATTTAAACGTGAAATTCCATTTTTAAATAAAGTTCCATAGTTAATCTTTAATTAAATCAGAGGGGGCAATTGTTCCTAAAAATTACAGTAAAATTATCTGGGGCTTAATACCATCCTATGAATTAGTCTACCAAATATTCAAGTTAATCCAAGGTAATATGACCCCATGTCCTTCTCAATACTCAAAGGGCAACCCTAAGTTTTGTACTAGGGTTTGTGGGTATATCCACCCCAAACCACCCAAAACCACTTGTGAGGGTGTTATATGTGACGATAAGTCAGTCGCAAAAGTTTTACTACATTTGGATGAGGAATGGTCACTCACTCCACCAAGTGCACTTTTGACCTAATTTTTTCCTTATGAGACCAAACTTTGGTCACCCCAATACCTAATCAAATCAACCCCAATTGCACTGCGATTTTTACCAAAGTCATATCATGACCCTAAGAAAAATATAGCAAATGTTTGGGGAATTATGAGTTCATTAGACCCTAAAGTTAAATCATACTTGATTTATAAAATATTTTCAAAAACTATAGAAAATATTTTCCAAAAATTTCCATTTTTGGATATGTCAGAGGTATAGGTAAGAGTGACCTCCAATCCAAATTTCAAGTCATTTGGAGCTATGGATTGGTAGGGGAACTCAATTTAGTCTCTGGATAACCATATGTATAGACTGCACCATTTTGATTGTTGTGGTCAGACCACTAACCCAAATGGTTTGCAATCAGATTTAAAATAAAGTAGACTCAAATGCCTACAACTATTGTGACTGGGCATTTTCTTAAAACGGCCTATAAGGGCCCCATTTAACAACATCAATGTGTGCATGTAAAGAGGTAATTAATAACTATATTACATATATAAATATAATAATAAATTAGATGATGCACTATTCATCTTCTCCAAACCTGAGCAGCAGCCCGTAAAAAAATGCTCAACCTATAGTTTTTTCGTGAGCCACCGTCGGCCATCCAGCCACCTCCCTGGCAAGCCACAACCACCACCACCTCCGCTGTGGTGGTGGATATCGTTCGACGGTGGTTTGGCCGCCGGAGGTGGTGGTTTCTGGCGAACCCGCCACCATGAAATTTCGAAAAATCTCCATTTTTCCTCACTTGGATCGGCTTGTTTGAGCCTGATTTCTCAACCTAATTTGATTTAGCACAAGGGGAGAGGAGGAGAAGTGGACCATATTTGGTGTTTGACGACGGGGGTGAAGGCGCTTGGTCGTGGATTTTCCCTTCTCCGGTGAGCTTGCCCGATTCCTCGATCCTCCACCAAAACCTTTGATCCAATATACCAATTCGACTGCCATGAATGTTTTGAAGGTGATCGGTTGGCCAAAACTGGGAATGAGGGGCTGTATAGGGTGGATTTATACTTTTTCATGAGAGGGGAGGTGAAGGGGTTGTCGGCCATGGTGGTTGGGCTCCCCTCTTGACTTCTATGTGCTGTAGCTGATGGGGAGATGAATCCTAAGCATCAGGTAATCCCAAAGGCATCTTAGGGGAGGTGGAAGGTGTGACCTATGGTCATCCTCCATTAATCCTCACTTTCTTCTTTCTCTCTCCTCCATTAAAGGGCAGCTTGACTTTCTCTCTCCTAGTCACCATTTCCAGAATTTAGATGGCATTCCATGTAAATATCAGCCTACTAAAGTTAATGGGCCACTCAAATTGGGCTTAGCCCAAGTGGCTTGGGTTTGGTTAGGTCATTTATGCTAGTTTGACCTATTTTAGGGTTGAGTAGACTTTGGTCAATTTGACCTTTTGGGTTGACCCCCAATGGGTCCTTAGTGACCCAATGGACCTCTTAAAGGGTTAGGGATGATTAGTTGGGGTAATTTTTGCAAGCTGGAGGTCTATTGGTGCTAGATAGGCTACTTTGACCATTGTAGGGTTAGGGTTGACTTTGGTCAACTTGACAACTTTGGTTAACCTTAATGGGTCCTTTGTGACCCAATGAACCTTCTAAAGGGCTAGGGATGTTATGGTGGGGTCAAAGAGTCAAGGGGAGGCCCTAAAGTCAAAACCTAGGTTAGTTAATTGGAATGTGTTTTTGTAGACCAAAGTGATTTCTACCTTCATGCCCTAGTTCACCTGGTCTCCTTGAGCTTCCTAGTGTTTTGTCATGACCTAGTCATGACAAAACCACTTGTAGGGGTCTAGTTGTTTGAGGGTTGTTACAAATCCTAAAAAAACAAAAATAAAAATTTTGTCCCTGAATTCATGTTAGGCCTGCTGGGTTTCTACAGAGAGTAACTGAATGTAACATCACTGAGAAATCGAAG
Source organism: Platanthera guangdongensis (assembly GCA_039583875.1). Taxonomy (NCBI): domain Eukaryota; kingdom Viridiplantae; phylum Streptophyta; class Magnoliopsida; order Asparagales; family Orchidaceae; genus Platanthera; species Platanthera guangdongensis. Next base: position 144,655,561 of record CM077152.1, read on the forward strand.
TTATACCTGATGCAACGAGCTCCAGGTACTCCTGCTGTATCAGGTCTAGTGGCTCCCAGGTATTCTCCTCCTATCCATAATTTGCCCACATGATCTTGATCACTGAAACCTTCTCGCACAACAAGACTCACACTGCCATATCATCTATCCTGACCACCTCTAAGAGGACCGATCGATCAGAAGTTGCCGAGCCATCTATACTTGTAACCTATTGCTCTGTCTATAGTAGAGCCTTCCTAAGAGAGGAGACGTGGAAGATGTCGTACAAACCAGGTAACTCCTACGGTAGCTCTAGAATGTAAGCCAATGGGTTGATCTGCTGTAGGATCCCGTAAGGCCCCATATTCCTAGGACTGAGCTTCTTCGACCTGCATTCCTGCGATACTCCATGCATCGGAGGTATCTTTAGGAACCCATGGTCTCTATCATGAGTCTCTACTTGGCAATGCAGTGCATCGTAATATTTGGTCGGTATGCTCTGGGCCTCCATCATCCTACCTCGAATCAGTCACACCTGGGTGTCTGGGTTCTCCAAAAATTCCGAGCCGAGTGTCTTTGGATCCTCATCCTAGCTCCAATACAGTGGAGTCCTACACCTCCGTCAGTATAATGCCTCATGATGGCCATGCCTATGCTATACTGATGACTGTTCTTATAAGAGAGCTTGATCAGCGGCAAAAGACTCTCCCATGGCTATTCGTGATCCAGAATGTATAAGCATAAAAGATACTTTGGTGATAAGGTTGTACGCATCGTCTGCCCGTTCGTCTGAGGGTGGAGAGCCTGCTGAATGTCGACCAAGAACCTAGATAAGCCTAAACTGATCTTCTTTCCTTGGACATAAACCGTCCATCCCGATCCGACGTGATCGTATTGAGCACTTGATCTTCTCCAGACGATAGACATCGTCATGCATCACAGAATCCAAGACGACTTTCTTTATTCCGGGGTAATTACACATTTTGATAAACACAATTTTCTTCTGGTAATTTGAGTTTTCGTTTGCGGGTGTATACAACGACTCTATAAACTTCCTTTACACTATCAGGTTCTTATTGCTTCGAGTACGCCCGAGTAACGTTGAATAAGACCAACTTCAACATCACTATGTTTGGGACAACAAATTTTCTACATTAGGTCTATGGAAACCCAAGTCAATAACTAATTTTCCCAATAAACAAAAGACAAGCCCCCAATAAACGAAAGATAAGCCCCTACCTACCTTGGGCTAAGTATCTTCGATATTACCATGTTATATTCGGGCAAGATATGCACACCATCCTTAGGGCATGCAACCTTAGACTTAGGGTTCCATCCTAAAAATCATTGATATACTTCATACTTTAGACATTCCAGGTTTCCATTTACGATAACTTTCTCAAAGTCAACATGTGACTCTGTCCTAAATGGGCCATTGATACGAGAGTTGAGTCTTGAGTCCCCTACTATTCTGCTAATGGTTCATAGGCGTCAATTCTCCTTAAGTTGTCCTATTTGTTTAGGTAACAGTGGTAGCACCACATGATAAATAAAGTAGGGACATCAGAGTTTAAGCCTTAAGTATCTACTCTCATGTTAGACTCTTCCTCTAGTCATTTTGGTTATCCTCGTACCTTAACTGAATTATACCTAAAGTCAATTTTGTCCAGGATACAGCAAGAATCGTCTTGGTGATTCAAGTATCCTAGTTGGGCTGGCCTAACCCATTGATTTATGGACTATATATTATGATTTTTACACATGGACACACCAGGGCATCCGCTGCTTAGTGTGTCCTCAAGCTAATGCTCATGCGGGGTGACCAAGTATTTTGTGGACTTCTTCTCTTTGAATCGATGTTTCCTCTAATACCCATTTGTAAGACCCCATGTTTTGCTACGCTACCGGGTCTTACACCCAGAATCGTCGTTTTGCGGTGACACCAACACTCGGGGTGATCGTCACTACAAAACGCTGATCCTACCGGCATTAGTGATCACCAAAGATGTAGAAATATCATCCAAGACAAATATAATCAAGTCCATAAAGTCATATATATATAAAAGAGCAATAGTCCTCAATGAGTACAAAGTACGAAAGAGAGTAGAAAAGAAATGGGCTTATGGCCCAGTACATGTCTAAGACAAATAATCTCCCTCTCACAACTCACACATCTAGCAGATGCAACTGAAAACCATCCTCGACCTGTCGTCAAATAGTAGCGGTAGTGCGCAACAACTAGTCCTCAAGTCCTGCCTTCCTCCTGCCACTAGTGCAGCATCTCGAATTACTAAAATCATGTGGTCCACCGACCGTTAGTCAAAAGACTAAGCCAATATCGTCCTCGCCTCACACACGCTACTCCTAGGCACTGTGTGGGGAGGATGAAAGTGGAGGACAACAAAACAGAGTGGAACAATCACGTGACAACAACCCTAGCAGGTGTATGGACAAAAAAACTATAACAAGGAAGCAGTAATTTAAACAAGTAGAGAAGTAAGTACATGTAAAGTAAACTATGGAATAAGTAACCTTAACTTATATGAATGCCCATATAAATTTATAAGTTAAGGGGTCTTTTGCAAGGCTCCCGTCGTATAAGCTATACCATACTAGTTTATACGATGGGGTGTCAGGTTATATGCAGGTATATGTGTAGTGATATGTTATGTCATGATTCATGCAAGTGCAACAAACACACACGACTCTATGTGCACAGACCTTTAGTTCCACCATTTTGGAAGCTAGCTTCACTCCTAGGAGCCTCCGTAGTGTCCAACGGAGACAGTGGGTTAGGCCACCCCACTCCTAGGCGGGTAACCGTACTACCAGGCCTAGCCCTTACGTACACCTCTGAAGGACACACCAGGGTCACCACATACTATGCTGACCAACCGCCAGACTTTTCCTTGCTAAGTGAGAACCAAAGTGTCAAGTCAACGTATGGACGTCGTCGCGATAGATCGTCTAATATCGAAGACCCAACACTTTATGCACATGCAACCATGAAATTCTGAGCCATTGGATCCCCGGACAAACCTATCCGTTACAACTACCTTCCAAGCCCACGGCTCACCGGGCTAACTTGCCCATTTCCACAACCACCGATCCTACCGCTCGGATAACCTAACCAAGCTGACCTCCCGAGTCACCGGGGTGAGTGAAAGTTAAGTTATAGTATATATAATTACACATTAACATTTTAATCTCACGATTTAAGGTTAACCTTGGACTGCACGGGGCATTCCCTGTGAAGGGCTCTCGAGGGCACTAGGAACTATGATGGGCTGAATCCCAAAGCTCCCTTTCGTAAGGTACTTATTATTATTGGTAACTACCTATGTACAAACCCTCTTGGAATTACACTTGAATTAAACCTAAGTGTATTTAGACATCTTTCGTGGAAAGACGATCCATCCTCGATCCCGAGCACAACTCTGCCCTTGCACAACCGGGCTCACTCAACCTACCTTCTTTTGGTGACCCTATACATTCCAACCAGACTAGGTAGACCAACTCCCCTTTCACATAAAAGATTCACATGATACCTAGTTCTACAATTTTTACTTGGTGCAGACCTATTGAGCTACATAGTGTGCATGCATGGTGACCCCTCAAAATATTCATATGAATGACCTAAGATTATTATTGGGCGTCAATAATGATATTTTAAGATTAAATCCATGAGATAATAGTTTTCCTAATTTATTTGTTATTTATTATGTTTTCTGCAAAAAACACGTCACCTATGATTTTGAACACCTAGGACACTGTTCTGACTAGATATATCCCTAACAAAATTATGACAAATTAGTAATATCAAAATAACAGTAAATATCAATAATCACAATTTTTCCAAAAGAATTTGACCTTCAACAAAGATATTGATTAAATAATCCCCAAGGCAAGGTAAAGAAGAAAGTATTACAAATTTTCATCCAAAAAAGTATAGGAAAATTACCAGATGTTTAAGGTGCCAGAAAAGACTTCTGACCAAAAATAATAATTTCCTAAGTTTATTTGGTCACATAAATAAATTACATAAAGTTATTCAACATAGGGCATTTTGTGAAAGATCCTAACTGAAATAACTCTTAATAATTTTCTAAAAATTCACAGAACATTATAATGCCCTAATATGTCCTCTGACCAAGTTTCATAATTGTTTAGTGGATATTTAACACATAATTAATTTTCTTGCAATTATGGCAAACATTGGTGGTGTCGCTTTTGCATGAGCCACCACCGGCCATCCGACCGCATCTCTGGCCATCTACCGCCACCACCACCTCCGTTGAGGTGGTGGCTATCGTCCTGTGGTAGTTTGGCCGCCGGAAGTGAGGTGGTGGTTTCCGGCGAACCAGCGACCATGAAGTTTCAGAAAATCTCTGTTTTTCCTCACTTGGATCGGCTCATTTGAGAACAATTTCACAGCCTAATTTGAGATAGGATACTAGCACAGGGGAGAGGAGTAGAAGTGGACCTTATTTGGGGTTCGACGACGGCAGTGGTGGCCATTGGCCGGGGCTTTTCCCTTCTCCGGTGAGCTTGACCGATTCCATGATCCTCCACCAAAACCTTTGATTCAATATACCAATTCGACTGTCATGAATGTTTTGAAGGTGATGGGTTGGCCAAAAGTGGGAATGAGGGATGTATATGTGGGATTTATATATTTTTCATGAGAGAGGAGGTGAAGGGGGTGGTCGACTATGGATTTTGGGCTCCCCTCTTGATTTCTATGGGCTGGAGCTGATGGGGAGATGAATCCTAAGCATCAGGGAATCAAAAAGGCTGCTTAAGGGAGGTGTAAGGAGTGACCCATGGTCTTCCTCCATTACTCCACTCTGTTTCATCTTTATCTCTCCTCCATTAAAGGGCAACTTAACTTTTTCTCTCCTAGACACCATTTCCATAATTTAGATGGCATTCCTTGTAAATATCAGCCTCCTAAAGGTAATGGGCCACTCAAATTGGGCCTAGCACAAGTAGCTTGGGCTTGGTTATGTCATTTAGGCTAGTTTACCAATTTTAGGGTTGAGTTGACTTTGGTCAATTTTATCTTTTGGGTTGACCCCAACGGGTCCTTAGTAACCCAATGGACCTCTTAAAGGGTTAGGGAGGCTAAGGTGGTGTCATTTTGGCAAGTTGGAGGTTCATTGGCCCTAGATAGGCTACTTGGATAATTTTAGAGTTAGGGTTGACTTTGGTCAACTTGACCACTTTTTTTGACCCCAATGGGTCCTTTGTGACCCAATGAACCTTCTAAAGGGCTAGGGAGGTTATGGTGGGGTCAAAGAGTCAAGGTGAGGCCCTAAAGTCAAACCCTAGGAGAGGTAATTGGAATGTGTTATTTGCAGACCAGGGTGATTGTTGGGTACATTGGAAAATGTGTACCAGATTTGAAGAAGCCTCACCTTACTCAATGATATGCATCAAGGTGTATTTGATGTTGTTTTGAGTTTATATGTGCAGGTTAAGAAAATGCAAGAATGCAGGAAAAAGTTTCTAAGTTCATGAGTCGACACCAGAAGAAGTTGTGTCGACACTTATGAAGGCCCGTGTCGACACTGGAGAAAAGCTGTGTCGACACTCGGAGTTAATTATGTCGACACTTGGAATGGCTGTGTCGACACCTGAATCAACTGTGTCGACACACAGAGGTAGTGTCGACACACAGAAAAGCTTAGTCGATATCTACTGTGTCGACACACAGAGGCAGTGTCGGCATACAGAAGACTTTGTCGACATCAACTGTGTCGACACACAGGACTTGTGTCGACACACAGCAGAGTTTCAACAAAGTTAAAGAAAATAAGTGACTGTGTCGACACCACAGAACTAGTGTCGACACAATCTACAGAAGCTGTGTCGAGAAGCAGTGTCAACACCAAGGAAGCTGTGTCGACACTACCAAGGCTTGTGTCGACACTGAGTCTACTTGTGTCGACACATGATGAAGTTAAGTCTCGACACTTTGCTGACAGAGACAGAGTTTCAAGATGTGACTGGATGACTTGACAGCTGTCATTACCAACCGGTCAACTACAACTGTCAGTGCTGTCAGAAGTTTGTTAGAAACCGGATCAGTCGGTTACCATGGAAAAAGTCTATATAAAGGCATTCTCCTTCAACAGAAAGAGCATAGATACTCATAGAGATTGAAGACAGATATACTAATAGAGAAAAGAGTATTCTGATACAGAATACATAAAAACAAAAGAAGATTTTCGTCAGAAGATCAAAGCAGAAGTTGGAGAGAGAGAGATCCATCTATTGAAGTGAAGAAAGGGACTTATATCAACAAGTCCCTCAAGTGCAGATTCTGAACCATTCTGCCAAGAAGGATTCAGATTGAGATCTGAATTTCAAGAAAGAAGCTGATTGAAGAACAACTTCAAAGGAGTTCAACCCTACTGAGTTCAGATTCAAGAAGCTTTGAAGAAAGCTAAGAGTGGTTGTTCTCTGCCATCAGATTCTTCCAAGAACTGATCAAGAAGCCATCCATCTTTTCTCTCTCAACCAGGGTGGTGGTAAAATACATTGTTAAATCTATTTTCTGTAAGATCTTTTTAAGATCTGAGCTGTAAGCCTGATTTATAAAGGCTGCGGTAGGGCTGTGAGCCTAAGTTATAGGAGATTGTTATCTCTGAGTTGTAGGCCTTGTTGAAGGTTGAGGTAGGGCAGATTGTCTGAGCTGTAGGAGTGTGGACTCACTCTGAGTTGTAGGAGCCTTATTTGGGCTCTGAGCTGCTGTAAGATCTGTGGATCTGAGGTGAAGGAAAGAAGTTAGGCCGAATCTAGCACACTGCTAGATAGGCGAAGGGGGAAAGTGTATGTACCCAGACCTTGGGGAACCACTATAAAATCTATGTGCAATCTGTGATTGTGTGATTCTGTGAATTCTGTGTTATGTTAGCAGTAGAATTAGTTGTTTCTGATTAATTAACTGAATAGATATTCTACCTTAGAAGAAAAAGGAATTACACCTATTCACCCCCCCCCCCTCTAGGTGTTTATTAACTAATTCTTTCAAGTGGTATCAAAGTGAGGTTCCTCAAAGAAAGACTTAACAGTCTGAGTGAGATCAGTAAGGCAGAAATAAGTTCAAGAAAATGGGTTCAGGAGAAAACCATAAAGGACTTTGTGTAATGAAATTGCCTATCTGCATGAAGGAAATATTTGGAATATGTAAGGAAAGGGTCAGATTATTCATGGAGGCATCTGATCTCAGAATTTACATAACAGTTAAGGAAGGACCATATGTTCCAATGAAGATTTCTATTCTTGATGCCAATCAAAGAATTCCAACGGATTTTTCAGAGATGACTAAGGATGAGATCATCTTGGCTACTATGGATAAAAGAGCCCAGAATATTATAGTAAGTGTCATTGATGATTCAACATTCCAGAATCTAATTCACTGCAAAACCTCCAAGGAGATGTGGGACACATTGATTGTTTACATGGAGGGTTCTGAAGAGGTTAGGCAATATAGAAAGTCTATGCTTAATCAAGAATATGAAAGTTTCAGACAAGCCAAGTCTGAAAGTATAACTGAATGTTATAAGTAGTTCTATAGGATTGTCAATGAACTAATATCTTATGGAAGAATATTTAGTACTTATGAACTGAATGACAAATTCCTTAGGTCTTTGACTAAGGATTGGGATACAAAGATCTGTGTCATAAGGGAAGTGGCCAGACTGGCTGAGATTTCTCCTCCAACACTGTTTGGCAAATTGCTGTCTTATGAGATGCAGTTGTTGGCCAGAAAGGAGGAAGAGAAAAATACAAAGGGTGACTATAAAGAAAAGTCAGTGGCTTTCAAGGTAGAAGCCACAAGGAAGAATAGAAGAATATCTCCATATTTTCCTAAGAGAGATGCAGAAATGATCTCAGAAAATTCAGATAATCTCAGTTCAGACAGCAGTAATTCTGATGAAGACTTTGTATCATTCACAAGGCAGTTCCAGAGATTCTTAAAGAAGAAGCAGTGAAAATCTAAACCTTCCACATCTCAGTCCAAGGATGACTATTATCAGAAGAGGAAAACATCCAGGAAGGACAGGAATGGGACAAAGCCTAGCAAGTCAACTACATCCAAGATTATATGTTATTGCTGCAAAAAAGCTGGACATGTTGTGGCTGACTGTCCAGACAAAAGGAAGGAGTCTGCTAATAGACAGAAGTCTCAGCACAAGTGCAAGAAGGAGAAATCCTTGGTTGCTGAGAAAGAGAAAAGTTTGACAGATCAATCAACTTCAGACTCTGAATCTGAGGCTGAGGCATATATTGGTCTGTTTGCAGAATAAGAGGATGAGTTTATGCAATTACTGAACTCTATCTATGAGCAAGAAGACCATCACTGCAAAGGACTGATGGATGTGTCTGAAGAAGACCAGTGCCAGGATCATCCTGGCCCCAGTAAGGTAAAAAGTGTATCTGTAGATTCTGATTACTTCATTGGGTCAGAATCAGATGCATCTTCATCAAGAGATGAAGATGAGTCTGAATCTGAAGGAGATATTCATCAGCTGATAAATGAATATGGAGATTTATTGCAAGCACTTAAGAGAAGCAAAAACCTGGCCAAAAATCAGGCTAAGGAAAGTGCAGCTCTTAAGTTGGCTGCATCTGATTCATAGAAGCTGCTGGATCAAAAGATGAATGAGATTGTCAAATTGAAGAACATAATTGTTATTCAAATGGGAACAATCACTTTCAAAAATGATCAGATTAAAAGTCTGGAAAACAGACTTCAGAAAGAGAAGGAGATTGTGGCTAGTTTCTCTAAGCCAAAATCTATCCTACCCTTAATAGATGACTTTGTGTCACAAAAGGGTAAGGCAGGAATAGGCTTTAAGAAAACTGCATGGGCTGCACAGTCCAATAATAAAGGCAAAGCCGCAGCACAAAACAAAAGACCTGCTGTAAACAATACAGCTAAGATTATACCTAAAAAGAGGTATAATAAGTTTGAGTGTTGGTGCTGTGGCAAGATAGGCCATTATGCCTTAGACTGTTGGCACAATACCAGTGTCAAGGAGAATAGCAGTCTGCCTGTTATAAGAGCTGCAGGCAGATTTGTTAAGTTTCAGACTAACTTGAACCAAGGACCCAAAAGTTATTTGGGTTCTAAGGTTAAGTAATCTTTGTTGCAGGTGAGTCCAAGTTGTCATGCCCCTATATGGTACTTGGACAGTGGATGTTCCAGGCACATGATTGGAACAAGGGGATTGCTGAAGGACTACTCACCAATGTTGAATGGGCCTAAAGTAATCTTTGGTGGTTCTGAAAAAGGAGTCATCAAAGGTTTTGGTAACATTTCTAACAACTTAATTACAATCACTCAAGTGGCCTATGTAAAGGGTTTGAAACATAACCTAATAAGAATAAGCCAGCTGAGTGATCTAGGATATGACATTTCATTTGTCAAGAATGGGTGTCTTATCAAGAGGTCAAGTGATCAAAAAGTCATGTTGACTGGCTATAGAAAAAGAAATGTGTATTGCCTAGATTTTGTGTGTGAGAATAAGAATTCTCCTATCTTTCTTGTGGCTGATGAGAAAGCCTCTCATTGTGTCAAATGGCACAAGAGGGTAGCCCATCTTAACTACAAGACAATTGGCCAACTCTTTAGTAAAGAGTTAGTGAGAAATGGTCCTCAAGTTAAGTGTTATAAGGATGGAATATGTTCAGCTTGTCAAAAAGGCAAGCAGACTAGATCCTCCTTTCATAGCCTTGAAACCAAAGACTCAGTGAGGTGCTTATACCTCTTACATATGGACTTATTTGGTCCTATGCCAGTTCAGAACCTAGGTAGGAAGGTCTACACTTTTGTGGTTGTAGATGACTATTCTAGATTCTCATGGGTATTCTTTCTGAGGCAGAAATCTGAAACCCCAAAAGTCTTCTACAATTTTGTCAAACAAATTCAGAATGAATTAGATAGTTCAGTGGTCAAAATCAGAAGTGACCATGGAACTGAATTCCAATCTGAAAGTATGACAAGGCTGTGTGAAGAATTTGGGATTCTTCAAGAATTCTCCTCACCTAGAACACCTCAGCAAAATGGCATTGCTGAGAGAAACAATAGGACATTGATTGAGGCTGGAAGAACACTATTGAGTGATACTTCTCTCCCAGTATATTACTGGGCTGAGGTAGTAAACACTGCATGCAATGTGCTCAATAGGGCTTCAATCACCAAAAGCCACAAAAAACACCCTATGAGGTTATGAAGGGCAAAAAACCAAACTTATCCTATTTCAGGATCTTTGGTTGCAAGTGATATGTGCTTAACAATGGCAAATCTCACCTAACTAAGTTTGCTGCCAAATCCCAAGATGGGATATTTGTTGGGTACAACAATAATAGTAAGGCTTATAGGGTCTATAATTTGGCTACTCAAGTTGTAGAAGAGTCAGTTCATGTCATCTTTGATGAAACTAGAATTATTAACAATGAGTTGCCAAGTAGTTCTTGTAGCTCCACATGTATATAGCAGAAGATGGACCAGCTTACTATCAGAGAAGATCCAACTGTAAAGCAGGATGTGGAATATGGTAGTTGCTATCCAGGGGGAGTATAAGACACTCAAGATGCTGATGAATACCATGAGGTGCAGCAAAATGAAGAGATTGGAGAAGGTCAAACTGCTGATAGATTACCTCCAGCAGTTAGACAGTTGAAGGATCATCCTGCGCACCAGATCATTGGTGATCCAAGACAAGGAGTACAGACAAGGAGCAGGAACTTAAACACCATTTTTTGCTCCAGCTTCTTATCTCAAGTAGAACCCAAGGGATTTGAAGAAGCAATACAAGACTTTCACTGGATTGAAGCTATGCAGGAGGAGTTAAATCAATTCAGAAGGTGCATGGTCTGGGATTTGGTTCCAAAACCAAAGGGACACAATGTCATGGGGACAAAGTGGATTTATAGAAACAAGCTTGATGAGAGTGGGATCATAGTGAAGAACAAGGTAAGACTAGTTGCCAAAGGATACAGACAGGAGGAGGGCATAGACTTTGATCAGACTTTTGCCCTAGTGGCAAGGTTGGAAGCTATCAGGCTATTTCTAGCCTATGCAGCATATCAAGGCTTCAAAGTGTTCTAGATGGATGTTAAGTCTGCATTCTTAAATGGAGACTTAAAAGAGGAGGTTTATGTAGAACAGCGCTCAGGTTTTGTTGATCCACTCAATCCTACTTATGTCTATAGACTTAGGAAAGATTTGTATGAGTTGAAACAAGCCCCAAGGGCTTGGTATGAAACCCTGTCTACTTTCCTCATTGAGAACAAATTCTCAAGGGGGAAAATAGACAAGACTTTATTCCTTAGGGAATCCAAAGGAAAGATTATCCTAGTCCAAATATATGTTGATGACATAATATTTGGTTCTACTGAGAATAACCTTTGTAGAAAGTTTGCAAAACTTATGCAAGGGAAATTTGAAATGAGCAGTATGGGAGAACTTAAGTTTTTCTTGGGTCTCCAAGTAAGACAGACTGATGATGGCTTGTCCATATCCCAGTCTAAGTTCACCCAGGAGTTAATTAAGAAGTATGGTATGGAGTCTTCCACTACCATGAGAACTCCAATGGGGACAAGTATGTCTCTAAAGCAAAGATGATGCAGGGAAACCTGTAGATGAAACTTTGTATAGAGGAATAGTTGGCTCCCTCTTATATCTGACTGCTAGTAGAGCAGATATCATGTATGCTACATGTGTCTTTGCTAGGTACCAATCCTTCCCTAAAGAATCTCATCTTACTGCTATCAAAAGGATTTTGAGATATCTTAAGGGCACCCCTAATCTAGGCCTTTGGTATCCTAGGAATAGAGATTTTTTACTAATGGGCTATTCAGATGCAGACTTTGCAGGATGCAAAGTAGATAGGAAAAGCACAACAGGCACCTGTCAATTTCTAGGAGGAAGATTGGTGTCTTGGAGGTGTAAGAAGCAGACTAGTGTGGCAATTTCCACAGCTGAGTCTGAGTATGTTGCTGCTGGAAGTTGTTGTGCACAACTATTATGGATACAACATCAGTTAGAAGATTATGGTATTCAGGTAAGTAGAACTCCCTTATTGTGTGATTCTACTAGTGCTATTTCTATTACTCATAATCCTGTTTCTCATAGTAGAACAAAGCATATATAAATAAGATACCATTTTCTTAGAGATCATGTAGAGAAAGAAGATATCTCTTTAGAATCTGTTAGTACTGATTTACAACTAGCTGACATGTTTACTAAGCCTTTAGATGAAACTAAATTCAACAATTCCAAAATTGAAATAGGTATGTTGAACATAAATTAGTTTAACAAATTTGGCTAAGTAAAATTATGTCGACATCAGAAGTTGTCTGTGTCGACACATAGTAGTTGGTGTCAACATTCCAGAAAAGTGGTGTCGACACATCTAGAGAATCGTTGTCGACACTTCAGAGAAGTGGTGTCGACACATCCAGAAGTGGTGTCGACACTTAGAGTAAACACGCAGATTTCGTCGAGCGCAGAATCGACACATATCGTCGAGCGCAGATTCGTCGACCTCAGATCATCGAACTCGACAAAGACAAATAGAATTGATGTCGAGACATTAGAAGTCTGTGTCGACACATTTCAACTGTGTCGACACATTTAGAGAATTTTGACACGACTTTTGACCTTCATAATTTAGAAAGGTATAAATAGGTCAACAACATATTCTGTCGACACACTCTCCATATTTTCGAGACCAAAACCTTGTGTCGACAACTTCTCTCTTCTCAATCCAAGCTTTCACTCAACCCTAATGGCGCCAAAGCTAGAAGATAGTGTCAACGAAGGTTATGAGCTAGTACGCAACGCCTTTGATAATGCGGAACATGAAATTAGAGCAGTAGTAACCTTAATTGCAGAAAATGGTTTAGAATTTCTGGTATCTGAACCTACCAAGATTTGGAAGAAAGAAATACTGGATTTATATGGCGCTGCTACTTTAGATTCTACTGGACTTAAGATCAAGTCTATAGTTCAGGGAACTAAGGTTAAACTTTCCTTGAAGAGCTTGAGGAAAACTCTTCAACTTCCAAGAACTCAAGAAGAAGAAGAAGAAGAAGTACCCACAACCAAGACTAGGGAAGCACTTTAATGGTGTGGATTGGATCCCACCTTGAAGATTTGATCAGCAATGAACAGAAAAGGGATGAATCTACAAGGCAAATTTCTTTTAGAAGTGGTTGGCAAAGTCATTCTCTGCAAGCCAGGAGGACATGATAGGATTTCAGCCTATATGTTCAGCCTGATGACCAGGATCATCTACATACTAAACACATATTGGTCAGTAGTAATTTTTGAAAAGATTAAGGAAAGTATTAAGAAGCCAAATTTGGGAAGAATTATGAGTCTGTACTTGGCTAGAACAATTCCTGAAGTAATGGAACAAACTGCTGGTTCAAAGATCAAGCATATGAGGAGAATGGACATAAGGAATATCTCCAGATGGGATAGAGTCCTAACAAAGAACATGCCTGATGAAGAGAGGCCAGAGATTCCTGACAAATCTCCTGCATAAGATATTGTAGATGGTGCTCAAGTGCAGGGGAGCCTCATCTTGAGGAAGAGCCAACCCACTTGGAAAGTGAAATGGCTACACAAACTATTCTTGAGGTAATTTAAGAAGTAAATCAATCAATTTTCAATAATGAGGATGAAATACTAACTGAGTCCTTGATTGATGTTGACCAGAACACACAACTACATAGTCAAGCATAAGATGTTATCATGCAGGATACATCTGCTGCTGCTAATGCTCCTGAGTTGGTGGTGGCTCAAGTCCCTACTCAACAAGAGTTCACCCTTGAGGAGTTGTTTCCAGATATAGTACAAGCAAGAACTGAGGGGGAGCAAACTGAATTTGAGGGGGAGAAAGCAGACTTTGAGGGGGAGCAAGTTAACATTGAGGAGGAACAAGTAAGTACTATGGGGGAGGAGCAAGGGACTCAGGGGGAGCTACCTAGGACTGCACAGGAATTACCTCCTAGTCCTAAGGAAAGAGTTGATATTTCCAGTACCTCAGCTTCAGAAGATGAAGCAAAAATTCAAGCCAAAAAGAGGAAGTTGATGGTTTTCAAAAGGAGAAGCCAAAATTATAAAAGGGCTTTACAAACTGCTCCTCAACCTGCCCCAGTAACTGATTATAGTTCTTTGTTGATATCCTTGCAAGTAAAATTGGATGAACAAAGGATTGTCATGGAGAAATATATGGATGAGACCCATAAAGATCTGCAATTCTCCTTGGCTCATGATATAAAATCAATAAGATTTGAAGTTAATCAAAACAAGAAGAAAATGACAGATTGTTTTCACAAAGGAGGCAATGCTGTGGTTTTCCTAGCAACACATCAAGAAAAAATCAAGAATCAAGTTGATGATATGGCTATTAAACAAGGCTATGTTCTAGAGAATCAACTTAGAATGAATGATAATCCGATAGAATCACATAATGTGATTGTTACAGAGTTAAAGAATGTTGTTACTTCCTACACTGAAGCAAGGGCTAAAGCCAAGGCAGATTTTGATAAGCAATTACATGAAGGCCTAGCTGCTGTACAAACAGCTATTGAGCAATCTCAGAAGACTATTTATGCTCAGCTCCTGAAGCTAAAGTCATTTTATAAGAATGGTGTAAATTATCTAGATGAACAGATAAGATTTCAAAAATATGACCTCAGGGATCATATTGCCAGAGAAGTCATAAAGGGGGAGAGAGTGTTAGTCAAATCTGGCTCAGATCATGCTAAATGGATATCTAATAGCATCAGAGCCACACTTAGATATCCACCCCTCTGTGATGATGATAATGTAGCTGAGTCAGGTATACACCCTGCTTATTTTGGAGGTGATCAACCTGAAGTTGCTCAGGTCATTTACCCTCCAGCATACTTTGATATGATTAACCAAGAAGTACAGTCAATGTACAACCCTCCAGAGGGTACTCAAAAGGTTATCATTGAGAATGTTGACATGTCAGAGGCAGATGTGAATAAGGAGCACGAAGCTCAACTGTCAAAGAAGAGATTCAGAGAACAGGCTGAGTTAAAGCCTGATTTTGAGCAGTGGAGTCCAACTTCCAGGAATATCATATTGACTGCCTGGAATGCTGTAAAAGACAAGACCCATGACAGTGGAAAATGGTACACAAAGCAAGAATGGCAAAAGCATGAAGCTAGACAGGAAGCTATTCTGCAATATAGAAGAAAGGCAAAGGCTGGGAAGCTACCTCCTAATGCTCTGGAGCCTAGCAAGTATTTCCCAAAGCCTTTTCACTATTTTGAAAGGCAAAGAATAAGAGCTGAAGAACAAAAGAAGAAGGATCTGAAGGGAAAGAAGCCAGCTGAAGATACTGATGCTCCACTACAAGCCAAGATCGAATCAGGCAAAGGAATAGTCATCAAGGAGCCAGAGCAGCCTTAGATTAGATTCACTAGATTTTATAACATTGTAAACTTTAGTGTTAAAAATCTATGTAAACTATTATTAAAGAAACTTTTGAAAGTTGAAACAAAACAATATTTAATGCTCATTGTGTTAGCATTATTATTCTGTGATGATGTCTTATATATGTTTTGTTTATAAGTTACCCTGTCATATAATGTCTTGTACATCATAATATGTGTTTGTTATGAATGGTGTATATCATTGACTAAGGGTTATGACTTCTCCAAATAGGGGGAGATTGTTGGGTACATTGGAAAATGTGTACCATATTTGAAGAAGCCTCACCTTACTCAATGATATGCATCAAGGTGTATTTGATGTTGTTTTGAGTTTATATGTGCAGGTTAAGAAAATGCAAGAATGCAGGAAAAAGTTTCTAAGTCCATGAGTCAACACAAGAAGAAGCTGTGTCGACACTTATGAAGGCCCGTGTCGACACTGGAGAAAAGCTGTATCGACACTCGGAGTTAATTGTGTCGACACTTGGAATGGCTGTGTCGACACCTGAATCAACTGTGTCAACACACAGAGGCAGTGTCGACACACAGAAAAGCTTAGTCGATATCTACTGTGTCGTCACACAGAGGCAGTGTCGACACACAGAAGACTTTGTCGACATCAACTGTGTCGACACACAGGACTTGTGTCGACACACAGCAGAGTTTCAACAAAGTTAAAGAAAAGAAGTGACTGTGTCGACACCACAGAACTAGTTTCGACACAATCTACAGAAGCTGTGTCGAGAAGCAGTGTCAACACCAAGGAAGCTGTGTCGACACCACCAAGGCTTGTGTCGAGACTGAGTTTACTTGTGTCGACACATGGTGAAGTTCAGTCTCGACACTTTGCTGATAGAGACAGAGTTTCAAGATGTGACTGGATGACTTGATAGCTGTCATTACCAACCGATCAACTGCAACTGTCAGTGCTATCAGAAGTTTGTTAGAAACCGGATTAGCCGGTTACCACGGAGAAAGTCTATATAAAGGCATTCTCCTTTAACAGAAAGAGCATAGATACTCATGGAGATTGAAGACAGATATACTAATAGAGAAAAGAGTATTCTGATACAGAATACATAAAAACAAATGAAGATTTTTGTCAGAAGATCAAAGAAGAAGTTGGAGAGAGAGAGCTCCATCTATTGAAGTGAAGAAAGGGACTTATATCAACAAGTCCCTCAAGTGCAGATTCTGAACCAGTCTACCAAGAAGGATTCATATTGAGATCTGAATTTCAAGAAAGAAGCTGATTGAAGATCAACTTCAAAGCAGTTCAACCCTACTGAGTTCAGATTCAAGAAGCTTTGAAGAAAGCTAAGAGTGGTTGTTCTCTGCCATCAGATTCTTCCAAGAACTGATCAAGAAGCCATCCATTCTTTCTCTCTCAACCAGGGTGGTGGTAAAATATATTGTTAAATCTATTTTCTGTAAGATCTTTTTAAGATCTGAGCTGTAAGCCTGATTTATAAAGGCTGAGGTAGGGCTGTGAGCCTGAGTTGTAGGAGATTGTTATCTCTGAGTTGTAGGCCTTGTTGAAGGCTGAGGTAGGGCAGATTGCCTGTGCTGTAGGAGTGTGGACTCACTCTGAGTTTTAGGAGCCTTGTTTGGGTTCTGAGCTGCTGTAAGATCTGTGGATCTAAGGTGAAGGAAAGAAGTTAGGCCGAATCTAGCACACTGCTAGATAGGCGAAGGGGGAAAGTGGATGTACGCAGACCTTGTGGAACCACTATAAAATCTGTGTGCAATCTGTGATTGTGTGATTCTGTGAATTCTGTGCTGTGTTAGCTGTAGAATTAGTTGTTTCTGATTAATTAATTGAATAGATATTCTGCCTTAGAAGAAAAAGGAATTACACCTATTTACCCCCCCCCCCCCCCGCTAGGTGTTTAGAAACTAATTCTTTCAGTGATTTCTACCTTCATGCCCTAGTTCACCTGGTCTCCTTGAGCTTCCTAGAGTTTTATCATGACCTAGTCATGACAAAACTAGTCCTAAGGGTCTAGTTGTTTGAGGGATGTTACACCAGGTACCGAGCATGCTCCTCCTCCGTCCTCGAGTAGATGAGGACATCGTCGATTAACACAATGACGAAGATGTCGAGGTATAGCTCGAGCACCCGGTTCATCAGACTCATGAATGCTGAAGGGGCATTTGTGAGACCAAAGGACATCACGGTGAACTCGTACAATCCATATCGGCTGCTGAAGGCTCTCTTCGGGATATCCTCCTCCTAAATCTGCAGCTGATAATACCCCGACCTCAAGTCCAACTTTGAGAACAAGTAGGCTCCTTCTAGTTGGTCAAACAACTCATCAATCCTTAGCAGTGGGTATGTATTCTGCGCCATCAGCTGGTTCTGTGCTCTGTAATCGATGCATAGTCTGAGGGTCCCATCCTTCTTCTTCACAAATAACATCGGGGATCCCCAAGGAGAGGAACTCTTTCTGACAAATCCAACTTCAACTAGCTCTTGTAACTGTCTTCTGAATTCCACTAACAATTTCTAGGCCATTCGATAAGGTGCTCTAGACATCGATTTAGCGCTTGACACTAGCTGATTTTGAAAGTCCCTCTTACGATGCGGTGGCAACCCAAGCAGTTTCTTTAGAAAGACATCGATGAAGTCCCGCACCACTGGAATGTTGGAGATATAATCCCTTTCCTCGATCATCTTGAAGAACACCTGATGAACCTCATCCCCCTACGGATGGGTTTTGACGACCAGGATAGAAGAAAGTAGGCATTGAGATGTCGGGATAGTACCTTGGAAGTTTGCGTAAGAGTTGGCGTATATCAACACGACCTTCCTTGCTGGGCAGACAATCTGAGCATGGATCCAAGTGAGCCATGTCATTCCCAAGATGAGATCAAAGTCCGGCAATTCCATTATCGTTGTCTGGGCCTCAAATGTTAATTCGTCGATGGTCACCTCCGGGAGGTATTTTGCAGTGGATAGAATCTCCATCCCACTAGGAAGACACACTCTCCTAGTGAACCCCATGAAATGTTGGAGTGTCCAAGTCCTTGACAAAATTCTCCGCAACAAAATCATGCGCCACCCCCCCCCCCCCCCCCGTGTCAAATAAAGTATGGGCAGGTCTGCCACATACCATTATAGTTCCTAAATTTATTAAAAGATCTTAGGTGGATAGTCTTAAAGTTTCTTTCCTAATACTACAAGTTTACTATCAATTCTACTATTTAGCGAACAAAAGGCAAGAAATTGAAATTGCTAGAATGCCTACAACCACCCTGTCTGGGTTCTGGGGTTGAGCAAGATCTAGAGTATACATCTGATCTCCTCTGTCCGGCGTACGGTCGCCACCTTGAAACCCACATCCTCGACCATGTCCCCGGCTGCTAAATTGTTGCGTAGGTGGGGCAGCATGTGGTGCTGGTAGTTGTGCCTATCTACTGTGATAATTGATCTGAATATTTTCAGGCTGATGGCAGAGATAACACACTGGCGTGGGAGGTTCCCCATCCTCTAGCCTCGGCATCTCCTGTATCTGTAATGGCTGAGGGGTAAAAAATTCTGGGTCCCTCTACTCTTGTCTATGCCTTGAGCGGGATTGGTCCCCATTTCTCCAGTCCCCATGCTACTCCCTCCTACCACTAATAACTGTGTGGTCTGCCGGTCTATTTTTCCTGCCTCGAACCATGATCTGGTCTGTCTCTAACCTCTTGGCCATCTCCAGGATCCGGGTCAGGCTTCTGTTGGAGACGAATAGAAGTGCCTGTTTAAAATTGTGAAGTGAAAGTGGGTGATTGGAGGACTTGGGCAACCTATCCGCGTGGACTACGTGGACAAGGTTGGCGGACAGTCAGGTCGGCATGGCAGTTGCAGATGGTTTGTTCTATGATGGCCTGGGTGGTCTGTTCGCACGGACTACGAGAATAGCAGCAGCGGTTTGTCAGGCTGGCTTATGCTCTGCAAGCAGTTGGATCCTGATTGTCTCTTAGATATCTGCAAGGAGAAAATAACCAAACTAACAATTCATCAAGGCAAGTATATCTATCGAAATGCAGCTAGAGGACACAAGTGTCGTATTGAAATCTGGGAACAGTTGAGTAAGCTTACTCACACGAAATCTATTATTTTATCGACGGAAAAATTAAGTTTTTTTAGAAGAAAGCTAAACGTGCTAAAGGAAGAGAACTACTTGCAATGAAAGAGAGCTACTTGCATGAAAAGTTAAAGAGAGCTAAAAGAGCGATTAACTTAAGCTTAGTAACGATGAAGGGGAAAATGCACTCGATCAGAAATCACCTCGGCAAGAGTGGTTAGAAAAATACGATAAATAAACCTAAGCTAATTAGGGTAAAGGTCCTTGACCGTGGATGTTCCATGAATATTGACAAGCTTCTCTCGAAGGCCGTGCCAAAATGAGTTTAGGAAGGTCTGACCGACTCTCGCCTAAATCGGTGGCCTAAAACTTGCTTTACGCGGTGAACCCCGCTATTGGATTTTACTCCAATCCGGGAGATTTGAACGTCTGCCTCTCTCGAGGGGTGCGAACAACTCCCTTTACTCTTGAGTGCTCATTTCAAACTTTCGGCCTCTCGGCTAGCCCAGAATGAAAGCAAAGGTGGAGAGTATATATCGATGATATACCTCCAACCCGTGATAAATCAAGAGTAATTCAAGGCTAAACCCTAAAAAGAAAAGGTAAGATTCAAAGCATCATAACCTAATCACTCGAACCTCGGATCATTAAGATCGAGTACATGGAGGATTAGTTAATCATGGTGAGGTGGAAGAGTGGGGATGAGTAGAAGAAGAAAATGAAAACAGAGCAGAAACGTAAAAGAAAATAATACTTTTTATTAATGGAAACAGAGATCTTACAGCTTGAAAACTAGAGATTACAAGTGCATGGAAAGGTAAACTACACTATCATTATCATTATACTACAGAACGAAGCTAGGAACTAATACAGGGAAAGCATAAAGCGAGAGCTAAGAACTAAAAATGGAAAGACATGCTTAAAAAGTTCAAGAATACAAAGGGCAGAACCTCCCCTCTCAATCCAAAAAGTCTCCCTGAACCCTTAGAGTTGGGCTCTATTTATAGAATTTTTCGGGTCGGGTCACGCCCCCCTGTCACGCCCTGGTCGGGCGTGACCCTGGGGCGTGACACATTCGGCGCGACTTTTTCGGGCAGGAATTGAATTCTGACGAAGTAGTTGAGGTACATGCCCACAAGTCACGCCCTGGTAGGGCGTGTACCTGGGGCGTGTTCTTTGCGGCGTGACTTTGTTGAGCTGAAATTGAATGCTGGAGTTGACGGGCAGAATTGCTGAAGTACACGCCCATATGTCATACCCGGGTCAGGCGTGACCCTGGGGCATGACACTTTCGGTGCGACGGTGGAGCGGGAAAAACGAGCGCGCTGCGGCGATTCCTTGGAACCTGGGGACACGCCTCTAGAACACGCCCGTGTCGGATGTGACACGGGCGTGACTGAGGGCGTGAATACTAAGTTTCCACGGAATGCAGTTTCGGACCAATTGCTTCATTCCTCTGGGTACACGCCCTAGGTACACGCCCTGGTACGGCGTGACCTTGGGGCGTGTCACAGCAAAATTCGGCTGAAAGCCGTGAAAACCTGCAAAAAGCAGAAAAAATGCATTAGCGACAAAAATGTATACAAAGGAGAATCAAAATAAGTACTTTACAAGACATGATTTGCTTTAAAACCCCGAAAATATCCTAATAAAATTGACTGCAAACCGTATTATCAAATTCCCCCAAGCTTAAGTTTTGCTTGTCCCCAAGCAAAGATATAAAGATTAGCTAATCATAAAAGTGACTAATTCAAAAAGTTTTAATAATACTTACACAAGTACTATGCGAAATTCTAGGTAGGGAGAATGTAAAACGTAAATCTAAAACAATTATTTTTGTATGGTTTAACTTTTATAAACTTTACTTAATAAAAATAAATCATCCAGAATTTTGACGAAATTCTTTAAATAGATTTAAGCAAGGCAATGAAAATGAAAAGAACGTATTGAGTTATTACTAGATCCAAGCAACACATTATAATTATATTAATTAAATAACAAAAATCTAAGTTTAAATCCAAAACTAAAACTGATTTACTTTTCTTCTTTTCTTAGTTGTTAAATAAAATTAAAAAAGGGCGTGAATCAAAATGACTTAATAGGACTGAAACGTTTGGTTTAGGAATATGAATAGGAGTGGAATTCAAATATAAACATGGAGGCTAAAAAATCACACTAAACCAAAACAACGAGTTTCAAAAAAAAATAAATTTATTTTAAACAAAATATGTATAAATAAATTTATTTTTTTCTTTATGATTATTTATCTCTCTTTTTTGGTATTATTTTCATTCATTTTTTTCTCTCTTTTTTTTCAATACATTGCTTTTGAGTACACTTTTTTCAATAATTTCTCCAAAGATAACACAAAATTTCCTATCAACAAAATTAGCGTGATTAGATAGGTAGGAATTTGGGCTTTGGTGAAAATGAAATGCTATGTGGAGTTATCAAATGAATTTGGAAAAAGGCTCAAAAGCGGCTAACTAGTGGTAAAAGATTTTAGGTTGGCAGGAAAGCTCAAACGCAAACAAAAATGGCCTAAATCATTTTCACGCTTTTTTTTAAATTTATTTAAAACATAGAGTCAATAAATTTCAAAAAGCAAGTTCGAGATAATAAAAGAAGATTGATGAAATTATCTTGAAAATAAAAATAATACGTGACTTGGATCGTTCATATCTACTACGTTATTCAAAATTTGTTCTTACAAAAATTATCTAAAGACGAAAAGGAAAATAATGGATGATAAATTTTTAGAGAAAGTAAAGAAAATAAAGAACGGAAAACCATAACAGAAATGCACGTTTTAGAGAAATATTTTACCTTAACATGCTACCGTGAATTAGAAACACAGCATGGCCAACATTTTACTTGTGAAATATGATTAAAAAAAATGATTAAAAAAATTATAATTAACGACGTTGTTTATAAAGAAGTTTGAGAAAAACAAAACATAAACATGGGGTACTTATTGAAATACCAAAATGCAGCTATATATATACATATTTTTTTTGAATTTTTTGGATTTTTTGGATTTTTTGGATATTTACAAAAAGCAAAAAGGAGGAGCAAAAAGGAGGAGCAAAAAGGAGGAACTCATCCCCCAAGCTTAAGATCTACATTGTCCTCAATGGAGAAGGAGGTCGGAGAACGAGAGAAAAGTAAAGGACAGAAATGAAAGACAGAATTGAAAA
Source organism: Platanthera guangdongensis (assembly GCA_039583875.1). Taxonomy (NCBI): domain Eukaryota; kingdom Viridiplantae; phylum Streptophyta; class Magnoliopsida; order Asparagales; family Orchidaceae; genus Platanthera; species Platanthera guangdongensis. The sequence continues at coordinate 144,678,296 of CM077152.1, forward strand.
ACAGGTACTTCCCCGGTTTTATGGTGCAGGGAAAGCTGAGTGATGTAGTTCCTCCATGCGTGTGCTGTGGATCTTCAGGAAACGTCGTCTGGGGGACTTTGTCATGGAATCAGAACCATTGGAGCAGGCGATCGCAGAAGTTTCAGCTTGCCGGAGCCATTCGGGGCAAAAATTGTAAAATAAAGAAAACAAAAAAAGATAACTTGGGTTGCCTCCCAAGAGCGCCCTTTGTTTAAAGCGTCGTTTGAGCTCGACGCATCAAAATAAGATTGTCCTAAATATTGTTTAAAAATAAAGTTCGAATAAAGGTCAAAGTTTGTGAGTAAAATAAAGTGCAGATTAATCAAATGTCAGGACCGAAAAGATAGAGTTAACAGGGTTGAGACTGACATCATCACAGAAATACAGTTTAAGACGCTGACCATTCACTTTGAAAGTACCCTTATCAGGGTGGGAAATTAAAACAGTACCATAAGAAAAGACTTCTAAGACAGTAAAAGGCCCAGACCAACGTGATTTTAATTTACCCGGGAATAAACGTAAACGAGAATTATAAAGAAGCACTTGGTCGTCTGGCTTAAAGATTTTTGGGTGCCTAAGATGTCGATCGTGTAAACGCTTCGTCCGCTCTTTATAAAGTCTATTATTTTCATACGCGTAAGAGCGCCACTCGTCGAGTTCGTTAAGTTGAAATTTTCTAAAATCGCCGACGGAGTGGGGATCGAAGTTTAAAAATCGTAAGGCCCAAAAGGCGCGGTGCTCTAACTCTACGGGTAAATGACACGATTTTTCGTAAACCAACTGATATGGCGTACATCCGAGGGCGGTTTTGTACGCTGTTCGGTAGGCCCATAGAGCATCGTCTAATTTGGCTGACCAGTCTTTTCTAGATGTTGAAACAGTCTTTTCCAAAATTCTTTTTATTTCTCTATTGACTAATTCGACTTGTCCGTTAGTTTGGGGGTGGTAGGCAGTGGAAAGCTTAGGAGTAACGCCATATTTAGTAGGATTTTTGAAAATTGTGCGTTACAGAAATGGGAACCCCTATCACTAACGATAGCGCGCGGCGTACCGAATCGAGAAAATAATTTTTTGAGGAAATTAACTACGACTCGGGCGTCATTCAAGGAAGAGCTTGGGCTTCGGCCCAACGCAAAACATAATCAACGGCAACTAAAATGTACTTATTCCCGAAGCTTGAAGGAAAAGGGACGACAAAATCAATCCCCCAGAGGTCGAAAACTTCGCACTCTAGGAAATAATTTTGTGGCATTTCATTTTTATTTGAAATATTCCCCGACCGTTGGCAACTATCACACCTACTCACAAAGGCATGCGCGTCTTTAAACAGGGTGGGCCAGTAAAAACCCGCGCTTAACACTTTGTGAGCAGTGCGAGCAGCTTGATAGTGCCCACCTGTCGGTCCTTCATGCAAATGTTTAATAATATCTAATCCTTCATCAAAAGAAACACACCTCCTGATCACTTGGTCGGCACAAATTCTGAAAAGATGCGGGTCCTCCCAAAAATAGTTTTTCAGCTCAGAAAAGAATTTCTTCTTTTGCTGAGATGAAAACTCTTTTGGGAGCACACAGGCCACTAGATAGTTGGCGATGCGGGCAAACCAAGGAGAAGTAGATGTGTTAATTATGAATAACTTCTCATCAGGTAAATAGTAATGAAAAGAATTTTCGTCTAATTGTTCTATAAACGGGTTGTCTAGGCGCGAAAGGTGGTCGGCGGCCAAGTTCTCGGCACCTCGCTTATCACGGATCTCTAAGTCAAACTCCTGGAGGAGTAAGACCCAGCGAATCAAGCGAGGCTTGGCATCCGTTTTAGAGAGAAGATATTTGAGGGCCGAGTGGTCCGTAAAAACAATAATTTTCGAAAGAGTAATATAAGGGCGAAATTTGTCAAAAGCGAATACTACAGCTAAGAGCTCCTTCTCGGTTGTGGTGTAATTTTCCTGTGCAGATGTGAGTGTTTTACTAGCGTAATAAATGGGGTGGAAGTTTTTGGAAATACGTTGACCTAGTACGGCTCCCACCGCATAACTACTCGCATCACACATTATTTCAAATGGAAGATCCCACACCGGAGCAATCATAATTGGGGCATTAACTAATTTTTCTTTTATTAAATTGAAGGCAGCTAGGCAGAGGTCATCAAAGATGAATGGGGCGTCTTTTTCTAAGAGATGGGTAAGGGGCTTGGTGATTTTGGAAAAGTCCTTTATGAAGCGGCGGTAGAAACCCGCATGACCCAGGAAACTTCTTATAGCTTTTATGTTCGTAGGTGGCGGCAGCTTCTCGATAACTTCTATTTTCGCAACGTCTACTTCAATACCCCTTTCAGAAATTTTATGTCTCAAAACTAACCCTTCCCTTACCATAAAATGACATTTTTCCCAATTTAAGTCAAGGTTAGTTTCTTCGCATCGCTCTAAGACTTTTTCAAGATTCTCTAAGCAACTATCGAAGGAATTCCCGAACACGGAGAAATCATCCATGAAAACTTTCATAATGCTTTCTACGTACTTGTCAAAGATGGCGAGCATACATCGTTGGAATGTAGCCGGCGCATTGCACAATCCAAACGGCATTCTTCGGTAGGCGAAGGTGCCGAAGGGACAAGTAAACATAGTTTTCTCCTGGTCCTCGGGGGAGATGGGGATTTGAAGATACCCCGAGAGGCCATCGAGAAAACAATAAAAGCTATGTCCGGAAAGTCATTCTAAAATCTGATCAATGAACGGCAAGGGGAAGTGATCCTTGCGGGTGGCGTCATTCAACTTACGGTAATCTATACACATTCGCCATCCGATCACCGTCCGAGTCGGGATTAATTCATTATTTTCATTACTTACGAGCGTTATCCCTCCCTTCTTTGGTACTACCTGTACTGGGCTAACCCACTTACTGTCAGATATAGGATAGATAATTCCTGCGTCTAACAATTTCATAACCTCGCCCTTAACTACGTCTTTCATGTTTGGGTTTATACGGCGCTGAGGTTGTATAGAGTTACGTGAATTATCTTCCATTAAGATTTTATGAGTGCAGAAAGATGGGCTTATGCCCTTGATATCAGATATCTGCCAAGCAATAGCTTGGCGATGCTTTTGTAAATTGAAAGAAGTTTATCCTTTTGTGCATCCGTGAGGTAGGCCGAAATTATGACAGGCAGCTTGGAGTCCTTTTCTAAGAAAGCGTATCGAAGGTGCTCTGGTAGTTCTTTCAGTTCCAAGGTAGGGGGGTCATCATACGAGGTTTTGGAAATTTGTTCTTTTTCAAAAACTATGTCCTCGTACACTTTTTTATATGTAAAATTAAAAGGGGTATTGCTAGCGGCCATGGCGGCTTCGTGCAGCGATTCAGTTGGAAAAGTAGAAGAGGAACAGAAATCAAAAAATTCTTTTTCAAAATCAGAAAGGCGGGTGGAGGATTCTTCACTTAGGTGTAGAGATTCAGTTGGAGGAGGAGGAGAGGAACAAAAATTGGAAAATTCTTCTTCAAAAGCAGAGGTGTGAGAGAAGGATTCTTCACTTACGGTATCCATGAAAAAACAGGAGTCATCATTAGCTAGTGTGTTCTTCATCGAGGGGGTGATGGAGAAAGTTACCTCATCGTCGCCCACTCGAAGCAAGAGCTTACCATTGCTTACGTCAATGATAGCTCGGGAGGTGGCATGGAAGGGTCAGCCAAGGATCAGGGGAACCTCGACGTCTTCTTCGATGTCCAAAATGACAAAGTCCACCGGGAAGATGAACTTATCAACTTTGACTAGGACGTCCTCCACTATTCCTAACGGGTATTTGACTGACCTGTCGGCGAGCTGGATACTCATGCGTGTGGGGTTGAGACTACCAATTCCTAACTTTTTAAACAACGAGAGGGGCATAAGATTAATACTCGCACCTAAGTCGGCTAAAGCGTGTGTGACAAAGAGATCACCAAAGACACACGTGATAGAGAAACTACCCGGGTCACTGATTTTCTTCGATAATCCGTTTGTCAAAACCGCCGAGCACGCGGCATTTAACGTGACATGATAAAGGTTCTCTAACTTCTTCTTGTTGGTTAGGAGGTCCTTAAGGTATTTTGCGTACTTAGGCATCTGGGATATGGCTTCGTGGAAAGGCAGATTTATGTGGATTTGTTTAAACATTTCTAAAAAACGGGTGTATTGATCATCCTGTCGTTGTTTATTAAGTTCGGAAGGGTATGGCGGGGATGGATTGTTTTTAAAGGTGGGTGGTGGAGTGAGTTGTTGTTCTAAAATAGGAGTGATACTTTCTTCGGCAGAGGGTGGAATTTTTAAAACGGGAACGGAGCTTTGATTTTTTAAAGCGGAAGCGGAGATTGCCTCGGGATCTTCACTTATCATACCGGGAACTTTCTTCCCACTCCGAAGAGTTATAGCTTTCGCTTGCTCTCTCGGGTTGGGCTCGGTATTGGAAGGAAGAGACCCTACGGGTCGCTCAGAAATCATTTTAGCGAGCTGTCCTACCTGATTTTCTAAATTTTTAACACTTCCGGTTAAGGTCCTAATCGTAGCGTCATTAGCATTCATGTATTTTGAAAACACTTCCTCCAAATTTGGAGGTTTGGAAAACTTTGAGGAGGTGGTGGTGGAGCAGAAAAATCACTTTGCGGTGGCGGGCGCACAGCATTCGATGGATTGCTCCACGAAAAATTCGGATGATTTCTTAACGCAGGATTATAACTATTCGGAAAATTAAAACCAGGAGGATGATAATTCGCAGCAGAAAAATTATTAAAAGTAGTTCTAGGCATATTATTTACATAATCCAAATGTTCAGCGGGAGGAGTTGTAGATTCCCATACCTGAGGGGCGGAGGCAGCAGTCATCTCCGTAATTTTTTTGCTTAATATTTCAACTTGCAGTGCGAGTTGTGAGACGTTGTCCACTTCAAAGAGACCTGCAGGTTTGTTTGGGCGGGACCTAGGCACATTCCACTGGTAAGTGTTCATGGCCATGTCTTCAAACAGCTCAAGAGCTGCTTCCGGGGTCTTATGGTTTAAAGTACCGCCAGAAGCTGCGTCTATCATTTGCTTCGTGCTTTGATTTAGCCCATTATAGAACGTCTGCACCTGCAACCATACAGGCAGAGCGTGATGTGGGCATCGTCTTAATAATTCTTTAAATCTTTCCCAGGTTTCGTAAAGGGTCTCAGAGTCTATTTGTCCAAAGGCAGAAATGTCATTCCTAAGTTTTGCAGTTTTAGCAGGCGGAAAATACTTGGCCAAAAATTTTTCAGTTAATTGCGTCCAAGTAGTTATGCTATTTTTAGGAAGGGTGTTCAGCCACTGCTTAGCCTTAATTCTAAGAGAGAAAGGAAATAATCTTAGCCTAATAGCATCATTTGTAACACCACTTATCTTGAAGGTGTCACAAATCTCAAGAAAGCTGGCTATGTGTGCGTTCGGGTCTTCATCTTGAAGCCCGTCAAATTGCACATACTGCTACACCATTTGAATTATGCTAGGCTTCAGTTCGAAATTATTATTATTTATTGCAGGGCGAACTATACTGGATTCTGTACCCTTGAGATTCGGTCGTGCATAATAGGACATAGGCCTTTGCACGGCTTCCACCATGTTGGGTTCTGCTATTCTTAAGGTAGAAAATGACTCGGAATCCTCAACCGGCACTTGGGTAGTAGGGCCTTGAAATCGCGATCTTCTCCGAAGAGTACGCTCAATTTCGTGGTCCAGGTCCAAAGTAACCGACGGACTTCCGCGGGTCATACACTAGAAGAAGAGAGGAGAAGAAAGACTAGAAAATAAAAGAGCTAATGAAGATCGAAAATATTTTTTTTTTGAAATAGAATTTTTTATGTTTTAACTCCCGAACTTCCCAAGGGCTACCCGGTGAAGGGTTCGCAATGTACTAGACAAGATAGTGGCATTTAGAGCCACTTTGCCCTTTTCGAGAGAGTTAGGTGGTGTAGAAAAATTTGTGATGTGGGTTTCTATTAAGTGGGCGGTAATTAAAATCCAGCCATTTAACTCCGAGTGAGTAGGCGGAAAGTAAGAGCTACACTCACGCACTCGACAGAAAATTAAAACACACCCACTCTACAGAAAGTAAACACACTCTACTGAAATAAAGCCTGCCAATTAACTCAAGTGAGTAGGCGGAAAAATAAAATACGCACACTTGCTTAAAGAAAATCCAGCCAATTAACTCAAGTGAATAGGCGGAAAAATTAAAAATACGCACACTTGCTTAAAGAAAATCCAGCCATTTAACTCAAGTGAGTAAGCGGAAAAATTTTAAGAAGGAGGGTGAGAAAGAGAAGTGATAAAATTAATATATTCGCGTTTTCATTTTATCAACGAGCGTTGCTTCCCCGACAACGGCGCCAAAAACTTGATTGTCTCTTAGATATCTGCAAGGAGAAAATAACCAAACTAACAATTCATCAAGGCAAGTATACCTATCGAAATGCAGCTAGGGGACACAAGTGTCGTATTGAAATCCGGGAACAGTTGAGTAAGCTTACTTACACGAAATCTATTATTTTATCGACGAAAAAATTAAGTTTTTTTAGAAGAAAGCTAAACGTGCTAAAGGAAGAGAACTACTTGCAATGAAAGAGAGCTACTTGCATGAAAAGTTAAAGAGAGCTAAAAGAGCGATTAACTTAAGCTTAGTAACGATGAAGGGGAAAATGCACTCGATCAGAAATCACCTCGGCAAGAGTGGTTAGAAAAATACGATAAATAAACCTAAGCTAATTAGGGTAAAGGTCCTTGACCGTGGAGGTTCCATGAATATTGACACGCTTCTCTCGAAGGTCATGCCTGACTGAGTTTAGGAAGGTCCGACTGACTCTCGCCTAAATCGGAGGCCTAAAACTCGCTTTACGCGGTGAACCCCGCTATTGGATTTTACTCCAATCCGGGAGATTTGAACGTCTGCCTCTCTCGAGGGGTGCGAACAACTCCCTTTACTCTTGAGTGCTCATTTCAAACTTTCGGCCTCTCGGCTAGCCCAGAATGAAAGCAAAGGTGGAGAGTATATATCGATGATATACCTCCAACCCGTGATAAATCAAGTGTAATTCAAGGCTAAACCCTAAAAAGAAAAGGTAAGATTCAAAGCATCATAACCTAATCACTCGAACCTCGGATCATTAAGATCAAGTACATGGAGGATTAGTTAATCATGGTGAGGTGGAAGAGGGGGGATGAGTAGAAGAAGAAAATGAAAACAGAGCAGAAACGTAAAAGAAAACAACACTTTTTATTAATGGAAACAGAGATCTTACAGCTTGAAAACTAGAGATTACAAGTGCATGGAAAGGTAAACTACACTATCATTATCATTATACTATTGAACGAAGCTAGGAACTAATACAGGGAAAGCATAAAGCGAGAGCTAAGAACTAAAAATGCAAAGACATGCTTAAAAAGTTCAAGAATACAAAGGGTAGAACCTCCCCTCTCAATCCAAAAAGTCTCCCTGAACCCTTAGAGTTGGGCTCTATTTATAGAATTTTTCGGGTCGGGTCACGCCCCCCTGTCACGCCCTGGTCGGGCATGACCCTGGGGCGTGACACATTCGGCGCGACTTTTTCGGGCAGGAATTGAATTCTGACGAAGTAGTTGAGGTACACGCCCACAAGTCACGCCTTGGTAGGGCGTGTACCTGGGGCGTGTTCTTTGCGGCGTGACTTTGTTGAGCTGAAATTGAATGCTGGAGGTGACGGGCGGAATTGCTGAAGTACACGCCCATATGTCACGCCTGGGTCAAGCGTGACCCTGGGGCGTGACACTTTCGGTGCGACGGTGGAGCGGGAAAAACGAGCGCGCTGCGGCGATTCCTCGGAACCTGGGGACACGCCTCTAGAACACGCCCGTGTCGGATGTGACACGGGCGTGACCGAGGGCGTGAACACAAAGTTTCCACGAAATGCAGTTTCAGACCAATTGCTTCATTCCTCTGCGTACACGCCCTAGGTACACGCCCTGGTAGGGCGTGACCTTGGGGCGTGTCACAGCAAAATTCGGCTGAAAGCCATGAAAACCTGCAAAAAGCAGAAAAACTGCATTAGCGACAAAAATATATACAAAGGAGAATCAAAATAAGTATTTTACAAGACATGATTTACTTTAAAACCCCGAAAATATCCTAATAAAATTGACTGCAAACTGTATTATCAGATCCCACAAGGTAACCGAGCGGATTGTGACTCTATCCTCGGAGTCTGGCAAGAAGCGGACTGAAGGACTGGAGCTCAGCAGACCGGCTTGGCAGAGCCTTGGTCTTGCTCTACTGAAGCGACAAGTGGAAGCCGCGGAGATCGCCAGTCAGCGCGGATAGGTACTGGAGTTCGGCAGGGCAGGCGGACTTGTTCCAGTGTCTGCCAGTAAGTGCGGACTGGCCCTTACGACCAGTGGTGTGGACTTAGTTGGTTCTGAACCAAGTCCAGGTTGGCTCAGTTCGGGGAGATCGTGCAGTGAAGCGCGGACTACTTCTCAGTCTACCGAGCACGGCAACAGTGTCGTGTGCTTTGGTTGCGAGTTTGGGGATATGTGGACTGGAGTTGTGTCTGCAAGGGCATGCGAACTGGTGTTGTGCCCGCTGAGTCCGGCAATTTCTTTGGTGACGAGGCTGTGGGCTCGGGATAAGCGGACTGGAGCTGTATCTGTGGATAGGCGGATAGTTGTTGCAGAGTTCGGCTGTGGCGGTATTGGCTTATCCTGTGGTGATAAGGTGGGCTGGCGATGTGTCCGGCCTTGGTGAAGCATAGGTGGACTGGCTATCCTGCACAGGTCGCGGTGGACTGGAATGTATCTGTGGTTTGCGGAGACTTGTTCTTGCTATTGGATGTGATGGTGATCCTATCAGTTAGGGCGGTGACCACACTCCTCATCGTGCCTATAAATATGACTCATGTCACATCAGGATTAAGAGAGCGAATGAACAGTAAGTGAGCCCGTCACAGTTGCTGCAGACTGGATTTTAGTATTCGCGTGGTTTGATAGAGTTGACCGGTTTGTGTTGTGTAGGTTGTGCGGATAGCGCTGGAAAGCCTAAACTTGGCTCTGATTGTAGTCAGGGACAGTGCGGACTCTGCGGTTAAGCAACAGGCGGTAAACAGCAGGTTGCGAACAGCGACCAGACGGTTTTCTCTTTGGTAACTTGTGTTCGGGGTTCAATAAGTCGCCTACTTCAGGCGGCCTGTTCAGTTCAGCTTTGCAGCTTGTGCGGTCTGGCGGCTAGGTGACCTCGCGGTTAGGCGGCTTGCAGATCGGAGGCTAGAGCTTAGCATTTGAATAACGGGTTGTCCGCGCAGCTTGTGTTGCGGCCTGGTGACCTAGCAGACTGTGCAGACTCCTTAGTATAGTAGTAGATCTGGTGACTACGTGTTGAGTCCGCGCGGCTTGACTTGTCTTGTATTTGTAGTTGTCTCTGGTTTCCCTGTGGTGGTTTTGGTGAATCATGTCTCGCCATGTATGTCTCATATTGTAAAGAAGATTGTTGTTATCAATAAAGACTCTTTTTGCTGCGTGTGTTTCTGGTTGTGACTAACTTTAGTTGAGATAATCTCTGCTCACTCCAAGGTCCGGGGAAATTAAACATGGTATTAGAGCAAGGTTGGAGTGGATTAGAAGTGATCAACTGAAGTACTTGTTGCTCTAGTGAAGAAGGAACCAGTGGTAGAACCATGGCAGTGGAAGATGCAGGTGGTCTTGGGATTGAACTCCTACAAAGACTAACTTTGAGAAGTGGAAGTCTTGTATGCAGAGCTTTCTTCTTGGTGAGGACCTTTTGGAGGTGGTATGTGGAGCAGGAAGACAAGAGCTTACTACTGGCAATGCTGAAGAGATGAGAGCTTGGAAGGAGACAAATGCAAGAGCAGAGTCTATTCTCAAGCAGGTGATCTCATCGGAGCTCTTGGACCACATCAGTGAATGTCGGTCAGCTGCGGAGGTCTGGACTTCCCTTGATGGGTTGTTCAATAAGGAGGAGAAGGTTGCTGTGGAGGATGGTCCTTCTACTTCATATCGGCAAGAGAGGAGTGGTTCTCCTATGCGTGATGGGAAGAGGAAGGAAGGACCAAGGTGTTATAGATGCAAGCAGCATGGTCACCTAAAAAAGGAGTGCAAGGTTGTCTTGCTCTCGGTGAATGTAACTCATGTTGGAGGCAAGGAAAAGAACTTGGTTGGGTCATCAACAAGTCCAGATGTTGATCGGATGAAGTCCAGTGATAGTGTAACTATTTGTCATGAAAGACTTGGGCATGTAGGGATGGACAAGCTGAAAGCAATGGCGGTAAGAAGACTAGTAAGAGACTTTCCTAGATGGTCATCCTACGACGATGGTCAAGCATGCGCGGGATGTCAGCATGGTGAATCTTTTCTCTTTATGGTTGATAAGGCGCAATCCAGATGTAAGGCAACTTTGGAGGTTGTCCATTGTGATCTGGTGGGACCGACCATCACCGCTAATCTTGGAGGCAGCAGGTACATGCAGATATTGGTTGATAACTATTCGAGATATACTTGGGTATACTTCATGAAGGAGAAGTCGAACATGTTCCGCTTGTTTGTGGAGTTCAATAAGCTCGTAGAGGGGCAGCTTGGCCTGCGGATAAAGAAGTTAAGGACAAACATTGGTGGTGAGTTCGGCTCAACCGATTTCTCGAACTTTTGCAGGAAGCATGGGATCCGAAGGGAGCAGTCTCATGGACATAATTCATAGCAAGGCGGTGTTGTAGTTCGGATGATCTGTCTGTTGACGGATACCTGCAAGTGTTGGCTTCAGTGAAAGGCATTCCTAATGCTTTTTTGGGCAGAAGGGATGGCCTGTGCGGCACATGTCATCAATCAGATGCCTCTTAGTCTAATCATTGCGAAGACTCTAGTTGATCTGATGTTCGAGGTGAAGCCCAGTGTGAGGCACCTACGGGTGTTTAGATCTACCTACTACGTACACGCTCTGGATGCTCTCAAGAGCTGTCTTTGTTGGGTATGATGAGTAGAAGAGAAGATGGAGGTGTATGGATGATGCGATGAAGAAGTTCATCATGTCGAGAGACGTTGTCTTCGATGAGCTGACGTCAAATTGGGATAGCTCATGTGTGGAGCTAGAGGTGAGCAGGTCAGATAGTGGGCTGAAGGTGTTGTTGCTAAGGTTCAGTTGGAGCTGCCTGTATTGTAAGGAGCTCCAGGTTGTTCTAGCTCTGGGACAAAGGCATCAGGATCAGGAAGCAGGGGAAGCGATGCTCTAGGTGCTTCTGGCTCGAAGACGAGGCTTCTGGTTCGAGAAGCAGGGGAAGCAATGTTCCAGGTAGTTCTTGTTCAAGAGCAGAGACTTCTGTTTCAGGAAGTAGGGGAGAATTGCTCCAGGTGCTCCTGGTTCCAGTGTGGTGGCTTCTTGTTCAGGAAGCAAGGGGAGCATTGCTCCGGGTTTGGCCGGGAATGGAGCTGGTTTAGGAGAAGCAGCGGAGGTGGCTTATTGTGATCAGGTTCTTCGTAGATCGATGAGGATCAGCAACCCACCAGCTCGATATAGCAATGGGAACACGGCGAGCTTAGTCTCATGTTTCCTTGCAAGCCCTCAGGTCGAGCGAGTACCTTCTAGCTGTGATTACCCCACTAGAGTCAAGGAGGTGGTTGACGCCAAAGCTAAGGAGGTGACTACTCTTAGAGGTAACGAGTCTTGGGCCCTTGTGCCCAAGGTCGTTGGTGATACTCCTGTGATGCACGAATGGAGGTCGAAGCTGAAGAAGAAGACAGAGGGAAGCATGGCTCCTTTTGGGAGATGTTGGAGGGATCCCTCATGGTCCAGGATATTCAGGGCAGGGACTATATCTTGGACATCTCCTCGAAGGCACTATCGGAGAGACCAGGTTTAAGGTTACGGGAGCTGCTGGAGTTATTCATCACTTCTCACTTCAAGGGGGAGTGTTGAAAATTGTGAAGTGAAAGGGGGTGATTGGAGGACTTGGGCAACCTATCTACACGGAGTACGCAGACAGGGTTGGTAGACAGTCAGGTCGGCAGGGCGATCGCAGACGGTTTGTTCTGTGATGGTCTGGGCGGTCTGTTCGCGTGGACTACGCGAACAACAGTGGTTTGCCAGGCCGGATTATGCTCTACAAGCAGTTGGATCCCAGAAGGTAACCGAGCAGATTGTGACTCTATCCACGGAGTCCGGCAAGAAGCGGACTAAAGGACTGGAGCTCGGCAGACTGGCTTGGAAGAAGCCTTGGTCTTGCTCTGGTGAAGCGGCAAGTGGAAGCCGCGGAGATCGCCAGTCAACGCGGACAGGTATTGGAGTTCGTCAGGGTAGGCGGACTTGTTCCAGTGTCCGCCAATAAGTGCAGACTGGCCCTTGCGGCCAGTGGTGTGGAATTGGTTAGTTCTGAACCAAGTCCGGGTTGGCTCAGTTAGGGGAGATCGCCAGTGAAGCGCGGACTGCTTCTCAGTCCACTGAGCTCTACAGCAGTGTCGTGTGCTTTGGTTGTGAGCTTGTGGATATGCGGACTGGAGTTATGTCCACAAGGGCGTGCGAACTGGAGCTGTGTCCGCTGAGTCTGGTAGTTGCATTGGTGGCGAGGCTGTGGGCTCGGGATAAGCAGACTGAAGCAGTGTCCACGGATAGGCTGACAGTTGTTGTAGAGTTTGGCGATAGCGGTCTTGGATTGGCCTGTGGCAACAAGGCAGACTAGCGATGTGTCCGGTCTTGGTGAAGCATATGCAGACTGGCTATCCTTTACAGGTCATGACGGACTGGGATGTATCCGCTGTTTGCGGAGACTTGTTCTTACTGCGGGATGTGGTGGTGATCCTATCGGCTAGGGAGGTGACCACACTCCTCATCATGCCTATAAATATGACCCATGTCACATCAGGATTAAAGGAGCGAATGAACAGTAAGTCAGCATGTCACAGTTGCTGCGGAATGGATTTTAGTATCCGCGTGGTTTGATAGAGTTGACCGGTTTGTGTTGTGCAGGTTGTGCGAATAGCACTGGAAAGCCAGGACTTGGCTCTAATTACGGTCAGGGATAGTGCGGACTCTGCGGTTAAGCAACAGGCAGTAAATAGCTGGTCGCAGACAGTGACCAGATGGTTTTCTCTTTGGCAACTTGTGTTCGTGGTTCAATAAGTCACCTGCTTCAGGCGGCCTGTTCAGTTCGGCTTCGTAGCTTGTGTGGTCTAGCGGCTAGGCAACCTCGCGGTTAGGCGGCTTACAGATCGGTGGCTAGAGCTTAGCATTGGAATAACGGGCAGTCTGTGCGGCTTGGGTTGCGGCCTGGTGACCTGACGGACTTTGCGGACTCCTTAGTACAGCAGTAGATCTGACGGCTACGTTTTGAGTCCGCGCAGCTTGACTTGTCTTGTATTTGTAGTTGTCTCTACTTTCACTATGGTGGTTTTGGAGAATCATGTCTCGCCATGTATGTCTCGCCTCGTAAAGAAGATTGTTGTTATCAATAAAGACTCTTGTTACTGCATGTGTTTCTGGTTGTGACTAACTTTAGTTGAGATAACCCCTGCTCACTCCAAGGTCCGGGAAAATTCAATAGTGCCTGCCTCAGATCGTCCTGAAGGACCTTGTAGAACCTCTTCGCATAGACAACATCATCTAGCTGGTATGCATCCGCGAAGAGAGCTAAATGAGTAAACTCCTAGTAGTACTCCATAATTGACCTGCAGCCCTGCCTCAGCTGCAGGAACCTGTCCTCTAGCTCATCTCTCGCAGTCTGTGGCACAAAATGGCCCAAGAATACCGTCTTGAACTCGTCCCATGAGATGTCTGCGTCCTCCATTACTACATAGGCAGTGTCTAGAAGATACTTCCACCATCTCTTTGCATGGGACTCTAAGCATGAAACTGCTAAGGATATAACCATACTTGATGGGCATCGTATCTCAGCCAACATCTCATGGATGACGTCCAGCCTTTCCTTTGTCCGTAGAACTGACTCCATCCCTAGATATGATGGAGGGGAAAGGCCTCGAAATACACACAGCCAATTTGCCTCGGGATTTGGTTGAGGAGTCGTAGCCCGCTGTGACTTAAAATCCACGAAGATGGTCGTCAGTTTCTGTTCCGTCTTGATGTAGATTTTGTAAGTTTTGAAAAATATCCAAACTAAACTCTCAACTAGGCAAGTGCACCTATCGAAATTTAGTATAGGAAATATCGTATTTAAACTCGGGGACCGTTGAGTATTTGTACTCACAAGGACGAACTATTATTTTATCGATCGGAAAATTGGTTTTTGCGGAAACGAAAACAAACGTTAAATTAAGAGGAGAAATTCGATGAATAAAAGGCTAGCACTTGATCTGGAATCCCTATGGGCTAGAATAAAATCCACGAAATTAAAGAGCACAAGCATCTAAATTATTAACTTCGACCGCGGAGGTTCCAAAGTTACGAAGCGCCTCTCTCGAGAATACGCACTCGACTAACCTTAGGTAGATCGATTAAGACCTCTCGGCCAGTCGAAAGACCTAAGCTTGCTTTAGGTGGTGAACCTCACTAATGGAGTTGACTCCAAGGCGGAAGAATTTTGCGTTCCTCTCTCGAGGGGTGCAAGAAATTCTCTTTATCCTTGAGTGATCTACTCGTATCCACAACCTCTCGGTAAATCTAGGATACGAATCTAAGCTCGAATAAACATAATTTGCAACTTATGAATTCGAAGAAAAATTAAATCAAAGATAAATCAAAGTTTTGAAAATAGAATGCTTACTAAATTGAGACAAAAATAAGAATTTTATTCCATTCCAAAGTTCATCATGATCAAGTGCTAATTGGGAAATTAGCTACTCATCATGATGGGAGTATTACATGAAAGCATAAAGAAAGACATGATCAAAGAAAAGACTTGAAAGTAAAGGTACAAAATGAAATTAGAATACAGGAAAAACAGTAAATAAAACAGCACTAAACTCCCAAAAATCTCCTCCTGGCCATCTGAAGCTGTCTGGAATTTATAGAAAAAGTTGCTGGGTGGTCACGCCCCTAGGTCACGCCCGTGACCTAGGGCGTGTCGGTATCGGAACCGTCGTCTTCAAGTCCTCTGAACGTTGGCGCGAAACCGCCAAAAGTCATTAATTGGCGGGTCACGCCCCTTGGTCACGCCCGTGACCTAGGGCGTGTCTTGTCGGTTGCATAAAAACGGCGGGAAGCAGAAATGGCGGGAATAACTCCGGCCGTTGTTGGAGGGGTCACGCCCCTACGTCACGCCCGTGACCGTGGGCGTGTCTTGAGAAAACTTCCAGCGCCTGAAACTGCAGCATTAAGTCGGCACGCCGGGCTGTCACGGGGTTAGTCACGCCCGTGACCTTAGGGCGTGTACTTTTAATTGACGTGGCAGATAGCTCCTTCCACGCGCCGGGTTCTCGCCAGGATGTCACGCCCGTGACTATGTAGGTCACGCCCGTGACTCTGGCGTGTCTTTTGAAATATTATTGCTTTTGCCCAGTTTTGTCTCTTGGTCAACCCTATAGACCCCAAATTGAAATTTGCAGCTCAGATTGCCCTGAAATAAGAAATTAGAAAAATTCAATAATAAAATTACAAAATATAATTATAAACTAATTAATTATTAAATAAAAATAACATAAAAACATGGACAAAATTAGAGTTATCAAATACCCCCATACTTACTCGTTTGCTCGTCCCGAGCAAACAACTTCACATGGAGAGTAGAAAACTTTTAACGCTAAAAATGAAAATTGAATATAAGAAGTAGAATGCGAAGTCTTATGCCTATGCTTGTAGTAATTATTGTAGAAGAACCTACTCAACATACAAATTAGTTTTTTAATTTTCTAAAATGTGTTTCCACTTATTATTTTTACTTCAAAGATGGAAACACGATAAATCTTCGAATCATGTTTAGGGAGAAAGTAGCGTGTTTGCTAAGATAACATTGCACAAATCGAAGATCGGGATACCCTCCAAAGAAATCCATCAATGTCGATGGTCATAGGCTTGCCCTTTCAAACTCTCGCCACGGCACTAGGTTAACTTATAAGCACAAATCAGTAGGACTTAAGTAGGTTGGAATGTAGGCTTAGGTTTTTGGTTTGGAAAAACAAAGATAAATGTGATGAGTAGACACACCAAAACCTAAAGAGAGCTTGCACAAAAGAAATAAATTGAAAAACTTCGCCAATTCCTTTGTTTTTTTTTTCAATATGTTGAATATTTTTTCAACTTCCTCTTTCTTTTTTTTTTCTTTTTTTTTTGGTTTTTTTTTTCTCTCTTTTTTTTTGTTTTTTTTTTGTTTTGAGGAGAAGTGAAAAATAGAACAACTCTTGTATATTTTTTCAAAAACCACCAAAATAAAATGGCTCCTAATCACACATAAACTGGTTTTATTTATAATTTCAAGCTCGGTTTTAGGTGTGTAGTTAGGATGCTTTTTAGTCTTTGGTAAAGTGTTGGTGGAGCTATAACAAAAGGAAGGGTATAGGCTCAAATTGGCTTAGCAAGGGTAAAACGTTAGGTACGGGTGTAAAGGCTCAAACTAGCCAAAAGAAATGCCTAAATCCTTTTCATACTAATGAGTTTAACCTATGCAAAGTCTTGAGAATAGCTAGAGGGCAAGTTCTAGACATCGAGAAAAAATACCTCTTTCTTGATCCGCGAAATATCTCTCTAGTAAACTTCTACACACTCTCCTAAAATATTTTTAGATTTTGTCGGTTTCCAAGTAGAAGTAAAATAAACTATTTCTACGCATTCAGAAAAAGAAAAATCTAATTGTATGCTGAATATTTAATTCTACTCAAATTCTACTAACATGTGCACTTAACTAGAAACACGGCATGGCCAACAGTTCTACTACAGAATTCAAAATTCAATTTAAAGCATCAAAAATTTTCTAAACTTATGTAAAAGTTGAATACCTAGAATTTCGCATGTGAGTAAATAGAGAAATAAAGATCTCCCTAATTTTGAAAGTAATCCTATATTTTTTTTTTGATTTTTGGATTTTTTTTTGTATTTTTTTTTGTATTTTTGTAAAAAAAAACAAACAAAATTGCACAAAAGAAATAAAATCCTTTTTTTGTATATTTTGCTTGAGAAATATCCCTCCATACTTAAACAAGACATTGTGCCCAATGAAAAATACATAAATAAAGAGAAAGGATAGGAGACTTCCCTGAAGCGGGTCATGCAGCACCAAAAAGTACCTGGAAGAGAAAGCTAAAGCAAAACATATTTTTTTATTTATTTTACAAAAAAGAAAAGATACATGACAAAGGACAAGAAAATGATAAAAAGAAAAGATACAAGAGGGCGGTCTACAATCCCAAAGAAAAAGAAAGCCGGCTAATCCTCATCGCTATGCTGCCGCGGCTCCTGATAGTGCGTCCGGAGGTCTGAAAACTCACGCTCAATACGTGCCATGGAGGAGGCTTGATTTGTCGCTAGCGTGGTAAATCAATTGTCAAAACTCACAAATCGAGCATCAAAATCGGCCTGCATCGTATCTAAGCGTGTGTGAAGAGACGCAAACTGACGATCCCAATAGCTCTGAGGGCCGGGCTCGGAAGAAGGGTCCTGTGGTGGTGGAGGAATCTGGGGAGAGTGAATAGTGCCGCTGGGACCAGCACCGTAATCAAGGCCAAGATCGCCACCACCGACTGCGGGGGGAATAGCCTCAAACTCTCCATCACGTCGCCGCGCTAGGCCGAGGGCCTGAAGAGTCTGGAACTGGATGACTTGCGGCGTCTGGACGCAGCTGAGGCGTGGAAGAGCATCCCAAATGCCGAGCTGCTTCGCGAGGAAAGTGATGAAGTTCCTGCCGTGCACTGCTCCCAACCTCGCATTTTCGGCCTGGTGCCGAAAGAAAATTGTGAGCAGATAACCAAGGTTGAGGGGGACCCGGTAAAACATACTATATAAATATAGTAAGTCTGCCCGAGTCACCACCCCGTGGCTATCGCCGCGACCAGAAATGGTGAAGGTAAGGAGGTTGTGGAGAATACGTAAGGCGGGAGAAATGAGTTGGCTGCCTTTGGATTTCTTTGGGGTGTAGGGGGCGGTGTCACTACTGATTTCCGCCCAAAAGGCGAGAAGGTTGAAATCGGTCGGGAAATCAGTAAGTAAATCGAGATAGGCGGGAGATTGGGAAAAAGCCTCCGAGCAGAAACCCATGACGACATTGAGCTGGCGGATGGTGAGCTGATGCACCATCCCACCTAGGCGAAAGATGATGAAGTCGTCATCGGCCGCCCAGCGGAACTCGAAGGAAGCCAAGAACTCAACGGTGAGTTCAAGAAAGGCATGCTCGGAAATAGAGAAGAGGGAACTCCATCCAGGGGTGGACAGAAATCCCCGCACCAAATCCGCAGCTCCAAAAGTGGCGAGGATCGCCCAATCTAAAATGCGGAACACGCCAAGGGGTTTGGCGCGTAGGCGCTCGCTGCGCTCCTGCTGGGTTTGGTTTTGAAAAAGGAGCATGGCTTCTGCTGCGGCGGGATCCGCGGGGTGCTCGGAGGAGGAAGCGGTGGAGCGAGGGTGGTGGCGAGGCATTTTGGTAGAGGGGAGAAGAAGGAAGGAATCGGGTTAGCAAAGGGAGAAGAGAAGGGTTGGATGGTGTGGAGGAAGAAGTGGGGGAAAAGGCCCTATTTATAGGTTTTTCGGGATGGTCACGCCCCCTTGTCACGCCCGTGACAGGGGGCGTGACAAGCACGGGACAAAACGAAAAGGAATCTGAGGCTGCCAGCCTCGAATTCGCTGGTCACGCCCCAGAGTCACGCCCGTGACTCTGGGCGTGTAAGGCGTGTTCGGCGCAGGAATCTAATGCGCTGCATTGGATTCCAAGGACACGCCCCTGGTCACGCCCGTGGCCAGGGGCGTGTCTCATAAAAAAAAATAACTTAAAGGAATCCGAGGCGTTGACCCGGGGTCACGCCTCGGATTCGACGACACGGCCCAGGGTCACGCCCGTGACCCATGGGCGTGTAACTGAAACGAGAATTAAATTTTTTTCCGTTTTTTTTTTTCGGGCTAGTCACGACCGTGACTAGTTAGTGTCACGGGCGTGACACTAACTGTCACGGCCATGACTGGGCATGAAGAGAAGTTTTCCAACTTCACTTCGTCGAACGAAATTTCGGGCTAGACACGCCCGTGACCAATGATGGTCACGCCCGTGATAGTACCGAAAGGCGAAAGGAACGCTGCGCTCGACGAAACCACTCTCGGGTTTCGCTCGACGAACTAAACACGTCTCGGGCACGCCCGTGACCCATAGGTCACGCCCGTGACAGAGGCGTGTCGGAGCAGAAAAATTTTTTCTTTGTTTTTTTTTTTTTTTTTTTTTTTTGATTTTTTTTTTGTTTATAAATTTTTTAAGAGTCAACTAAACGATAATAAAACAAAAGTTACCGACTTGAAGAAACGCGTAGACTTGACGCTCAACTCCTTCGATCGTCACGCCGAAAAAGATGTCCTTCAAACCTGAGCGTTGGCATTGTTCACAACGACTTACATGGGCGTGAGCATCCTTGAAGATGCTTGGCCAATAGAAGCCCGCTTCAAGTATCTTCCGAGCCGTCCGATTAGCTTTATAGTGCCCACCGGCGGGTCCCTCATGACAATGTTTTAAAATTTGTGCGCCTTCCTCATGAGAAACACACCTCCGCACTACTTGGTCCGCACAAACACGAAAAAGGAAGGGATCCTCCCAAAAATAATTTTTCAAATCAGAAAAGAATTTCTTCTTTTCTTGATAAGAAAAACCATTCGGGAGGAATCTCGCAACAAGATAATTTGCGAAATCGGCGAACCAAGGAGTGGGGAGGGTGATTACCTTATGAATGGCGAGAAGGCGCTCCTCGGGAAAAGTGTCGTCAATGTCCTCCTCCATGAGCTCCCCCGAATTTGGGTTCTCCAACCGCAAAAGATGGTCAGCCGCCAAGTTCTCCGCTCCTCTCTTGTCGCGAATCTCCAAATCAAATTCTTGGAGCAGTAAGATCCACCTAATCAATCGCGGCTTTGCATTTGTTTTTGCTAGTAAATATCTCAAAGCCGAGTGATCAGTAAAAACAATAATTTTAGACAAAGTGAGATATGAGCGGAATTTATCAAATGCGAAAATTACGGCTAATAATTCTTTTTCGGTGGTCGTGTAATTTTCCTGTGCGGCGGTTAATGTTTTGCTTGCATAATAAATAGGATGAAAGTTTTTATTTATGCGGTGTCCTAACACCGCACCAACGGCAAAACTACTAGCGTCGCACATTATCTCAAAGGGAAGCTCCCAATTGGGAGCGATCATGATAGGAGCGTTAATCAATTTTTCTTTAATAAGAGAAAAAGCACGCAAACAATTTTCGTCAAAAATGAACGGCGCGTCTTTTTCTAACAAGTGGGTTAGAGGCTTAGTTATTTTAGAAAAATCTTTAATAAACCGGCGATAGAAACCGGCATGCCCCAAAAAACTACGAACGGCCTTAACATTTGAAGGGGGAGGTAGCTTTTCTATAGTTTCAATTTTTGCTTTATCTACCTCTATGCCCTTACTAGAAATTTTATGGCCTAAGACCAAACCCTCCCGTACCATAAAATGGCACTTCTCCCAGTTTAAAACTAGATTCGTGTCCTCACATCTTTGGAGTACACGGGAAAGGTTTGTCAAACATAAATCAAACGAATCTCCAAAAACGGAGAAATCGTCCATGAAAACCTCCATGATATCCTCCACTAATTCGTCAAAGATTGCTAGCATGCACCTTTGGAAGGTTGCCGGCGCGTTGCACAAACCAAAAGGCATCCGTCGATAAACGAAGGTGCCAAACGGACAAGTGAAGGTTGTTTTCTCTTGGTCCTCGGGTGCGATTGGGATTTGAAAATATCCCGAGAGACCATCAAGAAAACAATAAAATGAGTGCCCGGATAGCCGTTCAAGTATTTGGTCAATAAACGGCAAAGGAAAATGATCCTTACGGGTTGCATCATTTAATTTACGGTAATCGATGCACACCCGCCATCCGGTAACGGTTCGAGTGGGAACTAACTCGTTTTTATCATTAGGCACTACCGTTAACCCTCCTTTCTTGGGCACCACTTGGACCGGGCTCACCCAAGAGCTATCCGAAATTGGATAGATGATACCCGCATCTAATAATTTTATGACCTCGGCCTTGACTACCTCCTTCATGTTAGGATTTAGCCGGCGTTGAGGTTGAATAGTTTTGTGAGCGTGTTCTTCTAAAAAAATTTTATGGGTGCAAAAGGAGGGATTAATCCCTCTCAAATCCGTGATCTTCCACGCAATTGCGCGGCGATGAAGTTTTAAAATATGAGATAATTTAATTTTTTTCTTCATTGGTCAAGTAGGCCGACACAATAACCGGAAGTTTTGAATCCTCCGCTAAGAATAAATACTCTAAATGATCAGGCAATTGTTTTAGTTCTAACGCGGGAGGTTCATCATAAGAAGTTTTCAAACGATCACTACCAATGTCTAAAAGTTCAAAAATAGGTGCGTGCGTGATCGAGAGATTATCACTATTTTCATGAGCAATTAAATCTAAATGTTCTAAATCGGCATCATGATCAATAGAGGATAAAGATTTTTCAGAAAAAAGAAAAGAGTCTTCTTCAAGAGAAGCCGCCAAATAATAACATGAGTCGTCATTTGGGAGCGAGTTTTTCATAGACGTGTCAATAGTAAAGGTAACTTCTTCATCTCCGACTCTAAGGAGAAGTTTCCCATTACTAACGTCTATAATTGCGCGCGAGGTGGAAAGAAAAGGGCGACCGAGAATGAGTGGAACCTCGGTGTCCTCTTCGATGTCAAAGATGACGAAATCTACCGGAAAGATAAATTTGTCAACTTTGACAAGCACATCCTCTATGATCCCCATAGGGAGCTTGACAGACCGATCCGCCAATTGAATGCACATTCTTGTGGGTTTAGGTTCTCCTAATCCCAACTTCTTAACTAAAGAATAAGGCATTAAATTGATTGAGGCGCCTAGATCGGCTAACGCACGTTTTACTAATAAATCACCAAACAAACAGGGAATGGAGAAACTACCCGGATCGGGTAATTTCTTAGGTAATTTATTAAGTAAAACTGCCGAACACTCCGCATTCAATTGAACCGTGGAGATATCCTCAAGTTTCTTTTTATTGGATAAAAGATCCTTGAGGTACTTGGCGTATTTCGGCATTTGTGCGATTATTTCACAAAACGGTAGATTAATTTGGATTTGTTTAAACATGTCCAAAAATTTACCGTGATGTTCATCCACCCGGTTTTTTTGCATTCTAGATGGATAGGGAAGAGGTGGTTGATAAGCGTTTGGTTTATTAAGAGTAGAAGGCTTAGACGGAGGAGAAGATGGAGAAATTATTACCTCCGTATCAACCAGAATTGGAGAAGTATCAACCGGATTTGGAGAAGTGGTTACCTCCTTCCCGCTCCGTAGGGTGATGGCTTTTGCATGCTCCTTGGGGTAGGGCTCTGTATTGCCCGGTAGCGCTCCTTGTTGACGATCGGAGAGCATTTTAGCGATTTGCCCGATTTGTGTCTCCAAACTTCGAAGAGATCCAGTGAGATTCCGGATGTTGGCGTCATTTGTAGTTGTATATTTAGTGAACAATTCCTCGAGATTGGGAGCTTTGGGAGCTTGCGGTGGAAAATAGCCGGGTGGAATCGTGTTCGGAGGGCGCGCCGCGTTCCCCGGATTACTCCAAGAGAAGTTGGGGTGATTCCTTATACCAGGGTGATAGGTATTGCCAAAATTGTTACCCGGATTATAAGGTGGCCGATTCGGATTACCCATGTAATCCACATGCTCGGCAATAGTAGAAGGCTCCCAATATTGGGGCTCACAGGTAGATTTGGACGAGGAAGCAGACATCTCGTTCATCTGTTTTTGCAGTTGCTCAACCTGGAGAGACAAACTTGAAACCGTATCGATTTCATACATCCCGGCCGGTTTAGGTGGTTTAGACCGAGGTGTACTCCATTGATAGGTATTCAAAGCCATACCTTCTATAAGCTCTTGTGCGGCCGCCGGTGTTTTGTTATTAAGCGTTCCACCGGCGGCGGCATCAATATGTTGCCTAGTTTGAGAATTTAGGCTGTTATAGAAGGTTTGGATTTGTAACCAATCCGGAATTGCATGATGAGGACATCGACGAAGCAATTCCTTGAAACGCTCCCAAGTATCATATAACATTTCCGAATCAATTTGGGAGAAATAAGTGATATCATTGCGCAATTTAGCCGTTTTAGCCGGCGGAAAGTATTTCGTAAGAAATCTTTCCGTCATTTGAGCCCATGTTGTGATGGAGCCTCTTGGTAGAGAACTCAACCACTGCTTGGCTTTAGTGCGCAATGTAAATGGAAATAACCTTAGCCGGATGTCATCATCGGATACACCATTAATTTTAAAAGTATCGCATATTTCTAAGAAATTTGAAATATGCGTGTTTGGATCTTCATCTTGAAGCCCATCAAATTGTACATATTGTTGTACCATTTGGATGATGCTTGGCTTCAACTCAAAATTATTGGGGGCAATAGCGGGGCGAACAATACTAGATTGAGTCTCGTCCAAGTTTGGACGGGCATAATAGGACATAGTCCTTTGTTCAACCGCATTTGGCTCACCCATATTGGAAGAAGCAGAAGAAGGAGATCTAGGAGAATGAGAAGAAGAACTAAATGAAGAAGGAGAAGAAGAAGGCGGTGACGGAGAGAGGATTAATGAAGGATTAGGAGTGTCTCCTAAGGAGTCCGTATCTTGAAAATTCGGAACTTGAAATCGTAAGCGATGTCGAAGGGTTCGCTCGATTTCCGGATCCAAATCAAAAAGAGGCGACGGATTCCCTCGGGTCATACACCAAAATAAAACAAAATAAATATTTTTTTTTTGATTTTTGATATTTCTAAAACAACAAGAAAATGATAAAATTAATAGAGCCTTGATTTCAAAATATCAACAAAAAAAACTTTCCCCGGCAACGGCGCCAAAAACTTGATGTAGATTTTGTAAGTTTTGAAAAATATCCAAACTAAACTCTCAACTAGGCAAGTGCACCTATCGAAATTTAGTATAGGAAATATCGTATTTAAACTCGGGGACCGTTGAGTATTTGTACTCACAAGGACGAACTATTATTTTATCGATCGAAAAATTGGTTTTTGCGGAAACGAAAACAAACGTTTGGGCTAGAATAAAATCCACGAAATTAAAGAGCACAAGAATCTAAATTATTAACTTCGACCGCGGAGGTTCCAAAGTTACGAAGCGCCTCTCTCGAGAATACGCACTCGACTAATCTTAGGTAGATCGATTAAGACCTCTCGGCCAGTCGAAAGACCTAAACTTGCTTTAGGTGGTGAACCTCACTAATGGAGTTGACTCCAAGGCGGAAGAATTTTGCGTTCCTCTCTCGAGGGGTGCAAGAAATTCTCTTTATCCTTGAGTGATCTACTCGTATCCACAACCTCTCGGTAAATCTAGGATACGAATCTAAGCTCGAATAAACATAATTTGCAACTTATGAATTCGAAGAAAAATTAAATCAAAGATAAATCAAAGTTTTGAAAATAGAATGCTTGCTAAATTGAGACAAAAATAAGAATTTTATTCCATTCCAAAGTTCATCATGATCAAGTGCTAATTGGGAAATTAGCTACTCATCATGATGGGAGTATTACATGAAAGCATAAAGAAAGACATGATCAAAGAAAAGACTTGAAAGTAAAGGTACAAAATGAAATTAGAATGCAGGAAAAACAGTAAATAAAACAGCACTAAACTCCCAAAAATCTCCTCCTGGCCATCTGAAGCTGTCTGGAATTTATAGAAAAAGTTGCTGGGTGGTCACGCCCCTAGGTCACGCCCGTGACCTAGGGCGTGTCGGTCTCGAAACCGTCGTCTTCAAGTCCTCTGAACGTTGGCGCGAAACCGCCAAAAGTCATTAATTGGCGGGTCACGCCCCTTGGTCACGCCCGTGACCTAGGGCGTGTCTTGTCGGTTGCATAAAAACGGCGGGAAGCAGAAACGGCGGGAATAACTCCAGCCGTTGTTGGAGGGGTCACGCCCCTACGTCACGCCCGTGACCGTGGGCGTGTCTTGAGAAAACTTCCAGCGCCTGAAACTGCAGCATTAAGTCGGCACGCCGGGCTGTCACGGGGTTAGTCACGCCCGTGACCTTAGGGCGTGTACTTTTAATTGACGTGGCAGATAGCTCCTTCCACGCGCCGGGTTCTCGCCAGGATGTCACGCCCGTGACTATGTAGGTCACGCCCGTGACTCTGGCGTGTCTTTTGAAATATTATTGCTTTTGCCCAGTTTTGTCTCCTGGTCAACCCTATAGACTCCAAATTGAAATTTGCAGCCCAGATTGCCCTGAAATAAGAAATTAGAAAAATTCAATAATAAAATTACAAAATATAATTATAAACTAATTAATTATTAAATAAAAATAACATAAAAACATGGACAAAATTAGAGTTATCACGTCTCTATTTGCTGGAACGGCGTAGGAACTGGAGTGGTGGAACATTATTCTAAACTGTCGGTGTTCCCTATTCCAAGACCATAATTCATTATAAACTCAAAGAGGAAGTCTCACTTATACAGTGGTTGACTTAAATCTAGTTAAGAATGGACAACTGCATATGATTTCCTATTTGGGCACGCCATAGTTTTCGCTGCTTAGTTTGTCCCCAAACTAAGCTCGAGCGGGGGTGTCCTAGGATTCGTGGACTTCTTTTCTTTGGGTTGAGGTCCGCTCTGATACCAGTTGTAAGACCCTTTTTTTTGAACGGGTCTTATGCCCAGAATCGCCACTTTGAGCTGACACCAACTCCCGAGGAGGTCGTCACCATAAATCGTCGATCCTGTCGGCAATTTCTCAATTATATTCCACAGAAGAAAAGAAGTAAAACATTCATATTCATTTATATAAACGAAAACATGTCCACGATCACGATGCAGTAAAAAATAAGTGCATACAAGGAATAAACTAATACTGAAGAAGGATAAGGGGCTCCTGCCCAGTACAATAGTCCTCACTACAAAACGCTCGCGTAAGTAAAACTACTAATCACTCACTGATCCCCGAACTGATGGTTCTCCTGCCACTTTTGGACTAGGCTGGTTCACCTCCTCCTATACAGTACTCATGTTGGGCTGGGTCCTCTCGAACTGCATCCTGTCTCCCAACTAGTTTCCCTGGTGTTCTGCCCCTCAGGATGTTAGTTTAAACTAAGTCATGATCCCCATCCCCTCCCCTGCGACACCTAGGCATCGAGCAAGAAGGAAGGAAAGTGAAGTACGAAAAGTGGAGAGTAACAAAAGCAAGTGACAATAGCCCTAACTATCGTAAGCTAAAATTATCTATCATAGAAATAGCAAGTATATGAACAACATATAAATGCAGCAGTGCAGTAAGAGCAACACATAAAGTATCAGTAGAGCAGTTAATATCATTACAGAAAAGTAACCTTAGCTTATAAGAATGCTCATACAAACATATAAGTTAATGGGTCGTTTTGCAAGGTTTCCATCATATAAGATATCACATACTAGTTAAATGATGGGGTGCCAGGTTATATGCAGGTATATGTGTTGGGATATGTTATGCCATGTTTCATGCAAGTGCAACACACACACACACGACTCTATGCACATAGACCTTTAGTTCCCCCATTTGGAGTTAATTAAACTCTCAGGTACCTCGCGTAGTGGTAAACGAAGGTAGGGGGTTAGGACTCCCCACTCCTATGTTGACATTCACACTACCTAACCTAGACCTTGGGTACTAGTCGGTACACCTATGGTCAGTTGTTACGGAGTCTCTTGTACTAATGCTGGCAACCACCAGTCTTTTTTTGTCTAAGTGAATACTTACACCCGCTGAGTCAACGTATCGACGTCGGTGTGAACAACCGTTAAATATCGAGGACCCACCACTTAATGCACATGCACACATGTTATAAGAGCTTCCGAGCCATCGGCTCTTAAGACTTAAACCATCTTATCAAACACCAAGCCCACCGCTTGAGAACTTACACAAACCGTCCTCCAGAAATGATGGGGTAAGTGTATGTGTTGGTCATTATTAAGGTTACTCTTTTAGTCTATTATTTTTACAGTTTATGTTAACCTTGGACTTCTCAGGGCATTCCTTGTGAAGGGATCTCGAGGGCACTAGGAACTACGATGGGCTGAAGCCCAAAGTTCTCTTTCTCAAGACACTTACTTTTATGAGTATCTATTATTTATCAAACCTCTTTCCCAAGTTGCCTCTTTACTAACCCTATGTGAATTTATATACAGGTATGTGTGTTGTGATATATTATGTCATGTTTCATGCAAGTGCAACACACACACATGACTCTATGCGAATAGAGCTTTAGTTCCTGCATTTGGAGTTAGCTAAACTCTCAGGTACCTCACGTAGTCGTAAACGGAGGCAGTGGGTTGGGCCTCCCCACTCCTAGGTCGACATTCACACAACCTAACCTAGATCTTGGGTACTACTCGGTATACCTACGATCAGGTGTTATGGAGTCTCTTGTACTAATGCTAGCAACCACCAGTCTTTTCTTGTCTAAGTGAATACTTACACCCGCCGAGTCAACGTATCTACGTCGGTGTGAACAACCGTCAAATATCGAGGACCCTCCACTCAATTCACATGCACACAAGTTATAAGAGCTTCCGAGCCATTGCCTCTTAAAACTTAAACAATCTTATCAAACACCGAGCCCACCGCTCGTGAACCTACACCAACTGTCCTCCCGAAACGATGGGGTGAGTGTATGTGATGGTGATTTTTAAGGTTACTCTTTTAGTCTATTATTTTTACAGTTTATGTTGACCTTGGACTGTTGAGGGCATTCCCTGTGAAGGGATCTCGAGGTCATTAGGAACTATGATAGGCTGAAGCCCAAAGTTCTCTTTCGCAAGACACTTACTTTTATGAGTATCTATTATTTATCAAACCTCTTTCCCAAGTCACCTCTTTAGTAACCCTATGTGAATTTATATATTTCCCGGGAGAAGACGAAACACTGTCAACCCCGAGTACAACCCTATCTCCAAATTACCTAGTCTACTTCGGACTTTACCCTAAGGGTGATCTTATCATGACTTCACCCAAACATGGTAGACCCACTATATTTTCACCCATTTGTGGTTTAATATTCCACCCCGAAACCTCGAGTTCACTATAAGCAGATCATGTGATCGATCCAACCGTTCGAAGGTAAACCCTCCTAATAATTGTCTACAACATTAAAATTATTAACGGGGCTTTACCTTGATATATAAAGCCCGAAAACAGAACTAGGTAATTTTCCTAATTAAATCAGCCCTTGTTTTAATTTTCCAAAAATCATTCCTCCTATGACTTTGAACATGAACTATAAGATTCTATCATGTAATGACCCGACAAAAATTTCCAGAGCCTCTTATTGACTAAATAACATCAGGGTATAAATTTCATAATTTTCTAAAAACAAATTTTACCATAAACCAAATTTCAAATCTTTGATCGAAAAGCCAATTTACAAAGCAAGTACAATTTTTTTTCATCTAAAAATTATAGCAAAATTAACAGGGGACTATAATGATCAGAAAACATGTCTGCGCAAATTTCATAATTTTCTATTGCTATTTGACAATTTATTTGAAATTACAAAATATTTTGCCTCTACGACAACTTATGAAGGAACTACTATGAATACTCTCCCAAAAATTATAATAAAATTAACATGACTTTACAGAAACATAAAAAGTTCGACAGCTAAATTTTACAATTTTCCAGCACCAATTAATCACATAAATAATTAAATTCAAGAATACTATAAACAAAATGGGTGTAACGTCCCGATTCGCACTAGGCCCCTCATGCGCGATTTTGAGTCAAGAGAGCTTACTTGGATTCAGGAAAGTGCGAGCAGCTGAGCTGCACTTGTAAATGGGAGGAAATAATCAGTCCAGAATAGGACACGGGTAGAGACACGGGCGTGTCCCTACCCATGTGTGATAGGCCAGCTCTCGTGTCGACGACTCAAGTAGGTCCAGAGGAGGACACGGGTAGTGACACGGGTGTGTCACTACACGTGTGTATGAAGACACGGTAGGGACACGACCTATCCCTACCCGTGTATGCCCAACTATTGTTCCCATAAAGGACACGGGTAGAGACACGGCCGTGTCCCTACCCGTGTGTGTCGAGCATAGCTCGACAAAGTTTGCCCCGAGGAGGACACGGGTAGAGACACGGGCGTGTGCCTACCCATGTGTGACAAGTGAAATTCGACGAATCGTGTGCAGAGCAGGACACGACCATAGATCACGGCCATGTCATGTGGACACAGGTAGGGACATGGGCATGTCCCTACCCGTGTTTGTATATTGAACTGACATTGGAACCGTCGACGACGCTTCGCCAGAGCAGGACACGGGTAAGGACACGGGTGTGTCCCTACCCGTGTCACTTTTCACTTATAAGGGAAATGAAAACCCTAGCCATTTTCAATCTCATTCCAAGCCCTCTTTCCTGGAGAAACTGTTGTAGAGAGGGAGAAGGTGCTAGAGCAAGTCCAAGAGGTGAAGATCCGCCGTCGTCGAGGAGAAGAAGATGTCGTCGAGAAGAGTTACAAGATCCTTGGCCGGAAATGGTGGAAATACCGAAAATGAGGTGAGCTTCCTCTCATCTCCCTTGGTGCTAGATCTGTAGATATATCTAGGTAAGATGTCGACTCAAAAGAGTCTAGACTTGTGAGATGATGATTTCCCTAGGAAGAGGTCGTTCTAGGGCTTGTGCTCTATGAATAGTGGTGTCTTCAACCTCTCCATCCTTCTATGTGAATATGGGGGACGGTTTCGTGAAGAGAAATGGCCTTATAAGGGTGAATAAGGGAGGAGGAATTTCTGATGTGATTTGGGGAAAATCAGCTTGAGGAGGAAGATGAACCAATGTCGTTCATTCAGCCTTAAGATGCGTGAAGAATCTGTATTCTGCACACAGCGATATTCTTGGCCATTTTCAGGTGTGATATGGTCAGAATTGGGCTTTCGAATAAACACGAAAGTCGAAGTCTATGAAAATAACTTTCCAACGAGTGGTTGCACGACTTCAAGCGAAGTGTGTAGCCATAGGACAATCTGAACGAAATTGACGGCCGACAAACCAAGCATGCAGAAATTGTGTTTGGTACGCAGCGGACATTGAAGCCAATTTTGTGTGTGTTACTATCGAATCCGGGTTGTGGTCTGGATATGAAAGTTTTAACCCATGAAAAGACGTTTCCATCGAGGGGTTACATGCCTTCACCGAATTCCTATAGCTTTGGGAATCTCCGGTCGAATTTGCTAACCAGATGTGTTCTGTATTTAAAATACTGGGTTGGTGCAGATTCGGGTTTGGACTCGATAGAGACAATGTAGAAAATTAACTTTGAGGTTGGGTGAACTCTTTTATTTTTACCATCATAGTTCTATGGATGATGAAGTTTGATAATTGGATCCCACGTAATTGATTTGTGAAATGAAGCGTACTTAAATGAAACAATTTGGTAAAAATTGGCAACCAATAGAAATGCGCATCATGTTAATAATGTGTTGAAATCATTTGGAAATGAAATGTATGATGTTAATCTATGGACATGTTAATGATTGTTTAATGGAATGAATTTAGTAGTCCAATGCCTAGAGTGGTGTCTCCCTATGAGTAGCATTGTGAAAGGGTGTAAGTGCGAGTGTTGACTGCACTGAGTTGGGTAGTGTTGAGAAGGGTCATAAATGGTCGGTTGGGCTTGGTCCTCGATGTTCACTTCCCAGGGCTCCTTCCGTGCCGAGTGGATGTTTGGGCTTATTCCTCGTGCTTTCTATGAGGCTCCTTCCGTGCCACGATGATGTGGAATTGCATGCGGTGTGAGTCGAAATGCGGTGTCGTAATCATGGGTTAAGGATAGTGTGGCAGGTCTACGGGCTCGCTAGTCGTCACACCGATGGGAGTTGACAGTTAGACCTTGGGCGGTGAGGCTTGGACCTCGGTGCTCATTTCCCGGGGCTCCTTCTATGCCAAGTGAACTGTTGGGCTTGGTCCTTGTGCTTTCTTCCTAGGCTCCTTCCGGGTCAAACAAGGCCAGTTCGGTTCTTGGTTCTCGGTGCACATCTACCCGAGACTCCCGTTGGGCCGTAGTGCGCTTGGGGCTTTGCTGTTATGTTCTTAGCGTTGAGGCGTACGGAGGCCTAAGTGAAGCAGTGTGGATGCCCGCTTAGTAGTAGAGAATCCCGCTCTACTGTCGTCGCCTGGCCACGACGGTTGATGCCTGAAAGGTTAGCAACCTGCTCGAATATTGGGAACTACAAGTCTGTGTCGACATAGCGATTGCATGTGCGTGATCATGGGTGAGTCATTGCATTGCATACATACCATTACATTAAATTGCACAAACAAGATCATCATCATATAAGTTTGTATGGGCACTCCTATACGATGAGTTACTTTATGTCAAACCGATCCTTAACTTATAAGCTTGTATGACCATCCTTATAAGTTAAGTTACTTTCCTATTATAGATACTTATATTTGATGGATGGTTATATCTCTTGTAGATTTGCTAGATTAAAATATTGTTAATTGTACTGTACTTATTCCACCTGCTTGTACCTGCTTATATTACTTATTATATATTGTACCCTTGCTCCTTTCTCCGCCCGGTGCCGAGGAGTCGTCGGGGGAGCGGATGTGAAAGCCACTTAGTTTTTTTGACTAACGGTTGCTACGTCTTCCTTTTTAGGAGATCACCCCGTAGGTAAAGGAGCCGCAGATTATACAGCAGGACAGCCAGGCCATGTCGATAGGGCCTGAAGGGATGATATCGTGGCTACCGTCAGTCACCGATGTGAGTATTGAGCGACTTTGATGTTGACCTTTTGGGCGTATATTAGTTGTACTCTGATACTTTAGAAGCCTGTTATTAGCTTCTTACCTTGTTGTACTTTTGGACTGTTATGCTTTTTATGGATTTGACTTCTATATTATGTTTCGGTTGGGTTGGCATAAATTGATATTGAATGTAGCCGGCAGGATAGGCGTCTTGTGGTACAGGTTAGCATGTGTGCTAATGCTACCGCAAGGCGGCTGTTCTGGGCATAAGACCCCCTCCGTGCCGTGTTTTCTGATTCAGGAGGGGGGTCTTACAAGGGTTGTGAAGGAGGTACTGTAAATATCCATCAAAATGTTTTCATGAAAGTTTCAGAGCACTATGTTATCCCTAGGAGCTATATGGCCAAGATTCATATTTTTCCAAAATATATTGACTAGCCAATTAATTTATACCAACTAATTTATACCAGCATAATTTATTTAGGGCACATTGTGAATAATCTACCCAAAATACACTTCAAAAATTATACAAAAATTCATAGGGGACTTTTACATCATAAAAGCATAAGTAGAAAAATTCCAAGGCATTACCACAGTATTTGACCCTTCATTTTAGTTGTAAAGTAAAAGACCCATTTTTAAAATAATTGAGAAATAAATGTATAAATATTCCCCAAAATTTCTATAAAATTTCCCATGTGTTAATAACAAGGATAAAACTCAAAAACCAAGTTTCACTGACTTCTATGAAGGTTTGACCCTATGTCCTTTAATAACACCAAAAGTGCTCTTTTAGGGTTTACACTAGGCCCCATGGCCAAACCATACTAGAACCTTACCATTTTTTCATGAAGTGGTGTATTATGACATTTTAAGTGTGTGACCTAAGATTCACCCAAAGGGATGACGGGAGACGACTTATTTTCCTCAAGTCACGTCCAGAAATTCCTAGGTCAAATTTGGCCCACTTGACCAAATTTTGTTTTCAACACTCATTATTCGAATCAATCCCAAATGGGCTGAAATATTAACCAGAGACCTATCATGGACCTAAAAGCCTCTCACCAAATATTTGGTAAATTTTAAAGATATGTACCACATTAAATAAATCCCATTTTATTTATTTAATTTCTACCAAAACCTTAGGAAAATTATATCCAAAAACACCAATTTTTGGATAAGATCTAGAAACTTTCAAGACAAGCACATGGCGTAAATTTCAGGTCATTTGGACAAAAAGAGCAGTGGAGGCACCCATTTGAATTTTTGATTAGATTTTGGACACCTTGCACCAAAACGTGTGTCGAGGGAGATACATTGGTCCGAATGGGTTGATTTCAATTTTGTATAAATCTAGACCCAAAGGGCTATGTTTTATATTTTGGACATATTTTTAGGAAATGCATCTAGGTATTTTTAATATTTAAGACAATATGGTTGTAAATGTGTGATAGAATAAAATATATTAATTATTATAAATCAATATATAGGCCCCCGCTTATTAGTTCAAGATTGATCCAACGGCCCATCGTCATCATCCCCAATGAGCCAGCGGCTTGGATTACTCAGTCCTATAGCTATTCCGGTGCTTATTCCCGACCACCCGGCCGCCTCCCTAGCCGGCCACCGCCACCACCACCTCCGTTGAGGTGGTGGCTATCACCTGGCGGCGGCACAGCCGCCGGAGGGGATGTTTCTTGCAAACCCGACAGGTTGTGTTTTCGTGGAAAAATTGAGTTTTTTCTCCTCATTGTTCGGGCTCAATTGAGCCCGATTTCTCCTCCTAATGATCTAAAGATCTAGCACATGTGAGAAGGAGGACTAAACCTATGGGCGAGCTTGGTGGCGTGTGTGGTGGTGATGTGCCATGGCCGACCACTCCAAGCTTTTCCTTGCTAAATCCATAGTTCTCCTCCTAAACCAGTGAACTAAACATTCGTTTTGATTGCTTGGGAGGTTTTAAAGCTATGGGGAGGTTGAATTGGGGAGTGGAAGAGGCTACACTAAATGGCCATTAACGACCATGGAGGGGGGTGTTCGGCCTTGGTGGGTTTGTGCCCTTTCATGTGTTGTCTTGGCTGGAATAGATGGTAATCTCTTCCCAAGGGTCAGGGGAGATGAATAGAGGCTTAAGGGGGAGGAATGGGGAGCCTCTTTGCATTCTCCATTACTCTCCCCTCTTTCTCTCTCCTCCCTTAATGAAAACTCCCATTTTCTCTCTCCTAGTCACCACCTCCAGAATTTGAGTGGTATTCCAGCTAGTTTCTATTGGATATAGCTAGTGGGCCATCCTAATTAGGCCTAGCCCAATTGGATTAGAGTTGGGCTTAGACTTTATCCTCATTTGAGATTGATTTGACCAAGGTTGACTTGGGGGTGTTGACTTGGTCAACTTAGTGTCTTGGGTCCCATGCCACCGCCCAAGTCCATTGTGGCTTGGTGTAACCCACTTAGGTCCAACTAGGGCAATTAGACCTAGCTGGGGCTAGGTTTGACCTTGGCTATGTTTACCCCTAAGGTTGACCCCAATGGATCTTTAATGGCTCCAATGGACCTTCTAATGGGTTAGGGATGTTATGGTAGGATCAAAGGGTCAAGGTGAAGCCCTAAAGTTAAATCCTAGGTTTGGTATTTGAAATTTACTATTTGCAAACCAAGGTTATTTTCACCTTCATGCCTAAGCTCACTTGGCTCCTTGTGTTTCCTTGAGTTTTATCATGACCCAGTCATGACAAAATCATCCTAGGAGTCTAGTTGTTTGAGGGATATTACAGCTGCAACCTCTTTCTCCCTAAGAAATTACTCTGATCTTGTTGTTGATGGTCTGGAAGTCAATTGATAACTTTTCTGAACTTTCAGACCAACTGATTTGAACTTTGATCTTCAGGCTCTGCAACAATTGCGAGGACGAAGACGAAGTCCTGCAAGATTTCTAAAAGCAAATTACTTCGTCCTAATCTCGCCTTTTTTATATTTCATCGACCAACAACTCTTTGACCTACGGGACCCACATAATGAGTTGGCATCTGCAACCTTGGTTTAATAACAAAAGTAGTACAGTAGGCCTGCGACGCCGTTTGTCACGTACTGTATCCATCCCGCAACATTTGAAATCTTGTCGACGTCATCACCTGTGGATTTTAGTATAGGCGTTGAGTGAGCAACATTCACTCAACGACAAAACACTTAGGCATATTTTCGATCACTAGGCGTTGAGTGAGTAAGCTTGACTCAATGCCAAAACACTTAGACAAATTTTCTGTCACTAGGCATTGAGTGAAAAGTCTTAACTCAACGCCAAAACACTTCGACAGATTTTCTGTCACTAGGAATCGAGTTAATATGCTTGATTCAATGCTAAAACACTTAGACAGATTTTCTATCACTAGGCGTTGAGTGAATAAGCTTGACTCAATGCCAAAATACTTAGACAGATTTTTTGTCACTAGGTGTTCAGTGAATAAGTTTCATTCAATGCTTTTGTCCTTAGACAAAATTCAGTGTCTAAAAATACAGCAACTCTGACTGAATAAGATACAGTCAATGCTTTTACCTCTAGGAATTAAGTGAATAGGATTCACTCAATTCTTCTAGACTTAGCCAGATTTCTACATAGATTCTCTGTGGCTTTGACAGAGTTAACATTACTAAATGATTATTTTGTGTGGCATTGTGTGAATTGTCTTCACTCAACGCCTGTGAATTTAACCACTTTTTTGTCTTGCCAATAGTTTGTCTTTGACTATCCAAGCTGTACTCAATGCTTTTTGTCATCTGGCATTGAGTGAAATATCTTCACTTAACGCCTGTACACTTAGCCCCTTTTCTTCACTGTCAATGCAAAGTATTTGACTGGCTAGTCTTTACTCGATGCTTCTGTTCATCTGGTGTTGAGAGAGCTGTCCTCACTCAACGTCTCTAGACTTGACAAGAATTCTACCTTTGTCAACATCTCTTCTTGACATCTGGTGTTGAGTGAACTAGCTTCACTCAAATCCTGTGGACATAGATTTCTGTCACTCCACTTCTCTACTTTATGACAACCTATCGCAATCAGTTAGACAACCTGTCTAAACTTGTTCTAAGGAACATCATGCACATGATGAGCTTGAACAACATCAAATACAATTATACTCTTAGTGTTGATGGTGATGCCTCTTCAAATCAAGTCTAGGGAACATTGATGGCAATTTTCCCAACAATATCCCCCTATTTGAAGAAGGCAAAACACACAATAATTCTAAGAAGCATTTACATAAAAAACATATTAATTTAATGCAGCTGTAAGTTATATCTGCTACATCTTCTAGCTTATGTCACTTGAATTACCAGCATATCAATTCATTGTACTCTATTTAACTGCATTGACACAACATGTAAAGCCAATTCTTTCTCATACCACCTGAGCAATTGCTCAAGTAATATGCACTCTCCTCACAATATGCACTTACTCAACATGGCTCAACTTGTAGTCATTGCATTTCTCATACTACTTGAATCTTTCCAAGTAATATGCACTGACTCAACATTATATGGTCATGTCAAATATTGCTTCTATATCTCCCCCTTTCCAAGTATTGCCACACATCTCCTCCTTTCTGGCTTCTTCTATCGACATATATCTATTTAGGGAGGAGATATGATCATGGGATAATTTATCTCTTGATCCTAGCCTAATTCCACTAAACTAGTGATCAAACTAGTTAACTGGAGAACATACCTCTTGTGTTTATACCACTAATACAACACATCACTGCTGCCACTTGACACTTGAGTGGTCCATTGATCCACTTGAGCTAGCTACTATCATTGATACACATGAGCTAATGCCACTCCCCCCCCCCCATTTTATGACTTCTACATAAGATTCTATAGTCAGGGAGGTGCTGGCTGCTCCTCTTCTCCTACAGTAACATTATCCTTTCAACAACAACAATTCCTTCACAGCAGCAATAGTGATGATCTTTGATCCACTGTAGCAGCTGCTGGACTTGGTCCCTCTCAACATGAGCATCTTCTGTCATCATCTCTAATAGTCACTTTAGTCTATTGCAGCCTTGATATCGCTAAAAATCTTAACAACCTTGATGTTGTATTCTTGGACCTTAAGCTGGATAAACAGTAACTGTGCACAACCACTTCTGTTATAATGTTCTCTGATCTACAACAACTATATTACTTGAAAAGGTCTTTGATTACCGTGGTAACCCCAAAGGAATTTGCTGACTTGTACTGCAGCAATCCAGTTGTTCTTGAGTTGATTGTACTTGCTCTCTCAGCAGGTGTCACTATCTGTGTAGTCTTCCCCTCAACCTCAGCATTGTCCATAGGGACATTCTGAACTTCATAAGTATTTTTCTGATCTATTTGGTATAGGAGATTCTTTGACACCAATTATCTAGGCAAGACTTAAGCTTTCCATCTCACTAGACTGTAGTAGCTCCCCTATAAATTTGCACTGATCCTGTCCACAATGCCCACTAATTTGGACATTCTTTGTTGCAAGTTCAGATGATATTTAAACCTGAGCATCCATTTCTTTTCTGGTTTTCACAGAATTACCAGACACTGAGGATCAAATGCCTCTTCATCACTACTCAAGGAAGAGCTACTTCCTGTGCTTTCTACAACCTACTTTTTCTTCTCTTTTCTTCTCACTATTCTGTTAAAATGGCAGCAACAGTTTGTCCCACCATCCAGACATCTTGGCATTCAGTTGCTTCCTTTTCCAGTCCTAAGTTTGGACCATCCACTTTCCAAGTATCATATGGGGGTATGTCCACTTGGACTAACATGCAAAAAAATTTAATTTACCTTAGGACCCCAAAATGAATTGGGTCCTAGGTTCTTGTTCACATAAAAATGCACATGTCTACCAACAGTAGTCCTGTCAGGAAGACTCACCCTTTCCCTTGGTATACTAGGGTTGTGCCAACAATCTATGGCAAAGTGGCACACTTTAGCACAACACCAACATTCATGGATGTTGTATATCCTCTTCTGAACAGCCTTTGAATAGTGCAAGCCATCATTTGATGCATGTTTAGAGGGGAGTGATGCAGCAATCTTCTTGTTTCCCTCAGCAAGAATCTGACTAAATGTGAGTCTGCCAGTAGAAGTACTTTGTTTATTCTGAGTTTCATCAACAATAACCTTCTTTGTAGTTGGCATGCTTTTACTGGCCTCATAGACAGCCAAGTCATCCTTACTAATTGACTTACCCTTGGTATGGGTTCTTGCTGGAAGAACCTGAGAATAGGCCACAACCTTGTCCTTGAATGAGGGGGAAGGAGCACTAAATACAAATGGTCCATGATGGGGCATTTGGAATTCTTCATGGGGAGCCTTCTGTGCACTCAAACCCCTGCTCTTCCTTCTTCCATTGTAAGATACACTTATACTCTTACAAGGAGAATTCCCAATCTTCCAGTAACCATACATACAGTCTTGGTCATACCTATTGGAAGGAAGGATTACCTTGTAAAGGGTGGCCTAAGGCACTACAGGAACTTTGTCTTTCCCTTTGGAATGGGCAACTCTGGAATTCTACCCACACCCTAAACCTCTCTCATATTTTTGAGAGGTAACAGAGTCAATTAGTGGCAACATAGTTTTGGGCTTGCTGAATTCAGCCACAACCTTTTTCTCCTTTAGGAGTTTTTTTTCAAGATCCAATATTATCTTGTTCTTTTGGCTTATGGTCTCAATTTGGATGATTGAGATGTGCTTTAGTTGGCTTACTTCCCTGGCCTTCTGATC
Source organism: Platanthera guangdongensis (assembly GCA_039583875.1). Classification (NCBI taxonomy): domain Eukaryota; kingdom Viridiplantae; phylum Streptophyta; class Magnoliopsida; order Asparagales; family Orchidaceae; genus Platanthera; species Platanthera guangdongensis. Next base: position 144,716,948 of record CM077152.1, read on the forward strand.
CAGAAAGGATGTTGTCTCAGCCAGCTGCGAAGCAGCTAGCTGAAGGGAGGTAATCCCCTCAGCCTGTTTCTTGGCAAACTTCCACCTTCTCTTCAAAGCATCCAAAAGGGCACCATACTTGTCAATCAATTGATTAACATCTTCCTTAGATATTGAGTCATCTTCATCACATGATGGGGATGTATCAGAATCTGGACCTGTCTCATAGCCACTCTCAGAAGAAGAACTAGATAGAGAGTTTACCTTGTCTGGACCAGTTTGATCCTGGCAGGATTCTTCATCTGACATAGCCATCAGCCTATAGCAGCTGATGTCATCTTTATCCTCCACAGTGTCACTATCTGAATATGATAGAGGGGCCCTGATTTCTTTTCTTTAATCTGGATTAACATCATCTTCATCACTCTCACTGAACCTAGAGGATAGTGGGGCTCTGAATCCTATCCAGGCTGCATGATAGTTTTTCTATCTTTCAGCATCAGAAGATGCTGCAGTAGGATAGTTAAGTCATTCTTGAGTAACATTCTCTGATACCACTTGAAAGTCTTCAATTTTAAGGATAGCTAAATCGTCTAGAGGGGGAGGTGGTGAATTGCTTTCTTAATCTTTGTGACTATTGTTTTCTTTTATCTACTTTAGAGTCTGTCATGATTTAGTTACTTTTGCTTTGAAGATAATCACATAGACAACATAACAATTTTATAGTGGTTTCCCTGATTATAGGTATGTCCACTTTCCCTCCCGCCTTTCTAACAGCTTGTTAGACAAGGCACTTCTCCAAACTTGGCCCCTAAGAGCTTACAACACGATCCCGCAGGACCACTCGGTCTCAAGAAATTTGTCCCTTCCACTCATGATGGGGGGACAGACCTACCTCAAAGATAATGACTCTCCTATAGCTCAGACACAAAGCTAGACCTACCTCAGATCCAAAGGATCCTACAACTTAGGCACAAGTGCCCTACAACTCAAAGAGAATGACCCTCCTACCTCAGGCTCAAAAGCCATACCTCAGATCCAAACTGGATCCTAATCTCGGGCCAAAGCCCTAACTCAGCCACACAGTCCCTACACTCAGATTTGTAATCAGATCCTACACTCGGCCTTTATTTATTTGGTCCTACAACTCAGATCTAAAAGAATCCTCCATGATGAAAGTGGGTTTGTGAAATATGACTTTAGAGATATGATCTCTGAGTCTACCATCCTAAAAAGAATGAACTCAACCCAACTTTGACTCTAGGGAAATTGTCCCTGATCCTTCTGCTTCCTGAACTGAGAAAATCTCAGCCATTTCTTATTCTTCATAGCACTAGAAATTGATCTTCAGGATTTACTCTGCTTGGTCTATGAAGTGTTGTAGCTAGGGATGGCCCTTTGTTGTTTCTTCTTCCTCAGATATTTCCTCTAAACTTGTAGGTGCTACATTGAAATCCACCAGCTATCTTACTTCAGCTTCCAGCTTCTTGTAGAACTCTGCTTCTTCCTGAACTAAACCATAAGCTTAGTTCTATCCTCTTCTCAGTCCCAAAGATTATCTTCAGGATTAGTCTTCATTGAGCTAAGAAGACACAACCACTAAGGCTTACTCTTTTTCTTCTTCTTACCTCAGTGAGAGAAAGCTCATTGAACTGGCTTCTCTGAAGTTATCAGACGTGCACTAATACAGCTAGGGTTAGGCCTTTGTAGCAACCTCTTTCTCTCTCAGAAATTACTCTTATCTTGTTGTTGATGGTGAGGATGTCAACAGCTAACTTTTTTGAACTTTCAGACCAACTGATTTGAACTTTGATCTTCAGGCTTTGAAACAATGGCGAGGATGAAGATGAAGTCCAGATGGATTTCCAAAATCTAATTACTTCTTCCCGATATCGACTTTTTATATTTTGTCGATCAACGACTCTTTGATCGACGGGACCCACACAATGAGTTGGCATCTGCAACCTTAATTTAACAGCAAAAGTCATACAGTAGGCATGCGGCGCCGTTTGTCACGTACTGAAGCAATCGCATAACAGTTGAAATCTTGCTGACATCATCACCTATGGATTTGGTTAAATTAAAACAATTTTAGTATAGGTGTTGAGTGAGCAACCTTCACTCAATGCCAAAACACTTAGACAGATTTTCTATCACTACGCGTTGAGTGAGTAGGCTTGACTCAACACAAAAACACTTAGACAGATTTTCTGTCTCTAGGCGTTGAGTGAATAAGCTTAGCTCAATGCCAAAATAATTAGACAAATTTTTTGTCATTAGGCGTTGATTGAATAAGCTTTACTCAATGCCAAAACACTTAGACAGATTTTTTGTCGCTAGGCATTGAGTGAATAATTTTGACTCAATGCCAAAATACTTAGACAGATTTTCTATCATTAGGCGTTGAGTGAATAACCTCCACTCAACGCTTTTGTGATTAGACAAAATTTTGTACCTGAAAACACAGCGGCTCTGACTGAATAAGGTACAGTCAACTCTTTTACCTCTTGGCGTTGAGTGAATAGGCTTCACTCAATGTTTTTGAACTTACCCAGATTTCTACACAGATTCTCTGTCTCTTTAACAGATTTAACAGATTCTGTTTCTTACCTGAGTAAGCCTGCATGGAGGTGAACTTCGATTTGTCTCCGGTGAGGTGATGACCACACCCGGAGTCCACGATCCACTCGCCATTGAAGTCCTCAGCAGACAAGGCCCGGACACAAGTGCCCGTCATAAAAGCTCCGCCCCATTCTGCTTCTTCACTTCTCGAGCAAGCTTCCTCCTTTCCCGTAGCATGCCCAGGTTGCAGTTTGACCTTGCAGTCCGCTTGAAGTGCCCTCGCTGATGACACCGGTAGCACTTCAAATTCTTCTTCCAGTCCTTAGGAGCATTGCTCCTCTCCGGCTGATATGAAGTTGAAGTCTCCTTCTCACCAGCAGCCTGCACCTTCTTCATCTTCTTCCCTTCCCATCCTTTCTTCTTTCCTGAGAAGAGAGTTTCGCTGCCTTCCTGATTCAGGTTCACTCCAGCCATCTGCCTTGCCAAGCTCTCCTGCGATGCAAGCAGATTCTCCAGCTCCAACAAAGACGGCTGAGTAGCCCACCCTTAAACAGATGTTACAAAGGCCACATACTCCTTCCGCAAGCCGCGGATAATGTGCCTTTTCATCTTCGCATCAGAGATAGGCTCATCAGGATCCAGTGTCGAGAGCTCAGCACATAAGCTCTTCATCTTTAAGAAGTACTTGGAGATGGAAAGGTCTCCCTGAGTTTCCCTGGCCAACTCATTCTCCAGGAACTGAAGTCGAGCCACATTCTTCCTATTGAACAACTCATCAATGGTTGTCCAAATATCAGCAGCCAACTCACACCCAACGATGTGATCAAACAGTTCTGGAGATATGGCTTGTAACGCCCCCGAATTTTTCGGCAATTATTTAAGTCCTCGTTTGGCGTTACGTTGGCGTATTTCCGGCTCGTGCCATTGTTAGAGTACCTCGTTAAGTGTTCTTAAAGGTTATAGCCTGTTGCAGGGTTCCCCAGCTAGCCGGAGTCTGTTTTGGAGACTCGGCTGAGCCTCTCAGGGAATGCTTGTGCTTTGGTTCGGGTGAGGTTAGCCCAAGTGTGTGGTCGTCGGAGGTTGTGTCCGACTTCGCTGATGTTTTCATAGCCCGAGTGTTTAGCTACGGTGCGGATTTGTTCGGAATCCGAGAGCGTTAATTTTCATGTCGTTTCGACGGTGGCTTGTTAGCGGGTAGTCATTTTATTTTAGCATATACATATAATTACGCATTTTAGCATGGCGAATGATTTAGGCATGTCGGTGAATTAATGCATACGTGCACGTGCGTGCGTAGCTTTATAAAAAATATATTTATGTGCGTGTTTATATGTGTGTGTGTGTGTGAGTAAATGTATTAACGTTCATATAGGTGTTAGTATATATGGAATAATACATGTATATATTGTAAATTAGTTAGTGATTGGTTAATAAGGGCAATTAGGGGCTGCCCTTAGGCTTGAGTGAATTAAAATTAGTATAGGGTTAATTATTAGATAGGTCATAATTATATGGGAGAGTTAGTAAATTAGGATATGAATATATATATATATATATATATATATATATATATATATATATATATATATATATATATATCTCATTAGGTTTAGAAATTCCCCCCCCCCCCAAACCGTCGGCTGCCTGCAGACCCGAGCGGAAGAAAGAAAACAGGCGGAAGTCCCGCAGCGCTCCGACCGCCCGTTCGCCGCCCATTTCATCCCGGATCTCCAGTTTGAGGCCGGATTCGAACTCCTCTAGGCTAGATCTGCGTTCCGAGGTAACTATTTTGGGATTTCACCATCCTTTTTCCGATCGGGGGTTGGAGTTCTCGTTTTTTTCATGCTTGACCGCCCAGTTTTTTGTCCAGTGTTTTCATAGGATTGTTGGATGTGATCTTTTCCTATTGGGAAGAACGTTGCAGGCCGAATTTCTCCTAAGATCTAGGCAAGTATTCCCTTGCCAAAGTAATTTTTTATGCTAGTTTTGTTGCTTGATTCATGAGAAGTCCTTTGTGTTGTCCTTATACTTATTTATACACATAAAAATCGGTGCAAGGCCCCTCATGCATCCTCTTTCCATGTTGGCTGATTTCATCCTTCGGGTATGTGGTTTTATGGTTCTCTTTTTTTTTGCTTGCACTAGGAATCTTGCCCCGATAGGATATAATCTAAGTGCCTTAATTTCAAGCTTTGTTCATTCATGAGGTATTTAATTGTTTGCGGTTTCTTTGGGTGTAAACCATCAATGTGATTTCATTATTATTAGTTGCTAGAATTTTATTGTAGTTGCCCCTTGGTTGCCCCCAAAACAAAAATCGGATTGGTATCGAAGCCACCCAACCCTCTTGTCAATTCTTTTTGGTGTGTCAATCCTCTAGCTTGCATTTAGTGTCAAGCCCCTTTGTTAATGTTTGTTACCAACCACCCAATTTAATTGTTTATGGGTCGCTTCGATTCAGTTGTTTATGGGTTGTATCAATTTAAATGTTTATGGTTTACATCAAGTTAACCGTATAGGTTTTGTACCAAGCTAGTTCAGTACATATTTAGTTGAGATCAAGCCACTAGTCATACTTAATATCACATTATCGATAAGCGTTTAGTATCAAAATACTTTCATAAACTTAGTATCGTGTCACCTTCAATTTAATTGTGTCAACCCTCTTGCTTGGACGAACTCGATGTTTAGTCCCTTGGTATGCATATAAGGTTCTTAGGTGGGTTGCTCTAGTTGGAATAGGGATGTGGTGACTTCATGGTGGTTCATGGAACTACCGGTTAGGGTTTTTCCGAGTCACTTAGTGCTGGAGTAGGATGTGGTTTTGAGGTGGGTCGGACCGATGCCGCCACTCTTGTTTTACTTCTTGTCTTATTAAGACAATGTGAGATGTTTGGTTGAGTTGGACTGATGCCACCGCCACAGCACCTTGGGATATTTAGGTCTATAGACTTGGTTGGACCGTTGCCACCAGCCTAGGCCCTTGTTATGATTTTGTCCATCTCCAGTACTAGGTGGCTCTCCCTGCTCTAGCTTTACGTTAGGATTTATGTTTTTTTGTCTAATCCTTCTTGCAGAGATTTGTGAGGCTTGACTTCACCCGTGCACTTGGTGCACCCCTTTTTTTTACTCACTCATGGCGAGTATTTCTCCTTCACTTGTTTATTTTATTCTTACCTGTCCCACTTCTTCTTTATACTATTGTTTTATTTTCCTATTGATATATTGCTTTGCTGAGGTGTTCTCTTCTTGACTGCCTCAGGTTCAGGTTTATAGTCGACTGTGCGGCTAGGGTTCTTCTGGAGTTAGCTAGTGCTATAGCTGCTGCTGAGTTTTCTTTTCCTCACTCCTGGGAGGTAGTTTCTTTAGACTTGTAGTACAGATATGTCTACTCACCAGTGGGTTCGTGTCAGTTGTTGGCGCCCACTGGTGGTTTCTCTTTTAGATGCTTTGTACTTTGCTTATACTGCTAGATTTCCTATTTTGGTGTTTATTAAACTTGCTTCTGGGATGATTTATGTTAGGTTGCTAGTTACTTTAAAACCTATAAAAGAAAATAATTATTATATCAAAACATAGACCTCATGTTTTCCTTTCTAAAAAGCTTAATCACTACTTTCAAACCACGTAAAAGGGTCATTTTCTATATATATCATATAAGTTAAATCTAGGGTCTTGCATAGTCCTAGGTGTCCCCTGGGGACGCTTATGCATTCTCTTAGGATGTTAAAAAAATGAATAAAGTATTTTCCGCTACATATAAGTATAATTTTGGAGGGTGGACTAGTTGATCCACGAAGCCGAGGGATACGGCCTCTAAAATATAATTGATTTTCACATCATTAAAGCTTTTGAACTTTCATAGTCTTAGTAGTTGGTGGTTGCCTGATCGTCGGCAGTTATCCCCTGTCCGACGTGGCATCACAACGCGCGTTTTCTTCAACTCTGATACTTCTTAATTTCGGAGAAAATGCGGGTTATGACAGTTGGTATCCGAGGGAGGTTGCTTGACAACTTGTCGGACAACCTTTCCTTTTAGGTATTAGAAGTTTAGCATCATGTCATACACACACCGATATGTCATCAGCACATCTTGGCTGAAGCACGAACACTACACTCATAGCATAACATGAAGTATACGGGGCATATTATGTAGTATGGGATGCATAATATGTGTTTGTATAGGGATCCACCATAGGAGGCAACATGTGAGGGTTATGTAGTATGGGATGCATAACCTCACCACATGAATGCGACTAGCACATTTTCTTTTTCGTTGCATGAAAATGTTATGTAGTATGGGATGCATAACATTTTCATGTGTACGCCGCTCATAACATGCATTAGGGCCTTTTTAGAATGCATATCACAATCATGCATAGCATAACATTGCATAAGCACAACATGCCAAGCTAAGGTCTTGCTGGATGACATATGTACACACATGGTTTTGAGTCAAAAAGAATATAAATTCATGCATTCTCGATTTAGGCACAAGAGTTAGTGTGATGGTGGTGAACCATCTTAGGTTAAGCATGACATTATTTCCTCTGTATAAAAATATATATATACATATATATAAAAAAAACCCCAGAGCAAGTTGGCAGTGAAAGCAAGTACTTATGTAGGTTTGTCTGTACCTGTTGTTTTGTCCTAGTAGTTGAACTAGGTTCTGATGATTGTTTGTTGATCTTTTTAGGATGGCGCCTAAGTGTAGGGTGGCGAGATCGACTCCCCAATCTGAGGGTGAGTCTTCTGGTGCTCAAAGCGGTGTAGTTATGGAAAGTCTGAGACAGAGCAATGAGGCTCTATCGAGGCAGATGGTGGACGTTCAGTCTCAGATCCAGTCCCTGATATCTGTGGTGGCAGGACTAGCCCCGAGAGAGCAGGATCCTGCTGCGAGTTTAGCTGTTCCCGCACCTCCTGCACCCCCAGCCCCTTTGGTGCCTCCAGTGGTGGTGCCCCCGGAGATGGCTTTCATCACTCAGTTCCAGCGACTGCGACCCCCTACCTACGATGGTAAGGCGGACTTCATGATATTGGATGACTGGTTGATTACCATAGAAGAAATGTTTCATTACTCTGGAGTGTCTGAGGATCAGAAAGTGATGCTAGCCGCCTATCAGCTGAAGGGGTTAGCGAAGAGCTGGTGGATGAGGGAGAAGGAGGGAATGGTAGGAGGAAGCACTTGGGCTTCCTTCAAGGAGATCTTGATGCGGAAATTTCTACCGTCAGTGGAGCGAGACAGGCTGATGAATGACTTCTTGCATCTGAAGCAGAGGCAGCTCTCAGTCAGCGAGTATGAGATTGAGTTTAGCAAACTCAGTCACTTTGCCCCTAGTTTGGTGAGCTCAGAGGAGGATAGAGCGAAGCGTTTCCTCGGTGGCCTGTGGAGCGATGTACAGCAGCTAGCGGTGGCTCATGGAGCGGTGAGTTATGCTGGGGTAGTGGAGGCCGCTTTGAAGGTAGAGGCCATCGAAAACGCGAAGCATAGAGGACAGCAGGCGAGGAATGAGAAGAGGAAAGCTGTTGAAGCAAAGAGCCCCCAAGTGCCCGGTGCTCCTTCGGGGAAGAGGAACAAGGAGGTTTGCAGTTTTTGTGGCCGGTCGGGCCATCCTGCTGAGAGATGTTTCTAGAGGGCGGCGGCGCAGAAGGAGCATGTGCATGCTATACAGGGTTCTCCCAGGCAGAATGCGGTGTGTACTCTGTACAAGAAAGAGGGGCATGATGTTGCACGTTGCTGGTTGAAGGACAAGGACTGCTATCAGTGCGGACAGAAAGGTCACACCAAGGCCCGATGCCCGCAGCTCCAGTCTGTGCACCGACCAGTTCCTCTTCAGGCATTGCCACCGCCTCATTCTATGGATAGAGGCAAAGGGAAGCTGAATGTGATATCTTCAGCGGAGGCTCAAACTTCGACGCAAGTCATTTCAGGTAAACCTTCTCGCTAGTCTTTTACTTCCATTGCAGATTAGTTTGGCTTTTGTTTTCTTTATTGATTGTGCAATTTCCCCGTTTATATTTATATAGGGAGTTTTAAGGTAAAGAACCGCTGGGCGCGCGTTCTCTCTGACTCAGGTGCTACCCACTCATTTGTGGCTAGGGCCTTTGTAGAGCGGTGCCGGTTGGTTCTTAATCGTGTCGGTGATGCCTTTTGCGTCAAATTCCCCTCGGGTGATTTCGTGATATCAGATAGGGGCATTCTGGATTGTCCTATTATGTTGGGGGATTTCCCAGCCAAGGCAGATCTGAAGGTTATAGACTTGGAAGATTTCGACGTCATCCTGGGTATGGATTGGTTGTCCAGATACGATGCAGTGATCCAGTGCAGGGGTAAGCGCTTGGATTTCAAGAAGGACAACGGTCAGCCTGGGAGCATTTTTGGCGATCCGCGCCAGGCCTCTCCGGCGATTTCTGCGGTATGTGCTCAGAGGTTATTCAGTTTTGATTGTTTTGCTTGCTTAGTCTCGGTGCTGGGGGCTGTTAGCAGTGTGCCGCTGTTGGATGAGATTCCTGTTGTCCGTGAGTTTTCGGATGTGTTTCCTAGCGACCTTCCCGGTCTTCCCCCTCCCAGAGATGTCGAGTTCATGATTGATTTGGAGCCGGGTACGCGTCCTATTGCTAAGGCGCCGTACCGGATGGCCCCGCGAGAGCTGGAGGAGCTGCGTACCCAGCTGGATGAGTTATTGGAGAAGGGTTTCATAAGGCAGAGCTCGTCGCCCTGGGGTGCACCCGTTCTTTTTGTGAAGAAGAAAGATGGTTCGATGCGCCTTTGCATCGACTATAGGGAGTTGAACAAAGTCACCATCAAGAACAGGTATCCCCTGCCCAGAATCGACGACTTATTCGATCAGTTGCGTGGTAGCTCTGTGTTCTCCAAGATTGACCTTCGATCAGGATATCATCAGCTCAGGATCCGGGAGTCGGACATTCCACGGACGGCTTTCCGATCGAGGCATGGACATTTCGAATTCCTAGTTATGTCTTTTGGGTTGACCAACGCGCCATCAGCATTCATAGACATGATGAACCGGGTGTTCAAAGATTTTCTGGACAAGTTTGTGGTCGATTCATAGACGACGTTCTGATTTACTCACGGAATGCTGCGGAGCATGATCAGCACTTGCGGTTGGTGTTATCTGCCTTGAGAGATCATCAGTTGTACGCCAAGTTGAGCAAATGTGAGTTCTGGTTGCCTCAGGTGTCCTTCCTGGGTCATGTGGTGAACAAGGATGGCATTTCAGTGGACCCGGTGAAAATTTCTGCGGTGATGGATTGGCATAGGACGAGCACACCCAAGGAGATTAGGAGCTTCTTGGGGTTGGCCGGCTATTATAGAAGGTTTGTTGAGGGCTTTTCTACCTTGGCAGCGCCCTTAACTAAGCTGACGCAGAAGCATGCAGCGTTCATCTGGAGCGAGCAGTGCGAGGAGGCCTTTCTGGAGCTAAAGAGGAGATTGTGCACTGCTCCTATTTTGACATTGCCTACGGATGGCAAGGACTATGATGTTTATGTGGATGCCTCGCATGTTGGGCTCGGAGGCGTGTTGATGCAAGAGGGGAAGGTGATCGTGTATGGGTCACGGCAGTTGAAAACTCATAAGCGGAATTATCCTACGCATGACCTCGAGTTTGCGGCGGTGATTTTTGCGTTGAAGCTGTGGAGGCATCTACTCTATGGGGCTCAGTGCAAGATTTTCACAGATCATAAGAGCCTGAAGTACGTGTTTACTCAGAAGGAGCTGAATCTGCGCCAGCGGCGGTGGCTAGAGTTTGTGGCCGATTATGACGTGGAGATCCAGTACCATCCAGGCAAGGCCAATGTGGTGGCCGACGCTCTGAGCCGCAAGACAGGGAAGATCTTCAACCTCACGGCGGACCGTCTAGTGGAAGAGTTCTTGTTGATGGACATCTCTGTGGGATGCTGTGATTTGCAAAGCAGTTTGGCAGTGGCAGAGCCATCTTGGATTTCGCTCACCAGGTTGCACCAGAAGGACGATCCGGATTTGTTACACCTGTACCTTAGGGCTGAGAGAGGGGAGTTGCCGGATTTCTCCATCGATGATTCGGGTACCTTGAAGTACCGCGGCAGGTTTTGCATCCCCGCGGTTGGAGACATCAGGAGTATGGTATGCAAAGAGGCTCATGGATCCAGTGTTGCCTACCACCCAGGATCCACGAAGATGTATCATGATTTGAAGCAGATCGCCTGGTGGCATGGTATGAAAGGGGATATAGCTCGGTATGTTTCTGAATGTTACACTTGCAAGCGGGTGAAGGCCGATCATGGGAGGCCTGGTGGAAAGTTAACTCCTTTGGAGATCCCGACTTGGAAGTGGGAAAGTATCTCTATGGACTTCATCACGGGCTTACCAAGATCTCCAAGGGGATTTGACTCAGTTTGGGTGATCGTGGACCGATTGACGAAGTGTGCGCACTTCGTACCTTATAAGATCGACTACCCGATGAAGAAGATAGCAGAGTTGTATTTGAGCGAAGTCATCCGATTGCATGGAGTTTTCGAGAGTATCATTTCAGACCGAGACTCTAGATTTACTTCCCGTTTCTGGAAGAGTTTGCAGGAGGGTTTGGGCACAGACTTGAGATATTCTACCGCTTACCACCCTCAGAAAAATGGGCAGACCGAGCGTGTGAACCGGATTGTGGAGGATATGATCAGGTGCTACATTCTAGATCACGGGGGAGCATGGGATGAGCGTTTGCGGCTCATGGAGTTTGCCTACAATAACAGTTACCAAGAGAGCTTGCAAATGGCTCCCTTTGAGGCATTGTATGGGAGGCGCTGCAAAACTCCTTTGTTTTGGACTGAGGCCGGTGAGAGGCCTTTGTTGGGTCCTGATGCTCTCGAGGAAATGGAGGTTGCTGTGAAGCTCATTCGGGAAAAGCTTCGGTTAGCTCAGGAGAGATATGAGAAAAACGCCAACCGGCGTAGGTCTGATTTGGAATTTTCGGTAGAGGATTTGGTCTTCTTGAAGGTATCTCCGATGGTTGGAGTGAAGAGGTTCGACAAGAACCATAAGCTGGATCCGAGGTACGTGGGCCCATTCAGAATTTTGGAGCGTATTGGTGTGGCAGCATATAGGTTGGATCTACCAGCCAACTTCCCGGGCGTACATAATGTTTTTCATGTAAGCCAGCTACGGAAGTGTGTGCGGAGCAGTGGGCAAGTCTTGGATACCGTGCCCCATTTGGAGCCCAACCTCTCGTATGTTGAGGTGCCGGTTCGCATCTGGGATACTCAGGATTGGGTGCTGCGGACAAAGTCTATCCCGATGGTGAAGGTTCTTTGGAAGAATCAAGATTTGGAAAGCGTGACTTGGGAGCTAGAGTCGGCTATGAGGGAGGCTTACCCTCGCATGTTCTCCTGATTTGTTGGGTATGTTTTCTTCCTAGTAACTTTTATATTGTTACTTTCCTCTTTAGTAGAAGTAGTGTACGTAAAGTTTCGGGACGAAACTTTCTTTTAGGGGGAGTGACTGTAACGCCCCCGAATTTTTCGGCAATTATTTAAGTCCTCGTTTGGCATTACGTTGGCGTATTTCCGGCTCGTGCCGTTGTTAGAGTACCTCGTTAAGTGTTCTTAGAGGTTATAGCCTGTTGCAGGGTTCCCCAGCTAGCCGGAGTCTATTTTGGAGACTCGGCTGAGACTCTCAGGGAATGCTTGTGCTTTGGTTCGGGTGAGGTTAGCCCGAGTGTGTGGTTGTCGGAGGTTGTGTCCGACTTCGCCGATGTTTTCGTAGCCCGAGTGTTTAGCTACGGTGCGGATTTGTTTGGAATCCGAGAGCGTTAATTTTCATGTCGTTTCGACGGTGGTTTGTTAGCGGGTAGACATTTTATTTTAGCATATACATATAATTACGCATTTTAGCATGGCGAATGATTTAGGCATGCCGGTGAATTAATGCATATGTGCACGTGCGTGCGTAGCTTTATAAAAAATATATTTATGTGCGTGTTTATACGTGTGTGTGTGTGTGAGTAAATGTGTTAACGTTCATATAGGTGTTAGTATATATGGAATAATACATGTATATATTGTAAATTAGTTAGTGATTGGTTAATAAGGGCAATTAGGGGCTGCCCTTAGGCTTGAGTCAATTAAAATTAGTATAGGGTTAATTATTAGATAGGTCATAATTATATAGGAGAGTTAGTAAATTAGGATATGAATATATATATATATATATATATATATATATATATATATATATATATATATATATATATATATATATATATATATATATATATATATATATATCTCATTAGGTTTAGAAATTCCCCCCCCCCCCCCCAAACCGTCGGCCGCCTGCAGACCCGAGCGGAAGAAAGAAAACAGGCGAAAGTCCCGCAGCGCTCCGACCGCCCGTTTGCCGCCCATTTCAGCCCGGATCTCCAGTTCGAGGCCGGATTCGAACTCCTATAGGCTAGATCTGCGTTCCGAGGTAACTATTTTGGGATTTCACCATCCTTTTTTCCGATCGGGGGTTGGAGTTCTCGTTTTTTTCCATGCTTGACCGCCCAGTTTTTTGTCCAGTGTTTTCATAGGATTGTTGGCTGTGATCTTGTCCTATTTGGAAGAACGTTGCAGGCCGAATTTCTCCTAAGATCTATGCAAGTATTCCCTTGCCAAAGTAATTTTTTATGCTAGTTTTGTTGCTTGATTCATGAGAAGTCCTTTGTGTTGTCCTTATACTTGTTTATACACATAAAAATCGGTGCAAGGCCCCTCATGCATCCTCTTTACATGTTGGCTGATTTCATCCTTCGGGTATGTGGTTTTATGGTTCTCTTTTTTTTGCTTGCACTAGGAATCTTGCCCCGATAGGATATAATCTAAGTGCCTTAATTTCAAGCTTTGTTCATTCATGAGGTATTTAATTGTTTGTGGTTTCTTTTGGTGTAAACCATCGATGTGATTTCATTATTATTAGTTGCTAGAATTTTATTGTAGTTGCCCCTTGGTTGCCCCCAAAAAAAAAATCGGATTGGTATCGAAGCCACCCAACCCTCTTGTCAATTCTTTTTGGTGTGTCAATCCTCTAGCTTGCATTTAGTGTCAAGCCCCTTTGTTAATGTTTGTTACCAACCACCCAATTTAATTAATTATGGGTCGCATCGATTCAGTTGTTTATGGGTTGTATCAATTTAAATGTTTATGGTTTACATCAAGTTAACCGTATAGGTTTTGTACCAAGCTAGTTCAGTACATACTTAGTTGAGATCAAGCCACTAGTCATACTTAATATCACATTATCGGTAAGCGTTTAGTATCAAAATACTTTCATAAACTTAGTATCATGTCACCTTCACTTTAATTGTGTCAACCCTCTAGCTTGGACGAACTCAATGTTTAGTCCCTTGGTATGCATATAAGGTTCTTAGGTGGGTTGCTCTAGTTGGAATAGGGATGTGGTGACTTCATGGTGGTTCATGGAACTATCGGTTAGGGTTTTTCCGAGTCACTTAGTGCTGGAGTAGGATGCGGTTTTGAGGTGGGTCGGACCGATGCCGCCACTCTTGTTTTACTTCTTGTCTTATTAAGACAATGTGAGCTGTTTGGTTGAGTTGGACTGATGCCACCGCCACAGCACCTTGGGATATTTAGGCATGTAGACTTGGTTGGACCGTTGCCACCAGCCTAGGCCCTTGTTATGATTTTGTCCATCTCCAGTACTAGGTGGCTCTCCCTGCTCTAGCTTTACGTTAGGATTTATTTTTTTTTGGCTAATCCTTCTTGCAGAGATTTGTGAGGCTTGACTTCACCCGTGCACTTGGTGCACCCCTTTTTTTTACTCACTCATGGCGAGTATTTCTCCTTCACTTGTTTATTTTATTCTTACATGTCCCACTTCTTCTTTATACTATTGTTTTATTTTCCTATTGATATATATTGCTTTGCTGAGGTGTTCTCTTCTTGAATGCCTCAGGTTCAGGTTTATAGCTGACTGTGCGGCTAGGGTTCTTCTGGAGTTTGCTAGTGCTATAGCTGCTGCTGAGTTTTCTTTTCCTCACTCCAGGGAGGTAGTTTCTTTAGACTTGTAGTACAGATATGTCTACTCACCAGTGGGTTCATGTCAGTTGTTGGCGCCCACTGGTGGTTTCTCTTTTAGATGCTTTGTACTTTGCTTATACTGCTAGATTTCCTATTTTGGTGTTTATTAAACTTGCTTCTGGGATGATTTATGTTAGCTTGCTAGTTACTTTAAAACCTATAAAAGAAAATAATTATTATATCAAAACATAGACCGCATGTTTTCCTTTCTAAAAAGCTTAATCACTACTTTCAAACCACGTAAAAGGGTCATTTTCTATATATATCATATAGGTTAAATCTAGGGTCTTGCATAGTCCTAGGTGTCCCCTGGGGACGCTTATGCATTCTCTTAGGATGTTAAAAAAATGAATAAAGTATTTTCCGCTACGTATAAGTATAATTTTGGAGGGTGGACTAGTTGATCCACGAAGCCGAGGATACGGCCTCTAAAATATAATTGATTTTGAACTTTCATAGTCATAGTAGTTGGTGGTTGCCTGAGCGTCGGCAGTTATCCCCTGTCCGATGTGGCATCACAACGCGCGTTTTCTTCTACTCTGATACTTCTTAATTTCGGAGAAAATGCGGGTTGTGACACGGCTCTCTTCAGAATGAACTCCGCCTTAGCATTTGTTCTTCTCCAGAGCCTAACCTGCTCAGTAGTACCGAAAGCAGCAGTGACTTCCTGCCTGTCATCACCACCGACGACTTCCCACATCTCCTCGCCAAGAAGATAACTCTTCATGCACGACTTCCACTTCTTGAAGTTAGTCGGCGTTAAGAGTTCAATGCCCAGACCTCTTGCAAAGCTCCCTTCCATTGCAACACCTGTTGGCAACCTTTCAGAAGCTCCGAGCAACAACACAGGTTGATCACCACTCAATCACTGAGTAACAACACTGGCTGACTTCCGCTCACGCAACTGAACCAGCGGAAACCAAGTAACAAAGGTTAATCCCAACAAACAATGGAAGCACAAGCAGATCTTTTATTCATTCACTTCTTTACAACACGAGACATACATAGAGAGACATGATTTCTCTAGTATAACAGCTGTAAACAGAAAGCACCAGAAACCAAGCCGGGCGGACAGCACCGGAGTCCGCCGAGACCGCCAAGGTCGCCGAGGTCGCCGAGTCTGCTGAGATTGCCCGAACTAAGCTGCAATCCGCCGAATAGCCAAGGAGTCCGCCGAAGCCGCGAGGCCGCGCGGACACACCGTTATTCGTCTCCTGCTGAAGGTGAACTATGGAACACCCCTACCCGCCTGAAGCCGGCAGACAGGTTATTGAAGCTGGCAAAGATGAAACAGCGCTGACAAGCCGCATAGCGACCTCCTGCTGAATCCACATAGACCGTACACTTCCAAGTACTTGACCGAAGTCAAAGCCAAACTCCTGGCTCCTTGAAGTTATCCACGCGACCTGCACACAGCAAACGTCAGCACTGAAACAATCCGCACGGACAGACAAACTGAGACCGCAGCTCCTTGCCCAACCCAACTTACTGTTCACTCAAGTTACTGTAGATGTGCCAGGGGGGTCCTATTTATAGGCGAGGTGAGTAGTGTGGTCACCACCCTAGAGATAGCGACACCGCCCTAGCCCGCGCGATAGCAAAACACCGTCCGCCGAGTCCGCAAGGACTTAGCCGAATACCAAGGAAAACCGCTAGGAGCAAGGCAACATTGGCGAACCCTCTCCAGTCCGCCCAAGCTATGCGGACAAGGCATCAGCCCGCAAAGCTTCCAACCACTGCAGGACAGCAACCCCCTTCAATGGCTGTCCGCACAACCCGAGGCAGTCCGCAAGACTCAAGCCTCAATCGGCCACAAGTCCATGACCAAAGGCATATAGCAACAGTCCGCCCGGTCACAGCGGACTTGGCGGATACGGAGGACACCATGAACTTGGCACAGAGTGTGACCAAGTCCAAAATCCATCAAAGGTCAATGCGAGCATGGCGGACACAAACTCCCGTCTGCCAAACACCTTAGCACAGACCGCCGGCAGTCCGCAAGCTCCTCGCACTCCTGACCCATCGCAACAGCCATCTCCCGGACTCCAAAACCAGTCCGCCAACGACCTCCACAGCAAAGCACCTGCTGTACCACCAGAGCTCGATAAGGCCTCAGCCAAGCTCTAAGCCCAGTCCGCAACAGCCCAAACTACAGACACGAGCCAAACCGCCTATCAGCATAAGCTTGTACCACGGCCACTGAGCAATGCACCAGTCCGCAAGCCTCTATCCGCTCAGGCCGCTCCTTGGCAAAACCAATCAACAAATGCCCTATCCGTAGATAACAGGCCGCATAGTCCGCAGACTTCATGCAAACAACCCGCTCAGAAGACAGCCGGCTTTTCACTAGACCTTCCACCAGGCCGCACATCACAGTCCGCCCAGTCCGCCTAGTCTGCCAATGCTGTCCGCCCAGGCCGCCCGGCCTGTCTGTCAACCACTTCCACTTCACAAAATTCAACAATTGCTTCTACTCCTCTTCCTGCTGTTGCTGCTGCTACTGTTGCTGTTTCTGCTGTCTCTCCTGCTCAGTCACAACAACAGATAGATTATCTCAAAAAGATTGATGCAGTGTATGACAACCCTCCAAGCTCAGATAGTGATCAGTATAGGACTGACTCAGATGACTCCTCTGCTACGATTGCAAGGAAAAGAAAAGCAGAAGCAAAGCAATGAAGAGAGTCCCTCCAGCAAAAGTGAAAGACACAAATGATATTCCTTACTACATTTTGCATAACTGTCCTATCACAGAACACTGGATGCAATACTCCAAAAATCAATTGAAGACTATGAAAAAGAAGAGAAAATATGATAAAGGATCATCCCAGTTCCATCACCCTCCTCCTCCTCCTCCTTCACCAGGTGCTGGTGCAAGTGGAAGTTCTGTATCTCAACCTTCTGCCAAAAGCCAGAGCTCTTATCAACCTCAAGGTAGATCCCAATATAGAGGAAGTCAATCTAGAGGCTACCAGTCAAGAAGAGGAAATTACAGAGGAAATCAAAGAGAATTTCAAGTTTACTCCAAAGTGTATTCTAGGCAACATCCATATTCAAGGGAAGGACAAGGTCCATCTGATACAACCTCTGGTCCCTTTCCTTACAAACTGAAAGATTTAGTTTCTTCCAGAGCTCCTCCAGATAATCCCTCAAATAGATATTAGCCTCCAGTTCCATTTGAGGATCCAGAGAACAATCCTACCTCATGGACAGCTAGGATGAAAGAATTGGCTACTTTAGATCAGATCAAGAAAGCCATAGAACAAGGAAAAGACACTTCTAATATAACTACATTATCAGATCAAAGGAAAAAGGAACTTGAAAGATATTCATCCATCAAGTTTTTTGATTCAGAAAGCTACATGAAGCTGCACCCTGAAGCTGTAGTGCCCAGACCAAAGCAACAAACCTCTCTAGGTGCAGCTGATGACAGGAGATCTAAAAAGGAAGCTCTCAATCCAAACAGAGAAATAGTACTTATAAAGAGCAAGGAAAAAGAGTAATTCTGTAAGGTGACAATATATTTTTTGTTTCCTGAAGATATCTGAGATAATGTCTGTGATTCTGAAATGTTTTGTTTGGTTGCATTTCTGCTTTGTATGCTTTTATTTTTCCAATATCTGTAAATAGTAATCCTAACCCAAATAGGGGGAGATTGTTGGAACACCCTATTACTGATTTGGGCAAGGATCACTATGTCTCTTAGGAAACCTGTCTTGACCTCATTGTATAGATCTAAAGGTCAATTAGAATTGAGTCTAAGGGTTAGTAGTTAGGTTTGGAAGCTGCCCTCAAGAACAGAGATTTTAGTTCTGGAGACTAAGTCATTTCGTCGAGCTCAGTACGACGAATCGTCGAACTCCATTTGACGATCGTTTAGCTCACTTCGACGAATCGTCGAACTCCATTCGACAATCTCTGATCTCTACTTCAACGAGTCGTCGAACTCCATTCGACGATCCTCAAGCTCAGATCGACGATCTTGACTCCAGTTTATTTCTCAGTCTCTGAGCTCAGTTCGATGATAGTTGAGATCAGATCGACGATCTCTGTTTCTGTCCAAGACCAGTCTCTGAGCTCAGTTCAACGATAGTGGAGCTCAGTTCGACATTTTTTTGAAGAGTTAGACGTATTTCAAGATTCAAATCCAGACAGTTGTGGAATTATTGTCAGCATTTAATTCAGAGATCTTGTAGCCATTTTACAATTAATCTGGAGTAATTTTCAAGGAATGTTTTGTTGGACTTTCCTCCAGAAGACAAATGCAATTAAGGAAGTCATTTATTGATAGGCTAACGGCTATCTTGGACAGTGGATCAATTCTATTCAGATGAAAGGAATAAAAGATATATTCTCTCTCTGCAATAAGGAGACAATTACAATTCTCTGCAACAACAACTCTTACAACATCAACAACAATTACACAAGAGAAAGAAAGAGAGTTGCAGACAGTCCCAGTCTCAAGAATTCATACAAGAACACCATCACAAAAGGAGATCAACTAACAGAAATTTTCAGATCTCTTTTGATTCAAGTGTTCAAAGGCCATCATCATTCAAGACTCCAGACACCTCACATTTCAGTTGTTGCTAAAATCATCTTTTGCTGGAGATCAAACCATCTGAAGGCCAATCACCCTACTACAAAGCTTCACTTCATGAACAACTCAAGATCTCAGGGGGAGCTTTGACAACATCCACTATCTTCTGTCTGACTGTTGACAGAGAAGATCATCTCATCTCTCTCTCTCTCTCTGCTGCAAAGGGTTTTTCAAACTCCCTTCAAAAGTTCGTGATTGGTTTTTGAGCACCTTATTAAAAGCTCATTGGTGGCAAGACACCTGATCAAAAAATCTAGTTTGGTTTTTGAGCACCTTATCAAAAGCTCATTGGTGCCCAGGACACCTGATCAACTCATCCTGCAGTGGATTCCTACCTAAGGTAGTAGAAGAGTGGATGTACCCAGGTTGATTGGGGAACCACTATAGCTCCTTGTGTCATCTGGTTGCTTGTCTTTCTTTTGTTTCTGGCTGTGCTTTGTGATTGCTTTGTGATTGCTCTGTGATTATTCTGTATTTAGATTTACTTTATGTTATTTGCTTCCCTGTTCACTTAGGAATACAACAACAGTTGTAAAATGTTTTTAGCAAGCACCATACTCTATTCACCCCCCCCCCCTCTAGAGTATATCAGATCTAACTTGCACTTTCACAGCCAACGGCCCAGATTGATTCTGTCTGGGACACCTTTGCTGGCTATTTCCGGCCAGCTGAGCCACCACCACCGCCGGCGGATGTCGCCACCACCTTCACTAAGGTGGTGGCTAGCGGTTTCTGGCGATGAGGCCGCCGGAATTGGCTCCTCCGACGAACCCGAGCAAGAAGTAAAACTCGGAAAAATTGCCATTTCCTCACATGGAATCGGGCTCAATTGAGCCAGATGTCTCTCCCTAAAGATCTAGAAAGCTAGTACGAGTAGAGGGGAGGCGAAACAGACCCGAATGGCGGCACGGCGATGAGGTTGGCGGCGGTTGGCCATGGTTGAGCTTCTCTAGTGATCTCCCGCTCAAAATCCTGATTATCCACCAAAAGCTTTGCTCCAGGACTTGTTCTCCACTCGATTCCACCCTCTGAAGCTGATGGTGTGGTCAGTTTGAGCTGGAAGTGGCTGTATCGGGAGATACAACAAAGGTCATCTCGGTTTGGGGCTTTGGAGGCTTCACCCTTGGTGCCAAGTGGCCACCATGCTTGTTGAGACTATATTTGCCAGCAGGACACGTGTGTGTGGGACCGCATGTTTGGGCTTTCCCCATCGCGTTCCAGGTCTGGGTGTTGACCCCGGTGGGCCCCTTGTGTGGCGGAATATCCCCGCGGTCCTGTGGTTGGGGTTAGTCCCACATCGCCTGCAGACTTCTCCACTTTGTGTTCATGTACCCCGCCACCCTTCATCTCAACACCTGGGTTTTGAGATGAACTAATGGGTTGGCGGGTTCTAACATGGTATCAGAGGCAGGTTGTCCTGCTGCGGGGGTGTGTTGAGACTATATTTGCCAGCAGGACATGTGTGTGTGGGACCGCATGTTTGGGCTTTCCCCATCGTGTTCCAGGTCTGGGTGTTGACCCCGGTGGGCCCCCTTGTGTGGCGGAATATCCCCGCGGTCCTGTGGTTGGGGTTAGTCCCACATCGCCTGCAGACTTCTCCACTTTGTGTTCATGTACCCCGCCACCCTTCATCTCAACACCTGGGTTTTGAGATGAACTAATGGGTTGGCGGGTTCTAACAATGCTGCCAAATTCTCTGGACTTTACTGAGGAGGCCAGCCAGCACCATTTTGGGGCAGAAGGAACCAAGACCAAGTGGCCTCCACCTCTTTTCCAATCCTCACACCTCTTTTCTCTCCTAAAATTCCCATTTTACCCGCATGCATGTGTCCCTCTATTCAAAACCAGGGGGTAGGGGTGGTCTTTGTCCACTTGGGCTGGCCATGGACCAAGTTTGGTGGGCTTGGCCCAAGGGGAGTGGGCTTAGCCCTCATTTTCTCCTTTAGGTCACTTAGGTTGACAAGGTTGACTTGAGTTGACTTGGTCAACCTTGTTGAGTGGGCTGACCCCACTTTGTGGTCATGGGTCTAATGGCACCACCCAACTTGGGTTGGGTCAATGTGGTGCCCTACTTGGGCTAATTGGGCCTATAGGTATAGGTTTGACCAAATTAGGGACATGGTTGACTTTGGTCAACTAGGGTCAAATGGTTGACCTAATGACATGTCATAGGGTCCACTTAGATTATTTTAGGGTTAGGGCAATGTGGTGTGGTCATGGTGTGGCTAGGGTTCCTATTTAGGCTAGTTTGACCTAGTTTAACTTTGGCCCCTTAGTGGGCCCACATGGCTACAACCCACTACTTAGGGTCAAACCTAGCTAAATTCTCTATCACCTACCCCATGCCTAACCCAATCTAAGTTGAGGGTGTCTAGAAGTAACATGGGATGTTACCAATCCAAATAAACAAGAAAATAATTTCGTCCCCGAAATTCAAGTTCGGGTCTACGGGGTTCTATCTGTAACAGTTTAAGTAAATTCAAAACATAATTTGCAGCATACCTGAAGTAAACAGCTATGGGTGTCGTTCCATCATTAGATCCCTCGGCTCCTAGGTGTGCTCCTCCTGTCCATGATTGGACCACAACACCTTCACAAGAGGACCTTCTTCTTCCGCAACACACGGACATCTGTATCATCAATCCGAATCGGCTCCAATCTGACGGATCTGTCTGGCACTATCGGACCGGCTGTAGTAGTAACATGCTGCTCCGGCCATAGGATATCTCTTTGCAAGGAAGAGACATGGAAGACATCGTGTAGGGTACCCAACTCCGGTGGCAGCTGCAGTTAGTAAGCTAAGGGGCCGATCCGCTCCAGGATCAAGTATGGCCCCATGTATCGAGGACTGAGCTTCTTGTGCCTCCGCACACGAGAGACATCGTGTACCGGACGTATCTTCAAGAAAACCTTGTCTCCAACCTGGAACTCCACCTTCTGGTGTCGAGCATCATAATACTTCGCCTGTCTACTCTGGGCCTCTAGCAGCCGATCCCTGATCAAATGAACCTGAGCCTCCGTATCCTTCACATAATCAGAACCAAAAGCCTTGGTATCCACATCCTGAACCCATGACAGCGGTGTCCGGCACTTCCTCCCGTAAAGTGCCTCATATGGATCCATCCTGATGTTAGCCTGGTGGCTGTTATTGTAGGAGAACTCGATCAATGGTAGCAGCCTCTCCCAAGGCTTCCCCGTATCCAATATGCATAGGCGGAGTAGACCCTCCATGGTCCGGATGGTCCGCTCGGTCTGTCTGTCGGTCTGCGGGTGGAAGGTAGTACTAAAAGTGAGCCGAGAGCCCAATTAAGCATGCACATCCCTCCACTCTCTCGAAGTGAACCGACCATCGCGGTCCGAAACAATCGTCCTGGGGATGCCATGGTATCTGACAAACTGCTCCACGAATAATCTAACTAAAACTGCAACTGGAGCATCCTTTCTGACTGGAATAAAGTGCACCACCTTGGTCAGTCTGTCTGATATGACCCATATAGAATCATGCCCAGTGTGGGAGCGAGGTAGTCCATGCACAAAATCCATAGCAATGTCCTCGAACTTCCACTCTAGTACTGGCAATGGCTGTAATAAACCTCCCGGGTTCTTGCATTCCGCCTTAACGTGCTGGCACGTCTCACAATGTGTCATAAAGTCGGTGTTCTCCCTCTTCATCCCAGGCCAATACATAGTCTTCCGTAAATCTTCCCACATCTTGGTGATGTCGGGATGCACTGAATATCTGGAGCAATGTGCCTCTCTAAGTATATCATCCCGGATACCGCCCCCTGCTGGTATATAAATGCGTCCATGGAATCGAAGGAGATCATCCTGCAGCGTGTAATCCTCAACCTTGCCCGTTTCCAGGGCACTGAAAATCAGCTCCAATGTAGCATGTAGCCTCTGATGCGCCATAATGCACTCCCGAATGTCATCATCACTGATCAAAGAGCTCAGGTACTCTCGGTATCCAACTGGTTCGGCCTCAGAAACCATAGTAATATGCATGTCGTCCATCACCTGTATCAGCTCCGTAGCCATCACCCGGGGCTCCGGTCCAGAGGTGCCGGCCCTCCTGCTCAATGCATCTGCTACTGTGTTTGCCTTCCTCGGGTGGTAGTGAATCTGGTAATCATAGTCACAGATAAACTCTAGCCATCTCCTCTATCGCAGGTTTAGGTCCTTCTGCGTATCGATGTACTTGAGATTCTTGTGATCTGAGAAAATATCACAATGAATCCCATACAGATAGTGCCGTCATATCTTTAATGCGAATACAACAGCCCCGAGCTCCAAATCATGTACCAGATAGTTATGCTTGTGCTTCTTCAACTGACTCGAAGAATAAGCGATAACATGTCCATGCTGCATCAGTACAACACCCATCCATGCGTATGAGTTAGATGTGTAAATCTGAAATCCCTCACTCCTAGATGGGAGTGCAAGGATAGGGGATGAGGTAAGTCGGTCCTTCAACTCCTGAAATGCTGTCTCGCACTGCTCTGTCTGATAAAACTCTACATCTTTCCTCGTCAAGGTTGTGACGAGGAGTGCTATCCTCGAGAACCCCTCCACGAACTTACGATAGTAACCTGCTAATCCCAAGAAACTGCAAATGTCGGACGCTGTCTTCGGCAGTGGCCAATCTCTCACTGTCTCTATCTTGGCTAGATCCACTGCCAATCCAGCTCCACTGATCGTATGCCCCAAGAAGGCCACCTCTTGTAACAAAAACTGGTACTTTGAAAACTTTGCATACATCTGGGACTCCCTTAGACTCTGCAAAACCTGTGTCAAATACTCTGTATGATCCTCCTGAGTCCGGGAATAGATCAGAATATCGTCGATGAATACAATGACGAAGCGATCCAAGAAGGGCTCGAATACACGGTTCATTAGACTTATGAACGCGGCAGCGGCATTCGTAAGCCCAAAAGGCATCACCGTGAACTCGTATAACCCGTATCGTGAGCTGAAATCCATCTTCGGGATGTCTTCCTCTCGGATACGCAGCTGATAGTAACCGGATCTCAAATCCAGCTTAGAGAACCAGAAGGCTCCCTGAAGCTGATCAAATAACTCGTCTATCCGAGGCAGTGGATAGGTATTACGGACCGTCAACCGGTTCAGCTCCCTGTAATCTATGCACAGCCGCAATGATCCGTCTTTCTTCTTCACAAAGAGAACTGGTGCTCCCCACGGTGATGAGCTCGGCCGCACAAATCCCGATTCCACAAGCTCCTGAAGCTGAGTCCTGAATTCTGCCAACTCTCTGGGAGCCATCCTTTAAGGTTACCGGGACACTGGCCTCGCCCCCGGCACCAACTGAATCCTGAAATCCAAGTCCCGAGCCGGTGGTAGTCCGGGCAATTTCTCCGGCAATACATCAGAGAAATCCCGAACCACCGGGATATCAGCTATAAAACTCTCCACTGCCACCATCTCGAAGCAGATGAGGTACACCTCTTCCCCCTACTCATAGGCCTTGACAGCCTGTACAGAAGATAATGATAGATGGGGAATAGGTCGGATACCTTCAATAGTAACGTAGGAGTCTCCATGCCTGAGAGTGATCCTCTTAGACAGATAGTTGATCTGGGCGTAGTTCTAATGAAGCCAAGTCATGCCCAAAATCAAATCAAAGTTCGTCAATCTCAAGACTGCTGCCGGAGCTTCGAATGTCTTGCCCCCTATATCGGCCTCCATGTTGCAGCTATCCATGGTCCGTATCTCCGAGCCGTCAGGAAGATGCACCCTCATCTCTATGCCAGGTAATCTCTCCACACCCTCTAGTCCTTCAATAAAAGTGTCCGACACGAATGAGTGGGAAGCACCCGTGTCAAAGAGGGTATGTGCGGGCTTGTCGCTGATCATAACTACGCCTGAGATTTATTTGAGGTATAATGGATGTTATTTCTATGGTTTTCAAGGCACTACTAAGGTTGAAATTTATAAATTAAAATAATTTAAGTACCTGTAATCACATCCTCAGGGTTCCTCTGCTCCGTGAGGTCCAATGTGTATATCTGCTCCTGGTTACAACCTCGGCCATGATATCACCGGCCTCGGCCTCGGCCTCAGCCCTGTTGTACTGGGGCCACTGGAGGTCGAGGAGGAGGAGTTTGATGGAATCGATGCGGACACTCTGACCTAATGTGCCCGGGCTGGCGGCATCCGTAACAAACCACCGGCCGATGTCCATGGTCATCCTGCATCCTCGGAACATGCACCTGTAGAGGTGGGGGAGCTAATGCTGGAGGAGGCCCCTGCTCCTGCCTGAAGTTGGGACGACGACGTCCCCCACCCCTCTTGTATCCAATAGTCCTGCCTTTCTGAGAGCCCCTGCTGCTCTCTCCTGATGACGACCCATCGTACGATCTTTTTCCTCTGCCTTGCACCATCAGCTGGTTGGCCTCCAGCTTCTTTGCCATCTCGATAATTTGGGCAGACGTGCCATGAGAAATGAACAATAAAGCCTGCCTCAAATCATTCCTGAGGCCCTGGTAGAACCTCTTGGCATACCTCCTGTCGTCCGTGTCATGTGTCCCTGCGAACTTGGCAAGGTAGGAGAACTCCCTCTGGTACTCAATCACCGATCTGCTCCCCTGCCTGAGGTTCAGAAAGCTCTCCTCCAAAGCATCTCTGTCTGTAGTAGATACGAAGTGATCCAAAAAATACATCGCCAAACACATCCCAAGATATGTCTGACAGCTCCCAGTCCGCATATTTAGACTCCCGCACTGACTTCCACCATATCTTCGCATGAGCTTCTAGTACAGAGGTGGCTAGAGGTACCGCCTGGCCGACCGGGCTACTGATGCCTGCCAATATCTCATGTATGGCCTCCATCCATTCCTCCGTCTTTACAGCATCCTCTGTCCCACGGTACATCGGTGGGGACAGGCTCTTGAAGGCACTCAGCCAGCTTGACCCCGGATTTGGCGTCGGAGCTGGGACTTGCTGGGCTTTGAAGGCTTCCAGGATTGCCGTCAAAGTCTGATCCATCTCCGTTTGTAGAAATGGAGTGGCAGCTGGAGGAGGAGGAACCACATTTTGCGGCGCGGCGACCTGTGGAGGTTGCATAAAGGTAAACTTAAAACAGAACTGGCTTAACTCATTGTACTAAATGGAATGTTTTATGTGACTTTTTACACATGGGCACACCACTTCTTCCGCTGCATAGTTTGTCCGCAAACTAATGCTCGCGCGGGGTGGTCCAGTGTTGTGGACTTCTTTCTCATATGATCGTTCGGTCAAGTGATACCAGTTCTATACTAACAGGTGTAAACAGGTGGCAGTGACACTATACTAACAAGTATATGAGGAGTAGTTCTACTCTATCAGTTCTATGTAAGAGTACAAGTGCAGTAAGTAAAGTATAAAGAACTGAAAGTAAGTGCAGGAAAGTAAAACTATGCTACCGCTACTCTACCATCACAAATCGTACCTTAACTTATAAAAATGCCCATACAAATTTATAAGTTAAGGTTTCCAGGAAGTTTAACTTATCATATAAAAGAGCCCATGCTAATTTATAGGATAAGGATCTATGAAGCATATGACCTAATATAAATGAATGTTTATGATGCAAATTATGCACAAGCAAGTGCAACTCACACACAACGACTCTGTGATCACAGACCTTTAGTTCCCACTTTTTGAGAGCTAGCTTCACTCTCGGGTACCACCGCTGTGGCTACGGCAGCAGCGGAGCAGGCATCTCCACTTCTAGGCCGGTATGCACACTACCAAACCTTAGACCCCTCTTATACGCCTCTATACACGTCCAAGGTGCACTCTAGAGTCTATGCGTACGTACTTTGCTGACAACCCGTCAGTCTTGTTGGGTCGGGTGTGCGTTATCAGGGGTCATCCTCCAGACCATAGTGTAAAACAACCCACTGGCCCCTCAAATCCTCACACCCGCCTGGTGCACCGTATTGCCGTCGGTGTGACGAACGGCCAGTACCGCATGCCCCACCACTAAATTTATGCACATGCAAGTATTTCATCCTGAGCCTTCAGCGCGCAGGACCAACCTGTCCTGAATCCCTCAAACCCTACACATGTGAGCATTTATCACAATCCCTCCAACCCTACATGGGTGAGAACACACAATAGTGCCTTTATTCCAAATCCCTCAAACCCGTCACGTGCGAGAATGAACAACAATGTCCTAACCTATTAGACTACTCTTGTCTACGGATTATTATACTTAGTGATTTAAGATTAATATCAGGACTGCCCAGGGTATACCCGGTGAAGGGCTCTCGGGGGCACTAAAAACTACGATGGGATTACGCCCAAAGCTCCCTTTCTCAAGGATATTTACTTTAGTTGATGGCTACCCAAAATTCACACCCAGCTGTCGTTATTACTTTTGAGTGATCCTAATAACTTAAGATGTTCTCAGAAGGGCGACGGTCTTCCGCCGGCCTGCACTCTAGTTGCTATCCGAGGGCTTTCACTTTACTCTCGTCACTAAGATAACTCTACCCACCAGGGTCATATTCCAATTGAAGTCTCTAGCTCATTTATTAATCTATCCCCCGGTGGTCCTTATAATATGACCAACTTACACTATGCGCAACCCATGACCTAATACCACCCCAAAATGGAACTTCCAATTCCTCAGGCCACCTGCCCCTAATTATTTATCTTAGGATGGTATGGACTAATGAAGTGAGCCAATTGATTTTCGTAATTTTCTTAAGTCATTCAAGGCTCTAATTAAATCATTTAATTAATCCCCTAGGTCATTTAATACATGAAGTATCACAAATTATAATCCACTGACATAAGGAATTTTACCTGAGTTATATCTTAGTGCAATATTGCTGTCTACCAAAATTTATAATTTTCCTTTGATTATTTCTATTTATTCCTTAATTAATACAAAATTCATACAATTGTCATTTTCCAAATGAAGTATAAGGAATACATTACTAAAACTTCTAGGAAACTTACAGAGCATATATATCATGGATTTAAGGCTAATGGTAGAGTTGCATCAACATCTACAATGTAATGGCCTACAAATTTCAATTCTTAATAATTTACCAAAATGCCATTATAAGGTTTTAAACATTACTGATAATCCAAAAATGCTAATAAAATTATACAAGGTTATACATACTTAGGTATATCATCAAATAATTTTCCAAAATTTTCTACTAAGTATTTTCACCAATTTGCTAATTAAGTAAAATGAGGGTAAAAGGGTAATTTCCACATAACTCCAATCACAATTCTTCAAACAGAGACATAAAAATTTTCAGGAGTTATATCTAACATAATATTGATCTTGACAAAAATTGTGGATTTTATCGCAATGATAAGCCTATTTTTACATTTATTTTTCAAAAGTTCTAATATTCCAAAAATTCCAAATAATGGGATTTTTGCTTCCAAAAATCTCATTATTACCATGTGGGGTATAAGTCACCCTAATGAGCCTCTAAATTCAATATCATGATTTTTGGATTTTCCAAATAGGCTTAATACACAATATTTCAAAATTGGCTATTTGCACCCCAAGCCTATATATAATCAACACATGCAAGTGAGTTTACCCAATATGCATTGGTCCAAATGTGCTAAAATTATTACCATGCACATGTATAGTCCCCAAGGACATGCCACCAAAATTTGGGGCCATTTGGAGCCATAACCCTCCAAATATTTCATTTATTTAATTTTGAGTATTATCAATAAAACAATATAAAACGTTTTCCCAAAAATTCTCAATTTTTGGCAGGGGATAAATATGCCCTAAACCTACATGCACCCAAAATTTGGGGTGATGATGATTACTGGTTTGGCTTGGGCATTGGTTTTAATTTCTGCCCTAGCCTAGGACCAGTCCTAGGAAAACTGACCTACAGGGCAGTATACTGCTCCAAATTACATGATTATGGTGGCAAATTAAAGTTAAGAGGTTAATGAAATAGTGTGACAAATATATGAAATACTATAGTTTTTATTTTGATTTAATTTATCTGATGAGCACGAATTGATGAACTGTAAATATGCGTATTTTTATGCACATTAATTTAGTCATTTTCATTTATTTTCGTCGTTTTTACTTATTTTTGTTCAATAAAATATTCCTATTCTTGTAAATTTTCTCCTAACTTGTTTTATTTGATTTTTCAGAAAAATTTCAAAATCTGCCAAAATTTGGGAAGTACACGCCCGTGACACATGGGTCACGCCCGTGACCGAGCCGTGACTGTGCATTTCCCGTGAAATCGGAAAATTTCTGAAGAAAAGGCTTGACACGCCTGGCAACACGCCCGTGTCACCCGACACGGGGCGTGACCCAAGCCCGTGTCCTCTCCTCTCGACGAATTCCGCTCGACGATCGTCGAGTGTCGACACCAACTGTCACGCCCAGTGTCACGCCCGTGACCTGGGGCGTGACCCAATTTCAGCTCAACGATTTCGACTCGACACTTTCCGCTCGACATTCGTCGAGTGTCGACCCCAACTGTCACGCCCATAGTCACGCCCGTGACATGGGGCGTGACCTTTCCAGCTGGCCCGACAAGATGCTGCCGAAGACATTTGACGCAACCCGCGCCCGGTTCTACCTCCCCGACACGCCCATAGTCACGCCCGTGACCTAGGGCATGACTGCTGCGAACTCAGCCCGAAGTCAACTTTGCTGTCCAATCGCCAGCCGCCTTCATGAATAGTACTGTCACGCCCCCCCTACACGCCCGTGACCGAGGGCGTGTACTTAGAAATTTTTTCCTATAAATAGCCCAGTTCTGTAAGGTCCAAGGGTTCAGATTTTTGGGCCAAGTTAGTGTCTTTTTGTGGGCTGCATCCGTGATTTTCAAGGCTATGTAAGGAGATTTCTCCCTTTTTATTTCATTTCTTGTTTTGTCTTAGTTTTAGCACTTGTAATAGCTTGTAATAGTTTCATTTTGATCAAATAAAATGTTAAATTTTCTCTTCATATATGGCTTTGGAATGAACACTTGTGCCCACTTTTCCTTCTCCTTTTTATTCTTAGTTTCACCTTTGTTCTTCATTTATGAAAAGTGTGTGTGTGTGTATGAGTGTAATTTGCTTACTTTACATTTTTTTTACTTGTTTTCATGCTTAGGAATGTTAGGTTTTCCTCTTTACATGCCTTTGATTTTTTCAAGTTAGGTTTTGTTTGAAAATGATGAAATGATGAATTAGGTTTTTCTTTTTTTTTTCTTGTCTTCTTCAACATCTTCACTCTTATGAGTGTGTAAAAGAGTTACTAAAGTTCCTTTTGTTTTTTTTACTTAGCTTTATTTTAGGATGAAAACTTTTTTTCTTCTTTCTCTTTTATTTCAACTTTTTTAGCTCTTTTATGAAATCCTAGGAATGAAAATGTTGAAATTTTTATTTTCCAAAAACTTTGGTTTTTAATTTATTTTGAAAAACTTTTATCTTCTAAAAATTGAAATTTCTTCTTTTTATTTGTTTTTGGCAAAACCTAAGCATGAAAAAGTATAAGTTTTAATTTTTAGGTAACTTTGATTTTTCATGAAAAGTGTGTGTGAGTGTAGGTGTATTAACTTTTATGCTTTGATTTAAATTGTGTAGAGTGTGTGAGTGTAGGTGTATAATTTTCATGCTTTGTTTTAATGCTTTCTTTTAATGCTTTGTTCAATTATGTAGAGTGTGTGAGTGTAGGTGTATAATTTTATTGCTTTCTTGAATTTCATATGGAGTGTGTGTGTTCGTGTGCATTTATTTCCGCCTACTCGTTAAGAGTTAAATGGCGCATCGTTTTCATTTTCAGTCCTACTCGTTTGAGTAGGACTTGTAATTTTTCTTTCTTTATTTTTCCGCCTACTCACTTGAGTTTAAATGGCCGGACTTTATTTCAGTCCTACTCGTTTGAGTAGGACTTGCAATTTTACTTTCTTTATTTTTTCCGCCTACTCACTTGAGTTAAATGGCCGGACTTTTTAGCCCTGTAATCGCATTTATTTTCTCCTACACATTTGAGTAGGACTCGCTTTCATTTCAGTCCTACTCGTTTGAGTAGGACTTGCAATTTTCAGCCTTTATTTACCGCCCCCACTCGTTTGAGTGGGACTCGCAAATTTAAATTATGCAAATTTCATTCATGTGTAACTTAGTTTCTGTTTAATTTATAATTTGGAGTGTGCGTGAGTTCTCGTTTAGTTAACTTTTTAGCCTTCTAAATGTTGTTATTTTTCTTGTGTCCCCTTCTTATAAACGTTTAGTGTTTAATTTCGAACTCGCGCCTCACTAAATTATAAGCCGTCCCCATACCGATGTGTGGCTAATCGCTATTAGCCTCGGCATCGAAGAGCTTTGGGACATTTAAAATGATTTATAATAATTGAAGCTCTTTATTTTCATTTTAATTTAAGCACTTAGGGTTTGCCCCGGGCTTACGACGCGTAGGACCACATAATCGATGTGTGGGCTCTATTTCCGTAGTCCATATGCTAGCTAGCCGAGAGGCCGTGCATATGGACCGATCACCCCTGGGTAAATAGAGTTGCGTGCATACCCTCGAGAGAGGACTAGCGTAATTCTACCGGATTGGGTCCCCCACCCAATAGCGGGGTTCTTAGCGTAAAGCGGGCGTTAAGAGGAATCCTTCGTCGGACTAACGTTCGGTCGAATAGTCTTAACGTTTAGGTGAGCGATATCCCTATAGCTAGGTGAGCTCACATTTGTGGAACCTCCACGGCCAAGTTGCCTTATTATTAATTTGAAAACTAAGTCTTTTTATTATTAAAAATTGTTTTAGTCTTAATCCGATTCGATGCCGAGCGTTAACCCTTCATCGAATATTTTCTAAATCGTTTTTTTTCGCTCCTTTGCTTTTCCGTCTTTTATTAAGTAACAAAAAAATCCATCTTTCTTTCAGTAAAATAATAGTCCTCCCGGAGGAGTAAGAATAGTCAACGCGACCCCGAGAACAATACGACCTCGGTATTCCCCCGAATATCGAGTACTACTTGCGATAGGTGCACTTGCCTACCCGAGCAAGCCCGCGGCGATCGACTCACCGAACCAACCACAGTAAGAGTCTGTTCGCGGGCACATCAAGTTTTTGGCACATCAAGTTTTTGGAACCGTACTCGTCTCCCACCCGGACAAAGGTTCTTTTAAAGTAAACGGTCATCGGTTAAAGTCTTATATCGCGGGCGACCCAGTGATCGGTTTTAGCGAAACCACAACTTTCCTCCACATTATAAACCCGCCAAAATAGTCAAGCTACACGACTATAAACAAAGCGCTCCTGGGAGGCACCCCTCGCTTATCTTTTTCGCTCTTTCCTTATTATCTTTGTTATTTTTTTTTCTAATAAACGCAGGGTTTCTGATCGGCCTCCCCCTCCGCGTTTCAGGGAAGCTTCTACCCCCTTCCCTTTCTTTTCTTTGTACATATTGTCTTTCCTTTCTGTTCCGCATACTTACGATACAACATTGGGGACAATGTTGGACTTAAGTATGGGGGTATTTTCGTGCTTTACTTTCTGCACTTCAATTTTTCTGCATCTCAAAAAAAAAAAAAATACAAAAAAATACATATAACAACAAAACAAAAACAAAAAAATTAAAAAACATCTTAAAATGAAAAAAAAAATTAAATGAAAAAACAAAAAAAAATTTTAAATGAAAAAAAACAAAAATCCAAAAAAATTTTGTTTTGTTCTCTTTCTCTTTTCCAAAAACTCAAAAAAAAAAACAAAACAAAAAATTATTTTGTTTAGTTTCACTTTGTATATATATTTTTTTTATTTTTTTTTCTCTCCCCCTTCCTCATTCTTGTACAAACCTTTTTCTTTTTCTCCCTTATGTTTGTACATATTATGAAAATTCTCTTAAAAAAATACAAAAAGAAAAGATAATAGTTCAAAAAATTTTCAAAAAAATTGAGAAAAACAAAAATACAAAAAAAGATAATAAATGAAAAACAAACAAAAAAAATGATAATAAAACTATAAAAATAATTAAAAAAAAAATGTTTTGAAATAAATAAATTAAAAATTCCATACTTAACTTTTCTGCTATCCAAAAATTCTGTTCTGAGTTTATTTATATGTGAATACTATTAATTCTCTGTTTGCAACCCGTTTGTTAATTATTGATTGAAACATTTAAATAGCCGGGGTTAAGTTTTAAAGAATTCTTTATGCTTTGTTAAAACTAGCGGACTCGTTTTAGGCACTACTTCTAATTTTTCATTAATAGGAGCACGTATATTATGTTAGGAAATAACGATTATAGAATTCAATTATACTTACCTTTAGCTTTCTGAAAAAAAATTAGAACGTACAAATTATTAAGGTTGCTCTCAAAAATTTTTAGGATTACAATCTAGTTTTCCTTTCTCCCCTTACTTTTCATGACCTACTTGGCATGAAAAATTTTATCCTTAAAAGATCTTATGTCAATGGGAACAAGATTTCGTTTCGTAAACATAGGCACCCAATAATTTTAAAAGATTATATAAGGAGTAAGAGGATAAAATTCATTACTCCTACAAATATACATTGGGTTAATTTTTCTTATGAAGTTGAAAAACAAAAATCATATTAGGAAAATAAGATTTCGTTTTCCTAATAATCCAAAAGAAAAAGAAAATGGAGGTTCGAGAAAAAATTACCTCACCTCAAATATCAAAACCCTCTTCATAAACCACACTACCCCCTTAGCCAATTACACAATTCTAGAATTAATTCAAAAATCTTTTTGAGAGCATAATTAGTAAATTATATTATTTCCGGTAGCACTCGTATAAGCTAGAGTTCTTATAATTCCAAACTATTTTCGTTAATCTAACCATTACAAATGTTGCCTTCTATTTGATTACATCAAGAAGTCTTTTGGCCAAAACTTTTGCGCTATTTAAATCATCTACATAATTTTAGGACTTAACTCTTACACCCCGTATATTTATTTCGATCTCTCTTATAATTGATTAAGCGATAGCCAAAACTTAGAGTTTTTTTTATTCCTTATAGATTCACCTCAAACTTTTGGTCTGGAATAGCAAAAGCCTAAGTATGGGGGTATTTGATGAACTGTAAATATGCGTATTTTTATGCACATTAATTTAGTCATTTTCATTTATTTTCGTCGTTTTTACTTATTTTTGTTCAATAAAATGTTCCTATTCTTGTAAATTTTCTCCTAACTTGTTTTATTTGATTTTTCAGAAAAATTTCAAAATCTGCCAAAATTTGGGAAGTACACGCCCGTGACACATGGGTCACGCCCGTGACCGAGCCGTGACTGTGCATTTCCCGTGAAATCGGAAAATTTCTGAAGAAAAGGCTTGACACGCCTGGCGACACGCCCGTGTCACCCGACACGGGGCGTGACCCAAGCCCGTGTCCTCTCCTCTCGACGAATTCCGCTCGACGATCGTCGAGTGTCGACACCAACTGTCACGCCCAGTGTCACGCCCGTGACCTGGGGCGTGACCCAATTTCAGCTCAACGATTTCGACTCGACACTTTCCGCTCGACATTCGTCGAGTGTCGACCCCAACTGTCACGCCCATAGTCACGCCCGTGACATGGGGCGTGACCTTTCCAGCTGGCCCGACAAGATGCTGCCGAAGACATTTGACGCAACCCGCGCCCGGTTCTACCTCCCCGACACGCCCATAGTCACGCCCGTGACCTAGGGCGTGACTGCTGCGAACTCAGCCCGAAGTCAACTTTGCTGTCCAATCGCCAGCCGCCTTCATGAATAGTACTGTCACGCCCCCCCTACACGCCCGTGACCGAGGGCGTGTACTTAGAAATTTTTTCCTATAAATAGCCCAGTTCTGTAAGGTCCAAGGGTTCAGATTTTTGGGCCAAGTTAGTGTCTTTTTGTGGGCTGCATCCGTGATTTTCAAGGCTATGTAAGGAGATTTCTCCCTTTTTTATTTCATTTCTTGTTTTGTCTTAGTTTTAGCACTTGTAATAGCTTGTAATAGTTTCATTTTGATCAAATAAAATGTTAAATTTTCTCTTCATATATGGCTTTGGAATGAACACTTGTGCCCACTTTTCCTTCTCCTTTTTATTCTTAGTTTCACCTTTGTTCTTCATTTATGAAAAGTGTGTGTGTGTGTATGAGTGTAATTTGCTTACTTTACATTTTTTTTACTTGTTTTCATGCTTAGGAATGTTAGGTTTTCCTCTTTACATGCCTTTGATTTTTTCAAGTTAGGTTTTGTTTGAAAATGATGAAATGATGAATTAGGTTTTTCTTTTTTTTTCTTGTCTTCTTCAACATCTTCACTCTTATGAGTGTGTAAAAGAGTTACTAAAGTTCCTTTTGTTTTTTTTACTTAGCTTTATTTTAGGATGAAAACTTTTTTTCTTCTTTCTCTTTTATTTCAACTTTTTTAGCTCTTTTATGAAATCCTAGGAATGAAAATGTTGAAATTTTTATTTTCCAAAAACTTTGGTTTTTAATTTATTTTGAAAAACTTTTATCTTCTAAAAATTGAAATTTCTTCTTTTTATTTGTTTTTGGCAAAACCTAAGCATGAAAAAGTATAAGTTTTAATTTTTAGGTAACTTTGATTTTTCATGAAAAGTGTGTGTGAGTGTAGGTGTATTAACTTTTATGCTTTGATTTAAATTGTGTAGAGTGTGTGAGTGTAGGTGTATAATTTTCATGCTTTGTTTTAATGCTTTCTTTTAATGCTTTGTTCAATTATGTAGAGTGTGTGAGTGTAGGTGTATAATTTTATTGCTTTCTTGAATTTCATATGGAGTGTGTGTGTTCGTGTGCATTTATTTCCGCCTACTCGTTAAGAGTTAAATGGCGCATCGTTTTCATTTTCAGTCCTACTCGTTTGAGTAGGACTTGTAATTTTTCTTTCTTTATTTTTCCGCCTACTCACTTGAGTTTAAATGGCCGGACTTTATTTCAGTCCTACTCGTTTGAGTAGGACTTGCAATTTTACTTTCTTTATTTTTTCCGCCTACTCACTTGAGTTAAATGGCCGGACTTTTTAGCCCTGTAATCGCATTTATTTTCTCCTACTCATTTTAGTAGGACTCGCTTTCATTTCAGTCCTACTCGTTTGAGTAGGACTTGCAATTTTCAGCCTTTATTTACCGCCCCCACTCGTTTGAGTGGGACTCGCAAATTTAAATTATGCAAATTTCATTCATGTGTAACTTAGTTTCTGTTTAATTTATAATTTGGAGTGTGCGTGAGTTCTCGTTTAGTTAACTTTTTAGCTTTCTAAATGTTGTTATTTTTCTTGTGTCCCCTTCTTATAAACGTTTAGTGTTTAATTTCGAACTCGCGCCTCACTAAATTATAAGTCGTCCCCATACCGATGTGTGGCTAATCGCTATTAGCCTCGGCATCGAAGAGCTTTGGGACATTTAAAATGATTTATAATAATTGAAGCTCTTTATTTTCATTTTAATTTAAGCACTTAGGGTTTGCCCCGGGTTTACGACGCGTAGGACCACATAATCGATGTGTGGGCTCTATTTCCGTAGTCCATATGCTAGCTAGCCGAGAGGCCGTGCATATGGACCGATCACCCCTGGGTAAATAGAGTTGCGTGCATACCCTCGAGAGAGGACTAGCGTAATTCTACCGGATTGGGTCCCCCACCCAATAGCGGGGTTCTTAGCGTAAAGCGGGCGTTAAGAGGAATCCTTCGTCGGACTAACGTTCGGTCGAATAGTCTTAACGTTTAGGTGAGCGATATCCCTATAGCTAGGTGAGCTCACATTTGTGGAACCTCCACGGCCAAGTTGCCTTATTATTAATTTGAAAACTAAGTCTTTTTATTATTAAAAATTGTTTTAGTCTTAATCCGATTCGATGCCGAGCGTTAACCCTTCATCGAATATTTTCTAAATCGTTTTTTTTCGCTCCTTTGCTTTTCCGTCTTTTATTAAGTAACAAAAAAATCCATCTTTCTTTCAGTAAAATAATAGTCCTCCCGGAGGAGTAAGAATAGTCAACGCGACCCCGAGAACAATACGACCTCGGTATTCCCCCGAATATCGAGTACTACTTGCGATAGGTGCACTTGCCTACCCGAGCAAGCCCGCGGCGATCGACTCACCGAACCAACCACAGTAAGAGTCTGTTCGCGGGCACATCACGAATCCTAAAGCATAATAGACGGGATCGGTTCATCATCCCCAAACAGCCAATGACCCAGATTGATTCTGGTTGGGCCACCTTTGCTGGCTATTTCCGGCCAGCTGAGCCGCCACCACCGCTGGCGGATGTCGCCACCACCTTCACTGAGGTGGTGGCTAGCGGTTTCCGGCGATGAGGCCACCGGAATTGGCTCCTCCGGCGAACCCGGGCAAGAAGTAAAACTCGGAAAAATTGCCATTTCCAAACATGGTATCGGGCTCAATTGAGCCTGATGTCTCTCCCTAAAGATCTAGAAAGCTAGTACGAGTAAAGGGGAGGCAAAACGGACCCGAATGGCAGCACGGCAGCGAGGTTGGCGACGGTTGGCCATGGTTGAGCTGCTCCGGCGATCTCCTGCACAAAATCCCAATTCTCCACGAAAAGCTTTGCTCCAGGACTCGTTCTCCACTCGATTCCACCCTCTGAAGCTGATGGTGTGGTCGGTTTGAGCTGGAAGTGGCTGTATAGGGAGATACAACCAAGGTGAGCTCGGTTTGGGGCTTTGGAGGATTCACCCTTGGTGCCAAGTGGCCACCATGCTGCCAAATTCTTTGGACTTTACTAAGGAGGCCAGCCAGCACCATTTTGGGGCAGAAGGAACCAAGGCCAAGTGGCCTCCACCTCTTTTTCTCTTCTCACACCTCTCCTCTCTCCAAAAATTCCCATTTTACTCTCATGCATGTGTCCCTCTATTCAAACCAGAGGGTAGGGGTGGTCTTTGTCCACTTGGGCTGCCCATGGACCAAGTTTGGTGGGCTTGGCCCAAGGGGAGTGGGCTTAGCCCTCATTTTCTCCTTTAGGTCAATTAGGTTGACAAGGTTGACTTGAGTTGACTTGGTCAACCATGATGAGTGGGCTGACCCCAATTGGTGGTCATGGGTCTAATGACACCACCCAACTTGGGTTCGGTCAATGTGGTGCCCTACTTGGGCTAATTGGGCCTATAGGTATAGGTTTGACCAAATTAGGGCCATGGTTGACTTTGGTCAACTAGGGTCAAATGGTTGACCTAATGGCATGCCATAGGGTCCACTTAGATTATTTTAGGGTTAGGGAAATGTGGTGGGGTCATGGTGTGGCTAGAGTTCCTATTTAGGCTAGTTTGACCTAGTTTGACTTTGGCCCCTTAGTGGGCCCCACATGGCTACAACCCACTACTTAGGGTCAAACCTAGCTAAATTCCATATCACCCACCCCATGCCTAGCCCAATCTAAGTTGAGGGGGTCTAGAAGTAACATGGGATGTTACATGCACCTCCCCGGCTTCTTTGTCAGCTTCTGCCCCCCTCCCTCCGCATCATCCTCCTCTTAACTGTGACACATGTCAACTTGGCAAGCATCACCCCTCCTCCTTTCCACCAAAGCAAGATCGTGGTTCTACCCATCCGTTTGATCTTTTTCACTCCGACATCCGGGGTCCTGCTCCAACCCTTACCGTTGGTCGGGGTAGTTCTTATTTTGTTACTTTCATTGATGTCGGGGTATTTCTTATTTTGTTACGCGACCGCTCTGAACTTTTTGATGTATGGACATCTTTTTATCATTCAATTAAAACTCAATTTGATGTTTCCATTAAAATCTTACGCTCTGATAATGTAAAAGAGTATCTTAGTCTAGTTTTTTCCCTCTTTTTGTATGCAACATGGGATTGTTCAACAAACCATCTGCGTTTACACCTCCCAACAAAATGGAGTGGCGGAACTTAAAAACCGTCACCTCCTTGATGTTGCTCGCACTCTGCTAATATAAATGCATGTCCCTTGATCTTACTGGAGCTATGCTGTTCTCATCGCTTGTTATCTCATCAATCACATTCCATCTACCGTTCTACG
The DNA here is from genome assembly GCA_039583875.1 of Platanthera guangdongensis. Classification (NCBI taxonomy): domain Eukaryota; kingdom Viridiplantae; phylum Streptophyta; class Magnoliopsida; order Asparagales; family Orchidaceae; genus Platanthera; species Platanthera guangdongensis. The sequence goes on from CM077152.1 coordinate 144,756,139, forward strand.
TGGTCAAACCCCTTTCTCCATTCTCTATCCGGGCAAGGAACCCTTTCCACTCCCTCTATGTATCTTTGGATGCACAGCCTTTGTGCATGCTCCATCCGCCACCCGTGACAAACTCTCCCCTCGGCCTACTAAATGTGTATTTTGGGGCTATTCTATCACTCAGAAAGGCTACTGTTATTTTGACCCCATTCTTCGCAAGCTGTTCGTCTCCGCTGACGTTACCTTCTTCGAGAATACTCCTTATTTCACTGATGTCTCCTCTACTCTTCCTGTGTCTTCCAGTTTCACTCCTCTTCCCACTCTCCCAAACAGTGGTTTCCCTCCTCCCACTATCACATCCCCTCCTACCGAGGTCTTTCCTCTTCCACCATCTCCATCATCTTCTCCTCCATCTTCACCTCCGCACTCTCCCTCCTCTTCGCCGATGTCGCTCTCTCCTCTCGGGCCAGCTCTCTCCACAACACATGCTCCAAATACTGAGGATCCTGCTGACCTGGACCTCCCTATTGCCCTTATCAAAGGGGTTCGGGCTTGTATCCAGTGCCCGCTTGCTGCAGTTGTTTCCTATGATCGTCTCACCCTACTCACAGGAAGTTTGCGCTGGCTATCTCTTGCACTTCCACTCCCCGTTCCTATCAGGAGGCCCTTACCATTCTACATTGTAAGGTTGTCATGGATGAAAAGATTGCTACTCTCACTGAACGCGGTACCTGGACCATGGTTCCTCCTCCTTTCAGCATAGATGTTGTTGGCTGTCGCTGGGTCTTTGTGGTGAAATTCCTCCCCGATGACAGTGGGGATCATTACAAGGCTCGGCTTGTTGCCAAGGGCTTTACCCAGACTTATGGAGTTGACTATTTTGATACCTTCTCTCAAGTTGCTCGTCTCAGCACTATTAGAGACCTTCTATCTGTGGCCGTCAACAGGAATTGGCCCATTTCGTAGCTGGATGTCAAGAATGCTTTTCTTTATGGGGATCTTCAGGAAGATGTTTATATGGATAAACCTCCATGGTATGTTGCTCAGGGGGAGACACAGGTTTGCCGGCTTAAGAAGGCTATCTATAGCCTAAAACAAAGTCCCCGCGCTTGGTTTGACAAGTTTAGCGGGATTGTGGAGGTCGTAGGTTTTACGAGAAGTTCTGCTGATCACTCCTTATTCACTCGTAAAACTTCTCTGGGTCTAGTGGTGCTTGCGGTATATGTGGATGAAATTCTTCTTACTAGATATGACCAAGCTGGAATAATCTTGACAAAGAAGCATCTTCGGCAACACCTGGTTACAAAGGATATGGGCTCTCCAAAATACTTTTTGGGGATAGAAATTTCTCGGAAGCCCGATTCTCTTGTCCTCTCTCAACGGAAGTACGATCTTGACTTGTTAAAAGAGGCAGGGCTGACTGGGGCTAAACCTGCCCGATGTCCCATGGTGATTGGAGAAGATAAAATATGGATGGATGACTCTCCTCTTCTTTTTGATGCTACGAGGTACAGACATCTAGTTGGAAAACTTATATATCTCACGGTGACCAGACCTAACATTGCCTATGCTGTAGGCAAGGTTAGCCAGTTCATGCAAGCTCCTCGGGAGTGCCATCTACAATCTTCCCTGAGGATATTAGAGTATATCAAATCAGCTCCTGGGAAAGGACTTCTCTTTCAGAAGAATGGACATTTGAGGGTTGAAGCTTACTCCGATTCAAGATATGTCGATGACAAAGGAGACCACAAGTAAACGTCAGTTTTTTGCACCTTTGTGGGAGGGGGGGGGGGGGGGGGGGGGGGGGGGGGGGGGGGGGGGGGGGGGGGGGGGGGGGGGGGGGGAATCATGTAAGCTGGAAAAGCAAGAATTAGTCAGTCGTCTCCAGGTCCAGTGCTGAAGCAGAATATAGAAGTATGGCATCGACCATGTGTGAGTTGAAGTGGTTACGGGCTCCCATGCTTGACTTAGGCGAAATCTACAACTATCCTCTACCTATGTTTTTGTGACAACAAGGCCGCCACATACATCTCTAAAAATCCAGTCTTCCATGAGAGAACTAAGCACAACGAAGTTGACTGCCATTTTATTCGGGAAGAGATTCTGAAGGTACAAATTTGTACTCTGTTCGTCACCTCTGATAAAGAGTTGGCTGATATTTTCACCAATCCGATATCCGCATCTTTTCATCATATTTGCGACAAGCTGGGCATGATCGACATATATGCACCAGCTTGAGCGAGAGTATTGAAGAATAGAGATCGGACGGTCTGTCGGTTTGGTTCAGGCGGATTGCAGTCCGGGCGGTCTGCCAATCTCTCCCTGGCGACTTGGTGTCTGGGCGGTTTGGCGGTCTCTATGGCAGCTTGGTGTCATCCTCTAATGGTTGTCGGGCGGTTTGTCCATGCACCAAACCGCGCGGATTGTCGGCTTGTAGTTAGATTAAACCGCTTGTACATATAATTTTTTAGTCCTACATTGTTCAATTGTAATCTCTCTCATCTCCTCCATTCTATAAAAGGGAGGCAATACAATGTAATATACACCTTTTTTTGAATAATAAAGATTTCAGTTATTCAAATTTCCGGACTCTCTTTTTTTGTTCGCACATTATAGTTATCAACATAAGATCAGTATATAATTTTATTGTATCTACTTATAGATCAGATAGACTCATGCATGCTACATAATGACAATGAATGATGGTTGACAAAAAAATAAATTTCTTTCATATAGGCTCTACAAATCTCTATGTTTCATTCCACAGGGGCACAAGTTGCGGTGTAAAAATTTCATAACATGTGCGATGATCATTTAAATAATCACCTAAAGTGTTAGCACATATGACGATAAAATAAATCCCAGGATATTGATGGTTTATCTAGAGGCACTCTTGGCGGAGTTTATAAATATTCGTTGAGTGTGAGATAATTACACAAAAGATTGTCCAAAACTTTGCCAGTGAGATGTCATTCTATGATGTATAGAAGGGCTCCATAAAGTGAAAACTGATCAAGTGGATCACTAGGAGAGGTATAATAAAATTAATCGCAGATGCGATGGGTGCTTATATATATTCCCCATATAACATGAGTTGTTGGAATATATATTCTGCATCTCTCGGGATTGGTAATGACAAATCTCCAGTTGTATTTGATAATACTTATATTGGGTATAATGTGTAGGTGTACAGTCATATGAGAACTACAATGTTTGTGATTTACCAATAGTGTTGGAGATATCATTGGGAGCTAGCTCTATTCATCCTCATCGACTGGATTTGCTTAGCCAATGTTAAATGTCGACCAAATGACTCAAATCGACTAGACAGGTCATGACAATTACCGCCATGCAGTAGAGATAATGCCAAACATTCGTATGTTGACGGGATGGACTATTAACTAGAAAGATGATGTCTACTAGATGACAACATCAACAATTCTGCTCGTGTCAACATGAGTTGTGAGATACCACTGATGCTAGTCCTAAAGTTGAGGGCTAGACATGTCGACAAAAAGGAAGAGTCAACTTGAAAGTCTTTGTCGACAGGAAGAGTAGGATCAACGAGATAACTTGTGTTGACTAGATATATGAGCTACAACTTGTTCTTGCTCTAACGCTGATCGCTAACCTTGTTAATTGCAAGGAATGATCGACTTGACACTATTTGTTGACTAGAAGGTCAATTCAACGAGACTAGGCTATTCAGCTACCGTCGCGTGCTACTGCTAAAATGATGCATTACCTGGAACTCCACATCAATGACCAATGTGCTCAATGTTGGAGCATGCATTCCACGCTTCCTAGTTTGCTAATAACAAATCTTGTTTGTATTTGATATTTGGATGTTTTTGGTGTGCTGATAACACAGGTTAATATCTAATATCTTTTTGATGCTGAATCGGATCAGACTTGAGCTCGGGAGATATCGCCAGGAGATATTGGGTATCGCCAATAGGCGATAGCGCCACTTGAGGCATTTTCGCTCGACGCTAGACGAAATCTGGCTTCCGTTGTTTCGCTATCGCCAGATGGCGATAACCGGTATCGCTCGGTGATAGTGCACGATTTGGCGCTCAACATTTGTGCAATGCGAAAATGAGGAGTTTGTGGGACACGTGGCAGCGGTTACCGATATCGCCAGATGGCGATACCCAATATCGCCCGGTGACAGCGCCATAATATAAAAACCTTTCATTTTCTGAGTAAATCACGATTTTCATTACCTGGAGTGCACTTTCCTGCATAGACGATCTAGAGAGCTCCAGAACTCAGAGATACTCCATACTCTCAAGAAGGCTAAAAAACACGAAAGATTGACGGCACACGTGAAGCATTCGAAGCATCTCTAGCAAGGATTCGTCGGCATCTTCAGCGCATTGTTTGAAGGTCGTGTCTAGCCTAAAGTGTTCAATTTTTTTTGTTCGTTTCTTTTACTTTCTCATTGTAATCGGTAGAGAAATCACTGTCTAGGTCATTGTATGGCTTAGGAGAGAATCGCTGCCTTGTGTGTGGTGTCTAGGTCCTTGTGTGGCTTAGGAGAGAATCGCTGTCTTGTGAGTGGCGTCCAAGTCCTTGTGTGGCTTAGGGAGAAATCGTTTCCTTATGTGCAGCATCTAGATCGTGGTTAGATCTAGGGGAGGCTAGAAGCAAGATCTAGGAAGGGATACGCTTTAGCATGCCGGTTCTTTGTAGAAGAACCAGCGAAAACACTTGCAAAATATTTATTCACTTATTCACCCCCCCCCCCCACCACTCTAAGGGCGCCGCAAGGTCCAACACTTGGTATCAGAGCGAGGTTCCTCCAAAAACGGTTTCACCACCGGGAATAATGGCGCAAAACACGCACACATTTTCTGATGGGCAAGGTATAAGTAGACCTCCCTTATTCACAGGCATTGGCTACAAACATTGGAAAGCTCGAATGCGATGCTTTCTAATAGCACTAGATATCGATGTTTGGGGCATGGTAGAAATGTGCTACACTGCACCTATAACTGTTGTATGAAGTGTCTCTATGAAAAAACCCAAGGACAAATGAGATAAAGCTGATAAGCTTCGATGTAAAAATAACGCTAAGACAATGAACACCTTATTTTATGCGTTAGATAGAAGTGAATTTAACCGTGTTTGTGCATGTGATATTGCATATGATATTTGGAATCTTCTTGAAGTTACTCATGAAGGAACATCGCAGGTAAAGGACTCGAAGCTTTTCCATCTAGAATCAGAGTTTGAGAAGTTCAAAATGGAGGTTGATGAAGATATAGACTCCATGTACACGAGGTTTAGAAAGATAGTAAACGAGTCGAGGACTCTAGGGAAGAATTTCTCAAATGAAGATTTTGTGAGGAAAATACTTAGATCGCTTCCCCCGAAGTTTAATCCTAAAGTGACTGTCATCTCAGAGTCACAGGATCTAAAGTCTCTCCAAATTGAGAATCTCATAGGCAACTTGAAAACTCATGAAGTATAGTTGAGGTGTAACAACCCCATCCGTCATATGGTATATACTAGAAGGTCTGGCCGGAGCCCCACAGCATATATCACAAAACAGGCGGTGAAGGTACGAGATGATATCAGAGTAGCGCAACGCACTTCTACACACTTTCATTCTAGCGGAAGCCTCTACTAAAACGTGAACTCCACAAGTGAATGTCCAACAAATCAAACAACTCCACATTGTTTATATCATAGGAATATCTTACAACATGTAACATCATTGGCCTTATGGCTTTACAAGGCTTTCAAACAGTGGCCTAAACATTGGCGCGCAGGCCGACCACAATAAAAGAAAACACAACAAGCATTCCAAATAGCCTTCGAGGGCTAGCACTAGCAGCAGCAGCAGCAACAGGGACCTCAACCTTTATGCGTCCCGCTTGGCACTCCAGCACCTGTACAGGGACAATCCACCCAACGGTGGCAAACAGAAGCAACGGTCAGCGTTCAGCTGACCAAATTATAACGACCCTGCCCCTTTTCTCGGGGCAGCGGTAATCTTCCCTTCAGGCATAACATCACAAGCATGGCAATATATTTCATATAAAGTGCTTTCACACACACATGCCATCACAACCGTTCTCCACCCGGCCCAACGGTCCGTGCACTCAGGGCACATTCTTGGTTTTCTGGCAAAGCACTTGCCCAGCACCGTATCAGGGTAACTCTCTTGAGCATTTACTCCATGACGTGCAGCCGGAGTTTATAGTCTTAGTGAACCGGGATTGGCCCTTAGCCCGCCATGGTCTCACGGCGCGCAGGCCTAAGACTCTTCCTATGCGCTCCAACAGACCGCACTTTCTGGTCTCACGTCGGACGGACATTACGCAGGTCGGATCCTCCACCCCCCGTTGCTCAAATCTCCTTGCCATCACCGAGTACGGCGTACTCGCGGCTTAATCAAAGGCGCGAGTCGGTCTCACCAATCCTATTCTTGGCATTCAGCCTGGGTATTTTTATTACACCCATTCAGTTCACAACATTAGCGGGTCTTTCCTGGGCACACCAGTACTTCCTGTTCCTTGATCACAGGTACGACACCGCAATACCACAAATGTCAGGGGTCTTTCCTGGGCACACCAGTACTTCCTGTTACTCTCTTCACAGGTACCACCTACGACATCAAGCATCACAAAGGGCCTTTCCTGGTCACACCAGTACTTCCTGTTACTCGCTCACAGGTACGACCCAATAGCACAAGCATAACACGGATATGTTCCTGGACTACCACTCTAGTACTTCCTACGACTACCCGTCACAGGCATAATCCGTTGACTCCTTCAATGACACGTTTATCACGGAGTCTTCTCCGGTTCGTATACAACATCACCAATCCAGACCAACCTGTCCAGATGGGCTTCACACAGCATGTAACGCCCCGAAACTCAAAGGAGCGAAGGGGGACGTTTTGGGCCAGTTTGGGTTCTGGCAACAGGCACACGGCCTGGGACACGGGCGTGTCCCAGGGCGTGTCAAGCTTGTGTCGACACTAAGGCGGGAAGTCGACACTTTGGTCTCGACATTGTGTCGAGACTGGGCACACGGCATGCGACACGGGCGTGTCGCAGGGCGTGTCGACCCATGTCGACACTTAGCCACGAAGTCGACACTGTGCTTTGACAATGTGTCGAGACATGGCATACGGCCTGCGACACGGGCGTGTCGCAGGGCGTGTCAGCCCGTGTCGACACTCGTCCCGCGAAGTCGACACTTTGGTGTCGACAATGTGTCGAGACATGGCACACGGCCTGCGACACGGGCGTGTCGCAGGGCGTGTCGACCCGTGTCGACACTTAGCCGCGAAGTGTCGAGACCGTGTACACGGCTTGGAGCCCAGGCGTGTCAAGGTGACACGGGTAGGGACACGGGCGTGTCCTAGAACCCGTGCAGTGCTCGGGTTGAAAATGGGGAAAAATCATGGGGTATACGGCCGGCTACACGACCGTGTCAGGTGGAACACGGGCGTGTCAGATCGAACACGGGCGTGTTCGATACCCGTGTGAGGTTCCAGGTGATCCGATTTTGACGACGAATGAGGCACACGGCCCTGGACACAGGCGTGTGCCAGGCCGTGTTCGGTCTAGATTGGGCATTTCAGTCCCGAATCAAAGCCGTTCATTTCTTTGACTGAAGATCCAACGGCTGGGGGTTGTTCCTGAAAGGATATACCCGGGTTTTGACTTAGAAAACCCTCACTTTTCATACCTTGTTCTCTTTCTAAGTCCTTGGAGAGAGAGGAGAGCTAAGTGAAGAAGAAGGAGCTAGATCTGCCATTGGAGGAGCTTCGAAAGCGTGCTGGGCCCATAACCCACAGGTCGGAGGATCGAAACCTCCCTCTGATACCAAATTGTAACACCCCCTATCCGTCGCATAGCATATAGCAGTAGGTCCGGCCGGGGCCCGACGCCATATAATACAGACAGACCGGGTGGTTACTTATGGAAACCATCCAACCAATCTCAACGTCCTACACAGAGCATTCTAGCGGAAGCAGTTTATAAAAGTTGTAAACAAAGAACCCAGCATTAGAGCACGAATGTCCACTAGTACAAAACAGGAATGTTATTACAAAATACTCAAAACAAGCCTTAAGGCCTTACAAAATGTTTCACTTGAATGTTACATGATTTACAAACCACGGCACGCGGGCCGGTCATACATGAATAAAGCAATAAACATTTCCATTTGGGCCTTCGAGGGCCGGCTTCGCAAAAAAGGGCTTTAGCCCGCTATTGACCGCTTTGTCCAGCTGCACCTGCAAGCAACAAACCACCACACGGTGGCAAAACAAGGCAACGGTCAGCAATGCTGACCAAATTATAACGATCATGCCCCTGACTCGGGGCGGCGATGTTCCTTCCCTGCATTTCATTAGCATAAGCGAGCAATAAGCACATATAGCCATTTCATCACAGACGTTGGCTCGCACGGCCACACGCCCCGTGCTCTCAGGGCACATTCTCGGTGAACCGGTCGATGTCACGTCAATTAAAGCCATAGACATTCCGGACTCACCACCGCCACTTGGACGGTCAAACCTATGAGCAATTTGTCTTCCTGGCCTGGGTCACGACAATTTAAGCCATCGACCGCCGAAGACCCTAATCTATGCCAACGGTAAGTGCCACGTGCCTTTAGGTCTCTTTAACCGAACGACATAGAACGGGTACGGTTCCATCTAACCCGTGCTCACATCGCAACGGCAATTTAAGCCATTTGCGCGGATCAAACTTCCACCGAGTCCCATTTCCATCACAAGTCACATAACCCCGTTATGTTCAAGTTGGCTCTCAAGCCACCAAGTTGGCAAGATCTCGTATCCGCCCAGTTTTCCGGGTGCACCTTCGGGTTAGTCCCCAAGGCTCCCTGCTGCAATCTACCGCGTAGAAAACCCGAAAAGCAACCAATAGCACGGAGTCTTCTCCGGCCTTATGCAATGCAACATAACCGATCCAGACTAACATGTCCGGGTAGGCTTCACACATCATGCCTATGTCCATTCTCGCATACGGACTCTAAACAACGGGGACTTCACAAATCTACCCGAAGGAATGCCTCCAACTCTCCGCAAACTCGCGAGAGCGGCCTTCCTATACTAAGAAAGAGAGCGACTCATGCTCAAGATGAGGATCGTTACCCTTGCGTTCCTCTTTGGCGCCATTGAAATGTAATCGGATGGAAATCACCGCACTAGCGTTGCCTCCGTGGATCCGGAGTCGTCTTGCGATTCGGAGCTCCGAAGCTCCTCCAATGGCGGATCTAGCTCCTTCTTCTTCACTTAGCTCTCCTCTCTCTCCAAGGACTTAAAAAGAGAACAAGGTATGAAAAGTGAGGGTTTTCTAAGTCAAAACCCGGGTATATCCCTTCAGGAACAACCCCCAGCCGTTGGATCTTCAGTCAAAGAAATGAACGGCTTTGATTCGGGACTGAAATGCCCAATCTGGACCGAACACGGCCTGGCACACGCCCGTGTCCAGGGCCGTGTGCCTCATTCGCCGTCAAAATCGGATCACCTGGAACCTCACACGGGTATCGAACACGCCCGTGTTCGATCTGACACGCCCGTGTTCCACCTGACACGGCCGTGTAGCCGGCCGTGTACCCCATGATTTTTCCCCATTTTCAACTCGAGCACTGCACGGGTTCTAGGACACGCCCGTGTCCCTACCCGTGTCACCTTGACATGCCTGGGCTCCAAGCCGTGTACTCGGTCTCGACACTTCACGGCTAAGTGTCGACACGGGTCGACACGCCCTGCGACACGCCCGTGTCGCAGGCCGTGTGCCATGTCTCGACACATTGTCGACACCAAAGTGTCGACTTCGCGGGACGAGTGTCGACACGGGCTGACATGCCCTGCGATACGCCCGTGTCGTAGGCCGTGTGCCATATCTCGACACATTGTCAAAGCACAGTGTCGACTTCGCGTCTAAGTGTCAACACGGGTCGACACGCCCGTGTCGCAGGCCGTCTGCCCAGTCTCGACACAATGTCGAGACCAAAGTGTCGACTTCCCGCCTTAGTGTCGACACAGGCTTGACACGCCCTGGGACACGCCCGTGTCCCAGGTCGTGTGCCTGCTACCAGAACCCAAACTGGCCCAAAACGTCCCCCTTCGCTCCTTTGAGTTTCGGGGCGTTACACAGCATGCCTATTCCGTACTCCATTTCCGGATCTATATGCCAACAAAGGCTATTTCATGAATACACCCAAAGACTCCAAAACTTAGCCACCTCTTGGTAGGGGAATCACAAACATATGCCAAAAGGAAGCCTTCACATGGATAGGAAGAAAAGTCGTTACCCTTGAAGACCGCTTCAGTGCCATGAAGCTCCTAGTTGGCTAGAAAGAGGTTTTCCTCCGCAAAACTGGCCTCGGAACATAGCTTGACACTCTCAAGCTCCACTAGCAGCAGCCCTTCCTCTTCTTCCTTCTTCTTCCTCTCCCTTTCTCTCTCTAACCTTTTAGAAAGATGAAGGCAATCTTGAAATGAGAATATTTTCTCAGTTTTCGGCCTTAAGGAAATAGGAAAGAAGCTCAGCCCTTGGATCCTAGCTGAAGGAATGGACGGCCACAAATTTGCCAGACAAGTCTAATTTTGCCTGACATGGCCTATGACACGCCCATGTCCCAGGTCGTGTGCCTCAAGCGGTGCTCAACCGACTTATCCAGACCAGTGACACGTCCATGGGACATGCTCGTGTCATGGGCCGTGTCACCCAACACGCCTTCAGACACGCCCGTGTCTGTGGCCGTGTTCATCAGGCTGAAAAATCCCAAAATCTCCCGAGACTCACATGGCATGTGACACGCCTGTGTCTCAGTCCGTGTGCCCATACACGGCACTAGACACGCCCCAACTCTACTTCGTCGAGCTGAGTTCATCGAACCAAAGGGACACGCCCTGTGACACGCCCGTGTCACAGGCCGTGTTCACTATCGACCGAATATTGTCGACATCTCGACACTCGACACTCGACGATCGTCGAGCAACTTTCGTCGAGCGCAAGGGGACACGCCGTCCCCATACGCCCGTGTCGCCTGGTGTGTTCCTGCCAAACACTGTTCGTTGAACGATTTTCGTCGATCTCGCGATGACGCGCACCCAAGCAGGACATGCCCTGGGACACGCCCGTGTCCCAGGCCATGTCACCCGAAAATTTTCCAGGTGATAAAAATTCGGCTGTTACATGAGGATTCAACAACAAGAGTATAGCTTGGAGCCAAGAAAGAAAGCTTTGGCGTTGAAGTCCAAGAAGGAGAAGGAAAGCGAGTCCGATGAAGTGACGATGAAGATGAAGAGAGCTTGTTTGTGAAGAAATTCAGGAGATTTATGAGAAATCTTGAAAGAAGAAATTCTTTCAAGAGATTTTTCAAGAGGCAAGAATCTGGGAATAAGAAAAGAAAGTTCCAAGCTGAAGGAGAGGATGACGAAGATAGACCACCACCTGGATGCTATCATTACAGGAAGATTGGCCACATAAAGGGCAAGTGCCCAAAGTATCTGAAAGAGGTGAAGGAGAAGCGGCACGGAAAGAAAGATAAGAAGAAAGTTCTAAAGGCTGAAATATGGGATGAAGCCACTTTTGAAGAGTCAAGCAGTTCAGGGTCAGAAACTGAAGAGGAGACCAACATGTGCTTGATGGGAAAGAGCGCTTCATCTTATGATGAAGGAAGCAGTGTCCAGAGCGACACTGAGGTAACTCTCAAAACTTATGATGATTTATATTCAAAATTTTTGAGAACTTGTGAGTTTTTAGACAAAAAACTGCATGAAATTAAATTAATTAAATCTGACAATAATATATTAGTTAAAGAAAATAAAAAACTAAAAAAAGAAGTAAAAGTTCTTGGAAAGGAGAAAGCGTCTTGTCGAGAGGATTGTCCCTCCTTGACAAAGATAGTGGAGCTTGAGAAAGATCTCTCTAAGACTCAAACTCGGGCTGAGACTCTTACAAAAGAGAAAGAGGCCTTAGAGAGATCTCTAAAGTTTTCTCAATCTCAAGTGGAAGGCAGCAGGAAGTCCTTCGCTAATCGTTGCGGCACCATAGTTGCCGAAAATAATGTATTAAGGGGACAAGTCCGTAATTTAGAAATGGCCACTAACACATTTGGAGTGGTCCAAAAATCTCTAAATATGATTTTGGGAAACCAGTACTATGGTTCTGAAAAATTCGGACTTGGATACTCTCCTGAACACTATCGCACGGCGACATCCACTGTCGCCGGCGATAAGAAAAATTCCAGGAAAACTAATTTTCAGATTAAAAATAATAAACCCCATGTCCCGGTAGCTCCCATCAAAGGGTCAAAATTTACTTTAAAAAACCCGTCAACTTCTTTCAACAAGTATGCCAAATGTTATAACTTTGGTCATATGACACATAATTGTAAGAAGACGGGATAATGCTTAGTCAAACAAATCTGGGTGCCTAAGGCTTCCACCTATTCTATGGGAGGAACCACTTGGGTAGCCGGATCTATACTCTCATCCTCTTTCTAGATGTGTTGGCAGGCTAAGGGCAAAGAAGACGTGTGGTACTTGGACTCAGGGTGTTCCAAGCACATGACGGGTAATAAATCAAAGTTCCTTAGCCTGGAGATGAAGAAAGGAGGATTAGTTACTTTTGGAGACAACGAAAAGGGAAAAATCATCAGCATTGGAGTAGTAGGTAACAAATCATTTACTATCTCAAATGTTTTATATGTTAAAGGTTTGAAGCATAATTTAATTTCAATAAGTCAATTATGTGATATTGGCTTAAACGTCTTGTTAGACTCATCTTCAAACCTATGCAAGATTATTAACTCAAACAATTGATATTGTTATTACCGCTCCTAGATTTTAAAATGTTTACATGATTAGATTTAATGATTTGTCACATTCTTCATTAAATTGTTTTATTTCTAAAAATGAGAAGTTAGATTTGTGGCATAGACGTCTGACATTCTAGTTCCAAACTAATCATAAAATTGTCTCAAAATAAACTTGTTAAAGGTTTACCTTCTTTGCATGGAAATTTATCATCTTTATGTTCACCATGTCAAAAAGGAAAATTTACAAAGTCTTCCTTTAAAAACAAAATGTCGTTTACACCACTAGGCATTTAGAATTGATACATATAGATTTGTTTGGTCCGGTTAATACACTAAGTCTAGGTGGTAGAAAGCACACTTTCATTTTGATTGATGATTTCTCTCGCTTTAGTTGGATAATTTTCTTATCGTCTAATTCTGATGCATTTTTAGAATTTTCCAAATTATGTTTACGTGTTAAAAACGAAATAAAATTAAAAATAAAATGCATTCGTTCAGATCATGGAGGTGAATTTGATAATGAGAAATTTGTTTCTTTTTGCAATGAGTTAAGAATTAAACATGAATTTTCTGCTCCTCGTACACCTCAACAAAATGGTATGGTGGAAAGGAAAAATAGAACTTTGCAAGAACTAGCTCGCACTATGCTATCTGAATACAAATTACCTTGATCATTTTAGGCCGAAGCTGTTAGTACTTCTTGTTATGTTATTAATCGTGTTATGCTTCGACCCCTCTTAAAATTAACACCTTATGAGTTATATTTTCAAAAGAAACCGAATGTGTCTTTTTTTAAAGTTTTTGGATGTAAATGTTTTTTTTGAAAACTAAGGATAATTTAGGCAAATTTGATGAAAAGTGTGATGAAGGCATTTTTATTGGTTATTCTTCTACAAGTAAAGCTTATAGAGTTTACAATAAGAGGACTAAAATGGTTGAAGAATCGATACATGTTAAATTTGATGAGTTTTTTCCTTGTGTTGAAGCTAATAATACAGGTAACAATGAAGAGCTCTCCCCTCTACAAAGGGTGGATGACGATAAAAACCTTGGAGACAAATATGAAGAAAAAGGAGTCGAACAAGAAGAAGAAGAAGAAGAGCAAGGATATGTGCCTCCAAGCGAACTAAGATTTTCAAAAGATCATCCCCAAGATTTGCTTTTTGGAGAACCATCAAGAGGGGTAAGTACTCGTTCATCCATACGTGAGTTATTTTCAAATATGTGATTTATTTCTAATATAGAACCTAAAAGCATTGAAGCTGATTTAAATGATAATTCTTGGTTTTTAGCTATGAATGACGAGCTTAATCAATTTGAACGTAATAAGGTTTGGAATTTAGTAGAAAGACCGTCAAATCATCCTGTTGTAGGGGTTAAGTGGATTTTTAAAAATAAACTAGATAGTGAATCTAGGGTCACTAGGAACAAAGCTAGACTCGAAGAAAAAAGTTATTCACAAATAGAAGGAATAGATTTTGATGAAACTTTTGCACCCGTAGCACGTTTAGAAGCAGTTAGAATATTTCTTGCATTTGCTAGTTTTAAGAAGTTTAAATTATTTCAAATGGATGTTAAAACTGCTTTTCTTAACGGGTATATTAAGGAAGAGGTTTATGTAGAACAACCTCCAGGCTTTGTTGATGTTAGATTTCCTGATCATGTTTTTAAATTAGAAAAAGCCCTTTATGGTTTGAAACAAACACCCCGAGCATGGTATGATAGATTGACTATTTATTTACTAAAAAATGATTACAAAATGTGCAGTGCTGATTGTACTTTATTTGTTAAACATATCAATGATGATCTTATCGTTTTACAAATATATGTTGACGATATTATTTTTGGATCCACAAATGAAAAATTATGTGATAGTGTTATTGAAATTATGAAGACTGAATTTGAAATGAGCATGGTAGGCGAACTCACTTATTTTCTTGGTTTTCAAATCACTCAAAAGCATGATGGAATTTTTATTTGTCAATGTAAACATATTCATGATATTTTACAAAGATTTGGGTTTGAAAATCTAAAACAAGCAATTACCCCCATGAGTGTCTCATTAAAGTTAGGAAAAGATGAAAGTGGAATATCAATAGATCAAACACTTTATCGAGGAATGATAGGATCGCTATTGTATTTGACTGCCTCTAGGCCTGACATTATGTTCGCTGTATGTTTATGTGCTAGATTTCAAGCTAATCCCAAAGAGTCTCATTTAAAAGCAGTTAAACGCATTTTTAGATATCTTATTGGCACATCTAAATAAGGTTTGTGGTATCCTCATAACGATACGTTTATATTACATGGCTTCTCTGATTCTGATTATGCTGGGTGTTCATTAGATCGTAAAAACATCAGTACTTTCTTGGCCCTTCACTTATCTCGTGGTTGAGTAGGAAACAGAATTATGTTGCCTTATCCACCACTGAGGCCGAGTACATGGCACTAGACAGTTGTTGTGCACAAGCTTTATGGATGAAGAAAACTTTAGAAGATTTTGGAATAGTTCATGAAACAATTGAATTGAAGTGTGATAATAAAAGTGCAATTGACTTAACATATAATCCAGTTCATAATTCTAGGTCCAAACACATTGATGTACATCATCATTTCATAAGAGACCACATAAAACAAAATACGATAAAAGTCAATTTTATAAGCACTGATTCACAGCCTGCGGATATTTTCACGAAACCACTTCCCGATTCCTGTTTCTCTTTATTACGATTAGAACAAGGCATTCTAGACCTTTCAACTTAACATCATTAAATTGTTAAAATCATGAACATTAAGCCCAAAATAAAATTACACAAATGGAAACACCATATACCGAGTCTTATATATTGTTACAGAAGCATAATACCACATATAAGTGCCACATAACATTACAACATAAATAATTCCTCAAATTAAAGAAAATTCATTGTTGCCGGCGACAGTGACTGTCGCCGGGCAATAGCCGCAAAATGTCCAGCCATCCCGAAATCTTCAAAAAATTCTGATGTCACCTGCACTGGTCTCTCCTTGGTCATCTGCCGAACTGTTCTTGCTGCTCTGCATCTGACGTGTAAGACCCCCCCTCCCCCTTACCAAGGAGGGCTACCGGATCTTATGCCCAGAACCGCCGTCTTACGGTGGCACTAACTCACGGGTTAGTCGACACCGCAACACGCCGATTCTGCCGGCTAGTACGATCATAAACCTGTAGGCCAATATGAGAAATAAGAAGTAAAACTGTGTATAAAATGCCATCAGTCCACAAGTCACAGTACAATCATATAGAGGAAATGAATAGTACAATAGTCCACAGAATAGTACAGAAGAAAGAGTAAAAAGGGCTTATGCCCAGTACATCAAATCTCTCTCTCACAAAAAAGTAAATGCGGAAGCTATACTAGAACATCAAGACTCGTCCCACCTGAGGACGCACAGTAGTAGTGGTAGCCTGCTGAAGCGGTATCTGCTCCTCATGTCCTGCCTCCTCGACGTGCTGGTGCTCCATCTCCACGGGCTCCTAAAAATAGTTGGTCACCGACCATTAGTCAAAAAGACTAAGTCGTTTCCTCCACACCTCGCCCCGCAGCTCCTAGGCACCGAGCGGGAGGACGAAGCGGAGGACAACAAGGGGTAGCAAAATGGAAGCAGGTGACAATATCTATCTAAAGTGGTACTAAGTAATGAAATTCTACTCTAGCAATGCTAAGTACAGTACAAGTGGTAAGTAAGTAAGTACGGTGCAGTAAAGGAGAGTAAAGAAACAACAGTATAAACAAGTAAATAAACTAAACTACCACTAAGCTATCATCACAATCGTACCCTAACTTATATAAGTGCCCATACAAGTATATAAGTTAGGATTTCCAGGAAATATAACTTATCATATAAAAGAGCCCATACTAATTTATATGATAAGGATCTATGAAGCGTATGACCTAATATGAATGAATGATATGATGCAATTTTATGCGCAGGCAAGTGCAACTCACACACAACGACTCTGTGATCACAGACCTTTAGTTCCCACTTTTTGAGAGCTAGCATCACTCTCGGGTACCACCGCTGTGGCTACGGCAGCAGCGGAGCGGGCGTCTCCGCTTCTAGACCGGTATGCACACTACCAAGCCTTAGACCCCTCTCATACGCCTCTGTACACGTCCAAGGTGCACTCTAGAGTCTCGCGTACGTACTTTGCTGACAAACCCGTCAGTCTTGTTGGGTCGGATGTGTGTTATCGGGGGTCGTCCTCCAGACCGCAGTGTAAAACAACCCACTGGCCCCTCTAACTCCCACACCGCCTGGTGCACCGTACTGCCATCGGTGTGACGAATGGTCAGTACCGCATGCCCCGCCACGATATTTATGCACATGCAAGTAATTCACACCGAGCCTTCCGCTCGCAGGACCAAAACCCGTCCTGAATCCCTCAAACCCAAACCCGGGTGAGAACGCACATTAGTGCCTTTATGTCAATTCCCTCCAACCCTAAACGGGTGAACATATATCATGAAACTCTCCAACCCAAACACGGGCGAGAAGGTACAACCATGTCCTAACCTATTAAGCTACTCTTGTCTACGGTTTATTATACTTAGAGATTTAAGGTTAATCCCAGGACTGCCCCCGGCATTCCCTGTGAAGGGCTCTCAAGGGGCACTAGGAACTGTGTTGGGATTACGCCCAGCGTTCCCTTTCGCAAGGATACTTATTTTAGTTGATGACTACCCATGTATCCCCCAGCTCTCCTTATTGCTTAAGTATAACCCTAGTGACTTAAGGTGTTACCGGGTACCGACGGTCTTCCGCCGATCCCCACTCCAGTTGCTAGTTAAGACTTGCACTTTTGATCCCTCACTAAGAAAAACTCTACCCACCAGGGTTACATATGTTGAACTCTCTCTTATTTCTGCCGATAATCAGTCCCCTGGTAATTCCCTAAGGCAAGACCTATTTGTGTTATATGCAGACCATGACCTATGCTTTACCCTAGAAATGTGATCTTCCAAAACTTAAGGCATCTTGCATCTAAATATTTATCCTAGGGTGTTATGGACTAAGGGAACTACCCTAAAGATTCTCATAATTTTTCCTGGCCAAATGGTCATTTAATTAATTTCTCTTAATTTAATTACTCGGCCACTTTACACATGAAGTGATTTAATTAAGCATCCACTGACTTAGGGAATTTTTCCTGAGATGTATATTGACCAGATATTGCTGCCTTCAAAATTTCATAATTTTCCTTAAATTATTTATTGTCATTTTCTATTTAATAACAATCCCACATAAATTCCATTTTACACATGAAGTATAAGCATTACATATTCAAAAATTCCAGAAAATTTACAGAGCCTTTAAGACACTAAATTATGGCTATTGGCAGAGATTCATCAAAATTGAATGTAAGATGGCCTATGGGGTTCCATTTTAAGGTATTTACCAAAATGCCATTGTACTGGTTTAACCCAAGTAATGTATCCAATAAATTCTGAGAAATTCATGATAAACTAATAACAATATTTTATGACAGTAGAATAAATCCCAATTTTTCAGAGGTATATACATATCATTTCAAGAATTATCATGATAAGGGTAAAATGGGAAATTTAGGTTATCTACTCCAAGGTTCTTCAAAACAGAGAAATCATAATTTTCCTAGGTCAAGTGTGATGTAATCTAAGCCTTGGTAATGTTGTTTGGATTTGTTCTTGAATAAATCCTATTTTCCAATTTTTAATTCCAAAATAGCTATTTATAAAGTAAATTCCAATAAATGGAATTTTGATTCCAAAAATTACAATATTAATTTGAAGAGTGCCATTTACTCTAATGAACCACTGGAAATAATTTCATGACACTTGCATGTCACCATTGGGCTAAATACACAAATTTGCATTTTGCTATTTGCACACCAAGCCTTAACATAGGCTAGCACATGCAAGTGGATTCTCCCACATGCAGTGATCCCAAGGTGCTGAAAATTTTATCATGCATCAAGGGTGACCCCACTGACCCACCACCAAAATTTGGGGCCATGGGGAGGAGTAGAACTCCATATATGCCATTAATTTAAATTTTGATATTTTTCCAAAAACTATAGGAAAATGTTTTCTAAAAATTCCTAAATTTTGGCAGGAGGTAAATAAGCCCTAATAATGCATGTGCCCAAAATTTGGGATCATGGTGACTAATATTGAGACTAGGGCATCCAATATAATTTTTGACCTAGTCTAGGACCAGTCCTGGGAGAAAGGTCCTACAGGGCTGTACCCTACACCAAAATGTATGTTTAGGGTGGCATTTTAAAGGTAAGACCCTAGGCTACAATTTTCATTAAGGGCCTAAGCTCTGGAAATGCCTCTAAGAGGCCTAAAATTAACTTGCAAGAAGGCTGAATACATGTGACAGAAATATTACTATTCATTTATTAATCCTGATTTATATTAAAAATCGGCGCACGGATCTTAAAGCATGAATGGACGGCATCGGGTTATCGTCTACCTCCAGCCAACGGCTGAGATCGAGCCGACCTGGAGCGATTTTGCCGGCGGTTTCCGGCCAGCTGAGGCGTCGCCACCTCCGGCCAATGGTGCCATCACCTTCACGGTGGTGGTGGCTATCATTTCCCGGCGATGGGGCGGCGGGAGACGGCGGCGACGGCGATCCCGAGCGGTTTCATAAACTTAGAATTTTCTAGATTTTCTCACATGGCATCGGGCTCAATTGAGCCCGATCTCTCGCCTAATTGATCTAAGAGGCTAGTGCGGGTAGAGGTGAAGTGAAACGCACCATAATCGGGGCTTGGCTGCGGGTCAGGCGGCGGTTTGCCGTGGTGGTGGTGCGCCGGCGAGCTCCTCCCCGAAAGTTGCATTCTCCACCGTTCTCCATGTGTAGGTAGTCGAATTCCACTCCTCTGGACCTTCTGAAGCTAATGGAGGGGTTATTTGGGGCTGATAGAGGGTATATGGGGAGATAAGCCCAATGTGAGCTCGGTTTGAGCTTTGGTTGTGTCACCATGGGTGCCATGTGGCTCTCAGCTCTGTATTTCTGCTGGAAATGAAGAGGGGAAGTCAGCCACCTGGTTTTGGGCAGCCAAAACCAGCTGATGGGGTGGCCATGTGGCCATTATTCCCTTCATTCCTCTTTCTCTCTCCTCTTCTCCTAAGATTTCCAATTTTACCCCCTTGCATGCATTCTTTCTCCTGATTTAGAGGGGTAGGGTTGGTCTTGTTCACTTGGGCTGACTTTGGGCCAAGTTTAGTGGGCTTGGTCCAAGGGAACTTGACTTGGCCTTCATTTCACTCTTTAGGTCAATTTGTTGACCAAATTGATTTTTAGGGTTGACTGGTCAACTATGGTGGGTGGACTGACCCCACTTGGTGGAAATGGGTCTAGTGGCACCACCCAACTTGGTTTGGGTCAAGGGGGTGCCCCACTTAGGTTAATTAGGCCTATAGGTGTGGGTTTGACCAAATTAAGCCCAAGGTTGACCTTGGTCAACTGGGGTCAAAATGTTGACCCAGTGACATACCCTAGGGTCCACTTAGATTGTTTTTAGGGTTAGGGCAATGTGGTGGGGTCATGGTGTGGCTAGGGTCCTTAATTAGGTTAGTCTGACCTAGTTTGACTTGGTCCTATAGTGGGCTCCACATGGCCACCACCCACTATCTAGGGTCAAACCTAGTTGATCCTCTTAGGTCTCACCTCATGCCTAACCCAATCTAAGTTGAGGGGTCCAGAAGTAACATGGGATGTTACAAATTCCAATAAACAAGAAAATAATTTCGTCCCCGAAATTTAAGTTCGGGTCTACGGGGTTCTATTTGCAAGAATTATCAAGAATCTTAAAAGCATATCTTAAATGTACCTGATGCGAATAACTCCGGGTGTTGCTCCAGCATCAGATCTCTCGGCTCCCAAGTGTGCTCCTCCCGTCCATGGTTGGACCACAGCACCTTCACAAGGGGAACCTTCTTCTTCCGCAACACTCGGATGGCTGTATCGTCAATCCGGATCGGCTCCAATCTCACTGACCTGTCAGGCTCTACCGGTCCGGCTGTAGTAGTAATGTGCTGCTCCGGCCGAAGAAGAGCCCTCCGTAAGGAAGAGACATGAAAGACGTCATGTAATGCACCCAACTCCGGTGGCAGCTGCAGTCGGTAAGCCAAGGGGCCGATCCGCTCCAGGATCAGGTATGGCCCCATGTATCGTGGACTGAGCTTCTTGTGCCTCCGCACTCGAGAAACACCGTGTACTGGACGTATCTTCAAGAATACCCTGTCTCCAACCTGGAACTCCACCTTCCGGTGCCGAGCATCATAATACTTTGCCTGCCTGCTCTGGGCCTCCAGTAGCCGATCCCTGATCAATCGAATCTGAGCCTCAGTGTCCTCTATATAATCAGATCCCAGAGCCCTGGTATCCACATCCTGTACCCATGATAGCGGAGTCCGGCATCTCCTCCCATAAAGCGCCTCGTACGGAGCCATCCTGATGCTAGCCTGGTGGCTGTTATTATACGAGAATTCGATCAATGGTAGCAGCCTCTCCCAAGGCCTCCCCGTATCCAATATGCATAATCTGAGCAGGTCCTCCATGGTCCGGATGGTCCGCTCGGTCTGTCCGTCGGTCTGCGGGTGGAAGGCGGTACTAAAGGTAAGCCGAGATCCCAAATGAGCATGCACGGCCCTCCACTCGCTCGAAGTGAACCGACCATCACGGTCCGAAACAATAGTCCTGGGGATACCATGATACCTGATGTACTGCTCCACAAATAGTCTCACCAGAACTGCAACTGGGGCATCCTTCCGAACTGGGATAAACCGCGCGACCTTGGTCAATCTGTCCACTATAACCCATATAGAATCATGTCCGGAGTGGGAGCGAGGCAATCCGTGTACAAAGTCCATAGCAATGTCCTCGAACTTCCACTCTGGAACTGGCAGTGGCTGTAATAAACCTCCCGGGCTCTTGCATTCCGCCTTCACACGCTGGCAGGTCTCGCAATGGGTCACAAAATCCGTGATCTCCCTCTTCATCCCGGGCCAATACATAGATCTCCGCAAATCTGCCCACATCTTGGTGATGCCGGGGTGCACTGAATATCTCGAGCAATGTGCTTCTCGGAGTATGTCATCTCGAATACTGCCCCCTGCTGGTATGTAGATGCGCCCCCGGAACCGAAGAAGATCATCCTGTAGTGTGTAGTCCTCGACCTTGCCCCTCGCTAGGGCACTGAAAATCGGCTGTAACGCGTCATCCAGCCTCTGATGTGCTCGGATGCGCTCCTGTATATCATCGCAGCTGATCACTGAGCTCAAATACTCTCTATATACCACTGGCTCGGTCTCGGACACCACGGTAATGTGCATGTCCTCCATCATCTGAAGCAGCTCTATGGACATCAATCGGGGCTCCGGTCCAGAAGTGCCGGCCCTCCTGCTCAAAGCATCCGCAACCGTGTTCGCTTTCCCCGGGTGATAGTGGATCTTGTAGTCATAATCACAGAGGAACTCCAGCCACCTCCTCTGTCTCAGATTTAAGTCCTTCTGCGTATCAATATACTTGAGATTCTTGTGATCTGAAAAGATGTCACAATGAATCCCGTATAGGTAATGTCTCCATATCTTTAGGGCGAAAACCACAGCCCCGAGCTCTAGATCATGTACTGGATAGTTATGCTCATGCTTCTTCAACTGTCGCGAAGCATAAGCAATAACGTGTCCATGCTGCATCAAGACTGCACCCATCCCCTGATAAGAGGCGTCCGTGTAGATCTGGAATCCTTCGCTCCCGGATGGAAGCGCAAGAATGGGGGATGAGATGAGTCGGTCCTTCAGCTCCTGAAAAGCCGTCTCACACCGTTCTGACCAAACAAAATCAGCATCCTTCTTCGTCAAGGACGTGAGGGGGAGTGCTATCCTTGAGAACCCCTCCACGAACTTGCGGTAATAGCCTGCTAGTCCCAAGAAACTGCGGATGTCAGATGCGGTCTTCGGCCGTGGCCAATCCCTCACCGTCTCTATCTTGGCTGGGTCCACTGCTAACCCAGCCCCGCTGATCGTGTGCCCCAGGAATGCCACCTCCTGCAACCAGAACTGGCACTTCGAAAATTTTGCGTACATCTGTGTCTCCCTCAACCTCTGCAGGACCTGTGCCAAGTGCTCCGTATGCTCCTCCTGAGTCCGAGAATATATAAGGATGTCGTCGATGAATACTATCACAAAGCGATCCAAGAAAGGCTCGAAGACACGGTTCATCAGACTCATGAATGCAGCAGGAGCATTCGTGAGCCCAAAAGGCATCACCGTGAATTCGTATAGCCCATAGCGCGAACTGAAAGCCGTCTTCGGTATGTCTTCTTCCCTGATACGGAGCTGATAGTAGCCGGATCGCAGATCTAACTTGGAGAACCAGAATGCTCCCTGTAGCTGGTCAAATAACTCATCTATCCGAGGCAGAGGATAGGTGTTGCGGACCGTCAACCGGTTCAGCTCCCGGTAATCTATACATAATCGCAGTGATCCGTCCTTCTTCTTCACAAATAGAACTGGCGCTCCCCATGGCGATGAACTAGGCCGTACAAATCCTGACTCGACTAGCTCCTGCAGTTGAGTTCGGAACTCTGCTAACTCTCTAGGAGCCATCCTGTAGGGTGCTCGGGACACCGGCTTCGCTCCCGGCACTAGCTGAATCCTGAAATCCAAGTCTCTAGCAGGCGGTAGCCCGGGCAATTTCTCCGGGAATACGTCGGAGAAATCCCGAACCACCGGAATATCTGAGATAGTCGCCTCTGTCCCCACCATCTCGAAGCAGACAATATAGACTTCTTCACCCTGCTCATGGGCCTTCACAGCCTGTATAGAAGATAATAGTAGGTGGCAGACAGGCTGGATACCTTCAACGATAACATGAGAGTCGCCATGTCTCAGCGTGATCCTCCTGGACGGACAATCTATCTGGGCATGGTTCCGGTGCAACCAGGCCATGCCCAAGATCAAGTCAAAGTCCTGCAGCTTCAGAATAGTCGCCGGCGCCTCAAAAGCCTTGCCGCCAATCTCGGCCTCCATGTCGCAATGTGCAGTAGTTCGCAGCTCCGACCCATCGGGTAGGCGTACCCTCATCTCTAGTCCAGGGAACCTCTCCACGCCTTCGAGTCCGTCGATGAAGGCCTCGGATACGAACGAGTGTGAAGCACCCGTGTCGAAAAGAGTATGAGCGGGCTTGCCGCTGATCATGACTATGCCTGAGGTTTGTTTATGTGAAGGTTAATGGTTATCCTATGGTTCCAAGTACTATATATATATCATTGGGAAAATTTAAGGAAATTCAAAATTAACTTCAAGTACCTGTAATGACCTCCTCGGGATTTCTCGGCTCTGTGAGGTCCAAGGCGTATATCTGCTCCTGCTCGCGCCTCCTGCCATGATATCCCCGGCCTCGGCCTCGTCCTCGGCCTCGTCCTCGGCCCTGCTGTACTGGGGCCACTGGAGGTGGAGGAGGAGGAGGGGGATGGAATCGGTGCGGGCACTCCGACCTGATGTGCCCAGGCTGGCGGCATCCATAACAAACCACTTGTCGGTGGCCTCGGTCATCCTGTCTCCTCGGATCATGTATCTGTAGAGGTGGGGGAGCCAAAGCTGGAGGAGGCCCCTGCTCCTGCCTGAAGTTGGGACGACGACGTCCCCCACCCCTCCTGTATCCAATGGTCCTGCCCCTCTGAGAGCCCCTACTGCTCTCACCTGACGTCGATCCATCAAATGGTCTCTTCCCTCCGGCTCGCACCATCAGCTGGTCAGCCTCCAGCTTCTTCGCCATCTCGATGATCTGTCTGGATGTGCCATGAGAAATGAATAACAGAGCCTGCCTCAGATCATCCCTGAGGCCCCGGTAGAACCTCTTCGCATACCTCCTATCGTCGGTGTCCTGAATCCCCGCGAACCTGGCCAAGTGGGAGAACTCCCTCTGGTACTCTATCACAGATCTGGTCCCCTGCTTGAGGTTCAAAAACCTCTCCTCCAAAGCATCCCTGTCCGTAGTAGAGACGAAGTGCTCCAGGAACACATCGCCAAACTCCTCCCAAGAAATCTCTGACAACTCAAAGTCCGCATAAGTAGTCTCCCGGACTGACTTCCACCATCTCTTCGCGTGGGCCTCTAGCACGGAGGTGGCTAGAGGTACTGCCTGGCCGACTGGGCAGCTGATGCCCGCTAAGATCTCGTGTATGGCCTCCAGCCATTCTTCTGTCTTCACTGCATCCTCTGTCCCACGGTACGTCGGTGGGGACAGGCTCTTGAATGCACTCAGCCAGCTCGACCCCGGATTTGGCTGTGGAGCCGGGACTTGCTGGGCTCTAAAGGCATCCAAAATCGCCGTCAGGGTCTGCCCCATCTCCGTATGTAGGAATGGAGTGGCAGCTGGAGGGGGAGGAGCCACATTTTGCGGCGCTGCGACCTGTGGAGGTTGCATAAAGGTAAGGTTAAAGCAAAATTGGCCTATCAAATTGTACTTTGTGGACCATTCCTGTGACTTTTGTACATGGGCACACCACTGCTTCCGCTGCATAGTTTGTCCGCAAACTAATGCTGGGGCGGGGGTGGTCCCATGTTGTGGACTTCTTTCTCATATGATCGTTGTTCAAGTGATACCAGTTTGTAAGACCCCCCCTCCCCCTTACCAAGGAGGGCTACCGGATCTTATGCCCAGAACCGCCGTCTTACGGTGGCACTAACTCACGGGTTAGTCGACACCGCAACACGCCGATTCTGCCGGCTAGTACGATCATAAACCTGTAGGCCAATATGAGAAATAAGAAGTAAAACTGTGTATAAAATGCCATCAGTCCACAAGTCACAGTACAATCATATAGAGGAAATGAATAGTACAATAGTCCACAGAATAGTACAGAAGAAAGAGTAAAAAGGGCTTATGCCCAGTACATCAAATCTCTCTCTCTCACAAAAAAGTAAATGCGGAAGCTATACTAGAACATCAAGACTCGTCCCACCTGAGGACGCACAGTAGTAGTGGTAGCCTGCTGAAGCGGTATCTGCTCCTCATGTCCTGCCTCCTCGACGTGCTGGTGCTCCATCTCCACGGGCTCCTAAAAATAGTTGGTCACCGACCATTAGTCAAAAAGACTAAGTCGTTTCCTCCACACCTCGCCCCGCAGCTCCTAGGCACCGAGCGGGAGGACGAAGCGGAGGACAACAAGGGGTAGCAAAATGGAAGCAGGTGACAATATCTATCTAAAGTGGTACTAAGTAATGAAATTCTACTCTAGCAATGCTAAGTACAGTACAAGTGGTAAGTAAGTAAGTACGGTGCAGTAAAGGAGAGTAAAGAAACAACAGTATAAACAAGTAAATAAACTAAACTACCACTAAGCTATCATCACAATCGTACCCTAACTTATATAAGTGCCCATACAAGTATATAAGTTAGGATTTCCAGGAAATATAACTTATCATATAAAAGAGCCCATACTAATTTATATGATAAGGATCTATGAAGCGTATGACCTAATATGAATGAATGATATGATGCAATTTTATGCGCAGGCAAGTGCAACTCACACACAACGACTCTGTGATCACAGACCTTTAGTTCCCACTTTTTGAGAGCTAGCATCACTCTCGGGTACCACCGCTGTGGCTACGGCAGCAGCGGAGCGGGCGTCTCCGCTTCTAGACCGGTATGCACACTACCAAGCCTTAGACCCCTCTCATACGCCTCTGTACACGTCCAAGGTGCACTCTAGAGTCTCGCGTACGTACTTTGCTGACAAACCCGTCAGTCTTGTTGGGTCGGATGTGTGTTATCGGGGGTCGTCCTCCAGACCGCAGTGTAAAACAACCCACTGGCCCCTCTAACTCCCACACCGCCTGGTGCACCGTACTGCCATCGGTGTGACGAACGGTCAGTACCGCATGCCCCGCCACGATATTTATGCACATGCAAGTAATTCACACCGAGCCTTCCGCTCGCAGGACCAAAACCCGTCCTGAATCCCTCAAACCCAAACCCGGGTGAGAACGCACATTAGTGCCTTTATGTCAATTCCCTCCAACCCTAAACGGGTGAACATATATCATGAAACTCTCCAACCCAAACACGGGCGAGAAGGTACAACCATGTCCTAACCTATTAAGCTACTCTTGTCTACGGTTTATTATACTTAGAGATTTAAGGTTAATCACAGGACTGCCCCCGGTATTCCCTGTGAAGGGCTCTCAAGGGGCACTAGGAACTGTGTTGGGATTACGCCCAGCGTTCCCTTTCGCAAGGATACTTATTTTAGTTGATGACTACCCATGTATCCCCCAGCTCTCCTTATTGCTTAAGTATAACCCTAGTGACTTAAGGTGTTACCGGGTACCGACGGTCTTCCGCCGATCCCCACTCCAGTTGCTAGTTAAGACTTGCACTTCTGATCCCTCACTAAGAAAAACTCTACCCACCAGGGTTACATATGTTGAACTCTCTCTTATTTCTGCCGATAATCAGTCCCCTGGTAATTCCCTAAGGCAAGACCTATTTGTGTTATATGCAGACCATGACCTATGCTTTACCCTAGAAATGTGATCTTCCAAAACTTAAGGCATCTTGCCTCTAAATATTTATCCTAGGGTGTTATGGACTAAGGGAACTACCCTAAAGATTCTCATAATTTTTCCTGGTCAAATGGTCATTTAATTAATTTCTCTTAATTTAATTACTCGGCCACTTTACACATGAAGTGATTTAATTAAGCATCCACTGACTTAGGGAATTTTTCCTGAGATGTATATTGACCAGATATTGCTGCCTTCAAAATTTCATAATTTTCCTTAAATTATTTATTGTCATTTTCTATTTAATAACAATCCCACATAAATTCCATTTTACACATGAAGTATAAGCATTACATATTCAAAAATTCCAGAAAATTTACAGAGCCTTTAAGACACTAAATTATGGCTATTGGCAGAGATTCATCAAAATTGAATGTAAGATGGCCTATGGGGTTCCATTTTAAGGTATTTACCAAAATGCCATTGTACTGGTTTAACCCAAGTAATGTATCCAATAAATTCTGAGAAATTCATGATAAACTAATAACAATATTTTATGACAGTAGAATAAATCCCAAATTTTTCAGAGGTATATACATATCATTTCAAGAATTATCATGATAAGGGTAAAATGGGAAATTTAGGTTATCTACTCCAAGGTTCTTCAAAACAGAGAAATCATAATTTTCCTAGGTCAAGTGTGATGTAATCTAAGCCTTGGTAATGTTGTTTGGATTTGTTCTTGAATAAATCCTATTTTCCAATTTTTAATTCCAAAATAGCTATTTATAAAGTAAATTCCAATAAATGGAATTTTGATTCCAAAAATTACAATATTAATTTGAAGAGTGCCATTTACTCTAATGAACCACTGGAAATAATTTCATGACACTTGCATGTCACCATTGGGCTAAATACACAAATTTGCATTTTGCTATTTGCACACCAAGCCTTAACATAGGCTAGCACATGCAAGTGGATTCTCCCACATGCAGTGATCCCAAGGTGCTGAAAATTTTATCATGCATCAAGGGTGACCCCACTGACCCACCACCAAAATTTGGGGCCATGGGGAGGAGTAGAACTCCATATATGCCATTAATTTAAATTTTGATATTTTTCCAAAAACTATAGGAAAATGTTTTCTAAAAATTCCTAAATTTTGGCAGGAGGTAAATAAGCCCTAATAATGCATGTGCCCAAAATTTGGGATCATGGTGACTAATATTGAGACTAGGGCATCCAATATAATTTTTGACCTAGTCTAGGACCAGTCCTGGGAGAAAGATCCTACAGGGCTGTACCCTACACCAAAATGTATGTTTAGGGTGGCATTTTAACGGTAAGACCCTAGGCTACAATTTTCATTAAGGGCCTAAGCTCTGGAAATGCCTCTAAGAGGCCTAAACTTAACTTGCAAGAAGGCTGAATACATGTGACAGAAATATTACTATTCATTTATTAATCCTGATTTATATTAAAAATCGGCGCACGGATCTTAAAGCATGAATGGACGGTATCGGGTTATCGTCTACCTCCAGCCAACGGCTGAGATCGAGCCGACCTGGAGCGATTTTGCCGGCGGTTTCCGGCCAGCTGAGGCGTCGCCACCTCCGGCCAATGGTGTCATCACCTTCACGGTGGTGGTGGCTATCATTTCCCGGCGATGGGGCGGCGGGAGACGGCGGCGACGGCGATCCCGAGCGGTTTCATAAACTTAGAATTTTCTAGATTTTCTCACATGGCATCGGGCTCAATTGAGCCCGATCTCTCGCCTAATTGATCTAAGAGGCTAGTGCGGGTAGAGGTGAAGTGAAACGCACCATAATCGGGGCTTGGCTGCGGGTCAGGCGGCGGTTTGCCGTGGTGGTGGTGCGCCGGCGAGCTCCTCCCCGAAAGTTGCATTCTCCACCGTTCTCCATGTGTAGGTAGTCGAATTCCACTCCTCTGGACCTTCTGAAGCTAATGGAGGGGTTATTTGGGGCTGATAGAGGGTATATGGGGAGATAAGCCCAATGTGAGCTCGGTTTGAGCTTTGGTTGTGTCACCATGGGTGCCATGTGGCTCTCAGCTCTGTATTTCTGCTGGAAATGAAGAGGGGAAGTCAGCCACCTGGTTTTGGGCAGCCAAAACCAGCTGATGGGGTGGCCATGTGGCCATTATTCCCTTCATTCCTCTTTCTCTCTCCTCTTCTCCTAAGATTTCCAATTTTACCCCCTTGCATGCATTCTTTCTCCTGATTTAGAGGGGTAGGGTTGGTCTTGTTCACTTGGGCTGACTTTGGGCCAAGTTTAGTGGGCTTGGTCCAAGGGAACTTGACTTGGCCTTCATTTCACTCTTTAGGTCAATTTGTTGACCAAATTGACTTTTAGGGTTGACTGGTCAACTATGGTGGGTGGACTGACCCCACTTGGTGGAAATGGGTCTAGTGGCACCACCCAACTTGGTTTGGGTCAAGGGGGTGCCCCACTTAGGTTAATTAGGCCTATAGGTGTGGGTTTGACCAAATTAAGCCCAAGGTTGACCTTGGTCAACTGGGGTCAAAATGTTGACCCAGTGACATACCCTAGGGTCCACTTAGATTGTTTTTAGGGTTAGGGCAATGTGGTGGGGTCATGGTGTGGCTAGGGTCCTTAATTAGGTTAGTCTGACCTAGTTTGACTTGGTCCTATAGTGGGCTCCACATGGCCACCACCCACTATCTAGGGTCAAACCTAGTTGATCCTCTTAGGTCTCACCTCATGCCTAACCCAATCTAAGTTGAGGGGTCCAGAAGTAACATGGGATGTTACATGACGTACTCGGCGAGTCGATCTACGGGGCAGCTCCATGACCGAATCTTCCCATTCTGCTGCCTCTGCTAGAGTGGGCTTCAACTTCAAACTTTTTGTCGGAAATTTAAAAAATTTCTGAATTCCCAAGAAGTTTTTCTTCACATCCCTCTTGTGTTCTTCGAACAACTCTCGCAAGTCGTCCTACCCTTCTCACAAAGATCCACCTCTAGGAATTTGCGGGTTTCGGATAGTGAACACTGGTTCACTCCTCCTTGATGACCCTCCTCGTGTTGATCGGTCGATGGAGGGCGTTCGACTTGTCGAATATATAGATGGGATACAATCATTGAAGTAAAAATCGGGGTCGATCCACGTATATTTCTTATATAAAATCCGTTGGATGACAGCTGCAAGTGGTAGTGTGTTCAATTTCTTCCAATTAGGACTTTCAATCTAAATGAATAGCGTACTATCGAAAGAACAAAATCCACCATGTCAAACTGCTCTCGCTCCAAAATCATGTATGTCACATAACTGAGTTGAGCTGTTATTTTTCGTGTATCTCCGAATTTCAGTTGGACAGTATGCCTCTGTATATCTTGCACTAGTCGTGCATCCTCCGTAAGGGTGGTCGTTGATTGAATTAGTGTTTCGATGGAATTTCCATGCAAAACCATATTCAATAATGTCCAATCCCTATCCTTCTGATAGTTTTCTACTTCATCTAAAGTGTTTTCATGCTCGATTAATCCAAACTCATCTCTCAGGTCATAATGTGTTATTTCTACCGCCTGTCCTTGAATTTTCGATCGGACTCCGCCATTCAATTCTATGAAACGCAGATCTTTTAGATAATTATAAAATTCTCGAATTAGTACGGAAGAGAATGTGTTTGGAATAATAATCGACATTATTCCAGCCATTGCTAACAAATCATGGATATGTGCATGCCGGGTCGGGTCGAATTCAATCATCCGTCTGATTTCTATGTTAGCGTTCTCTATTCCCGGAAATGTTTGATATGATGAATATGAGTCACTCCCTATGCGTCTTCGTGCTTTGGAACTGGAATCCATTCCTGCATATCGAATTGTTTTTTTACGAACAAAAGTTTTTTTGGGGGGTTTCGCCATCCGGCGACACCCATTGTCGCCGGGCGATAGCGGGAAATGGTTTTCCTCCATTTCCGACTTCAGATCTGGTTTCCCCATTCATCCAACATACCAGATCTGCAAGGTTTTTTCTCCAAATCTTTTTACAACTTCTTAAATTCAAGAAACTATACACATCTTTCACTAAAACAATCATAGTTTCTTATGATCCACAAAACAATTTAAACACTTTAAAACCTTGAAATTTCTCATCTATGATTACATGCTACACTATCCTAACAATTAGATACATAAAAATCCAAAGAATTAAAGCCAAAATCCAAGTTTTAATACCTACGTGTTATGGTTTCGC
Source organism: Platanthera guangdongensis (assembly GCA_039583875.1). Classification (NCBI taxonomy): domain Eukaryota; kingdom Viridiplantae; phylum Streptophyta; class Magnoliopsida; order Asparagales; family Orchidaceae; genus Platanthera; species Platanthera guangdongensis. The sequence goes on from CM077152.1 coordinate 144,787,727, forward strand.
CGACTTCTACTCTGCCTTCCGCAATCTGTCTTTAGGAAAGAGGTTTGGTTTGATGCATTTGATTGAATGAGCCCGTTTTTATCCTTTTAGCACTATCGCCGACTGGCGATACCCGGTATCGCCCGATGATAGTGACTTTTTTTTGTTTCTTCAAATTGTCTTCCTGACTCAGATTTAGGCTAGGTGTAATGTTTTTTTTTTGAGTTTTATACTAACTTGGTTCTCTAGTTCACCACTCTTATATCCATTCTACATATTTCAGTACTAGTGTTCTTAAACTAGTGAAATTGTTTTCGCATGCCTCTAAGTATGATAAATCTTTTAGTTATGATAATGTTATTTCACTCATGGTTGTGCAAATCTTCGTATGCATCCATCTTACAAAATGTGAATTGTGAATGTTTTACCATAACTACTAGTGATGCATGTTTTCTGCTTCTGCTTTATCCGAGTATGGTACAGTGCACCATACTATTAAATTATTTGGTATGTTCTCATAAGTGAATTCGGACTCCTTTGTTCAGCTAAAGAAAAAAATGTGAGTAACAAAAGTGTATCATCCCAAAAAGTGCAAACCTTTGGTGATTGTTTCACACAACAAAAAAAAACACTCAAATAATACAGGGCTAACAAGGAACCTCCACCAAGCACTAGTTACCCTCCTGATAAGCCTTGATAAGCATTGTAAGGTTGAGCACCTTGGAAAAATTGTAAAGTGAAAGTGAGCTGTTAGATCAGGAATACTCTAGAGGGGGGGTGAATAGAGTATTCAGGTTTTATAAAATTTTCAATTGAGTTTATCTAGTGCAGGAATAAAATTAAAAGCATAAACAGCAAACCTAACAACTAACATAGCCACAGCAAGAAACAAAAGAAAAGGGAAATCCAGACAACATAAGAATTTATAGTGGTTCCCTTAAACTTGGGTACATCCACTCTTCTACCACCCTGGTAGGAATCCACTCAGATTTTTGATCAGGTGCCTGACACCAATGAGCTTTTGATCAGGTGCTCAAAAACCAATCCTCAAGTCTTTTGGTCAGGTGACTTGCAACCAGGAATAACTTTTGAAGGGAGTTATAACCCTTTATACAGTGGGGGGGTGAGAGATGATATGGTCTTCTCTTTCTCAGTATACAATTGAGAAGACTTGTGGATATGATTTTAGCAAAGGCTCCCCCTAAGGTATAGTATGGTTCAGAGAGATGGAGCCTTGCTGCAGGGTGATAGGCCTTCAGTAGTTCAGCCTTGATCAGCAACTATTCGGGAACTTCTTTGACAGATAAAGTTGTAGTTATCCTTTGAAGTGTCTTGGAGTGTTGAAGACAGAAGACTCTTAATTTTTATTTGGTGTTATTCTTCTTCAGTTAGCTGATGATCTACAGATATATGGATTCTTTTCTGTATCAGAAATCTATGGAAGAAAGTGCAGAGAGTTTCTTGATTCAGTCTAATTGTCTTTTTCTCTGTGTGTCTATCTATCTTGTTCAGTTTGTCTCTAGGAAGAAGAGAGAAAATCTCCTTTTCTATTTCCTGTCAAAGATGATCTTTCGAAATTTGAAATCCTCTGCAATCAATGCTGACGGCCTTGAGAATAAACTGCATTGAATTATTTCCCCAATTGTCTCATGGAAAAACGGCAGGCAATAATCCTGGAGAAGACCCTAATCAATGCTCTGGCTAACGGTTATATTCTAGAGAATATTTGAGCATTAATTACTCAGGAATTATTGCAGTAAGAAGGGGACAAAAGGATGTAAAATAACTAAGCCTGGATTCGTCGAACTGATAACAGAAATCGTCGAGCTGAATTGCTGATTTCGTCAACCAGATGACTTTTGTTCGTCGAGCTGAGTTCCAAGATCGTCGAGCACAGAGCAGAACAATATTCTCTAGAAACTTTGCCTTTTCTATGTATGGAGTTCGTCGAGCTGATAACTGGTTTTGTCGACTGAAGTTCAGTAAAATATTTCTGGACTTAGAATAATTTCAGATGCTTCTGGATGAAAGTGTTGAAGTGAAGTATCCAGAATTCGTCGACCTAAGAATTGGTTTCATCGAGCTGAGGACCACTAACTGTTACTGGATAACTCTAGATATTGTGGTAAGAGTTCGTCGAGCTGAGAATTAAGTTAATCGGCCAAAGTCTGACTCCAAACTTAGAATAAAGAGATGTTTTTTGATCTTGAGGTGTTGAAGTATAGCGTCCAAAGTTCGTTGACCTGAGTACCAAGTTCGTCGAGCTCAGCTGAGAGAATTTACTCTGAGATCGTCGAGTTGAACATGACTTTCATCGGACTTCATTCGACGAACATCGAACTCATTTTACTTAGTATGAAATCTGTCGAAGTCTTGAGTCTCTGGCAGTGTTGATGGCTGGTACTTGCAGTGTTGATTCTAAGGACTTTGCCTAGACTCTAGGACACAACTATGACCCTAGCTATACATGTTGGGTCAAATGATCCTAACTTAGTGAACATAGCCCAAATCAAACTAGGGATCCAACAATCTCCCCCTATTTGGGTGAGGTCACTAATTACATACTCAGACTCAACTGAAAATAAACAAAGCAAGAAATCATATATCTGGTATAGATCAATAACACATGCAACAGATATATATATATAGATAAGCTTTGTTCAGAAATAGAAAGAAGTTTTAAAAAACATAACAGAAATAAAACATACAAGAACTCATTTCTTTTGTTTCTTTTCCTTTGGCTTTCCTTCTTTACTCTTGTCTCCTGGCTTAGTGAAGACAATCTCTCTGTTAGGATCAGAAGCTTGCACTTTAGTCATGGTCATATCAGTAGCCCCTATAATCTTCAAAGATGTGGCTCTGGGGACAATTGCTTCTGGGTGCAACTTCATGTAGTCATCAACATTGAAAAACTTGTTTACTTTCTCAAACCTCTTAAGCACTTATTTCCTATACTTAGACATTGTAGAATACTCAGAAGGATCCTTTCCTTCAGCTTTGGCCTTGTTAATCATAGAAAGGCCTACAAGTTCTTGGAACCTGGCCATTCTAGCTGTATTAGCAGTTTCAGGATCTTCAAAAGGAACAGGAGGAGAATTTGGTCTTTTAGGACTTTCAGCTTTTTGATCTGCAGGGAATGATAGCTGTTGTTGATGCTACTACTGTGGTTGATGCTCAGATTGATGTTGCTTTTCGGATTGGTATTGTCTTTGCTGTCTTCTTGAGGAGGAGGGCCTACTCTTATGTCTTTGATAAGTTTGAAATTGAGTGGGCCTTTGAGAAGATGTGCATGAAGCACCAGCAGCTAGAGGAGGAGGTGGAGGGTCCCTTCTGTATTTCTGAGTTGGAGGAGGGGAGTATCTTCTGCTTCTTTTCCTTTCTTTCTGTTGATTTTTAGATAACCACATCCAAGCTGGCATCTATTTATATGGAGTTATCTTCTGAAGAATATAGTAGGGAGTGTCATTTGTTGAATTTGGTTTAGGAGTAAGAGGACGAGGTGCTTTCCTCTTCTTAGACACTTTCTTCTTCTTAGGTTCATCATCAGAATCCTCATCCTCATTATCATCATCATCAGATTCTTGAGGATCATCATATAAGGCATCAATGGCCTTTAGTATAGACTTATCAATAGGCTTTTCAGCCTGAGCAGTAACATGAGAAGGAGTAGGAGCTGGAGCTGGAGGGGAAACTTCAACAGAAATTGGAGAACTAACTCTGACAGTGCTTTCAGCAGCTGCCTTATTCTCTTCCTCAATATCAGCCAAGATCAAGTGATCAAGATCTGTCATTGGAGAATCATCCATAACAAAACTGGGAGCTGAAATAGCCTCTGGAGGGGATGGAATGACTATGGTCTATGGAGCAGTAAAAAGAGTTTTGAGTTGCTTGGTAACTTTTGAACTAATAGGGGAGGAGTATGGAACAATAGCCAAGGATGGCTTAGTGTGATCTGCTGGAATGCAACTCAAAAATGCAGTATCAAAAATTTTCAGCAATTATGCTAAATCTATTGTAGGATTAATGATGAAATCACCAACAGTAATTATTTCTTCTGGAGCTGACTATTCTATATTCATGTCAGTCTCAATAAAATTAATGAAATCAATCTAATTTGTATCTATAAACTCTGTATCTACTGCTGTTGCTACCTTTGCATCTGCTGGAGCTGCTGAAACTGAAACTGAAACTGCTGCTACTTCTTGATCTGCTACAGCTTCTTTCTGTTGATCTTTAGATAACCACATCCAAGCTGGCATCCATTTATATGGAGTTATCTTCTGAAGAATATAGTAGGGAGTGTCAATTATTGGATTTGGTTTAGGAGCAAGAGGAGGAGGTTCTTTCCTCTTCTTAGACACTTTCTTCTTCTTGGGTTCATCATTAGAATCCTCATCCTCATTATCATCATCATTAGATTCTTGAGGATCATCATATAAGGCATCAATGGCCTTTAGTATAGACTTATCAATAGGCTTTTCAGCCTGAGCAGTAACATGAGAAGGAGCAGGAGCTGGAGCTGGAGGGGAAACTTTAATAGAAATTGGAGAACTAACTCTAACAGTGCTTTCAGCAGCTGTCTTATTCTCTTCCTCAATGTCAGCCAAGATCAAGTCATCAAGATCTGGCATTGGAGAATCATCCTTAACAAAACTGGGAGCTGAAATAGCCTCTGGAGGGGATGGAATGACTATGGGCTCTGGAGCAGTAAAAAGAGTTTTGAGTTGCTTGGTAACTTTTGAACTAATAGGGGAGGAGTATGGAACAATAGCCAAGGATGGCTTAGTGTGATCTGCTGGAATGCAACTCAAAAATGCAGTATCAGAATTTTTTTGAAATTATGCTAAATCTACTGTGGGATTAATGATGAAATCACCAACAATAATTATTTCTTCTAGAGCTGACTCTTCTATATTCATGTCAGTCTCAATAAAATTAATGAAATCAATCTAATCTGTATCTATAAACTCTTTATCTACTGCTGTTGTTACCTTTGCATCTACTGGAGCTGCTGAAACTGAAACTGAAACTGCTGCTACTTCTTGAGCTACTACAGCTTCTTCATCAAGCATCTCCCCCTGCCTGGTTTCAGTAATAACTGGAGCCAGACCCCTAAATGAAGAGGGGGCAACAGAAAGGGCAGAGATCTGGGCAGATAAAGAGGAAATGGAAGTAGCAAGAGTTATAATGGCCTCTGCTATGATTATTTTGAGGAGGGGTGTGATTAGAGCAATGATAGAAGAGATGGTGGAGGGGTCCAGTGTTGGAGTGGCAGATGGTGTTGAGGTTGAAACATTTGGAGGGATGGTAGATGTTGGTGTGTAACACCCCAGTTTTTGCAAGAGGTTCAGTCTGCAGCGCTGAAATTTTTTTGGGTTCTGGAGGAGGCACACGGCCTGCGACACGGGCGTGTCGCAGGGCGTGTCGAGGCCGTGTCGACACTCGGCCCAAGTGTCGACACTTTGTGCTCGACAGAGGGTCGAGAGTGGGGCACACGGCCTGCGACACGGGCGTGTCGCAGGGCGTGTCGAGGCCGTGTCGACACTCGGCCCAAGTGTCGACACTTTGTGCTCGACAGAGTGTCGACAGTGGGGCACACGGCCTGCGACACGGGCGTGTCGCAGGGCGTGTCGAGGCCGTGTCGACACTCGGCCCAAGTGTCGACACTTTGTGCTCGACAGAGTGTCGAGAGTGGGGCACACGGCCTGCGACACGGGCGTGTCGCAGGGCGTGTCGGGGCCGTGTCGACACTTGGCCCAAGTGTCGACACTTTGTGCTCGGCCGGGTGTCGAGACTTGGCACACGGCTTGGGACACGGGCGTGTCCCAGGCCGTGTCACCTCTCGGGTTGGTGTTGGGGCCGTGTCGTTGGAGACACACGGCAGGCCACACGGCCGTGTCGCTGGGCACACGGGCGTGTCGGTTTGAACACGGGCGTGTCGAATGCCCGTGTCTGATTCCAGGCGCGTCGATTTGAGACGGCGAATGAGGCACACGGCCCTGGACACGGGCGTGTGCCAGGCCGTGTTCGGCCCAGGTCTTTTATTTTCCAGGCGAATCGCAGCCAGTCTTTTTCTGGTTTTGGGATCTAACGGTTCAGGCCATCTCCTGGGGAGTTAAGACCGATTTCAGGGTTGGAAACCCTCATTTTGTTTTCCAAGTTTCTCTTTCTAAGATCTTGAGAAAACCTAGAGCAAGGAGGAAGAAGAAGAACTTTTGGGCTGTAGGGAGGGTTTCGGAGCTCCGAATCGCGAGCCGAGTCCGGATCCGTGAAGCTTGGAGCATTGCGAAGATTTCCATCCGGCTATTTTGCCATGGCAAGAAAGAGGAGTCGGAAGGTAACGACATCTCTCCTCTTGGTCTTTAGGATGCACGTTTTAGCATCATCTAGTTTTCTTTTCTCTAATTTTTGGGCACCAAACTCTCAAATGAGAGGGGTTTTGGCTTGCCAAGTTTCAAGAGGAACTTCCGGGTCGATTGAGTCCGTCCCCGGCATATCTTTGCATTAGAGATCCGCTTCGCTAGTGGATTAGGCATGGTGGGTGAAGCCGTAGTCGCGACCGTTAGTCCGACTCGGTGATGTTGCATACGAACTAGGGATTCGTAGAGATTTCTGATGCGGCAAGTTGCCGTTTGTGTTGTGGTGGTGATTGTCCCGTTTGCTTGAAAAGAGTACATGTAGTCGAACCCGGATAAGGTTAGCTCCTCGTGGTGGTAGATGGTTTCCTTGACAAGGTTAGCTCCAAATGAGAATGGAGATGGTTTCCTTGGTGGACAAGGTTAGCTCCGCACGAGTTGGAGATGTTTTCCTTGGAGCGCGGGAACGCTGCGGTACAAAGAGGGATTGCGATGTGTTTAGTCTTGGTTGTGTTGTGCCAAGGCGTGGCTATGTCTCCGTGGTCGGCTGGCTATCCCGTGACACGTGCGTCATGTGTGGAGAGTGTCCCGGCGAGACTAGTCCCCTTCTGTGAGACTGACGAGAATGCCAAGCTTGGGGCAAGCCCGGGCAAAGAGGCCATGAGCGGGTGGGGTCCAGCAAGGCTTCTTAGAATCGGTCAGTCTGTGGTTGTTGGAATCCTGACATGAGACGTCAGAGCTTGCAGGCAAGCCCGGGGCTAAGCCCACGAGCGGGTGGGGCCTTGGCAAGATTTCCATGTGGCGGCCTGTGCGCCGTGTGAGGGAGTTGTGTCTCCCTCAATGTTTGCGGCTTTATGCCAATTGGGGAAATGTGAGTACCCAAATGTTGTGATGTTGTGCTAGATGCATACGGTGTAGGGTACCTTGGGTGAAGCCCGGGTGTTGCATTCATGTTGCATAGTAGGCCCTTTCTTTATATGCTCAACCAGTAGAGAACATGTTTGTTGATTGAGACATCCAAGCCTGTTTTAATGTTTTTCTATTTATAGAAATTTATATTGCATATGAAGTGCTGACTTGCAGGTTGGAGGGTTCCCCGGGGTCCGTTAGGGGCGGCCGGGAGGAGATGTGTTGTTACACAGTTTGAGGTCAGCCTTTGCTGACCCACGTTACTAATAATTTTTACAGGGCAAGGATCGCACGCAGGAGCTAGCCCGCCGGCCAAAAAGGCCTAAGCCCATGAAGTGTTTTCTCTTTTGTAGCACTACTTTTGATGATGCATGTTTGAGACTATTTTTGTTCCGGCTTGCATGCCGAGGTAGACTAGGAGTGCTGAGCACATTCATGTTTGATTGTACTGTTTACCTTTTGGACTTTTGATGTAAGGCCTTAAGGCTATTTTGTTTACTCTTTTGGGTTAGTGGATAACTTCTAATTGTGCTTGGTTTTCCGTTGTGTTGTGCAAGTGTTTTGAGTTTGGGTAGCTATATCAACTTTTAATACTAAAGCTGTGGTGTTCGTATGTTGTGGGGCCCCGGCCGGACCCATATTATACGTCCATTACAGGGGAGGTGTTACAATTTGGTATCAGAGCCAGGTTAGATTCAAGGTCAGTGCGTAGAGAAGTTATCCACATAAGAGTAACGCGGGACCATGAGTGTCCTTATGTTTTAGTCTTGAGATTGGAGACTAATCCCTTATTTCTTGTCTTCCTGAAGAGTGCAAGCAACGAGGCGGGCACTTCAAGAGCAAGGGATGATCTCTCGGCGAGCAGTGCTACTGCTCCAGGTCTTTTGGGCACGGGTGTAGACCCGGCCGACTTCTGCCGTATGCTTGCAGAAGCGATGGTAGCAGCCCAAGCGGCGGCTGCAGCTCAGGTGGCAACCCCTGCCACACCAGATACGGCAACGGCCGTGCCAGGAGGAGAAGCCAGGCGAGTGGAGCCTTTGGCGGAGAGGGTAGTTGTCGGACATGGAGATCGACACATGAAGTACTTCCTGAGTTTCCATCCCCCGTCCTTCAAGGGTACTGGAACGCCAACGGATGCGGAGGACTGGTGGGTTCGTATTCAAGAACTGTTAAGGGCGGCAGAGACGCCAGAGGAAAAGAAAGCTGAGTATGCGGCTTTCATGTTGGAAGGGGATGCCAAGTTATGGTGGGTGGCCCATAGCGGCCGCCAGTTCCCGGGACGCACCCCGTCAGTGGAAGAGTTTGGGGACGCTTTTCTTAAGAGGTATATCCCAGTTTCAACACGATTGGCCCTGCAGAGGCAGTTTCTGCATCTAATGCAGCGAGACAAGACAGTGGATGAGTACGTGCAAGAGTTCACCCGATTGGGTCGTTATGCGGGAACGACAATGGCGGATGATGTAGAGAGGGATAACCTCTTCTACCAAGGGTTGAGGGAAAATTTGAGACAACCCCTCATCTCCATGAAGCGGGCGGGATTTAATGAGCTAGTTGAAGCCGCCAGGAGTTTGGAGAATGATTTGGAGCGAACCCAACGCCGTAAGAGTTTTACTCCCAAGCAAGGGGAAGGGAAGCCTTCCCAACCTCATGGTAAGTCTGATGGGAGTAGGTGGAGGAAGAAGCCTTCCACTTCAAGATCTGGTGAGAGGAGCAACTGGACGCCTGGGGGTTCCCACTCTAGGGGACCGCCGACATGCTACAACTGCGGGAAGGTTGGGCACATAGCCCGTGCTTGTCAGCAAGGGGGAGCGGGGCAAGAGTCAAAGCAGGAGCAGTCTGTACGCTCGGGCCCCAGTGCTGCAGAGAAAGGAAAGATGGCGGAGTCGAGCGCTTCTCGGTTCCAACCGGTGCAACCAAGGGCTTACAACCTTGGACAGCAAGAAGCGATCCGCCAAACTGATGTGGTGACAGGTATGAAGAGAATTTAAGTGTTAACTGTGTGCTTCATCCTTTTAGACTTTTGTGTAATGTTTATGTTGTAGGCTTCGTGTTAGTTTCCGGATACCCCGCTAGGGTATTGTTTGATACGGGAGCATCGCACTACTTTCTTGCGGAGAGCTTCATCCGGAGAATAGGAGTTGAGTCTTTCTCGCCGGGAGCAGAGCTGAAAGTGCGCTTGCCCAATGGGTCATCTATGACCACCGGGGCTAAAGGGCGCATTTGTTGGGAGCTAGACGGAGTTGTCTTCGCTCTGGAAGCGGCAGTGTTACCTTTAGTAGAGTTCGATGTCATTTTGGGTATGGACTGGCTTGCAGAGCAGCGCGCCAGTATTGATTGCCTTTCTAAAGTGGTGACCTTAAGGAGTAAAGGGCAAACAGAAGTCAAGTTTGAGGGCCTTGGTGGAGTGGCCTGTTCCCTGATAACGGCCATGCAGTTGGTGCGGGCGGTTAACCAGGGTGGGGTAGCGCTTGTAGCGTTACTGGAGGTTCGTCTCTCCCAACTGTCTTTGGAGGAAGTGTCTGTGGTGGCAGAGTTCAAGGATGTGTTTCCGGATGAACTTCCTGGAGCGCCTCCTCGGCGGTAGATCGACTTTTCGATCGAGCTAGTGCCGGAGGCTAGACCGGTGTCGCGTCCTCCCTTTAGGATGGCACCAAAGGAGTTGGCGGAACTTAAGGTACAGTTACAGGAACTGTTGGAGCAAGGGTATATTAGACCCAGTTCTTCACCGTGGAGCGCACCGGTGTTGTTTGTTAAGAAGAAAGACGGTAGCATGCGCCTGTGCATAGACTACCGAGAGCTTAATAAGTTGACCGTCAAGAATAAGTATCCGATCCCTCGGATAGACGACCTGTTTGACCAATTGGTGGGGTCAGTAGTATATTCGAAGTTGGACTTGAAGTCAGGATACTATCAGCTACGAATTCGGGATGAGGACATACCCAAAACTGCCTTTGGTACAAGGTATGGGCACTTTGAGTTTACGGTGATGCCGTTCGGGCTGACGAACGCACCATCGGTGTTCATGGATCTGATGAATCGGGTATTCCGGGAATACTTGGATTCTTTTGTGGTTGTTTTCATTGATGACATTTTGGTGTTTTCCAAATCGCAAGTGGAGCATGAGACCCACTTGAGAATGGTTTTGCAAGTGTTAAGGGAGAATGAGTTGTATGCAAAATTCTCCAAATGCGAGTTTTGGTTGGAGAAGGTAGCATTTTTGGGCCACGTGATTAGTGGTGATGGGGTGGCAGTGGATCCAGCGAAGGTGGAGGCCATCAGAGATTGGCCGGTGTTAGGGACCGTGGCGGAAGTCCGAAGTTTTCTTGGACTAGCCGGGTATTATAGGAGATTCGTGGAGAATTTCTCGAAGATAGCTCTACCCCTCACCTCTCTCACTCGCAAAGACCATAAATTTGTGTGGACCCAAGAGTGCGGTCGAGCATTCGAGGCACTAAAGGAGCGGCTTATGATGGCTCCGATCCTGAGTTTACCGCAAGGGACCGATGGATTTCAAATTTTCAGTGACGCATCAGGATGCGGTTTGGGTTGCGTGTTAGTGCAGCATGGCAAGGTGATAGCTTTTGGGTCTAGGCAGTTGAAACCTCATGAGAGGAATTACCCCGTCCATGATTTGGAGCTGGCGGCGGTAATCTTCGCACTGAAAATTTGGTGGCATTATGTTTATGGCGCAAGAGTGGAGATCTTCACGGACCATAAAAGCCTGAAGTATCTCTTGGATCAAAAGGACTTGAACATGCGGCAACGCAGATGGGTTGAGTTTCTTGGAGACTACGAAGTGGCGATTCAGTATACGCCGGGTAAGGCCAATGTGGTGGCGGATGCGTTGAGTAGAAAGTACTCGGGGCAAGGAAATTGGATCGAAGCTCATGATGAGCGGTTGGTTCGGGAGTGGGAGTCCCTTGGGTTGGAATGTGTTGCAAAAGGCGAGTCTAGCGTGGCTCGGTTGAACTGGATTGAAGTGCAGAGCGACTTGTCCGATCGTATTCGGGAAGCGACTCGGTTGGATGTGGAGTTTCAACCTTTTGTGTTGGAGGCTCAAACGGGCGAGAGCAGCACCTGGGAAATGATTGATGGGATTCTGAGGAAGGGCGGAAGGGTCTGTGTACCGCAGTTTGGCAATCTCCGTGAGGAGTTGATGTTTGAGGCTCACTTCTCAAAGTACTCCATTCACCCGGGCAGTACAAAGATGTACTTGGATATGAAGAAATCCTTCTGGTGGCCGGGGTTGAAGCGAGATGTGGCTTTGTATGTGAGTCGTTGCCAAACATGTGCCTTGGTGAAGGCCGAATGTCAGAAACCGGGCGGGTTCCTGAAGCCCCTTCCAATTCCTGAGTGGAAATTTGAGGACATTTCCATGGACTTTGTGCATGGGTTGCCTAGATCGCAGCATGGTAATGATGCTATTTGGGTGATCGTGGATCGCCTAACCAAGGTGGCTCACTTCATCCCGAACCGGAAAGAGGACAGCGTGGAGAAGCTGGTGGAGTTGTATGTTCGCAACATTGTGCGACTGCACGGAATTCCGAAGAGCATAGTCAGTGATCGCGATGGACGGTTTACGTCCAAGGACTGGAGACTTGTTCAGAAGAGCTTGGGCACGAAGCTAAAGTTCAGTACGGCGTTTCATCCTCAAACCGATGGGCAAACGGAGAGGACGAACCGTTCTATGGAGGATATGTTGAGGATATGCGTTCTTGACTTTGGCAAGAGGTGGGAGGATCACCTCTTCATGGTAGAATTTGCGTACAACAACAGTTTTCAAGCTAGTATAAAGATGGCGCCTTACGAAGCTTTGTATGGGAGGCGGTGTCGAACGCCAATGTCTTGGGCAGAGGCGGGAGACACCAAACTTTTGGGAAAGGACGCGGTAGTTGACGCTTGTGAGATGGTACGGACCATCCAAGAGCGTATGAAGGTGGCTCAAGACAGACAAACAAAGTATTTCAATGTTCGTCACCGGAAGTTAGAATTTGCAGTTGGTGATTGGGTTTACCTGAAGGTCAAGCCGTTCAAAGGCGTCTCGCGGATTCGCCGACTCAAGAAGTTGAGTCCAAGGTTTTTGGGGCCTTTTGAAATTGTTGAGCGGGTAGGAGAAGCAGCCTATCGGTTGGCGTTGTCCGCAGACTTGAGTGGATTACATGACGTCTTCCACGTCTCCGTGTTGAGGAAAGCCTTGGTGGAGGCTAGCGTGGTGATGGAGCCGGCATCGGTGCCGATTGACGAAGACTTGAGGACGCGAGTCCTTCCAATCGCTATAGAAGATGCGGAGATTCGGCAGCTGCGGAATAAAGAGGTTAAACTTGTGAAAGTTCGTTGGGACAACTGCGGTCGTGAGGAGTTCTCTTGGGAGCGAGAACAGGCCATGCTAGAAGACTATCCAGAAATATTTTTGTCAGGTACAATTTAAGTTTTGTACCTCTTTTGTTTTTGCAATTTCGGGACGAAATTCTGTTAAGGGGGGGAGAGTTGTAACACCCCAGTTTTTGCAAGAGGTTCAGTCTGCAGCGCTGAAATTTTTTTGGGTTCTGGAGGAGGCACACGGCCTGCGACACGGGCGTGTCGCAGGGCGTGTCGAGGCCGTGTCGACACTCGGCCCAAGTGTCGACACTTTGTGCTCGACAGAGGGTCGAGAGTGGGGCACACGGCCTGCGACACGGGCGTGTCGCAGGGCGTGTCGAGGCCGTGTCGACACTCGGCCCAAGTGTCGACACTTTGTGCTCGACAGAGTGTCGAGAGTGGGGCACACGGCCTGCGACACGGGCGTGTCGCAGGGCGTGTCGAGGCCGTGTCGACACTCGGCCCAAGTGTCGACACTTTGTGCTCGACAGAGTGTCGAGAGTGGGGCACACGGCCTGCGACACGGGCGTGTCGCAGGGCGTGTCGGGGCCGTGTCGACACTTGGCCCAAGTGTCGACACTTTGTGCTCGGCTGGGTGTCGAGACTTGGCACACGGCTTGGGACACGGGCGTGTCCCAGGCCGTGTCACCTCTCGGGTTGGTGTTGGGGCCGTGTCGTTGGAGACACACGGCAGGCCACACGGCCGTGTCGCTGGGCACACGGGCGTGTCGGTTTGAACACGGGCGTGTCGAATGCCCGTGTCTGATTCCAGGCGCGTCGATTTGAGACGGCGAATGAGGCACACGGCCCTGGACACGGGCGTGTGCCAGGCCGTGTTCGGCCCAGGTCTTTTATTTTCCAGGCGAATCGCAGCCAGTCTTTTTCTGGTTTTGGGATCTAACGGTTCAGGCCATCTCCTGGGGAGTTAAGACCGATTTCAGGGTTGGAAACCCTCATTTTGTTTTCCAAGTTTCTCTTTCTAAGATCTTGAGAAAACCTAGAGCAAGGAGGAAGAAGAAGAACTTTTGGGCTGTAGGGAGGGTTTCGGAGCTCCGAATCGCGAGCCGAGTCCGGATCCGTGAAGCTTGGAGCATTGCGAAGATTTCCATCCGGCTATTTTGCCATGGCAAGAAAGAGGAGTCGGAAGGTAACGACATCTCTCCTCTTGGTCTTTAGGATGCACGTTTTAGCATCATCTAGTTTTCTTTTCTCTAATTTTTGGGCACCAAACTCTCAAATGAGAGGGGTTTTGGCTTGCCAAGTTTCAAGAGGAACTTCCGGGTCGATTGAGTCCGTCCCCGGCATATCTTTGCATTAGAGATCCGCTTCGCTAGTGGATTAGGCATGGTGGGTGAAGCCGTAGTCGCGACCGTTAGTCCGACTCGGTGATGTTGCATACGAACTAGGGATTCGTAGAGATTTCCGATGCGGCAAGTTGCCGTTTGTGTTGTGGTGGTGATTGTCCTGTTTGCTTGAAAAGAGTACATGTAGTCGAACCCGGACAAGGTTAGCTCCTCGTGGTGGTAGATGGTTTCCTTGACAAGGTTAGCTCCAAATGAGAATGGAGATGGTTTCCTTGGTGGACAAGGTTAGCTCCGCACGAGTTGGAGATGTTTTCCTTGGAGCGCGGGAACGCTGCGGTACAAAGAGGGATTGCGATGTGTTTAGTCTTGGTTGTGTTGTGCCAAGGCGTGGCTATGTCTCCATGGTCGGCTGGCTATCCCGTGACACGTGCGTCATGTGTGGAGAGTGTCCCGGCGAGACTAGTCCCCTTCTGTGAGACTGACGAGAATGCCAAGCTTGGGGCAAGCCCGGGCAAAGAGGCCATGAGCGGGTGGGGTCCAGCAAGGCTTCTTAGAATCGGTCAGTCTGTGGTTGTTGGAATCCTGACATGAGACGTCAGAGCTTGCAGGCAAGCCCGGGGCTAAGCCCACGAGCGGGTGGGGCCTTGGCAAGATTTCCATGTGGCGGCCTGTGCGCCGTGTGAGGGAGTTGTGTCTCCCTCAATGTTTGCAGCTTTATGCCAATTGGGGAAATGTGAGTACCCAAATGTTGTGATGTTGTGCTAGATGCATACGGTGTAGGGTACCTTGGGTGAAGCCCGGGTGTTGCATTCATGTTGCATAGTAGGCCCTTTCTTTATATGCTCAACCAGTAGAGAACATGTTTGTTGATTGAGACATCCAAGCCTGTTTTAATGTTTTTCTATTTATAGAAATTTATATTGCATATGAAGTGCTGACTTGCAGGTTGGAGGGTTCCCCGGGGTCCGTTAGGGGCGGCCGGGAGGAGATGTGTTGTTATACAGTTTGAGGTCAGCCTTTGCTGACCCACGTTACTAATAATTTTTACAGGGCAAGGATCGCACGCAGGAGCTAGCCCGCCGGCCAAAAAGGCCTAAGCCCATGAAGTGTTTTCTCTTTTGTAGCACTACTTTTGATGATGCATGTTTGAGACTATTTTTGTTCCGGCTTGCATGCCGAGGTAGACTAGGAGTGCTGAGCACATTCATGTTTGATTGTACTGTTTACCTTTTGGACTTTTGATGTAAGGCCTTAAGGCTATTTTGTTTACTCTTTTGGGTTAGTGGATAACTTCTAATTGTGCTTGGTTTTCCACTGTGTTGTGCAAGTGTTTTGAGTTTGGGTAGCTATATCAACTTTTAATACTAAAGCTGTGGTGTTCGTATGTTGTGGGGCCCCGGCCGGACCCATATTATACGTCCATTACGGGGGAGGTGTTACATGGTGAGGATGGAGGAGGAGCATCTTGCTTTTGGACATCTTGGATGGATTCAGTTTGATGAGGAGGAGTATTGGGAGGAGATGTCAGTAGATTTAAGGATGGTATGGAGGACAAGTGGGGGGGGAAGAGGAGATGAAGGTGGTGTTGGGGTTGGTATATCATGGGGGGATTGTGGTGATTGAGATGGAGTGGGTTGTTGGTATTCCTGGGTGGGTGAGGAAGGGAAGTCAGTAAGGTCTATTGGTGGAGAGGTGGCAGGTAATGTAGTTGTAGTAGGAACATGAACAGAGGGTTGTGGTTATTGATGTGGTTGAAGTTGTTGTTGGAGTTGTTGATGTGGTTGAAGAGAGGGAGTATGAACTGTGGAGGGTGATTGTTGTTGTGTTGCTGGAAGGGATGGAGGTGTGGGGATGATCTCTTCAGCAGGGTGGGAAGTGGCTCTAACAGCCCTTGTGCTTTCAGAAGCTGGGGTGGAAGAGGTTGAAGCCTTGGATGGCTTGGAAATGGTCCTCTCCCACCTGCCAAACAAGGCACAGGTGAGTCTCTTGCCGGCATTAATGAATATGGTCGGGGAGACCAGTGATTCAGCAGCCTTCTCCTTCAGGAAGATCCCTAGGATCCAACCAAAACACACTTCCTTTTTATTAGTCTTTTTCTTTATTTGATCAAAGATGATCTGTGCCTAGTTCACCTTCTACTTGTTAACCACTGCACACATGACCAAAAACTAATGCCTGGTAATATAATCATGTGCAGTGTGCTTGCCTAGCATGACTTTCCCAACAATATCTGCCAGAAATTTGTATTCTGCAGATAAATGTTTCTTCAACAACTTATTGGGGTTATCTCCAGTATAACCTATCAAACTCAACATCATATCATATTCTTCAAAATCTATTTCTAGTTCTTCTTCTCCATTATCCATCCCAAAGATTTCAGTTAATATGGCTGGAGATATGGAGATAACGTTACCGCAATTATTCCAATCATTGTATTTTCTTCTGTGATGTATAGACTCATTCTCTTATCTCAGTTACAGATAATTTTATCCTAGTTGTCATCAACTTCTTCAGTTGTTGCTCTTCCAGAAGTTGCAAAATGTTTAGAAATATCGGATCTGAATGCTGAAATGAATCAAAGTCAACATCAAATCCGGTGTCGAACTTCATCGCAGCCAAGGTTCCCACTGGAATCGCCATGAAATCACCTGCAAGAGAGAAAAATAGCGATCAAGTGCAAAGAGAACAGAAAGCGCGGGAGGAAGGTCGAAGAAAACCTAGATATAAGGTTTTTCAGAATATGAATTGACAAACTCCGTTCCACGAAAACTAAAACATTCTTCGATCTGGGTTCGATGAAATAATTTGGAGTTAAATGATTCGTCGAGCTTAGTCTGAATATTTGAAGACATTTCGTCGAGCTCCGTTCGATGAAAGTTTTCTGAAGTGGATTCATCGATCTCCGGTCGAGAAAACAACTTCACTCACAGAGAGTTTGTCGAACTCCATTCGACGAATATCTCCCGAACTTTCCCTAGTTCGTCGAACTCCGTTCGACGAACTCTGGAAAATTCGTCTAGTGCAGACAGAAACTAAACTAAGACTTATCCATCGATCATTCCAAGCTGATTTATAAAGAATAAGTGATTTTTCTCATCTAGAGGTTTGATGAATATATCAGCTCTTTGTAAATCAGTGTAGATATAGAAAAGATTAATTTTGTTTTTGTCCATACACTCTCTTATGAAATGATGTCTAATATCTATATACTTGGTCCTACTGTGATGGACTGGATTCTGTGCTATGGAAATAGCACTTGTGTTATCATAAAGTAGAGTTGAATTATTTAAGTTGAGACCATAGTCTAGTAATTGATTTTGAATTCACAGCATCTGGGAACAACAGCTGCCAGCTGCAATATATTCTGGCTCAGCAGTTGAGGTAGACACAGATGACTGTTTCTTACAAAACCATGACACTAATCTCATACCCAGGAACTGGCAATTTCCTGAAGTACTTTTCCTGTCCACCCTGCATCCAACAAAATCAGCATCTGAGTATCTAGTTAACTCAAATTCTAATTCAGTGGGATACCATAGGCCTAGACTAGGAAAACTCTTTATATATCTCAAAATCCTTTTTAAGAAAACTAGGTGAGATTCTTTAGGGTTCACTTGGAAGCTAGTACAAAAGCATATGACAAACACGATATCAGGTATGCTTGCTATAAGATATAGTAGGGACCCAACAATGCCCCTATATAATTTCTGGTCAACAGGTTTCCCATGTGGATCAAAGTCTATTACAGCATTTGTAGCTATAGGTGTTTTCTTTGCTGAGGCATCAGTCATCCCAAACATTTTGATAAGTTTTTTTGCATATTTAGCTTGGGAGATGAAGATGTCATCAAGGAGCTGCTTCACTTGGAGACCAAGAAAGTAGGAGAGCTCACCCATGTTTATCATATCAAATTTGGAATGCATGAGGTCAAAGAACCTCTTGCACAATTTGGAATCAGTAGACCCAAATATGATGTCATCCACATATATTTGTACTGACAGTATTTGGTCCTTATGATGTCTAGTGAAAAGTGGTTTATCTACTATGCCTCTAATGAACTTATGCTCTAACAAAAAGCTAGCTAAGGTCTCATACCAAGCTCTTGGAGCTTGCTTTAGACCATAGAGGGCTTTATGTAATTTGAAAACATGAGAGGGGTGAGTTGGAGAGACAAAACCTGGAGGTTGTTCAACATAAACCTCTTCTTTTAATACTCCACTCAGGAAAGCACTCTTCACATCCATTTGATAGACCTTGAATTTCTTGAAGGCTGCATAGGCAAGGAATATATTGATTGCCTCTAACCTTGCCACTGGTACAAAGGTTTAGTCATAATCTATTCCTTCCTCTTGCCTATATCCTTGAGCAACAAGCCTAGCCTTGTTCCTCACTATTGTACCTTGGGCATCCAATTTATTTCTGTATACCCATTTGGTTCCAATGACTGGATAGTCTTGGGGTCTTGGAACCAAATCCCATACTCTACATCTCTCAAATTGGTTTAATTCATCCTGCATTTCAATGATCCAGTGGGGATCTTGCTCTGCATCATCGATGGATAGAGGTTCAAGCTGAGAGAAAAAATAGGCATGCATCAAATCTTGGTTGAGTTGATGTCTTGTCTGTACACATGCTGATCTCTCCAATCACTTGAGATCTGGGGTGATCCCTTTTTGTGACAAAATCAGTGGGTGGAGTTGGTTCTGCAACAGCATTAGGAACTAATTCCTCTTGTGGAATTATGTTTGCTGTTGGGGGAAGATCAATTCCTTCAGTGCCTTCATCTTCACTTTCTTCAATGACTTGTGGAGAAGAATGTGTTGGAACCTGTTGGGTGAGGTTTAGTCCATCCAACTTCTCGCACAAGTGAGGTACCTGCAAAGTGCTATTGGTAGAAATCTCTTTCTCCTTGCAAGACATGTTAGCTTCATCAAATGTAACATGAATAGACTCTTCAATTTTTAGAGATGATTTATTAAAAACCCTATAGGCTTTGCTTATTTGGGAATATCCTAGAAGCCTCAAACTTTCTAATATATCTTTTGTTGTTGTTGTGAATATAACATATACATCCAAATACTTTAAAATAGTTGATTTTAGGTTGCTTCCCTTTAGGTAATTCATAGGGAGTCCTATTTTTTATTTTGTGAATTAAACTCCTATTTAGGACATAATTTGATCTGCCTACAGCCTCTGCCCAAAAGGTTAAGGGCGTGTAAGCATTTGCAAGCAATGTACCTGCAGCTTCAATGAGTGTCCTATTTTTCCTTTCAGCTACCCCATTTTATTGAGGAGTTCTAGGAGCTGAGAAGCAATGTCTGATACCTTCCTTCTCACAGAACTAATGCATAAGAAGAGACTCAAACTCTGTGTCATGATCACTTCTGATCAATGCAACATGAGTAGAGAACTCAATCTGTATGGTCCTGAGAAAATCTGTAAGAACCTTAAAGGTATCTGACTTAGATCTCAAAAAGGACACCCAAGTGAATTTGGAGAAGTCATCCACAATAACTAAGGTTTAGGATTTCCCTCCTAAGCTTTGTACAGTAATGGGTCCAAAGAGATCCATATGTAGCAGATACAAAATCCTAGTTGAATCACTTTTATTAACAAATTTAAAACTAGATTTAGTTTGCTTGCCTAGTTTACAGGCCAAGCAAAGGTCTTTCTTCTTGTAGGGACCAGAAGGTAAACCTCTAACAAGGTTGTCTTTTGATAGCCTAGCAACGTTTTTCAAGTTTACATGACCTAGCCTTTTATGGCATAAATCATTCTGATTACTAATTAAATTGAGTAAGCAGATATCAGAATTGGCAGAAAGAAAATCAACTAAATATATGTTACCTTGTCTATTCCCAATTAAAATAGTTTGTTTTTCTTTATTAGAAATAATACAAGAAGTTGAGTTGAAATGTACCTGATAACCTTCATCACATAGCTGACTTATGAAGATGAGGTTATGTTTGAGTCCTCTGACATATGTCACTTTCTTGAAAGTTACTGCTCCAATCTTCACTTCTCCAAAGCCTTCTGACTGGCCATATTTGGAATCCCCAAAGATAACCTTTGGCCCTAGCTTGGACTTGTATTTGTGTAAGATGTCCTTGCTGCCAGTCATATGTTTGGAGCAACCATTGTCCAAGTACCAAGTCTGATTCACACTTGGATAGCTCTTCACCTGCAATGGAAACAATTAATTATTCTTGACCCAGGTCACTTGGGTCCTTTGTTTTGCTGGTAAGAGAAGCTAAATATAACAGAAAATTCTGGTTGGGATTTGTATCCTAAAGGGTGATATCTCCTAAGTGGTATAACCCAATCAGCTACAGGATTAAAAGGTTTCCTAGAATTATTTGAGTTACTGTTATAATCAAAATTTCTGTTAAGTCTTTCTATGTTCGACGAATTTCTGTGAGTTCGTCAACCAGAGTTCGACGAATAGGGATGAGATCGTCGATCTCTGCCCAGAGAATGAGCATATTCATTTTTTGTGCCCCATGTTTGTCGACCTATGCTCGACGAACCATACAAAGTATGTCGATCGCAGTTAGACGTATAATTATAGCTATAGTTTGCGTTCAGCGTTCGTCGAGTGGGGTTCGACGAACTGGCAACATTTCGTCGATCTAAGTTCGACGAATTATGCTGAACCTTATTTTTAGTTAATGTTTTCTGATTTTTTTTGTTTTGACTTATTGATTTTGGCATTTATTCTATGGTTTGATTATGGTTTATTTTCTCTTTCCCTTCTGCAGAAACAAATTTAATAGGGGTTGACAAAATATTCTTCTTGAGAATGGGGGGCAAACTTGATGAAGCACCCAAGCCTAGCTTGCCATTAAGCCTGGCATTTACAGTGTTTATCATGTCCATCAGCTTGAGGCTTCTCCCATTGAGAGTTTCCTCAAGTTGTTTAGCCTCACATAACTCAGTTTTAATAATATGATTTGTTCATTAGCTAAGGTTAATTCATCTTTTAACCTATTGTTTTCAGAATTAACATTCTCTAGGTTTCTGAATTTCTCCCTAAGAGTCTTGATTTCTTTTTCTAAGTTAATTAAATCTATGCAAATTATTTTAAACTCAGATTTAAATGAATCAGAACTATAATCAAATGAAGATAATACCTTGTCAGCTTCAGAATCTGAAACTGCTTCATTTTCTGAGTCTTCTTCTTCTGAATGGCTCCTCGAAGAATCAATGGCCATGAGGCAAACCTCTTTGGCCCTTGCCTCTTCTTCTTCTTCAGTGGAGCTGGAGGATGATGATTCATCCTCAGTTTCACTCCAAGATTCAGCCACAAAAAATCTTTCTCCTTCTTCTTATATTTGTTGGAGGAAGGTCTGCTACTGTGCTGTCTTCTTGTGTCTTTTTCTCTTCTCTTCTCCTTCTAGTTCTCTGGACACTCAGAGATGAAGTGTCCAGGTTTCCTGCAACCAAAACACACCACTTCTTTAGTTGGTGTTTTGTCATACCTTGGTTTGTCATCCTGCCTTGATGTCTTTCTCCTGAAGTCTTTCCTTGCCAGTTTGTAGAATCTTTTGGCAAAAAGACTCATCAGCTCTTCATTTGTAGTTAAAGTCTCTGTCTCCTCAGCAGCATTGAAAGCAATGCTTTGCTCTTTTCTTGCTGGAGGAGGTGTTCTTTGCTTAGCTGCCTCTCTGGATTTTATCAGCTGTTCATAGGACTTAAGCTTGCCTAATAGAGATTCAGTGGAGATCTCATTTAGGCTTCTGGCATCCTTGATAGGCCAGATCCTTGAATCCCATGAGCTTGGGAAGTACATAAGGATCTTATCATTCACCTCAGTGAGGGTGATTTCCTTGTCCAAGGTTTTTAGCTCATTAATGATTGAGCTTAACCTATTGTACATATCAACTACTGTCTCAGCTTCTTCTTTCTTGAAGTTCTCATATAAGGATATGAGATTGGATCTCCTATCCTTCCTTTCACTTGCTGATCCAGCCACCATTTAATTTAGGGAGTCCCAAATGGCTTTGGCTGAGGTGCATTCAGCCACCTTTTGAAAGATATCATCTGACATTATTTGTGCTAGTATATTAATTACTTTAGCATCAGCAACCTTGGCCTTCTTCTGAGCATCAGTCCACTCAGGTGGTAAAACTGCATTTGTGCTTGAAGCTGCTGTAGATGTAGAGGCAGTGGCTTGAGGAGGACCTGTCAAGATGGAATTGTAGATATCTTCATCAATAGAGTTCATATACAATTTGATTCTTGTCTTCCAGATGGAATACCTATTTAGGTTGCAAGCTGGAGGTCTAGTGCTTGTATAGTCTTTGTTTTGTGTCATTGCTGTGTATATAATCTAAATAAAAATAAAGATAAAAGATGAAATCTGATCTAAGACAGGATCTTTGGTTCAAGGGTTAGCTTGTGCAGCAAGGAATCCAAGCTCTGATACCAATTGAAAGTGAGTTGTTAGATCAGGAATACTCTAGAGGGGGGTGAATAGAGTATTCAGGTTTTATAAAATTTTCAATTGAGTTTATCTAGTGCAGGAATAAGATTAAAAGCATAAACAGCAAAACTAACAACTAACACAGCCACAGCAAGAAACAAAAGAAAAGGGCAATCCAGACAACAAAAGAATTTATAGTGATTCCCCTAAACTTGGGTACATCCACTCTTCTACCACCCTGGTAGGAATCCACTCAGATTTTTGATCAGGTGCCTGACACCAATGAGCTTTTGATCAGGTGCTCAAAAAACAATCCTCAAGTCTTTTGGTCAGGTGACTTGTAACCAGGAATAACTTTTGAAGGGAGTTATAACCCTTTATATAGTGGGGGAGTGAGAGATGATATGGTCTTCTCTTTCTCAATATACAACTGAGAAGACTTGTAGATATGATTTTAGCAAAGGCTCCCCCTGATGTATAGAATGGTTCAGTGAGATGGAGACTTACTGCAGGGTGATAGGCCTTTAGTATTTCAGCCTTGATCAGTAGTAATTCAGGAACTTCTTTGACAGATAAAGTTGTAGTTGTCCTTTGAAGTGTCCTGGAGTGTTGAGGATAGAAGACTCTTGATTTTGATTTGTTGTTCTTCTTCTTCAGATAGCTGATGATCTACAGATATATGGCTTCTTTTTTGTATCAGAAATCTATGGAAGAAAGTGCAGAGAGTTTCTTGATTCAGTCTAATTATCTTTTTCTCTGTGTGTCTATCTATCTTGTTCAGTCCGTCTCTAGGAAGAAGAGAGAAAATCTATTTTTCTATTTCCTGTCAAAGATGATCTTTCGAAATTTGAAATCCTCTGCAATCAATGCTGACGGCCTTGAGAATAAACTACATTGAATTATTTCCCCAACTGTCTCATGGAAAAACGGCAGGCAATAATCCTGGAGAAGACCATAATCAATGCTCTGTCTAACAGTTATATTCCAGAGAATATTTGAGCATTAATTACTCATGAATTATTGCAGTAAGAAGGGGACAGAAGGATGGAAAGTAACTAAGTCTGGATTCGTCGAACTGATAACAGAAATCGTCGAGCTGAGTTCACAGTTCGTCGAGCTGAGTTGCTGAGTTTGTCAACCAGATGACTTCTGTTCATCGAGCTGAGTTCCAAGTTCGTCGAGCAGAGAGCAGAACTATATTCTCTAGAAACTTTGCCTTTTCTAAGTATGGAGTTCGTCGAGCTGATTACTGGTTTCGTCGACTGATGTTCAGCAAAATTTTTCTGGACTTAGAATAATTTCAGATGCTTCTGGATGAAAGTGTTAAAGTGAAGTATCCAGAATTCGTCGATCTACGAATTGGTTTCGTCGAGCTGAGGACCACTAACTGCTGCTGGATAACTCTAGCTATTGTGGTCAGAGTTCATCGAGCTAAGAATTAAGTCCGTCGACCAAAGTCTGACTCTGGACTTAGAATAAATAGATGTTTTCTGATCTTGAGGTGTTGAAGTATAGTGTCCAAAGTTCGTTGACCTGAGTACCAAGTTCGTCGAGCTTAGCTCAGAGAATTTACTCTGAGATCGTCGAGCTGAACATGACTTTCGTCGAACTTTATTCGACGAATGTCGAACTCATTTTACTTAGTATGAAGTCTGTCTAAGTCTTGAGTCTCTGGCAGTGTTGATGGTTGGTCCTTGCAGTGTTGATTCTAAGGACTTGGCCTAGACTCTAGGGCACAACTATGACCCTGGCTATACATGTTGGGTCAAATGATCCTAACTTAGTGAACCTAGCCCAAATCAAACTATGGATCCAACATAAAGTGTCTTGAGCAAACCTTTACATGAATAATTTCTTTCTTGTGTGCTCTGAACTCTTGGGTACGAGTATAGCTCTGCATGTCTACCTCTATGTTATGTTGTTTTTTTAACATTCTCGTGTTCATGTTTTTTTGTAAGACTATGTATAAGTATTTTCGACAACACCTCATATGTACACAACATTATCCTCTCTAAACGCTCTTCGTATGAGAATTGTACTGAGAACTGTTTCGCAAAAACTATTCACTAGTGTATGTGTATGTGATATAGTTTATTTAATGTTGCCACAGTTACTATTTACTCATTTTATTTATTCTACATTGCTCGCCTGTCCTCTATGAGTCTCTCTTTTGTGTTTTTTCTTCTTTCGCTTTCGCCGCACTTTTACCTATCTTTTGACAATACCAAAGGGGGAGACACTTTACAAAAGAAATCATTCACCGATGTCTGGCCATATATTTTTGTGCACACTTGGAAAAAAAATTTTTTCACAACTTTAATTAAAATACATGGATTTCCCTATGCTTCCATTTTGGGGGAGATCACATGTAGGTGGAGTGTTTCATCCATGAGCAATTTGTGCACATACACATGCTTCATCTTGATACTCAAATTGGGTGGACCTTTTTAACATTAATGATATCTTTCTTAATGGATTTGTTATTATCAAAAGGGGGAGATTGTTGGAGCATGCATTCCATGCTTCCTAGTTTGCTAATAACAAATCATGTTTGTATTTGATATTTGGATGTTTTTGGTGTGCTGATAACACATGTTAATATCTAATATCTTTTTGATGCTGAATCGGATCAGACTTGAGCTCGGGATATATCGCCAGGCGATATTAGGTATCCCAACAGGCGATAACGCCACTCGAGGCATTTCCGCTCGACGCTCGACGAAATTGTGGATTCTGTTATTTCAATATTGCCAGACGGCGATAACCGGTATCGCTCGACGATAGTGCACGATTCGGCACTCAACGTTTGTGCGATGCGAAAATGAGGATTTCGTGGGACACGTGGCAGCGGTTACCGATATCTCCAGATGGAGATACCCAGTATCGCCCAGCGATAGCGCTACAATATAAAAACCTTTCATTTTTTGAGGAAATCACGATTTTCATTACCTGGAGTGCACTTTCCTGCATAGATGATCTAGAGAGCTCCAGAAATCAGAGATGCTCCATACTCTCAAGAAGGCTAAAAAGCACGAAAGATTGACAGCACGTGCGAAGCATTCGAAGCATCTCTAGCAAGGATTCGTCGGCATCTTCTGCGTATTGTTTGAAGGGAGTGTCTAGCCTAAAGTGTTCAATTTGTTTTTGTTCGTTTCTTTTACTTTCTCATTGTAATCGGTAGAGAAATCGCCACCTTGTGCGTGGCGTCTAGGTCCTTATGTGGCTTAGGAGAGAATCGCCGCCTTGTGTGTGGCGTCTAGGACCTTGTGTGGATTAGGAGAGAATCGTCGCCTTGTAAGTGGCGTCCAAGTCCTTGTGTGGCTTAGGGAGAAATCATTGCCTTGTGTGCAGCGTCTAGATCGTGGTTAGATATAGGGGAGGCTAGAAGCAAGATCTAGGAAGGGATACGCTTTAGCCTGCCGGTTCTTGGTAGAAGAACCGGCGAAAACACTTGCAAAATATTTATTTCATGAGCCTTTGTCTCTAGCTCTATAGAGACACTTTGTATTCAATTTAACTCTTTTGAAATATATCATTATTGTTTCTAGCTAGTATCCATTTGCACACTTCAATTATATTGTTGTTATTCATCTAGTAAAGTTTGCTTAAGTTTTCAAGAAAAATTAAAAGAACCCTTATTCACCCACCCCCCTCTAAGGGCATCGCAAGGTCTAACACTCAACACAAAAAATTAGGTGGCAACCTAAGAAGGAAATTGCACTACCACTGCGTGGTAGAATCTACTACTCTGTGATAGAACCTACGGCTCCGCAGTAGCAGGTGTTTATTGGTAATGAGTCGCCATCTTCTTTATCTACTAAAGTCCAGCTGTGTATGCGTCTAATTAAGCATGCTTACCACACCGCTCTTGGACTATCTGTCTATGTTATCTGATGTTAAGAAGGAAAGGGCAGATGCCTTCTTTACTTGGAGTAGGTGAGCTAGCAGAAAATGTGTATACAGAGCCTTCCATCGCACGGTAATACTACAGCTAGCGGTAACTTACTTAAACTTTGTATAAAAAGAATTTTTTTCCTCCTAAGTCAAATAGGCACACAGTAGGGTTTTCAAGCAATATTAGGAGCAAAAAGCCATTGATTCAAGATAAAGAATGGGAGTGATTTCACCCTCTCATTCAAAAAAGGAGATCTCTGCAAAGTGTGTTAGAGGACAATAATCTGAAGACGATCAAGTTCTGGAGGAATGAGAATCACAAAAAATGATCGCTCACTATCATGAAGTTCAACCTTTTAATGGATCATTTGTTGTCTTTCTAGATTTACTTGCTACATCTCTATTTGTATTTTTCTCATTTATTCATATTATGTGCCAAGGAAAATTTACTAGAGAGAACGTATAGATCAGGGAGATCTAGGCACGACTCGAAGACCTTTGGGCAGAAGGGAGAGAGCCGGATTGAAGGCCTTCATGGAAAAGGGAGGGAGCCAACTGGTCCTCAGGAGGAGGGTGGTATAAAAACCAGAAAGAGTTATTTTATTGATCGCCTCAAATCTCCTGTGTCATAGACATTAACCTTATATAATTGTAAACATTATTTTAATATTATAATGAATTCAAGTTTTCATTCTTTGATTTGCAATTACATATGAATATTGTTGGCTTATTGAAGTCTTCATCGTGCAAACTCCAAAATAATCTTCTATATTTCAAAAATATTGTTTATGTCGATACCGTTGGATAAAACTATACTGCCCTTTGCTAGCATATAAAAAGCATATTTTTGCTGTATGTTTTTTAAAAAAATGTGCATATATGATGCAGACCATATTCACCCCCTCTAAAGTTGGACACAGATCCAACATGAGTGTCCTTAGAAGTAGGTGAGACATACACTACAAGGTCAACTACAAGCACTCAAAATTTACTACAGGAATGTCTCATCACTACTATGTTGTGAAGCTCTGATTGTCAAGCGCTCAATGGTGAGAAGATGGTCAAAATAGTATCTAAGTCAGCACATTGTGTAGGAGAAGAACATATAACTATAGGATCATCATGTTGCTTGACCTCACTATTGGTCAGGGTCATATTGATTGGGTAATATTAAAGTGGCAGGCCATGATGGGTAAAATTCACGCTAAAGTGCAATTCTAAATCGATAAGCTAAGTATACCTATCATTTTAGCGTATATGATCAACTGTCGTATTTAGACTCGGGGCCTGTCGAGTACTTGTACTTACATGGAAGAGAGATTATTTTATCGAACAAAAGTTCATTTTGTGAATTCAGAAAAACTAAGAAAAAGCGATTTAACTAAAGATGAATTCGATGTTTTTGAAGAATACCACATGATCTAGAATTCCGTTGGATTAAAATAAACTTTCATGAAATAATAAAATGCAAGCTTCTAAAATACTTACTTCGACCGTAGAGGTTCCCAAAATATGAAAGTGCCTCTATCGAGAATACGCTCTTGACTAACCTTAGGCTGATCGAATAAGACACCTCAGCCAGTCGAAATGCCTATGTCTGCTATAGGCGATGAACCCCGTTATTAGATCTGACTCCAATCTGGAAGATTTATGTCATCCTCTCTTGAGGAGTGCATGCAACTCCTTTTATTTTTGAGTGATCTCCTCATATCCACAACCACTTAATAAAATCTAGGATTGAAAACAATGTTAGTTATACATTTAAATGATCTCCTTATATCCACAACTTCTAGATAAAATCTATGATATGGTTCTTGGATCATAATCACAACACTAGAATTCGAACAAATAAGAATCAAAGTTAAATCAAAGTAAACAAAGTAGAGTGCTTGACGATTATGAGAAAAATAAAGAAAGTTTATTTCTTTCCAAAGTTCATCATGATCAAGTGCTAAATGGAGTTAAGCTACTCATTTTGATAAGGGATTTACACAAGAAAGTAGAGAGAGACATGATTATAATGAAAAGAGTACTTGAATTAAAAATAATCAAAGCTAAATATTACACTATGAAATGGAAAATACAAAAACAAATACAAAAATACTGAAAATAAACTGCAAAATCTAACTTCCCCAGCTCCTGGTCTTGCCTGGAATTTATTGTAAAATTTGCTGGTGAGTCATGCCCCTAGGTCACGCCCGTGACCTAGGGTATGGAAGGTACAAAACCGGCGTCTTGAAATCCTGGGAACGTTTGGGAAAAACTGCCAAAATTAAGTAAATTATCAGGTCACACCCCTATGTCACTCCCGTGACCTAGGCCGTATCTTGACTATTTTAAAAAAATAGTGGGAACATGAAACGGTGAGACTTAATCTGGCGGTTGTAGAAGAGGTTACGTCCCCCCCGGTCACGCCCGTGACCAGGTCAGGTAAGTTGGAATAACTTGTGATTGAAACTAGCTTCTTAATGTCTGGGTCATGCCCCTGAGCTGGTGGTCACTCCCCCTAGGTAATGCCCATTATCTAGGGCATGTAAATTTAATCTGACATAGCATTCAATTTGGAGTTCTAGTGGGGTGTCACGCCGGTGATTCGAGTGACGCCCCATATCATGCCTATGAATGGCGGCGTGCACATTTAAATGATGTGGAAAGTGATCTAGAACATCTAAAAGCAAACACGACCAAGACATAGGTCATGCCCATCGGTCACGCCCGTGAGCTTGGGGCGTATACTTGGGATTTTTTTCAAATTAGCTCAAAATCTTCTCCTAATCAATCCTGCTAGCTTCAAAATGTTATTTGTCGCCCAGATTAACCTGGAATATAAAACAAAAGTAAATTAGACATATATTAATATAAAATTAAATAAAAAGTGATTATTTATTAAATAATAACTTTATTAAAATAACTTTAAATAATGCTCTAGCAAATACCCCATACTTAAGCTTTTGCTATTTCAGAGCAAAATTTGAGAAATATTTATAAGATGTTAATGTAATTTTTATTTAAACTAAAAATTTATTAAATCAAAAGAAAACTAAAAATAAAATTTTAAGGATTCTAAGATTAAGTCCTAAATTATGAAATTAAAATGAGAAGAGAGAAATATTTAGCAAAGATTTCTCAAATAAATTAATAAGCATTCAAAATTGTGTAATTAGCAAACAAAATTAGATTTGAAATTATTAACACCCTTAACAAAAAGAGCTTTAAAGGAACAATTCAAACTACTGCTTATGCTCTCTTAGTATTTTAATCTAAGTCTAAAACAATTTTATTGAGAAATAGGGTCTGATGGAACAAGGAATAGGAAGAGGTTTTTGATTGGCGATGATGAATTTTATTCTCTCACCCCTCACATTTTTTCTTTCTAATTTTTTTACAATATTTGCTTATGTTTACCAAGAAATTGATGAATTTTATCCACTCATTTTCCATGACATATAAACAAATATAATTTTCCTTTCTTCACATAAGAACAAAAATTATTGGGTGTTATGAATTTTATCCTCTTACTCCATCTTTTATTCTTGGTGGTTGAATATGTTTATCAAGGAATGCTTGATTCTCAAGACATATGATCTAACAATAAAAAGAAAACTACATTTGTTTACCAAGGGATAATGAATTTTATCCTCTTATCCCTATGACATATGATCTAACAAGAAAAAAAATAAGGGAAATGACAGTCAACTTTTACATTTAATTAAAAACATAGAGAGCAACTATAGTAAAATAAATTTTCCTAAGATTCTTAAATATGAAGTGAACATAATTGAGATATAAAAATGTTAAGCAAGGTACCATAAAATTGAAACTAATTAGAATAAATAGAGAAAAAGTGTTAAAGAAACTACTTTAAACAAATTGAATTCATATGATATTTCTTAAAATTAAATCAACTAAAAATTAAATTTAACAAACTATGATGAAATAAAAGACTAGCAAATCAAAAATTATAAAAAATTCTTATAAATAAACTCAAACTAAAATTATGAAAATAACAAAGAAACAAAGGAAGTGTTTATTATAATTTTTGGATTTTTCCAAAGGATATAAATAATACGAACTAATAAAATAAGCATAGATTTTAATCCTATTTTTTTGTTATTACTTGGACTTCCCGAGTACTATCCAATGATGAGTTCGCAAGGTACTAGGCGTTTTGTGGAAAGAATGCCCAACACACCCTTTCCAAAAAATTAATTTTTTAAATTTTGTAATTGTTTTTTTTTTGAAATAATTTTCATCATTTTTTGGATTTTTTAAATAAAAACACACCACACCATATCACGCATATGGTAGCACTTAATTAGTAGTGGTTATATAAACGCTATTAAAACATATTTATGGTAGCGTTTGTTACTGCAGCTATTTATAAATATACGCTACTATAACATATCACATTTATAGTATCAGTTATTTTGTCGCGGTTACAAAAACGTCACCAATGAAAATTTATGGTTGCGTTTATAACTGCTACTATATATTATAAATGTTACCACACTCTCATTTTTCCCCAAAATTTTATCCCACACTTCCCAAAATTTCCCCAAAATTTCCATGATAAAAGCTATTATCTCTGTGTGATTCCGAGTTATTTAACAACCTCATGATTTCATTTTTCACATTAAAATTTTGTTACTTTATGATCATTTTAGAGGCCAGTTACACATTCTTTTTATTGACATATTTTTTATGTGCTTAAACTTCTTTCGCTTTTTAGGATAGGAGGGATATGAAAATCAATCCATATGAAGAAATAAAAATAGTGTTTGTCATTAAAAACATAGCTAAAATTTCTTCCTCGTTTTAAATAAATGTTGTGAATCTGCCCAAATATTCAAGTTTTTCCAAGTCACGTTTGCATTGCGCACTAAAAAATATATTTGAATTAATAATAATAATAATAATGATAATAAAAAATAATAAAAAATTTTAAAAAAGCAAGAAGCTCACCAGTTCTTGCTTCTTTAATTAACATGCCCCAAATATCTTAAAGCAGCTAAACATGTATTAATTAGTAGTAATTAACTTGTATCAATTAACATGCCCCGAATATTCATCTGCTCCACCTAGTTATTAGGTTAAACTTAAAACCCTATCATATGCTCCGCTGCTTTGTCAAAACCCTCATCATGTCGCACCCCGCTGCTCCCTAAGCACACTAGATGTCAAGACCCTCCTCGCACCCAGGAGCTCTGTTGATCCCCTATCGCACAAACACCCCACAAACGGCCCTTCCGAGAGGCATGGAGGCAGCTTCTGATTCTCTAAGATGGCGACTGGACGATGGGCGGTGGTGTAGGTGATGTAGGGGTTGTTCTTTATCCTTTACCTCTGGATTCTGCTATCAGAATGCAAGCTGTGAGCTCTGCTTCATTCATCAATGTGGTGTTTGCCACAACTTGGGCTTAGGAATCGAGGCGTTCCTGAAGCCCAAATAAATCTAGTGCAGTTGTTCCTGCTAGTGCTTGCCCGATTGGCCGATTTTACCCGCTATCCGGTAATTGGTAAACCATAAAATTGATTATTCTATTGATTCTTGTTGGTGTTCGCTCTTATGAAACTCCTTAATGTTGTATTATATGTCTTATGCATCTTTTTTTGTATCGCATTGCACTAGAGCAAGAACAAGATGAGATTTCTCCTCGGTGAATCCATGGGAGGAGCTGTTGTTCTTCTCTTACATAGGAAGAAACCATCCTTTTGGCATGGAGCAGTGTTGGTTGCTCCTATGTGCAAGGTCCATTCTCGCATTTCATCTCTTTGCATAAGGTTCTGTTTCTCAATCTACTAATCGTTATATTTCATAGAAACTCAGAAAAATGGCCCCATTTAATCAAAAGTTTGTCTTGAATGGTAGTATGGATTATTAAGGGAAGTTTTATTGTTGATTTGGGATTTCAACAATTGTTGAGGAGATAAAGCATCATCCAGTTGTTATCAAGATGTTGACAAAACTCAGTAGTTTCATTCCAATGTGGAAGATTGCTTCCTGGGAAAGACATCACCGAATGCACTTTCAAAAGTCCAGAATGGAGAGAAGAAGTACTGAAAAGAATTTCTATTTTCTTATGACTCTAGGTTCATGTTCTTGCTTTGTCTTAACTTCCATTTCATTCGTACTTCAAACTTTTGCCCATCTTTAATTAACTTTTAACTATATATATTCTTAATTGTGGCATTTTTTAACCAAACAAACCGAATCAAAACTCTGTGCCAAAAGGAGCCTAGATGGATTGTCTCTCCCTTATTTTGGTTATGCATTATTGCATGTATACACGTGGATTAACTTGAATAATCATATGTTGTATGTATTGATCAGTTCATTAATTAATGACTATACAATATTGTTTTTAACATGAACATATGAGGTTGTGAAATTGACAATCCTAATTATGGTTTTTTAGAGCCGCAGCTTGAGGTATGAAACTCTTGTGCTTGGTGATATTTTTTGTTGAATTTTTTGGGCGGTAAGGTGACAAGTTTGTAATTGACAATCCTGATTATGGTGCAGGGAGTGTGCTGAGCTTATGGTGGGATTTCTTTCTTCTGTGCGAGATGGTAAGCTGATCGTAATCTACTGGAAGTATTCAAAAGAAGAACTTGGAGGTATCGCTTTAAGGTCTTCGGCTACAAAC
Organism: Platanthera guangdongensis; assembly: GCA_039583875.1. Lineage (NCBI taxonomy): Eukaryota > Viridiplantae > Streptophyta > Magnoliopsida > Asparagales > Orchidaceae > Platanthera > Platanthera guangdongensis. Next base: position 144,820,596 of record CM077152.1, read on the forward strand.
TTTGTGGAAAAATTGACGGAGGAGCAGTAAATTTCTTAGTCTGTTGATTCTGTTACTAATTTGAGTGTTTGAGATATATGAGTTGAAGAAAGTTTACATTTTTTTTGTCCTCTAATTGATGATAATATATATCTAATTGGATTATTTTTCATTAGAAATTAACTCTTAGCTTGGGAGTGACAAGGCACATATAAAGTTTTTTTTATTTCACATTTGTAATTGAATTTTGAGATCACTCTTGGCTTCAAATTGAATATTATTGAATTTTGGGTTCATTCTCGAACTACTTATATTTATCATCAAAATCGTTGTCATTGAGAATAAAAACCGTTGTTATATATGACGATTAGAGCTACCATAAAAAATCATAAATGTTGTCAAATACAAGCATAAATGCTACCAAAGAGTATCGTAACCGTTGTTATAAAGTGGAATAATCACTACTATTGAAAACCATAACAATTACAACAGATGTACCTATGGCAGCAATTGCAAGAACGCGACAATACATTGGGTAACCGCTACCATACCCTACGACCATGACAGTGGATGCAACAAACGCGCTACCGCTACCGTAGTCCTACCGTAGCTATTTTTTCAACTATAGTAGCGGTTTTTGAGCGCTACCATATGCATGATATGGTGTAGTGACAACAATAAGTGATCCCACTGCCATACTTAAAAATAATCATTGTCCTCAATGTTTATAAGGCAAGTAGGAGGAGAAAAGAAAAGAAAATTGCATAAAAATTAAATTACAAGAAAGTAAATGATAACCAAGGGATGCCTCCCATGAGCTCTTTCTTTTTTCCATCTTTAAGCTAGACAGTTATTATTACAAAAATAAAATAAAAATTAAAGTTGATGGGGATGAGATCCCTCTTATAGAATATGTGTGTATGCATATAGCCACTCCCCCATGATCTCCACCATAATTAGTGGGATCATGGGTTTGGCCGCACACACGATCGCCACACCCGATCCCCTCATACGCTGATCCCATTATGTGTGAGAAACCATCACGAACACCATCATGTCGGCATCAAGCAGCTGTCATCGTCCGACCTCCCCCTCCTGGCCGCCGGTGCGCACCGAATGCGGCGGCGAGCCTGACCGTCCCTCCTCGGCCGAAGAGATGGCCGAGCCAGCCAACCAACCTCGGACGTCGGGGCACGACCGATAGAGCGGCCAACCTGGCCGCCCCTCCTCGGCCGCCGACAAGCGACCAAGGGCGTGGCCGGTCTAACAACCCACATTTTCTCTGTATTTAAATGATATATCAAAGTAAGAGAAAACAGGCGTCGTAATGCCACGCTATGCATGGAATAACTGTAGGAACTTAGGCAAGAACTTAAACCTAACACTTAATATGAAATTCTCAAGTTTGTATGAAGAAACTGCAATTTGAGTTAAGTTTTGATGGTCGTATCCCACGGTTCAAGTGATCAACTAGTCCACGAGTAAATACTATGAATATATGCTTTGGAAAATACTTTGTTTATATCGATTAATATCCTACATGAGCATGAACGTCCAAATAGGACAAATCATGATATGCATACCACTAGATTTAAAATAATTACAGAAATAGCCTTTTACATCGTTAAAATATAATGACTTTTGATTTAAAAGATGTTATGAATGAGATAGGCATATTGATACTTTTGTACTTAAAAAAACTAACATAAACTCCCAACATAAATCCTTCCCAGAGAGCAAGTAAATCCGACAAATCATCTACAAAGTGACTTAGTAGCTAGCAAGTAACTTAACATTCTACAAAATCTCCAGTGGGCGTCAACAACCTGACACGAACCCTCCAAACAGCATGTATGTCTGAACTAAAAAACAAAACAACAAAACTACCTCACAACGGTGAGCAAAGGACAACTGCAATAGCTATAGAACACCAGCAACTTCCAACCCTAGCTGCTCAACCGGCTACTGCTCCGAGCCTAAGGCATTCAAAAGAAAAGAATAGCTCAGCAAGAATATACAAGTGGAAATAAAAGATCATCAATAGATAAAAGCAAAGGAGTTAAAGGGTTATCAACTCAAAACAGGAATAACTATCAAACCACAACAGATAAGCAATATAAATATAATAAAAGATTAAGTTATAAAGTTTAAGAGAAAGGAATTGCACCAAGTGCGAAACGAAGCCACACTTCGATAACATTTATAGGAGTAAGCATAATAACATATGTCTATTTAACAAGAAGAGAGAGACTGAACAGCTTCAAGCACTTAAATCATTAACACCGATAAAAACGGTTCTGATTTAGTGGTCCCATTGTCCAACACGAACTAACAGACTCAAACTTCTCAATAAGGCACTGCGGTGGTGGCCATATTGTACGAAATAACCCAATATTCCAAACATCTCAAGAAGGCACTTCGGTGTTGTCCACATTATCCAACACAACCCAATAGTCCAAACATCTCAAAATGGCACTATGGTGGTGGCCACATTGTCAACACAACCCAACAGTCCATAAGAAAATACGAAAAACCCACAAAGTGTAATGATTCACGAACGAGCACTAGGTTGGTTGTCCTGTATCCACTACCAACCAAGGGCCACACCAAAACATCCATAAACACCGATAAAACCCAAACTAAAACACAGGATTTCTCCAATGATGAAAAGGAATAAAAATCCTAAGAATCACCCTAAGGCCAACACGACGAAATTTGACTTCATTCAGAGAGAAAATTCTAAGTCATCACTGATTCGTTGAATACACTCAACGAAAAGATGCGACACTCTATGAATTATACTTATCAAAATTTAGCTAACTTAGCGATACTCGATGAATCGGCGCAAATCATCCAAGTCCACGGGAAATTCGTCGATATTACTCGACGAATTTGGAGTTCACTCAACGATTTGACTCAGTTCCACGACTAGGCTCGACAAAATAAAATTTGCAAATATTTTATTACATACAATGATATTCAACGAAATATTAACAAACTAAACGAAAAAGACTTGGTCTCACGGATCACTCGACGATTTCGATGCCAAAACTACAATCCACGAATTCATTGAGAATACTCTGTTAACCCCAAAGTCCGCAACTTGTCGAAGCTCCCAGGCACATTAGCGGCGGACTCGGTTTAGCAGTCCGCCCAGATCGGCAAAGCATCGACATTCAGCAAGTCCCAAGGTTAATCCCCTTCGGCGGCGGACTCGGTGCTCAGTCCGCCTAGCTCGGCATGCCCCAGGTGATCAGTTCCCGGGATAGCTCTTCAGGCGGACTCAAAGATCAGTCCTCCCAGGCCGCAGTCCTCCAGCAGGATCGCGCCTAGCAGCAGCAGATGGAAGCTCCAGCCAGCGATCCCAGTCCGCCCCTTTTGCGCGGACTGGTGTGTTCTTTCTTTTTTACTTCCCGTCACCGTTGGCCGGTTCTCCTGTCCCCCGGGAAGCCGGTTATTTTAACCCTGCCCGTTTGGGCAGGCCCCCATCCTATAAATAGTGGGGAGGTGGTGCGCCCAAAGCATGCTGACTCGAGTCCAGAAGCCCATTTAGTGAAAGCTGCGGACTCAGATCTCGGACTTTGCGGTCTCGAATCTATCTTGATCACCATTTTTTCCTTGGCCCATTAGTAAACGGTTGCTTGCAGTTTCCTTCTCTCTTTTTCCCTTTTTACTGGAATTTGAGGGCGCATTTTCTGCATCAACATCAACACGCGGCCTTCAGATCCAAGCTATCATTGAAACTCGCGGACCGAGATGTCAGATCGCCGATCATCTCATTACCGTGCCCGTTCAGGTCGCTCGAGCACCTCCGATGACCTGTGGGATGCGCTCGACTGATGCCGAGAGAGGCCGAATAGTCCCGAAGAGAGATCGACCAGCACCTCGATGCAATCAGCCAGGCCCTTGGTCGCAATTACCCAGCGACTCGATCAGCCTAGAGTGGCCTTCGCGGATGAGGCAGTCCGCAAAGCGCCTACTGCAATGCCACCGCCAGCCAGCGCGCCCATCCAGCCCGCAGTTCCACTGAGGTCGCAGACCGACGAGCTCGCTTCGCTTATTGATTTTTTCCGCGAAGTAGCCAGAGGGACTCCAGCCCGCAGGCTTAACTTTACTCCAGGATGACCAGTTCGAGCGGCCTCCTGTGATTTTTGCTATAGCTCAAGCCGGGGAGTCCCTTTTTGTCGATAAGATCCATCAGGAGTGGGCTCCTAATAACTTCAGAGAACCTCACATCCCATTTTACACTGGAGAAACAGACCCGGTCGCTCATCTCCAAGCCTTTGAAGATGTCGTACCAATGCGGTGTTTGTTAGATGGATTGAAGTGCAAGTTCTTAGTAACCACTTTCGACGGCCAGGCCCGAGAATGGTTCCATGAACTATATCCCAGATCCATCTCCAGTTTTGCCGAGCTACGTCAAGAGCTCCTGCTAAGGTTTGCCACTTCCAGGAAGAGGAAGAGTGGACCAGCTGCCCTCTTCATGATCAAACAATCAGACAATGAGTCGGTAGCACAGTTTGTGGATCGCTTCCAGAAGGAGAAACTGGGGGTCAAGAAATGTGGATTCCGAGTTCTATAAAATCGCCCTAATCAACGGACTCAAGGAAGGGCCGTTGAAGTTTGAAGCAACCACCAAAGAACCGGTCACCTTCCAGGATCTGATAGCCTTGGGTTAACCTTCATTGAAGGAGAGAGTGCCAACCCTTCATATGTATCCAACTTAACAGGCGAAGGCCGAAAGGAGGGACACCACAAATTCCTCTGCAAGTGATCGAACATCCAGGCCCCCTTTCCTAGAGTATCAGTGTAACAATCCCATCCGTTCATATGATATATCCTAGAAGGTCCGGCTGGGGCCCCACAGCATATATCACAAAACAGGCGGTGAAGGTACGGAATGATACCAGAGTAGCGCAGCGCACCTAACACAATGCATCCTAGCGGAAGCCTATACTATCACTTGAACTCCTCTCTTGAATGTCCAACAATAAAACATCAGATTTTATAGCATATATGAATGTCTTACAACAGTACAAACGTTGGCCTTATGGCCTTACATTGCTCTCAAACAGTGGCCTAAAAAGATTGGCGCGCAGGCCGGCCACACTAAAGAAAACACAACAAACATTTGCAAATAGCCTTCGATGGCTAGCAGTAGCAGCAGCAACAACAGCAAGGACCTCAAGCTTTATGCGTCCCGCTTGGCTCTCCAGCACCTGTACAGGGACAATCCACCCAATGGTGGCAAACAGAAGCAACGTGGTCAGCGTTCAGCTGACCAAATTATAACGACCCTACCCCTTTTCTCGGGGCAGCGGTAATCTTCCCTGCCGGCATATTATATCACAAGCATGGCAATATATCTCATATAATGTGCTTTCACGCACACATGCCATCACAACCGTTCGCCACCCGGCCCAACGGTCCGCGCACTCAGGGCACATTCGTGGTGTTCTGGCAAAGCTCTTGCCCACCACCGTATCAGGGTCACAACCCAACGGTAACTCTCTTGAGCATTTACTCTATGGCGTGCAGCCGGAGTTTTATAGTCTTAGTGAACCGGGATGGCCCGTAGCCCCCCGTTGTATCACGACGCGCAGGCCTAAGACTCTTGCTATGCGCTCCAACAGACCGCACCTTCTGGTCTCACGTCGGACGGACAATAACGCAGGTCGGATCCTCCACCCTCCGTTGCTCAAATCGCCTTGCCATCACCGAGCACGGCGTACTCGCGGCTATATAAAGGCGCAGGTAGGTCTCACCGATCCTATTCTGGCATTCAAGCCTGGGAATAAATCTTACACCCATTCTCTCACAACAACAGCGTGTCTTTCCTAGGCACATGAGTACTTCATGTTACTCGTTCATAGGTACGACATCGCAATATTACAAATGTCAGGGGTCTTTCTTGGGCACACCAGTACTTCCTGTTACTCTCTTCACAGGTGGACACACTACGACATCAAGCATCACAAAGCGCCTTTCCTGGTCACACCAGTACTTCCTGTTACTCATTCACAGGTACGACCCAATAGCACAAGCATAACATGGATATTTACCTAGACTACCACTCCAGTACTTCCTGCTACTCCTCTTCACATGCATAACCCGTTGACTCCTTAAACTACACGTTTATCACGGAGTCTTCTCCGATTCGTATGCAACATCACCAATCCAGACCAACCTGTCCAGATGGGTTTCACACAGCATGCCTATTCCGTAATCCATTTCCGGATCTATATGCCAACATAAGGGGATTGCATGAATCACCCAAAAGACTTCCAAAATCAGCCACCTCTTGATGGTGGAATCACAAACATATGCCAAAAGGAAGCCTTCACATGGCTAGGAAGAAAAGTCGTTACCTTTGAAGACCCTCTTTGGTGCCATGAGCTACCAAGCTAGCTTGAACGAACCACAAGAGCTTTTCCTCCGCAACGCCGGCTTCGGATCCCTCGTCGGTAAACCGCAGCACCACCGGTGACCAGCCCCATTGCCTCCTCCTCCTTCTTCCTCTCCCTTTCTCTCACTAGTAATGAAGAAAGAGAAGACCAAATGAGAAATGAGATTTCTCTTCTCATTCACGGCCTTAAGGAAACAGGGAGGTAGTTCATCCATTGGATCCCAGCTGAAAGAATGGACAGGCCACGATTTTGCCAGAAAAGCTAAATTTTGCCTGACACGGCCTGTGACATGCCCGTGTCCCAGGCCGTGTGCCTCAAGCGGTGCTCAACCGACTTCTCCAAACCAGTTACACGCCCATGGGACACGCCCGTGTCATGGGCCGTGTCACCCAACAAGCCTTCAGACACGCCCGTGTATGTGTCCGTGTTCATCGGCGAAAATAATCCCAAAATCGCCCGAGACTCATACGGCCAGTGACACGCCCGTGTCCCAGTCCGTGTGCCCATACACGGTACGAAGACACGCCCTAGCGCAAAATTCGTCGGACTGAGTTCATCGAACCAAAGGGACACGGCCTATGACACGCACGTGTCACAGGCCGTGTTCACCCACATCTCGACACTCGACGACCACATCTCGACACTCGACGATCGTCGAGCAATATTCGTCGAGCACATGACACAGCCTTGGACACGCTCGTGTCCTTGGCCGTGTGCCTTCTCTCGACACATCGTCGAGCGAAAAACGTCGACTCCCAGGCCGATCGTCGATACGGGCTCGACACGCCCTGATACACGCCCGTGTCTCAGGTCGTGTTTGCTATTCGACGATCGTATACTCCAAAATTCGTCGACCTCGCGGACCAAATTGTCGACTCCAGCCTGACACGCCCTAGGACACGCCTGTGTCTCAGGCCGTGTCACCCGAAAATTGGCCTGCAGAACAATCGGGCTGTTACAAACCTCCCCTCCTACAAAACTTTCGTCCTCGAAATTAATACACAGGAAGGCAACCAGCAATCAACAACCAAAAAGTTATAACATTAAAAATTTGTATGTTACAACACAATTCTCTCCACGGATTACAGAAATAGCTCGGGAAATTCTTCTCGCATGGTTTGCTCTCGCTCCCATGTCAGTTCTTCATGGCCGTAGTTGTCTCACCGAACTTTCACCATGCCGACTGTCTTGTTCTGCAACTGTTTCTCAGCTCGATCCTCGATCTGAAGAGGTCTAACTCTCGTTGTTAGCTCAAACTCCACCGACACACGATCATCCACGATCACTTGGGCTGGATCTTTAACGGCCTTCCGAAGCACCGAAATGTGAATTACATCATGTAATCCACCCAAGTCTGCCGACAGAGCTAGCCGATAAGCCGCTTCTCCGACTCGCTCAACCACTTCAAAAGGACCCAAATATATTGTACTCAACTTTTTCAAACGTCGGATCCTGGAGACACCTTTGAAGGGCTTGATCTTCAAGTAGACCCAATCGCCAACCGCAAATTCCACATTTTGGTGTTTGGCGTTGTAGTACTTAGCTTGACAATCTTGAGCAATCAGTAGCTTTTCTCGAATAATTCGTATGGTAGCATTTGCTTCATCAACCTCATTTGGTATAAAAACTCGAGCTTCGCCCGCTTCGACCCAAGCCAAGGGAGTACGACACTTCCTTCGATATAGAGCTTCATATGGTGCCATCCCAATGCTCGCCTGGTAGCTGTTATTATACGCAAACTCCACCATATAGAGACGATCTTCCCATCTCTTTCCGAAGTCGAGGGCGCAAATTCGGAGCATGTCCTCCATCGTTCTGTTGGTACGTTCAGTTTGGCCATCCGTTTAGGGATGAAAGGCCGTACTGAAAGTCAACTTCATTCCCAACAGTCGGTGAACTAGCCTCCAATCATTTGAGGTGAATCGCCCATCTCGATCACTTACGATGCTCTGAGGAACACCGTGAAGCCGCACAATCTGGTCAACATATAATTTTGCCAAACTTTCAACTGAATCATCCCGCTTGTTCGGGAGAAAATGTGCCACTTTCGTTAGCCGGTCAACAATCACCCAAATGGAATCATTTCCTCGCTGCGATCTCGGCAACCCGTGCACAAAATCCATGGAAATATCATCAAATTTCCACTCTGGGATTGGCAGCGACTTCAAATAACTGCCCGGCTTTTGCCATTCCGCCTTCACCATTGCACATGTTTGGCATTTGGATACATAGAGGGCAACATCTTTCTTGAGCCCTGGCCACCAGAATAACTTTTTCATATCGTTGAACATCTTCGTGCTCCCGGGGTGAATGGAAATACTTTGTATAATGCGCTTCATACATCAGTTCTTCCCTCAATTTCCCCACATTTGGGACGCACAAACGGCCCTCTTTTCGCAAAAGACCATCATTCCAGGAGAATTTTCCTTCTGGCCCTTCGTTCACATAGAGTAAGAGATCTTCATCTAACTCCGTTGCTCGTCGAACTCGTTCTGCAAGGTCACATTGCACCTCGATCCAGTTCAAACATGCAGTGGCAGTGGAATTCTTATGAACACAATAAATCTCCAACGCCTCCAACTCCTGGATAAGACATTCATCATGCCTTTGTAACCAGTTCGCTCTTGCCGGAACCCTCCGACTCAAGGCATCCGCGACAACATTCCCCTTTCCGGGTGTATAGTGAATCTCAAAAGTGTAGTCCCCAAGGAACTCCAACCACCTTCGTTGTCGCATATTCAAGTCTTTCTGCTCCAAGAGATACTTTAGGCTCTTATGATCTGTATAGATCTCCACCTTCACTCCATACAGGTAGTGCCGCCACAACTTTAGTGCAAAAACTTACCGCCGCTAACTCCAAGTCATGGATGGGATAATTTCGCTCGTGCACCTTTAGCTGGCGTGAGCCATAAGCAATTACCTTTCCACTCTGCAGAAGAACGCAGCCTAAGCCGCTCCCTGAGGCATCACTATAGATAACAAATCCATCGGTCCCACTTGGCGAAGACAACACCGGTGCCGTGGTCAACCGAACCTTCAGCTCTTCAAAAGCTCGTGCAAACTCTGGCATCCAAACGAACTTCTGATCTTTTCGCGTCAGCGTGGTTAGCGGCAAAGAAATTCCGCGAGAAGTTTTCCACAAATTTTCGATAGTAGCCCGCAAGTCCAAGGAAACTCCTGACTTCGGCCACAGAAGAAAACATTGGCCACTCTTGTATGGCCCTTATCTTCGCTGGATCCACTGCAATGCCCGCTCCACTCACCACATTGGCCCAAAAAAGCCACCGATGATAGCCAAAACTCGCACTTCGAGAACTTGGCATAGAGCTGATTTTGCCTCAATGTCTTGAACACCAACCGCAAGTGAGTCTCATTCTCAGCTTTCGACTTCGAGTACACCAGGATGTCATCAATAAACACGATCACAAACAGATCTAAGTACTCTCGGAACGTGCGGTGCATCAAATCCATAAACACCGAGGGCGCATTGCACAATCCAAATGGCATGACTGTGAACTCATAGGTGCCCATAACGCGTTCCAAATGCGGTTTTGGGAATGTCACCTTCCCGAATTCTCAATTGGTAATAACCAGACTTCAGGTCCAGCTTCGAATAGACGGTCGAGCCCACCAGCAGATCGAATAACTCATCAATCTGGGGTATCAGATACTTATTCTTCTCGGTCAGCTTATTCAGTTCACGGTAATCAATACACAAACGCAACCCACCGTCTTTCTTCTTTACAAAAAGCACAGGAGCGCTCCAAGGTGACATACTTGGGCGTATATAACCTTGCTCTAGCAACTCTTGTAGTTGGACCTTCAACTCAGTCATCTCTTTCGGCACGACGTGATATGGCGAGCGGGCCATAGGTTTCGCACCTGGCACCAACTCGATCGTGAAGTCAATCTCCCACTGGGGTGGTAGCCCAGAGAGATCCGTGGGAAACACATCTGTAAATTCCGCCACAATCGGAACCTCGCACACACTGGCCTTAGGCTCAACAGCCTGAATCAGTGCAAAGTAACACTCCGCACCCTTCCGAATAGCCTTGACTACCTGGAGTGCAGACATCAACGTCCTGCCCACTCCGCGCATACCCAAAACCGCAAGAAGGAAGGCCTTTGCAGGGCTTGTCAACTAGGCAAGCAAACTAAAACTAGCTTTAATTCAGTTAATAAAAGTGATTCACCTAGGATTTTGTAACAGCCCATTTTTCAGCAGGAAAGTTTTTGGGGTGACATGGCTTGGGACACGGGCATATCCTAGGGCATGTCCTGCATTCGACAAGTTTTCGGGAGGAACAGTCGACGAGTGGTCGACAAAATTTGGTCGACGATCGTCGAGTGCTTAGGACACGGCCTGTGACACGGGCGTGTCACAGGGCGTGTCAGCGCGGTCGACGAACTCAGGCCGACGAATTTGAGCTGGGGCGTGTCTAGTGCCGTGTATGGGCACACGGCCTGAGACACGGGCGTGTCACAGGCCGTGTGAGTCTCGGGTGATTTTGAGATTTTGCAGCCTGATGAACGCGGCCACAGACACGGGCGTGTCTGAAGGCGTGTCGGGTGACACGGCTCGTGACACGGGCGTATCACATGGCCATGTCACTGGATTGGATAAGTCTGTTGAGTGCCGCTTGAGGCACACGGCCTGGGACACGGGCGTGTCACAGGCCATGTCAGGCAAATATTATGTTTTTGAGGGAAATCGTGGTCGTCTGTTCCTTCAGCTGGGATCCAATCGCTGAGCTGCCTCCCTGTTTCCTTATGGCCGTGGATGAGAAGGGAACTCTCATTTTTCTTTTGGTCTTCCCTTTCTACATTCTTAGTGAGAGAAAGGGAGAGGAAGAAGGAGGAGGAGGAAAGGGGCTGGTCACCGGTGCTGCTGCGGTATTCCGACGAGAGATCCGAGGCCAGCGTTGCGGAGGGAAAGCTTTTGCGGTTCTTTCGAAGCTAGCCAGAGCTCATGGCACCGAAATGCGGTCTTCAAGGGTAACGACCTTTCTTCCTAACCATTTGAAGGCTTCCTTTTTGCATATGTATGTGATTCCCCCACCAAAAGGTGGCTGATTTTGGGAGTCTTTGGGTTGATTCATGGAATCTCCTTTGTTAGCATATAGAAACCGGAAATGGAGTACGAAATAGGCATGTTGTGTGAAGCCCATCTGGACAGGTTGGTCTGGATTGGTGATGTTGCATACGAACCGGAGAAGACTCCATGATAAACACGTAGTTTAGGAGTCGACGGGTTGTACCTGTGAAGGGAAGTAGCAGGAAGTACTGGATTGGTAGTCTAGAAAAATACTCATAGAATGCTTGTGCTGTTGGGTTCTACCTGTGCAAGGAAGTCGCAGGAAGTACTGGATTGGAGTTCCAGGAAATACCCTTTTGTAATGCTAATGTTCATAGGGAGTCCACCTGTGAAGAGAGTAACAGGAAGTACTGGCGTGGTAGCCAGGAAAGTCCCCTGACATTTGTGATAATTGCGGTGTCCACCTGCGAAGAGAGTAGCAGGAAGTACTGGTGTGCCCAGGAAAGACCCGGTAATGTTGTGATAGTAATGGGTGTAAGAGAAATACCCAGGCTTGAATGCCAGAACAGGATTAGTGAGACCGACCCGTGCCTTTTTTAGCCGCGAGTACGCCGTACTCAGTGATGTCAAGGTGAAAGTGAGTGTTAGATCAGAAATACTCTAGAGGGGGGGGTGAATAGAGTATTTAAAATTTCCTACCTACTGTTACAGCTTTTGCTGTAAATCAAAAGTGTAAAAATTAATAACCTAAATCACAAGCACAGCAAGAACAAAAGAAAAGGAGACAACCAGACGACACAAGAATTTTATAGTGGTTCCCCAACTTGGGTACATCCACTCTTCTACCACCCTTGGTAGGAATTCACTCAGATTTTTGATCAGGTGCCTGACACCAATGAGCCTTTTGATCAGGTGCTCAAAAACCAACCCAAGTCTTTTGATCAGGAGACTTGCAACCAAGGAATAAATTTTGAAGGGAGATGACAACCCTTTACAGAGGTGGGGGTGAGAGAGTGATGGAAGTCTTCTTTTCTCAATCACAATGAGAAGACTCTGTGGATTCAATGATGTTGTCAAAGCTCCCCCTGAGATGAAAAAGGGTACAGGAGAACTGGAGCTTTCCACAGGGTGATAGACCTTCAATTAAGAGACTTAATGCCAGGAGCTTTAGACTGATAGTGCTTGAATGTCTTTAGCAAGGTCCTGGAGAAGAAGAGTAGGAAGACTCTTGATTTCAAAAATGTGTTCTTCTTGTTTCTTCTTCAATTTTTTGTATGCTTCTTTTTCAATAGTATTCTGTGTAAAGCTTTTTCTGTGTCTCTCTTGATTGATTCTCTGTCTGTCTGTGTGTGTTATTCTCTTCTTCTGTATCTTTCAAACATTTGAATTTCTCTGTAATTAATGCTGACGGCCTTGAGAATAATCGGCATTCATTCGTTTCCCCAACTGTCCCGTGGAAAAATGGCAAGCAATAATTCTTGGAGAAGACCATAATTAATGCTCATTCTAACGGATACATTCAGAGAATGTTAGAACATTAATTACCTAGGAATTATAGCATTAGAGTGGGGACATAAGGCTGGAATTAACTAAGTCTGGAATCGTCGAGCAGATGGCAGAATTCATAGAACTGAGTTCACAGTTCGTCGTGCTGAGATGTTGTATTCGTCAACTAGATGACTTCTGTTCGTCGAGCTGAGTTCCATGATCGTCGAACTGAGAACTGAACTGCTGTCTCTTTTGATCTTTGCCTATTCGTCGAGCTGGTAAATATGTTCGTCGACTGGAGTTCAGCAATTATTCTGGAGTTGTCAAATATCCTGTACCGACACAATTGCTCCTGTGTGTTGACACAAATCTTCTGTGTTGTGTCGACATAGCCTTTCCACAATGTCGACTGATGATCTTGGTGTCGACACAAGTTCTTCTAGTGTCGACATACCTCTTCTGGTTCCAGAATCCGTCGAGCAGAGAACAGGGTTCGTCGACCTGAGACTGGAGAACATGGTCTCGATAGAACGTTGTGATACTCCAAAGATTCGTCGACCAAAGAATGGTGTTCGTCTAGCTGAGTCTTGAGAACCTTGAATTCGTCGAGCTGAGAATGATTCTGGACTTAGCCAAATTTATAATTTCTGGAATCAGAAAGGTGAGGTAGAGATTCCAGTGATCGTCGACCAGAGAACTAAGTTCGTCGACCTGAGTCAAGAGAACAGTCTGAACTTAGAATTCTGAAGATGAAATCCAAGGATCGTCGATCTGGACCGAAGTTCGTCGAGCTCAGCTCAGAGAGTATTTCTCTAAGATCGTCGAGCTGAGAGCGACTATCGTCGACCTGAGTTCGACGAACGTCGAACTCATTTTACTTAGTATCTTTAGAATTCTCTGAATCTTGAGGAAAACTTTATGTCTTGAGTCTCTGGCAGGCTGATGTTGGCTTGTCCATATAATGTTGACTCTTAGGACTTGACCTAGATTCTAGGACACAACTTTGACCCTAGCTATACATGGTTGGGTCACATTATCATAAGTTAGTGAACCTAGCCCAAATCAAACTAAGGATCCAACAATCTCCCCCTATTTGGGTGAGGTCACTAATAGACTCAAAAAAAACATAAAGTAAACAAAGCAGGAAAAAGATATATCTGGCAGGGATAATTAACACATGCAGCAGATATATTTACATAAAAGCTTTGTTCAGACAATAAGAGATAGTTTAAGATAGAAAGACAGAAATAAAATAGTTTAAATTTAACTTCTTTTGCTTTTTCTCCTGATGCTTTATGTCCTTGCCCTTATCTCCTGGCTTGGTGAAGACTATTTCCCTGTTTGGATTTGAAGCTTGTACCAAAGTCATTGTCATGTTAGCAGCCCCTATAATCTTCAGAGATGTAGCTCTAGGGACCACTGTGAAAGTCCACCTAGTGTCAACTACCTTCACCTATGGGGGGGAATAGGTGACGTGCAGCGTTTTTGCGGAATTTAAAATTGTACCTGCACACGAAAATAAAACAGCACAGCAAATAATCACAAGCTATTTATAGTGGTTCCCCGATTTGGGTACATCCACTTTCCCCCTTCGACCTATCTCCCAACAATCGGTCTCTTCACCAACAGGATTGAAATCCAATCCTTGCCTATCGGAAGGAACCCTCACACGTAGGAGACAACACTCCCACAACACAGGTTGCACCCAACCCTCAACTCGGAACCAACGTTCTTCAACAAAAATGAACTAGAATGTACAAGAAATACAAACTACTTTCGGAGACTAAGGTGTCCCTTTCGTTTAATGACGTGTTCTAGAAGTCACGAAGAGTCCACAACCCTAGTCTCACTTGGAGAGAATCTCCCCGAAACCGGCAGTGGCAAGACGGGCGGCGGCTTGGTTCTCGGAATCAACGGCGACAACGGTGTGCGGCTGCTGTACTTTGGAGATTCAAACTTCGTAGCGAAGCTAGCTAGGTCTTCCAACGGTCATACTAGGATCGATCGTCTCGATGATTCGGACGGGGAAGGTTTTCCCGATCAACAAATCAAGAGACAAAGGATCTCTGGTTAGACGCGTGAGTCTAAGCTTGGCTAAGCTTCTGTCGTCGGAAGATCTAGAAGAATCATGATCTAAAGCGGCGAACAACTTGCACGAGCGGCGACGGCGGCGGAGCAGGTATCGCGATCTAGGTCACGGTCGGCGGCTCGTGTATTTCTTTGTGTGTTTTCTGTTCAAAATACGCGTATATTTATACGGTGGAAATACTCCATTATAACCGTTATGGGTCCCACTTGAAGAAACCCTAACCCCGGTTCAAAACAGCGCCAGCGGCAGAGTCCGGTCCAGCGGGATCCAGAATTCGCCCAAGTCAAAATCGGCGAGAATCGAAGGTGAGTCTCGTCGAATCGTCGAGAATCAAAGGTGGACGATTCGGCGAGAATCAAAGCTCGTCGAAGTTGACTACGCACTGTTTTCGCCGGAAAGAGACGGCGAGAATCAGCTAGTGATTCTCGACGAATCGGCGAGAATCACTTAGTGATTCTCGTCGATTAACACTTAGTTTTTCGTCTATCCGCCCATGGACTGCTGTTTGACCCATCCTTGCTCCTTGTCTGCTCTTGCAATATCACAGCCCTGTACTTGAAAATAAGTACACTCCAATAGAGAGAGTACACGTAGGCCAACACACTGATTTGCTCAACGAGGGATTACGTCGTGCAGACCCGTGTATATTGACCTACTGCACCCTAACATTGGTGTGCACTTAGCGAGGAATGACTGCAAGCACAACTTGAAGTATTTTATCAAATACATTGTCTATTTACCTTAGCTTGTTCAGGGGCTTCTTCAAATCAGGTACGTTGTGGATACAATACCCAACACACTGCTTCAGGATGCAATTTCATATAATCATCAACATTAAAAATTTTGTTAGCCTTATCAAACCTTTTCAGTTCATCTCTCCTGTACTTGGATATTGTAGTGTATTCATAAGTATCCTTTCCTTCAGACCTTGCCTTGTTGATCATAGAGAGGCCTACCAGTTCCTGGAACCTGGCCATTTTAGTTGTGTTGGCTGTTTCTGGATCTTCATAAGGAATAGGAAGAGAGAGTGGCCTTTTTGGACTTTCAGCTTGTTGATATTGTTGCTGTTGATGTTGTTTTCCTGAAGATTGTTGCCTGTGCTGGCTGCTTTCATGATGAGATCTCCCTTGATGTCTTTGATATGTTTGCATAGGGGCAGATCTTTGAGAACTAGAACCAGAAGCACCAGCTGCAGGAGGAGGAGGAGGTGGTGGATCTTTCTTATATCTTTGAACTTGTGGAGGAGAGTACCTTCTACTCTTCTTCCTTTCCTTTTGCTGATTCTTGGATAGCCACATCCATGTTGGCATCCCCTTGTATGGAGTTATCTTTTGAAGAATATTGAAAGGGGTATCATTGTTTGGATTGGGCTTGGGAGCAGGAGGAGGAGGAGCTTTCCTTTTCTTTGGAGCTTGCTTCTTCTTCTTTGCATCCTCGTCTTCTGAATCATCATCCTCATCTTCATCATCATCATTGTCAGAATCTTGAGAATTATCATATAGAGCATCCAGAGCCTTCAAAGCTTTAGCAGAGATAACAGGTTTTGCAGGAGCAGGAGCAGGAGTTGCAACAAGAGCTGGAGTTTCAGCAGGAATAGGAGGAGAGGCTACACAAAAATCAGAACTGATTTGGACAGAGCTTTCAGCTGCTGCCTTAGTTTCTTATGCAATATCAGCCAAGATCAAGTCATCTAGATATGGCATAGGAGAGTCATCCATTACAAAAGTTGGTGTTGAAGATACTATTGAGGAAGAGGGAACAGCTACTACTGCTGGAAGTGAAGTAATTTCTGACTGTGCAATAGCAAGACTGTCCTTAATTTGCTTAACAACTTTGGAAGATATGGGAGCAGTATATGGTATAATAGCCCAGGATGGCTTAGTGATCTCAACTGGAAGATAATGCATATGTACAATATCAAAAATACTCAACAATTGTTCTAAATTAACTGTGGGATTAAGAATGAAATCACCAACAGTATTAGGTTCTTCAGAGTCTGATTCAAAATCTATATCAGTCTCAATAAACTCAATTAAATCTATATCAACCAAATCTATATCTAGGTATTTTGTACATTATACTGCTTGTGTTTGAAGCTGATGCTGGTGCTGTGGATGTAGCTAAAGCATCTGGTGCTGGAGCTGGAGCTGGAGCTGCTGCTTTCATCATCAGGCATCTCCCCCTACATGGGTTCAGTAGGGCCTGAAGCCATACCCCTGACTGAGGAGGTATCAGCAGTAAGAGCAGAGTTTTGGTCAGAAGAGAGAAGATATGGTGGTAGCAAGAGGTGTAATGGCCTCTGCTATAAGGGACTTGAGGAGGGGAGTGAGCATGGAAAGGATGGAAGAAATGGTGGAGGGGTCCAAGGGATGGAATAGTAGATTGAGTTGTTGAAGGTGTAGAAGTGGGAACTATGGGAGGGATAGAGAGTAAGGCAACAGGAAGTTGAACATCTGGAGGGATGGTGGATGTTGATGGAGATGTATGGGTGTCATCTTGCATGATGGTGTCTGTTGGGAGATGGTAGGATGGTATTGAAGATAGATGTGAGGGAAGATGGGGATTGTGGTGGTGTAGGAAAGTAAGTGTCATGGGGGAATCAGGAGATGTTGGTTGTTGTTCTTGAAGTGGGGAAGATGGAATGTCAGTGATGTTTGGTGATGGAGATGAGGCTGGTGAAGCATGTTGAGATGGAGATGGAGTAGGAACATGAGGATATTGTTGTTGTTCTGGTGTGGAAGAGATAATGGAAGAGGAACTGAGTTGTTTTGACTGGAAGGGGTGCTGGAAGAGATGGTGGTGTGGTATGAAGCTCTTCAGCAGGTAGGGGAGTGGCTTTAACAGCCCTGGTGCCTTTAGAAGCTGGGGTGGAAGAGGTAGCAGCCTTAGTGGGCTTGGTGATGGTCCTCTCCCACCTGCCAAATAAGGCACAGGTAAGCCTTTTACTGGCATTAATGAATATGGTCTGGGAGACCAGGGATTCAACAGCCTTTTCCTTGAGGAAGATCCCTAGGATCCTTCCAAAAAACACTTCTTTCTTGCTATTTTTCTTCTTTATCAGATCAAAGAGGATCTGAGCCCAGTCAACTTGCTTCTTATTGATGACTGTACACATGACCAAGAACTGATGTCATGTGATGTAGTCATGGGCAGTATGCTTGTCAAGCAGAACCTTCCCAACAATGTCTGCCAGGAACTTGTATGCTGCAGACAAATGCTTCTTCAACAGTTTATTTGGGTTGTCACCAGCATAACCCATAAGATTGAGAATCATATTAAACTATTCAGAATCAATTTCTAAGTCCTCTTCACCATTTGTCAAACCAAATATTTCAGTTAAAACCGCGGGAGTTAAGGAGACAGTGTTACCCGCAATTGGTCCTGTCATGGTATTATCCTCAGAAGCGGATGAGGTATACACTCATTCCCTGATTTCTCTTCCGGCCAACTTTATCCTGGTAGTCATCAGGTTCTTTAGATTCTTATTCTTCTAGAAGTTCCAGAATATATAGAAAGATGGGATCTAAGTGTTGGAATGATTCGAAGTCGACATCAAATCCAGCGTCAAACTTCATAGCGGCTAGAGCTCCTACTGGAATCGCCATGGAATCACCTGCAAAAGAGAGAAACGACAATCAAGTGCAAGTGAACAGAAAGCATGGGATGGAGGTCGAAGAAAACCTAGATATAAGGTTTTCAAGAATATGAATCGACAGACTCCGTTCCACGAAAATGAAATTAATTCTGCGAGCTGAGATCGACGAAAGAAGTTTGACTGAAATAATTCGTCGATCTTGTCCTGAAGAATTGAAAATAGTTCATCGAACTTCGTTCGGCGAATATCTTGTGAAGCAAGTTCGTCGAACTCCGTTCGACGAATATTGTTTCACTCATAGAGAGTTTGTCGATCTTCGTTCGTCGAAATGTCTCTCAAACTTTCCACGGTTCGTCGAACTCCGTTCGACGAACTCTGAAAAATTCGTCGACTACAGACAGAAATCAAGTAAAGTCTTCTCCATTGATCATTCCAAATTGATTCACAAAGAACATATGATTTCTCTCATCTAGAGGTTTGGTGAATATATCAGCTCTTTATAAATCATTGTAGATATAGACAAGCTTAATTTTATTTTTGTCTACACACTCCCTAATGAAATGATGTCTTATATCAATACGTTTTGTCCTACTATGGTGAACTGGATTCTGGGCTATGGCTATAGCACTTGTATTATCACAGAGTAGAGTTGAATTATTTAAGTTGAACACCATAATCTAGTAAGTGATTTTGTATCCAAAGCATCTGTGAACAACAGCTGCCTGCTGCAATATATTCTGCTTCAGTAGTTGAGGTTGACACTGATGTTTGCTTTTTACAAAACCAAGATACTAATCTCATACCCAGTAACTGGCAAGTCCCTGGTACTTTTTCTATATATCCTGTATCCAGCAAAATCTGCATCAGAGTATCCAGTTAACTCAAATTCTGATTCAGCAGGATACCATAGGCCTAGATTAGGACAACTCTTTATATATCTCAAAATCCTTTTTAGCAAAATTAGATGAGATTCTTTATGGTTCACTTGGAACCTAGCACAAAGACAAGTGGCAAACATAATGTGTGGCCTACTTGCTGTGAGGTATAACAGGGACCCAACAATGCCCCTATAAAGTTTCTAATCCACAGTTTTCCCTGGTACATCAGAGTCCACAACAACATTAGTAGCCAGGGGAGTTTTCTTTGCTGAGACATCAGCCATACCAAACTTCTTTAGAAGTTCTTTAGCATATTTTGCTTGAGAGATGAAGATTCCATCAGGGAGCTGCTTCACTTGGAGACCAAGGAAGTAGGAAAGCTCACTCATGCTACTCATTTCAAATTTGGAATGCATGAGGTCAGAAAACCTCTAACATAATTTGGAATCTGTAGAGCCAAATATAATATCATCCACATAAATTGTACTAACAAGATTTGGTCCTTATAATGTCTAGTGAAAAGAGTTTTATCTACAGTTCCTCTTGTAAATTTATGCTCTAATAAAAAACTTGCTAAGGTCTCATACCAAGCTCTTGGAGCTTGCTTTAAACCATAAAGAGCCTTATGCAATTTAAAAACATGAGATGGGTAAGTTGGAGAAACAAAACCTGGAGGTTGTTCTACATACACCTCTTCTTGTAGCACTCCATTTAAGAAATCACTCCTCACATCCATTTGAAAGACCTTGAACCTCTTGTATGATGCATAGGCAAGGAATATTCTTATGGCTTCCAACCTTGCAACAGGTGCAAAGGTTTGATCATAATCAATTCCTTCTTCTTGCCTATATCCTTGAGCTACAAGCCTAGCTTTGTTTCTCATTATGACTCGTTGAGCATCTAGCTTGTTTCTATAAACCCATTTTGTTCCAATAACTGGGTAGTTCTGTGGTCTTGGAACCAAATCCCAAACTCTACATCTCTCAAACTAGTTTAATTCCTCATGCATTGCAATGATCCAGTGGGGATCTTGCTCTGCATCATGAATGGATTGAGGTTCAGTCTGAGAGAGAAAACATGCATGCATCAAGTCTTGGGTGAGTTGATGCCTTGTCTATACACCTGCTGATATGTCTCCAATCACTTGAGATCTGGGGTGATCCCTAAGTGTGACAAGGTCAGTGGGTGGAGTTGGTTGTGCAACAGCAGTTGAAACCAATTCCTCTTGTGGAATTATGTTGGCTGTTGGAGAAGAGTCAATCCCTTCAATGCTTTCTTCTTCACTGTCTTCATTGACTTGTGGAGAGGGATGAGTTGGAGCCCCTTGGGTAAGGTTTAGGTCATCCAACTTCTCACATAAGTGAGGTACCTGCAAAGATTCACTGGTAGAAACTTCTTTCTCCTTGCAATACATGTTAGCCTCATCAAAACTTACATGAATTGACTCTTCAATTTTTAGTATTGATTTATTAAACACCCTATAGGCATTGCTTACTTGGGAATATCCTAGAAAAATTCCCACTTCAGCCTTGGCCTCAAACTTTCTAATGTATTTCTTGTTGTTATTGTGTATATAACAGGTACAACCAAATACTTTAAAATAGTTTATTTTAGGTTTCTTCCCTTTAAGCAATTCATAGGGAGTACTGTTCTTTAGTTTGTGAATTAAGCTCCTGTTCAGGACATAATTTGCTGTGCTGACAGCCTCTGCCCAAAAGTTTAGGGGCATGTAAGCATCTGCAAGTAATGTACCTGCAGCTTCAATGAGTGTCCTATTTTTCCTTTCAGCTACCCCATTTTGTTGGGGAGTTCTAGGAGCTGAGAAATAATTCCTGATACCTTCCTTCTCACAGAACTCATGCATAAGAAGAGACTCAAACTCTGTGCCATGATCACTTCTAATCAATGTAATATGAGTAGAGAACTCAATCTGTATGTTCCTGAGAAAATCTGTAAGAACTTTTAATGTATCTGACTTTGATCTCAGAAAGAATACCCAACTGAACCTGGAGAAGTCATCCACTATAACTAGAGTGTAGGATTTTCCTCCTAGGCTTTGTACCGCAATGGGTCCAAAAAGATCCAAATGTAGCAAGTACAAAATCCTAAGTGAATCACTCTTATTAACAGATTTAAAACTAGTTTTAGTTTGCTTGCCTAATCGAAAAGCCCTACAGAGACCTTCCTTCTTGTAGGGACCAGAAGGTAGACCTCTAATAAGGTTGTGCTTAGATAGCCTAGCAATGTTTTTCAGATTTACATGACCTAGTCTTTTGTGTCATATGTCATTCTGATTACTAGTTAAGTTAAGTAAGCAAATATCAGTTTTGGTAGAAAGAAAATTTACTAAGTATATGTTGACTTGTCTACTTCCAGTTAAAATAGTTTGGTTGTTTCTATCAATATAGAACAAGTGAATGGGTTAAAATATACCTGATAACCATCATCACATAACTGACTTATGGAGATGAGGTTATGCTTGAGTCCACTTACATATGTCACCTTTTTTAATGTGACAGCTCATATTCTCACTTCTCCAAATCCTTCTGACTGACCACATTTGGAGTCACCAAAGATAACTTTTGGCCCCAGCTTGGACTTGTAGTTGATTAAGATGTCCTTGCTGCCAGTCATGTGTTTAGAGCAGCCACTGTCCAGGTTCCAAGTTTGATTTACCCCTGGATAATTCTTCACCTGAAATAAAAGACAGTTAATAATTTTTGACCCAGGTTACATTGGGTCCTTTGTATGGTTGATAAGAAAAACTAGAAATGATAGAGAATTCAGGTTGGGACCTATATCCTAGGGGGTGATATCTCCTAGGTGGGATGACCCAATCAGCTAGTGGATTAAATGGTTTCTTAGGAATATGTGAGTTGCTGTTACAGTTTTGATTAAGTCTTCCTGGGTTCGACGAATTGTTGTAAGTTCGTCGACCAGAGTTTGACGAATTGGGTTGAGATCGTCGATCTCTGCCCAGAGAATGAACATGTTCATTCTCTGTGCACCACGTTCGTCGACCTCTGCTCGACGAACCATACAAAGTTCGTCGATCGCAGTTAGACGAATGATTATTATTGTAGTTTGTGTTCAGAGATCATCGTTCTGCGTTCGACGATCTGTTCCTATATCGTCGATCTGGGTTCGACGATAACTGCTGAACATTGTTATTTTTATCATTCTTTTTATTTTTAATTTTATCCTTAGCTTCAATTTGTTCCAGAATTTTATTAACTTTATTTACTTGTTCAGTGTTTTTCTTTCCTTTATCAGAGATGAAATTTATTGGTTTTGACAAATGATTCCTTTGGATTAGCGTTGGTTCACTAGATGTGGCTCCTAATCCTAATCTGCAATTATTTGTTCTAGCAATAACTGTGCTGGTTATATCTAGCAATTTCAAGCTTCTGCCATTCAAAGATTCTTCTAATATCTTAGCTTTACTAAGCTCTGATTTCAGAAAAGTGATTTGTTCATTTGCAGTTTTTAGTTCACTAGAAAGAGTTTCATTTTCAGAGGTGATTTTATCTAAATCATTCAATTTATCTCTGAGAAGTTTGATTTCCTTCTCAGAGCTTATCAAATCTAAGCATAAGTTTTTAAATTCATCAGATTCAAAATCATAAGATGCTATTACATGATCTTCAGCAGACAGATTTTCTTCATCATCAGATTCATCTGTATCTGATCTGCTACTGCTTGCACCAATTGTCATGAGGCACACCTCCTTTGCCTTGGCCTCCTCTTCATCTTCACTGGAGCTGGAAGATGTAGATTTGTTGGGTACATTGGAATAAATGTACCTGATTTGAAGAAGCCTCACCCTACTCAATGATATACATCAAAATGTATTTGATGTGTTTTGAGTTTAGTTGTGCAGGTTAAGTATTTGCAGGGAAAGCTGAAAAGTTTCTACGTCCATGTGTCGATACCCAGAAGAAAAGTGTCGACACTTAAGAAGACTTGTGTCGACATCCAGAGAAGCAGTGTCGACACTTGGAGTAATTATGTCGACACCAGGAATGCAGAGTCGACACCAGGAGGAAAGTGTCGACACATATAGGATGTGTCGACACTCATTGAAGAAATGTCCAGTGAAGAAGTGTCGACACTTAGAAGCAGTGTCGACACCCAGTGGAACTTTGTTGATATCAGAAAGTGTCGACACTTGGAGAATGTGTCGACACACAGCAGAAGACTCAACACATGAAGAAAGTGTCGACACTAGGAGGCTGTGTCGACACTCAGCAAAGTTCAACAAATTCTAAGTACAAGTGTCGACACAAAGGAGATGTGTCGACACTCAGCCAAAGTCTCAACAAAAGAAGGAATGTGTCGACACAAGGAGCTGTGTCGACACTCAGCAAAAGTATCAACACAGAAGGCATGTGTCGACACCAAGAGTATGTGTCGACACTTAACAAGTTCAACACAAGAAGATGTGTCGACACAAAGGAGTTGTGTCGACACTTAGCAGAATTCAACTAAGTACTGAAGAATAAGGAGTTGTGTCGACACACAATATCAGTGTCGACACATATTGAAGAAGCTGTGTCGAGAAGTAAATTCTACAACACAAGGAGTTGTGTCGACACCTTGAAGGCTAGTGTCGACACTTAGTTAACTTGTGTCGACACTTAAAGACAGACTGTCTCGACACTTTCAGACAGTTACAGATATTTCAAGAAGTGACTGGATGACATGACAGCTGTCATTCCAGCTGGTCTACTGCAACTGTCAGAGTTGTCAGAAAGCTATTAGGAACCGGATCAGCCGGTCACCATGAAGAAGGCCTATATAAAGGCTTATTCTGTCAACAGAAGAAGGATGATTGAGAAAGAGAAGAAGATCTAGCAATTCATTGAAGAATCAATTCAAGTGAAGATCTAAGTAGTTGGAGAGAGAGAGCTCCTTCCAAGAAGACAGCTGTTGGAACCAGGCTGTGAAGAAAGTTTCAAACTTAGTTCTGAAACTTAAGTTAGCAGTGATTGAAGATCAGCTGCAGAGAGTATCAACCCTATTGTGTTCTACATTCAAGAAGCTTTGAAGAAAGCCAAGTGAGGTTGATCTCAGCAGAGTTCATTCAAGAACTCATCAAGAAACCTGTCAACTCTTCTCTCATATTCTGAGTTGTAGGTTTATACTTTGTATTCTTAATTTCTTGTAGGATTCTTAGGGATCTGAGTTGTAAGCCTGCAATTATAAAGGCTGAGTGGTAGGGCATGTGTGTCTGAGTGTAGGAGATTCATATCTCTGAGTGTAGGCCTTGTGGATGAGTGTAGGTCTTTGTGAAGACTGAGTGGTAGGGCTGTTGAGCCTGAGTTGTGGGAGTGGGATCACTATGAGCTGTAGGAACCTGGTTGGGGTTCTGAGTGTAAGATTTGTGGATCTGAGGACTAGTGGAGGATTTTGGCCGAATCTAGTACACTACTAGATAGGCGAAGGGGGAAAGTGGATGTACCCAAACCTTGGGGAACCACTATAAAATAGTGTGTACTCTGTGTATGTGATTGATGCTGTGTGTGTTGTTTATAGTTCTGTGAAATCTGTGATATAATCTGCCTAAAAGTTTAAAAAGATTAAGTCACATATTCACCCCCCCCCCCCTCTAGGTGATTAGGTATAATTTCTTTCAAGTGGTATCAGCGGCAGGTTACTCAAAAAGGACATAACTGTCTGAGTAGATCCTGTTGGCAGATTCAGTATAATTAAAGTGCAGAATCAAGAAAATCAAGAAAATGGGTTCAACAGGGAATCATAAAGAACTTGGATCCATGAAGTTGCCAATATGCAGAAAGGAGATTTTTGGCATCTGGAAAGAAAGGGTTAGACTATTTATGGAAGCCTCTGACCCTATAATCTATATCACAGTTAAAGAAGGACCATATGTGCCTATGAAAGTATCAGTCCTGGATGCAAATCAGAGAACACCTAAGGACTTTTCTGAAATGACAAAAGATGAGATTATTCTAGCTACAATGGACAAACGGGCTCAGAATATCATTGTAAGTGTCATAGATGATGCTACATTTCAGAACTTGATACACTGTAAAACATCAAAGGAGATGTGGGATACTCTGATAGTGTACATGGAGGGTTCAGAAGAAGTTAGACAAGACAGGAAGTCTTTGTTAAACCAAGAATATGAGAGCTTCAGACAAGGCAGGTCTGATAGCATAACAGAATGCTATAAGAAATTCTATAGGATAGTTAATGAGTTAATGTCCTATGGAAGAGATTTCAGCAATTATGAGCTGAATGATAAGTTCTTGAGGTCCCTAACAAAGGATTGGGACACCAAGATCTGTGTCATAAGGGAAATGGCCAAGTTAGCAGATATTCCTCCTCCAACATTGTTTGGAAAGCTGTTATCCTATGAAATGCAGCTAATGGTAAGGAAAGAAGAGTAGAAGACTACCAGAGTTGAGCATAAAGAAAGAGCAGTGGCATTCAAGACAGAAGCCACCAAGAAATATAAAAGTAAGTCTCCATCTCCTCCTCCAAAAGTGGCTGAGACTGAGTCAGATGAATCAGAAAGCAGGAATTCTGAAAGCAGTGAGAGTGATGAGGACTTTGCAGCTTTCACAAGACATTTTCAGAAGTTCTTAAAGAAGAAATAGTGGAGGACTAAGCCATCCACTTCACAGAAGTCATCAAAGAATGACAGGAGAAAGCCCAAGTCAAATAGAACTTCATCTTCAAGAATAGTTTGTTATTGTTGTAACAAACAAGGACATGTTGTTGTTGACTGTCCAGAGAAGAGGAGAGAGTCTACTGATAAGAAGAAGACTCAAATCAAGGGCAAGAAGGAAAGGTCCTTTGTTTCCAAGAAGGACAAAAGCCTGTCAGATATATCTTCTTCAGAAACTGAGTCAGAAGCTGAAGCTTACATTGGACTGTTTGCTGAAGAAGAGGAAGAGGAGTTCATCCAGATAATGAACTCTATATATGAGCAAGAGGACAATCAGTGCCAAGGACTGATGGCCTTGTCAGAAGGTGACAAAATCCAGGATCAGCCTGGACCTAGTAAGGTACAAAATTGTTCATCATGTTCAGTTTCTATTACTAGTTCAGAATCAGATTCATCAGCATCAAGTGATGAGAGTGAATCTGAATCTAAAGGTGATATTCATCAATTGATTGATGAATATAGAGTAGTGTTGCAAGCTTTGAAGAAAAGCAAATCCTTGACCAAGAGTCAGGCTAAGGAGATTGCTAATCTTAAAGTTGCTGCAACAGATTTTGATAAGGTGATTGATCAAAAATTAAATGAAATAGCCATGCTGAAAAACATAACTGTTAATCAGATGGGGACTATAACATTTAAGAATGATCAAATCAGAAATCTGGAGATTAGTCTTCAGAAGGAGAGAGATATAGTTGCAAGGTTTTCTAAACCAAAGTCTGTTCTACCTTTGATTGATGAATTTGTACATCAAAAGGGTAAAACTGGATTAGGGTTTACAAAACCTGCTAGGACTGTAAAGTCCAAGTCCAAGGGCAAAGTCCCAGTACTCAACAAGCCTGTTGTAGATAGAACAGCTAGGGTTGTACCTAAGCAAAGGTACAATAGATTTGAGTGCTGGTGTTGTGGCAAGGTAGGCCACTTTGCCATAGACTGTTGGCACAATTCTAGTGCCAAGATGAGTAGCAAACTCCCTGTTGGAAGATCTGCAGGTAGCTTTGTTAAGAGGAAAACTAACCAGCACCAAGGACCCAAGAATTCTTTGGGTTCTAAGGTTAACTAATCTGTTTTGCAGGTGAGTCCAAGTGGTCATGCCCCAATATGGTACTTGGACAGTGGATGTTCCAGGCACATGACTGGAACTAGGGGATTGCTAAAGGACTACACACCAATCAAGGATGGTCCTAAAGTCACCTTTGGTGGTTCTGAAAAAGGAATCATCAAAGGTTTTGCTAACATTTCTAGCAACCTTATAACTATTACTCAAGTGGCTTATGTTAAAGGTTTGAAACATAACCTCATTAGTATAAGTCAGTTAAGTGATTTAGGATATGACATCTCATTTGTCAAAGATGGTTGTCATATCAGGAGATCAAATGATCAAGAGATCATTTTGACTGTTTATAGGAAGAGAAATGTCTATTGTCTAGACATTATGTGTGAGAACAACGGTTCTCCAGTATGTCTTGTAGCTGATGAGAAAGTCTCGCATTGTGTCAAATGGCACAAGAGGCAAGCCCATCTTAACTACAAGACAATTGGTCAACTCTATAGCAAAGAGTTAGTGAGGAATGGTCCTCATGTTAAGTGTATTAAAGATGGGATATGCTCAGCTTGTCAAAAGGGCAAGCAGACAAGATCCACCTTTAATAGCATTGAAAACAAAGATGTTGTGAGGTGCTTATACCTCTTGCATATGGATCTCTTTGGTCCTATGCCAGTTTACAGCCTAGGTAGGAAGGTCTACACTTTTGTGGTTGTAGATGACTACTCAAGGTTTTCCTGGGTGTTCTTCCTTAGATAGAAATCTGAAACACCTAATATCTTTTATAGTTTTATCAAACAAATTCAGAATGAGTTAGACAGTACAGTGGTCAAAATAAGAAGTGACCATGGTACTGAATTCCAGTCTGATAGTATGACAAAGCTATGTGAAGAGTTTGGGATATTTCAGGAATTTTCTTCACCAAGAGCACCTCAGCAAAATGGCATTGCTGAGAGGAAAAATAGAACCTTGATTGAGGCTGGTAGAACCCTATTAAATGATACATCTCTCCCAGAATATTTCTGGGCTGAGGCAGTAAACATTACATGTCATGTAATTAATAGGGCTACTATCACCAAGAGCCACAATAAGACCCCCTATGAGATTGTGAAAGGCAGAAAACCAAATCTATCCTATTTCAGGATCTTTGGTTGTAAATGCTATATACTTAACAATGGAAAGTCTTACTTGACCAAGTTTGCTGCCAAATCCCAAGAGGGGATTTTTGTTGGGTACAGCAACAATAGCAAGGCTTATAGGGTCTACAACTTGACTACTCAAGTTGTAGAAGAGTCAGTACATGTAGTATTTGATGAAGCTAGACATATTAACAATGAATTGTCTAGAAGTATTTGCAGATCCACAGGTGTGACTAAGAAGATGGAAAAGCTCACTATTGAAGAAGGATCTACTGCAAGTCAACATGTAGATGATAGTGGCTGCTGTCCAGGGGGAGTACTAGATGCACCTGATGTAGAAGAAGATCAAGGGGTGCAGCAAGTTGAAGAAGCTGAAGGAGTTCAACCTGAAGCCAGGCTGCCTCCAGCTAGTAGACATTTAAGAGATCATCCAGCCAATCAAATAATTGGTGATCTAAGTCAAGGGGTACAAACAAGGAGCAGAAAATCTAAATTCAGTACTCTACTCCAGTTTTCTATCCCAAGTTGAGCCAAAGAAATTTGAAGAAGGCATCTTAGACCCTCATTGGATTGAGGCAATGTAAGAGGAGCTGAATCAGTTTAAGAGATACAAAGTCTGGGAGCTTGTTCCTAAACCAAAAGACCACAACATAATTGGAACCAAGTGGATCTTCAGGAACAAGATGGATGAACATGGAGTGATTATAAAAAACAAAGCAAGACTGGTTGCTAAGGGATATAGGCAGGAAGAAGGTATTGACTTTGATCAAACCTTTGCTCCAGTAGCCAGACTAGAGGCAATAAGAATGTTCTTGGCCTATGCAACCTATCAAGGGTTTAAAGTATACCAAATGGATGTTAAGTCAGCCTTTTTGAATGGCAATCTGAAGGAAGAGGTCTATGTGGAACAGCCATTAGGTTTTGTTGATTCAACTCAACCTAATTATGTCTATAGACTTAGGAAGGCTTTGTATGGGTTAAAACAAGCCCCTAGGGCTTGGTATGAAACCCTGTCTAGTTTCCTCATTGAGAATAAATTCACAAGGGGGAAATAGACAAGTCTCTATTCCTTAGGGAATCCAGAGGCAAGATCATACTAGTCCAAATATATGTAGATGACATCATATTTGGGTCTACTGAAAGTAGTCTTTGCAAGAAGTTTGCAAAACTTATGCAAGGACAATTTGAGATGAGCAGTATGGGGGAACTTAAGTTCTTCTTGGGTCTCCAAGTTAGACAGACTGAGAATGGTTTATCCATATGCCAGTCTAAGTTCACTCTAGAATTAATAAGGAAGTATGGTATGGAAACATCCAGTACCATGAAAACTCCTATGGGGTCAAGTATGTCTCTTAGCAAAGATGATGCAGGGAAACCTGTAGATGAGACTTTGTATAGAGGGATAGTTGGCTCCCTATTATATTTGACTGCAAGTAGACCAGATATCATGTATGCTACATGTGTCTGTGCTAGGTACCAAGCTTGCCCTAAAGAGTCTCATTTGACAGCAGTCAAAAGAATTCTGAGATATCTTAAGGACACTCCTTATCTAGGCCTTTGGTACCCTAGGAATGGAGACTTTGAACTGATAGGTTATTCAGATGCAGATTTTGCAGGCTGCAAGGAAGATAGAAAAAGTACAACTGGAACCTGTCAATTCCTAGGTGTAATACTGATATCATGGAGTAGCAAGAAGCAAACAAGTGTGGCTATCTCCACAGCAGAATCAGAGTATGTGGCTGCAGGAAGTTGTTGTGCTCAACTTCTATGGATACAACATCAGCTAGAAGACTATGGTATTCAAGTAAGTAGAACACCATTATTTTGTGATTCTACTAGTGTTATATCTATTGCAAACAATCCTGTTTCCCATAGTAGGACTAAGCACATAGAGATAAAATATCATTTTCTAAGGGAACATGTTGAAAAAGAAGATATTTCACTAGAGTATGTTAATACAGATAATCAACTAGCTGACATGTATACTAAGCCTTTAGAAGAAACCAAATTCAATAGGTTTAAAATTGAATTAGGTATGATAAACTTAGAATAAGTTTACAGAAATGGCTAAGTAAAATAGTGTCGACACACAGAGTTGCCTGTGTCGAGACAGAAAAGTGGTGTCGACACTTCAGAGAAAAGGTGTCGACACATCTAGGAAGTTGGTGTCGACACTTCAGAAAATTAGTGTCGACACATACAGGATAGGTGTCGACACATCCAAGGTGGTGTCGACACTTAGACTTTATGCAGAATTAGTGAAGTAAAGTCTCGACTAAGTGTCGAGCTAAGTGGTGTCGACACATAAACAAGTGTCGACATATATATTCTGTCGACTATACTTGTGTCGACACATAGTTGTCGAGACATTATAAGTCTGTGTCGACACTTTTCAACAGTGTCTACACAATTTAAGTATTTTGACGTGCCCTTTCATCTTCGATTCTAGAAAGGTATAAATAGGTTCTCGCCATTGTTTGTCGACACGCTCACCAAAGTTTCGAGACCAAACTTGTGTGTCGACACCTCTCTTCTCTCAATTCAACTTTCTTCAAACCCTAATGGCGCCCAAGCTCGAAGAGAATGTGAATGAAGGTTACGAACTCGTGCGGCATGCGTTTGATGACGGGGAACCAGAGATCAAAGATGTGATAACCCTAATAGAAGAGGCAGGGTTAGATTTTCTTGTTTTAGAGCCAACTAAGATATGGAAGAAAGAAGTTCTGGAATTTCTGAATGGAGCAACCCTAGATGAATCTGGACTCAAGATAAAGGCTAGAGTTCATGGGGCAAAGGTGAAGGTCTCACCGAAAAGTTTGAGAAATGTACTTCAACTACCTAGGACTAAGGAAGAAGAAGATGTTTCTGCATCTAAGACAAGAGAAGCTTTGAGTTGGTGTGGACTGGATTCCAACCATAAGATAGGTTCTGTGTTCAACAGAAAAGGAATGAACAGCCAAGGCAAATTTTTGTCTGAAATTGTTGGCAAGGTTATCCTGTGCAAGTCTGGAGGACATGACAGGATTTCAGCTTATATGTTCAGCCTCATGACAAGGATTATCTTCCAACTAAATACTGATTGGTCTGCAGTATTGTTTGATAAGATTAAAGAGAGTATGAAGAAACCCAATATGGGTAGAATTCTAAGTCTATACCTAGCTGGTAGTATACCAGAGGTGTTGAGTCAAGCAGCTGGACCTAAGATCAATCACATGAGGAAGATGGACATGAGAATCTTCTATAGATGGGATAGGGTCTTGACCAAGGAAATGCCAACTTCTGAGAAGGTAACACCCCAGAAAAGGAAGAAGAAATCAGCCCCTGTGGCTCAAGAATCATCAAGCAGTTCTGAGGAACAAGTAGTGTTCACTCCTGATGAAGAAGAAACTGGAAATACTGGTAAGTCTCCAGCTAGACAAGATGATGCAGAGAGGCGGGGGGGAGCTACCACAGGCTAGCCCACTTCACCAGGATTCCATCCAGGGGGAACCTCTACTAGTGGAATAGCCAACTCCTCTAGAAAGTGAACAAGCTACACAAACAATACTTGAGGTAATAACTGAAATCAACCAATTAGATTTCTCTATTGAAAATGAAGATATGACTGACAGCTTGTCTAATGTTAATCAGCAAACTCAAATACATAGCCAACCCCAAGATGTTGTCATGGAGGACACATCTGTTGCAGATCAAGTGGTTGCTGATCAAGTTGTTGATGAGATAAGAGTTTCTCCACCTCATCCTCAACAGGAATTTACCCTAGAAGAGCTATTCCCAGATCTTCTACAAACAGACTTTGAGAAAGAAAGTGCTGCTGCTGAGGAGGAGAAGGTAATTATTGAGAGGGAGCAAGTGGAGAATATAGAAGAAACTGCAGGCAAAGAGACTGAGGTGCCAAAAGATGCTGAGCAGGTTCAAAGGACTAAGAAGGAGCTACCTCCAAGTCCTAAGGACAGAGTGACTATTGATAGCACATCTGCTTCTGAAGATGAAGAGGCTGCAAGGGCCAAGAAGAGAAAATTTCAAGTTTTCGAAAGGAGGAGCCAGACTTATAAGAAAGCTCTGCAAACAATAGCACCACAGCCTGCACCACAGCCAGCACCATCAACAGATTTCAGTTCTCTGATGGTTACATTACAGATAAAGCTTGATGAGCAAAGGCAAGATCTGGAAAAGTATGTAGATGAAGGGAACAAATCTCTACAGTTTGATCTGGCCCAAGATATTAAGTCCATCAGATTTGAAATGAATCTGAATAAGAAAGAGATGACTGACTGCTTCCACAACGGAGGGAATGCAGTGGTCTACTTGGCTACACATCAGGAGAAGATCAAAGCTCAAGTGGATGATATTGCAGTGAAGCAAGGCTATGTTCTGGAGAACCAGCTAAGGATGAATGATAATTTAACTGCTTCACACAATGCAATAGTCACAGAAATGAAGAATATAGCTACTTCTCAGACTACAGCTAATGTTACAGCTAAGGCTGAATTTGACAAGCAATTGCAATAAAGTCTCACTACTGTTAAAATTGCTTTACAAGATTCCCAGAAGGCTATAACTGACAAGCTCCAAAGGTTGAAACCTTTCTTTAAGGATGGAGTAAACTATTTGGATGCACAAATAAGATTTCAGAAAGATGATCTGAGGGATCACATTGTTAGAGAAGTCATAAAGGGGGAGAGGGTGTTAGTCAAAGCCAGCTCTGATCATGTAAAGTGGATTTCTGATTCCATCAGAGCCACCCTTGGATATCCTCCATTGTGTGATGATGATAATATTGCAGAGTCTGGGATTAATCCTACATATCTTGGAGGGGAGCAAGCTGAAGTAGCTCAAGTAATATACCCTCCACCAGACTTTGATATGATACATGCAGATATACAGTCAATGTATAGCCCACCTGAGGGAAAGCAAAATGTCATCATAGAAAAAGTAGTTCAGCCAGTGCCAGAGGCTATACTGAAAGATTAAGAGGCATTGCAGAAAGAACAAGAAGCCAAATTGTCTAAGAAAAGATTCAGGGAGCAAGCTGAACTTAGGCCTGATTTTGAACAGTGGAGCCCCACCTCCAGGAATATCATTCTGACTGTATGGAAGGCTGCCAAAGACAATATTGTGGACAGAGTCAAATGGTATTCTGATGTGGAGTGGAGGAAGCATGAGAACAGGCAAGAAGCCATTGTGTAGTATAGAAGAAAGGCAAAGATGGGAAAGCTACCTCCTACTGCCCAGGAGCCTAGCAAGTACTTTCCCAAGCCTTATCATTACTTTGAAAGGCAGAAGATCAAAGCTGAAGAGTTAAAGAAGAAGGATCTTAAAGGCAAGAAGCCTGCTACTGCTGAAGATGCTGAAGCCCCAGTTCAAGCAAAGATATAATCTGGAAAGGGCATAGTTATCAAGGAGGCTGAGCAGCAATAGAATAGAATTTTTCTTAAGTTTACTAGTTGTAATCATTTGATTTTAAACTCTCTGTAAACTTTTGGATAATGAAATGTCGAAGTTTTTAGAACAATATGATATATGTTCAACTATTACATTAATTATTCTGAGATATTTGTTATATATGTTTTGTTTAATACATATTTATGTACTTACCATGTTATATAATCATGTTTTACATCATACTATAATTTTGTTATGTATGGTGTATATCATTGACTAAGGGTTATGACATCTCCAAATAGGGGGAGATTGTTGGGTACATTGGAATAAATGTACCTGATTTGAAGAAGCCTCACCCTACTTAATGATATACATCAAAATGTATTTGATGTGTTTTGAGTTTAGTTGTGCAGGTTAAGTATTTGCAGGGAAAGCTGAAAAGTTTCTAAGTCCATGTGTCGACACTCAGAAGAAAAGTGTCGACACTTAAGAAGACTTGTGTCGACATCCAGAGAAGCAGTGTCGACACTTGGAGTAATTGTGTCGACACCAGGAATGTAGAGTCGACACCAGGAGGAAAGTGTCGACACATACAGGATGTCTCGACACTCATTGAAGAAATGTCCAGTGAAGAAGTGTCGACACTTAGAAGTAGTGTCGACACCCAGTGGAACTTTGTCGACATCAAAAAGTGTCGACACTTGGAGAATATGTCGACACACAGCAGAAGACTCAACACATGAAGAAAGTGTCGACACTAGGAGGCTGTGTCGACACTCAGCAAAGTTCAACAAATTCTAAGTACAAGTGTCGACACAAAGGAGATGTGTCGACACTCAGCCAAAGTCTCAACAAAAGAAGGAATGTGTCGACACAAGGAGCTGTGTCGACACTCAGCAAAAGTATCAACACAGAAGGCATGTGTCGACACCAAGAGTATGTGTCGACACTTAACAAGTTCAACACAAGAAGATGTGTCGACACAAAGGAGTTGTGTCGACACTTAGCAGAATTCAACTAAGTACTGAAGAACAAGGAGTTGTGTCAACACACAATATCAGTGTCGACACATATTGAAGAAGCTGTGTCGAGAAGTAAATTCTACAACACAAGGAGTTGTGTAGACACCTTGAAGGCTAGTGTCGACACTTAGTCAACTTGTGTCGACACTTGGTCTATAAGTGTCGACACTTAAAGACAGACTGTCTCGACACTTTCAGACAGTTATAGATATTTCAAGAAGTGTCTGGATGACATGACAGCTGTCATTCCAGCCGGTCTACTGCAACTGTCAGAGTTGTCAGAAAGCTGTTAGGAACCGGATCAGCCGGTCACCATGAAGAAGGCCTATATAAAGGCTTATTCTGTCAACAGAAGAAAGATGATTGAGAAAGATAAGAAGATCTAGCAATTCATTGAAGAATCAATTCAAGTGAAGATCTAAGTAGTTGGAGAGAGAGAGAGCTCCTTCCAAGAAGACAGCTATTGGAACCAGGCTATGAAGAAAGTTTCAGACTTAGTTCTGAAACTTAAGTTAGCAGTGATTGAAGATCAGCTGTAGAGAATATCAACCCTATTGTGTTCTACATTCAAGAAGTTTTGAAGAAAGCCAAGTGAGGTTGATCTCAGTAGAGTTCATTTAAGAACCCATCAAGAAACTTGTCAACTCTTCTCTCTTATTCTGAGTTGTAGGTTTATACTTTGTATTCTTAATTTCTTGTAGGATCCTTAGGGATCTGAGTTGTAAGCCTGTAATTATAAAGGCTGAGTGGTAGTGTAACAGCCCAAAGTGCAGAATCAGGAATTTTTGGGTGACACGGCCTGGGATACGGGCGTGTCCCAGGGCGTGTCAGGTGACACGGCCTGCGACACGGGCGTGTCGCAGGGCGTGTCGAGGTTGTGTCGACGATTGGGCTTTGTCTCGACGATTTTGTTCTCGACGATCCGTCGAGAGGAGGCACACGGCCCAGGACACGGGCATGTCCAAGGCCGTGTCGCATTCTCGACGAGTTTTTCTCGACGATCGTCGAGTGTCGAGAAGTGCGTGTCGAGTGTTGAACACGGCCTGTGACACGGGCGTGTCACAGGGCGTGTCAAATCAGGCGACGAACTCAGCCCGCCGAAGGATTTCGACAGGGCGTGTCTTTGTGCCGTGTCTGGGCACACGGCCTGGGACACGGGCGTGTCACAGGCCGTGTGAAGTCTCGGGATGATTTGGGATTTTTTCCCCAAGTACACGGCCACAGACACGGGCGTATCTGAAGGCGTGTTGGTGACATGGCCCATGACACGGGCGTGTCCCGTGGGCGTGTCACTGGTTTGGATAAGTCGGTTGACCACCGCTTGAGGCACACGGCCTGGCACACGGCCGTGTTCGAGGCCGTGTCGGGTCAAATTTGTGTTTTTGGCAGAATCGTGGCCGTCCATTCCTTCAGTCTGGATCCAAGGGCTGAAAGCCTCTTCCTCTTTTTCTTCAAGGCCGAAAACTGAGAAGTATTCCTCACTTTAATTTGGCCTTCATCTTTCTTCAAGAGAGAGAAAGAGAGAGAGAAAGGAGGAGGAAGAAGGAAAGGGGGCTGCTGTCGGTGGTGCTGCGGTTTACCGACGAGAGATCCGAAGCAAGCGTTGCGGAGGAAACGCTCTTGCGAGTCTTGCAAGCTAGCTTGGAGTCCATGGCACCGAAGCGATCGTCAAGGGTAACGACTTTTCTTCCTAGCCATGTGAAGGCTTCTGTTTTGGCATATCTTTTGATTCCCCCACCAAGAGGTGGCTGCTTTTGGGAGTCGTTTGGGTGATTCTTGAAATTCCCTTTGTTGTGCATATAGATCCGGAAATGGAGTACGGAATAGGCATGCTGTGTGAAGCCCATCTGGACAGGTTGGTCTGGATTGGTGATGTTGCATACGAACCGGAGAAGACTCCGTGATAACGTGTAGTGTAAGGAGTCTACGGGTTATACCTGCGAAAAGGAGTAGCAGGAAGTACTGGGGTGGTAGCCCAGGAAAATAGCCATGTGATGGTTTTGGGTCCAACCTGTGAATGAGGCACAGGTAGTACTGGTGGGACTAGGAAAGGCCCTTTTTGTGATGCTTGATGTCATAGGGTGTCCACCTGTGGAGCGAGTCACAGGAAGTACTGGTGTGCCCAGGAAAGACCCCTGACATTTGTAATTTGCGGTGTCCACCTGTGACGGGAGTCACAGGAAGTACTGGTGTGCCCAGGAAAGACCCGTTGTTGCTGTGAGGAAATGGGTATAGTGACATACCCAGGCTTGAATGCCAAGAACAGGATTGGTGAGACCGACCCGCGCCTTTGATATAGCCATGAGTACGCTGTACGCGGAAAAGGCAAGGCGATTTGAGCTGGAGAATCCGACCTTCAAGATGCGGTCTGTTGGAGCGCATCATCTTCGGCCTGCGCACCATGACACAACGGGGGGCTACGGGCCATCCCGGTGTCCGAAGACTAACTCCGGCTGCACGCCATGGAGTAAATGCTCAAGAGAGTTACCGTTGGGTGATAACCCTGATACGGTGGTGGGCAAGAGGTTGCCAGAACACCAAGAATGTGCCCTGAGTGCACGGACCGTTGGGCCGGGCGGCAAACGGTTGTGATGGCTTGTGTGCGTGAAAGCACCTTTTGATGATATAGCTTGCCATACTTGTGATATGATATGCCTTCGTGCCCCGAGAGAAGGGGTAGGGTCGTTGGTCAGCTGAAAGCTGACCGTTGCTTTTGTTTGCCACCGGTGGGTGGATTGAGGTGCTGGAGAGCCGAGCGGGACGCACAGAGGTTGATGCTCCTGCTGGTGTTGCTGCTGCTGCTATTAGCCCTCGAAGGCTAAATATGTTCTTTTGAGTGTTTTCATTTTCTTGTGGCCGGCCTGCGCGCCAAGCTGTTTTAGGCCACTGTTGAAAGCCATTAAGGCCATAAGGCCATCTCTTTGTATTGTTGTAAGACATTCCTATACTGTATAAAATGTGGAGTTTTATGTTTGGACATTCATGAGGAGTTCCAGTTGTAGTCTAGGCTTCCGCTAGAATGCTTTGTGATAGGTGCGATGCGCTACTCTGGTATCATCATGTACCTTCACCGACTGTTTTATGATATATCCTGTGGGGCCCCGGCCGGACCTTCTAGAATATATCATATGAACGGATGGGGTTGTTACAGGTAGGGCCTGTGTGCCTGAGTGTAGGAGATTCATATCTCTGAGTGTAGGCCTTGTGGCTGAGTGTAGGTCTTTGTGAAGACTGAGTGGTAGGGCTGTTGAGCCTGAGTTGTAGGAGTGGGATCACTCTGATCTGTAGAAACCTGGTTGGGGTTCTGAGTGTAAGATCTGTGTATCTGAGGAATAGTGGAGGAGTTTGGCCGAATCTAGTACACTACTAGATAGGCGAAGGGGGAAAGTGGATGTACCCAAACCTTGGGGAACCACTATAAAACAGTGTGTACTCTGTGTATGTGATTGATGCTGTGTGTGCTGTTTATAGTTCTGTGAAATCTGTGATATAATCTGCCTAAAAGTTTAAAAAGTTAGAATCACCTATTCACCCCCCCCCCTAGGTGATTAGGTACAATTTCTTTCAAGATTCATCTTTTGTATCACTCCATGTTTCAGCCACAAATCCTATGTCCTTCTTTTTGTGTTTGCTGGAAGAGGGTTTGTTGTAGTGCTTGCTTCTTGATTCATTTTCTTTTCTTCTTTCCTTCTTTTGATTTTCAGGACATTCAGACATGAAGTGTCCTGGCTTCCTGCACCCATAACACACTACCTCTTTAGTGGGGGTTTTGTCATACCTGGGCTGACTGTCATTTCTGGATGACTTCCTTCTGAAGCCTTTCCTTGCCAGTTTGTAGAATCTCTTGGCAAAGAGACTCATCAGCTCTTCATTAAATGTTGGGGCTTCAGTTTCTTTAGCAGCCTTGAATACAATGGATTGTTCTTTCCTTGCTGGGGGAGGAGTCCTGTGTTCCACTGCCTCTCTGGACTTGATTAGCTGCTCATATGACTTCAGTTTTCCTAATAGAGATTCAGTTGAAATCTCATTCAGGCATCTGGCCTCCTTGATGGGCCAGATCCTAGGTGTCCCTTGAGCTTGGGAAGCACATTAGGATCTTGTCATTAACTTCAGTCAAAGTGATTTTTTTATCTAAGGTCCTTAGCTCACTGATGATGGAGCTAAGCCTGTTGTACATCACATCAACTATCTCTACATCATCCTTCTTGAAGTTTTCATATTGGGTGATGAGGTGTGATCTTCTATCTTTCCTCTCATCTGTTGAGCCAGTAACCATTTGATTGAGTGAATCCCAGATTGCTTTTACAGTGGTGCATTCAGCCACCTTCTGAAAGATATCATCTGACATGGTCTGAGCCAATATGTTCATGGCTTTGGCATCAGCAATCTTTGCTTTCTTCTGAGCATCAGTCCACTCAGGTGGTGGGACTGCATTGTTGCTGGAAGATGGTGTAGTTGTAGATGCCTGTGGGGGACCTGTCAAAATGGAACTGTAGATGTCTTCATCAATAGAATTCATATATAGCCTAATTCTTGCCTTCCAGATGGCAAACTTGTTAAGGTTACAAACTGGAGGTCTGGTGCTTGCATAGTCCTTGTTCTGTGCCATGCTGTGTTTATAATGTTGATGAAAATAAAATACTGTGTAGATCTAGTAAAGGATCTTTTGGTTCAAGATTTAACTTGTACAGCCAAAGGAACCTGCTCTGATACCAATTGAAAGTGAGTGTTAGATCAGAAATACTCTAGGGGGGTGAATAGAGTATTTAAAATTTCCTACCTACTGTTACAGCTTTTGCTGTAAATCAAAATTTCAGAAATTAATAACCTAAATCACAAGCACAGCAAGAACAAAAGAAAAGGAGACAACCAGACGATACAAGAATTTTATAGTGGTTTCCCAACTTGGGTTACATCCACTCTTCTACCACCCTTGGTAGGAATCCACTCAGATTTTTGATCAGGTGCCTGACACCAATGAGCTTTTGATCATGTGCTCAAAAACCAACCCAAGTCTTTTGATCAAGATACTTGCAACCAAGGAATCACTTTTGAAGGGAGATGACAACCATTTACAGAGGCAGGGGGTGAGAGAGTGATGGAAGTCTTCTTTTCGCAATCACAATAAGAAGACTGTGTGGATTCAATGATGTTTTCAAAGCTCCCCCTGAGATGAAAAAGGTACAGGAGAACTGGAGCTTTGCATAGGGTGATAGGCCTTCAATTGAGAGACTTAATCCAGGAGCTTTAGACTGATAGTGCTTGAATGTCTTTAGCAAGGTCCTGGAGAAGAAGAGCAGGAAGACTCTTGATTTCAAAAATGTGTTCTTCTTGTTTCTTCTTCAATTTTCTGTATGCTTCTTTTTCAATAGTATTCTGTGTAAAGCTTTTTGTGTGTCTCTCTTGATTGATTCTCTATGTGGTTGTGTGTGTTATTCTCTTCTTCTGTATCTTTCAAACATTTGAATTTCTCTGTAATTAATGCTGACGACCTTGAGAATAATCGGCATTCATTCATTTCCCCAACTGTCCCGTGGAAAAACAGCAAGCAATAATCCTTAGGAGAAGACCATAATTAATGCTCATTCTAACGGATACATTCAGAGAATGTTAGAGCATTAATTACCCAGGAATTATAGCATTAGAGTGGGCACAGAAGGCTGGAAATAACTAAGTCTAGAATCGTCGAGCAGATGGCAGAATTCATCGAACTGAGTTCATAGTTCGTCGAGCTGAGATGTTGTATTCATAGACTAGACGACTTCTGTTTGTCGAGCTGAGTTCCATGATCGTCGAACTGAGAACTGAACTGCTGTCTCTTTTGATCTTTGCCTATTCGTCGAGCTGGTAAATATGTTCGTCGACTGGAGTTCAGCAATTATTCTGGAGTTGTCAAATATCCTGTGTCGACATAATTTCTCCTGTGTGTTGACACAAATATTCTGTGTTGTGTCGACATAGCCTTTCCACAATGTCGACTGATGATCTTAGTTTCGACATAAGTTCTTCTAATGTCGACATAACTCTTCTGGTTCCAGAATCCGTCGAGCAGAGAACAGGGTTCGTTGACCTGAGACTGGAGAACATGGTCTCGACAGAATGCTGTGATACTCCAAAGATTCGTCGACCGAAGAATGGTGTTCGTCTAGCTGAGTCTTGAGAACCTTGAATTTGTCGAGCTGTGTATGGTTCTGTACTTAGCCAAATTTATAATTTCTGGAATCAGAAAGGTGAAGTAGAGACTCCAGTGATCGTCGACCAGAGAACTAAGTTCGTCGACCTGAGTCAAGAGAACAGTCTGAACTTAGAATTCTAAAGATGAAATCCAAGGATCGTCGATCTGGACCGAAGTTCGTCGAGCTTAGCTCAGAGAGTATTTCTCTAAGATTGTCGAGCTGAGAGCGACTATCGTCGACCTGAGTTCGACGAACGTCGAACTCATTTTACTTAGTATCTTTAGAATTCTCTGAA
Organism: Platanthera guangdongensis; assembly: GCA_039583875.1. NCBI lineage: Eukaryota > Viridiplantae > Streptophyta > Magnoliopsida > Asparagales > Orchidaceae > Platanthera > Platanthera guangdongensis. The sequence continues at coordinate 144,861,814 of CM077152.1, forward strand.
TCTTGAGGAAAACTTTATGTCTTGAGTATCTGGCAGTCTGATGTTGGCTTGTCCATGTGATGTTGACTCTTAGTACTTGACCTAGATTCTAGGACACAACTTTGACCCTAGCTATACATGTTGGGTCACATTATCCTAAGTTAGTGAACCTAGCCCAAATCAAACTAGGGAATCCAACATAAGGCGATTTGAGCAACGGGGGGTGTAGGATCCGACCTGCGTTATGTCCGTCCGACGTGGTACCAGAAGGTGCGGTCTGTTGGAGCGCATAGCAAGAGTCGTAGGCCTGCATGCCATGACGCAATGGGGGGCTATGGGCCCATCCTGGTGCGTTACGACTAGAACAACTGGCTGCATGTCATGGAGTAAATGCTCAAGTAATTTACTGTTGGGCTGCGACCCTAATACGGTGGTGGGCAACTGGTTTGCCAGTACACCAAGAATGTGCCCTGAGTGCACGGACTGGTCAGGTCGGGTGGCTGATGGTTGTGATGGCATGTGTGCATGAAAATACATTATATGATATATATATACATGCTTGTGATATACTATGCCTGTAGGGAAGAATATCGCTGCCCCGAGAAAGGGATAGGGTCGTTATAATTTGGTCAGCTGAATGCTGACCGTTGCCTTTGTTTGCCACCATTGGGTGGATTGTCCCTGTACATGTGCTGGAGAGCCAAGCGGGATGAAAAAGGGTTGATGACCCTGCTTGCCTTAGTTGATGCTGCTGCTATTAGCCCTTGAAGGCTACTTTGGAAATAAATGTTATGTTTTCTTTTGGTGTGGCCGGCTTGCGTGCCAATGTTTGGGCCACTGTTTGTAAGCTCTGTAAGGCCATAAGGCCAACCATTTATATGTGTTGTAAGACATCCCTATGATGTATAAAATGTGGAGTTTTATATGTTGGACATTCAAGAGCGGAGTTCAAGTGTGGTGTTAGAGGCTTTCCGCTAGAATGCAATATGTTAGACGCGCTGCGCTACTCTGGTATCACTTCGTAGCTTCATCGTCTGTTTTGTGGTATATGTTGTAGGGCCCCGGCCGGATCTTCTAGTATATATTATATTAACGGATGGGATTGTTATAGATTTTGTATTTGCTATACATGGATCTCTTTGGACCCATTGTTGTGCAAAGCCTAGGAGGGAAATCCTACACTTTAGTTATTGTATATGACTTCTGAAGGTTCACTTGGGTGTTCTTTCTGAGATCTAAGTCAGATACCTTTAATGTTCTTACAGATTTTCTCATGACCATACAGATTGAGTACTCTACTCATGTTGCATTGATCAGAAGTGATCATGGTACAGAGTTTGATCTCTTCTTATGCATGAGTTCTGTGAGAAGGAAGGTATCGGGCACTGTTTCTTAGCTCCTAGAACTCCCCAACAAAATGGGGTAGCTGAATGGAAAAATAGGACTATAATTGAAGCTGCAGGTACATTACTTGCAGAAGCTTACATGCCCCTATCCTTTTTGGCAGAAGCTATAAGCACAACAAACTATGTCCTGAACAGGAGCTTGATACATAAACTGAAGAATAGGACTCCCTATGAATTACTTAAAGGGAAGAAACCTAACATCAACTATTTTAAAGTATTTGGATGCATATGTTGTATACATAACAATAACAAGAAATACATTAGAAAGTTTGAAGCTAAGTCTGAAGAGGGAATTTTTCTAGGATATTCCCAAGTAAGCAAAGCTTATAGGGTATTTAACAAATCCTCCTTGAAAATTGAAGAATCTATTCATGTTACTTTTGATGAGGCTAACATGTCTTGCAAGAAGAAAAGAGATTTCTACCAATAATATTTTACAGGTACCTCACTTGTGTGAGAATTTGGATGTACTAAGCCTCACCCAAGAGGTTTCAACACATCCTTCTCCACAAGTTAATGAAGAAAGTGAAGAAGAAAGCACTGAGGAAGTTGAACCTCATCCAACAGCAAGTATAATTCCATAAGAGAAATTAATACAAAATATTGTTACTGAACCAACTCCACCAAATGATCTTATCACACTAAGGGATCACCCTAGATCTCAAGTGATTGGAGACATATCAGCAGGTGTACAGACAAGGAATCAACTCAACCAAGATTTGATGCATGTCTGTTTTCTCTCTCAGGTTGAACCTCAATCTATACATGATGCTGAGCAGGATCCCCACAGGATCATTGCTACGCAAGAGAAACTGAATCAATTTGAGAGATATAGAGTTTGGGATTTTGTTCCAAGACCCCAAGACTACCCAGTCATTGGAACCAAATGGGTATACAGAAATAAACTGGATCTCCAAGGTACAATTGTGAGGAACAAGGATAGGCTTATTCCTCAAGGATACATGCAAGAAGTAGGCATAGATTATGATCAAACCTTTGCACCAGTTGCAAGGTTAGAGGCCATCAGAATTTTTCTAGCCTATGCTGCCTACAAGAAATTCAAGGTGTATCAGATGGACGTGAAGAGTGCATTTCTGAATGGAGAACTTAAAGAAGAGGTTTATGTTGAACAACCTCCAGGTTTTGTCTCTCCAACTCATCCTTATCATGTATTTAAATTGCATAAAGCTCTTTATGGTCTAAACGAAGCTCCAAGAGCTTGGTATGAGACCCTAGCTAGCTTTTTGATAGAGCATAAATTCATTAGAGACATAGTAGATAAAAACACTTTTCACTAGACAACATAAGGATCAAACCTTGTTAGTACAAATATATATGGATGACATCATATTTTGGTCTACTGATTCCAAATTATGCAAGAGGTTCTCTGACCTCATGCATTCAAAATTTGAAATGAGTAGCATGGGTGAGCTCTCCTACTTCCTTGGTCTCCAAGTGAAGCAGCTCCCTGATGGCATCTTCATCTCCCAAGCTAAATATGCTAAAGAGCTTATAAGGAAGTTTGGGATGGCTGATGCCTCAGCAAAGAAAACACCCATGGCTACAAATGCTGTAATAAACTCTGATGCACATGGTAAACCTGTGGATCAGAAACTATATAGGGGCATTGTTGGGTCCCTACTATACCTTACAGCAAGCAAACCAGATATTATGTTTGTCGCATGTCTTTGTGCTAGGTTCCAGGTGAAACCTAAAGAATCTCACCTAATTTTCTTAAAAAGAATTTTGAGATATATAAAGAGTTGTCCTAGTCTAGGCCTATGGTAACCTACTGAGTCAGAATTTGATTTAATTGGATATTCAGATGCTGACTTTGCAGGATGCAGGGTAGATATAAAAAGTTACTTCAGGAACTTGCCAGTTCCTATGTATGATATTAGTGTCTTAGTTCTGTAAGAAACAATCATTTGTGTCCACTTCAACTGCTGAAGCAGAATACATAGCAGCTGGCAGTTGTTGTTCACAGATATTATGGATTCAGAATCAACTACTGGACTATGGTCTCAACTTAAATAATTAAACTCTATTCTGTAATAACACAAGTGCTATAGCCATAACACAAAATCCAGTCCATCACAGTAGGACTAAGCATATAGACATTAGACATCATTTCATTAGAGAATGTGTAGACAAAAACAAAATTAAACTTGTCTTATATCTACACTTATTTACAAAGAGCTAACATTTTCACCAAACCTCTGGATGAAAGAAACCACTTGTTCTTTATAAATCAGCTTGGGATGATCATGGAGAAGACTTAGTTTAGTTTCTGTCTGCACTCGGCGAATTTGCCAAAGTTCGTCGAACAGAGTTCGACGAACTGGGGAAAGTTCTTGAGATATTCGTCGAACGGAGTTCGATGAACTCTCTGTGAGTGAAGTTGTGTTTGTCAAACGGAGATCGACAAAGCTGCTTCAGAAAACTTTCGTCGAACGGAGCTCGACGAAATGTCTTCAACTCTTCAGACTAAGCTCGACGAATTATTTAACTATCAATTATTTCGTCGATCTCATGTCGAAGAATTTCTTAATTTTTGTGGAATGGAGTTTGTCGATTCATATTCTGGAAAACCTTATATCTAGATTTTCTTCGACCTCCGTCCCGCGCTTTCAGTTCCTTTGCACTTGATCTTCATTTTTCTCTGGCAGGTGCTCTCATGGAGATTCAAGCAGGAACTCTTACCGCAATGAAATTTGACATAAGGTTTGATGTCGATTTTGACTCATTCCAACATTCGACCCCATCTTCCTAGGAATACTACAACTACTTGAAGACCAGCAACTGAAAACTTTGTTGTCGACTAGAATCAAGATATCTGCCACAGAAATCAGGGAATGGGTGTACACCTCTGCCACAATAGATGACAATACCATGATCGGCACTATAGCGGGTAATACTGTTTCCCTAACTCCCGCCGTTCTCACTGAAATTTTTGGATTGAACAATGGTGAAGAGGATTTAGAAATGGATACTGAAGAGTATGATGAGATGCTAAGTCTAATGGGTTATTCTGGACAAACCCCTAATAAATTGCTGAAAAGGCATCTTTCTGCTGAATTCAAATTCCTAGCAGATATATTGGGCAAAGTCTTGCTGGGAAAGCACACTGCACATGACTTTATAACCAGGCACAAATTTCTGGTTATGTGTGCAGTGGTGAACATGAAAAGGGTGAACTGGGCACAGATCATGTTTGATCTTATTAAGAAAAAAGAATAATAAAAAGGAAGTCAGTTTTCGTAGGATCCTGTGGATCTTCTTGAAAGAAAAAGCTGATTGAATCCCTTATCTCCCCGACCATATTCATTAATGCCAGCAAAAGTCTCACTTGTGCACTGTTTGGCAGGTGGGAGAGCACCATCACAAAGCCATCTAAGGCTTCCTCCTCTTTCACCAGAGCTTCTGAAAGTACAAGGTCTGATCCAGCCACTCCCCACCCTTCTGAAGAGATCCTTCCTACACCTCCATCCTCTTCCACAATTCCATCTCTGCACCAACCAAACCAACAACCACAACAACCTCAACACCCTGCTTACATTCCTACTCCAGCTGCCTCTCCTGCCACTTCTCCACCAATATATCTTACTGACATCCCCTCTTCCCCTCCTTAGGACTCTCAACAACCTTCTCCATCTCAATTACCACAACCAACCCCACCTCAGTCCCCCCATGATACCCACATTCCCTCACCACCTTCATCTCCCTTACCTCCCCATCTAGTTAACATCCCAACATTCAATCTACTCTCCTCCCCTCTCAACACTCCTTCTGCACAAGATATAAACATGCAAGATGCTCTCCCTCCTACTCCACCATCACTTTCAACTTCCATTCCTCCATCTGTTTCCACTCAAACACCGTCCATTCCCCCATCTACAAATCTACCCTTGGAACGCTCCACCATTTCATCTCTTATTGCACTGCTTACTCCTCTCCTCAAAAATCTTATAGTAGAGGCTATTTCACCTATTGCTACTTCTATATCCTCCCTTGCTGCTCAAATAACTGCCCTCTCTACTGCCCCATCTTCAGTAAGGGGGCTAGCTCCAGTTTGCACTGAAACCAGGCAGGGAGAGATACTTGATTAAGAAGTAGCAGCAATAGCAGCATCAACAGCAGTATCCCCAACAGCAGTAACATCAGCAACAGTAGTACCAGCAGCAGCAACAACAAAATTAGCAGCAGCAGATGCTGATTTAGATTTATCTGATTTTATTGATTTCATTGATACTGAAATGGATATAGATGATATTGCCACAGAAGAAATCCGTACTAGGTGGTGATTATATCATTAATCCCACAGTTTATTTGTCAAGTCTGTTAAGAATTTTTGATATAGCTTATTTGAGCCTTCCTCCAGAAGATAGTACTAAGCCATCCTTGTCTATAATCCCATACACCACACCAATAAGCCCCAAAGTTGCCAAGTAACTCAAGGCAATTGTTGCTACTCCAGAGTCTCCAACCATCTCAGTTCCACCTAAGGCTGACTCAGTCATCATTTCATCCCCTCCAGAAACCATTTATACTCCAATTTTTATAATGGATGATTCCCCCATGCCTGATTTGGATGAACTGATCATGGCTGATATACAAGAGGAAAATAATTCAGTTGTTGAAAGCACTGAACTATACAGCTCTCCAGCTCCTGCTCCTGCCCCAGTCCCAGCTCTTCCTTCAGTTACTACTCAGGCTGAAAAGCTAATTGACAAATCAGTACTAAAGGCCATTGATGTCTTATATGATGCTTCTCCAGATTCTGATGATGATGATGAAGAAGAAGAAGAAGATGAGGACTCAGATGAAGAACCTAAGCAAAAGAAAGTCTCCAAGAAGAGGAAAGCTCCTCCACCTCCAGTTCCAAAGCCCAACCCAGCAAATGACACACACTGGTACATACTCCAGAAGATCACTCCTAACAAGGGCATGCCAGCTTGGATGTGGCTGTCCAAAAATGAATAGAAAGAAAGGAAAAGAAGCAGAAGATATTCTCCTCCTCCACAAAGATACAGGAAGGATCCTCCTCCACCTCCTCCTCCAGGTGCTTGTGCTTCAGGCACAACATTTCAAAGGTCTAACCACTTTCAAACATACCAAAGACATCATAGTAGATCTTCATCTTTAGGAAGCAGCCAGCAGAGACATTACTCATCTAGCAAGCAACACCAACAACAACAACAACAACAACAATAGCATCAACAACAAAAACAACAACAACTCCCTGAACATTAAAAAGCTAAAAGCTCTAACAGACCTACTTCCCCTGTACCATTTGAAGATCCTGAAACAGCTACAACAGTACGGATGGCCAGGTTCCAGGAACTGGTTGGCCTTTTTATGATAAACAAAGCTAGAGCTGAAGGGAATGATACATCTGAATACACAACAATGTCCAAGTACAGGAAGGAAGAGTTGAACAGGTTTGCTAAAGATAATAAATTTTTCAATGTTGATGACTATATGAAATTGCATCCAGAAGCAGTAGTGCCCAGGGCTACATCACTAAAAACCATAGGGGTTGCTGACATGATTATGACAAAGGTGCAAGCTATTATCCCAACAGGGAAATCATATTCACTTGGTCTGGAGAAAAAGGCAAAGAGGAGAAGCAAAAGGAGAAAAAGCAAAAGAAGTAAAAACCTGAACTGATAAGTTTGTGTCGTTTTGAAACTACTTATTAATTTCTTGATACAAAGCTTACTGTGTGTGTGTATATATATATATATATATATATATATATATATATATATATATATATATATATATATATATATATATATATATATATATATATATATATATATATATATATATCTGCTGCATGTGTTAATGTTTCCTGCCAGATATATGTGTTCTTGCTTTGTAAATTTTTTGTTCCTTTATGAGTCTGTAATTAGTGACCTCACCCAATTAGGACGAGATTGTTAGATCCCTAGTTTGATTTGGGCTAGGTTCACTAAGTTAGGATCATCTGACCCAACATGTATAGCCAGGGTCATGGTTATGTCTTAGAGTATAGGCTAAGTCCTTAGAGTTAACACTACATGGACCAGCCATCAGCAGACTGCATAAAGACTCAAGACATAGAGAAATATCAAGGACTCAAAAAATGAGTTCGACGTTCGTCGAACTCAGGTCAACGAAAGTCGTGCTCAGCTCGACGAACTTGGTATTCAGGTTGACGATTTATAGGCATTCTACTTCAACAAATTATTCTAGAAATAAGTAAATATTCTAAGTCCAGGATCATACTCCAGTCGACGAATTCACCTTCTTAGCTCGACGAACTTAGACCACATTCCTAGCAAGACTTATCTAGCAGTTAGAAGTTCTCAGGTCGACGAATCTAGTTCTCAGGTCGACAATTTCTGGCAACTTCACTTCAATACTTCATTCCAGAGACATCTAGAATATTCTAAGTCCAAAAACACTTTGTTGAACTCCAGTCGACGAACTTAGATTATCAGCTTGACGAACTCCATGCACAGAATTGGCAAGGTTCTGGAGAAAGCAGTTGTCTATTCTGCGGTCGACGATCTTGGATCTCAGCTCGACGAACAGCTATTATCAGATCGATGAACTTAATTTCTCAGTTCGACGAACTGTGGACTCAGCTCGATGAATTTTGTTCTCTGTTCTACGATTCCAGACTTAGTTATTTTCATCCATCTGTCCTTATTCTATGATAAGATTTCCTAAGTAATCAATGCTAAAATATTCTCTGAATATTACCGTTAGAAGCAACCATTGATTACGGTCTTCGTTAGGATTATTGGTTGTTGTTTTTCAATGGGACAGTTGCGGAAATCATTCAATGCAAAATATTTTCCAGGCCATCAGCAATGAATGCAGAAGAATTTCATATTTCAAAAGGAAGATAATGTGGGATATACAAAAAGGATTTTCCATCTCTTTCTTTCAGAGACACACAGACAGATAGTCAGTTTGTTAATCAGAATCCTCTGCTCTCTCTCTGGACAGCACTCTGAGATAAAAAGAAATAGAAAGCTGATACAGAAAAAGAAGCCCTAACCAGAGAAAGAACATCAAGCTGAAGAAGAAGAAGAACAGCCAATCCAAATTAAGAGTCTTCTTATGTCTTCTGTCAGGACTCTTTAAAGGACAACAAATCTTCTATCTGTCAAGGAGTTCCTTGAGTTCATCTGGTTATAGCAACAGTTTGAAGGTCTATCACCCTGAAGCAAAGCTCCATCTTTCCTGAACCATTCAATACCTCAGGGGGAGCTTTTGCTCACATCAAATCCACAAAAGTCTTCTCAATTATTTTGAGAAAGAGAAGACATAATCAATTTCTCATCCCCCACTGTAAAAAGGGTTCTTAACTCCCTTCAAAAGTTATTCCTGCTTCCAAGTCACCTGACCAAAAAACTTGAGGTTTGGTTTTTGAGCACCTGATCAAAAGCTCATTGGTGTCAGACACCTGATCAAAAATCTGAGTGGATTCCTACCAGGGTGGTAGAAGAGTGGATGTACCCAGGTTGGGGAACCACTATAAATTTCTTGTATTGTCTGGTTTCTCTTTTTCTTTTATTTCTTGTTGTGGCTGTGATAGTTAGGATTTCTGTATTTGTGCTTTAATTTCATTCCTGCAGCACTAGGACTAGATTGAAGTAGTTAGAAAATTTTATAAAAATCCTAAATACTCTATTCACCCTACTCTAGAGTATTCAAGATCTAACCCCTCACTTTCACAGGGGTATGTGCATCCAAGTTTGTCAACTTGGAGCGCCCTGGTCCTCTTCGTGAAAAAGAAGGACGGAAGTCTGCAGCTGTGTATTGACTATCGAGAACTGAATAGGTTGACAGATAAGAACAAGTAACCGATTCCGAGGAACGATGATCTTTTCGACCAGCTAGTTGGGTCAATGGAGTATTCAAAGATGGACTTGAAGTCTGCTTACTATCAGCTAAGAATTAGAGAAAGTGACATTCTCAAGACGGCATTCAGTACACTATATGGCCATTATGAGTTCACGGTCATGCCTTATGGGTTAACTAATGTGCCATCTGTGTTTATGGACTTGATGAACCGGACATTCAAGGATTATTTGGATCGGTTCATGATAATGTTCATTGATGATATCTTGGTGTACTCCCAGTCCGAGTTTGATCATGCAGATCATCTACAAATTATTCTAGAGACCATGAGAAGAAATCAGTTGTATGCCAAATTCTTGAAGTGTGAATTCTGTCTTTCTTCGGCAGCATTCCTTGGGCACATCGTTAGTGGAGAGGGGATCATGGTGGATCCGGCAAAGATTGCTATGATATGTGAGTGGCCTATGTTTTATTTACTGGCAGAAGTCTGGAGTTTTCTGGGACTTGTCAGCTACTATAGGTGCTTCGTGGAGAACTTCTCACGGATAACATTACCCCTCACTAACATGACGAGGAAGGATCAGAAGTTTGTGTGGTCTCTAGAGTGCACGCAAGCTTTTGAAGAATTTAAAAGTCATCTGATAGAGGGCTATGAGATTTACAGTGATGCTTCGGGGAGTGACTTAGGTTGTGTATTGCTACAGCATGGATGGGTAATTGCATATGGCTCGCGCTAGTTGAAAGTACACGAGATGAATTATCTGATCCACGACTTAGAGTTGGCGTTCGTGATATTCACTCTAAAGCTTTGGAGGCACTACGTGTATGCCGTGAAGGTGGACATTTATACCGACCATATGAGCCTGAAGTATCTGCTGTATCAAAAGGACCTAAATATGCAACAATAGAGGTGGACGGAGTTCCTTAGGGACTATACCTTTGAGATACACTATACCTGAAAAAAGTAATGTAGTTGCAGATGCATTGAGTCACAGGATTCTCGCACAGGCCAACTGGATAAGGATGCATGATGAGCTTCTTATTCGAGATATGGAGGCCTTGGAGATCTCTTGTGTAGATAGGAGGTCTAGTGTTGAAGCATAGCTAAACTAGACATAGGTATAGTATGACATTGATGATATAGTTCGGCAGGCTTTGGAGTTGGATGACAGCATGAAGCAGTTCATGACTGAGTCTTTGGATGGGTCAAATGCCCAATTTACTGTCCATGCGGGATTGTTATGGAAGGACAGTCATTTTTGCATCCCACGTGTGGGTATGTTGTGGGAGTAATTGATGTACGAGGCTCATTACAGGAAGTACTCGATTCACCTAGGGTGCAAAAAAATGTAAAAAGACATGAAAAAGCTGTTCTTATGGCCAGGACAAAAAAGGACATAGCGGCATATGTGGCTAAGTGTCAAACTTGCGCCTTAGTGAAGGCTGAATGTCAGAAGTCCTGAGGATTGTTGAATTCTTTGCCTATACTGGAGTGGAAGTTCGACGATATATCGTTGGATTTCGTGCATGGTTTGCCGAGATTGCAGATGGGAAACGATGCCATATGGGTGATCGTAGATCATTTGACAAAAGTGTCTCACTTAATCCCAAATAGCAAGCAAAATTCTATGGAAAAGCTAGCAAACCTGTATGTGGAGAATATTGTATAACTGCACGGGGTGCCCAGTAGCATCGTAAGTTACCGAGATGAGCGCTTCACGTCTAACGATTGGAGGTTGGTGCATCTACTGTTGGGTACCAAGCTGTAGTTCAGTACTGCCTTTCATCCGCATACAGATGGTCAGACCGAGAGAGTCAATGGGACGATGGAGGACATGCTTCGCATGTGTGCCCTAGATTTCAGAAAGGGGTAGGAGGATCAACTATATATAATTGAGTTCGTGTACAACAACAGCTACCAGGCGAGCATTCAAATGGCACCCTTCGAGGCCCTATATTGTAGGAAGTGTCGTACTCCGTTGTGATGGTTGGAGATGGGAGAGTATAAGTTGTATATGCAGAAGGAAGTCGAAGATGCGACTTTGATTATGCGAACAATCTGGGAGCGATTGCTGATTGCTCAAGATAGGCAAGCTAAATACTATAACGCCAAGCACAGGAACGTCGAGTTCTCCTTAGGCGATTTGGTATATTTGAAGATCAAGTCGTTCAAAGGTGTGTCAAGGGTTCGATGCTTGAAAAAGCTGAGTCCAAGATACCTTGGACTGTTTGAGATACTAGAGCGTATTGGTGAAGCAGCCTATCAGTTGAATATATCAATTGTACTCAATGGTCTACACAATGTATTCCACATATTGGTGTTGCGGAAGGAGGTTTAAGAGCCTACCTAAGTGATTGCTACAGATCTAGTACCTCTGGATGGTGGATTGACAATGAAGGTCAAACCTATTTGCATAGAAGATATAGAAGTTAAGCAACTTCGTAATAAGGCAATGAAGATGGTCAAGGTCAGTTGGGACAACTATATCCGAGTGGAGTTATAATGGGAGTGGGAGGAAACCATGAAGTCAGAGTTACCTGAGTTATTCGATTGAGGTACACGTTGTAAATATTGTTACTTCTCTAAAATTTTCCTGCAATGCATAATTTTGGGACAAAATTCTTTAAGTGGGGGAAGATTTGTAACGCCCCAAGATTTTCGAAGCAGGAAAAAGGGTTGTCTGGAAGTTACCGCCAGATGGTATGGCTAACGCTAGTTGTAGCTCGGGGATAGATGGCTAGAGGCATCGAGAGCGCTGAGTAAGGCATGTTGACACGACACATTCGATTACCGTATGGAGGTAGGTTGATACAGCACCGCGATAGCATCAGGCATCGAGAGTTTCGATTGTGGGATGTTGACTCAATGTCTAGTCTATCGTGCGACGGTAGATTGTTACCGCGAGGCATTAGCCATTTAATTGGCTGAGCTCTTGAGAAGTTATCGGACAGCAGTAGTGATACCGCAGGTGGTATCTTGGCAATTTATTTGGCAAGTGCTCGGGTTTCTACTACGTTGCGGTAGTAGCTATCGCGTGGTGGTAGCAGGAGTGGGTGTGTCGTAACCGTCGCTAGCTACCACGGGGCATTAACAACCTATCGCGTGGCAATAGTGATTCTGTAACCGTGTGTCCAAGTGTCAGCCAATGATTTCAAGGCCTTGGCGGTTGCACACGAATCAAGGCATTGAATAACGGTACCGCGCGACAGAAGCTAGTTACCGCGCGACGATAACTTGGTTTATAATGTTGGTTCGGTCGTTTCACTTCATTACTTTGGAGTTTGAGAACTTGGCCTGGATTTATGAAGAAGGAGCAGTCGTGCTGGAAAGGAGAGTTTACGCCACCGTTAGAGATTTGGAGTTCGGATTCTCAAAGCTAGTTTGGATCTACGGAGGCTAGGTCGGATCAGTCGATTTTAACCATCTAGATTTCTCCCATGGCGCCAAAGAGGACTTTAAGGGTAACGATCCTCTTTCTTGTACATGTGAAGTCCTTTATTTTGGCATTTGAGGGTAGACACTCCACGAGTTTGTGGGAAGTGTTCTCCCGATCGGAAGATTCATGTATCCCCATTAGTTTTATTTAGATCCGGAATCGAAGTACGCAATAGGCATGTTGTCCGAATCCCATCTGGAGAGGTTTGTATGGATTGGTGATGTTTGTATATTTCTTATGTCGGAGAAGACTCTGTGGTAATCGTGAGATTTTAGAGTCGTGGGGTGTGCAGATGGCCATGTTGAGAGTACTGGACGTAGACTCAAGGAAAACGCCCGATTTACGGGAAGAATCGATAGTCTTTCCCCATACCGTGCGGCGGTAGCTCTACCACCGGCGATAGCTCCTAGTGAGCGTTGTATTGTTTGTTGAGGAATGTTTTAAGAGACCTTGTGGCCATTTGTTGAAGCCTGACTCTGGGATACCCGTGGGCTAATCTGTGAGGCCAATCTTATGAGACCTAGGGGTCATCAGTGCCCGCCACTCGAAGACCTGGGTGACAGTTGTGTGGGGTATGAGCTTAATTTGCTCAGCTTTGGTAGCCATGAATGCTAACATGGGATCCTTACAGAGTTATGGATCATGTGGAAAAGGGAAAGGGGATGCTGACCCTCATTAGGCCTGCGAGCTGACTGATTTGAGCATGGGATATGGCTGAACTGTACCCTCCCCTCTACAGGTCAACTTGGAGTGGTCAAAGTGTAAATCACTCCCGTTGGTCGTAGCATTGGGGCGTTGTCTCTGTCTTTGTGCCTTATGAGACTGAAAGCTCAAACATTGTTGACCGTCACAGAAAACGATGGTGCGACACTTGTTGTCCTGTGCACCTAGAATGTACCCTGAGAGCACGGGGCGTTGGGGGTTTGCACTAACGTCTTTGACGAATGGTGCTTAAGTTGCACGTTTTGACTGACATTATATGATTATACTAATTCCTGCAGGGAAGTAGCACCACCACGCCGATTTAGGGGTGGGGTCGTTATAATTTGGACAGCTAATGCTGACCGTTGCTATTGTATGCCACAGTGTAGTTGAATGTTTTGTGAAGGTGCGGCCGAGCCAATCGGGAAATAGCGGGCTGGAGACCAGGAATGCTTAGCCGACCCTTGAAGGCCAAAGAGAATTACTCATTTATTTTATTATTCATGTGTGGTCGTCCTGTGTGTCGATGTATGCAAGACATTTTAATTTGAGTTGAACAATGTAAGGCCTTAAGGCCAAGTCTAGTTGTGTATTTGTTATACATTCCTTGTTGTGGTTGTGAACGTTCATGTTGTTGTTGTTGTTGGGTTTTATTTATAACCTTTAATTTACTTATGCTATAATGCACTCAGTGTTAGGACACGCAATATTGGATTATGGTTTCAATTTAGTAACTCCTTGGTCTGTCCGTGGTATATGGCGTCGGGCCCCGACCGGACCTTCTGTTATATGCTATGAGTCGGATGGGTGTGTTACACCGTATAGGGCATAACTGCAAGCGCTCAGGAAAGAACTTAAACCTAACACTTAATATGAAATTCTCAAGTTTGTTACGACGAAACTGCAATTTGCGTGAAGTTTTGATGGTTGTATCCCTCAACTCAGTAGATAACTAGTCCACGAGTAAAAACATGAATATACACTGTGGAAAATACTTTGTTTATATCGATTAATAACCTACATGAGCATGAATGTCCAAATAGAACAGCTCATGATATGCAAACATCTAGATTTATTATAAGTACAGAAAGAGCCTTTTACGTCGTTAAAATATAATGACTTTGGATTTAAAAGATATTACGAATAAGATAGGTATACTGATAGTTTTGCACTTAAAAATAGCTAACATGCACACCTAACATAAATCCTTCCAAGGGAGCAAGAAAATCCGACAAATCATCTGAAAAGTGACTTAGCAACTAGCAGTAACTTAACATTCTACAAAATCTCCAGTGAGTGTCAACAACCTGTCACAAACCCATCAAATAACATGTATGTCCGAACTAAAAAACAAAACAACAAAACTACCTCACAACGGTGAGGAAAGGACAACTACAACAGCTGCAAAACACCAGCAACTACCAACACTAGCCACCAAACCGACTATTGCTCCGAGCCTGAGTCATTCAAAAGAAAATAATACCTCAGCAAGAATATATAAGTGGCAATAAAAGATCATCAGTAGATAAAAGCAAAGGAGTCAAAGAGTTACCAACCCAAAACAGGAATAGCTGTCAAACCACAACAGATAAGCAATAAAACAGTAATAAATGATTAAGTTATAAAGTTTAAGTGTTAGGAGGTGTACCAAGTGCGAAATAATGCCACGCTTTGATAACATCTGCAAGAGTATGCATAATAACATATGTCTATATAACAAGAAGAGAGAGTCTGAATAACTCTAAACACGCAAATCACTAACACCGGTAAAAATGTTCTGAGACGGTGGCCCCATTGTTCAATACGAACTAACAGACCCAAACATCTCTAGAAGGCACTGCGGTGGTGGACATATTGTCCAACACAACCCAACAGTCCAAACATCTCAAGAAGGAACTACGGTGATGACCACATTGTCCAACACAACCCAATAGTCCAAACATCTCAAAAAGGCACTGTGGTGGTGGCCACATTGTCCAACACAACCCAACAGTCCATAAGAAAATGCGAAAAACCCACCAAGTGTAATTATTCACAAACCGACACTAGGTTGGTGTTCCTTTATCCACTGCCAACCGAGGGCCACACCTTAACATCCATAAACACTCATAAAACACCAACCAAAGCACAAGATTTCTACAACGACAAAAATGAAGAAAAATCCCGAGAATCACCCTAAGGCCATACTCGACGAATTTGACTTCATTCGGCGAGAAAATTCTAAGTCCACACTGATTCGTCGAATATACACGACGAAAACATGCAACACTCTACGAATTGTACATAGAAAAAATTAGCTAACTTAGCGATGCTCGACGAATTCGCTTAACCTTACCTCGATACTTGATGAATCGGTGCAAATCATCCAAGTCCACCGAAAATTCGTCAATATTGCTCGACAAATTTGGAGTTCACTCAATGATTTGACTCAGTTCGATGGCTAGACTCGATGAATTAAACTTGGCAAAACTTTTATTACATACAACGATATTCAATGAATTATGGACAAACTCGATGAAAAAGACATGGTCTCACGGATCACTCGACGCTTTTGATGACAAGACTGCAATCGTCAAATTCGTCGAGAATACTCGACGAATCGGCTCAAATTGGTTACACTTGACGTACTTGATGCCAAACCATCGATACTCAGTGAATCGTACTGGATGAAAAAATGACTTGGATCAATTCCTATACTCGACTAATTTCGCACAGGCTGACTCCCCTATATTTAATGAATTTTACCTGGTCCAAAACTCATACTTCGTGAATTTCGGTCAGTCGGACTTATATACTATCGGGCGGATTCTGACCTAGCTGAAACTTACACTACTCCTACCTTCTATGGAGGAAAGTAGAAGAAAACAATGAACACAAAGAACTTAGCAAGGGGAAGAAATCACCACTTGACTCGAACCTCCCGAAATCTGGCCACACAAGTGCTCCTCCTCAAGGATTCAGCCGCAAGAACACCTTGGCTACACCTCCTGAACTTTTTCAGGGCAAACGAGGGTAAAACATGAGTACCCTAATGCCCAAAAATCTAGGCAACATGAAAAACTCACAGTGCACGTGAAGATCTCATCGAAATCTTTCCGAATCTACCCTCCATCGACGATTTCGTGCACAAGAACTCTTATAGTCGGGGGCCGAAAGATTCGTGATGTCCGCCACTTCCTATCTTCCGCGATTCGGTCCGACACCATGGGAAGAAGACGATGAATAGGGTTTCTCGTTACATAATGTATTTATAAATATAATATTTGTTATTATAATAATAATAATTATACGTCCAAACGACCAGAAACTCGAATCAACTCAGATTTCCACGAAATTCGCACCGAGGCTAAATATCGATGCTACAAAACCAACGGCAATGTCGAAATCGGGATTAGACCAACCAAACTCGGGTTAAAATCGCCCAAAGTCAAAACATCAACATCCCTAGAAAATCTCCACCGAGTCCCCAAATAAACCAGGTTCATAAGGGAAACTTTGCAAACACACTAAAAATTAGCCATACTAATACTCTAATGTCAAAACATCGGATTATGATGAGCAAAATCACGCTCCAACAATCGTCCCCGTTAACTATGCGTCAAAATAATATCATGACATCACAAATACGCCACTAAAGAAATTTGAAATAAACATCGAAAAATCAGGGGCGTTACAGTCGGTCCAGCTGCCCCCATTGGTCGTCGGGCGAGGGGTCTCCGACTCGGCCACGTCTCCTTGCTCGTCGGTGCGCGGTCGAGGGATCGACTGGGCTGGCCGCCCCCCAATGATTGCTGGCGAGCAGCCAAGGAGGCGGCTGACCTGGCTTCCCATCCTAGGTCGTCGGCCCGCGGTTAAGGAAGAGGTCGTGCAGGCCGCCCCCCATCCGCCCCTGGCACGTCGCCGGTTAAGTGGCCGCACCAGCCTCCCCTAGCCTACCACCGACCGCTCCTCCCTCTCTTCCGACAGCCACCTTCCCTGGCAATGGTGGCAGTCTCTCTGTCTCTTCGCCGGAAAGTCTCACCGGCCACCCGAGGGAATACTCCCCGATCGTCCGATCTTCTCAAGTCATTCTTTGATGTTCTACTCATAGGTAACCACCCACTAACCAACAGGTTAATGGGGAAATTTCATTATTAAATTAATTAGTCTACGGATAGCGAAATCATTAATCCTAATATACGTATTTATACTATAGCGAAAATATTTATACTAGTGGTTATGGTGTGGGTATAGCCACGTAACCACCATAACCACCACTTGGAGGCTATAAAAGGAGCCTTAGGCCTCCTCATTTCTTACCTTTTTTCCACCCAGCCTTCTTCTTCCTCAGGTCGAAGCTCTGCCAAATTTCTCCTATGAGCAGCATTCGAGCTGCACTCGAGTCGCACTCAAGCCGCACCCAAGCCACGTACGAGCCACCTAACGAAGCCCAATCTCACAGTTTCCCAGAGACCTTCAAAACCAAAAATCCAAGTGCTCTGCTCCCACGTCTAGAGCCAACAGGACAACTAATGAATGACATCGCAACAAAGTGCTAGTTGTAATAAACACCGGGCGCGACGACCTGTCGTCTGCCGAGTGCAAAGTATTCTCACATCTAAAAACTGTAACGAGGAGTGGTTTGTCGTACTCTATTCGACCAACAAGCTGTAAAAATAACAAAATAGTGGACTTTGACCTGCACAGATCCGCTCATGTGGTTTTTTACCCAATTGAGGGGTTTTCCACGTTAAAACTTTGTGTGTACAATTGATCTACTTCATTGACTGTGTGTGTTGGAACCCTACTTGTGATTTGGGTTAGGTTCACTATTAGGTTTGATGACCCACCATGTATAGTCTAGGGTCATATGTTAGTTTCAGGATTTAGGTCTATCACATTAGGTTAGATCACTGAGACCTATCTTCAGAATACTTTAGAGAACACAAAACTTAAGAGACAAGGAAGTTTTGAAGATTATAAAAATTATGTTCGACGATAGCTAAACTCTTCTCGACGATCGTCAAACATAGCTTGATGAACTCAGAGTTCCTTCTCTGCGTTGTGCTAGACAAAAGTCTAGCTCAGGTCGACGAATTGTGAGCTTATATCACAATCTCTGCTCGATGAAGTGTCATCTCAGCTCAACGAACTTGGAGCTCAGTTTGGCAAGTATATTTTTTGTTCGACGATTTTGGTGCTCAGCTCGACGAAGAAGACTTATCAGCTCGACAAACTTTGTGCTCAGGTCAATGAAAGCTTTACTGAGGTCGACTAACTCCATCTAGGCACTACTCGACTAATCTTCTCTACAGATTCTCAGATTGACTACGTCGGTTTAATATTAAGAAAGTAATACTCTGATAATTAATGCTTATATTCTCAAGAATATAGCCGTTCATGGCAGTATTAATTAGGGATTTCATAGAGTTATTACTTAACATAGTTACTAGGACTGTTGAGGAAATGCATTGAAGACAAAATCAGTCGTTCCATTTCCCAGAAAATATGCAGAGGACTTCAAGGAATTTAAAATTCAAATCAGCAATCAAGATATAAAAGGAATTTTCAGAAGATTGTTGTACATCAGATAGAATAAGTCTAACAGTCAGGAAGAAGAAGAGAACATCTGCATACAGAGAACAAGAAATAAAATAACAAAACTTCTTTTTTTGCATCATTCTTCTCCCACATGCTTTCCTTCCAGCAAACAATCATCATTCTGAGATCAATTTCACAATCACTTAGATACATATACTTGAAGAAGATGTTTTCAACTTAAAGGCCTACACCCTAAAGTAAAGTCTCCACTCCTGACCATATTTCAATAACTCAGGGGGAGCTTTGACAACATCACTAAATCCACTAGTCTTCTCGGAGGATTGAGACATAGAAGACAATATCAATCTTATTTTCCAAATATGTACATGGTATAACTCACTTCAAAAGTTAATCCCCTGTTTGTCAAGTCTCCTGATCAAAAACTTGGTTTTGTTTTTGGGCACTTGATCAAAATCTCAAATGGTTTTGTCAAGTCTCCTGATCTTATCTACTCTAGTTGTATTTCATATCATGTCACAAAATTAGGAGTATTCAAGCATCAGACCTCCAGTGTGTAATCTAAACAAGTTTGTACTTTGGAATGCAAGAATTAGGCTATATGTGTATTCTAATGATGAGGACATATACAATTCTATTTTGACAGGTCCCATACAACTAGAGGCAACTACAAACACAAGTGCTTTTCCACCACCTGAGTGGGATGATGCTCATAAGAAGTTGAAAATTGCAGATGCTCAGGCCATGAACATTTTGTCTTAAACAATATCTGATGACATATTTCAGAAAGTTGTTGAATGCTCTTCAGCCAAGGATATTTGGGATTCCCTAAATGCTATGGTTGCTGGTTCAGCAGATGAAAGAAAGGACAGAAGGTCCCACTTGATTTCTCAATATGAGAATTTCAAGAAGGGTGAATCTGAATCAGTTGCTGAGATGTACACCAGACTCAACCTCATCATCAATGAGTTGAAAACTCTTGACAAGGACATCTCTTTGACAGAAGTCAGTGACAAGATTCTTATGTGCTTCCCAAGCACATGGGACTCTAGGATCTCGCCAATCAAGGAAGCTAGAAGCCTAAATGACATTTCCACTGAAACCTTGTTGGGAAAGCTCAAGTCTTATGAGCAGCTTATCATGACTAGGGAAGCTGAGCAAAGGACTACCTCATCTTCAGCAAGGAAAGAACAAAGCATTGCCTTCAAAGCATGTGAAGAAGCTGAAGAATCCACTCCAGATAATGAAGACCTACTGATTCTCTTGGCAAAGAGATTCTATAAGATGGCGAGGAAGGATTTCAGAAGAAGATCTTCGAGAAATGAAGACAAACCCAGGTTTGACAAAACCCCCACTAAATAAATTATTTGTTATGGGTGCAGGAAACCTGGACACATATTGCCAAAATGTCCTAAGAAGAAGAAAGAAAAGAAGAAGGAGAAAGACTCTAGAAAACATTCCAATAAGCCCTCCTCCAACAAATACAAAATGAAGGAAAGAGGATTTGTTGCAGAGACTTGGAGTGAATCAGACTCAGAATCTTAATCCAGCTCTAGTGAGGATCAAGAAGAGGCCAAATCCAGAGAGATATGCTTGATGGCAATCAATGCCTCTTGTAGCAACTCTAATGCTGTCGATTCAAAAGCAGAAAATTCAGATGATGAATCCATGTCAGAAGAAGATCAGGTAATCTCTTCATTTGATTTTTCTTCTGATAAATTTAAAATTGATTTCAAACTATTGGGTAATGATTTAATTAAGACTGAGAAGGAAATCAAACTTCTCAGAGAGAAATTAAGTGAATTTGAAAATATTTCTTCTGAAAATTTAAAACTTAAAGAAGAACTAAAAACTGCTAATAATCAAATATCTTCATTGGAAAATAAACTAAAAGATTCTAAGCAATTTGAAGAATCCCTAAATGGGAGAAGTATCAAATTGATGGACATCACAAGCATAGTCAATGCCAGACTTAATGGTAAGCTGGGCTTAGTAGTTTCATCAAGTCAACCTCCTATTCTTTAGAAAAATATTTTATCAACCCCCATAAAATTCATCTCTGCTAAAGAAAAAGGAAAAGAAGTTTTACAACTTACAAATAAAACTACTGAAAACTTACCAAAAAATAAATCAATGAAAAATAAAAAATATCATGAAAATATTATTCAACAAAATTCATGAAACCGTGATCGACGAAATCAGTATTATGCATCGAACGGCGATCGACGAACTCTAAACCCAGAATTTGGGTACAATTACTCATCTGCGGGTGCTCGACGAAATCAACTTGTTTCGTCGAACAGAGATCGACGATCGTGGAATGCAGGAAATGAGCATTATCATTCTGTGAACTGAGATTGATGAAATCAATACTTTTCGTCTAACTCAGTTCGACGAACTCAATTAAATTAGTCAAACTCAAATATTGAAAACAGAAATATTAATTTCTATTAAACTAATAATCAGAAACCTAAACTTGTTAATCCTTCTACTCAATGAATAATTCCTCCTATGAGATATCATCCATTAGGATATAAGGATCAACCTGATTGTTCATATATTTCTAGTTATTCTTATGAAAGATATCAAGGACCTAAGGTCACTGGGTCAAGAACAAGTAATCTTATTTTGTACGGGTAAAGGACTATCCTACCATAGAGCAACAGAGTTATCTAGATAGTGGCTGTTCAAAAAATATGACAAGATGTAGAGGCAACCTGACTGATTTCAAAGCTAAGCTTGGACCAAAGGTGATTTTTGGAGACTCCAACTGTGGACACACAGAAGGTTATGGAAATTTCAAAGTTGGAGTTGTTACCTTCAGGAAGGTAGCATATGTTAATGGTCTCAAGCATAACCTAATATCCATATGCCATTTATGTGATGAAGGTTATCAGGTATCTGTAAATGTTTACTTTAGGATTGAAAATGACCTAGAGGAGGGTGAATAGGTCAAATTTAATTATGGCTCCCCTTTTCTTTAATCAGAATACTACTTTAAATAAAGTTATTTACTCAGTCAGATAACTAACATAAACTAAATAGCAATCAACAGAATTAACACAGCACATCAGTACACACAGCACAATGCACACAGATTTATAGTGGTTCCCTAATTTATGGGTATATCCACTTTCCCCTTCGCCTATCTAGCAGTGAACTAGATTTGGCCAAACTCCTCCTCTTTCCTTTACTCAGATCTTTAGATCTTACACCTCAGAGCCCACCAGGCTCCTACCACTCAGATTTCACAAGTCTTACCACCCAGATCACCAAGATCCTACACCCCAAGTTCTTCCCAAGAACTCTACCTCAGAATGAATCCTCACTCCTACTTCTCAGGCAACAAATGCCCTACAACTCAGAGAATTTTCAATTTCTCCTACCTCAGGCAATCCTAGCCCTACCTCAGCCTTTATATCACAGGCTTACAACAACAAGAGAATAAAATCTCCTCCACTCAAATCCACAGACAAATCTTACAAATTGAATATAATAGTGAAATGAATCACAAAATGTCACCCAGTATGAGATTTGAGTAACTGCTACTTGATCTGATCTTAATGATTGTGCTTCCTTTAATTCTCACAAGATAGATTTGATCAAACCCTTCTTAGCTTTTTAAAGCTTCTTGAATAGAAATTAGGGTTGATCTAGGCTAGAGACATGTTGTAGATGATTCTTCATCAGACCTCTCTCCACCTTCTAAATTGTAACTGGAGCTTCAAAGTCGTGCTGCTTCTTCTTTATTTTTGGTTCCTTTTCTCTCTCTTTGTTTTTTTATTCTGAATACAACATCCCTTTAAATAGGCTCTGACAGGAGTAACCGGCTGATCTGGTTAATAACTGACAGTTCTGACAGTTGTTAGTAGCTCAGTCTTGATATCTGTACTTGGGAAATAAGTCTGCTGAACTGTTGAGACTTGGCTATGAAATGTGTTGACATAAGTCATGGGTGTCGATACAGCTCCTGTATTGGTGTCAACACGCTTCTGAATGTGTCGACAAAGCTCTTCAACTTGACTCGACAAAACATCTGTGTAATATGTCGACACAAGTCCAATGTGTCGACACAGTTATCTTTAGTCTCGACAAAGCTTGAATAGAGTGGGTCGACACTAGTCCTGAGTGTCGACATAGTTGTCTTCAGTCTGGTATAATGTGTATATAGTGTGTCAACATTAGTCCTGTGTGTCGACACAGTTGTTTTTAGTCCCGACACAGTGTGTCGACACAGTTGTCCTTAGTGTCGACACAGCTTTTATTTATCTCGACACAACTTGTTTAGTGTGTGTCGGCACTAGTCCTGGGTGTCGACACATTGTACTTAGCTTTATTAACTTGCACATATAAACTTAACATCCATCAAATACAACAATGTGTATATCATTGAGCTGAGAAGACTTCTTCAAATCAAGTACATTGAGACCAATATACTCAACAATCTCCCTCGATTTGGAGAACTCATAACCCCAATACAATGATATACAACAAGATACCACAAAATAACGATAAAAACATTTAAACATACAGTGCAGTGAGTAAGTGAATTATCACAGATAAACACACAAACTTAATAATAATGCTGAGAAGAACATAAGGCAGACAATTTTAGTCCTAATTAATCAACACATGAAATGTAGAATAAGCGATAATTTCCATTGATTGTTTATCTTAGAATTTATTGATATAAGTTTTTTTTCAGAATAGTTACAGATCAAAATGTTCATGTGAAATATAAAACTTAGAAAATCCTAAGGCAACTCAGGTTCCTTAATAACTATGCCTTTCCCTGATTGTATCTTAGCTTTCATTTCAGGCTCCTTGTCCTCAGCAACTTCCTTACCTTTGGCTTCCTTAGCTTTAGCTTTTGCTATTGCTTCTTCCTTCAGCCTTTACCTGTCAAAATAACGATATGGCTTTGAGAAATACTTGTTTGGCTCTATGGATTTAGCAGGAAGTTTTCCTCTCTTCAAATCTTGCCTGAATTTCTGAATCACATCTTGTTGTTTCAAGTGTTTAGTCCATTCCTGTTCAGAATACTATTTCCCTCTATTACTAATATTATCATTCATAGCTTTCCAGGCAGTAAGAATGATTGATCTCAAGGTTGGACTCCATTTCTCAAAATTAGGTTTAGTCTCAGCATGTTCTCTAAACCTTTTCTTTGATAACTAAGCCTTAGTCTCTGGAGCAGTAGCAGTCCTGTCCACTTTCTCAAATATTACATTCTTATCTTTGTTGTGAGGAGGACTATACATGTGGTGAACAGCTGCTTGAACAGACTCAAAATAGGCTGGGGCTGTATGAGGAAATAATTCAGCAGGAGGTGCATGAAGTAGATGATGCAGGCTTTGTCGAATGGAGTCCAGTTCACTCAACGCACTGGACTCTATGTGATTCTAGAACAAATTTTCTAAGTTAAAGGTATTGCATTGAGTCCACTCGACACACTAGATGCTTCGTCAAATGTCTTTAAGTTCACTCAATGCACTCGACGCCTATTGATCCAGAATAACTTTTTTAAGTTAAAGTTGACTTGAACCCTATAGTGGGCCCTATGTGAATCCACCCTATCTCCTTGGGTCAAACCTAGCCTAATCCATTCACTCACCGCATGTTCTACCCAAATCTAAGTTAAGGGGTCTAGAAGGAAATGGGTTGTTACAAATCCCAATAAACAAAAAAAATAATTTTGTCCCTGAAATTCAAGTTCGGGTCTACGGGGTTCCTATGCACAAGAATTTAAGAACTTTTCAAAAAATACTTATGATATACCTGAGGCGAAGAGTCCCGTATATCGTTCCCCCATCAGATCCATCGGTTCCCAAGTGTGCTCCTCCCGTCTATGGTTGGACCACAATACCTTCACTAAGGGAACCTTCTTCTTCCGCAGCACTCTGATCGGCATGTCATTGATCCAGACTGGCTCCAAACTAACTGTTCCATCAGGTGCCACTAGGCCTACTGTAGTGGTGATATGTTGTTCTGGTCGAAGTAGTGCTCTCCGAAGCGTGGATACGTGTAAGACATCATTCAGGTTCCCTAACTATGGCATCAGCTCAAGCTGGTAAGCTAAAGGACCGATCCGCTCCAGGATCAAGTATTGTCCCATAAATCGATGGTTGAGCTTCTTGTGCCTCCGCACCCGGAAACAATATACACTGGACGTATCTTCAATAATACCGTGTATCACTCCTGAAACTCCACCTTCTGATGTCTTGCATCATAATATTTTGCCAGTCTGCTCCGCGCCTCCAGCATCTGATCCCTGATCAGTCGTATGTGAGTGTCTGTATCCTCAATATAATCCGATCCAAGAGCTCACTAATCCTCATCCAGGACCAAATATAGATGTGTCTGACACTTCGTAACTTATAGGGCCTCATATGGCGCCATTACAATGCTCTCCTGGTGATTGTTATTATAGGAGAACTCTATCAGTGGCAACTTTCTCTCTCCAGGGCTTCCCCGAATCCAATATACATAAGCGTAACAGATCCTCCATAGTCTGGTTGGTCCGCTATTGGGTATATTGGAAATAATGTACTTGATTGGAAGAATCCCATTTAACTCAATGATATACACAAGTTTGTATTTGATGTATATTTCAGTTCATGCATACATGTTAGTTTATGTCATATTGATTGGACAGGTGCTCCAAGTGACATTGACAGGTGGAGTCAAAGAAGCTGACTGGAAAGTGAAGAAAATTGACAAAGTCCACAGGCATCGAGTGAAGTCAATTCACACAATGCCATACAACTAATAGTGCTGAGTGAAGTCAGGACAGTCAAAGCAAGAAATTACTAAGTACAAAAGTGTGGACACACTTCACAACAATGTCAACACCTTTATAGGAGATGTGTTGACAGATAAAATTAGCTGTGTCGAGACAATTCAGTTATCTCGACACCTTGAAGATTCAAGACAGCAGTGTCGACAGATCTAATCAGCTGTGTCGAGAGAATTAAGTTATCTCGACACCTTGAACACTAAGTCAGCAGTGCCGAGACAAGTCAGATATCTCGGCACCTTAAAGATCAAGATAGTAGTGTCGAGACAATACAACTGTCTTGACACAATGAAGAACTGAATTGCATACTGTAGTGTCGAGACAATTCAATTATCTCGATACAGTGAAGATTTAAAGTAGATGTCGACACCCGACATACTGAAGTGTCGAGACAATTCAATATTCTAAACACAGTGCAGATTTAAAGATGTCGACACACAGTCGACAGTTGTGTCGAGAAAAGTCAACTGTCTCAACACCTTCTAAGAAGACTAAGTATAATTGTGTCAAGAAACATGGAACTTCTTGACACTTATAATCCTGAAGTTGATCAGATTCAACACAACAGAGTGTCGAGTCCAGTCAGAAGTATCATATCAGCTACAGTAACTTGATATCTTGTCAGAAACTATTTGAAGGAAGACTTAGAGTATGATGACATAATGATGACGTCATCAATCAGAAGCCAACAACCCGTGAAGGCTATAAATAGAGGGGTCGTCTGCACAGAATAGAACGATCAGAAGGAATCACACAATCAATCACTTCACTCATTCTGATTTCTCCTAAGTCAAAGAAGGGCGACAACCCCAAGAAGAAGAAAGACGCAATTCTTCAAGAAAGTCTTTTGATCCTTTAAACAAGTTTATCAGAGGATTAAGGTGGATCTGTTCTACAAGTTCTTCAAGGAAATCAAGCCGATCATCATCAAGAACATTGCAGATGCAGAGAAGAATCACTTCAGCCAGCCTGCTTATCAAGAACCATTCTCGTGCTACTGAATTGAAGAATCTTAATTCTCAATTAAGTCAAATTATAGAATTATGGTTTTCTGGGATTACTTTCTTTCATATTTACCTCTTGATTTTGTAAGATCTCTTTGAGATCTGAGTGGGTAGGAGATATATTATCTGATTTGTAAGCCTGATTTATAAAGGCTAGGTAGTGTTCTTGAAGGACCTGAGGTAGGTGATTTGTGTGGGATCACAGAGATATAAGCCTGTATTATAAAAGCTGAGGTAGGGTTCTTGAGGGACCTAAGGTAGGAGATTGGGTGAATATCTGAGGTAGGACCTGTTGGTCTGAGTAGTTGGTTTCTTAATAGAAATTGAGCCTGTAAGATGTGTTGATCTGAGTTGAAGAGGAGGAGATTTAACCTTATCTAGCACATTGCTAGTGAGGAAGAAGGGGGAAGTGGATGTACCCTTGATAGGGGAAGCACTATAAAATCTTTGTATTCTATGGTTTGCTTGTGTTGTGTGCTTGTGAATATACTTTCAAGTATCTCCTGAAATATTAAGTATTAGTGACAAAGAATTTTAAAGACACTTTTCCACCCTCCTCTCGCCTCTAAGTGATTAACTACCCATAAATTTATCTTTCAAGTGGTATTAGAGCAAGGTTATTCAAAGAAAGACCTAACAGTCAGAAAAAGATCCTAAGGGTGGTTGATACATATCAGATCTTATGTCTTCAAAATCTCACAGAGAACTCAGTTCTATGAAGCTTCTTATATGTACAAAGGACAATTTTGCAATTTGGAAGCAGAGGGTGAGATTGTTTATGGAGGCTTCAGATCTAAGAAACTTTGTCTCTATACAAGAAGGACCATATATTCTCTCGAAAGTATCTATCTTAGATGCAAATGTGCAAACCCCTAAGAGTCTGTCTGAGATGACAAAGGATGGGGTGGTTTAAAAGAGTACAAAATAGAATTGTCAGTGCAATAAAAAATTCAATGTTTCAAAACTTGGTGCACTGTAAAACACCAAGGAGATGTAGGACACTCTAATAGTCTATATGGAAGGTACAGAAGAAGTCAGAGATGACAGAAAGTCTTTACTCAACCAGCAGTATGAGACATTCAGGAAAGAGAAGACTGATTCTATAGAACTTTGTTATGAAAATTTCTTTAGAATAGTCAATGACTTAAAGAATTATGGCAGACAATTCTCAAATTATGAGCTTAATGACAAGTTTTTGAGATCCCTAAATAAATAATGAGGCTTAAAGATTTGTGCTGTAGGAAAAATGGGCAATCTGAGGAACATGTTACCCCAGGATTTATATGGGAAGCTTTTGTCACATGAGCTTCAGTTAAATTCTACAAAAGCTGAAGATGAATTTGCCAGAAGATCAAATCAGACTAGATCTGCGGCTTTCAAAGCAGACACATCAAAGAAGGCTAGAAGAGAAATTTCATCATCAGTAAGAAGGGATGAAGATACAATTAGCACTGGGACTAGTTCTTCATTAGAAGAATTGTCAGATGGTGAATTAGCATTGTTTAACAGGCAATTCAAGAAGATGATAAGAAGAAGGAAGCAATGGAACAATAAGTAATCATCTGAATCAAATTCTAGCAAACACAAAGATAAACACATAAATAACTCTGTGGTCAGGTATGATTCAAACCAGAATAAACTGGTTAAAACTGACATTATTTGTTATTGCTGTAACAGACTAGGAAATGTCATTGCTCACTATCCAAGAAAGAGAAAGGAGAACACGAAATTCAAGGAGAAGAAGTTCTACAGAGATAAGAAGTCAGAAAAGTGTCTGATGGCAAAGAAGCCAAAGACTCTATCTGATAGTGATTCAGATTCAACTGAATCAGATGAAGAACATGCTCACATTGGATTGTTCTCTTGTGAAGAAGAATTCATCAAGGAGCCCATATACCAGGGCAATAACTCCACAACTTCATCACTCCATGGTGACTCTGAAGATGATATGGGCGTTAACCCTATGACAATGTCTGATAATCCAGAAATAGAAATTGTTAAATGTCAGGATAATCAGGTAATCTTTGACAATTCTATTTTTTCTACAACTTTCGTTCATAAGACAGAGGATGAGTCAGACACATGTAAATGAAATTTTTATTCATATAAGTCTAACTCTGAGACTGAGCTGCAGGCAGCTTAAAGTGAAGTTTGGAAAACTGCTGGAGGCTCTTGTAAGGAGCAAGAAGCTTTTCAAAGAACAAGCCATAGAGATTGCATCAGTAAGATGTCTTGAGTACCATCATAAGGTGTCTACTCAGAAGATTGGCCTTCAAAGTTCAAAGTTGGCTAAGCTAACTAAGATCATCGATGATCAAATCATGTTGCTAAAAAAAGATGCAACCATTCAGGAGTTAGAACTCAAACTCCAGAATGAGGAAAGACTTGTTCAGTTTTTTTCTAGACCTAAGACTGTGCTCCCCATTATAGATACCTTTTTAGGAACTCCTGGAAGTAGAGTTGGTTATGAAAAAACCTAAGAGAAGGAGATGCAAAAAGCTGACAGGACAAAAGGGTCAAGTCATGAAACAACCTGTGTTTCAGAGTAAGGGAAAAGAATTCCATAAGTCTAGACTAGTAGGACCAAACTCACATGTGAATAGGAAAGCTATTCCTAATGTGCTTGCTCCAAGGAGGACTACTGTGACTGAGAGTCAAAACAACCATTATGCTTCCAGTCAAAATGCAACTGTCAAGTTTGCTAATTCCTGTCCTAAGGAATGTCAGCATAAAGTTCCTAATGTTCCTCCAAAGAGGAAATACAACAGATATGAGTGCTGGTATTATGGAAAGATTGGACACTTTTCTCTGGACTGCTGGATCAATCACACTGTGTCTCATGGGTAGAAAGTATACCCAGCTAAGAAATTTTCAACTGGTCTCAATAGAGCCCCAGCTAATAAGCACATAGGACCCAAGACAGTTTGGGTTCCTAAGGATAAATAAATTTTTATTTTGCAGGTATGTCCAAGCACCAGAGATAGGTTCATCTGGTACTTGGATAGTAGATGATCCAGACACATGACTGGAATAAAGAGCAAATTGAGGGAGTTTATTCCAGTAAAGAATGGATCAAAGTTGATCTTTGGTGGAGCTGACAAAGGGATTACAAGAGGTTATGGTAAGATCTCAAATGGCTTAGTCACTTTCACAAAAGTAGCTTATGTTGAAGGGTTGCAACACAACCTTATACTCATATGCCAACTTTGTGATCTTGGCTATGACATTTCATTCCATAAGGATGAGTGCCACATAAAGAAGTCAAGTGACCAAGAGGTCATCTTGATAGGCACTAGGTATGGGAATGTGTACTGTTTAAATTTTCTTTGTCTACACTCAGACTCTCTCATATGCCTAGTTGAAAATGAGAAATCCTCACATTATGTCAAATGGCACAAGAGGCAAGCTCATTTTAATTATAAGATCATAAGCAAGCTATTCAGTAAAGAGCTAGTTAGGAATGCTCCTAACATTAAATGCTCTAAGGGGAGCATTTGCACTTCATGACAAAATGGCAAGCTGACCAAAGCTTCATTCAAAAGCATTGAAACCAAAGACTCTATGAGGTATTTATACCTCTTGTATAGGGACTTGTTTGGTCATATGCTATTTCATAGTCTATATTGGGTACATTGGAAATTGTGTACCTGATTTGGAAAAGCCTCACTTAACTCAATAATATACATCATCGTGTATTTGATGGGTTGTTGAGTTTCAATGTGCAGGTTAAGGAAATGCAGAAAACGTTTCTAAGTACAAGTGTCGACACTTGAGAAGAATGGTGTCAACACCAGGAGCTAGATTCTGTTGACACACATGACTTGTGTCGACACACAGAAATTCTGCCAACAGCAATTGTGTCGACGCACAGGACTTGTGCCCACACACCAGAATTCCGACGACAACAATTGTGTCGACACACAGGACTTGTGTCGACACACACCAAAATTTTGTCGACAATAATTGTGTCGGCACACAGGACTTGTGTCGACACACACCAGAATTCTGTCGACAATAATTGTGTCGACACACAAGACTTGTGTCGACACACACCAGAATTCTATCAACACCAACTTTGTCTAGAATAGAAGCTATTGTGTCGACACACAAGACTTGTGTCGACACATTCCATAGAAGTTGTGTTGAGAAGATAAAGAAGGGATGTGTCGACATTATGAGAGCTGTGTCGACATCATCAAGAGTTGTGTCAACACATGGTCTATTTGTGTTGATACATTTGAAGTATTGTCTCGACGTTTTCTGCTGAGATAGAATACAACGAGCTATTAGGTGTCATGACTGAAGACTTGACAGTTATCATAACTAACAAAGTTGTTGTATCTGTCAGAGCTGTCAGAAGTCCGTTATAAATCGGATCAGCCGGTAACCTCGGAAGGGTTTATATAAAGACTTGTTCTATCATCAAACAGGGAGGGATCGAAGAAGAAAGGACTTGACATTTTTGCTAACATTTGAAATCTTCAAGTCATCAAGAGAAGGCAGATTCTGAACAAGTCTCCAATAAGATTTCAGATCAAATTCTGAAGGAAGCTGAATTGAGGATCATCTCCAACTTCACAAGAAGATCAACCTTACTTTGTTCAGATTCAAGAATCTTTGAAGAAGCTAAGATAGGTTGAATCATAAGCAATCAGATCTATCACGAACTGATCAAGAAGACTTCAACACTTTCTCTCTCTCGCTGTGTGAAGGATTAATCTCTTTTATAATCATTTTTTGTAAGATCTATTATAGATTTGAGTATAAGAGAGTTATCTCTCTGAGTTGTAAGCCTAAGTTTATAAAAGCTGAGGTAGGGCTAAGTGCCTGAGGTAGGAGATTGATTTCTCTAAGCTGTAGGCCTGGTGAAAGAGGCTGAGGTAGTGCTGGATTGCCTGAGTTATAGTAGTGTGGACTCACTCTGAGGTAGGATTCTCTGGAAGAATCTGAGTTGTAGTACTCGGTGAAGTGTGAGCTGTAGGAACCATTCTGGGTTCTGTGTTGTAAGATCTGAGGATCTAAGAAGAAAGAAGGGAGTTAGGCCGAATCTAGTATACTGCTAGATAGGTGAATGGGGAAAGTGGATGTACCCATCTCTTGGGGAACCACTATAAATTTGTGTGTATGTTGTGTTAACTGTGTTTGTTTTAATCTGTGTTGTGATAGATATTGCATAAGTGTTCTAACAGTGATAGAATTGAATTGTCTTAATAAAAAGGAATTGAACTGTTTAGGATATCTTGAAACTAATTCTTTCAAGTGGTATCAGAGCCATGTTGCTCAAGAATAGACTTAACAGTCTGAGTTGATCTATAAGGCAGTTATCAGTTAGACAAAATAGGTTCAGGTGAAACTCACAAGGAACTTGGATCCATGAAACTACCTATATGTAGAAAGGAAATTTTTGGCATATGGAAAGAGAGAGTCAGATTGTTCATGGAAGCTTCGGACCCAAGAATCTACATTACAGTTAAAGAAGGGTCATTCATTCCTATGAACATCTCAGTTCTTGATGCCAACCTAAGGACTCCAAAAAGTTATTCTAAAATGACAAAGGTTGAGATCATCTTAACCACTATGGATAAGAGAGCACAGAACATAATAGTTAGTGTTATAGATGACTCAACTTTCCAAAACATGGTTCACTGCAACACCTCCAAGGAGATGTGGGACGCTTTGATTATCTACATGGAGGGATCAGAAGAAGTAAGTGAGGACAGAAAGTCTATGCTAAATCATGAATATGAAAGTTTTAGACAAACCAAAACAGACAGTACAACTGAGTGCTACAAGAAGTTTTACATAATAGTAAATGAGCTAATGTTATATGGAAGAGTCTTTAGCACATATGAGCTCAATGATAAGTTTCTCAGATCACCAACGAAGGATTGGGATACCAAGATATGTGCCATCAGGGAAGTGGCCAAACTTGCAGACACCTCTTCTCAACCTCTATTTGGAAAACTGCTATCATATGAGATGCAGCTTATGGCCAGAAAGGAGGAGGAGAAAAGTAATAGGTCTGAGTATAAAGAGAAATCTATGGCCTTCAAGGTTAAAGCCACAAAGAAGGACATGAGAATATCTCCATCTCCTCCTAGGAAAGCTGCTGAAGTTATCATAGAAAATTCTGACAACAACACATCAGACAGCCCTAATTCTGATGAAGATTTTGTTGTCTTCACAAGGCAATTCCAAAGATTCTTGAAGAAAAAATAGTGGAGAACCAAGCCATCCTCCTCACAGTCCAAGGATGACTATTACCAGAAAAAGAAATCTTCTAAGAAAGACAGGTATGATACTAAACCTAGCAAAACAACTTCTTCTAAGATTGTTTGTTATTTTTGCAATAGGTCTGGACATGTTGTAGCTGACTGCCCTGATAAAAGAAAGGAATCAAATGATAAGAAAAAGCATCAAAATAAGGGAAACAAGGAGAGATCCTTTGTTGCAAAGAAGCAGAAAAATTGGACTGACTCCTCATCATCAGGTTTCAGGAGTAGAGACTGATGCTCAAGCCTATATTGGATTGTTCACTACTGAATAAGATTCAGTACAATCTGAATTCTTGCAAATGCTACACTCTATAAATGGGATTGAAGATCATCACTACAGGGGGTTGATGGCTTTGTCTGAGGAAGATCAGTGCCAGGATCAGCCTTGCCCCAGTAAGGTAAATAACCTATCTTCAGTTTTTGATTATTATTCTGGATCAGAATCAGAAGCATCTGCATCAATAGATGAGGATGGTTCTGAATCTGAAGAGGATGTCCATCAACTAATTGATGAGTATGGTGATCTATTGCAAGATCTTAAGATAAGCAGAATCCTTATCAAAAAATATGCAAAGGAAATTGCATCTCTTAAATTGGCTGCATCAGATTCAGCAAAAATGCTGGATCTGAAGTTTAATGAAGTTGCCAAACTGAAAAACATAACTTTTATTCAGATGGGTACAATTACCTTCAAAAATGATCACATCAAGAGTCTGGAAGTCAGACTTCAAAGAGAGAAGGATCTTGTGGCAAAATTCTCAAAGCCAAAGTCAGTCTTACCCTTAATTGACAACTTCATCCTCCAAAAGGGTAAGACAGGATTAGGTTTCAAGGGAAGAACTAGGGCAGTTAATTCCAAAAGAAAAGGCAAAGCCCCAGTTTAGCCACTAGCCTTCAAACCCCCCATTTCTTTCAAGAAAGTGATGCAGCCTACTAAAAGGTATGACCATGACATCACACATGGTCATTATAAGCATGGTGATCAGAATGACAAGGGTGTAAATGACAATAGGGCAGCCCATGAACAAACACACCATGTTCTTCAGGAATCATCAGTGTTTGATGCACCAGCCCCAGCAGTCAATAAAAGGACAACTGTACCTACAGTTTTAAGGACTGCTGACAGCAATGCTGTCAAGACTGAACTTAAAAGAAGATGCAATAGATATGAGTGCTGGTGTTGTGGCAAAGTGGGTCATTATACCATTGATTGTTGGCACAACACTACTGTCAGGAAAAATGCCAGCTTACCTGTCAGAAAGGCTGCAGGCAAGCATGTCAAATTTCAGTCTAACCTGAACTTAGAACCCAATAATTATTGGGGTTCTCAGGTTAAGTAATTTTATTTAATGCAGGTGAGTCCAAGTGTCCATACCCTAATATGGTACTTGGACAGTGGATGTTCCAGGCACATGACTGGAACAAGAAGGATGCTAAAGGATTACTCTCCCATAGAGAATGGATCCAAAGTGATCTTTGGTGGATCTGAATATGGGTCATCAAAGGGTTTGGTAACATTTCCAAAAGCTCTATCAATATCACCCAAGTGGCTTATGTGAAAGGTCTCAAACAAAAACTAATAAGCATAAGGCAACTAAGTGATCTTGGTTATGACACTTCTTTCATTAAGAAAGGGTGTCAAATTAGAAGGATAAGTGATCAAGAGGTCATCTTGTCAGGCTATAGAAAAGGAAATGTTTATTGTCTAAATTTTGTGAGTGAGAATAAAGATTTTCCTGTTTGCCTAGTTGCAGTTGAGAAAGCTTCTCATTGTGTCAAATGGCACAAGAGGCTTGCTGACCTTAACTACAAGACTATAGGTCAACTCTTTAGTAAAGAGTTAGTGAGATATGCTCCTCATGTCAACTGCATCAAGGAGGGTGTACGTTCAGCTTGTCAAAAAGGCAAACAGACCAAGACCTCCTTCCACAGTCTTGATACCAAAGATTCAGTGAGGTGTTTGTACCTCCTTCATATGGATCTATTTGGTCCTATGCCAATTCATAGTCTAGGTAGGAAACTCTATACATTTGTGGTTGTTGATGACTATTCTAGATTTACATGGGTTTTCTACCTGAGGCAGAAATCTGAAACCCCTACTATCTTCCACAATTTTGTTAGGCAAATTCAGAATGAACTTAACAATTCAGGGGTCAAAATCAGAAGTGGCCATGAGACTGAATTTCAATCTGAATGCATGACAAGAGTTTGTGAAGAACTTGGGATTCAATAAGAGTTCTCCTCACCTAGACTCCCCAGCAAAATGGGATTGCTGAAAGAAAGAATAGGACTCTTATTGAGGCTGGTAGAACACTACTAAGTGACACTTCTCTCCCAGAATATTTCTGGGTTGAGGCAGTAAACACTGCATGTCATGTTCTCAACAGAGCTTCCATCACCAAAAGCCACAAGAAAACAACCTATGAGATTATGAAAGGCAAAAAACCAAATTTAGCCTACTTTAGAATCTTTGGTAGCAAGTGTTATGTTCTTAATAATGGCAAGCACTATTTAACTAAGTTTGCTGCCAAATCCCAGGAAGGGAAATTTGTTGGGTACAACAACAGCAGTAAGGCATACAGGATCTACAACTTGACTACTCAAGTTGTAGAAGAATCTGTCCATGTAGTCTTTGATGAATCTAAGCTAATCAACTGTGAGCTGTTTAGCACTTCTTATAGCTCTACATGTTTGAAGGAAAAGATGGACAAGCTAACCATTAGTGAAGACCAACCACCAAGACAGGATGAGGAAAATGATGGATGTTGTCCAGGGGGAGTACAAGACCCACAAGCTGATGATGATGAAGAAAATGAAGTACAGTATGGTGGGAAGATTGGAGGAAATCAAGTTGTGGATAGATTGCCTCCAGTAATAAGACATCTAAGGGATCATCCAACACACCAAATTATTGGTGATCCAAGAAATGGTGTTCTGACCAGAAGCAATAACTTGAACACAGTTATATGCTCAAGTTTCCTGTCTCAGATGGAACCCAAGAAATTTGAAGAGGTCATACAAGACCCAAATTGGATTGATGCCATGCAGGAAGAACTGAATCAATTCAGAAGATGTAAAGTTGATAATACATTTTGTAAGCCTAAATTATTATCATTTTTTCTAGTTTATAATGTGCAAATCATGTCTTGTATTCTTATTATTGATCTTTATTATGTAAATATTATTGTCACTAACATTTTCTTATGTTTTTGCAGGTTTCCAGAAAACTGGCCAAAAATGATCTGTTATGCCCCCTGTCATGCCCTCCATGGGCGTGACATAGGGAGTGTCAGCCGATCCCGAGGAAGCCTGCTGACTAAGAAAAAATCCAGGAAAATTGCCTGTCACGCCCCGCTAACACACCCTCCCAGGGCGTGTCCCCGGGCATGACATGGGGCGTGTCACCTTCTGCCCGAAGTATGTCGCCGCATTAAATGCAACTCTCGTCTCCATACATCAACAGTACTGTCAGTCCCCCACTACACGGTCGTGACCATGGGTGTAACCCGCGATTTCCGGCATTTGATGGCTTTCCGGCCAACGATTGAAGATTGACGCGCCTGTCACGCACCTAGTCATGGGCGTGACCATGGGCGTGACCACCGACGTACACATCATTTCAGCAATTCTGTCAAATCTCTGTGACCGAATTATTTGACATGCCTATCACGCCCCCAGTCACGGGCGTGACATGGGGCGTGACCAACCTGTGAAAAACTCTATAAATCTAGACGCCCCTCTCCATTTCAGGAAGTTTTGGGCTGAGAGGGGGAGGTGCTGCCCCTTTATTTCTTGTTCTTTTTCATGCTTTTTATCTTCTTCTCTCTCCCTTTCTCTTTTTAGTTTAGTTCAATTCTAATTTAGTTTTAGCTTTTGTAATAGCCTTTATAAATGCTTTAGTTGCTAATGATAGGTCCAGAATAGGATTTTCAATTCCATGCACATATAATCTTTTTATTTCCATGTTGTAAGCTCTCTTTAATATTAATATAAAAGTGCCCTTTTTCTTCTCTTTAGTACTTGTGTTATTTATGCTTTACTACTCACCCCCCCCCCTCTTCCATCTCACCATGATTAACTAATCCTCCTTGTACTCGATCTTGATGATCCGAGGTTCGAGTGATTAAGTTATGATGCTTTGAATTACCTTTTCCTTTTAGGGTTTTTGTCTTAAATTACTCTTGATTTATCATGGGTTCGAGATATATCATCGATATATATATTCTCCACCTTTGCTTTCATTCCTGGCTAGCTGAGAGGCCGATGGTTTGAAGTGAGCACTCAAGAGTAAAGGGAGTTGTACGCACCCCTCGAGAGAGGCAGACGTCCAAGTCTCCTGGATTGGAGTAAAATCAAATAGTGGGGTTCACCGCGTAAAGCGAGTTTTAGGCCTCCGATTTAGGCGAAAGTCGGTCGGAACTTCCTAAACTCAGGTGGGCATATCTTCGAGAGAAGTGTGTTCATGCTTATGGAACCTCCACGGTCAAGTACCTTTAGCCTATTAAGCTTAGGTTTATTTATCGTGTTTTTAATCAAGTCTTGCCGAGGTGATTCTTGATCGAGTGAATTTCTATCTCATCGTTCCAACCCTTATAGTGTAATCATTTCTTTTATGCTCTCTTCATCTTTTTATGCAAGTAGCCCTCTTCCTTATGCAATGTTTCATTTAGTGCATTTAGTTTCTTTTAACATAAAGTTTTTTGTTGATAAAATAATAGCGTTTGTGTGAATAAGCTTACTCAACAGTTCCCGGATTTAAATACGACACTTGTGTCCCCTTACTACGGTTCGATAGGTATACTTGCCTAGTTGGATTGCTAGTTCGGCTGCTCGCTTTTCGTAAGCGTTGGCCGCCGCCTACAGACATAAAAGCTATAAGAAGTTTCCTAGGTCACGCTGGTTTCTACCGCCGCTTCATAAAGGACTTTTCCAAGATCACCAAGCCCCTTACCCACCTTGTTGGGTATTTCATCCACATGAACCCAGATTTGATGAAGTCATTCTGGAACTAAGATGAATTAAGTTGTATTTGATGCTTGGTTTGAGCTATATGTTTGCAGGAGTTTCACTGAGAAGTGTAGGCCAATGTCAGCCCACAATGGGTCACCAAACACAGGAACTGTGCAATGTAATCCCCCATTGCATATTCCAAGGTGTTGACTCATGTGTGGTCTCTCTATTGGGATACACTTCATACTCAAGCTATTGGACTATGGGAAAGACATTGGAAGTTGGCTACTCTAGAAGAATCAATTTTTCCAACATCAGAAATATTCTAAGTGTTTTACTCGAGTAGTGCTTTCACCTACTCGAGTAGTCTGGGTATAAGTTACTCGAGTAAAGGAATCTTGTACTCGAGTAGACACAGTCATATACTCGAGTAGCTAAGTCACCTACTCGAGTAGACCAAGTCATATACTCGAGTAGCATGATTATATACTCGAGTAGATTACTCTTTATACCCGAGTGGCATAAGAGTTTTCTCATCTAAGTTTCTCCAAGTCATATACTCGAGTAAGTATACTCACATACTCGAGTAGATAGAAACATACTCGAGTAGTTCATTTTACCTACTCGAGTAGTTCCTGTGTCACCCGTGTACCTTGCAATTTCCCTACTCCAAATTTTTTTTTCTAAGTCTTTTACTCGAGTAGAACCTTCACCTACTCGACTAGGTTACTTCCTCTCGAGTAGTTTAATTAAAATACTCGAGTAGTTGCCAGCAGACCTCTTCAGAATTTTTCTAAGTATTCCACTCGACTAGTACTTCATGTACTCGAGTAGGTTATGTAATATACTCGAGTAGCTCTTCCAGTACTCGAGTAGATCCTCTATATACTCGAGTAGGTCTCTTAGTATACTCGAGTAGTTCTGTCTATATACTCGAGTAGTTGATCTCTATATACTCGAGTAGTCTGTTTATACTTACCCGAGTATGGTTCCCATCATATACTCGAGTAGCTATTCAACTACTCGAGTAGTTATTGACTTACTCGTGTAGTTGGCCATATATTTCCGAAAATTTTCTAAGTCATTTTTCTGACGGGATTTTTCAAATCACGCGACATGATTGGTCCACGTGTACATCATTATGACCGATTATGACCGTTAGTCTCTCCTATATAATGTCCTATCAGAAAATGACAAACCCTAAGTTTTTCTCAAAGCTTTCTTGTAATCTCTTTTTCGAGAAATATTCTTCAGCCGCCTCTCTCCGACTTTCGCGAAACGGAAGCCGCCGCCGTCGCCTTCTTCTCCGGCCAAAGCTTCCACTTTCAGAGGATTAATTTGAAGAAAAGTTACAAATCGAGATCGACTTCACTGATCACATCCTCTCTCGATTTCTGTAAAAGGAAGTAGATCCAGATCGAAGCCGAGACCTTCTTCACCGATTTCTGAAAAGGCTACAAAGTTGAAAAGAAGAAGATCCTGGCCATTTCCTTCAGATCTGAGTGATTTACTGTTTGTACTCTTGTAAACTCTTTATTAATCTTGTAGGAGAAATCTTCTCCGAGTGTAGGAGTTTTTCACTCCGAGTTTGTAGGAAGTGCTATCTTCTGAGGTGTAGATCCGTTTTGTTTGGATCGAGTTTGTAGGAACTTTGTTCCGAGGGTAGGATCGATTTTTGATCCGAGATAGTGGAGTAGCCGAGTCTAGTTGATTGCTAGATCGGTGAGGGAAAGTGGATGTACCCAAGGTTGGAGAACCACTATACATGTTGTGTCGTCTGTGATATTGGTAGATATTTCTGTGCTGCGTTCTAATTAATTTTTATTCCGCAAAAGACGCACAAACCACCTATTCACCCCCCTCTAGGTGATTTAGGTCGACAACAGTTTTCTTTCAATTGGTATCAGAGCCAGGTTGATCGTTAAAATGCTAACACCTTGATCAGATCCAGATCTGTTGTCTGAAAAATTCTACCATAAAATGGACAAGGGCAAAGATTTCGCCAAGCTTCCTCTGTGCAACAAAAACAACTTTCCCATGTGGAAAGAAAGGATAAAATTTTTCATGGAAGCGGTAGATCCAAGGATCTTCATGATCGTTGAAGAAGGTCCTTACGTTCCCATGACTATGTCCACTATCGACCCTACCAAGAGAGTTCCCAAGAAGCTAATGGATCTCGACAAAGATGAGATTGCACTTGTCTCTCTCGACAAGAAAGCTAAAAACATAATAGCAAGTGCAGTCGATGACTCGATGCTGCAGAACTTGATTCACTGTCAATCAGCTAAGGAGATGTGGCACTCCTTAGTCACTTTGATGGAAGGGACTGAAGAAGTAAGGGATGATCGGAGATCCCTCCTCAATCAAAAATATGAAGCGTTCCGACAAGGAATAAGGAAACAATTGTCGACACCTTTGAGAACTTCTTCAAGATTGTAAATGGCCTAAGGGTGTATGGTCGTGTCTTCACAAACGGAGAACTGAACGACAAATTTTTGAGATCCCTAACCAAGGAATGGGAAAACAAGGTATGTGCCATCAGGGAGTTTGGGAAGTTAGCTGAAACGGACTCGCAAAATCTCTTTGGAAAGCTTATGTCCTATGAACTCCAAATCAATACAAGAAAAGCTGAAGAAGAGAAGGGCAGGTCTGCTATAAAGGAGAAATATGTCGCTCTGAAGGCAGACATCTCCAGAAAGACTAAGGCTGCCTCCCCCGCTCCAGCTCCAGAAGTTGATGAGGAAGAAGAAACATCAGATCCCAGCACCTCAGGCTCTGAACTATCTGAAGGAGAGTTCTCCTTGCTCTCAAGGCAATTCAAGAAGTTTCTTAATAAAAAGAAACAATGGAAAGGCAAGGATGCCTCACACAGAAGATCGCGACGTGATGACGATCGACAAAGAAAAGGATCAAGCAGCCACGACAGGTATAACACTAAACAGAACAAATACGTTTCAACTGACATCATTTGCTACTGTTGCAATAAGCCAGGTCACGTCATTGCTGACTGCCCCCATAAGAAGAAGGAGGGTGGCAGAAGGGAAGATAAGAAATCCTGACACAACAAAAAGAGGAAAGAGAAGAGCCTAATAGCCAAAAGGAGCAAGACTCTTAGCGACTCTGACTCCGACTCCTCAGAGTCAAGCGAAGAAGAAGAAGCTTACTTTGGACTAATGGCTCAAATAGATGATGAACAAGAGCCCCAGTTCACTAGGAATGTAAACTCTCACACCCCTCTCTCAGAGTATGAAGTCTCTGAACATCATTGCGAGAGTAGCTCCTCTGACGATGAGTCAGAATTGATGGCCCAGTATAAGGAGTTAATCATGGCTTACGACAAATGTCGTCGAGTCGTGAAGACTCAGGCTAAAGAGATCAAATCTCTAAAAGCTGAAGAGAGCAACTTGAGAGAGAAAGTCGCAAAGGCTGACTCCCTCGAAGAAAACTTCAATAATGCTATTGAAGAATACAACAAGGCTCTCGAGCACCTTGACCTGAAGGAGAAGATCATCAAAGGTTTGGAAGCCGAACTTGAGGCTGAAAGGAAACTTGTTGAGAGTTTCTCTAAGCCCAAGACGGTTCTTCCATTCGTTGCTGAATTCTCAGCAAAGGCCAAGGGAGCTGGACTAGGTCATGAAGAAGCTCCTAGTAAATCCTCTAGGAGAAACAAGAATCAACGGAAAAATAAGGCCGCCAAAAAGGCCTCAGCCGAAGAAAAGGGAAAAGCCCCTCAAAATCAAACCACATTCAGAAAGGTCATCTTTCCAACAAATGAGTTTGATTTTGACTCATCATACGGGCACTTTGCTAGGCCTACTCATGTAGAGCCAAAGTCCCGCTATCAAGGATGGGCTCGACCCCGAAACTTTGGTGAAAGTGTCTTTAAGGCACCTTATGAAGAAGTTGTTCTTCAGAGCTACGGCCCTTTCAATCATGGGCATAACTTCAAAAACGCACCAAAAACAAAGCCTGTTGTAGAGAAGCCCACAAAGGAGAAGAAGCTATGTGATTGCCATCATCATGAGGCATCTTCCTCCAAAAATGCTGCCCCTGCTAGACCAAAGCTCCAGAAGGTCAAGCAGGAGATCTTGATGCAAAGGTACAACAGATTTGACTGTTGGTGCTGTGGCAAGGTTGGTCACTTCGCCATCGATTGTTGGTTCAATTCCAGAAACGCTGCAACCCCTCATGTCAGCAATATGAGAAAGACCGCTCATAATGCCAACACTCGTAGGGGAAGCACTCTAACCCGAGACCAAGGACCCAAACGTGTTTGGGTTCCTAAGGCGAATTGATTGAAATTGCAGGGATGTCCAAAGGCCAACAAAATGCCTATCTGGTACTTGGACAGCGGATGCTCTCGGCATATGACCGGGACGAGAAGCCTCATTCAGAACTTTACTCCAGTCGTGAACGGACCAAAAGTCATCTTTGGAGGTTCAGACCGTGGAATTACTAGAGGCTATGGTATGATTACTAACGGCAATGTATCCTTCTCGGATGTGTCCTATGTTGAAGGATTGGAACACAATCTCATTAGCATAAGCCAACTCTGTGACAAAGGATACATAGTTGAGTTCCATGCTGATAAGTGCTTGATAAAATCCGTTGACAATATGGAAATGATTCTATCCGGCACTCGAAGCAGGAATATTTTCTGTTTAAATTTCATCTGTATAGATTCCTCCACAACAGTGTGTCTTTTGGCAAAAGATAATGCGTCTCTTGGTGACCAATGGCACAAGAGACTAGCACATATTAATTTCAAAACAATTAATAAACTATTTTCAATGAACTTGGTACGTGATGCCCCAAATGTCAAATGCGTCAAAGATAGACCTTGTCATGCATGCGTAAAAGGCAAGCACACAAGGGCTACCTTTAAAAGCACTGTTGGCAAAGACTCTAACAGATGTCTCCATCTATTGCACATGGACTTGTTTGGTCCACTGCAGATTAGAAGTTTGGGAGGCAAGGAATATACATTGGTAATTGTTGATGACTACTCGCGCTTTGCGTGGGTGTTCTTTCTTAAACACAGGTCAGATACCTTCGATATCTTTACCAATTTTGTCAGGCAAGTCCAGAATGAACACAACTGCTCCATAGTCAAAATCAGAAGTGATAACAGAACAGAGTTCAAATCTGGGGCCATGACAGAATTCTGTGAAAGCTTAGGTATCTTTCATGAGTTTTCCTCTCCTCGTACTCCACAACAAAATGGAGTGGCTGAGAGAAGGAACAGAACACTCATAGAGGCCTGCAGGACCATGTTGAGTGATGCTTCACTACCGGAGTACTTCTGGGCCGAGGCCGTCAACACTGCATGCCACGTGCAAAATCGAGCACTCATAAACAAATACCACAATAAGACTCCTTACGAACTTCTGAAAGGCAGAAAACCAACAGTCTCTTACTTTAGAATCTTTGGCTGCAAATGCTTCGTACTTAACAATGGGAAGTATCATACCACCAAGTTCAGCGAAAAGAGCTTTGAAGGTATTTTTGTAGGATATAGTAGTCATAGTAAGGCATACAGGATTTTCAATAGAAAAACCCTGGTGGTGGAAGAATCGATACATGTTGTATTTGATGAGACGAGCTTGCTGCAAAGCAATCCGTCTAGTGTGCTCATTGAAGATGCAGGTGAAAAGCTGAAAGAAACTAGCTTGGATGATCCGTCTGAAGAAGAAGGCGAGAAGTTCATTAAGATCACCACTCCCACTCCTATTGGAGAGGCTGATGATCAAAATGAAGAAGTCATCCAGGATGAATAAATCACTCCGGCGCTTGAAGATAATCCAGATGCAAGGACTCTAGAGCTCAGACATCTGAAGGATCACACCATGGACCAGATCATAGGAGATCCCCGGGATGGTGTCAGAACTCGGAGAGGTTCAACTAATGAGAATCTTCATTTGAGTTTTCTCTCACAGGTTGAACGAAAGAAATTTGAGGAAGCAAACTCA
This sequence comes from Platanthera guangdongensis, assembly GCA_039583875.1. Classification (NCBI taxonomy): domain Eukaryota; kingdom Viridiplantae; phylum Streptophyta; class Magnoliopsida; order Asparagales; family Orchidaceae; genus Platanthera; species Platanthera guangdongensis. The sequence continues at coordinate 144,905,730 of CM077152.1, forward strand.
GATGCATCGTGGATAATGGCAATGGAAGAAGAACTAAATCAGTTCAAGCGCTGCAATGTGTGGATGCTGGTTCCAAGACCCAAGGGAAAGAACATCATTGGAACAAAATGGGTCTTCAGGAACAAGATGGATGAAGATGGGACTATCATAAAGAACAAGGCCAGACTCTTCGCTAAAGGCTATCGTCAAGAAGAAGGAATCGACTTCGACCAGACATATGCTCCTGTGGCCAGGCTGGAGGCAATAAGGTTGTTCCTAGCATATGCTGCCTTCAAAGGCTTCACCATCTATCAGATGGACGTGAAGTCGGCCTTCCAAAATGGTAACTTAAAGGAGGAAGTGTATGTGGAACAACCTCCAGGTTTCGTTGATCCTAACCTTCCCGATCATGTCTATTTCCTGCACAAGGCCCTATATGGTCTGAAACAAGCTCCTCGAGCTTGGTATGAAATGCTGTCTACCTTTCTACTTGAGAACAAGGTCACCAGGGGAAAGATAGACAAGACATTATTTCTTAGGGAAATAAAAGGCAAGATTTTGCTAGTGCAAATCTATGTCGACGACATTATCTTTGGCTCTACAGATAACAACCTCTGCAAAAAGTTCTCAATACTTATGCAAGGGAAGTTTGAAATGAGCAGTATGGGCGAGCTGAAGTATTTCTTAGGGCTTCAAGTGAAACAATCTGAAGATGGAATTTTCATCTCACAGACCAAAATTCACCAAAGAGCTCATTAAGAAATTCGGAATGGAGAACGCAACCTCTATGAGGACTCCAATGGGCTCAACTATGTCTCTGGACAAAGATGAAAAAGGGAAACCTTTTGATGAAACCAAGTACAGAAGCATAATTGGATCCTTGCTCTACCTTACTGCCAGTAGGCCTGACATAATATTCTCAACATGTGTTTGTGCTAGATTTCAGGTGAACTCTAAGGAATCTCATTACGCTGCTGCAAAGCGGATCCTGAGTGAAAGGGGAAACTAGATCTGATATACTCTAGAGGGGGGTGAATAGAGTATATGGTGCTTTTTAAAACACAAAGAAAAACTTTTGCAAAGCTTTACAACAATTGTTGTAATGAGTGTAAGCAGGGAAGCAGAAATAAAACTAATCACAAAACTAAGCTATGCAGAAACTAAGCACAAGAAAATCTAGGCCAGAAACAAAAAGAAAACATACAAAACCAGATGACACAAGGAAATTATAGTGGTTCCCCAACTTGCGTACATCCACTCTTCTACCACCCTAGGTAGGAATCCACTGCAGGATGAGTTGATCAGGTGTCCTGGGCACCAATGAGCTTTTGATAAGGTGCTCAAAAACCAAATCAGATTTTTTGATCAGGTGTCTTGCCACCAATGAGCTTTTGACAAGGTGCTCAAAAACCAGATTCAAACTTTTGAAGGGAGTTTGAAAAACCCTTTACAGAATGGGGGTGAGAGAGTGATGGCAGTCTTCTCTTTCTCAAGCAACTGAGAAGACTATGTGGATTCAGTGATGTTGTCAAAGCTCCCCCTGAGTCCTTGAAATCTTCAGGAAGATGAGCTTTGTTGAGGGTGATAGGCCTTCAAAGATAGATCTCCAGCAAAAAATGATTTCAGCAAGCTGAAATGTTGAGTGTCTGGAGTCTTGAGATGATGTTGGCCTTGAACACTTGAGAGCTGAAGAGATCTGAAGATTTTTTGAAAGCTTGATCTCTCTGATGAGTGTTCTTCAGAATTCTTGTTGACAGAAGATTGAGAGAGTCTCTGTGTATTGAGTTGTGTGTGCTCTACTTGTCAATCTCTGTATTTCTTCTCTATTTTATTCAAAAACATTCTGTCAATTATTCTCTGTGTCTGAATAGGATATTACTCTGTCAAAGATAGTCGTTGGTCTGCATTGATTACAGCCTTAATTGCATAATCTGTTCTGAAGGAAAGTCCACTGAATTGTTCCTTGAAATATTCCTTGAAACTTGCTCCAGAAGTAAATGAAAATGGCTGGCAGATCTTCTGAAGTAAATGCAGAATAACTTCTATCTGATTTGAATTTGAATTCTGAAAGATAACTGAAATCGTCGAACTGAGCTCTGCTATCGTCGAGCTGAGCTCAGCGAATTGGAAAATGCAAGCAGTAAAGAAATCGTCGATCTGAGCTCAAAGATCGTCGAACTGAGCTCAGAGATAAGGATCCAGTGCAGAGTCAAAATCGTCGACCTGAGCTCAGCGATCGTCGAATGGAGTTCGACGATATTGCGAAGTTGAGCTCAGCGATCGTCGAGTGGAGTTCGACGATATTATGAGGTTGAGCTCAGCGATCGTCGAATGGAGCTCGACGATCTGCAGAAGTTGAGCTAGACGATCGTCGACCGGAGTTCGACGAAACGTCGTGCTGAGCTCGACGATTTGGACTTGGTCTCCAGAAAAACTTGGGTCTTCAGGGCAGCTTCCAAACCTCGACTCCTGATCCCTTAGACTCAATTCTAATTGACCTATAATCTATACAGAAGGTCAAAACATAAATTCCTAGAGACATAGTGATCCTGACCCAAATTAGTAATAGGGTGTTCCAACAATCTCCCCCTATTTGGGTTAGGAAAACTATTTACAGACATAGGAAAAACAAACAACATCATACAGTCACAAAAACAAAAAGACAGCAGTAGCTAGACATCACAGAACCATCACAGAGATATATATAAACATGATATCCAGAGGGCAGTCAGAAAAACCAAGAGTTATCACCTTACAGAGTTATTCCTTTTCTTTGCCTTTTACCATTTTAATTTCCCTGTTAGGATCTAAAGCTTGTTGTTTGGATCTGGTATCATCAGCTGCACCCAAATAAATTTGCTTTGATGTCCTGGGAACCACTGCAGCTGGATGCAATTCCATGTACCTGTCTACATCAAAAAATTTGCTGGAAGCATATCTTTCTAGTTCTTTCTGTCTTTGTTCTGACATTGTGGAGATGTTGGAAGTGCCTAGGCCTTTCTCTTTGGCTTTCTTGATTTGATCTAAAGCAGCCAGCTCTTTCATTCTAGCAGTCCAAGCCATAGGATTCTTCTCAGGGTCCTCAAATGGAACAGGTGGCTCATACCTGTTGGAAGAAGTATCTTGAGGAGTCCTGGAAGTCACAGTATCTTTGAGCTTATAGGGGAAAGGACCAGAAGATGTGTCAGAAGGAACATGTCTTCCCCTAGAGTAAGGATGCTGCCTGGAATGCCCTTTAGAGTAAACCTGAGTCTCTCTTTGGTTTCCCCTATATCCTCCCCTTCTAGAGTAAGAGCCCCTAGACTGGCTTTCCCTTTGATAAGTTCTAGCATGAGGTTGGTAGGGAGCCTGGCTTCTAGCAGGGCCTGAACTTGCAGAGCTGCCACCTGCACCTGCATCAGGTGGAGGTGGTGGAGGAGGATGAGGGTGCTTGAACTGAGTGGAATCTTTCTCATACTTCCTCTTCTTCTTCATAGCCTTTAGCTGGTTCTTAGAGAACTGCATCCAATGCTCAGAAATTGGGCAGTTGTGCAGAATATAATAAGGGACATCATTGTCATCTCTAACTTTGGCAGGAGGAACTCTCTTCAAGGCCTTACTTCTTGCTTTCCTTTTCTTTGCAATGGTGGCAGATGAATCATCAGAAGCAGTGTTATAATCCTCAGATTCAGAACTCTGTGCATCATATAAAGCATCAATCTTTTTCATCAGATCTTCTTTTAGCTGAACAGCAGCTGATGGGGCAGAAGCAGAAGGGGCAGCAGATATAACAATAGGTGCAACAGCATATGGAGCAACAGAAACAACTTCAGAAACAGCACTTGTAACTTCAGGAGAGATAGCAGCAGCAGATAAAACAACAGGTATAGGAGCATTAGCAGAAACAGTGATTACTTCAGGAATGAGGGTAGCAGCAGCTTCAGAAACAACAACTTCAGCAGGCTCAAAATCAACAGCCTCTGTCATCAGAAAATCCTGGGGAATGGGCTCATCAGCAGCAGTTGGAACAATGTCTTCTTCAGCAGCAAGAATAATTTCAGAGGCAAATACAGCCTTGTCTTCAGCAGCAGCAGCAGCAGCAACATCATCAGAAGCAGCAGTCACTGAATGAATAAAAGCAGAAATGATACTGGGGTCACAGCATGAGAAGGGCACCAGAGCCTTGGACAGATCTTCTGAGGGCTGGGCAGCAATAACCTCTGGGGGCTGGACAGCATATGGCTCTGGGAGGCAGCTGTAGAATGCAGTATCAAATATAGATAGCAAAGACCTTAGGTCTATTGCTAGGACTGGAGTAGCAGAGGCAACAGTTGCAGGAGCAGCAGCAGTAACAGAAGCAGACACAGAAACAGCATCAGTAGCAGCAGAAGCAGCAGCAACAGCAACATGAAGGCTGGCTTCATAGGGCATCTCCCCCTGCCTGGATGCAGATACCTCTGGATCAAGGCAACCTGCTGGGGGTGCTGCTTGAGGAGTAAGGAAGGAGGAAAGCCTGGCAGAGAGAGCTGCCACTGACTGTTGTAGAGGAGCTAAAGAGGCCTCCATGAGAAGAGAGAGCCTGGGTGCAAGGAGCTCATACAACTGGTCAGCCAAGGCTGGCAGATCTACATGCTCAAGGGCAGGAGCAGAGGTAGAGGGAATTGGGATGGCTAAGGATGCTGGAGGAGGAGGGCTGAAGGGTGGAATGAATGGCTCAGGAGAGGGGATGGTGGAGATGGAGGATAATGGGATGGATATGGATGGAGTGAATGTGGGTTGGGCAATAATGTGGTGGAGAAGGTCTTGGAGAGAGGTGGAAGAGGATGGTAAATCTGGAGGAGAGGAGGGGGAATCATACATGTAGGATTCATCTAGAAGTGTGAAGGATGGAAGGGATGGAGATGAGGTGACATCTGCTGGTGGATATGAGAATAAAGGGTGGAATTGGTCTAATGGAGGGGATGAAGTGGTTGCTGGGGATGGAATTGAGGTTGGAGATGGGCTGGAGATTGTAATGGGGGATGAGGCTGGAATGGTGGATGGAGCTGGAGGTAGGGTGGAGCTTGGAGGAGGAGGAGAAGCAGCACTAGCAGCAGGCAGGTCTTCTGCAGGGGCAGAGACCTGGGGTGGAGTGACTCTTAGAGTCCTGGTGCCTGAAGGGGCAGATGGAGAGGGCCTGTTGGGCTTGATGATTTGCCTGTCCCATTTCCCAAATAGGGCACAGGTGAGTCTCTTGGAGGCATTGATGTGCACTCCAGAGGAGACTAGCAGGGTAGGGCACTTAGCCTGAAGGAAGACTCCCAGAATTCTTCCATAATTCACAAAGGTTTTGTTTATCTTTTTCTTCAACAGATCAAAAAAGATTTCTCCCCAGTTCAGGCTTTTCCTATCCACCAGAGCTCCCATGAGGCAGAGCTGATATCTGGAGATGGTGTCATGGGCAGAATGTTTGGCCAACAGAACCTTGCCTACAACATCTGCCAGAAATCTGTATTCCACTGACAGGTTTCTCTTAAACAATTTGCTAGGGTTCCCCTCAGGATGACCCATCCTGGCAAGAATATCAGAGAATTCTTCTCCAGAGAGTTCAGCAGAGTCTTCACCATTTCTTAATCCAAAAACCTCTGTGAGGACTATTGGGGTCAGAGGTACCTGGGTGCCACCAATAGAGCCAACAATGGTGTTGTTGTCAAGGTTGTGTGCAGTATATACCCATTCTTTGATTTCATCAGAGGCAAGTTTGATTCTGGTTGTCATGAGGGCAGATAGTTGCTGATCTTTGAATAAATTGAGAATGTCCTGGAAGACTTGATCAATGGTGTTGAAGGAGTCTAGATCAATGTCGAAACCCGCATCAAATTTCATGGCAGCTAGCACAGCAACTGAAACGGCCATTGTACCTGCAAAAATCAACAGACAAAACGACCAAGTGTAGAACTGTTTGGAGGGAAGAAGATTTTGCAGAGAAATTGAAAGCGCAAGAGAGAACGACGGCGAAAAATGAGTTTTATATTAGGGTTCGACGCAGAAAAGGAAAGATCGTTGAACTCAGTTCGACGATCGAGGCTTCTAAAGGAATCTGAAGAGACTCCAAAATCGTCGATCTCCGTTCGACGATCTGGAAAGGCGTCGAGCTCCGTTCGACGATCGTTCAGTGAACACAATCGTCGAGCGCCGTTCGACGATCGTTGACCGAAGGAGACAGTTCATGCTGTCTGAGGGGCGCTGAACTCAGTTCGACGATTCTGGAAATCGTCGATCTCCGTTCGACGATCTTTGGGGCAAATCGTCGAGCGCAGTTCAGAGATCAGAAAATCCTAAATACTAAGAAAAATCAGAATTTTGCCTAGTCTTGGTCCATTTTTTGCTTTCAAAATCTTGGGGATTATTTAAGACTTCCTCCATCTAACATTCCTAACTGATTTAGGAAGAAGGTATGCTTCTTTTCATCCAAAGGCTTGGTGAAAATATCTCCCCTTTGTAAATCAGTTGGGATATATTGCAGTTCAATTTTATTCTTTTCAACATTATCCCTTAAGAAATGATGCCTAATCTCTATATGTTTTGTCCTACTATGGAGGACTGGATTTTGAGCTATGGAGATAGCACTTGTATTGTCACAAAAGATTTTTGACTTTCTAAGTTGTAACCATAGTCTAGGAGTTGGTTTTGAATCCACAGTATTTGTGAACAACAACTGCCTGCAGCCATATATTCAGCTTCAGCAGTTGAAGTTGACACAGATGTTTGTTTCTTGCAAAACCAAGAGACAAGTCTATCACCAAGGAACTGACAAGTTCCACTGGTGCTTTTCCTGTCAATTCTGCATCCAGCATAATCAGCATCAGAGAATCCAGTTAACTCAAATGCTGAATCTTTTGGATACCAGAGACCTAGATTTGGACAACTTTTAACATACCTAAGAATCCTCTTTACTAATGTGAGGTGTGACTCTCTAGGGCTAACTTGGAATCTAGCACATATACATGTAGCAAACATTATATCTGGTCCTACTAGCTGTAAGATACAGTAAAGAGCCAATCATTGCTCTATATGTTGTCTGATCAACAGGTTTCCCATGTTCATCAGCATCCAATACAGCATTGGTAGGCATGGGTGTTTTCATACAAGATGCCTCAGACATGCCAAATTTCTTAACCAGCTCATTAGCATATTTGGTTTGAGAAATAAAGATGCCTTCAGCATGTTGTTTGACTTGCAATCCTAGGAAGAAGGATAGCTCACCCATGCTACTCATCTCAAATTTAGAATGCATTAGGTTAGAAAACCTTCTGCACAATTTTGAGTCAGTAGAGCCAAAAATGATATCGTCTACATAAATTTGTACTAGTAGGGTATGGGACTTATGGGTTCTAATAAAAAGAGTTTGGTCTACTCTACCCCTTATAAAACCATTTTCCAAAAGAAAGCATGCTAGGGTCTCATACCATGCTCTAGGAGCTTGCTTGAGACCATATAATGCTTTATTTAATCTAAAAACAAAATCAGGATGAGTTGGAGAGATAAAACCTGGAGGTTGTCTGACATAGACTTCCTCTTTGATGTCTCCATTTAAGAAGGCACTCTTGACATCCATCTGATAAACCTTGAAGCCTTTGTGAGCTGCATAAGCTAAAAATATCCTGATGGCTTCCAATCTTGCAACAGGTGCAAAGGTCTGGTCGTAGTCAATTCCTTCTTCTTGAGAATATCCTTGGGCAACTAGCCTTGCCTTGTTCCTTATTATTACTCCTTGATCATCCAGTTTGTTCCTGAATACCCATTTTGTTCCAACAATGGAATGATCCTTTGGCTTTGGCACTAGTTCCCATACTTTGTTCCTCTCAAATTGATGCAACTCCTCTTGCATGGCAATGATCCAGTGTGGATCTTGCTCTGCATCTTGAATGGACTGAGGTTCAATTTGAGAAAGGAAGCAGGTGTGCAACAGGTTTTGGTTGACCTGATTTCTGGTTTGCACACCAGCTGAGAGTTCTCCAATTATTTGGGTAATTGGATGGTCTCTTGATGTTACTAAATCAACAGGGGGTGTTGATTGTTCACCAACCTGTGTTGTTGTTTCCTCTTGTGGTACAACAACTGGCTCTTCAAATGGAGCTTCAATGTGTTGAGCATTGCTTTCATCTTCACTGCTTTCTTCTTCTTGAGCAACCTGTAGCTTGTTCATATCTTCAACTAGAGAGTGTTCCTGCAAAGGTTCTATGGTAGAAGAAATCTTCTCCTTGAAAGACATGTTAGTTTCATCAAAAGAAACATGAACAGATTCCTCAATTTTCAATGATGATTTATTATATACCCTATAGGCCTTGCTGATCATGGAGTATCCCAGAAACACTCCTTCATCAGCTTTGGCTTGAAATTTTGCTAAATATTTCTTATCATTATTGTGAATATAGCAAATGCAACCAAAAATTTTGAAATAGTCAACTTTAGGTTTCTTCCCTTTGAGTAATTCATAGGGAGTCTTTCCCTTCAGTTTATGTATCAGACTCCTGTTCAGCACATAGTTGGAGGTGTTCACTGCCTCTGCCCAAAAGGATAGAGGTAGATGAGCATCTGACAACAATGTAGTGGCAGATTCAATAAGGGTTCTATTTTTCCTTTCAGCTACCCCATTTTGTTGAGGAGTTCTAGGAGCTGAGAAAGTATGTCTGATCCCTTCACTCTGGCAGAACTCTTGCATAAGAAGAGAATCAAACTCTGTCCCATGATCACTTCTGATCAGGGCAATGTGAGTATTGAACTCAATCTTTACACATTTGAGAAACTCTGTCAGACACTTAAAGTTATCAGACTTCTTCCTTAGAAAGAACACCCAAGTGAATCTAGAGAAGTCATCTACAATCACCAAAGTGTAGGATTTCCCTCCTAGGCTTTGTACTGTGATGGGTCCAAATAGATCCATGTGTAACAGATACAATATATCCTAGGTGAATCACTCTTATTAAGTGACTTAAAACTGTTTTTAGTTTGCTTGCCTAATTGACAAGCCTTGCAGAGTCCTTCCTTCTTGTAGGGGCCAGAAGGTAGTCCTCTAACAAGGTTGTCCTTGGACAGCCTAGCAATAGTTCTAAGGTTTAGGTGTCCTAGTCTCTTATGCCATAAAACATTTGGTCTACAAACTGAGTTGAATAAACAGATATCTATAGTAGTTGAAAGAAAATCTACTAGGTAGATGTTACCTTTCCTTTTACCTGTCAACACAGTTGTGTTGTCCTCTGACTTGATTTTGCATAAGGTTTTGCTGAAGGTCACCTGGTAGCCTTCATCACATAGCTGACTGATGCTGATTAGGTTGTGCTTCAGTCCTTCCACATATGCTACCTTCTTGAAGGTTACAGAACCAATCTGGACTGCTCCATATCCTTTAGTTTGTCCAAAGTTGGAGTCACCAAAGATAACTTTGGGTCCAAGCTTGGCTCTAAAGGAATTTAGGTTGTCCTTGTTCCCTGTCATGTGCTTAGAGCACCCACTATCCAAATACCATTGCTGGTTAGATGTTGGATAGGTCTTCACCTGCACATTAAGCAATTCACTTGTTTTTGACCCAGTTTACCTTGGGCCTAGGTTGATAACCTTTAAATTCAGAAATGAAAGACATCCCTGGCTGACTCTTATATCCTTCAGGATGATATCTCCTTGGAGGTAAAATCCATTCAGTATAAGGGTTGAAGGTTTGGGATGAAGAACCCTCAGGATTCAATTTTGACTTGCCATTGAAAAAATTTCCAGAGCTCTGACCTCTGTTCGACGATCTTGGAGCTGAGTTCGACGATCTTGGGTCAGATCGTCGAGCTCCGTTCGACGGTCGACTATGGCTGAGGTCAGGTATATGGGATCGTCGACCAGCGTTCGACGAATCTTGGCTGAGATCGTCGATCAGCGTTCGACGATTTGTCCTGAGATCGTCGAGCTGCGTTCGGCGATCGTCGATCTTCATTCGGCGATCGTCGATCTCCGTTCGACGATTTGTACTAGACTTTAGTTTTCTGAGGCAGATCAGAATTTTTCCTGGCAACCTCTACAACTCCCTTTCCCTTGTCAGAAATGAACTTGATAGAGGTTGTTAGAACAATAGGTTGGCTGGATGAGGCACCCAAGCCCAGTGTACTGTTGAATCTTGAGTTCACTGTGCTTGTGATGTCCATCAGCTTGATGCTTCTCCCATTGAGAGATTCTTCAAGCTTCTTGGCCTCAGAGAGCTCACTCTTCAGTGAAGCTATCTGTTCCCTATAGTTCTCCAACTCCTGAGAGAGTTTGAGGTTTTCTGATTTTAAACCACTTTGTTCAGATAATTGATTTCTGAGAGAGATAATCTCTTTCTCAGACTTTAGCAGATCTAAACACAGTGCTTTAAATTCAGATTTAAAATCTTCTGAAGTAAAATCAAAAGAGCTGATTACCTGATCTTCTTCAGGTTGAGTCTCTGAGTCTGACTCTGACTCCTCTTCCTCTGAGTTGTGTTGTGAGGCATTAATTGCCATCATGCAGAACTCCTTTTCCTCTGCATCATCCTCATCATCACTTGAGCTGGAAGAGGCTTCTGACTCCTCTTCAGTCTCACTCCAGGATTCAGCAACAAATCCTTTCCTTGTGTGCTTATTTCTGCTGGAGAAGGTTTGCTATTTCCATTCCTTTTGGAGTCCTTCTCCTTTCTTCTTTCTTTTCTGTCCCTTCTGTCCTTGTTCTTGTTCTCTGGACAGTCAGGAACCATATGCCCTGGTTTCCTGCAACCAAAGCAAATAATGTCTTTGTTATTGCCAATGGACTTGTCATACCTTGGCTTATCCTGCTCCTTGTATGATCTTCTTCTGAAGTCCTTTCTGGCCATCTTATAGAATCTTTTGGCCAGCAAGCTGAGAAGTTCATCATTGCCTGTTCCTTTTTCTTCAGGCAGATCTTCAGTTGCCTTGAATGCTATAGTCTTCTCCTTTCTTGTGGCTGGTGAAGCAGCCTTCTGTTCTTCCTCTCTGTTCTTGATGAGTAGCTCATAAGATTTGAGCTTACCCAACAAGGCTTCAGTGGTGATCTCATTTAGACTTCTGGCATCTTTGAATTGGCCAGATTCTTGAATCCCAAGTGCTGGGGAAGCACATTAGGATCTTGTCATTAAGTTCTGTCAGTGAGATCTCTTTGTCTAATGTCCTCAGTTCACTGACAATTAGACTCAGTCTGTTGTACATGTCTCCCACTGACTCTGTTTCTCCCTTCTTGAAGTTCTCATATTGGGAGATGAGATGGGATCTTCTGTCCTTTCTCTCATCAGCTGAGCCAGAGACAATTTCTGAGAGCTTGTCCCAAATCTCCTTGGCTGAATTGCATTCAGCTACTTTTTGAAAAATGTCATCTGACATTGTCTGAGCTAAAATGTTCATTGCCTTGGCATCAGCTACCTTCCACTTTTGATGTCAGCATCTGTTCCTGATGGAGGTGGAACAGCATTTGTGCTTGTACTTTCTGGGGGTCTGGGACACACTGTCAAAACAGAATTAAAAATGTCCTCGTCAATAGAATTCATGTAGAGTTTAATCCTTGCTTTCCAAAGTGCAAACTTTGACAGATTGCACACTGGAGGTCTGGTGCTTGCATAATCTTTGTTTTGGGCCATGAGTTTGTGCAAACAAAATCTAATATTAAAATACAAAAGAAGGATCTAGTTTGGGATCTTGGGGTTCAGGTGTTAGCCTGTACAACCAATCAGAATGGTATGTTTAACCAACCTCCCTCTGATACCAATTGAAAGGGGAAACTAGATCTGATATACTCTAGAGGGGGGTGAATAGAGTATATGGTGCTTTTTAAAACACAAAGAAAAACTTTTGCAAAGCTTTACAACAATTGTTGTAATGAGTGTAAGCAGGGAAGCAGAAATAAAACTAATCACAAAACTAAGCTATGCAGAAACTAAGCACAAGAAAATCTAGGCCAGAAACAAAAAGAAAACATGCAAAACCAGATGACACAAGGAAATTATAGTGGTTCCCCAACTTGGGTACATCCACTCTTCTACCACCCTAGGTAGGAATCCACTGCAGGATGAGTTGATCAGGTGTCCTGGGCACCAATGAGCTTTTGATAAGGTGCTCAAAAACCAAATCAGATTTTTTGATCAGGTGTCTTGCCACCAATGAGCTTTTGACAAGGTGCTCAAAAACCAGATTCAAACTTTTGAAGGGAGTTTGAAAAACCCTTTACAGAATGGGGGTGAGAGAGTGATGGCAGTCTTCTCTTTCTCAAGCAACTGAGAAGACTATGTGGATTCAGTGATGTTGTCAAAGCTCCCCCTGAGTCCTTGAAATCTTCAGGAAGATGAGCTTTGCTGAGGGTGATAGGCCTTCAAAGATAGATCTCCAGCAAAAGATGATTTCAGCAAGCTGAAATGTTGAGTGTCTGGAGTCTTGAGATGATGTTGGCCTTGAACACTTGAGAGCTGAAGAGATCTGAAGATTTTTTGAAAGCTTGATCTCTCTGATGAGTGTTCTTCAGAATTCTTGTTGACAGAAGATTGAGAGAGTCTCTGTGTATTGAGTTGTGTGTGCTCTACTTGTCAATCTCTGTATTTCTTCTCTATTTTATTGTCTATTCTCTGTGTCTGAATAGGATATTACTCTGTCAAAGATAGCCGTTGGTCTGCATTGATTACAGCCTTAATTGCATAATCTGTTCTGAAGGAAAGTCCACTGAATTGTTCCTTGAAAAATTCCTTGAAACTTGCTCCAGAAGTAAATGAAAACGGCTGGCAGATCTTCTGAATTAAATGCAGAATAACTTCTATCTGATTTGAATTTGAATTCTGAAAGATAACTGAAATCGTCGAACTGAGCTCTGCTATCGTCGAGCTGAGCTCAGCGAATTGGAAAATGCAAGCAGCAAAGAAATCGTCGATCTGAGCTCAAAGATCGTCGAACTGAGCTCAGAGATAAGGATCCAGTGCAGAGTCAAAATCGTCGACCTGAGCTCAGCGATCGTCGAATGGAGTTCGACGATATTGTGAAGTTGAGCTCAGCGATCGTCGAGTGGAGTTCGACGATATTATGAGGTTGAGCTCAGCGATCGTCGAATGGAGCTCGACGATCTGCAGAAGTTGAGCTAGACGATCGTCGACCGGAGTTCGACGAAACGTCGTGCTGAGCTCGACGATTTGGACTTGGTCTCCAGAAAAACTTGGGTCTTCAGGGCAGCTTCCAAACCTAGACTCCTGATCCCTTAGACTCAATTCTAATTGACCTATAATCTATACAGAAGGTCAAAACATAAATTCCTAGAGACATAGTGATCCTGACCCAAATTAGTAATAGGGTGTTCAGGTGAACTCTAAGGAATCTCATTACGCTGCTGCAAAGCGGATCCTGAGATATCTTAAAGGCACACTAAATCTTGGCTTATGGTACCCAAGAAGTAATGATAGCGAACTAATTGGATTTTCATACGCAGATTTTGCAGGGAGCAAAGACGACCGGAAAAGCACCTCAAGGACTTGCCAATTCTTCGGAAGAAGGCTAATTTCCTGGAGTAGCAAGAAGCAGAACTGTGTCGCAATCTCAACGGCCGAGTCAGAGTATATCTCTGCAGGCAGTTGTTGCGCACAGTTGCTATGGATAAAGAATCAGTTCGAGGACTACAACCTGCAGTTCAAGGATATACCCTTGTACTGTGACTCCTCCAGCGCAATTGCAATAGCCAACAACCAAGTCTCTCACAGCCGGACAAAGCACATTGAGCTAAGGTACCACTTTATCCGGGAACATGTGGAGCATGGAGACATAGATCTCCAATATGTGCCTACAGATAGGCAAGTTGCAGATATCTTCACAAAGCCACTGTGAAAGTGCAGCTAGATCTGATATACTCTAGAGGGGGGTGAATAGAGTACATGGTGTTTTGAAACTTTTTACAATAACTATTGTAATAAGTGTGAGCAGGGAAGCAATAATAAATCTAATCACAGCACTAAGTTAAACAAAAGCTAATCACAGAAAAATCAAGGCCAGAAACAAACATAAACACAAGCAAAACCAGAAGACACAAGGAAATATAGTGGTTCCCCTAAACTTGGGTACATCCACTTTTCTACCACCCTTGGTAGGAATCCACTGCAGGATGAGTTGATCAGGTGTCCTGGGCACCAATGAGCTTTTGATAAGGTGCTCAAAAACCAAAGCAGATTTTTTGATCAGGTGTCTTACCACCAATGAGCTTTTGACAAGGTGCTCAAAAACCAAGCTCAAACTTTTGAAGGGAGTTTGAGAAACCCTTTACAGAGAGGGGGTGAGAGAGTGATGGAAGTCTTCTCTTTCTCAAACAACTGAGAAGACTATGTGGATTGTTGATGTCAAAGCTCCCCCTGAATCCTTGAGATCTTCAGGAAGAAAAGCTTTGCTGAGTGTGATAGGCCTTCAAAGATTGAACTCCAGCAATAGATGATTTCAGCAATAGCTGAAATGTTGAATGTCTGGAGTCTTGACAGTATGTTGGCCTTGAACACTTTGAAAACTAAAGAGATCTGAAGATTTCTGAAAGCTTGATCTCCTTGGATGAGTGTTCTTCAGAATTCTTTTTGACAGAATATTTTTGAATGTGTCTCTGTAATCTGTGTTCTGTGAGAGATTCAAAAAAATTCTTCTCTATTATTCTCTGATACAGAATAGAATAACATTCTCTTTCAAGTATAGACGTTGGCCTGCATTAATTGCATCCTTAATTGCACAATCTCTTCTGGAGGAAAGTCCACAGAAATATTCCTTGAAAGATCCCTTGAAACTTGGTCCAGAAATGAATGAAAACGGCTAGGAAATCTCTGAATTAATTGCAGAATAACTCCTTAACTGATTTGAATTTGAATTTAGAAACATCCTGGAAGTTATCCAAAATCGTCGAACTGAGCTCTGCTATCGTCGAGCTGAGCTCAGCGATCTGGAAATATACAGCAGCAAAATATCGTCGATTTGAGCTCAAAGATCGTCGAACTGAGCTCAGAGATAAAGATCCAAAGCAGAGTCAAAATCGTCGACCTGAGCTCACCGATCGTCGAATGGAGTTCGACGATATAATGAAGTTGAGCTCAGCGATCGTCGAATGGAGTTCGACGATCTATCGAAGTTTAGGTAGACGATCGTCGATCGGAGTTCGACGAATCGTCGTGCTGAGCTCGACGATATGACTTAGTCTCCAAACACAAAATCTTGGTCTTCAGGGCAGCTTCCAAACCTAGACTTCTAACCCTTAGACTCAATTCTAATTGACCTATTAAGCTATACAGGAGGTCAAGCAAAGGTTCCTAGAGACATAGTGATCCTGACCCAAATTAGTAATAGGGTGTTCCAACAATCTCCCCCTATTTGGGTTAGGATTACTATTTACAGACTTTGGAAGAATTTAAATAACAACATACAATCAGTAAAATAGAAAAACAACAGCTAGACATTGCAGAATCACAGAGATATATAGCATCCAGATAGTAATCAGAAATCACAGAAATTGTCACCTTATAATATCATTTCTTCTCTTTGCCTTTAACAAGTTTAATCTCTCTGTTAGGATTGAGGGCTTCTTTGTTTGACCTGGTATCATCTTCTGCACCCAAATATGTTTGCTTTTTAGGCCTGGGAACTACAGCTTCAGGATGTAATTCCATATACCTGTCAGCATCAAAGAATTTACTTGAAGCATATCTCTCTAGATCTTTCTGTCTCTGTTCAGACATTGTTGAAATGTTGGAAGAATCTATTCCTTGTTCTCTAGCCTTTTTAATTTGATCCAGTGCAGCTAGTTCTTTTAACCTTGCAGTCCAAGCAGCTGGATTATTTTCAGGATCCTTAAAAGGTACAGGTGGTTCATATCTGTTGGAGGGATTGTCTTGAGGAGGCCTTGCAGACACAGTTTCTTTCAGCTTGTAAGGGAAAGGACCAGATGTTGTATCAGAAGAAATTTGTCCTCCCCTAGAATATGGGTGCTGCCTGGAGTAACCTTTGGAGTAAACTTGAATATCTCTTTGATTACCTCTATATCCTCCTCTCCTAGAATGAGAACCCCTGGATTGGCTTTCCCTGTGGTAAGATCTGGCATGAGGCTGATAGGGAGCCTGACTTCTGGCTGGGGGTTGAGCTGCAGAGCTTCCACCTGCACCTGCATCAGGAGGAGGTGGTGGAGGAGGATGAGAGTGCTGGAATTGGGATGAACCCTTCTCATATTTTCTTTTCTTCTTCATTGCTTTCAGCTGGTTCTTAGAGTATTGCATCCAGTGTTCAGTAATAGGGCAGTCATGTAGAATGTAATATGGAATATCATTATTATCCTTAACTTTAGCAGGAGGTACCCTCTTCATTGCTTTGCTCCTTGCCTTTCTTTTCCTAGCAATGGTAGCAGAAGAGTCATCAGAGTCTGTTCTAAATTCATCACTTTCAGAACTCTGGTCATCATAGAGAGCATCTATTTTCTTCATTAGATCCTTCTTGAGTTGTACAGAAGCAGATGAGGCAGAGGTTGAAGCAGCAGGTGTTGAGATGGTAACAGCAGAGACAGCAGCAGATGGAGTAGAGGTAGCAACAACAACAGCAGCAACAGATACTGGAGAGGTGACAACAGCAGTAACAACAGATTCACTAACAACAATAGAAACAGAAGGAATATCATCAAGGACTGCAGAAGGCTCAAATTCAGGTGCCTCTGACATCAGAATGTCCTTGGAAATTGGTTCATCAGAAACAACAGGAACTTCAGCAGCAGTATCAATATTTGCAACAACAACAGTATCAACATTCTCAGAAGCAACAACAACCCTTTCTTCAGAAGAAGCAGCATCAACATTTTCAGCAGCAGCAATTACTGAATTTACAAAGGAGGTGATAATGCTAGGGTCACATCAAGAAAATGGCACAAGTGCCTTGGATAAATCTTTTGGAGGCTGGACAGCATTGACCTCTGGCAGACAGCTGAAGTATGCAGAATCAAAAACTGATAGCAAAGACCTGAGGTCTATTGCAAGGACTGCAGCAGGAGGCACAGCAATAGCAGAAGAAGCATTAATAACAGCAGCAGCAGACATGCTTACAGAAACAGCAGCAGCAGCAGCAACATGAAGATTCACTTCATATGGCATCTCCCCCTGCCTAGATGCAGATATGTCTGGATCAAGGCACACTGTTGTAGGTGCTGCCTGAGGGAAGAGGGAAGAGAGCCTGGCAGAGAGGGCTGCCATTGACAGGTGTAGTGGAGCCAAGGAGGTCTCCAACAGCAGAGAGAGCCTGGGGGCAAGAAACTCATACAACTTGTCAGCAAGGGCTGAGAGGTCTACTTGCTCAAGGGCTGGAGCAGAGGTAGAAGATATAGGAGCAGCTGAGGGTTCTGGTAGAGGAGAGCTGGTGAATGGTGGAATGGATGGCTGAGGTGTTGGCAAGGTGGATATGGAGGATAGAGGGATGGAGATAGATGGGGTAAATGTTGGTTGATCAATGATTTGGTGTAGGAGGTCTTGAAATGAAGTGGAGGATGAGGGTAGGTCAGGAGGAGATGATGGGGAATCATCCATAAAGGAATCATCAAGTAGGGTGAAGAATGGAATGGAGGGTGATGAGGTGACATCTAGTGGATGGTAGGAGAATAATGGGTGGAATTGTTCTTCTGGTGGTGGAATAATAGGTGCTGGAGATGGTGTGGATGTTGGAGATGGGCTGGATATGATGATGGTGGATGGAGCTGGAATGGTGGATGGTATGGGAAGGGATGGATTTGGAGGAGGAGGAGGAGGAGAGGCAACAACAGCAGCCAGGTCATCTGCAGGGGCAGAGACCTGTGGAGGAGTGACTCTTAGAGTCCTTGTGCCTGAATGGGTACTGGAGGAGGGCCTCCTGGGCTTGTTGATTTGTCTGTCCCACTTACCAAAGAGGGCACAAGACAGTCTCTTGGAGGCATTTATATGAATTCCAGAGGAGACCAGCAAGGCAGGGCACCTGTGCTGCAGAAACACTCCAATGATTCTCCCAAAGTTAACAAAACTTTTGTTGATTTTCTTTTTGATGAGGTCAAAGAAAACCTCTACCCAATTCAGATTCTTTCTGACCACAAGAGCTCCCATGAGGCAGAGCTGATACCTTGAAATTGTATCATGGGCAGAGTGCTTTGCCAGTAGCACTTTCCCAACAACATCTGCCATGAACCTATATTCTACAGACAGGTTCCTTTTGAAGAGCTTGCTAGGGTTTCCCTCTGAATGACCCATTCTGTCAAGCAGTTCAGAATACTCTTCTCCAGATAATTCAGCAGTATCTTCTCCATTTCTCAACTCAAAAACTTCTAATAGAATTGTTGGGGTTAAGGGTACCTGAGTTCCAGCTATAGACCCAACAATGGTAGAGTTATCTTGATTATGGGCAGTGTAAACCCACTCCTTTATTTCATCAGATGCCAGCTTGATCCTGGTGGTCATTATGGCAGTCAAGTTCTGGTCTTTGAATAATCCCAATATATCTTGAAAAACCTGGTCAGTTGTGCTGAATGATTCCAGGTCGATGTCAAAACTAGCATCAAACTTCATAGCAGCAAGAACAGCAACTGACACAGCCATGGGTACCTGCAAAAATTCAACAAACAAAACGACCAAGTGTAGAATGGAGGTTGTCTGACATAAACTTCCTCTTTGATGTCTCCATTCAAGAAAGCACTTTTGACATCCATCTGATATACTTTGAAGCCTTTATGTGCTGCATAAGCTAGAAATATTCTGATGACTTCTAATCTTGCAACAGGTGCAAAAGTCTGGTCGTAGTCTATCCCTTCTTCTTGAGAGTATCCCTGAGCAACTAGCCTTGCCTTGTTCCATATAATTACTCCTTGATCATCCAATTTGTTTCTGAATACCCATTTTGTTCCAACAATGGAATGATCCTTAGGCTTTGACACTAGTTCCCATACTTTGTTTCTCTCAAATTGATGCAACTCCTCTTGCATTGCAATGATCCAGTGTGGATCTTGCTCTGCATCTTGAATGGACTGAGGTTCAATTTGAGATAGGAAGCAGGTGTACAACAGGTTTTGGTTGACCTGATTTCTGGTTTGCACACCAGCTGAGATTTCTCCAATTATTTGGGAAATTGGATGGTCTCTTGATGTTACTAAATCAACAGGGGGTGTTGATTGTTCACCAACCTGTGTTGTTGTTTCCTCTTGTGGTACAACAACTGGCTCTTCAAGTTGTTCTTCAATGTGTTGAGCATTTCCTTCATCTTCACTGCTTTCATCCTCTTGAGTAACCTGTAACTTATTCAAGTCTTCAACTAGAGAATGTTCCTGCAAAGGTTCTATGGTAAAAGAATTCTTCTCCTTGAAAGACATGTTAGTTTCATCAAATGAAATGTGAACAGATTCCTCAATTTTCAAAGATGATTTATTATAGACCCTATAGGCCTTGCTGATCATGGAGTATCCCAGAAACACTCTTTCATCAG
Source organism: Platanthera guangdongensis (assembly GCA_039583875.1). Classification (NCBI taxonomy): domain Eukaryota; kingdom Viridiplantae; phylum Streptophyta; class Magnoliopsida; order Asparagales; family Orchidaceae; genus Platanthera; species Platanthera guangdongensis. The sequence continues at coordinate 144,925,151 of CM077152.1, forward strand.
CTTTGGCTTGAAATTTTGCTAAATATTTCTTCTCATTATTATGAATATAGCAAATACAACCAAAGACTCTAAAATAGTCAACTTTAGGTTTCTTCCCTTTGAGTAATTCATAGAGAGTCTTTCCCTTTAGTTTATGTATCAGACTTCTATTCAGCACATAGTTGGAGGTGTTCACTGCCTCTACCCAAAAGGATAGAGGTAGATGAGCATCTGACAACAATGTAGTGGCAGATTCAATAAGGGTTCTATTTTTCCTTTCAACTACCCCATTTTGTTGAGGAGTTCTAGGAGCTGAGAAAGTAGGCCTGATCCCTTCACTCTGGCAGAACTCTTGCATAAGAAGAGAATCAAACTCTGTCCCATGATCACTTCTGATCAGGGCAATGTGAGTATTGAACTCAATCTGTATACATTTGAGAAACTCTGTCAGACACTTAAAGTTATCAGACTTCTTCCTTAGAAAGAACACCCAAGTGAATCTAGAGAAGTCATCTACAACTACTAAAGTGTAGGATTTCCCTCCTAGGCTTTGTACTGTGATGGGTCCAAAGAGATCCATGTGTAACAGATACAATATCCTAGGTGAATCACTCTTATTAAGTGACTTAAAGCTGTTTTTAGTTTGCTTGCCTAATTGACAAGCCCTGCAGAGTCCTTCCTTCTTGTATGGGCCAGAAGGTAGTCGTCTAACAAGGTTGTCCTTGGATAGCCTAGCAATAGTTCTAAGGTTTAGGTGTCCTAATCTCTTATGCCATAAAATATTTGGTCTACAGACAGAATTAAACAAGCAGATATCTACATCAGTTGAAAGAAAATCTACTAGATAGATGTTACCTTTCCTTTTACCTGTCAACACAGTTGTGTTGTCCTCTGACTTGATTTTGCATAAGGCTTTGCTGAAGGTCACCTGGTAGCCTTCATCACACAGCTGACTGATGCTAATTAGGTTGTGCTTCAGTCCTTCCACATAAGCTACCTTCTTGAAAGTTATTGATCCAATCTGGACTGCACCATATCCTTTAGTTTGTCCAAAGTTTGAATCACCAAAGATAACTTTGGGTCCAAGCTTGGCTCTGAAGGATGTGAGGTTGTCCTTATTCCCTGTCATGTGCTTGGAGCACCCACTATCCAAATATCATTGCTGGTTAGATGTTGGATAGGTCTTCACCTGCACATAAGACAATTCATTTGTTTTTGACCCAGTTTACCTTAGGCCTAGGTTGATAACCTTTAAATTCTGAAATGAAAGACATCCCAGGTTGACTCTTATATCCTTCAGGATGATATCTCCTTGGAGGTATAATCCATTCAGTATAAGGGTTAAAGATTTGGGATGAAGGACCCTTAGGATTCAATTTTGATTTGCCTTTGAAAAATTTTCCAGAGCTCTGACCTCTGTTCGACGATCTTGGAGCTGCGTTCGACAATCTTGGGTCAGATCGTCGAGCTCCGTTCGACGGTCGACTATAGCTGAGGTCAGGTATTTGAGATCGTCGACCTGCGTTCGACGACTTTGGCTGAGATCGTCGATCTGCGTTCGATGATTTTGCCTGAGATCGTCGAGCTGCGTTCGGCGATCGTCGATCTTCATTCGGCGATCGGCGATCTCCGTTCGACGATTTCTGCTGGGACTTGGTTTTCTGAGGCAGATCAGAATTTTTCCTAGCAACCTCTACAACTCCCTTTCCTTTGTCAGAAATGAATTTGATTGGAGTTGTTAGGACTATAGGTTAGCTGGATGAAGCACCCAAGCCCAGTGTGCTGTTGAATCTGTAGTTCACTGTGCTTGTGATGTCCATCAGCTTGATGCTTCTCCCATTGAGGGATTCTTCAAGCTTCTTGGCCTCAGAGAGCTCACTTTTCAGTGAAGCTATCTGTTCCCTACAGCACTTCAATTCCTGAGAGAGTTTGAGGTTTTCTGACTATAAAGTATTGTGTTCAGATAATTGATTTCTGAGACAGATAATTTCTTTCTCAGACTTTAGCAGGTCTAAACACAGTGCTTTAAATTCAGATTTAAAATCCTCTGAGCTAAAATCAAAAGAACCAATTACCTGATCTTCTTCAGGTTGAGTCTCTGAATCTGACTCTGACTCCTCTTCTTCTGAATTATGCTGTGAGGCATTGATTGCCGTCATGCAGAACTCTTTTTCTTCTGCATCATCCTCATCATCACTGGAGCTGGATGAGGCTTCTGACTCCTCATCAGTCTCACTCCAGGATTCAGCAACAAACCCTTTTCTTGTATGCTTGTTTTTGCTTGATGAAGGTTTGTCATTGCCATTCCTTTTGGAGTCTTTCTCCTTTCTTCTTTCTTTCATGTCCCTTCTATCCTTGTTCTTGTTCTCTGGACAGTCAGGAACTATGTGCCCTGGTTTCCTGCAACCAAAGCAAATAATGTCTTTATTATTACTAATGGACTTGTCATACCTTGGCTTATCCTGTTCCTTGTATGATCTTCTTCTGAAGTCCTTTCTGGCCATCTTATAAAATCTTTTGGCCAGCAGACTGAGTAGTTCATCATTGCCTGTGGCTTTATCTTCAGGCAGATCTTCAGTTGCCTTGAAGGCTATGGTCTTCTCTTTTCTTGTGGCTGGTGAGGCAGCCTTCTGTTCTTCCTCTCTATTTTTGATGAGTAGCTCATAAGATTTGAGCTTACCCAATAGAGCTTCAGTAGTGATCTCATTCAGACTTCTGGCATCCTTAATTGGCCAGATTCTTGAATCCCAAGTGCTGGGGAAGCACATTAGGATCTTGTCATTAAGTTCAGTTAGAGAGATCTCTTTGTCCAATGTCCTGAGTTCACTGACAATTAGACTTAGTCTGTTGTACATATCTCCCACTGACTCAGTTTCTCCCTTTTTGAAATTCTCATATTGAGAGATGAGATGGGATCTTCTATCCTTTCTCTCATCAGCTGAGCCTGAGACTATTTTTGAGAGCTTGTCCCAAATTTCCTTGGCTAAATTACATTCAGCTACCTTTTGAAATATGTCATCAGACATTATCTGGGCTAGGATGTTCATAGCCTTAGCATCAGCTACCTTCCATCTCTTGATATCAGCATCTGTTCCTGATGAAGGTGGAGCAGCATTTGTACTTGTGTTCTCTGGGGGTCTTGGACACACTGTCAAAACAGAGTTAAAGATATCTTCGTCAATAGAATTCATGTAAAGTCTGATCCTTGCTTTCCAAAGTGCAAACTTGGATAGATTGCACACTGGAGGTCTGGTGCTAGCATAATCTTTGTTTTGGGCCATGATTTGTGAAAACAAAATCTAATAATAAACTGCAAAAGAAAAACAGATCTAACTTGGGATCTTTGGGTTCAGGTGTTAGCCTGTACAACCAATCAGGTATGGTATGTTTAACCAACCTGGATTTGATACCAATTGAAAGTGCAGCTAGATCTGATATACTCTAGAGGGGGTGAATAAAGTATATGGTGCTTTGAAACTTTTTACAACAACTATTGTAATAAGTGTGAGCAGGGAAGCAATAATAAATCTAATCACAGCACTAAGTTAAACAAAAGCTAATCACAGAAAAATCAAGGCCAGAAACAAACATAAACACAAGCAAAATCAGAAGACACAAGGAAATATAGTGGTTCCTCTAAACTTGGGTACATCCACTCTTCTACCACCCTAGGTAGGAATCCACTGCAGGATGAGTTCATCAGGTGTCCTGGGCACCAATGAGCTTTTGATAAGGTGCTCAAAAACCAAAGCAGATTTTTTGATCAGGTGTCTTGCCACCAATGATCTTTTGACAAGGTGCTCAAAAACCAAGCTCAAACTTTTGAAGGGAGTTTGAGAAACCCTTTACAGAGAGGGGGTGAGAGAGTGATGGAAGTCTTCTCTTTCTCAAACAACTGAGAAGACTATGTGGATTGTTGATATCAAAGCTCCCCCTGAATCCTTGAGATCTTCAGGAAGAAAAGCTTTGCTGAGGGTGATAGGCCTTCAAAGATTGAACTCCAGCAATAGATGATTTCAACAATAGCTGAAATGTTGAATGTCTGGAGTCTTGACAATATGTTGGCCTTGAACACTTTGAAAACTAAAGAGATCTAAAGATTTCTGAAAGCTTGATCTCCTTGGATGAGTGTTCTTCAGAATTCTTTTTGACAGAATATTTTTGAATGTGTCTCTATAATCTGTGTTCTGTGAGAGATTCAAAAAAATTCTTCTCTATTATTCTCTGATACAGAATAGAATAACATTCTCTTTCAAGTATAGCTGTTGGCCTGCATTAATTGCATCCTTAATTGCACAATCTCTTCTGGAGGAAAGTCCACAGAAATATTCCTTGAAAGATCCCTTGAAACTTAGTCCAGAAATGAATGAAAACGGCTAGGAAATCTCTGAATTAATTGCAGAATAACTCCTTAACTGATTTGAATTTGAATTTAGAAACATCCTGGAAGTTATCCAAAATCGTCGAACTGAGCTCTGCTATTGTCGAGCTGAGTTCAGCGATCTGGAAATATACAGCAGCAAAATATCATCGATCTGAGCTCAAAGATCGTCGAACTGAGCTCAGAGATAAAGATCCAAAGCAGAGTCAAAATCGTCGACCTGAGCTCACCGATCGTCGAATGGAGTTCGACGATATAATGAAGTTGAGCTCAGCGATCGTCGAATGGAGTTAGACGATCTGTCGAAGTTGAGCTAGACGATCGTCGATCGGAGTTCGACGAATCGTCGTGCTGAGCTCGACGATATGACTTAGTCTCCAAACACAAAATCTTGGTCTTCAGGGCAGCTTCCAAACCTAGACTTCTAACCCTTAGACTCAATTCTAATTGACCTATTGAGCTATACAGGAGGTCAAGCAAAGGTTCCTAGAGACATAGTGATCCTGACCCAAATTAGTAATAGGGTGTTCCGACTCACTGGACGAGACCAAGTTCTCGTTCTTCAAGACAGAGCTTGGGATGCTCAACAAGGAGGACTAAAGAAGGCTGAATGACTAAGAAGCAAGTAATTGCAAAGGGTTAGTCACAAAATCCATTCCTTCTCAACTATTTCAAAATTCCACTCGAGAAGTATAAGACATACTCGAGTATCTAAAAATCTACTCGAGTATATGAATGAACCTACTCGAGTATGTGCACTGACCTACTCGAGTACCTAAAGATCTACTCAAGTAACTTTTCTTACATACTCAAGTAGCTCCAGTCGACCTACTCGAGTAGCTCCTTTATCTACTCGAGTAGCCTACCTCTCTCTCGTGTCCTGATTTCCAGTTTTTCAAAATTTGTTCTATTCGCCACCCAAGGCTATATGCCGCCTCTTTATTTAAATTAATTAGCGGAAATTGAAGAGCTATATATATATATATGAAATTCCGAAAACATCAAACCTACTCGACATCTTTCTGTCTCTCGAGTACCCTATCTCTTCGCCTACCCTGCCGACTCGCCTCCGCCGAAGTTGCAGAGCTCTCCCTCTCTCTAATTTCCTCCAGACAGTTACATCCATGGCGACTTCTCACAAGATCGGCGTCGGCTCCGAACTCGTCACCGATGGTATTGCAGAACTTTCCGACAATTTCCACAACCTCCTCATCCTCCTCGACACCGCCGGCCTCTCTTTCATACTCCAAGAACCCTGTCGCGTTCTCTTCCCCGCAGTTGCAGAATTCTTCACCAATATCAAGGTTTGACGGAATGGCCAAGTTCTCAAATCTACAGTACAGGGGTTGAAACTCAAGTTCACCAAGACCTCTGTCTCTCAACTTCTCCGTTTACCTATAGTTGATGAAGAAGATGATCTGGATGATGAAGATTCTGACCGCACAGCACTCTTCTGTGGCATTTCTCCTGACGCTCAGTATATTAAGAGGTCAGACATGAATGCTGAAGGAAAATTCCTTGTTGATATCATTGGCAAGATTCTCCTGTGCAAGATTCACTCCATCAGAGAAATTCCCCTATATTTCTTCGATATAATGCAAGCCATTGTATGCCGCAAGAAGTACCAAGTTGGCATGTTAATTCTGGACAAGATAAAGGATAGCATGAAATCCCCCAATTACGCACGAATTATATCTCTGCTCCTTCATGCCACCAATCCTGAAGTATTCAACCTCTCAAAAGGGACTCCACTTCACCACATGAAGAAGGTATCCATCTCTTCAATTCAGAGATTGGATCTCAAGCTCAAGAACTCTGCCCAAGCTATAAAGGTTTCAGAAATTTCAGAAGTTCCAGCTGCAGAGGACAGGACTCCATCTCCCTCTCCTCATCATGTGGCCAGCTCCTCTGGTTCACCAAGTGAGGGGGAGCCTGCTCCTTCTAGTCCAGTCAGGCAACCCTCTCCTCAGTCAGAGATTCCATCCCTACCTCATACTCCAAAGAGTCCAGCCATTTCCTCAGATCAAGTCCCTCAAGACACTCTTCTGTCCACAGCTGCTGCCATAGATGCCATGATTGCAGAGCTCATTGAAGATGTGCTTCCCCCTCCTCCTCTATCTCCTCCAGCTCCAACCACTGTACATCACAAGGACTTGTCTCCAGCACAGTCTCCTGCCCATTATCCAGCCAGAACTCCAACACCTTCTCCTCCTCCTCCAGCAGATGAGCCAGACACCATCTTCATCTCTGATGAGCCCTTTCCTGAGCCAGCTGAGGCCCCTCTCAAAAACCTTGATTTCTCCATTCCCCATGGTACAGAAGAATTGGATGCTGTCATTCCTACCACCAGAGCTCTCAGCTCAATGCTTATTGAAGAAATAGCTCCTTGGGTCACTCCTCCTATCCCTACTGCTGCTCCCTCTACTGCTGCTGCTACAGTTTCCTCCTCCTCAGATTTGTTGCAAAGTATTGCCATTCTTCTTCAAGAACAAAGAAATCATTTTGACACCTCTCTCAAGGTGGTCACTGATAAGGTCACTGCTCTTGAGACTGAGATGAGCAGATGTTTTGCTGAAATTCAGCATAACACTGACAAGCTAAAGTACCGGTTCCAACTTGGTGGTAAAGCTCTTGAACATACTATCACTAGTATTGGCAATGTCATGGAACAAGGTGTAACCTTGGCAAACAATCAGATTGAGCTAGATAAGAGGACTGAAGCCCACAAGATGAAAATGTGTGAAGAGGTTGGAATCTTCAAAGATGACACCATAGAGACAGTATCTGTTGAAATAAGAAAGGGGGAGGGTTTGATAAAAGAACTCAAAGCCCAGGTAGAAAAATCTACTGCTCAGAAGACAGTTGAATGGGAAGCTCATATAAAGACCATTCATGATGATGTGCTTCCCCAGATACAGAGTGTTAAATTTCACACCTATGATACTGCTGTCTGGATGCACAATCAGATCTTGCCAGATCTTGCAGTTGACCCAAACATCATTCCCCATCATCTCAACCCTCTGGCCACAGATGTTACTGCTCCAGCTGTTCCTCCACAACCCACCTTCTCTCCCAGGCCTGGAGACTCAGTTGAATGGGAAGCTCATATAAAGACCATTCATGATGATGTGCTTGCCCAGATACAGAGTGTTAAATTTCACACCTATGATATTGCTGTCTGGATGCACAACCAGATCTTGCCAGATCTTGCAGTTGACCCAAACATCATTCCCCATCATCTCAACCCTCTGGCCACAGATGTTACTGCTCCAGCTGTTCCTCCACAACCCACCTTCTCTCCCAGGCCTGGAGACTCAGTTGCTCCACCAGATACTTATGTTCCAGGCTGGGAAGACGATCCTGCTGATATATTCCTTCAAGCTCCTCCAGAGATCAGAACCAAGAAGAAAAGGAAATATGGTGAAGGCCCCTCTGCCAGCAGGACAGCTCCTCCTAAAGCCCCTGAACATGCTGAAGCCTGGTCTCCAACTTCAAAGTCTCTCATCTTGGACACACTCAGGTTGGTCATGGATCACAATGAGAACAGGAACATGCACTACAGTTCCCAAGAATGGGAGTTATATGAGAAATCTATGCTGAAAAGGAAGATCCATGATAGAGAATTTGGGAGAAATAACCCTGCTGCTCCTCCAAGGCCTCCTAAGTACTTCCCTAAGCCTTTCAGCTACCTAAGGAGACAACAAGAGAAGATGGATAAGCAGCAATCCCAAGCCCAAACCTAAAAAGATGATGAGAAATTGAAATGACTAATTGTAGACTTGATGATTTTGGAAACTTATATATATATATATACAATTCTTCACTCTGTCTAATTATCTTTTTCATTATCCTTTGCTTACCTGCTCATATTTTTCTACTTAGTTTCTTTTATGTCCATAATTCACCTTAGTGTAAAGGGTTCTGACTTCAACAAATAGGGGGAGATTGTTGGGTATTTCATCCACATGAACCCAGATTTGATGAAGTCACCCTGGAACTCAGATGAATTAAGTTGTATTTGATGCTTGGTTTGAGCTATATGTTTGCAGGAGTTTCACTGAGAAGTGTAGGCCAATGTCAGCCCACAGTGGGTCACCAAACACAGGAACTGTGCAATGTAATCCCTCATTGCATATTCCAAGGTGTTGACTCATGTGTGGTCTCTCTATTGGGATACACTTCATACTCAAGCTATTGGACTATGGGAAAGACATTGGAAGTTGGCTACTCTAGAAGAATCAATTTTTCCAACATCAGAAATATTCTAAGTGTTTTACTCGAGTAGTGCTTTCACCTACTCGAGTAGTCTGGGTATAAGTTACTCGAGTAAAGGAATCTTGTACTCGAGTAGACACAGTCATATACTCGAGTAGCTAAGTCACCTACTCGAGTAGACCAAGTCATATACTCGAGTAGCATGCTTATATACTCGAGTAGATCACTCTTTATGCCCGAGTGCCATAAGGGTTTTCTCATCTAAGTTTCTCCATGTCATATACTCGAGTAAGTATACTCACATACTCGAGTAGATAGAAACATACTCAAGTAGTTCATTTTACCTACTCGAATAGTTCCTGTGTCACCCGTGTACCTTGCAATTTCCCTACTCCAAATTTTTTTCTAAGTCTTTTACTCGAGTAGAACCTTCACCTACTCGAGTAGGTTACTTCCTCTCGAGTAGTTTAATTAAAATACTTGAGTAGTTGCCAGCAGACCTCTTCAGAATTTTTCTAAGTATTCCACTCGAGTAGTACTTCATGTACTCGAGTAGGTTATATAATATACTCGAGTAGCTCTTCCAGTACTCGAGTAGATCCTCTATATACTCGAGTAGGTCTCTTAGTATACTCGAGTAGTTCTGTCTATATACTCGAGTAGTTGATCTCTATATACTCGAGTAGTCTGTTTATACTTACCCGAGTATGGTTCCCATCATATACTCGAGTAGCTATTCAACTACTTGAGTAGTTATTGACTTACTCCTGTAGTTGGCCATATATTTCCGAAAATTTTCTAAGTCATTTTTCTGACGGGATTTTTCAAATCACGCGACATGATTGGTCCACGTGTACATCATTATGACCGATTATGACCGTTAGTCTCTCTTATATAAGGTCCTATCAGAAAATGACAAACCCTAAGTTTTTCTCAAAGCTTTCTTGTAATCTCTTTTTCGAGAAATATTCTTCAGCCGCCTCTCTCCGACTTTCGCGAAACGGAAGCCGCCGTCGCCACCTTCTTCTCCGGCCAAAGCTTCCACTTTCAGAGGATTAATTTGAAGAAAAGTTACAGATCGAGATCAACTTCACTGATCACATCCTCTCTCGATTTCTGTAAAAGGAAGTAGATCCAGATCGAAGCCGAGACCTTCTTCACCGATTTCTGAAAAGGCTACAAAGTTGAAAAGAAGAAGATCCTGGCCATTTCCTTCAGATCTGAGTGATTTACTGTTTGTACTCTTGTAAACTCTTTATTAATCTTGTAGGAGAAATCTTCTCCGAGTGTAGGAGTTTTTCACTCCGAGTTTGTAGGAAGTGCTATCTTCCGAGGTGTAGATCCGTTTTGTTTGGATCGAGTTTGTAGGAACTTTGTTCCGAGGGTAGGATCGATTTTTGATCTGAGATAGTGGAGTAGCCGAGTCTAGTTGATTGCTAGATCAGTGAGGGAAAGTGGATGTACCCAAGGTTGGGGAACCACTGTACATCTTGTGTCGTCTGTGATATTGGTAGATATTTCTGTGTTGCGTTCTAATTAATTTTTATTCCGCAAAAGACGCAGAAACCACCTATTCACCCCCCTCTAGGTGATTTAGGTCGACAACAGTTTTCTTTCACACCTCTTAGAAAAAGATGCCCCATTCATCTTTGATGACCTTTGCCTAGCTGCTTTTAATTTAATAAAAGAAAAATTAATTAATGCCCCGATTATGATAGCTCCGGCGTGGGACTTTCCATTTGAGATAATGTGCGATGCGAGTAGTTATGCAGTGGGAGCAGTTTTAGGTCAACGCATATCCAAAAACGTCCACCCCATCTATTACGCTAGAAAAACACTCACATCTGCACAGGAAAATTACACCACGACCGAGAAGGAGCTCATAGCTGTAGTATTCGCTTTTGATAAATTCCGCCCTTATATTACACTTTCAAAAATTATTACTTTTACGGACCACTCGGCCCTTAAATATCTTCTTTCTAAAACAGATGTCAAGCCGCGCTTGATTCGCTGGGTCTTACTCCTCCAGGAGTTTGACTTGGAGATTTGTGATAAGAGAGGAGCCGAGAACTTGTCCGCCGACCACCTCTCGCGCTTAGATAATCTTTTTATAGAAAAATTGGACGAAAAATCTTTTAACGATTATTTTCACAATGAGAAGCTGTTTTCGATGAACACATCTACTTCTCCTTGGTTTGCACGCATCACCAACTATCTAGTGGCTCGTGTGCTCCCAAAAGTCTTCTCATCGCAGCAAAAGAAGAAATTTTTTCTGAGTTGAAAAACTATTTCTGGGAGGACCCACATCTTTTCAGAGTCTGTGCAGACCAAGTGATAAGGAGGTGTGTTTCTTATGAAGAAGGTTTAGAAATTATTAAGCATTTGCATGAAGGACCGACAGGTGGGCACTATCAAGCTGCTCGCACCACTCACAAAGTGCTAAGCGCGGGTTTTTACTGGTCTGGCAAGTTTAAAGACGTGCAGTCCTTTGTGAGTAGGTGTGATAGTTGCCAACGGTCGGGTAATATTTCTAATAAAAATGAAATGCCGCAAAATATTTCCTAGAGTGCGAAGTTTTCGACCTCTGGGGAATTGATTTTGTTGGCCCTCTTCCTTCAAGTTTCGGGAATAAGTATATTTTAGTTGCCGTTGATTATGTTTCACGATGGGCCGAAGCCCAAGCTCTTCCTACGAACAACGCCCGAGTCGTAGTTACTTTCTTAAAAAATTATTTTCTCGATTCGGTATGACGCGCACCATTGTTAGTGATAGGGGTTCCCATTTTTGTAACGCGCAGTTTTCTAAAATCCTTACTAAATATGGCGTTACTCATAAGCTTTCCACTGCCTACCACCTCCAAACTAACGGACAAGTTGAAGTAGTGAATAGAGAAATAAAAAGAATTTTAGAAAAGACTGTTTTCACCTCTACAAAAGACTGGTCAGCCAAATTAGACGATGCTCTATGGGCCTACCGAACAGCATACAAAACCACCCTCGGATGTACGCCATATCGGTTGGTTTATGGAAAATCGTGCCATTTACCCGTAGAATTAGAATACCGTGCTTTTTGAGCCTTAAGATTTTTAAACTTCGATCCCCACTCTGTGAGCGATTTTAGAAAATTTCAACTCAACGAGCTCAACGAGTGGTGCTCTTACACATATGAAAATAACAAACTTTATAAAGAACGGATGAAGCGTTTTCACGATAAACACCTTAAGCACACAAAAACCTTTAAGCCGGGCGGCCAAGTTCTTTTATATAACTCTCATTTACGTTTTTTTCTGGGCAAATTAAAATCACGTTGGTCTAGGCCTTTTACTGTTTTAGAAGTTTTTCCTTATGGTACTGTTTTGATTTCTCACCCTGATAAGGGTAACTTCAAAGTGAATGGTCAGCGTCTTAAACTGTATTTTTGTGATGATGTCAGTCCTAACTCTGTTAACTCTATCTTTCATGATCTAACATTTTATTAATCTGAACTTTATTTTTCTTAAAATTTTGAACTATTTACTCGAACTTTGTTTTAAACAATATTTTTGGACCATATTATTTTGATGCATCGAGCTCAAACAACGTTTTAAACAAAGAGCTCTCTTGGGAGGCAACCCAAGTTATCTTTTTTTTGTTTTCTTTATTTTACAATTTTTTCCCCGGACGGCTCCGACAAGCTGAAACTTCTGCGATCGCCTGCTCCAACGGTGCTGATTCCATGATGAGGTCCAAAGAAGACGTTTCATGAAGATCCAAAGCGCTAGCATGGGGGAGCGGCATCACTCAGCTTTCGAAGCAAATAAATCCAGTGAAGTATCTGTTTTTCAATTCTGTTTTTTTAATTATGTACTTTAATTTTCTCTCTCTCTCTAACCTCCTTCTCCATTGAGGGCAATGTCCATTCTAAGCTTGGGGGAGGACTTCCTCCTCCTTTTTACTTTTTGTGAATATGTTTTTCTTTACTTTTTGTGAATATTTTTCATTCAAAAATCCAAAGAAAGTGAATATCTTAAAATTCCAAAAAAAGAAAATATTTCCAAAAAAAGAGAATATTTCAAAATAAAAAATATATATATAATAATAATTTATGCATTTTGGTATTTCAATAGTACCCCTTGTTTTTGTTTTGTTTTTCTCAAAATTTCTTATAAACAACTTAGTTAATTATAATTTTTCTAATCTTTTTTTTATTATTATGTTTCACAAGTAAAATACTGGTCATGTTGTGTTTCTAATTCACGGTAGCATGTTAAGGTGAAATATTTTTCTAAAACTCGCATTTCTATTATGATTTTTCGTTATTTATTTTTTTTACTTTCTCAAAAATTCATCATCCACTATTTTCCTTTTCATTTTTAGATAATTTTTGTAAGGTCAACATTTGAATAGCGTAGTAGATGTGAATGATGCAAGTCACCTATTATTTTTATTTTCAAGATAATTTCATCAATCTTTTTTATTATCTAGGACTTGCTTTTTGAAATTTTTCAAATCTACGTTTTAAATAAATTTAAAAAGCATGAAAATGATTTAGGCCATTTTTCTTTCGTTTGAGATTTCCTGCCAACCTAAAATCTTTCACCACTAGTTAGCCGCTTTTGAGACTTTTTCCATTTTTGTTTGATAGCTCCTCTTTTCATATTATTTTCACCAAAGACAATTTCCAACCTATCTCATCACGATAGCCCTTTTGCGTTTCATTCAAATATTTTCATGATCATGATAGGAAATTTTGTGTTATTTTTGGAGAAATTTTTGAAAAACTGCACTCAAAAGAAATGTTTATTTTTATTTGACCAATTCAAAATGAAAAATATTTATGGCCTTTGTTTTGAAAAAAGAAAAAAAATGGAACAGAAAAAAAAAGAAAAATATTTTGTTTAAAAAGAAAATTTTTGAAACTCTTTGTTTTGGTTTAGTGTGATTTTAAACCTCCCTGTTTATCTTTGAATTTCACTGTTATTCACAATCCTAAACCAAACGCTTCGGTCCTATTAAGTCCTTCTAATTCACGCCATTTAAATTTTATTTAATAACTAAGAAAAGAAGAAAAGTAAATCAATATTAGTTTTGGATTTAAACTTAGATTTTTGTTATTTAATTGATATAATTATAATATGTTGCTTGGATCTAGTAATAACTTAATGCATTTTTTTTCATTTTCATTGCTTTACTTAAATCTATTTAAAGAATTTCGTCAAAATTTTGGATGATTTATTTTCGTTAAGTAAAGTTTATAAAAGTTAAACCAGACCTAAATAATTATTTTAGATTCACGTTTCACCTTTTCTCTACTTAGAATTTCGCATAGTACTTGTATAGGCATAATTAGAAATTTTTGATTAGTCTTTTTTTATGTTTATCTAGTTTTTATATTTTTGCTTGGGGACAAGCAAAGCCTAAGCTTGGGGGAATTTGATAATACATTTTCTAAGCCTAAATTATTATCGTTTTTTCTATTTATAATGTGCAAATCATGTCTTATATGCTTATTATTGATCTTTATTATGTAAATATTATTGCCACTAACATTTTCTTATGTTTTTGCAGGTTTCCAGAAAATTGGCCAAAAATGATCTGTCACGCCCTCCCTGGGTGTGACACAGGGCGTGTCAGCCGATCCCGAGGAAGCCTGCTGACTAAGATAAAAATCCAGGAAAATTGCCTGTCACGCCCCCCTGACACGCCATCCCAGGGCGTGTCCCCGGGCGTGACATGGGGTGTGTCGCCCTCAGCCCGAAGTATGTCGCCGCATTAAATGCAACTCCCGTCGCCACACATCAACAGTACTGTCACGCCCCCTCTACATGGCCATGAGCATGGGCGTGACCCGCAATTTCCAGCATTTGATGGCTTTTTGGCCAGCAATTGAAGATTGACGCGCCTGTCACGCCCCTAGTCACGGGCGTGACCATGGGCGTGACCACAGACGTACACATCATTTCAGCAATTCCGTCAAATCTCTGCGCCCGAATTATTTGACGTGCCTGTCACGCCCCCAGTCACGGGCGTGACATGGGGCGTGACCAACTCATGAAAAACTCTATAAATTCAGACCCCCCCCCCCCCCTCTCCATTTCAGGAAGTTTTGGGCTAAGAGGGGGAGGTGTTGCCCCTTTGTTTCTTGTTCTTTTTCATGCTTTTTCTCTTCTTCTCTCTCCCTTTCTCTTTTTAGTTTAGTTCAATTCTAATTTAGTTTTAGCTTTGTAATAGCCTTTATAAATGCTTTAGTTGCTAATGATAGTACCAGAATAGGATTTTTAATTCCATGCACTTGTAATCTTTTTATTTCCATGTTGTAAGCTCTCTTTAATATTAATATAAAAGTGCTCTTTTTTCTTCTCTTTAGTACTTGTGTTATTTATGATTTACTACTCACCCCCCCCCCCCCTCTTCCACCTCATCATGATTAACTAATCCTCCTTGTACTCGATCTTGATGATCCGAGGTTCGAGTGATTAAGTTATGATGCTTTGAATTACCTTTTCTTTTTTGGGTTTTTACCTTGAATTACTCTTGATTTATCATAAGTTGGAGATATATCATCGATATATATTCTCCACCTTTGCTTTCATTCCTGGCTAGCCGAGAGGCTGATGGTTTGAAGTGAGCACTCAAGAGTAAAGGGAGTTGTACGCACCCCTCGAGAGAGGCAGACGTCCAAATCTCCCGGATTGGAGTAAAATCCAATAGTGGGGTTCACCGCGTAAAGCGAGTTTTAGGCCTCTGATTTAGGCTAAAGTCGGTCGGACCATCCTAAACTCAGGTGGGCATATCTTCGAGAGAAGTGTGTTCATGCTTATGGAACCTCCATGGTCAAAGACCTTTACCCTATTAAGTTTAGGTTTATTTACCGTGTTTTTAATCAACTCTTGCCGAGGTGATTCTTGATCGAGTGCATTTCTATCTCATCATTCCAACCCTTCTAGTGTAATCATTTCTTTTATGCTCTCTTCATCTTTTTATGCCAGTAGCCCTCTTCCTTATGTAATGTTTCATTTAGTGCCTTTAGTTTTCTTTTAACCCTAAGTTTTTCGTCAATAAAATAATAGCGTTTGTGTGAGTAAGCTTACTCAAAAGTTCCCGGATTTAAATATGACACTTGTGTCCCCTTACTACGGTTCGATAAGTATACTTGCCTAGTTGGATTGCTAGTTCGGCTGCTCGCTTTTCGTAAGCTTTGGCCGGGCCATCAAAAGTCTGGAAGTTGGTTCCTAAACCAAAGAATCACAATATCATAGGGACTAAGTGGATTTACATGAACAAGTTAGATGAAAATGGCATAATAGTCAAGAACAAAGCAAGACTGGTAGCAAAAGGCTATAGGTAGGAAGAAGGGATAGACTTTGACCAGACATTTTCCCAAGTAGCAAGATTAAAAGCAATAAGGTTGTTCCTAGCCTATGCATCTTATCAAGGGTTCAAGGTATTCCAGATGGATATAAAGTCAGCATTTTTGAATGGTGACTTAAAAGAGGAAGTTTTTGTTGAACAACCCTCAGGTTTTGTAGATCCTTTTTATCCTAATTATTTTATAGGCTTAAGAAAGCTCTATATGGATTGAAACAAGCCCCTAGGGCTTGGTATGAAACACTGTCTACCTTCCTTATTGAGAACAAATTCTCAAGGGGGGGGAAATAGACAAAACTCTATTCCTAAGGAAATCAAAAGGCAAGATCATCCTAGTCCAGATATATGTTGATGACATTATCTTTGGATCAAATGAAAATAACCTTTGTAGAAAATTTGCAAAACTTATGCAAGGGAAGTTTGAGATGAGCAGCATGGGTGAGCTGAAATTCTTCTTGGGACTCCATGTTAGACAGACTGATGATGACTTGTCCATATCCTAGTCTAAGTTCACCAAGGAGTTAATTAAAAAATATGGCATGGAGTCATCCTCCACCATGAGAACTCCAATGGGGTCAAGTATGCCTATAGTCAAAGATGATGCAGAAAAACCTATAGATGAGTCTTTGTATAGAGGTATAATTGGCTCCCTTCCTTACTTAACTGCTAGTAGACCAGACATTATGTATGCTACATGTGTCTGTGCTAGGTATCAAGCTTGCCCAAAAGAATCTCATTATACTGATGTCAAAAGAATTTTGAGATATCTTAAGGGAACACCAAATCTTGGCCTTTGGTACCCTAAGAATAGAGATTTTCTACTAACAGGTTATTCAGATGTAGACTTTACAGGATGCAAAGAAGATAGGAAAAGCAACACTAGCATATGTCAGTTCCTAGGTGGAAGATTGGTGTCATGGAGCAGCAAAAAGCAGACAAGTGTGGCTATATCCACTACTGAGTCTGAATATGTAGCTGCAGGCAGTTGCTGAGCTCAGCTGTTATGGATACAGCATTAACTTGAAGATTATGACATCAAGGTAAGTAGAAGTCCATTATATTGTGATTCTACTGGTGTTATATCTATTGCTAGAAATCCTGTTTCTCATAGCAGAACTAAGCACATAGAAATCAGATTTCATTTCATTAGAGGTCATGTTGAAAACGAAGACATAAGTTTAGAATTTGTCAACACTAATTATCATATTGCTGACATGTTCACCAAACCACTGGATGAAACTAAATTCAATTACTTTAAAATTTAATTAGGCATGCTGAACTTGGAATAAGAATGGTAAAAATGAATAAGTAATTCTGTGTCAACACATAAAGAAATCTGTGTCGACACTTAGTAGTTGATGTCGACACATATGGAAAATTCTGTCGACACATCAAGAAGATTGTGTCACACATAGAATTAGTGTCGACACATAGCTCTGCTGACACTTAAATATTAGTGTCGACACATACATTCGTCTGTGTCGACACGCAAAAATTAGTGTATACTCTTAAGGTTGTCTGTGTCGACACATCACAATTGGTGTCAACACATAGTATTGTAATACCTTTAAGTTCTCTGTTGAGACTTTAGTAGTCTGTGTCGACACCATCCCAATTATGTCGACACAATAAGCAAATTTCAGCCCGCCTTTTGGCCTTCTTTTAGAAATGTATAAATAGGTGGAAACAAGACCTTGTCGACCACGCTCTCAGAATTCTCTCGACACCAAACCATTTGTGTCGACAAGACCTTCATCTCTCTTCTCCTCAATCTCTCATCCCTAATGGTGCCAAAAATGGAAGAGAACATCAACGAGGGATATGAACTAGTTCGTAATGCGTTTGAGAGTGCAGCGCTAGAAATTCAAGCCGTGATTACCCTAATCACCGACAATGGTCTGGAGTACTTAGTTTCAGAACCTACCAGGATATGGAAGAAGGAGGTTCTTGAATTCTACTCATCGGCATTAATGGATTCAAAGGGCATCAAAATTAAATCATCTGTCCAAGGAACTAAGGTAAAACTCAAACAGAAGAATTTAAGACACTTCAGCTTCCCAGGGTTAAGGAAGAAGATGACATAGCATCTTCCATAACAAAAGATGCTCTCTAATGCTGTGGACTGGATCCCACTACCAAGATTGGATCATCAATGAATAGGAAGGGAATGAATTCCCAGGGTAAATTTCTGTCTGAGATTATAGGCAAGGTTATTCTGTGCAAATCAGGAGGACATGATAGGATTTCAGCCTATATGTTCAATCTCATGAATAGGGTTATATTTAAGGTGAAAACTAATTGGTCTGTTGTTGTCTTTGAAAAGATCAAAGAAAGTATCAAGAAACCTAATCTGGGCAGAATACTAATCTTGTATCTGGCTTTGAATATTCCAGAAGTGATGAATCAGATTACAGGTTCTAAGATTAATCATATGAGGAGAATGGACATAAGAATACTTTCCAGGTGGGATAGAGTATTGACAAATGATGTCTCTACACCTCAACAACACCAGAAACTGGTTCAGAAAAAGAAGCAAACTCCACACAAGCCAGCTGAATCTTCTAGTGATTCAGAAGAAGAAGTTGTTTTCAGATCAGATAATGATGGATCAGAAAGGACTCGAAAATCACCTGCTCTAGAAACTGTAACTGATGATCCGGTGCAGGAGGAGCAGATTCCTGTAAGCAACATCCCAGTAGATCAGGTCCAAGAGGAGTCTCCTCAAGGGGGAGCTAATGAGCCTTTTCCAGATCCAGCACAACAAGTGTCGTCACCTTCAGGGGGAGCTAATGAGCAAGAGCCAAATGTCCCAACAGATGCATTGGACGGTGAAGCAGCCACTCAATCTATACATGAAGTAATACATGATATAAATCAAGCTGCTATAGGCACTGAGAATGATGCATTGGACGTGTATATGAATGAAGTTGATAAAACTAACCAAGACAATGTCCCTGAGCATGAAATTACCATAGAAGACATTTTTGAATTTGAAGGAGGACCATCTGCTGAGAAAGAGAAAGTTATTCCTCCAATTCAACTGCAACAAGAGGTCACATTAGAAGAATTATTTTCTGATTTACTAGGAGTAAGAACTGAGGGGAGCTGCAAAGAACTTATGGGGAGCTGCCTATCATTGCCTCTAGACCAAAGGATATTGTGGATATTGCTACATCATCTGATTCCTCTGATGATGAAGAAGTCTCCAGGGCTAAGAAAAGGAAACTTGTAGAGCTCAGGAAGATGAGCTCAGTCTATAAGAAAACCTTGAAAAATGCACCACAAATTCAAGCTCCTGTAATAGACTTCAGCTCACTCTTAGTGTCACTGCAACTGGAATTGGATGGGCAAAGAGTAGCTCTTGAGAAATATATGGATGAGAGTCATAAAGAATTGCAATCTACCTTGGCCCAAGATATCAAATACATCAGATTTGAAGTCAATCTGCATAAAATGGAAATGACTGAATGCTTCCAAAAGGGAGGTCATGTTATTGTCTACCTGTCCAAACAACAAAAGGAGGCCAAGACTCATATAGATGACATTGCAATAAAATAAGGATATGTTCTGGAGAATCAAATTAGAATGAATGACAATCTCACAGAATCTCATAATGTTATTGTCACAGAACTCAAGATTAAAGCCACAGCTTTCACTGAAAACATGGTTAAAGAAAAGTCTGAGTTTGATAAACAACTCAAAGCAGATTTGGCTAATGTCCACACTGCTATTCAGGACTCTCAAAAGATAATTGTTGATCATCAGCATAAGTTCAAAGCCTACTATAAAGAAGGGTCAAATTACCTAGCTAATCAGATAAGATTTCAAAAGGATGATCTATGAGACCATATCAAAAGAGAAGCAATAAAGGGGGAGAGTATTAGTCAATGCAGGCTCAGGTCATGCTAAATGGATAACTAATGCTATCAGATCAACTCTTACTTATCCACCCCTTTGTGATGATGATAACACTGCTAAATCAGGAATTCAATCTACTTACAATGAAGGGGTTCAGCGGGAAGTAGCCCAAATTATCTATCCACCTCCAGATTTTGATGGAATTGACTATGCAGTACAACAAATGTACAGTCCTCCACAGGAGGTATAGAATGTGATTATTGAAAAGGTAGAAATGTCTGAAGCAGCATTACAAAGAGCTAGGGATGCTCAGAAAGAATCTCAACTCTCTAAGAAAAGGTTCAAAGAACAAGCAGAATTGAAGCCTGATTTTGAACAATGGAGTCCCACCTCTAGGAATATCATTCTCACTACTTGGCAAGCTGTTAAAGACAATATGCATGATAGAGGCAAGTGGTATTCTAAACAGGAATGGAACAAATATCAGAAGCAGCAAGATGTCGTATACAAGTTCAGAAAAGACCTCAAAGCTAGGAAAATACCTGCTAAATCTGTGGAGCCTAGCAAATATTTTCCGAAGCCTTATCATTACTTTGAAAGGCAAAAGAACAAGGCTGAAGTGCTCAAGAAGAAGGATCTGAAAGGAAAGAAGTCGGCTGATGATACATAAGCTAATGTATAAGCTAGAATTCAGTCTAGCAAAGGAATTGTCATCAAGGAGGCTGATCAATCCTAGGAATAGATTAACTTGGTTTAGAACTATATAATCTTCTGCTCTAAAATCCTTGTAATGTAATAAAAAAAAACTGATTGCTGTTCACTATATTTTATCATATTTTGTGATAATATTACATTTTGTTTCTGTTTATGAGTTACCTTGTCTGAGTAATGCTTTTATACATCATAATCTTTGTTTTTATTTTAAGTGATGTATATCATTAACTAAGGGTTATGACTTCTCCAAATAGGGGAAATTGTTGGGTACATTGGAAATTATGTACCTGATTTGGAGAAGCCCCACTTAACTCAATAATATACATCATCGTGTATTTGATGGGTTGTTGAGTTTCAATGTGTAGGTTAAGGAAATGCAGAAAAAGTTTCTAAGTACAAGTGTCGACACTTGAGAAGAATGGTGTCGACACCAGGAGCCAGATTGTGTCGACACACAGGACTTGTGTCAACACACAGAAATTCGGTCAATAGCAATTGTGTCGACACACAGGACTTGTGTCGACACACACCAGAATTCTGTCGACAATAATTATGTCGACACACAGGACTTGTGTCGACACACACCAGAATTTTGTCGACAACAATTGTGTCGACACACAGGACTTGTGTCGACACACACTAGAATTCTGTCGACAACAATTGTGTCGAAACACAGGACTTGTGTCGACACACACCTGAATTCTGTCAACACCAACTCTATCGAAACTAGAAGTTATTGTGTCGACACACAGGACCTCTGTCGACACATTCCATAGAAGCTGTGTTGAGAAGATAAAGAAGGGCTGTGTCGACATTATGAGAGCTGTGTCGACATCATTAAGAGTTGTGTCGACACATAGTCTATTTGTGTTGACACATTTGAAGTATTGTCTCGACGCTTTTCTGCTGAGATAGAATACAATGAGGTATCAGGTGTCACGACTGAAGATTTGATAGCTGTCATAACTAACAAAGTTGTTGCATTTGTCAAAGCTGTCAGAAGGCCATTATAAACTGGATCAGCCGGTAGCCTCAGAAGGGTCTATATAAAGACCTGTTCTATCATCAAATAGGGAGAGATCGAAGAAGAAAGGACTTGATATTTTTACTAATAGTTGAAATCTTCAAGTCATCAAGAGAAGGCAGCTTCTGAACAAGTCTCCAAGAACATTTCAGATCAAATTCTGAAGGAAGCTGGATTGAGGATCATCTCCAACATCACAAGAAGATCAACCTTACTTTGTTCAGATTCAAGAAGCTTTGAAGAAGCTAAGATAGGTTGAATCTTAAGCAGTCAGATCTATCAAGAACTGATCAAGAAGTCTTCAACCCTTTCCCTCTCTACCTGGGTGAAAGATTAATCTCTTTTATAATCAATTTTTTTGTAAGATCTGTTATAAATCTGAGTTTAAGAGAGTTATATCTCTGAGTTGTAAGCCTAAGTTTATAAAGGCTGAGGAAGGGCTGAGTGCTTGAGGTAGGAGATTTATTTCTCTGAGCTGTAGGCCTGGTGAAAGAGGCTGGGGTAGGGCTGGATTGCCTGAGTTGTAGGAGTGTGGACTCACTCTGAGGTAGGATTCTCCGGAAGAATCTGAGTTGTATCACTTGGTGAAGTGTGAGCTATAGGAACCATTCTGGGTTCTGAGTTGTAAGATTTGAGGATCTGAGAAGAAAGAAGGGAGTTAGGCCGAATCTAGTATACTGCTAGATAGGCAAAGGGGGGAAGTGGATGTACCCATCTCTTGGGGAATCACTATAAATCTGTGTGTATGTTGTGTTAACTGTGTTTGTTTTAATTTGTACTGTGATAGGTATTGCATAAGTGTTCTAACAGTGATAGAATTGAACTATCTTAATAAAAAGGAATTGAACCTATTCACCCCCCCCCCTCTAGGTGTTTAGGATATCTTGAAACCAATTATTTCAGTCTATGAAGGAAAGTCTAAACCTTTGTGGTTGTTGATGACTATTCCAGATTTACTTGTGTTTTCTTTTTAAGGAAAAATTCTTAAACTCATGTTGTCTTCAAGACATTTGTAAATCAAATACAGAATGAATTAAACAGTTCTGTTATCATATTCAGAAGTGATCATGGAATTGAGTTTCAATCTGAATGAATGATAAAGTTTTGTGAAGAACTTGGGATTCAGCAAGAGTTTTCCTCTCCATGAACACCCTAGTGAAATGGGATTGGTGAGAGAAAGAACAGGACTCTCTTTGAAGCTGGAAGAACCATGATGAGTGATTCTTCTCTCCCAAAATATTTTTGTGTTGAAGATATTAACACAGCATGTCATGTTCTTAATAGAGCTTCAATCAACAAAAGGATGAATAAGACTCCTTATGAGCTAATGATGGACAGAAAACTAGACTTGGCCTACTTCAGAATCTTTGGATGTAGGTGTTTTGTACTTAATAATGAGAAATCATACATAACTAAGTTCACTGAAAAGTCCTATGAAAGCATATTAGTTGGTTATAGTAACCAAAGTAAGGTTTATAGGGTCTACAACTAGAGGGATCAAGTTGTAAAGGAGTTGTTCATGTTGTATTTAATGAAAGTTCTATGTATTACAATGATAAGCCAGGTACATCATGCACAACAAGAAAATACTTGAGGATAAAGGAGTTGTCAATAGAAGACTCAGTTCTAGCAAGCCAAAGTATACAAGATGGAGTCAACATTGTTGAGGAAGATCTTGCGCAGGAACAATCTGAAGAAGAGACTCAGCAACAAGATGAAGTTGTTCAAAGAGAAGAGGTGACATTACTAGTTGTTGTCAGACATCTAAAGGATCATCCAAAGGAACTCATCATTGTTGATGCAGCTCATGGTGTGACCACATGTAACGTCCCGAATCGCTCTAGGCCCCTAGTGTGTGTTTTTGAGTCAGGAGGGTTGACTCGAGTGCTGGGACGTACAGGGAATTGGACTGCACTTGAGGAGGAGTAGAGAAATCAGTGTTGTGAGGGGACACAGGTAGAGACACGGGCGTGTCCCTACCCGTGTGCGTGTGTGCGTCGAGCTGAACTCGACGAGGCATGTCGAGATCGGCGAGCTGTGTTGACACCATGTAACATGGGTAGCGACACGGGAGTGTCCCTACCCATGTGTGTCGAGTTACACTCGATAGGGCGTGTCGAACCTGACGAGCTGTGTCGACACCATATGATACGGGTAGAGACACGGGCGTGTCCCTACCCGTGTGTGTCGAGTTACACTCGACAGGGCGTGTCGAGACTGACGAGCTATGTCGACACCTTGTGACACGGGTAGAGACACGGGCGTGTCCCTACCCGTGTGTGTCGAGTTACACTCGACGAGAGGTGTCGAGATCGACAAATTCCGTGTCGAGATCGACGAATTATATGACACGGGTAGTGACACGGGCGTGTCTCTACCCGTGTTTCGTGTATGTCGAGTTGAGTTCGTCGAGATGCAACCCGAGATGGACACGGCCAAGGACATGGCCAGGAACACGGTCATGTCATGTGGACACGGGTCGGAACACGGGCGTGTCCCTACCCATGTTAACTATTGAACCGACATGGAAACTGTCGTTGCCGCTTCGCCCAGGCAGGACACGGGTAAGGACACGGCCATGTCCCTACCAGTGTCACTTTTCATATATAAGGGGGAGAGAAAACCCTAGCCGTTTTCATGCTCATTTGATCCCCTATTTCCTGTGAGAACTCCTGGTGAGAGGAAAAACTGCTGGAGCAAGTTCTACCGGAGGAGATCCGCCACCGCCGTGAAAGAGAAGATGCCGCCAAGGAGAACTACACGATCCATGGCCGGAAATGGTGGTACCGCTTGAACCGATGTGAGTTTCCTACCCTCTCCCTTGGTGCTAGATCTATAGTTATTTTCCTAGGAGAGACATCGGCTCAAGAGAGTCTTGATGGAGAGAAGAAGTCTTCTAGGTTTGGCCATGCTAGGACTTGTGTTCTAGGTTTTAGATCTCTTCAACAACTCTCTTCTTCTGAAAGTGCAGGTTAGTGTTGGAGTTACCATGGTGATCTGGAAGTGATCAAACATGTAATCTCACTGCCAACGCGATATGAGCCTGCAGGGTCGCACATAAGAGATGTGGAGAAGTTGGATGATTGACTGTGTTGGTAAAGGTTAGCAATCACCGACCTGAATGGGGTTATGGGCAAAGTGTTGCCTTAAAGGATCATCGGGTTGGGCAAATGTTGCCTTGGAGGACTGGTATGAATAGTCGACCGAAGGTCGACGAGAATCGTCGAGAATGGTTCTCTAATTCTCGCTGATCGACGAGAATCGTCGAGAATTGGTTCTCTGATTCTCGACGATCGACGAGAATCGTCGACTGCAGGTCGACGGTCGACGAGTATAGTCCACCCCGCGTTCGGCGAGAATCGTCGAGTATTGTAGTTTGATTCTCGCCGATCCTAGGTGTTACTCGCCGACTGATTCTCGCTGAATCTGCTTGATGATTCTCGTCGATCGTCGTTGATTCTCGCCGATCGTCGCCGATTCTCGCCGAATGATACTCGCCGATTCTGGAACCCTATTTCTGGGTGGTCTGCGGATAGCGATAAACCTAAGTCTATTTATGCCTTCGGTATAAAAGGGACACTTAGGGTTTTCGGGAAATAAGCTTTTTGGCAGCCGATCGAACCGAATCCCGCGAAGCGTTCCGCCTTTCCGTTCGTTCGCTCCGCCGATCCCGAATCCCGCGAAGCGTTCCGCCTTTCCGTTCGTTCTCTCCGCCGATCCCGAATCCCGCCGACGGAAGGGTTCCGCCGCCGTGCTCGCTCCGTCGACTTCCCTCTCTCCGGCGATCGTCGCTGGCATTGCAATCCCTGGCGCGGACCTAGCAGTCCATGGGAAAGCAAGGTGCGGTCTTTCTCCTTCCCGATAATCCGTGCGACGGATAGATCGGTGTTCTCCCGCTCGTGTGGATTTCTGCAGAGACGTGGACATCATTTCACGTAGAACTCGCCACCAGCAAGAGCACGAAGCTTGGAGCATCTCCGTTGATTTGTGACTCAACGCCACCGAGGTAATTTTTGCCTAGTTATTTATTAACTTCTTGATTCAACTATCATGGCCCGATCCCATTTCTTTTGGGTTTTCTTGATGTTTTATTATTCCGCTGCATGCACAAGTGTTGTGCCATCCTCATAGAGAAACCCATCAGTGGTATCAGAGGGAGGTTATGGCCATGATTGTTGTATTGGAAGTTTTATTATTCTAGTGCGTGTAAACCTAGGGATTTAGAAGTGTTCTAAATGTCTAGATTTAGTCTTGGTACCCCGCCAAGAACTTCTGGAATTTCGTGGAAATTTCTAATTGTTAGAAATTGTAGTCTCCTTAGTAGTAACCATCCCTCGAGTTTGTTTTCGATTTTGAATCCAACATAGAGAGATGAGCTTGTCTACTGCTTTAAGTTGAGTTGTCTTTGCCTTTGTCCAACGCATGTAAATCTGAGGATTTGGAAGTTTCCGGATGTTCAGATTTAGCCCTTCCTTCTATCAATTGTTGATGGTGTCAGGTTATGCACATAAGGGATGCATGTGGTTTTAGGAAAATTGCTTTTCTTTGGATGTGCACATTGATCAAATGTTGATCATGGTTAACTGTTAACCTATAATCAAAATCCCTTCATCAAATATTAAGTGTTCGGATGCCTTCCGATGGATGACACTCTTCCTGCCTCGATCGATGAAGTGTGGGCTTGCCAAAGCAAGGTGCATTAATCTATCTTGGTAAGGGTGCGAGCGGATAATTGTGATATCCCACTGTCGACATTGGGTCCAGCTTAACTAGGTGACCTCAAAGGTTGAGTGCCTAGAGGCATAGGGTTGGCATGCACCATATGATGGATGCGAATAAGGAGTTATTCACCAACCATACAAGAATTGCATGAGGATGCAATTGGCAAGCGTTGCCTACCTAAATAACCGCATCGTGAGAGGAAAGCCAAAGCTGACTCATTGTGTTGGTGAAATACGGATCTTGTCCACTAAGAGAGTAGCTCGCATGAACTCTCCGAATTGTTAGTGAGGGCTATCATTTCGAATAAAATAGTGGGAGTGTTTTAATTGAAGTCCAAATTAAAATAATTGTATTTGAAATTTTGGTACTGATTTTATTCTGCATAAATTCTTGTAGAATTCCATGGCAAGTGTTTCACACTCCACTTTGTCTCTGAGAGCCATCCTTGAGAAGGATAAGCTCAGTGGGACTAATTACATGGACTGGTATAGGAACCTGAGAATTGTTCTCAGGCAAGAGCGAAAGCTCTATGTCTTGGAAGAATAAGCCCCTGAGGTGCCGACCGGGAACTCTTCCCGTGCTTAGAAGGATACTTATAAGAAGTATACTGATGATGATTTAGATGTCGAATGCTTTATGCTTGCTACTATGAACTCTGAGCTTCAGAAGCAACATGAGAGCATGGGGTGCAAGGAGATTGACGAGCATCTCAAGAAAATGTTTCAAGGGCAGGCTCGTCAAGAGAGGTTCGACATCACAAAAGCGTTGTTTCAGTGCAAGATGGGAGTTCGAGACTCAGTAGGGACTCACGTACTCAAGATGATTGGGTATATAGAGAACCTTGAAAGGCTGGGTTTTCCTCTTGGTCAAGAGTTGGCCACAGATCTGATCCTGCAATTGTTGCCGGACAGTTATGAGCAGTTCGTCTTGAACTACAACATGAATGAAATAGATAAGACACTGCCCGAACTCCTAGGCATGTTGAGAACTGCCGAAATCAATATGAAGAAGGCCAAGCCTGCCAGCCCCATACTGATGGTGCATAAGGGCAAGGGCAAGGCCAAGGGCTCTAAGAAGACGAAGGTGGGACCTAAGTCATATCTTGAGCCCAAGTCTTCTGCACTGATGAAAAGGAAAAGCACGGTGAAGGAAGGGAAATGCCACCACTGTGGCAAGGCTGGTCATTGGAGGAGGAACTGTCCTTCGTACATTGAAGGTCTGCAGAAATTGAAGGGAGGTATGACTTCCGCTTCAAATGTTTACGTTATAGAGATAAACCTTTCTGCTCCTTCATCTTGGGTATTGGATACCGGATGTGGTTCTCACATTTGTACAAATGTGCAGGAACTGGGAAGGAGAAGATTGTTGAGTAAAGGAGAGGTGGACCTCCGCGTCGGCAATGGAGCAAGAGTTGCTGCTGTAGCCGTAGGGGTTTACCGTCTTTCTTTGCCCAGTGGGCTTGTAATAGAACTAGATAATTGTTATTTTGTTCCGGCCATAACTAGAAACATTATATCTATTTCATGTTTGGACATGATTGGATTTTCTTTTATAATTAAGAACAACTGTTGTTCTATATTTAAGAATGATGTTTGTTATGCTGTAGCTCAATTGTTTAATGGTCTTTATGTTTTGAACTTGGACCATCTGATCTGTAATGTAGAAAATAATAAAAGACTAAGAACAAATGACTCGACCCCTACTTTTCTCTGGCATTGTCGTTTGGGTCATATCAACGAGAAGCGCATATCCAAGCTCCATAGAGATGGACTTTTGGACTCATTTGATTATGAATCATTTGAGCGATGCGAATCTTGTTTGTTAGGCAAGATGACTAAAGCTCCTTTCACTGGTTATACTGAGAGGGTTGAGGATCTCTTGGGTGTTATACATAGTGATGTATG
Organism: Platanthera guangdongensis; assembly: GCA_039583875.1. Taxonomy (NCBI): domain Eukaryota; kingdom Viridiplantae; phylum Streptophyta; class Magnoliopsida; order Asparagales; family Orchidaceae; genus Platanthera; species Platanthera guangdongensis. Next base: position 144,953,294 of record CM077152.1, read on the forward strand.
CGGACCCATGAGTTCCATGGCTAGAGGTGAGTATTTCTACTTTGTTACATTTACTGATGATTTCAATAGATACGGATATGTGTATCTTATGAAGTGCAAATCTGAGACCTTTGAAAAGTTCAAAGAGTTCAAGAATGAAGTAGAAAACCAGTTGGGTAAAAGGGTTAAAGCACTCCGATCTGATCGAGGTGGCGAATACCTGAGTCATGAGTTCCGTGATCATCTGAAAGAGTGTGGTATTGTATCACATCTCACTCTACCTAGAACACCACAACATAATGGTGTGTCTGAGAGGAGAAATCGTACTCTATTAGACATGGTACGTTCGATGATGAGTCATGCAGACTTGCCTGTTTCCTTTTGGGGTTTTGCTTTAGAGACTGCTGTAATGACATTGAATCGCGCTCCAACGAAAACGGTTCTGAAGACACCATATGAGATATGGACTGGGAAGCGTCCTAGTATGTCGTTCATTAAAATTTGGGGCTGTGAGGCATACGTGAGACGTCAAATGCCTGACAAGCTGGAACCCAAATCGGATAAATGTTATCTGGTGGGATATCCTAAGGAAACGAAAGGGTATTACTTTTACCTACCATCTGAGGGCAAAGTGTTTGTCGCAAGGACTGGTGTCTTCTTGGAGAAAGAGTTCTTATCAAGAAAGACTGAAAAGGTAGAGCTTGAAGAAGTTCAAGAACCACATGTAGTGAATGAACCGGAATTGGATTCTGAGACAGGACTACAAGATGTTGTAGCTAGAGAACCTGCTCAAGGAACACAAGTCCTACGTAGATCTGGTAGACCGAGGTTTGAGCCTGAGAGATATGGATTTCTCGTGTCTCAAATAGGTAATGTGTTGCTTATGTATCATGATGATGAACCAGCAACCTACCAAGAGGCTATGAATGGACCGGACTCCGACAAATGGCTTGAGGCTATGAAATCCGAAATGGACTCCATGTATGCAAACCAAGTTTGGAACTTGGTGGAACCACCTGAAGGGGTACGACCCATAGGGTGCAAGTGGGTCTTCAAGAAAAAGACCGACATGGATGGGAATGTACAGACATTCAAAGGGCGACTGGTGGCTAAGGGTTTCAAGCAAATTCATGGTATTCACTATGATGAGACCTTTTCCCCTGTTGTCATGGTAAAGTCCATAAGGATATTGCTTGCTGTTGCTGCGTATTATGACTACGAGATCTGGCAGATGGATGTCAAAACGGCTTTCCTTAATGGAAACCTCCTTGAGGAAGTGTATATGACACAACCCGAGGGTTTTGTATCCCCAGATGAAGCCACTAAAATATGCAAGCTGAATAAGTCCATCTATGGACTGAAACAGGCCTCTCGAAGTTAGAATCTTCATTTTGATGAGAAAATCAAAGAGTTTGGTTTCATCAAGAATGAAGATGAGTCTTGTGTTTACAAGCGAATCAGTGGGAGCATTGTTGTCTTCCTGATATTGTATGTAGATGACATACTATTGATTGGGAATGACATTCCTACCCTGAAAGTTGTTAAGAACAACCTAGGGAACTGCTTTTCAATGAAGGATTTGGGTGAAGCGACTTATATACTTGGTATTAAGATCTATAGAGATAGATTGAAGAAGTTGCTGGGTTTGACCCAGAGTACGTACATCGAAAAGGTGTTGAAGCGGTTCAACATGCTTGAGTCCAAGAAAGGATTTTTGCCCATGTCTCATTGTGTGAATCTCTCTAAGGACCAGTGTCCAAAGTCTTGTGAAGATAAGGACCGCATGAAGTTGATTTCATATGCTTCGGCAATTGGATCAATCATGTACGCGATGTTATGTACTCGACCCAATGTCTCCTTTGCTTTGAGCATGACTAGCAGGTATCAGTCAGACCCCGGTGAGTGTCACTGTATTGCAGTCAAGAATGTCCTGAAGTACTTGAGAAGGACTAAGGATGTGTTCTTGGTGTATGGTGGAGAGGAAGAGCTCATTATAAGTGGTTACACGGATGCTAGCTTCCAAACTGATAGAGACGACTCCAAATCTCAGTCAGGTTTTGTGTTTTGCCTGAATGGAGGAGCTGTGAGCTGGAAGAGTTCCAAGCAAGAGACAGTTGCTGATTCTACAACAGAGGCCGAGTATATCGCAGCAGCTAATGCGGCGAAGGAGGCTGTATGGATTAGGAAATTCATCGGCGAGCTTGATGTAGTTCCTAGCATTGTTGGTCCCGTAGTTCTCTACTGTGATAACAATGGTGCAATTGCACAATCTAAGGAACCTAGATCCCATCAGCGCTCCAAGCACATACTTCGGCGGTTTCATCTTATTCGTGAGATTGTCGAACGAGGAGATGTAAACATTTGCAGAGTGCCAACTGAGGAGAATATTGCGGATCCACTAACAAAGCCTCTCGCGCAGAGATAGCATGATGGTCATACTAGATCCATGGGTATATGATACCTAAATGATCAACTCTAGTGAGAATCTTGTGGGTTGCATGTAAACTTGTATTTTGTTGGCTATTTGTTCATATGATGAACATTGTACCTAGTTTTTCTTTTACAATTAATGGCAAATTCTTTTATTATGAGTTTTTCTATATGATAGTTAAATGTTAACATAATAGATACCCTTAGAATGTTCGCTTCCATGGGACATCAAGTACGTGACTTGAATGTGAGAGCCTATGATTTATTTGCAGCTTCATTCTTAAAAGGTCCCTGGTCGAGTATCATCATAGAAGATAAGGGTGATGATGGTACTTGGAGACTAGCACGTGCGTTGACTGATGACCGGTTCTCACAGGTCATGATATTGTGATATCAAGTCATCACGTGGGTACTTGTTAGTGAACAAGTTGTACTGGACAGACCCAACCTGAGACTACTCTGTGGATTGTCATCCAATCGTGTCACGAGTAGGTCTCAATTGACAATGGTGTTGTGGTCCTTTGACCTGAAGTCACAGCATTCATCAAGTGAGGAAGAGCATGCTTTGATGCCATCTAAAGTCTTCCTTGAGAAAGGTTGATGATAAGGGTGGTTGTTGGGCATGTTACGAATCATTTGGGTGTTTGTGTGTGAGCAGATATGGGATTTGTCCTCCTGTATGTCAGGAGTTGCATCCATGGGCCCCTTGATGGAACTGGACTGAGAAATGCATGGCCATGCTTGGTTGAGTCAATATGTGATATTGGACTCACCATTCTCTGGAAGTCCGTCCTGGATCAAGAAACTTGGATTGAGTTATTACGAGGGTGACACGGTCCATGCCTCTAGTTCTTTCCGGATGTAAGGGACAAAGGGACAAAGACAACGCTGATACATTGGTCATAAAGGCTTATGAGTTATGAACTCTTATTGCTTGGGGAGCAATGATGCATTGCTAGATGCCGCTCATTGTTTGTGAGGTTTTTGTTTTGATACTTTCAAGATCAAGTGGGAGTCTATTGGAGTTACCATGGTGATCTGAAAGTGATCAAACATGTAATCTCACTGCCAACGCGATATGAGCCTGCAGGGTCGCACATAAGAGATGTGGAGAAGTTGGATGATTGACTGTGTTGGTAAAGGTTACCAATCACCGACCTGAATGGGGTTATGGGCAAAGTGTTGCCTTAAAGGATCGTCGGGTTGGGCAAATGTTGCCTTGGAGGACTGGTATGAATAGTCGACCGAAGGTCGACAAGAATCGTCGAGAATGGTTCTCTGATTCTCACCAATCGACGAGAATCGTCGAGAATTGGTTCTCTGATTCTCGACGATCGACGAGAATCGTCGACCGCAGGTCGACGGTCGACGAGTATAGTCCACCCCGCGTTCGGCGAGAATCGTCGAGTATTGTACTCTGATTCTCGCCGATCCTAGGTGTTACTCGCCGACTGATTCTCGCCGAATCTGCTTGATGATTCTCGTCGATCGTCGCCGATTCTCGCCGATCGTCGCCGATTCTCGCCGATCGTCGCCGATTCTCGCCGAATGATACTCGCCGATTCTGGAACCCTATTTCTGGGTGGTCTGCGGATAGCGATAAACCTAAGTCTATTTATGCCTTCGGTATAAAAGGGACACTTAGGGTTTTCGGGAAATAAGCTTTTTGGCAGCCGATCGAACCGAATCCCGCGAAGCGTTCCGCCTTTCCGTTCGTTCGCTCCGCCGATCCCGAATCCCGCGAAGCGTTCCGCCTTTCCGTTCGTTCGCTCCGCCGATCTCGAATCCCGCCGACGGAAGGGTTCCGCCACCGTGCTCGCTCCGTCGACTTCCCTCTCTCCGGCGATCGTCGCTGGCGTTGCAATCCCTGTCGCGGACCTAGCAGTCCATGGGAAAGCAAGGTGCGGTCTTTCTCCTTCCCGATAATCCGTGTGATGGATAGATCGGTGTTCTCCCGCTCGTGTGGATTTCTGCAGATATGTGGACATCATTTCACGTAGAACTCGCCACCAGCAAGAGCACAAAGCTTGGAGCATCTCCGTTGAGTTGTGACTCAACGCCACCGAGGTAATTTTTGCCTAGTTATTTGTTAACTTCTTGATTCAACTATCATGGCCAGATCTCATTTCTTTTGGGTTTTCTTGATGTTTTATTCTTCCGCTGCGTGCACAAGTGTTGTGCCATCCTCATAGAGAAACTCATCAGTTAGATCTTATATACTCTAGAGGGGGGTGAATAGAGTATGGTGCTTGCTAAAAACTTTTTACAACTCTTGTTGTATTCCTAAGTGAACAGGGAAGTAAATGAAATACAGCAAACACAGAACAATCTAATTACAAAGCAATCACAGAACAATCACAAACCACAGCCAGAAAATAAAAGAAAATAAGCAACCAGATGACATAAGGAGCTATAGTGGTTCCCCAACTAATCTGGGTACATCCACTCTTCTACCAGCCTAGGTAGGAATCCACTGCAGGATGAGTTGATCAGGTGTCCTGGGCACCAATGAGCATTTGATAAGGTACTCAAAAACCAAACCAGATTTTTTTGATCAGGTGTCTTGCCACCACTGAGTTTTGACAAGGTCTCAGAAACCAACACAAACTTTTGAAGGGAGTTTGATAAACCCTTTACAGCAGAGAGAGAGAGAGAGAGATGATCTTCTCTGTCAACAATCAGAGAGAAGATAGTGGATGTTGTCAAAGCTCCCCCTGAGTTCTTGAGTTGTTCAGGAAGTGAAGCTTTGCAGTAGGGTGACAGGCCTTCAGAAGATTTGATCACTAGCAAAAGATGATTCCAGCAGTAGCTGAAATGTGTGGTGTCTGGAGTCTTGAATGATAATGGCCTTTGAACACTGGAATCAAGAGGGATCTAGAAATTTCAGAGTATTGATCTCCTTCAGTGATGTGTGTTCCTATATGAATTCTAAGACTGTGAATATCTGCAACTCTTTCTCTTTCTGTTGTTGTTGTAATTGTTGTTCTTGTAATAGCAGAATATGAACATATCTTTTATTCCTTAGATCTGATTAGAATGATTCTCTGTCCAAGGTAGTCGTTAGCCTGTCATAAATGACTTCCATAACTGCATTTTGTCTTCTGGAGGAAAGTCCAATAAAATATTCCTTTGAAAATCCCTTGAAACTTGCTCCAGATTAATTGAAACGGCTATAGGAACCTTGAAATAAATGCTGGATATAATTCCATAACTGTCTGAATTTGAATCTTGAAAAATGTTGATCTCTCCAGAAAAACGTCGACCTGAGATCAACTATCGTTGAACTGAGCTCAGAGACTGGACTTATACTGAAGCAGAAAGCGTCGATCTGAGCTCAACTATCGTCGAAATGAGCTCAGAGATAGGGAAACAAGCTAGAGATAGGAACGTCGATCTGAGCTCGAAGATCGTCGAATGGAGTTCGACGACTCGTTGAAGTTGAGCTTAGAGATCGTCGAATGGAGTTCGACGATTCGTCGAGGTGAGCTCAGAGATCGTCGAATGGAGTTCGACGATTCGTCGTCCTGAGCTCGACGAAATGACTTAGTCTCCTGAACTGAAAAATCTTGTCTTGAGGGTCTTGAGGGCAGCTTCTAAACCTAAACACTAACCCTTAGACTCAGTTCTAATTGACCTTTAGATCTATACAAGGAGGTCAAAACAAATTTCCTAAAGGGATATAGTGATCCTTGCCCAAATCAGTAATAGGGTGTTCCAACAATCTCCCCCTATTTGGGTTAGGATTACTATTTACATACATTGGAAAAATAACAACATACAAAGCAGAAATGTAACAAACAAAACATTGCAAAAACACAGACATTGTCACAGATAGTTCAGAAAACAAAATTTACTGTCATCTTACAGAATCATTCATTTTCCTTGCTCTTTATAAGATCTATTTCTCTGTTGGGGTTAAGAGATTCCTTCTTGGATCTTCTGTCATCAGCTGCACCTAGAGAAGTTTGATGTTTTGGCATGGGCACTACAGCTTCTGGATGCAACTTCATATAACTTTCTGAATCAAAGAATTTACTGGAGCAGTATCTCTCAAGTTCTTTCTTTCTTTGATCTGGTAGAGTAGTGATATTGGATGTATCTTTTCCTTGTTCTCTGGCCTTCTTGATTTGATCTAGTGCAGCCAATTCCTTCATTCTTGCTGTCCATGAGGTGGGATTATTTTCTGGGTCTTCAAATGGAATAGGAGGCTCATATCTATTTGAAGAATTATCAGGAGGAGCTCCGGAAGAGACTACATCTTTAAGATTATAAGGGAAGGGACCAGAAGTAATGTCAGAGGGACCTTGTCCTTCCCTTTAATAAGGATGTTGCCTGGAGTACACTCTAAGCCCTCTTTGATTTCCTCTGTACTGTACTCTTCTGGACTGGTAACCTCTAGACTGATTTCCTCTGTACTGGGATCTTCCTTGAGTTTGATATGAACTTTGGCTTTTGGCAGTAGATTGGAAAGCAGAACTTCCACCTGCACCTGCATCAGGTGAAGGAGGAGGAGGAGGACGATTGAAATGGGATGACCCTTTGTCATACTTTCTTTTCTTCTACATGGCTTTCAGTTGATTCCTGGAGTACTGCATCCATGGTTCTGTAATATGGCAATCATGCAGTATATAATATGGAATATCATTTGTATCTTTCACTTTCTTTGGGGGAACTCTCTTCATGCTTTGCTTCTGGCTTTCCTTTTCCTTGCAATTGTTGCAGAGGAATCATCAGAGTCAGTCCTAAACTGATCACTGTCTGAGCTTTGTGGATTATCATACACTACATCAATCCTTTTGAGATAATCTTTCTGTTGTTGAGACTGAGCAGAAGAGACAGCAGAAACAACAACAGCAGCAGCAGGAATTGGAGTAGAAGCAGCACTGGCAGAAGGAGCTATAACAGCAGCAGTAATAGAAGCAGTAGAAACAGATGAAACTGGAAGAACAACTTCAAAAACAGTAACAACAAGCTCAGAGGTAACTGCAGTAACATATTCAGAGATAAAAATAACAGGCTCAAAATCAAATGCCTCTGTCATATGCACATCCTCAGACACTGAAACAGCAACAGCAGCAGTAGGAGCAGCAACAGCAGGAGCAACAGAAACAGAAGGAGCACTGTCAACAATATTGAAGGAAGTGACATAAGAACTTATTAAGCTGGGGTCATAGCTGAAAATAGGCACAATGGCCTTAGTAAGATCTTCAGTATGCTGGGCTGGAAGGCAGTTGAAGTATACAGAGTCAAAAACTGACAACAGTGACCTGAGGTCCACTGTAATGACTGCAACTGGAGCTACTGGAGCTTGGACTGAAGTTACTACAGCAGGCAATCTCCCAACTTCATAAGGCATCTCCCCCTGCCTAGATTCAGTGAGAATTGGATCAAGTCACCCAGAAGAAGGGATTGCTTGAGGAGGAAGAAAAGAGGATAGCCTGGCAGACAGCTCCTGAACTGTTTTTAGAAGTGGAGCCAAAGAGGTCTCCAGCAATAGTGATAGCCTTGGAGCTATCAGCTCATATAGCCTGTCTGCAAGAGCTGGAATGTCTACTTGCTCAAGAGGGACTTGAGTAGAGGTAGGGATGGAAGTTGGAGCAGCAGGAGATGTTGTTGGAGAACCTGTGGATGGTGGAAGTGATGGTTGAGATATTGGAATTGTGGAGATGGAAGATAATGGAATGGAAATGGATGGTGTGAATGATGGTTGAGCAATTATGTCCTGAAGGAGTTGTTGATAAGAAGTGGATGAAGATGGTGGCTCAGGAGGGGATGAAGTAGAATCATCTATATAGGAAACATCTAGAAGAGTGAAAGATGGAACAGGAGATGATGAATCAATGTCCAGGTGTGTGTAGTGATGTAGTGGATGGAAGATTTCTTCATTTAATGGTGGAGTTGGAGAAGGGATTGAAGTTGGAGATGGGATGGAAATGGGAGATGAAATTATGATGGTGACTATTGTAGATGAAACAAGAGGTGGAGGAGGAGGAGATGAAGCAGGCAAGTCTTCTGTAGGGGCAGAAACCTGAGGGGAAGAGACTGAAGAAGTCCTTGTGCCTGAAGAGGAGATTGCAGAGGGCCTGCTGGGCTTTACAATTTGCTTGTCCCATTTCCCTAATAGGGCACAGGTAAGCCTCTTGGAGGCATTGATGTGCATCCCACTAGAAACAAGTAGTGCAGGGCATCTATTATGAAGAAACAGCCCTAAAATCCTCCCAAAATTAACAAAGTTCTTGTTAATTTTCTTCTTGATTAAATCAAAGAACACTTCTCCCCAGTTCAGCTGCTTCTTGTCCACCAGGGCACCCATCAAACAGAGCTGATACCTAGATATGGTATCATGCGCTGAGTGTTTTGCCAACAACACTTTTCCAACAACATCAGCAAGAAATCTGTACTCAACAGACAGATTTTTCTTAAGCAATTTACTAGGGTTTGCTTCTGAATGTCCCATCCTTTCAAGCATATTAGAAAATTCCTCTCCAGAAAGCTCAACAGAATCTTCTCCAGAATTTGATTGAAAACCCTCTGTCAAAGCAGCAGTTGTTAGAGATACCTGAGTTCCTGATATGGTTCCAACCACTGTGTTCTGATCCAGATTGTGGGCAGTATACACCCATTCCTTTATCTCATCTATAGCCAACTTGATCCTTGTAGTCATTATGGTAACTAGCTGTTGGTCTTTGAAAAGTTCCAGAATGTCCTTGAAGATTTGATCGCTGTTATTGAAAGAATCCATGTCGATATCAAATCCTGCGTCAAACTTCATTGCGGCCAAGATTGCGACTGAAACTGCCATTAATTCCTGCAAAAATGAACAAACAGACGACCAAGTGTAGAAACGTTTAGAGGAAAAGGGAAAATTTGCATAGAGTATGAAAGCACAAAGGGAGAACGGCGGCCGAAAAATGAGTTTTATATTAGGGTTCAACGCAGAAAAGGAAAGATCGTTGAACTTTGTTCGATGATCTGGGCTTCTAAAGGAAACTAAAAGGTCATCAACATCGTCGATCTCCGTTCGACGATATTGGAGAGCGCCGAGCTCCGTTCGACGATCGCTGACCTGAAGAAAGATAGTTCAGCACTATCTGAGAAGCGCTGAACTCAGGTCGACGATTTCGGAAATCGTCGATCTCCGTTCGACGATCTTGAGGAAAATCGTCGAGCGCAGTTCAGAGACCCGAAACACTCTATACACTAGAAAAAGCATTTGATTTGCCTAGTCTTGGTCATTTTTATATTTTTTAAAATCTTGGATCTTATTTTAGACTTCCTCCATCTAACATTCCTAACTGATTCAGGAAGAATGTATGTTTCTTTTCATTCAAGGCTTTGGTGAAAATATCTCCCCTTTGCAAATCAGTTGGGATATATTGAAGTTCAATTTTGTTTTTCTCAACATTATCCCTTAGAAAGTGATGCCTAATTTCTATATGTTTTGTCCTACTATGGAGAACTGGATTTTGTGCTATGCAAATAACACTAGTATTATCACAAAATATTTTTGACTTCTCTAAGTTGTAGCCATAGTTTAGGAGCTGATTTTGAATCCACAAGATTTGTGAACAACAACTACCTGCAGCCATATATTCAGATTCAATAGTTGAAGTTGACACAGATGTTTGTTTCTTGCAAAACCAGGAGACAAGTCTGTCACCAAGAAACTGACAAGTTCCACTGGTGCTTTTCCTATCTATTCTGCATCTAGCATAATCAGCATCTGAAAATCCATTTAAGTCAAATGTTGAATCTTTTGGATACCAGAGACCTAGATTTGGACAACTTTTTACATACCTAAGAATCCTTTTTACTAAGGTTAAGTGTGACTCTCTAGGGCTCACTTGGAATCTAGCACATATGTATGTAGCAAACATTATGTCAGGTCTACTAGCTGTAAGGTACAATAAAGAGTCAATCATTGCTCTATATGTTGTCTGATCAACAGGTTTCCCATGTTCATCAGCATCTAATACAACATTAGTAAGCATAGGTGTTTTCATACATGATGCTTCAGACATACCAAATTTCTTAACCAATTCTTTTGCATACTTGGTTTGAGAAATAAATATGCCTTCAGCATGTTGTTTGATTTGCAATCCTAGAAAGAAGGATAGCTCGCTCATGCTACTCATTTCAAATTTAGAATGCATTAGGTTGGAAAACCTTCTGCACAAATTTGAATCAATAGAACCAAATATAATATCATCTACATAGATTTGTACTAGTAGGGTGTGAGACTTATGGGTTCTAATAAAAAGAGTTTGGTCTACTCTACCCCTTATAAATTCATTTTTCAGAAGAAAGCATGCTAGGGTCTCATACCATGCTCTAGGAGCTTGCTTTAGACCATATAATGCTTTATGTAATTTGAAAACATAATCAGGATGAGTTGAAGAGATAAAACCTGGGGGTTGTCTGACATAGACTTCTTCTTTGATATCTCCATTTAGAAAAGTACTCTTTACATCCATCTGGTATACTTTGAATCCTTTGTGTGCTGCATATGCTAAGAAGATTCTTATGGCCTCTAACCTTGCAACTAGTGTAAAGGTCTGGTCATAATCTATCCCTTCTTCTTGAGAGTACCCTTGAGCAACTAGCCTTACCTTGTTCCTTACAATGACTCCTTGATCATCCAATTTATTTCTGAACACCCACTTTGTTCCAACAATGGAGTGATCCTTTGGCCTTGGTACTAGTTCCCAAACTTTGTTCCTTTCAAATTGATGCAACTCTTCTTGCATTGCAATGATCTAGTGTGGATCTTGTTCTGCATATTGAATGGATTGAGGTTCAATTTGAGAAAGAAAGCAAGTGTGCATCAGGTTTTGGTTGACCTGATTTCTTGTTTGCACACTAGCTGAGATGTCTCCAATCACTTGGGAGATTGGATGGTCTCTTAATGTTACTAAATCAATAGGAGATGTTGATTGTTCACCAACCTATGTTGTTGTTTCCTCTTGTGGTACAACAACTGGCTCTTCAAGAAGATTCTCTTCAAGATGTTGAATGTCTTCTTCATCTTCACTGCTTTCATCTTTTTGAATAATTTGTAACCTGTCCAAGTCTTCTGCAAGAGAGTGTACCTGCAAAGATTATATGATAGAAGTATTCTTCTCCTTGAAAGACATGTTAAACTCATCAAAAGATATATGAACAGATTCTTCAATTTTGAGATTAGATTTATTATATACCCTATAAGCTTTACTGATCATGGAGTATCCCAAAAACACTCCTTCATCAGCTTTAGATTGAAATTTTGCTAAGTATTTCTTGTCATTATTATGAATGTAACAAATACAACCAAAAATTTTAAAGTAATCTACTTTAGGTTTCTTCCCTTTGAGTAATTCATAGGGAGTCTTGCCCTTCAGTTTATGTATCAAACTTCTATTCAACACATAGTTGGAGGTGTTCACTGCCTCTGCCCAAAATGATAGTGGAAGATGAGCATCTGACAACAATGTAGTATCAGATTCAATAAGGGTTCTAGTTTTCCTTTCAGCTACCCCATTTTGTTGAGGAGTTTTAGGAGCTGAGAAAGTGTGTCTGATCCCTTCACTCCGACAGAACTCTTGCATAAGAAGAGAATCAAACTCTGTCTCATGATCACTTCTGATCAGGGCAATGTGAGTATTGAACTCACTCTGTATGCATTTGAGAAACTCTGTCAAACATTTAAAGTTATCAGACTTCTTCCTCAAAAAGAACACCCATGTGAATCTAGAGAAGTCATCTACAACAACTAAAGTATAAGATTTCCTTCCTAAGCTTTGTACTGTAATGGGTCAAAAGAGATCCATGTGTAACAGATACAAAATCCTAGGTGAATCGCTCTTATTAAGTGACTTGAAACTATTTTTGGTTTGCTTGCCTAATTGACAAGCCCTGCAGAGTCCTTCCTTCTTGAGGGGCCAGAAGGTAGTCCTCTAACAAGGTTGTCCTTGGATAGCCTAGCAATGGTTCTAAGGTTTATATATCCTAATCTCTTATGTCATAATTCATTAGGTCTACAAATAGAGTTAAACAAGCAAATATCTACCTTGGTTGAAAGAAAATCTACAAGATAGATGTTACCTTTCCCTTTACCTGTCAACACAGTTCTGTTGTCCTCTAATTTGATCTTGCATAAGGATTTGCTGAAAGTCACTTGGTAGCCTTCATCACACAGTTGACTGATGCTGATTAAATTGTGCTTCAGTCCTTCCACATAGGCTACTTTCTTGAATGTGACTGTGCCAATCTGGACTGCACCATATCATTTTGTTAGTCCAAAGTTTGAATCACCAAATATTACTTTGGGTTCAAGCTTGGCTTTGAAGGATGTGAAATTGTCCTTGTTTCCTGTCATGTGCTTTGAGCACCCACTATCCAGATACCATTGTTGGTTTGATGTTGGATAGGCCTTCACCAGTACATAAAACAATTTATTTGTTTTTGACCCAGTTAACCTTGGGCCTAGGTTGATAACCTTTGAATTCAGAAATAAAAGACATCCCTGGTTGACTCTTATAGCCTTCAGGATGATATCTCCTAGGAGGTATTATCCATTCAGTATAAGGGTTAAATCTTTGGGATGTAGGACCCCTTGGTTTGAAATTTAATTTACCTTTGAAAAAGTTTTCAAAACTCTGATCTCTGCTCGACGATCGCTGAGCTGAGTTCGATGATCTTGGGTCAGATCGTCGAGCTCCGTTCGAAGATCGACTGTGGCAGAGTTTAGGGTTTAGAGATCTTCGACCTGAGTTCGAAAATTTAGCCTGAGATTGTTGATCTTCATTCGACGATCGTCTAGCTCCGTTCGACGATTTCTGTTGAACTCTTGTTTTCTTAGGTAAGTCAGAATTCTTCCTAGCTACCTCTACAACTCCCTTACCTTTATCAGAGATAAACTTGATTGGGGTTGTTAATAATATAGGTTGGCTAGATGAGGCACCTAAGCCCAGTGTACTATTGAATCTTGAGTTCACTGTGCTTGTGATGTCCATTAGCTTGATACTTCTGATGCATAAGATCACGGCAGTGAACCGGTCGCACAAGTAATATAAAATGGGGGTTTTCCCAAGTATCGATCTTACAAGGAACACAGTAAGGTGGAGTTAATTTTGAGGAGAACTTGAGATTGAAGTCCTCAGGTCGGAGCTAACTAAGGGGGGTTTGGATTGTTGCGATAAAAAGAAAGTAAAAATCTAACAACTACTCCTATGCAACGCCGCTATGCGATGCTTCGCCAGGCGGGATGGAAGACTAGTCGGGTCGCTATGCACCGAATCACTAGGCGGATGGACGAGAAGGCTAGCGGATGAGGTGGTTAGAACGGCGGAATGAGGGTCGTGAGCACCTCTTCACAACGCACGCCACTAGCAATTGCTAGTGCGGCAAGGGTGGATGGTGGTGGATGGAGTATGACGCAACTCATGTAAATAACGAAAACATACAAAACCACATAGACATGATTGTATAAAAACGTTTTACAAACTAAGCATACTTCATCAATATAAACAAAGTTAAACACCAATATTCAACAATAAAGCAAGAACAAGTCAAGAGATCGACCGAATCCGAAGTCTTGCTGAGGATTCACGGTTGGAATCGTCGGGTTGTCATTCCGCGTCCAAGCTTAGTCCTCAACTGCGTCCGGGGTAGAGAAGGGTTGTCACCACCTTCCAATGGCCCGTCTTCTTCGTCTTACGATAGCGGATGAAGTTTGCTAGCTTTCCTTTGCTTGATGGCTATGGCGTCAAACCCTACTTGAATCTCACGGATGAAGGAGAAGGCCGAGAGGAAGCTCCGTCTTGGATTTGGCGGTGAAAGCTTGCCCGGAGCACCTCCCTAGGGTGGAAGATGAAGGGGAACGGCGGAGAAGGCAGAAAACGGCGGAGAAATGTCGAGCTCCGGTCCTCTCTCGAATTAGGGCAAGACCTGCACTATTTATACAAAGCAGAAATGAACAATGCGCACGATCACAGGAGCACGACCAGTGGTCGTGCGCACTATGTCTGGTGCTCGTGCGCACTGGTATGGAAGATGAGGAAGAAGAACTGGGATAATGCGCACGAGTAGTGGTGCACGACCAGTGGTCGTGCGCACTAAGTTTAATGGTCGTGTGATTACCCCAGACAGGACTCCAGAAAAGAGGAATCAATGCACACGATCAGTGGCGCACGACCGGTGGTCATGCGCATTATGTCCATTGGTCGTGCGCTTACCCCAGGCTGATTCTTTAAAACGTAGAGTAGTGCGCACGATCAGGGGCGCACGACCAGTGGTCGTGCGCATTAGATCCCATGATCGTGCGCAGTATTCCTGTTTCACAACCATCCCGGAACACGCACACGACCCCTGTACCGAAAGGAAAAACCAATCACTGATATGTGCAGACATTCCAGGCAATAACAAAAAGGAGAACAGACTATAAAAATAACAAAATACACAACCACGGGCATAAATGTGCACTTCCTATGGAAATATAGGCAAGATGAAATAGGAACAATAAAGAACTAAAAGTGAAGTGCAAACACGTGAAAACTAGACCAGATGAGTCCGAAAATAGGTATATAAAGTGGACTCATCACACCCCCAGACTTAACTGTTTGTGCGTCCCGAGTAAACAAAATCTAAGCAGATAGGGAAAAATACTAGTTAACAAAGAAATTGCGATACGAAGTACCATGCGAAGTCGCATGCTCGCGCGCGTAAAAATATAATAGAAGAAATTTCTAAGTATACAAAATAGTTTATACTTTTCACAATGCGTATCAACATTTTATTATTACTCAAAAATGGAATCACGGTGAATCATCCGGTCATGCGTAGGGAGAAAGTAGACTAATCGCTAGGCGAGCATTGCCAAAGATCGGGGCTCCGGATAACCTCCAAAGGAATCCACCAATGTCGGTGACCATATGCTTGCCCTTTCGCATTCTCTACACGGCACTGGTTTGGTTCACACACGAATCAGTAGGACTTTAGGTGAAGAGATGGGGCTTGGGTTTCGGTGAGGTAAACAATGATAAATAAGAATGGCTATGCACCAAACCCAAATGAGCTAAAATAAAATGAATCCATCAGCTAACCAAAATACATGCGGGTACAGCACACCCCCAAACTTAACTTTTAACATATGGGTGTGTGCACCGCCTACTCCAAAAATAATCACAACTCAAATAGGATTTTCAATTATACTTTTTCTTTTCACTTTTACACAATTAACATCAAATTTTATTTTTTTTAACTTTTCTTTTTCTTTTTCAACTTACTTCTCTTTTAACAATTTCAGCAAATATAAGCTTTGGAGCACATCTACATGTTCACATGTAAAAGCACCACATCAACACCCCAACATGAAAAATGTAAAACTCTAAAGCTCGACTTGGGTGTGCGACTAGGATCGGGTATGAGGCTTTGGTGAAATAAAGGTGGAGCTGAATCAAAAGAATGGGTAGGCACAACGGGGCTAGCGAGGATAAGACGTTAGGAATGGTACAAAGCTCAACCGGGCCAAAATGATAGCCTACATCACACTCATGCATGACTAACCTATACCCATGCTTCAAGAATAGCTTGGGGCAAGTTCTTAGCCAACGAGAAAGACTATCCATCCTCCCGACTCGAGCAATACGAACCTAACGGCCGTCTGCACACATCCCTAAGCTACCGTCGGATTCACACCGAATTCACCAATTTTTGAGTAGAATAAAAAGTATTTACGCAATTAGAAAAATATAAAACTATAAGAATACAGAAAAAATTAAATCTACTCAAATGTCTACACGAGACGAGACTAGTTGACTAGAAACACAACAAGGTCAACATTTTACTTTGTCTCACAATCTTAAGCCAGCACCATAATTTTCTCAAATCTAACGAAGAAATGAGTTCAACTCGCAGCACACTAACAGCTAAGCACGCGCTCATGTGGGTGCAGTGGTGTGTGATGCAATGAACTAATCAAAATAAAATTATAAAAGCTTCCAGTATGCACATGAGATGTGCACGTGCAAAAGGTAACAACACTGGCTCTCCCCCAGAATTAAACTAAACTTTACAGCATATGATAAAGAAATTAAAATCATAAAGAGCTAAGGTAAGAGGTTACCCAATGCTCAGCCAGTGAGCATACCAGAAGACGAGTGGAAACCTGAAGCAGGCCCGCAATACGAAGAATCACAACCCCGCCAATGCGATTTGCTATAAATACCTGCAGGGGTGAGCTCCGCAAAAACAAAACAAAAATATACAGACTACAAAGAAATACTAAAACAAACTAGGCATGAAAAATAAAATTCAGAAAATGGAAGATAAGTACTGGGGTTATTGTCCTCCCAGCACGACTTATTCAGCTACGAAAAGGTTCTAGCTAATGGGCCTATGAAAAGAAAATTGCACAAGTAACTGACCTAATATCCGTTACGGTAGCAAGTACCGATACGGAGATAGAGCAGTTACCCCTCTACCTAAATATTAATACCTGCCCAACACAGGTAGAGGAAATAGGAAGTAAGAAGAGGAGGAGCACTGGCCCTCGCTTATCACAAAATAAATCTTTGCCTAGCAAGGTATCGTCTATCACAGTACCGCAGGAGGCGATGGAAACGGCATGAGCACAAAGCTCATCGTCATCCCAACGTACCTGTGGAGACTCATCCTGCATAGGCTCAGATAAGGAAGGGGGATCAAGTAATAAAAGAGAAGAAAAGCTAAAAGAATCAGAAAATGGGAGAGTGATCCCGGTCTCACTCTCAGCAGGATCCAAGCATAGATCACTGTCGGTGTCATATGAGTCGTATCGGGGAGAATTCGAGAACTCGAGGTCCACGGTGACAAGAGAAACGGCCTCGTCTAATAAAGAGGTGCAAACCTCCACATCAGAAAGAGGGTATTCCTTATCCCACCGGGGAGCTCCATAGTGTTCCGAAGATCCACCTTCTCCGTCAGAGATAGTGGAGTCATCATCCCACTTCGGTGCAACCTCGGGCACCGAATCATCCACGATCACGACATCATCAGCCGACTCACTAAAAGTAGGGATAGATAATTCTTGCAAAGAAGGCGGAGGAACAACAACATCAGAGAAAATATGTGCGGGTTCCTCCGGGGGTGAATCAACAAGAGGCGAAGAGGGCATGGGGAGAGACGGTGCCACAATGTCATCACACCGATCAGCAGAAAGTCTGATGGGTATATCTGCAGCAGTCCCCAATAGACAAGGTGGTGCTGTGAACATATCATCAGAATCAGAAGGGGCAGCCGATTGAGAGGTGGATGGAATGAATCGGATACCCGGTTCATCATCCTCCTCCAACTGGCGCTGAAATTCTGCGCAAACTTTCAACACATGGTCGGTGCTACGACAACACAAACATCGTTTTCCATTACTCCTCGGTACAGGTGGGACCGGAGAGGAATAAGAAAAAGATGAAGGCGTAGAATAGGAGTGACCATAAGACCTGGGTTGGGTGTATGAAGTACCATAAGAAGATGGTGCTCCATACACAGAACCACGAGAATTATGCTCCCATTCTTCAGTGGGGCACTCATCACTACCATGCCTATAATCCCCGCACATCGGCAACGGATATTCATATAAGAATACATGGTGCAACAAGAATAATTCACCAACAGAAAGTTTCTAAGCAACAATTAACTACACAGCACAAATAAAAGAATAGGAAAACCTGTTATAGCAAAATTAAAACTAGAATAGGAACAAATAAAAACAAACACAAATGCTAAAAACTAAAATAAAGAAGATAGTGATATGAACAAATGAAAAAGGGCTTCTATCTCTTATCTTCCTCTACAAAAACTCACACGATTGTGTTCCCCGGCAACGGCGTCAAAAACTTGATGCTTAAGATCACGGCAGTGAACCGGTCGCACAAGTAATATAAAATGGGGGTTT
The DNA here is from genome assembly GCA_039583875.1 of Platanthera guangdongensis. Taxonomy (NCBI): domain Eukaryota; kingdom Viridiplantae; phylum Streptophyta; class Magnoliopsida; order Asparagales; family Orchidaceae; genus Platanthera; species Platanthera guangdongensis. The sequence goes on from CM077152.1 coordinate 144,971,610, forward strand.
TCCCAAGTATCGATCTCACAAGGAACATAGTAAGGTGGAGTTAATTTTGAGGAGGACTTGATATTGAAGTCCTCAGGTCGGAGCTAACTAAGGGGGGTATGGATTGTTGCGATAAAAAGAAAGTAAAAATCTAACAACTACTCCTATGCAACGCCGCTATGCGATGCTTCGCCAGGCGGGATGGAAGACTAGTCAGGCTGCTATGCACTGAATCACTAGGCGGATGGACGAGAAGGCTAGCGGATGAGGTGGTTAGAATGGCAGAATGAGGGTCATGAGCACCTCTTCTCAACGACGCCACTAGCAATTGCTAGTGCGGCAAGGGTGGATGGTGGTGGATGGAGTATGGCGCAACTCAAGTAAATAATGTAAACATACAAAATCACATAGACATGATTGTATAAAAACGTTTTACAAACTAAGCATACTTCATCAATATAAACAAATTTAAACACCAATATTCAACAATAAAGCAAGAACAAGTCAAGAGATCGACCGAATCCGAAGTCTTGCTGAGGATTCACGGTTGGAATCGTCGGGTTGTCATTCCGCATCCAAGATCGGTCCTCAACTTCGTCCGGGGTAGAGAAGGGCTGTCACCACCTTCCAATGGCCCGTCTTCTTCGTCTCACGATAGCGGACGAAGTTTGCTAGCTTTCCTTTGCTTGATGGCTATGGCGTCAAAACCTACTTGAAGCTCACAGATGAAGGAGAAGGCCGAGTGGAAGCTCTGGCTTGGATTTGGCGGTGAAAGCTTGCCCGGAGCACCTCCCTATGGTGGAAGATGACGGGGAATGGCGGAGAAGGCGGAAAACGGCGGAGAAATGTCTAGCTCCGGATCCTCTCTCAAATTAGGGCGAGACCTGCACTATTTATACAAAGCAGAAATGAACAATGTGCACGATCACAGGCGCATGACCAGTGGTCGTGCGCACTATGTCCGGTGCTCGTGCGCACTGGCATGGAAGATCAGGAAGAAGAACTGGGATAATGCGCACGAGTAGTGGCGCACGACCAGTGGTCATGCGCACTAAGTTCAATGGTCGTGCGATTACCCCAGACAGGACTCCAGAAAAGAGGAATCAATACACACGATCAGTGGCGCACGACCGGTGGTCGTGAGCATTATGTCCATTGGTCGTGCGCTTACCCCAGGCTAATTCTGGAAAACATAGAGTAGTGCGCATGATCAGGGGCGAACGACCAGTGGTCGTGCGCATTAGATCCCATGATCATGCGCAGTATTCCTGTTTCACAACCATCCCGGAACACGCACACAACCCCTGTACCGAAAGGAAAAACCAATCACTGATATGTGCAGACATTCCAGGCAATAACAAAAAGGAAAACAGACTATAAAAATAACAAAATACACAACCACGGGCATAAATGTGCACTTCCTATGGAAATATAGGCAAGATGAAATAGGAACGATAAAGAACTAAAAGTGAAGTGCAAACAAGTGAAAACTAGCCCAGATGAGTCCGAAAATAGGTATATAAAGTGGACTCATCAACTCCCTTACCTTTATCCGAAAATAGGTATAAAACTGATATGTTCGACGATTTCTGTTGAACTCTTGTTTTCTTAGGTAAGTCAGAATTCTTCCTAGCTACCTCTACAACTTCCTTACCTTTATCAGAGATAAACTTGATTGGGGTTGTTAATACTATAGGTTGGCTAGATGAGGCACCCAAGCCCAGTGTACTATTGAATCTTGAGTTCACTGTGCTTGTGATGTCCATTAGCTTGATACTTCTCCTATTGAGGGATTCTTCAAACTTTTTGGCCTCTGATAGTTCATTTTTCAGTGAGGTTATCTGCTCCCTACAGCATTCCAACTCCTCAGAGAGTTTGAGGTTTTCTGATTTTAAAGTACTGTGTTCAAATATCTGATTTCTGAGAGAAATGATTTCCTTCTCAGATTTTAATAAATCTAAACACAGTGCTTTAAACTCACACTTGAAGTCCTCAGAATTAAAATCAAAAGAACTTTTTACCTGGACCTCTTCAGATTGAGTCTCTGATTCTGAATCTGATTCTTCTACATCAGAACTTTGTTGTGAGGCATTGATAGCCATCATGTAGAATTCTTTTTCTTCAGCATCATTTTCATCATCACTAGAGCTGGATGAAGCTTCAGATTCTTCTTCTGTCTCACTCCAAGTTTCAGCAACAAACCCCTTCCTTGTATTTTTGTTCTTGCTGGAGGAGGGTTTTGTAACGCCCCCAGTTTTTTCTGTGTTTTGTTTGATCCTTGGCTGGCGTTACGATGCCGTATTTCCGGCTTTTTGCCGTTGTAGAGCGTTGTTTTAGCTCTTAGGGTTCCCTATGTAGCCTGTTAGCAAGATTCCCCAGCTAGCCGGTGTCCGTTTGATGACTCGGCTGGGCCTCTTAGGGAATGCTTGTGTTTTGGCTTCGGGTGGTGTTATCCCGGGTTTCATTCGTCGAATGCTAATTTCGACTTCGCAGTTGTGTTCGTAGTGTGGGTTTTTAGCTGCGACGTGAATTTCGTCTTTTTCCGAGATGTTTCGGGTCTCGTGTTGTTTTGATATTGAGTGTAAGTAATTATTATTATGTTGATTGTTTATTATTAAACTAATATGTATATATAGTCTTGGGTTAGAATTAGGGCTGGGTTCATTTGTTTCTTCTCGTTTTCTCTGCTTGGTAGAAGTCGCCGCCTGTACGAGAGGAAGAGCACCGTCGGACTACCCTAGCCTTCGGACGCCGATTTCCTGGAGATTTAGCGGCCGAAATTCGATTTCGAGAGTGGATCTGGACTGCCCTCGCCTGGATCTGGATTCTTTCTGCTCCTCAGTTGGTGCTCTGCAGCTAGATCCGAGAGTGGGGGATGCTGCCGACCAAGTTTTTCTGGTATTGAGGTAAGTGATGTCCCCTCATCCTTGCCAAAGTTGATCTTTGTCATTTCCTTTGATTTAATTTTATCTCTTTCCTGCTTAGATCCTAGGTGTACGCTAGGGTTCGTTCCCGATCATGCCGCGGTTAGTGTAGAAAGTTCCAGTTAAATTTCAGTTCTCCTGAGGGATTGTGTCTATTAGGGACAGATTTGGTTCGGTTCAGGTCGAGTGGTTGCTATTGTCGATGGATGTTATACCCTAGAGAGACCTCGTTCTCGTTTCTGGTTGTTTGCTGGATTTGGTGTCGGTAGCCAGTCGGGGTGTCGACACCGTTGTGTCGACACCAGCCAGTCGGGGTGTCGACACCGTTGTGTCGAAACCGGCCAGTCGTGGTGACGACACTTGGTGTCGACACCAGCAGCGGCAGTTTCGACACCTTGTGTCGACACCGGCCGCAGTGGTGTCGACACTTGGTGTCGACACCAGCAGCGGTTGTGTCGACACCTTGTGTCGACACCGGCCGCAGTGGTGTCGACACTTGGTGTCGACACCCGCAGCGGCAGTGTCGACACCTTATGTCGACACCGACCGCAGTGGTGTCGACACTAGGTGTCGACACCAGCAGCGGTAGTGTCGACACCTTGTGTCGACATCGGCCGCAGTGGTGTCGACACTTGGTGTCGACACCCGCAGCGGTAGTGTCGACACCTTGTGTCGACACCGGCCGCAATGGTGTCGACACTTGGTGTCGACACCCGCAGCGGTAGTGTCGACACCTTGAGTCGACACCGGCCGCAGTGGTGTCGACACTTGGTGTCGACACCCGCAGCGGCAGTGTCGACACCTTGTGTCGACACCGACTTGTCGTGGTGTCGACACAGCGTGTCAACACTGGGTGCCGCGTTGGTTTTGGGGTCAGGTAAGACTCGGGGTTGGTTCTTTTTAGGCGTGCAAGGCCGTGTCGGTTGGACCCGGCGTTTTTGCCTTGGGTTCGTGTGTTCCTTAGGATTTGTTAGGGTGACCTTTCCCTATGGGGGGCATTGGGTGTTCGGCTAATTTCTGCATGCCGACTCTTGGGTTGTGGCAGGTGGTGGAGTTTTGGTGGCCTCTGGAGGGGTGGTTTTATGTGGAGAGCTGTGGCCACCGCCTTTTGCCCCGGTTTGGGTTGGTGTGTGTGGGACCCTAAAGCTGCCACTGTTTGACCCCTTAGCCCTTTTTGGGTCTGATTTCGGTTATGTATTCAGATCCATGTTTTGACCACTGTCACTTACCCACGTGCTAGGACTGTTAGTCCCTTTCCTGTTTATGCTTTCCCTTATTTTGGCATATATGTATATGTCTTGTTGTTGTTGCAGACTCTTTTGGTAGGGCATAATGGTTTTATTGCTCGCACTTGGTGTGCTCTGCTGTGCTTTAGACAGTACTCTCCTCTTACTATCACCCCTTTTCTTTTGCTTATTGCAGTTTGTTGCCGGGTTGGTAAACCCTTCTTCTTATTTGCTAATTAATCTATTGCTCTATTTACCTTTTGATTGTTTCCTTGCTGAGGTGTTCTTTTCTTGAATGCCTCAGGTCCAGGTTGTAGCCAGTTCAGCGGCTAGTTCTTTTGGAGGGGCTTGTTGGTGGCCTCTAGGGCAGCGGAGATAGCTGATCCCCGTTTTGTTGTGAGGTAGTTCTTTACTTTTCCGTATAGACGTACATACTCGCCAGTGGGTTCGTGTCAGGTTATTGACGCCCACTAGTGGCTTCTTGTGATGCTGGGTATGAATTTAAACTGCTGATTTTGCCTACTTGTGGATGGATACTTGTTTCTGGGAAGGATTTATGCTAGGTTGCATGTTAGATATTTTAAAACCTAAAAGTATTATTATATGTACCCCATGCATAACATGTTTCTAAATCAAAGACACTATTTTTCCTCAACGTAAAACACTATTTTTCATACCTACTATATTCACCTTAAAGTCGTGCATGCATAAGTCGTCCCCCGGGACACTTATGCTCATTTAGGGTGTCAACTTAATTGAACCAAAGTATTTTCTGCTGCGTATAAATATAGTTTTAACTGTGGACTAGCTGATCCACCGGGCCGAGGGATACGGCCATTCAACATAACTAATTTTCTTTCATATTTAATCAACAATTTTCCTTAAAATCTAACGTCTGGAGTTCTGCCTGAGCTTGTGCAGTTATCCACTGCACGATGTGGCATCACGGCACGTGTTTTCTCTTACTCTGATACGATTTTACCATTGAGAAAATGCGGGTTGTGACAGTTGGTATCAGAGGGAGGTTGCATGACAAAAGGTCGGGCAACCTTTCCCTTGTCTGCATTAGTGGTTAGCATCATACCATTCACACACCGATATGTCATCAGCACGTCTTGGCCGAAGCACGAACACTACACTCATGAGCATAAAGAAGTATACAGGGCATATTATGTAGTATGGGATGCATAATATGTGTTTGTATATGGATCCACCATAGGAGGCAACATGTGAGGGTTATGTAGTATGGGATGCATAACCTCACCACATGAATGCGGCTAGTACGTTTTCTTTTTTCATTACATGGGAATGTTATGTAGTATGGGATGCATAGCATTTTCATGTGTACGCCACCCATGGCATGCACTAAGGTCTTTTTAGAATGCATAGCACATCATGCATAGCATAACATTTCATAAGCACAACGTGCCAAGCTAAAGATTTGCAAGATGACATATGTACACACATGGTTTTGAGTCAAAAAGAATACAAATACATGCATTCATGGTTTAGGCACCTGAGTTAGTATGATGGTGGTGAACCATCTTAGGTTAAGCATAACATCATCGTGGTAAAAACAACTTCCAGAGCAAGTTTTGCAGTTGAAGTTCATATTTAAGTGTGTTTGTCCGTACCGGGTAGTTTTGTTCTAGTTGATGGGCTATGTTTTGTCTAAAGCTTGCGCGATTTTAGGATGGTGAGACGTCCTGCGACGAGATCGACCCCCTAATCCGAGGGTGAGATGTCAGGAGCGCAGAGCGATGCATTGGTAGAAAGCCTGCGGCAGAGTAATGAGGAGTTATCGAGGCAGGTAGTGGCTATGCAGGCTCAGATTCAGTCCCTTGTAGCAGTGGTGGCGAGACAGACCCCGAGAGCTCAGGACCCCGCTGAGGGGGTAGCTGTTCCTACCCCTCCTGCTCCTCCTGTGCCTTTGGTTGTGGTGCCCCGGAGATGGCGTTCATATCCCAATTTCAGCGGCTGAGACCCCCTACCTATGATGGGCAGGCAGATTTCATGATTTTGGATGACTGGATGATTACCATCGAGGAGATGTTCTCTTACTCAGGGATTACGGACGATCAGAGAGTGATGCTCGCTGCTTACCAGCTCAAGGGCTTAGCAAAGAATTGGTGGCTGAGGGAGAAAGAGAGCTTAGTGGCAGGTTGCACTTGGGAGTCATTTAAGGTGATGTTGTTAAGTAAGTTTCTGCCTTCAGTCGAGCGGGACCGGCTAATGAATGACTTTCTTCATTTAAAGCAGAGGAAACTTACGGTTAGTGAGTATGAGATTGAGTTTAGTAAGTTGAGTCGGTTTGCTCCGGGTCTGGTGAGTGTTGAGGCAGACCGAGTTAAGCGATTTCTGGGTGGACTAAGAAGCGACATTCAGCAGTTAGTGAATGCCTATGGAGCAGTCAGTTATGCCAGCGTGGTTGAAGCTGCCTTGAGAGTTGAGGCCATTGAGAATGCCAAGAATAGAGGCCAGCAATTAAGGAAGGATAAGCGGAAGTCCGGTGGATGGAAGAGCCCTCAGGAACCTGATGTTGTCTCAAGAAAGAAGGTCAAAGAGATTTGTAGCTTTTGTGGCCGGCCAGGCCACCCCTTTGAGAAGTGTTTCAAAAGGTTGGGAGCGCAGAAGAAGGATCAGGTGCACGCAATTCAGGGTGTTTCCAGGGGAGACTTGGTGTGTGACTTGTGTGGAAGGAAGGGGCATGAGGCTGCCCATTGTTGGTTAAAAGATAAGGTCTGTTTTCAGTGCGGCCAGAAGGGTCATCTCAAGACAAGGTGCCCTCAGACCTAGTCTATTCTGCAGCCAGTTCCCCTCCAAGCTTTGCCACCGCCTCAGCGAATGGATAAAGGAAAAGGGAAGCTGAATGTGCTTTCGGCAGACGAAGCGCAGACCTCGACCCAGGTTATCTCAGGTTCGACTCCTCCCCAGTCGTTTCGTTACGTTCCCTTTTTGGTTGTAGTTTTCATTTTAGCGCTTGTTGCCTTAGATACGTGTGCAATTCGTAGGACGATTTAAGGTAAAGAACCGCTGGGTGTGCGTTCTCTTCGATTCCGGCGCTACCCACTCATTTGTGGCTAGAGCCTTTGTGGAGCGGTTCAGTTTGGGCCTAGATTGTGTTGGTGGTGCCTTCTGCGTTAAGTTTCCCTCCGGTGACTCTGTGGTTACGGACCTGGGTGTCCTAGATTGTCCGATATTGTTGGGAGATTTTCTAGCCAAGGCAAATTTGAAGGTGATTGACCTGGAGGACTTTGACGTTATTTTGGGCATGGACTAGTTGTCAAGGTACGATGCTGTGATCCAGTGCAAGGATAAGGGCTTGGACTTCGTCAAAGACAACGGTCAGCCAGGCAGCGGCAGTGTCGACACCTTGTGTCGACACCGGCTTGTCGTGGTGTCGACACAGCGTGTCGACACTGGGTGCCGCGTTGGTTTTGGGGTCAGGTAAGACTCGGGGTTGGTTCTTTTTAGGCGTGCAAGGCTGCGTCGGTTGGACCCGGCGTTTTTCCCTTGGGTTCGTTTGTTCCTTAGGATTTGTTAGGGTGACCTTTCCCTAGGGGGGCATTGGGTGTTCGGCTAATTTCTGCATGCCGACTCTTGGGTTATGGCAGGTGGTGGAGTTTTGGTGGCCTCTGGAGGGGTGGTTTTATGTGGAGAGCTGTGGTCACCGCCTTTTGCACCGGTTTGGGTTGGTGTATGTGGGACCCTAAAGCTGCCACTGTTTGACCCCTTAGCCCTTTTTGGGTCTGATTTCGGTTATGTATTCAGATCCATGTTTTGACCACTGCCACTTACCCACGTGCTAGGACTGTTAGTCTCTTTCCTGTTTATGCTTTCCCTTATTTTGGCATATATGTATATGTATTGTTATTGTTGCAGACTCTTTTGGTAGGGCATAATGGTTTTATTGCTCGCACTTGGTGTGCTCTGCTGTGCTTTAGACAGTACTCTCCTCTTACTGTCACCCCTTTTCTTTTGCTTATTGCAGTTTGTTGTCGGGTTGGTAAACCCTTCTTCTTATTTGCTAATTAATCTATTGCTCTATTTACCTTTTGATTGTTTCCTTGCTGAGGTGTTCTTTTCTTGAATGCCTCAGGTCCAGCTTGTAGCCAGTTCAGCGGCTAGTTCTTTTGGAGGGGCTTGTTGGTGGCCTCTAGGGCAGCGGAGATAGCTGATCCCCGTTTTGTTGTGAGGTAGTTCTTTACTTTTTCGTATAGACATACATACTCGCCAGTGGGTTCGTGTCAGGTTGTTGACGCCCACTGGTGGCTTCTTGTGATGATGGGTATGAATTTAAACTGCTGATTTTGCCTACTTGTGGATGGATACTTGTTTCTGGGAAGGATTTATGCTAGGTTGCATATTAGATATTTTAAAACCTAAAAGTATTATTATATGTACCCCATGCATAACATGTTTCTAAATCAAAGACACTATTTTTCCTCAACGCAAAACACTATTTTTCATACCTACTATATTCACCTTAGAGTCGTGCATGCGTAAGTCGTCCCCCGGGGACACTTATGCTCATTTAGGGTGTCAACTTAATTGAACCAAAGTATTTTCTGCTGCGTATAAATATAGTTTTAACTATGGACTAGCTGGTCCACCGGGCCGAGGGAAACGGCCATTCAACATAACTGATTTTCTTTCATATTTAATCAACAATTTTCCTTAAAATCTAACGTCTGGAGTTCTGCCTGAGCGTGTGCAGTTATCCCCTGCATGACGTGGCATCACGACACGTGTTTTCTCTTACTCTGATACGATTTTACCATTGTGAAAATGCGGGTTGTGACAGGTTTGTCATTGCTGCTCTTCTTGAAGTCATTTTCTTTTCTCCTTTCTTTCCTATCCTTCTTGTCCTTGTTTTTATTTTCTGGATAGTCAGGCACAATGTGGCCTGGTTTCCTGCATCCAAAACAAATAATCTCTTTGTTATTTGATTTGTCATACCTTGGCTTGTCATGCTCTCTGTGTGATCTTTTCCTGAAATCCTTCCTGGCCATTTTGTAAAACCTTTTTGCCAGTAGGCTTAGCAGCTCTTCATTGCATGTGACTTTGTCTTCAGGCTGATCTTCAATGGCTTTGAAAGCTATTGATTTTTCCTTTCTTATAGCTGGTGAGGCAGCCGTCTGCTCTTCTTCTCTATTCTTGATGAGCAGCTCATAATACTTGAGCATGCCCAAGAGAGCTTCAGTTGTGATCTCATTTAGGCTTCTGGCATCCTTGATTGGCCAGATCCTTGAGTCCCAAGTGCATGGGAAGCACATTAGGATTTTTATCATTGATCTCAGTCAATGAGATCTCTTTGTCCAATGTTTTCAGCTCATTGACTATGAGACTGAGTCTATTATACATATCTGCTACTGACTCAGCTTCTCCTTTCTTGAAGTTCTCATACTGGCTTATGAGATGAGATCTTCTATCTTTTCTCTCATCAGCAGATCCTGAGACTATCTCAAATAACTTGTCCCAGATGTCCTTTGTTGAGTTGCATTCAGCTACGTTTTGGAATATTTCATCAGACATAGTCTGGGCTAGAATGTTCATAGCCTTTGTATCAGCCAATTTCCATTTCTTGATTTCTGCATCTGTTCCTAAATGAGGTGGAACAGCACTTGTACTTGTATTTTCTGGGGGTCTTGGACACACTGTCAAAATAGAATTGAAAATGTCTTCATCAATAGAGTTCATGTACAGTCTAATCCTTGCCTTCCAAAGTGCAAACTTAGATAGATTTCACACTGGAGGTCTGGTGCTAGCATAATCTTTGTTTTGGGCTATGTTTTGTGAAGAAATAATTCTAACAACAAACTTAAACAAGCAGATCTAACTAGAGGGATCTTTGAGTTCAGGTGTTAGCCTGTGCAACCACTAAGGTGTGGTATTTTAACCAACTTGAGGTCTGGTATTTTAACCAACCTGAGGTCTGTTATTTTAACCAACCTGAGGTCTGGTATTTTAACCAACCTCCCTCTGATACTAATTGAAAGTGCAGGTTAGATCTGATATACTCTAGAGGGGGGGTGAATAGAGTATGGTGCTTGCTAAAAACTTTTTACAACTCTTGTTGTATTCCTAAGTGAACAGGGAAGCAAATGAAATACAGCAAACACAGAACAATCTAATTACAAAGCAATCACAGAACAATCACAAACCACAGCTAGAAAACAAAAGAAAATAAGCAACCAGATGACACAAGGAGCTATAGTGGTTCCCCAACCAATCTGGGTACATCCACTCTTCTACCACCCTAGGTAGGAATCCACTGCAGGATGAGTTGATCAGGTGTCATGGGCACCAATGAGCTTTTGATAAGGTACTCAAAAACCAAACCAGATTTTTTGATCAGGTGTCTTGCCACCACTGAGTTTTGACAAGGTCTCAGAAACCAACACAAACTTTTGAAAGGAGTTTGATAAACCCTTTACAGCAGAGAGAGAAAGAGAGAGAGATGATCTTCTCTGTAAACAATCAGAGAGAAGATAGTAGATGTTGTCAAAGCTCCCCTTGAGTTCTTGAGTTGTTCAGGAAGTGAAGCTTTGTAGTAGGGTGATAGGCCTTCAGAAGATTTGATCTCCAGCAAAAGATGATTCCAACAGCAGCTGAAATGTGTGGTGTCTGGAGTCTTGAATGATAATGGCCTTTGAACACTGGAATCAAGAGGGATCTAGAAATTTCAGAGTATTGATCTCCTTCAGTGATGTGTGTTCCTGTATGAATTTTAAGACTGTGAATATCTGCAACTCTTTCTCTTTCTGTTGTTGTTGTAATTGTTGTTCTTGTAATAACAGAATATGAATATATCTTTTATTCCTTAAATCTGAATAGAATGATTCTCTGTCCAAGATAGTCGTTAGCCTGTCATAAATGACTTCCTTAACTGCATTTTGTCTTCTGGAGGAAAGTCCAATAAAACATTCCTTTGAAAATCCCTTGAAACTTGCTCCAGATTAATTGAAACGGCTACAGGATCCTTGAAATAAATGCTGGATATAATTCCATAACTGTCTGAATTTGAATCTTGAAAAATGTCGATCTCTCCAGAAAAACGTCGACCTGAGCTCAACTATCGTTGAATTGAGCTCAGAGACTGGACTTAGACTGAAGCAGAAAGCGTCGATCTGAGCTCAACTATCGTCGAACTGAGCTCAGAGATAGGGAAATAAGCTAGAGACAGGTACGTCGATCTGAGCTTGACGTTCGTCGAATGGAGTTCGACGACTCGTTGAAGTTGAGCTCAGAGATCGTCGAATGGAGTTCGACGATTCGTCGAGGTGAGCTCAGAGATCGTCGAATGGAGTTCGACGATTCGTCGTCCCGAGCTCGACGAAATGACTTAGTCTCCTGAACTGAAAAATATGGTCTTGAGGGTCTTGAGGACAGCTTCCAAACCTAAACACTAACCCTTAGACTCAGTTCTAATTGACCTTTAGATCTATACAAGGAGGTCAAAACAAATTTCCTAAAGGGACATAGTGATCCTTGCCCAAATCAGTAATAGGGTGTTCCAACATCTTCTATGTGATGATGGGTGATGGTTTCGTGAAGAGTATTGGCCTCATGAGGTTGAATAAGGGTGGAGTAAATTTTGGAATGATTTTGGAAGATCGCCTTGAGGAGGAAGATGAACTGATGTCATTCATTCCGCCTTAAGATGCGTGCAGAATCTGTATTCTGCGCGCAGCGAACTTCGTGGCCATTTTTTAAGTGTGATATGGCCAGATCTGGGCTTTCAGCTAAACAAGAAAGTTGAATCCCTTGAAAATACCTTTCCAACGAATGGTTGCACGACTTCTGGCGAAGTCTGTAGCCACAGGAAAGTCTAAACGAAAATGGTGTTCAATAAATCCTGCATGCAGAAATTGTGTTCTGTACGCAGCGGACTTCGAGTCCGATTTCAAATAGGATAATGTCAAATCTGGGTTGAGGTTTGAATACGAGAGTTGTAGGACATGGAAAGAACTTTCCATCGTGGGGTTACACGTCTTCACCGGATTCATGTAGCTTCGGGAATCTCCGGTCAAAGTTACTGTCCAAATTCAACCTGCACCTAAATTCTGGGCTTTAATGGAAGATGGATTTGGATTCGGTGGAATTAATATTGCAAGATACTTGTCTTGGATGAACCCTTATGATTAATCATTTGTTGCATGATTGATGTAGCTTATTAATCAGATTTCATATTATCAAATTGTGAAGCAATCTTATTTAAACGAATTGAATTGGTAGGAATTGAAAGATTGATAATTGTGCACTTCATGTTTATATTATGACATTATCAATGGAAAGTGTGATAAATCTTTATATGTGCACCATGTTTATATTACGTTGTCATCATTTGGAAAGTCATATAGATGAATAGATTATGGCCATGGGTATGTTTGATTAATGAATGAGTCTACTAGTCCAATACTTAGAGCGTCGTCTCCCTACGGGTGGTATTGTGAAAGGATGTAGGTGTGGTGTTGACCGTCACTTGTTTTGGTTGTGTTGAGATAAGGTATGGATGGATGTGTAACAGCCCAAAGTTCTGAAACAGGAAAATTTGGGTGACACGGCCTGGGACACGGGCGTGTCCCAGGGCGTGTCAGGTGACACGGCCTGCGACACAGGCGTGTCGCAGGGCGTGTCGAGGTTGTGTCGACGATTGGGCTTTGTCTCGACGATTTCTGTTCTCGACGATCCGTCGAGAGGAGGCACACGGCCCAGGACACGGGCGTGTCCAAGGCCGTGTCGCATTCTCGACGATTTTTCTCGACGATCGTCGAGTGTCGAGAAGTGCGTGTCGAGTGTTGAACACGGCCTGTGACACGGGCGTGTCACAGGGCGTGTCAAATCAGGCGACGAACTCAGCCCGCCGAAGACTTTCGACAGGGCGTGTCTTTGTGTCGTGTCTGGGCACACGGCCTGGGACACGGGCGTGTCACAGGCCGTGTGAAGTCTCGGGATGATTTGGGATTTTTTTCACCCAGGTACACGGCCACAGACACGGGCGTGTCTGAAGGCGTGTTGGTGACACGGCCCCTGTCACGGGCGTGTCCCGTGGGCGTGTCACTGGTTTGGATAAGTCGGTTGACCACCGCTTGAGTCACACGGCCTGGCACACGGCCGTGTTCGAGGCCGTGTCGGGTCAAAATATGTGTTTTTGGCAGAATCGTGGCCGTCCATTCCTTCAGTCTGGATCCAAGGGCTGAAGCTTCTTCTTCTTTTTCCTTAAGGGCCGAAATCAGAGAGTGATATCTCATTTTACTTTGGCCTTCATCTTTCTTCAAGAGAGAGAAAGAGAGAAAGAAAGGAGGAGGAAGAAGGAAAGGGGGCTGCTGCTGGTGGTGCTGCGGTTTACCGACGAGAGATCTGAAGCCAGCGTTGCGGAGGAAACGCTCTTGCGAGTCTTGCAAGCTAGCTTGGAGGCCATGGCACCGAAGCGATCGTCAAGGGTAACGACTTTTCTTCCTAGCCATGTGAAGGCTTCCGTTTTGGCATATCTGTTGATTCCCCCACCAAGAGGTGGCTGCTTTTGGGAGTCGTTTGGGTGATTCTTGAAATCCCCTTTGTTGTGCATATAGATCCGGAAATGGAGTACGGAGTAGGCATGCTGTGTGAAGCCCATCTGGACAGGTTGGTCTGGATTAGTGATGTTGCATACGAACCGGAGAAGACTCCGTGATAAACGTGTAGTGTACGGAGTCTACGGGTTATACCTGCGAAAAGGAGTAGCAGGAAGTACTGGGGTGGTAGCCCAGGAAAATAGCCATGTGATGTTTTGGGTCCAACCTGTGAATGAGGCACAGGAAGTACTGGTGGGACCAGGAAAGGCCCTTGTTGTGATGCTTGATGTCATAGGGTGTCCACCTGTGAAGCGAGTCACAGGAAGTACTGGTGTTCCCAGGAAAGACCCCTGACATTTGTGCTTGTGCGGTGTCCACCTGTGGAGAGAGTCACAGGAAGTACTGGTGTGCCCAGGAAAGACCCGCTGTTATTGTGAGGAAATGGGTATAGTGCAATACCTAGGCTTGAATGCCAGAACAGGATTGGTGAGACCGACCCGCGCCTTTGCTATAGCCATGAGTACGCTGCACGCGGAAAAGACAAGGCGATTTGAGCAACGGGGGGGTGGAGGATCCGACCTGCGCTATGTCCGTCTGACGTGAGACCAAAAAGTGCGGTCTGTTGGAGCGCATAGCAAGAGTCTTCGGCCTGCGCGCCATGACACAACGGGGGGCTACGGGCCATCCCGGTGTCCGAGGACTAACTCCGGCTGCACGCCATGGAGTAAATGCTCAAGAGATTTACCGTTGGGTGATAACCCTGATACGGTGGTGGGCAAGAGGTTGCCAGAACACCAAGAATGTGCCCTGAGTGCACGGACCGTTGGGCCGGGTGGCGAACGGTTGTGATGGATTGTGTGCGTGAAAGCACCTTTTGATGATATAGCTTGCCATACTTGTGATATGATATGCCTGCAGGGAAAAATACCGCTGCCCCGAGAGAAGGGGTAGGGTCGTTATAATTTGGTCAGCTGAACGCTGACCGTTGCTTTTGTTTGCCACCGGTGGGTGGATTGTCCTTGCACAGGTGCTGGAGAGCCGAGCGGGACGCATAGAGATTGACGTTCCTGCTGGTGTTGCTGCTGCTGCTGCTGTTAGCCCTCGAAGGCTAAGTGTGTTCTTTTGTGTGTTTTCTTTTATTGTGGCCGGCCTGCGCGCCAATCTGTTTAGGCCACTGTGTGAAAGATATGTAAGGCCATAAGGCCAACGCTTGTTCATATTGTAAGACATTCCTATATATATATATAAAATGTGGAGTTTTATGTTTGGACATTCATGAGGAGTTCAAGTAGTTTAGGCTTCCGCTAGAATGCTTGTGATAGGTGTGATGCGCTACTCTGGTATCATCCTGTACCTTCACCGACTGTTTTGTGGTATATCCTGTGGGGCCCCGGCCGGACCTTCTAGAATATATCATATGAACGGATGGGGTTGTTACATTTTTGGTATCGGTTGTCTTGGTCTTTCCCTCTCGAAGTCGTGGTCAACTTCTTTTGTGGGGTGGCGAGCACGTGTTTGTGCACACCAAAGTCTACGATTGAACTCCTGAATGTCCATGATAGGAATGCATTTTTGAATGTTTGAGGAACCTGCGTGTTCCTATTTTGTGTTGTTTGCTTGGGTACGACCGCTAATGTGTGTGTCTTGTCCACCTTTAGGTGACACGAAGTGGAGCTGGGCCGTCTGAACCCCAGCGTTCTGATGAAAGTACGGCACCAGTCGCGGTGCCTACACCTCCACCGTCTGCGGAACATGTCCGTTTAGTTGCGGAGGCCTTATTTACCATGATCCAAGGTCAGTCACTTAGGCAGGAGTAAGCGGCTGTGGGGCCAGAACAGGTGGCGGCAAGGCCGGAACCTGTCATGGATGTGGTACCTCGAGCGGCAGAGAAGCAGCTAACACGGTTTATGAGTTTCCATCCGCCTACGTTCTCGGGAGCGGGAACCCCGACGCAGGCTGAGGATTGGTTATCGCGCGTCAAGCGAGTGATGACGGCGATAGGCACGGCGGAACATCAGAAAGTTACCTTAGCCACCTTCTTGCTTGAAGGAGAAGCTCATTTATGGTGGGATGAGATGGAGTTGCATCATTTGGCGGGTCGTCCGTTAACCCAAGTGTCGATGGAAGATTTCTCTCGGCTCTTCCTAGCAAAGCACCTTCCTGTGGCGCAACAGATAGCCATGGAAAATGAATTCCAACGGTTGACTCAAGGTGATGGCAGTGTTGACGCGTACCTGCATGAGTTTACGCGCTTGGGGCGGTATGCAGGTTCGATTTTTGTTGATGAGCAGAGGAAGACGAATCGGTTCTATGAAGGGCTGAGGGACGAGCTGAGGTTCCTTGTGTCCAGTTCTGTGAACCAGGGTTTCCAAGCGTTGGTTGACACTGCGACCGCGTTGGAAAAGGATATGAAGAGGGTGCAAGGGAAGAGAGCTTTGGTTGTGTCGCAACCAGAGTGGAAGGCGCCCCGATCGGGAAAGTCATTTTATAAGAAGAGATGGGGTAAGAAGTCCAAGCCTAGTGGTCAAGCTCCTTCTTCAGTTGCAACGGGAGCAACATCAGGGGCAACCTCCAAGCCAGACACTCGTACCTGCTTCAATTGTGGTAGGATGGGGCATATTGCGCGAGATTGTCGGATGCCTCCAAAGAATGAAAAGAAGGCGGGAGCATCTTATGCGGAAAAAGGCAAGGCGGTGGTGGATTCCTCTGCCTCGCAGGCGCAACCCCGAGTCTACAATCTTGGCCTGCAAGAGGCCATCAAGCAGAGTGACGTGGTCACAGGTATGAGTTTAGTTTTGCATATGCGATTGTTTGTATGCTTTGCTTAGTACGCCTATGTTTGTGGTTTGTGTGTGTGACATGGTGGTCATAGGTTTTGTAATGATTCGGGACACGCTGGCGCGAGCACTGTTTGATACAGGTGCATCGCATTCATTTCTATCTCGTGAGTTTCTTACGCGGCTTGGGATACCCAGTCGTGCAAAGACAGATAGCGTCAGAGTGGTGTTGCCGAATGGTTGTTGGATGCTTGCGGATCAAGCTTGCGATGTGGCGGTTCAGTTAGGAAGTCGGGATTTTCATTTAACCGCATTTGTTTTGCCAATATCGGAATTCGATGTGATTTTTGGGATGGATTGGCTTGTGGAGCAGCATGCTATGATTGATTGCCAGTCCAAAGAAATCACGTTGGGCCAGAATACCGAACAGGAGACCAAGTTCGCGGGTATGCGAGGAGTAGGCGGGACGTTGATGTCTGCACTCCAGGTAGTCAAAGCTGTTCGGAAGGGTGCGGAGTGTTACTTTGCACTAATTCAGGCTGTTGAGCCTAAGGCCACTTTGTGTGAGGTTCCGATTGTGGCAGAATTTACGGATGTGTTTCCCACGGATCTCCCTGGGCTACCACCCCAGCGGGAGATTGACTTCACAATTGAGTTGGTGCCAGGTGCGAAACCTGTGGCCCGCTCGCCATATCGCGTTGCGCCTAAAGAGATGGCTGAGTTGAAGGTTCAACTACAAGAAATGCTAGAGCAAGGCTATATCCGCCCAAGTATGTCACCTTGGAGCGCGCCTGTGCTTTTTGTAAAGAAAAAAGATGGTGGGTTACGGTTGTGTATCGATTACCGTGAATTGAATAAGCTGACCGAGAAGAATAAGTATCCTATACCTCGGATTGATGAATTATTTGATCAGCTAGTTGGCTCGACCGTCTATTCGAAGTTGGACCTGAAGTCTGGTTATTACCAGTTAAGAATTCGGGAAGGTGACATTCCCAAAACCGCATTTGGAACGCGTTATGGGCACTATGAGTTCACAGTCATGCCCTTTGGATTGTGCAATGCGCCCTCGGTGTTTATGGATTTGATGCACCGTATTTTCCGTGAGTACCTGGATTTGTTTGTGATTGTGTTCATTGATGATATCCTGGTGTACTCGAAGTCCAAAGCTGAGCATGAGATTCATTTGCGGTTGGTGTTGCACACGTTGAGGCAAAATCAGCTCTATGCCAAGTTCTCGAAGTGCGAGTTTTGGCTATCGTCAGTGGCATTTTTGGGCCATGTGGTGAGTGGAGCGGGCATTGCAGTGGATCCAGCGAAGATAAGAGCCATACAAGAATGGCCAATATTGTCTTCCGTGGCTGAGGTCAGGAGTTTCCTTGGACTTGCGGGCTACTATAGAAGATTTGTGGCGAACTTCTCGCGGATCGCTTTGCCGCTAACCACACTGACGCGAAAAGATCAGAAGTTCGTTTGGACGCCAGAGTGCGCACGAGCTTTTGAAGAGCTGAAGGTTCGGTTGACCACGGCGCCGGTGTTGTCTTCGCCATGTGGAACTGATGGATTTGTGATTTATAGTGATGCCTCAGGAAGCGGCTTAGGCTGCGTTCTTCTGCAGAATGGAAAGGTGATTGCTTATGGCTCACGCCAATTGAAGGTGCACGAGCGAAATTATCCCGTCCATGATTTGGAACTAGCGGCGGTGATTTTTGCACTCAAGTTGTGGCGACACTACCTTTATGGTGTGAAGGTAGAGATCTATACTGATCATAAGAGCCTAAAGTATCTTTTAGAGCAGAAAGATTTGAACATGCGACAACGAAGGTGGTTGGAGTTCCTTGGGGACTACACTTTCGAGATTCACTATACGCCCGGGAAGGGGAATGTTGTCGCGGATGCCTTGAGTCGGCGGATTCCGGCTAGAGCGAATTGGTTACAAAGGCATGATGAACGGCTTATCCAGGAGTTGGAAGCATTGGAGATCTATTGTGTTGACAAGAATTCCACTGCCACTGCATGTTTGAACTGGATCGAGGTGCAATGTGACCTTGCGGACCGAGTTCGACGGGCAACGAAGTTGGATGAAGATCTCTTACGATATGTGAATGAAGGGCCAGAGGGCAAATTCACCTGAAATGATGGTCTTGTGTGAAAAGAGGGTCATTTGTGCGTCCCGAATGTGGGGAAACTGAGGGAAGAACTGATGTATGAAGCGCATTATACGAAGTATTCCGTTCACCCCGGGAGCACAAAGATGTTCAACGATATGAAGAAGCTTTTCTGGTGGCCAGGGCTTAAGAAAGATGTTGCCCTTTATGTAGCCAAATGTCAAACATGTGCGATGGTGAAGGCGGAATGCCAAAAGCCGGGCGGTTATTTGAAGTCACTGCCGATCCCAGTGTGGAAATTTGATGATATTTCCATGGATTTTGTGCATGGATTGCCAAGATCGCAGCGAGGAAATGATTCCATTTGGGTGATAGTTGACCGGCTAACGAAAGTAGCACATTTTCTCCCGAACAGGCGGGATGATTCAGTTGAAAGTTTGGCAAAATTATATGTTGATCAGATTGTGCGGCTTCACGGTGTTCCTCGGAGCATCGTAAGTGATCGAGATGGGCGATTCACGTCAAATGATTGGAGGCTAGTTAACTGACTGTTGGGCACGAAGTTGACTTTCAGTATGGCCTTTCATCCCCAAACGGATGGCCAGACTGAACGTACCAACAGAACAATGGAGGATATGCTCCGAATGTGCGCCCTTGACTTCGGAAAGAGATGGGAAGATCATCTCTATATGGTCGAGTTTGCGTATAATAACAGCTACCAGGCAAGCATTGGGATGGCACCATATGAAGCCCTATATGGAAGAAAGTGTCGTACTCCCTTGGCTTGGGTAGAAGCGGGTGAAGCCCGGGTTGTTAAACCAAATGAGGTGGATGAAGCAAACTCAACCATTCGGACCATTCGAGAGAGATTGCTGATTGCTCAAGATCGACAAGCGAAGTACTACAATGCCAAGCACCGGAATGTTGAATTTGCGGTTGGCGATTGGGTCTACTTGAAGATCAAGCCATTCAAAGGTGTCTCCAGGATTCGACGATTAAAAAAGTTGAGTCCAAGATATTTGGGTCCTTTTGAAGTGGTTGAGCGAGTTGGCGAAGCGGCTTATCGGCTAGCTCTATCGGCGGACTTGGGTGGGTTACATGATGTCTTTCACATCTCGGTGCTTCGGAAGGCCGTGAAAGATCCAGCTCAAGTGATCGCGGATGATCGGGTGCCGGTGGAGTATGGGCTAACAACGAGAGTTAGACCCATTCAGATCGAAGATCGAGCCGAGAAACAGTTGTGGAACAAGACGGTCGGTATGGTAAAAGTCCGATGGGACAACTGCGGCCGTGAAGAGCTGACATGGGAGCGCGAGCAAACCATGCGAGAAGAGTTCCCTGAGTTGTTTCTGTAATTTGGAGCGAGAATAGTGTAACATAAACGTTTAGATATATATAGATAGATGTTGTTACATTTTTCTTGCTAAGTCTGTTGCTTTCCTGTCTCTACATTTCGAGGACGAAATTTCTTGTAGGAGGGGAGGATTGTAACAGCCCAAAGTTCTGAAACAGGAAAATTTGGGTGACACGGCCTGGGACACGGGCGTGTCCCAGGGCGTGTCAGGTGACACGGCCTGCGACACAGGCGTGTCGCAGGGCGTGTCGAGGTTGTGTCGACGATTGGGCTTTGTCTCGACGATTTCTGTTCTCGACGATCCGTCGAGAGGAGGCACACGGCCCAGGACACGGGCGTGTCCAAGGCCGTGTCGCATTCTCGACGATTTTTCTCGACGATCGTCGAGTGTCGAGAAGTGCGTGTCGAGTGTTGAACACGGCCTGTGACACGGGCGTGTCACAGGGCGTGTCAAATCAGGCGACGAACTCAGCCCGCCGAAGACTTTCGACAGGGCGTGTCTTTGTGCCGTGTCTGGGCACACGGCCTGGGACACGGGCGTGTCACAGGCCGTGTGAAGTCTCGGGATGATTTGGGATTTTTTTCACCCAGGTACACGGCCACAGACACGGGCGTGTCTGAAGGCGTGTTGGTGACACGGCCCATGTCACGGGCGTGTCCCATGGGCGTGTCACTGGTTTGGATAAGTCGGTTGACCACCGCTTGAGGCACACGGCCTGGCACACGGCCGTGTTCGAGGCCGTGTCGGGTCAAAATATGTGTTTTTGGCAGAATCGTGGCCGTCCATTCCTTCAGTCTGGATCCAAGGGCTGAAGCTTCTTCTTCTTTTTCCTTAAGGGCCGAAATCAGAGAGTGATATCTCATTTTACTTTGGCCTTCATCTTTCTTCAAGAGAGAGAAAGAGAGAAAGAAAGGAGGAGGAAGAAGGAAAGGGGGCTGCTGCTGGTGGTGCTGCGGTTTACCGACGAGAGATCCGAAGCCAGCGTTGTGGAGGAAACGCTCTTGCGAGTCTTGTAAGCTAGCTTGGAGGCCATGGCACCGAAGCGATCATCAAGGGTAACGACTTTTCTTCCTAGCCATGTGAAGGCTTCCGTTTTGGCATATCTGTTGATTCCCCCACCAAGAGGTGGCTGCTTTTGGGAGTCATTTGGGTGATTCTTGAAATCCCCTTTGTTGTGCATATAGATCCGGAAATGGAGTACGGAATAGGCATGCTGTGTGAAGCCCATCTGGACAGGTTGGTCTGGATTGGTGATGTTGCATACGAACCGGAGAAGACTCCGTGATAAACGTGTAGTGTACGGAGTCTACGGGTTATACCTGCGAAAAGGAGTAGCAGGAAGTACTGGGTGGTAGCCCAGGAAAATAGCCATGTGATGTTTTGGGTCCAACCTGTGAATGAGGCACAGGAAGTACTGGTGGGACCAGGAAAGGCCCTTGTTGTGATGCTTGATGTCATAGGGTGTCCACCTGTGAAGCGAGTCACAGGAAGTACTGGTGTGCCCAGGAAAGACCCCTGACATTTGTGCTTGTGCGGTGTCCACCTGTGGAGAGAGTCACAGGAAGTACTGGTGTGCCCAGGAAAGACCCGCTGTTGTTGTGAGGAAATGGGTATAGTGCAATACCTAGGCTTGAATGACAGAACAGGATTGGTGAGACCGACCCGCGCCTTTGCTATAGCCATGAGTACGCTGCACGCGGAAAAGGCAAGGCGATTTGAGCAACGGGGGGGTGGAGGATCCAACCTGCGCTATGTCCGTCTGACGTGAGACCAAAAAGTGCGGTCTGTTGGAGCGCATAGCAAGAGTCTTCGGCCTGCGCGCCATGACACAACGGGGGGCTACGGGCCATCCCGGTGTCCGAGGACTAACTCCGGCTGCACGCCATGGAGTAAATGCTCAAGAGATTTACCGTTGGGTGATAACCCTGATACGGTGGTGGGCAAGAGGTTGCCAGAACACCAAGAATGTGCCCTGAGTGCACGGACCGTTGGGCCGGGTGGCGAGCGGTTGTGATGGATTGTGTGCGTGAAAGCACCTTTTGATGATATAGCTTGCCATACTTGTGATATGATATGCCTGCAGGGAAAAATACCGCTGCCCCGAGAGAAGGGGTAGGGTCGTTATAATTTGGTCAGCTGAACGCTGACCGTTACTTTTGTTTGCCACCGGTGGGTGGATTGTCCTTGCACAGGTGCTGGAGAGCCGAGCGGGACGCATAGAGGTTGATGTTCCTGCTGGTGCTGCTGTTGCTGCTGCCGTTAGCCCTCGAAGGCTAAGTGTGTTCTTTTGTGTGTTTTCTTTTATTGTGGCCGGCCTGCGCGCCAATCTGTTTAGGCCACTGTGTGAAAGATATGTAAGGCCATAAGACCAACGCTTGTTCATATTGTAAGACATTCCTATATATATATAAAATGTGGAGTTTTATGTTTGGACATTCATGAGGAGTTCAAGTAGTTTAGGCTTCCGCTAGAATGCTTGTGATAGGTGCGATGCGCTACTCTGGTATCATCCTGTACCTTCACCGACTGTTTTGTGGTATATCCTGTGGGGCCCCGGCCGGACCTTCTAGAATATATCATATGAACGGATGGGGTTGTTACAGGATGGTTGGGCTGTGTCCTCGTGTTTACTTCCGAGGCCCCTTCCATGTTATGTTGATGTGGTATTTGCATGTGGTGTGAGTCGACACGCGGTGTCGTAATCCTGGGTTAAGGATAGTGTGGCGGGTCTACGGGCTCGCCAGTCGTCACACCAACGGGAGTCGGCAGTTAGAGTTTTAGCGATTGGGCTTGGTCCTCGGTGTTCACATCCCGGGGCTCCTTCCATGCCAGGTGAACGGTTGGGCTTGGTCCTCGTGCTCACTCCGAGGCTCCTTCTGGGTCACACAAGGTCAGTTCGGGGCTTGATCCTCGGTGCACATCTACCCGAGGCTCCCGCTAGGCCATAATATGCATAGGCTCCGCTGTTGTGTTCTTAGCGTTGAGGCGTACGGAGTCCTAGGTGAAGTAGTGTGGATACCCGCCTAGTAGTAGAAGTGCCCGTTCTACTGTCACTGCCTGGCCACGGCGGCTGATGTCTAAGAGGTTAGCTACTTGCTCAAAAAGTGGGAACTATAATCTGTGTCGACATAGCAATTGCATATGTGTGCATGGGTGAGTCATTGCATAGCATTCATAGCATTTCATAACATTGTACAACAAGATCCTCATCGTATAAGTTTGTATGAGCACTCTTATATGATGAGTTACTTTTATGTAACCTGATCCTTAACTTATAAGTTTGTATGGGCATTCTTATAAGTTAAGTTACTTTCCTGCTGTTACTTATACTTGCTAGTTTAGTGTAGCTCTTAAATAAATGCTGAATATGATACTGTTACTCTTACACTATTGTCACCTGCTTACCTGATATACTTATATATATAATGTACTCTTGTTCCTTTTTCCTGCCCGGTGCCGAGGAGTCGCCGGGGGAGCGGATGTGAAACCACTTAGTCATTTCGACTAATGGTTTCTACGTCTTCCTTTTTAGGAGGTCACGCCGCAGGTAGAGCAGCCGCAGACTACGCAGCAGGACAGCCAGGCCAGGACGACAGGGCCTGAAGTGACGGTGCCATCGATACCGTCGGTTACTGATGTTAGTATTTTGATTACTCTGATGTAGCCCGTTTGGTTAATGATTAGTTGTACTCTGATATATTGTAGAAGCATGTTTAGCTTCTCCTTTATTGATGTTTTGGACATTTATACTTAGTGTGGATTTTGACTTCTCTTGCTTAGTATGTTTGGTTGGGTTGGCATGTTCCGTTGATATTATTGTAGCCGGCGGAATAGGCGTCTTGTGGTACAGGTTGGCCCGTGTGCTAATGCTACCGCAAGGCGGCTGTTTCGGGCATAAGACTCCCCCTTCGTGTCGTGTTTTGGGATCCGGGAGGGGGGGTCTTATAAATGGTATCAGTTTGCCATGATCCTCAACTAAGGAAGTCATTCAACAATGGTTCCACCCCCGTTTGATTAGTCAGTTTGGGGACAAACTGACTTAGCGGAAGCAGTGGTGTGCCCATATGTAATTCACATTAAGTTTGTCCAACTTTGACCTTAAGATTAGCCAACCTGACCATATGTTTGCGTTCTATGTGTAGATTCCAGCGCTCGTTGAGCAGGTGAGAGGCACTCCTACGCCATCCATACCCACTCCCACTCAGTTCCAACAATCTGAGTTGGGGCTGACGCTCACTGCCATCCTCGAGGCCTTTAGGGCACAGCAGGCCCCGGTGCAACAACAGGACTCGAGCTCCAACTGGCTGAGCACCTTCCGAGCTCTCTCCCCTCCCGCCTACCTTGGGACGGAGTCAGCCGTACGTACAGAGGAATGGCTAGACACGGTTCAGGAGTTGTTGGCGGGTATCCGTTGCCAGCCAACATGGCAGTGACATTGGCGGTGTCCGTCTTGGACTCACATTCTAAGAGGTGGTGGAAGTCCCTCATGGGCTCTACCTTCCAAGGCCGGATCTACACAGAGATAAGTTGGAGTGAATTCTCGAGTGTTTTCTTGGAGCACTTTATCCCTACATCGGCCCGAGATGAGCTTGAGCAAAGGTTCCTTCTACTAAAGCAGGGATCAAAGTCGGTTACAGAATACCAGCGGGAATTCCAGCATCTCGCAAGATTTGCGGATTCTTACGAGTTGGATGACAAAGGTTATGCCAAGCGCTTCTACAAAGGGCTGCGAGATCCCCTAAGGTAGTCCCTTTTGTTTATAGCGGATGGAAGCTTGGCGGAGATCATTGATATGGCAAAAAGATTGGAGGCGGACCAGTTGGGGTGCAGTAAGAGGCCTGCGGAGGACGTGATGGAATCCGGCCCATGGAATAGAAGGAGGCGAGACTTCAGAGGAGGAAGAGGATATCAAAGAAGTGGAG
Source organism: Platanthera guangdongensis (assembly GCA_039583875.1). Classification (NCBI taxonomy): domain Eukaryota; kingdom Viridiplantae; phylum Streptophyta; class Magnoliopsida; order Asparagales; family Orchidaceae; genus Platanthera; species Platanthera guangdongensis. The sequence goes on from CM077152.1 coordinate 144,996,455, forward strand.
GGCGTGTCCACCGGAATTACAGGGTGGAGCATCTGGTTCCGCAGCCGCCTGTGTTGCCTCCACCCCCACAGCCTCAGCAATTTCAACAACCTGAAGGGCGTCGTGGGCTTGTGTGCTTCGAATGCAACCAGTCGGGTCACATCCGACGTTTCTGCCCGCAGCTATATGGGAACGTCCCTCCTGCTCTCCCTCCTGCTCTCCCTCCTGCTCTCCCTCCAGCAGCCCCACGAGGATGGGGATACATGCGTGGTCGAGGACGAGGACCGTGAAGGGGTAACCCCGGCCCTGCTAGGGATCAGGTGTGCGCGCTTGACATGGAGCAGGAACGGAACCCACAAGATGTGATTGCAGGTATGATTTAATTAATTAACATATTTTCATGGTCTAACTTAAATTGATTAATACTTACTAGACACCTAGCAATAAGTTTTGGTTGTTGGTACTTAGGCACCGTGATTATTGGCGGGAAGACGGCCTATGCGTTGTTCGATACCGGTGCCCCACACTCCTTTGTGTCCGAGGATTTCATAAACGACGTGGAGGGTGTACATTACTTCACTGGCATAGCCCGATGTGTACGCCTTCTAGATGGTTCGGAGATGATCGCAACCGCCAAGTGTGAGTTGGAGTTATTTATTGATGGGAATGCCTTTGATACGCCGGCCACGGTTCTGAGAATGCCGGAGTTTGACATCATTTTGGACATGGCATGGCTGGACTGGCACTTTGCGAGGATCGATTGCGCGGAGAAGCGGATCTATTTGAGACATGGAGACTCTGATATCATCTTCCAAGGTATTGGCTTCGCGCCTCGCATGATGTTATCTTCCGTCCAGGTTGTAAAATCTCATATGAAGGGGGATGAGGTCTTCATGATCTGGTTCGAGTTGAAGTAAGAAGCATTAGAATTAAAGGATGTATGGGTTGTGCGGGATTTTCCCGAGGTATTTCCTGAGAAGCTACCAGGATTGCCCCCGCATAGAGAGGTTGACTTCCAGATTAATCTAGTACCAGGTGCCAAGCCTGTATCCAAGGCTCCGTACAGAATGGCCCCGAAAGAACTCGCGGAGTTTAAAGTTCAATTGCATGAACTGGTGGAGTCAGGGTTCGTTCGCCCCAGTTCATCACCCTGGGGAGCCCCTATGCTGTTCGTAAAGAAGAAGGATGGAACCCTGCGATTGTGCATAGATTATCGGGAACTCAATCGGTTGATGGTGCGGAACACTTATCTGCTACCTCGGATCGACGAGTTGTTCGATCAATTAGTGGGAGCACATTGGTTTTCTAAATTGGATTTGCGCTCTAGTTACTATCATTTGAGGATACAAGAAGGGGACATTCAGAAAACAGCCTTCAATTCAAGATATGGTTTGTATGAGTTCATGGTAATGCCGTTTGGACTCACAAATGCCCCTTCGGCCTTCATGAGTCTGATGAACAAGGTGTTTGAACCATATTTTGACATCTTCGTCATTGTTTTCATCAACGACATCTTGGTCTACTCAAAGACGGAGTTGTGGTGAAGTGAAAATGAGTTCATTGTTAGGAAACATCATGTAGAGAAGTGATGGGTTCACTAGTGTAAGTGGTGCTCAGGATCGACGAAAGATCGTCTTTCCTGTGCAGAGAGGGAGAGTGAGAGAGTCAAAACACACTAGGGTTAGATCCAGAGAAATATTAAAAGGGATCGGGAATTGGGTATTAACCAATAATAGTAAGCGCCTTGTGAAAGGGAGCGATAACCTTCAGCTACCATCATAGTTCCTGGTGCCCTTTGAGAACCCTTCACCGGGTATGCCGGGGGCAGTCCTGGGCTAACCTAAACCGTAAGAAAATTCAATGTTTAAGAGTTACTAGTATAACTAGGATTACACTTACACTCACACTCCCCTGTGTTGTGGGAGTTAGGTTAGATATCACGAGCGGTAGGCTCGGTGATTTTGGTGATGGGCAGATTAGCCCTGCGAGCCGATGGCTCGGATGGTTTTGAGATGGACTGGTTAGTCCGGGGAGCTTTGACTCGGTGTAATATTCATTAAGGTTGCATGTGCATAAGATATATGGTGGTGGGTCATCGGTATTGGAGAGTGGTCACACCGACACCGATATGTTGGCTCGGTAGGTGTGGTTTTGCACTTGGCCAAATAAAGTCCGGCGGTCCAGTCGGCAAGAGTATGGAGGAGCTCCGCTTAGTGCACCAGCGTTGAGGTGTATGAGAGGTCTGAATGGAAGTGTGATACCGGTTTAGAGGTGGGTGAGGCCCAACCCACCGCTTCCAATTGCCACTACGGAGGTATCCTGGGAGGTTAGGCACCAGAAAGGGGGAACTAAAGGTCTGTGTGCACAGAGTCGAGTGGGTGTGTTGCACTTGCATGTTCACATCATGGCATACTTACATGACATAGCATCATCATTACATATAACCCCTATGACCTATTGTATAAAGTGGTATGGGATGCTTTATATAATAAGCCTTGCAAAACGACCTCTTAGCTTATAAGTTTTTGTAGCATGCTTATAAGTTATGGTTATTTTCCTTTAAATATTTACCACTTGCATATAACTGACACCCCATCGTATAAATTGGTATGGGACTCTTTATACGATGGAAGCCTTGCAGAAGACCCCTTAACTTATAAGTTTGTATGGGTATTCATATAAGTTCAGGTTACATGTTTCTTTGTTTACTTTTCTCATACTTACAGCTTTACTCTACCTGTTTATATAGAACTGTTAGAGTAGTTCCGCCATCACCTGCTACTTTGTTACTCTCCACCTTCATTACCTTCCCTTTCCTTATCCCCGCTCGGTGCCTAGGAGCCATAGGGGGAGGGGTGGGGGATGATAGGACTTAGTATTTTTTTATACTAACGGTCGTTGACCAAATCATTTTAGGGGATCGTGGAGTCGTACTAGGAAACACAGCCCCAGAGGTTGGTGCGCATGGAGACGGTGTAGTCTAGCACTGGAGTCCATCCAGTAGGAATTGTGAGTCCCGATCCTTAGTAGTTATTATAGATTTCCTTCCACGTTAAGTGACTTGTAGTGAGGATATTGATGTATCGGGCATGAGCCCTATTTGGTGCCTTGTTTACTCTTTTTTGTGGATTTTCCCTTCGTGGAGATTTATATTATATATGTGATACTGGTGGACTAGTTTGATTATATTATTTATACTTATTCTACCTTTTTGCGATCGGTATGGCCGGCCGGATCGACATTTTGTATTGACAACCTTCCCAGGTGTGTTGGTGTCACCGTAAAGCGGCGGTTCTGGGCATAATACTATGGTGGTTTAAAAGAAAAATTGGGGTCTTACAAACTGGTATCAGAGCGAAACCTCGATCGAAAAAGTAGAAGTCCACTAACCCTGGGTTACCCCCGCTCGAGTTTAGTTTGGGGACAAACTAAGCAGCGGAGCTGTGGTGTGCCCATATGAGGAATCACATGTAATTGTCCACTTTTGACTAGGTTAGGTCAAACTTCTTACAAATGGCCTTTATTATGTAGCCCCCAACACATCCCACACCGTAGTGCGGAGCTCATCAAACTCTGGATGTTGCACCACCTCCCCTGGCTCCCACTCCATTTCTGCAGTCGGAGATGGGGTAGACTTTGATGGCCAATCTAAAGGCTTTCAGGGTGCAGCAGGCTCCAGCTCCGCAGCCGAACCTGGGGGCCAATTGGTTGAGTATCTTCTGAGGACTCTCTCACCCATTTTACATGGGGATAGAGTCGGTAGTATGGATGAAAGAATGGCTCGATATCATGTTCGAGATGCTGACCGGGATATGGTGCCCGTGGGAGGAGAGGGTACCTCCGGTGGTTTCATGCTTGGAGTCTCATGCCAAGAGGTGGTGGAAGACTCTTTTGGATACGACATTTGGAGATCGTAGGTTGATGACATCACTTGGGAGGAGTTTAGGGCCGCACTGTTGGAGCACTTCGTCCCACAGTCGCCAAGAGATGAGCTGAAAGACAGGTTCCTGCAGCTGAGACAGGGCAACAGGACTTTGGTGGAGTACCACCGAGAGTTCAATCACTTAGCACAATTTGCGGAATCCTATCAGCTGGACGAAGCGGGGTATACCAAGAGGTTCTATAAGGGCCTTCGAGAGGATCTGAGACAGGCTCTTCTGTTTATATTTGAAGGGCTTATACCTCAGATTTTGGAGATGTCAAAGTGGATGGAGGAAGATTGGCACACGACTCGAGGCCGAAAGAGGCCAACTGAGGATCAAGGTCGGGGAGGCAGGAATGATCAGCGGAGGGGCCGCTTTGCTGAGGAGAGAACGACAGAGGACCAACCTCGCAAGGAGGTGAGACAGGAGCCGAGCGAGCCGGTGGTATTGGCCCCTCAACCTATTCAAATGCGGGAGATACAGAGGCCTGGAGGTGTGGCACTTCCCCCGCTCGAGTGGTACAACTATCGTCAGGTAGGGCACATTCGGAGGAACTGTCCTATGAGAGGAGCACATTTACCGGTACAACAGGCTGGCCCACCAGCTCAGCAGCTAGGAGGCCGAGGACATGGTCGTGGACGTGGATTTCTGCGCGGCAACCGCAGGCCGAACAGGGAGCAGATGTATGATCTAGATCTTGCGCAGCCCCAGAACCCGAACAGGGTTATAGTAGGTATGAGAGTAATTTATTTATGATTTTGCTACCTTCCTTATTGAGAACTAATAGAACAACTGTACAACCTAGGCTAGAAAACCTTAGACCTAAGATTTTTTCTAATTGATTTAGGAATACTGATGGTATGCGGCAAACCTGCTTATACCCTATTCGACACGGGGGCGACACACAAATTCATTTCGGAGGACTTCATCAAGGACCTTCACCATATTCAGTATTATACGGGAGTCGCCAGGAGGGTGTGTCTCCCCAATGGTATGGAGATCCAGTCTACCGAGAAGTGCCTCCGGAAAGTGACCATAGACGGCTTGACGCTTGAGGCTTCTGCAACGATCTTGAGAATGCCGGACTTCGACCTCATCTTAGGCATGATATGGCTTGTCTGGAATCATGCCCAGATTGATTTCCTGGCAAGGAGGGTTGTGCTACGATACGATGACACCTCCGCGACCTTCGAAGAAACCACTCCCTTTCCCGTTACCTACTCTCCTCTATTCAGGCCGTCAAGGCCTACCTGCAGGGGGATGAGGTGTATCAGGTGTTGTTCGAGATGAAGGAGACCCAGGATCAGATTACCAGCATTCTAGTGGCTCGGTATTATGCTGACGTACTCCCAGAGAAGCTACCAGGACTGCCTCCGCACCGGGAGAAGGAATTCCAGATCCAGTTGGTACCGGGGGCTAAGTCAGTATCTAGAGCACCTTATCGGATGGCCCCAAAGGAGTTGGCATAATTTCGGAGTCAGCTGCAGGAACTAGTGGAGGCAGGATTTGTCAGACCGAGTTCCTCACCATGGGGTGCTGCGGTTTTATTTGTGAAGAAGAAGGATGGGACGCTCAGATTGTGCATCGACTACCAAGCACTGAATAGACTGACTGTCTGGAATACCTATCCACTGCTAAGGATAGATGAGCTGTTTGACCAGCTGGAGGGGGCGTATTATTTTTCGAAGCTGGATTTGAGGTCAGGCTACTATCAGCTACGAATTCAGGATGAGGACATTCCGAAGGCTTCCTTCAATAACAGATATGGTTTGTTCGAGTTTACTGTAATGCCCTTCGGACTCTCGAATGCACCGTCGGCGTTCATGAGCCTAATGAACCGGTTGTTCGAGGCATATCTGGATGTGTTTATCATTGTGTTTATTGACGACATCCTCATTTACTCGAGGACAGAGGAGGAGCACGCATGGCATCTGGCACTGACTCTAGAGAGACTGTGGGAGCACCGTCTTTATGTGAAGTTCATCAAGTGCCAGTTCTGGCTGAATGAGGTGGCCTTCCTAGGCCACATTATCAGTGGAGTCTGATTGACAGTGGTTCCGGCTAAGATTCAGGTAGTTCGGGATTGGCCGCCGCTGAAGATGGCCACAGACGTGCGGAGTTTCCTAGGACTTGTCAGTTATTACCGGAAGTTTGTGGAGGGATTCTCTAGAATTTCCCTCCCACTCACATCTCTAACGAAGAAGGACGTGCCCTTTGTCTGGACTCCGCAGTGTGAGACGGCTTTCCATTAGCTGAAGTATCGACTCACCTCGGCTCCTATCCTTGCCCTTCTATCAGGGAAGGAAGGATTTCAGGTTTACACCGACGCTTCCTACCAGGGCATGGGTGCAGCGCTGATGTAGAATGGCCACGTGATTGCTTATTCTTCCCGCCAGTTGAAGAAGCACGAGCAGAACTACCTGGTGCATGACCTGGAGATGGGAGCGGTCGTGTTTACTCTGAAGATCTGCCGGCACTACCTCTACGGTGTCCAATGCGACATAAACTCCTATCATAAAAATTTGAAGTACGTGGACATGCAGAATGAGCTGAATATCAAGCAGAGGCGATGGGTGGAGTTTCTAGCAGATTACCCGTACGAGATGCACTACCACCCAGGGAAAGCGAATGTGGTAGCCGATGCGCTGAGTCGGAGAGCCACCACCTCCGGTGCTGAGCCCCAGATTATGTCCATGGAGCTGGTGCAGAAATTAGAAGATATTCACATCACACTGGTGTCGTCTGATGACCACGAGATCTATAAGGAGTACCTAGCCGCGATGAGCACCACAGATGACATTCGAGACTGAGTTAGAGATGGGCAGAGACAGGATCCCAAGCTGGAGCCGATATTCCATGCCTTGGAGGCAGGAACTGCTGGAGATTACACGCTGAGGGATGGCCTGGTGTGCTTCAGAGGACGGGTTTATATACCAGAGGGATGCCATGTACGGGAGGATATCATGATGGAGTCACACTGCAGCCAGTATTCGGTACACCCCGGATTTACGAAGATGACTGCGAATCTGAAGAAGACAATATACTGGCCAGATATATAGAAGGATATCACCTACTTCGTGACCCACTGCGAGACATGCCAGCTGGTGAAGGCGGAGTGCAGGAACCCCGCAGGATTGTTGCAACCACTCTCGATGCCGGAGTGGAAGTTCGATGATATCGCGATGGATTTCATACACGGGCTTCCCCAATCTTGGACGGGGAACGATTAGATTCAGCAACCTTTGAAAAGATGTCATTAGACATGGTTTGTGCCAGAATGTTCATGGCTTTAGCATCAGCCATCTTCAACTTCTTCTGAGCATCTGTCCACTCAGGTGGTGGAACTGCTGAAGTACTTGTAGATGTAGAGGCAGAAGGAGTAGGGGGGCCTGTCAAAATAGAATTGTAGATATCTTCATCAATAGAGTTCATATATAATCTAATTCTTGCCTTCCAGATTACAAACTTATTTAGATTGCAGACTGGAGGTCTGGTGCTTGAATATTATTTATTTTGTGTCATGATATAAGAGATACACTAAAGATAATTAGATCTATCAGAGATCTTTTGGTTCAGGTGTTAGCCTGTGAAACCAAACAACCTTCCTCTGATACCAATTGTAAGAGATATTAGATATGCTCTGATACCAATTAAAAGAGATATCAGATATGCTCTGATACCAATGAGAGATAGATCTGCTTAACTCTAGAGGGGATGAATAGAGTATTTTAAAACTTTAATTAATTTTTACAGCAGATTAAAATATATGATAAGTATAAGTATAAAAAGAGAAAATAAAACTATCATAGCACAAAAAAATAAACAATAAAGCATTCCAGACGACACAAAAAATTTATAGTGGTTCCCCTAACTTGGGTACATCCACTCTTCTACCACCCTGGTAGGAATCCACTATAGGTTTTTGATCAGATGCCCTGCCACCACAGGTTTTTTCTCAGGTGCCCTGTCACCAAAAGATTTATTTTTTTCAATTGAGATCTAATAACCCTTTTGAGCTTTTAATCAGGTGCCCAAAAACAAAACTAAGTTTTATGATCAGGAGACTTAACAACCAAGAGGTTAACTTTTGAAGGGAGTTATAACCCTGTACACAGTGGGAAAAAGAAAATTGATGGTCTTCTTCTCTGTCAATGGTCTAAGAGAAGACTAATGGATTTGATCTTATAAAAGCTCCTCCTGAGATGAAAAAAATAGTTCAGGAAGATAAGAGCTTTGCACAAGGTGTAGGCCTTCAATCTTTAGAAGATCTTTAGAAGCTTTTTGGGATGATGTTGAATAGTTATCCCATGAAAAGCTCTGAAGCAGATGATGAAGAGCTCTATGAGATTCTCTGTATATGTCTGTATGTCTCAGTTTATTCTCTATGTCTATTTCCTGTATCAATCCTCTGTGAAAGATATGGTATGTCTTAGATACCAATCAAATGGGGGATAGATCTGATTTACTCTAGAGGGGGTGAATAGAATAATTAAAATTTTGGCTGATTTAAATATTTTCAGAGTATTAAAATAAGTGATACCAATAGTAGTAATAGAAAGTATAAACTAAGCTAAACTAACACAGCAACCTAAACTATCACAGGAAATAAATCTAACACAACAAAGCTAGCCTATCACAGCAAAGAAAAAGCAACACAGAAAATGATCAACCAGACAACACAAGAATTTTATAGTGATTCCCCAAACTGGGTACATCCACTCTTCTACCACCCTGATAGGAATCCACTAGCAAGTTTTTGATCAGGTGACTGCCACCACAAGATCTATTTCCATGGAGATCTCACAACCCTTTGAGCTTTTGATCAGGTGCCCAAAAATTAAGAATAAACTTTTGAAGGGAGTTAATAAACCCTTTATACAGGAGGTAAGAGAGGTGATGGTGTCTTCTCTTTCTCTAATCAACATAGAAGACTTAGAGGATTGCTGTTGTCAAGAGCTCCATTCAAAATCACTTGGAACCTTGCTCAGGGTGTAGGTCTTCTGTCTTATCTTGAAATGATGTCCAGGAACTTCTGACTGATAGAATGATTGTTTTCCTTGAATGTTCCTGGAGAGAAGTTGAAGAAGACTCTTGATCTTTGTTTATTGTTCTTCTTTAGTCTTCAGTAAGCACAAGGAGAAAACTTGATGTTTTCTGCACAGAGAAGAAGCAGATGATCTTGTTTATGTTTCTGTAAATCTTCTCTTGTTGTTATCTGCTGAAAAGAGAAAAATCTCTTTTATATTCTCTGTCTAATTCTCCTTTGAATTTTGAATTCCCTGCATTGAATCCTGATTGCCTGGAGAGAATGAAATACGACTGGAAAATATTTACTTTAATGAGTTTCCCAACTATCCCAATAAATTAAGCAAGTAATTAACCCGGATGAAGACCATAATCAATGTTGCCAATAACGACTATATTCAGGGGAATATATGCATTAATTACTCAGGAAATTACTGCTAAATATTATAGAAAATATGGACAGAAATGGGGGAAAAACTCTAATTCAGGCTTGGACAGAGATTGTCGACCTTTGAACTGATTTCGTCGACCAGAGATCTAAGTTCGTCGAGCTGAGAAATCCTGTTCGTCGACCTGCGCTCAGCGAACTGCATTCTGCTAATAACTTGGCAATTCTGCAGTCCAAGTTCGTCCAGCACAGAATCTATCTTCGTCGAGCTGAGTTCAGCGAAAGTAAACTGGAAAGAATGTGCTGAAGCTGAACTCCAGAATTCGTCGATCGGAGCTCGAATATCATCGAGCTCAGCTCAGAGAATGATTTCTGATTTCGTCGATCTGAGATCGACGATCGTCGAGCTGAGTTCGAAGAATTTTGAACCGATAATTTAATATCTGGATTCTTCCAAGTTTGAGTCTCCTGAAGGCTTCTGCTGGCTGGTCTATGTAGGTTGAACCTAATGACTTAGCCTAAACTCTAAGACTCAAAGACTTGACCCTGGCTATACAATATGGGTCAGAAGCATCCTAATTAGTGAACCTAGCCCAAATTCAAACTAGGGATCCAATAATATCCCCCTATTTGGGTGAGTTCACTAATATAAATGAAAGAAAAATAATCACAAAGCAAAATAAATATATCTGGCAGAAAATTGAAACATTCAGCAGATATGTGCATAGATGCTTCATGATTTAAAAATTAGAGTTCAGAAATACAAAACTAAACAAAATGTTCACTTGTTCTTCTTTGCCTTTCCTCTATCAGCTTTGTCAGTTTGCTCAGAGGGCTGTGTGAATTTGATTTCTCTGTTGGGATTTGCAGCTTCTCTTTTAGACATTGTCATGTCAGCTGCTCCAATTATATTGAGAGAAGTGGCTTTGGGAACTACAGCCTATGGATGCAAGTTCATATAAGCATCTACATTGAAGAATTTAATAGTCTTATCAGATTTTTATTGCAGAATTAAAATAGTGATACTTATATATGTAAACAGATAGGTGCAAAAAATAAAGCTAAGCTAGACAGCAAGCAGCACACAGTAAAGAATAAGATAGCATCACAAACGACACAAGAATTTTATAGTGGTTCCCCTAAATCTTGGGTACATCCACTCTTCTACCACCCTGGTAGGAATCCACTCAGGTTTTTGATCAGGTGTCCTATCACCAATCAGGTTTTTGCTCAGGTGCCTATCACCACAAGATCTGCTTCAGGTAGATCAGGAAACCCTTCAGGCTTTTGATCAGGTGCAAGAAAACAAAATCAAGTCTTTTGATCAAGAGACTTGAAACCATGTGTTTAACTTTTGAAGGGAGCTAGAACCCTGTGTACAGTGGGGTGAAACAAATAAAAGCAATTTGTTATCTTCTCTTTTCTCCAAACAACTGAGAAGACTTGTGGATCCTTGATGGTGTCAAAGCTCCCCCTGAGATGAAGTTTTGTTCAGGAAGATTGAGAGCTTTGCAGGGTGAGTAGGTCTTCTAAGAATTTCTCCAGAAAGCTGTAGACAGATTGAAGTTGATTGTCTCTTGGATGCTTGCTGGAAGGAGAACACTTGATGAAGAAGGAGCAGAATTCTTTTTCTTGAATGATTTCTTATGTTATGTCTCTGCTTATTATTATTGGTCGACTAAAAAGAAAATTTCTTTTATATGATCAGTCAAATTTTCCTTTGAATTTTGAAATCCTTTTCATTAAATGCTGACTGTCTGGAGAATGTAATGCGGCCGAAGAGAATATCTGCATTAAAGAATTTCCCCAACTGTCCCATTAAAAATAACAAGTAATATTCCTGATGAAAACCATAATCAATGCTGCCACTAACGGCTATATTCAGAGAATAAAAGCATTAATTACTCAGGAATTACTGTTATAGAATAAGGACAAAATGAAGGAAACTTCCAAGTCTGGAACTGCACAGAAATCGTCGACCAGATGTCGTCGACCTGAGATCCAAGTTCGTCGAGCTGAGAAATCATGTTCGTCGACCTAGGAATTCTTGTTCGTCGACATGAGAACCAAGTTCGTCGACCTGAGATCAGCTAACTGCTTTTTGTGAAAAACTTCTCATTTCTGTGCTTTAAGTTCGTCGAGCTGATAATATAACTTCGTCGACTTGAGTTCAGAGAAAGTATTCTGGACTAAATGAGTTGAACTTCCAGAATTCGTCGACCTGAGCTCGAATATTGTCGAGCTGAACTCAGAGAATTGACTCTGAGTTCATCGAGTGGAGCACGACTTTCGTCGAGCTGAGTTCGACGAACATCGAACTCACTTCCTGAACTTGATTTTCTTCTAAGACATTGAGTCTTCTGCTGTCGTCTGTTGGATGGTCCATGTGGTTGAATCTAAGGACTTAGCCTAAACTCTAGGACACAATGACATGACCCTGGCTATACATGGTGGGTCAGATATCCTACTTTGTGAACCTAGCCCAAATCAAATTAGGGATCCAACAATCTCCCCTTATTTGGGTGAGGTCACTAATACAAATAAAATGAAAACATTCACAAAGCAGGAAGAAATTTATCTAGCAGAAAAATTAAAACATGCAACAGATATTCACATAGTAGCTCTGTGACAGCACATAAATAAAGAGTTTTAGAAAAACAAAGACTAAACAGAAAATTCTCATTTCTTTTTCTTCATCTTCTCCTTTTGCTTGTCATCTTTCTCCTGGTCAGCAGGCTATGTGAACTTGATTTCTCTATTGGGATTAGCTGCTTGCTTCTTGGACATTATCATATCAGCAGCTCTAATAATATTCAGAGATGTAGCTCTGGGCACAACAGCCTCTGGATATAGGTTCATATAAGCATCAACACTAAAGAATTTGTTAGTTTCTCATACCTTTTTAGTTCTTCCTTTCTGTATTTGGACATTATTGAATATTGGGATGGATCTTTCCCTTCAGCTTTAGCTTTATTTATCAATGAAAGACAAACAAGTTCCTGGAACCTAGCCATTCTAGCAGTTGTCTCTGTCTCTGGATCCACAAAGGGAATTGGATGGGACTCTGGCCTTTTAGGACTATCATTTTTTTTGTGGTTCAGGAGCTTGTTGTTGATGTTACTGATGTAGTTGCTGTTGTTTCTATTGCCTGCTTGAAGGGTACCTCTGCTGGCTGCTTCCTTGATATGATGAGGATCTACCTTGATATCTTCGGTAGGTTTGAGCATATGAGTTAGACCTCTGAGAAGTATTGCCTGAAGCACTAGCAGTAGGTGGACGAGGAGGAGGAGGACCTTTCCTGTGCCTCTGAGGAGGAGGAAAATATCTCCTGCTTTCAATCTTTGCTTTCTGCTCATTCTTAGATAGCCACATCCAGGCTGCATTCCAGGGTAAGGAGTGATTTTTTGCAAAATATAATGAGTATCATGAGTTGGATTTGGCTTGGGAGCAGCAACCGGAGGAGCTTTTCTTTTCTTAGACACTTTCTTCTTGGCAGAGGGACTATCATCAGAATCATCATCGTCATCTTCATCATCAAAAGATCCTTGAGGATCATCATATAAGGCATTAATGGCCTTCAGAAGATCTTTGTCAATTTGCAGATCTTTGTCAATTTTCTTTTCAGCCTGAGGCTGTGCTTGAGGTTTTGGTGCTGGAGCAACTGTTTCAGGGATAGGTTCAGCAACTGATAACTTTTTTGATTCTATATCTGCCATGATAATTTCATCCAAATCTAGAAAAGGACTGTCATCCATCTTATAAGTGGGAGCTGAGACAGCCTCTGGAGAAGAAATATCCTTGGGAGGTGATATTATTTGACTCTCAATAACTGCAAAACTATCCTTGAGTTGCTTGGCAACTGTGGGAGTTATTGGTGTTGTATAAGGTACAATAGCCAAGGAGGGATTTAGGCAGATAATTGGAAGAGAATTTAAATAAATTGTATCAAAAGAATTTAACAAACTAAACAAATCAACTGTGGGATGGACAATGCAATCACCAACAGTTATTTCTTCTGTAGGTTCTATAATTATATCTGTGCAGAGCATATCAATATCTGCAACTGTTATATCTGTATATGTATCTGTTTCTGCTGCTGCTGCTGAAACTGGAGTTGCTTCTTCACTGAGCTTCTCCCCTTGCCTGATTTTAGTGGTAGCTGGAATCAGGCGCCTAGTGGAAGAAGTAGGGACAGAGGAAGCAGCAATGAAAGTAGAAAGAGAAGAAATGGAATTTGCAAGAGGTGTAATAGCCTCTGCAATAAGAGTCATAATCACTGGAGTGATGTGCTCCAGGATGGTGGACAGGCAGGGATAAACAGTATCCATAAACTCAGGTGGAGTTTGATCGGATACAGATGGAGGAGTAGAAGGAGCGACATCTGGTATGATGTCATCCTGTGGAGATGATCAGGAAGGGGATGGTGTTGGAATGGGAATGTCATGGATAGGTGAGGTGGGTGTAGATGGTAATGAGGTGAGCAGATTGAAGGTGGGGGATGACAAGAATGATTCAGTGTGAATTTCTTATAGGTGGGATGGTAGTGGAGATTGAGGAGGTGAGATATGTTGTGGAGATTAAGGAGGTGGTGACAGATATGCTGATGAAGGGATTGAAATAGTTGGTGGTTGCAGAGGAGGAAGTGAAGATGGCTGGGGAGATGGAGGAGTTATTGTTGGAAGAGAGTATGTTGAAGGAGGTGGTGTAGGAGGAACTTCTTCAGCACTAGGGTGGGGAGTGGTTGTTACAGCCCTGGTGCCCTCAGAAGGCCTAGAGGAGGAGGAAGCCTGGGATGGCTTTGTGATTCTCCTCTCCCATCTACCAAATAGGGCAGAGGTTAGCCTTTTGCAGACATTTATGAACACTATTGTGGAAACCAGATATTCAGATGCCTTTTCTTGCATAAAAATCCCCAGAACCCGTCCAAAACAGACATCTTTCTTATTGTTATTCTTTTTAATCAGATCAAACAACAACTTACCCCAATTTATTCCTTTCTTATCAACCAAGGCACTCATCACCAAGAACTGGTGCTTGGTGATGTAGTCATGTGTTGTGTGTTTGCCTAGCAGCACCTTCCCAATTACATCAGCTAAGAACTTGTATTCAGTAGACAAGTTCTTCTTCAGCAGCTTGTTAGGGTTATCTCCAGAATGACCCATTTTGATTAACATATTGTTATGTTCCTCAGATTCCATTTCTATCTCATCATCACCATTTTGTAGACTGAAAATTTTGGTTAGTATAGTAGGGGAAAGGGAAATGTTATTACCAGAAATTGTTCCTGTCATATTGTCTTCATATGTTGAGGATGTAAAGACCCATTCTTTGATCTCTGTCATTGCAATCTTGATGCGTCGGGTCATAAACTGCTTTAGATTTTGATTTGCAAACAGTTCCAGAATTTCCACAAATATTGGATCAGAATGCTGGAATGAGTCAAAATCAATATCGAAGCCCATATCAAATTTCATTGAGGAAAGAGCGCTCGTCGGAATCACCATGAGTGCACCTGCAAGAGAGAAACAAAGATCAAGTGCAAAGGAACTAAAAGCGCGGGACGGAGGTCGAAGAAAACCTAGATATAAGATTTTCATGATATGAACCGCCAGACTCCGTTCGACGAAAAAAAGAAAAGATCTTCGATCTGAGTTCGACAAAGTATTTTAATAGAAAATGAGTTCATCGATCTCAGTCTGAAAAAGATGAATAAATCCTCGATCTCAGTTCGACAAAAAATTCACTGAAGTAGGGATCGTCGATCTCCGTTCGACGAAAACTGTTTCACTAAGAAGTGATTGTCGAGCTCCGTTCGACGAACTCTTCACGAGGAGTTCACAGATCGTCGATCTCCGTTCGACGAACTGTCAACAAATCGTCGACCACAGACAAAATTTAAATTAACTCATCTCCATTGATCATTCCTAACTGATTTAAGAAAAACAGATGTTTCTTCTCATCCAATGGCTTGGTGAAGATGTCTTCCCTTTGTAAATCAGTGGAAATAAAGACAAGATTAATTTTATTTTTGTCTACACAATCTCTAATGAAATGATGTCTTATTTTTATATGCTTGGTCCTACTATGATGCACTGTATTTGTGCTATGGATATAGCATTGGTACTATCACAATATATAGTTGAATTATTTAAGTTGTATCCATAATCCAGTAGTTGGTTTTGTATCCACAAAACTTGTGAGCAACAACTGCCAGCAGCTATATATTCTGCTTCTGCAGTATATGTGGACACAGAGGTTTGCTCTTTACAGAACCAGGACACTAGCCTATCACCAAGGAACT
Organism: Platanthera guangdongensis; assembly: GCA_039583875.1. Classification (NCBI taxonomy): domain Eukaryota; kingdom Viridiplantae; phylum Streptophyta; class Magnoliopsida; order Asparagales; family Orchidaceae; genus Platanthera; species Platanthera guangdongensis. The sequence continues at coordinate 145,012,071 of CM077152.1, forward strand.
GATATGTTCCTGTTGTGCTTTTTTTGTCCACTCTACATCCAGCATAGTCAGTATCTAAAAATCCAGTTAATTCAAATTCTGACTCTGATGGATATAGAAGTCCTAGATTTGGACAACCCTTTATATATCTCAAAATCTTTTTTAGCAAAATATAGTGAGATTCTTTAGGGTTCACTTGGAACCTGGCACAAATGCATGTAGCAAACATGATGTCTGGCCTACTTGTTGTAAGATATAATAAGGACCCAACAATGACCCTATATAACTTCTGATCAATAGATTTTCCATGCTCATCAGAATCTATCACAACATTTACAGCCATAGGTGTCTTCATTGCTGAGGCATCACACATCCCAAATCTTTTGATAAGCTCCTTAGCATATTTAGATTGGGATATGAAGATACCATCAGATGATTGTTTCACTTAGAGACCAAGGAAATATGAAAGTTCACCCATGCTACTCATCTCAAACTTTGAATGCATAAGGTTAGAGAACCTTTTGCATAGTTTGGGATCAGTTGAGTCAAAGATTATATCATCTACATAAATTTGTAATAATAATATTTTATCTTTATGATGCTTAATAAAAAGATTCCTATCTACAATGCCTCTAGAAAATTTATGCTCTAACAAGAAGCAAGCTAAGGTCTCATACCAAGCTCTTGGAGCTTGCTTTAAACCATAGAGAGCTTTATGCAATCTAAAGACATAAGAGGGATAGGTTAGAGAGATAAAACCTGGAGGTTGCACCACATAGACTTCTTCTTTGAGTTCTCCATTTAGAAAAGCACTTTTGACATCCATTTGATAGACTTTGAACTTTTTGAATGCAGCATATGCAAGGAAAATACTTATAGCCTCAAGTCTTGCAACAGAAGCAAATGTTTGATCATAATCAATGCCTTCCTCTTACATAAAGCTTTGAGCCACTAGCCTTGCCTTGTTCCTCATAATATTGCCTTCTGCATCCAACTTGTTTCTGAACACCCATTTGGTTCCAATGACTGAATAGTATTTGGGTCTAGGAACCAATTCCCAAACTCTACATCTCTCAAATTGATTGAGCTCCTCTTGTATTGCAATGATCCAGTGGGGATCTTGTTCTACATCTTTAATGGATTGGGGCTGAAGTTGAGAGAGGAAACAAGAAAACATCAAGTCAGGGTTGAGTTGTTGCCTTATTTGCACACCAGCTGAAATATCTCCAATCACTTGAGATCTAGGGTGATCTCTAAGTGTGACAAAGTCAGTGGGAGGAGCTGGTTGGGCAACAGCTTGGGGAATAAATTCCTCTTGTGGAATTTCATTAGCTGTTGGAAAGGGTTCAGTCACCTCTATACTTTCTTCTTCACTTTCTTCTTTAACTTGTGGAGAGGGATGTATTGCAACCTTTTGGGTGAGGTTTAAATCATCCACTCTCTCACACAAGTGAGGTACCTGCAAAGTGCTGTTGGTAGAAATTTCTTTCTCCTTATAAGACATGATGCTTCATCAAAAGTCACATGAATAGATTCTTCAATTTTTAAAGTCGATTTATTAAACACCCTATATACTTTGCTGACTTGGGAATATCCTAAAAAAATTCCCTTTTCAGCCTTAGCTTCAAACTTTCTAGTATATTTCTTCTCATTGATATGAATATAGCATATGCAACCAAATATTTTAAAATGGGTGATTTTAGGTTTCTTCCCTTTAAGTAATTCATAGAGAGTCTTATTCTTAAGTTTATGTATTAGGCTTCTATTCAGTATATAGTTTGTTGTGCTCACAGCCTCTGCCCAAAAGGATCGGGGCATGTAAGCATCTGCAAGTAATGTGCCTGCGGCTTCAATTAGGGTTCTATTTTTCCTTTCAGCTACCCCATTTTGTTGAGGAGTTCTAGGAGCTGAGAAGCAATGCCTGATACCTTCCTTCTCACAGAACTCATGCATAAGAAGAGACTCAAACTCAGTACCATGATCACTTCTAATCAATGCAACTTGAGTAGAGTACTCAATCTGTATGGTCTTGAGAAAATGTGTAAGAACCTTGAATGTATCTGACTTAGATCTCAGAAAGAATACCCAACTGAATCTTGAGAAGTCATCTACAATAAATAGAGTATAAGATTTCCCTCCTAGGCTTTATATAGCAATAGGGCCAAAAAGGTCCATGTGTAGCAAGTACAAGATCCTAGGTGAATCACTTTTATTAACTGATTTAAAGCTATATTTAGTTTGCTTGCCTAATTGACAAGCCCTGCAGAGGCCTTCTTTCTTGTAGGGACCATAGGGCAATCCTCTAACAAGGTTGTCTTTAGATAACCTAGCAATGTTTTTCACATTAACATGTCCTAATCTTTTATGTCATAAATCATTTTGATTGCTAATAAGATTAAGTAAGCATATATTTGATGTTGCAGAATGAAAATCAACTACATATATATTGTCTGGTCTATTTCCAATTAAAACAGTTTGGTTTTCTTTAGTAGAAATAATACAAGAGCTGGAGTTAAAATATACCTGATAACCTTCATTACATAGTTGACTTATGGAGATGAGGTTATGTTTCAGTCCACTTACATATGTAACCTTTTTAAAAGTAACTGCTCCAATCTTAACTTCTCCAAAGCCTTCAGACTGGCCACAGTTTGAGTCACCAAAGATCATCGTTGATCCCAGATTGGACTTGTAGTTATTTAAGTTGTCCTTGCTGCTAGTCATATGCTTGGAGCATCCACTGTCCAGATATCATTGTTGATTTGAAGCTGGACAGCTCTTTACCTGCAAGGGGAAAAATTAGTTGTTATTGACCCAGATTACCTTGGGCCCTTTATTTTTCTGATATGAAAAACTTGATATAACAGAAAATTCAAGTTGAGATTTATATCCTAAGGGATGGTATCTCTTAGGTGGAATTTCCCAATTAGCAAATGGATTAACAGGTTTTCTAGGTTGATTAAAGTTCCTGTTAAAGTTATGATTTTTGTTAAGTCTGACTGGGTTCGACGAAATGTTGTAAGTTCATCGATCGGAGTTCGACAAAATGGGATGAGATCATTGATCTCTGCTCAGAGAATGAATATATTCATTTTATGTGCCTCATGTTCGTCGATCTCTGCTTGAAGAACCATACACAGTTCGTCAATCACAGTAAGATGAATTATTATAGCTAATGTTGGCGTTCATAGATCGTCGATCGGAGTTCGACGAACTAGCCACATTTTGTCGATCCGAGTTCAACGAAATCTGTTGAACTTTGTTTTTATTTAGGTTTTTCTTGTTTCTGTTCTTTTAATTTTTAGAGTTAAGTAAATCTTCTGTGGGTTGCTTATTGTTTATTACTTCTTTTCCTTTATCTGAAACAAATTTTATGGGGGTTGATAATATATTTTTCTTAAGTATGGGAGGTAAGCTTGATGAAGCACCTAAGCCCAGCTTACCATTTAGTCCGACATTGACTGTACTTGTGATTTCCATCAGCTTAAGGCTTCTCCCATTGAGAGATTCCTCAAGTTGCTTGGCTTCACATAGTTCTGTTTTTAAAGAAATAATCTGTTCATTTGCTAAAACAAAATCATCTTTCAGCTTAGTGTTTTCAGCAAATAAATTATCAAATTCAGCTTGCCTATCTTTTAGCATTTTGATTTCTTTTTCAGATCTTATTAGGTCATTACATAAAGCTTTGAATTCATTTTTAAAATCAGTAGAATTGAAATCAAAGAAAGAGATTACCTGATCCTCTTCTGTCTCAGATTCCTCATCTGATTCCTCAGAATGACTTTCTGCTTGGTGTTCAGCATTAGGCCTGCTGCATGAGGCATTAATGGCCATGAGGCAAACTTCTATTGCCTTGGCTTATTCTTCATCTTTACTAGAGCTATAAGATGAGGTCTCTTCATCAGTATCACTCCATGTTTTAGCAATGAAGCTTTTTTCCTTTCTTTTATGTTTGCTGGAGGAGTGTTTGCTTGAGTGTCTGCTTGAATTCTTCTTATTCTCTTTATCTTTTCTTCTATCTCTCTTCTGAGCTTCTGGGCATTCAGGAAGAATGTACCCAGGCTTTCTGCAGCCGGAGCAGATAACCTCCTTGGTAGGAGTTTTGTCATACTTAGGTTTATCATCACTCTTGAATGGTCTTCTCCTGAAGTCTTTCTTGGCCAGTTTGTAGAACCTTTTAGCTAGCAAACTCATCAACTCTTCATTGGCAGGAAGGGTTTCTGATTCTTCTGTTGCTTTGAAGGCAATATTATGCTCCTTCCTTGAAAAAGTTGAGGCCTTCAGTTCAGCAGCCTCTCTGGTCTTGATTAACTGCTCATAGGATTTGAGCTTTCCCAAAAGAGACTCAGTGGATATCTCATTCAAACTTCTGGCTTCCTTGATTGGCCAGATCCTGGATTCCTAAGTGCTGGGGAAGCACATCAGAATCTTGTCATTGATCTCAGTTAAGGAGATATCTTTATCCAGGGTTTTTAGTTCATTGATGATAACATTATAAGTCTGTTATACATCTCAGCCACTGTTTCAGATTCCTCCTTCTTGAATTTCTCATATTGAGATATTAGAAGGGATCTTCTATCCTTTCTTTCATCTGCTGAGCCTACCACCATCTGGTTTAGAGAGTCCCAGATTTCTTTGGCAGAAGTGCATTCAGCCACCTTTTGAAAAATGTCATCTGACATAGTTTGGGCCAAAATATTCATAGCTTTTGCATCAGCTATTTTGACTTTCTTCTGAGCATCAGTCCACTCAAGTGGTGAAACTGCATGAGGGCTAGAAGTTGTTATAGATGTAGATGCTGGTTGAGGAGGACATGTCAAAATAGAATTGAAAATATCCTCATCAATAGAGTTCATGTAAAGCTTGATTCTTGTCTTCCAGATTGCAAATTTGTTCAAGTTGCAGACTGGAGGTCTGGTACTAGCATAATCTTTATTTTGTGTCATTGCTGTAAAAATAGAAAAACTAGAGAAGAGAAAAATAATCTAACAAGGATCTTGGTTTAGATGTGAATCTGTGAAACCAAAGAAAACCTCGCTCTGATACCAATTGAAGGATGGTATGAAAGATACCACCCAAGGTGTTAGATATGTTTAACTCCAGAGGGGGGTGAATAGAGTATTTTAAAATCTTATCAGATTTTTATTGCAGAATTAAAATAGTGATACTTATATATGTAAACAGATAGGTGCAAAAAATAAAGCTAAGCTAGACAGCAAGCAACACATAGTAAAGAATAAGATAGCATCATAGACGACACAAGAATTTTATAGTGGTTCCCCTAAAACTTGGGTACATCCACTCTTTTACCACCCTGGTAGGAATCCACTCAGATTTTTGATCAGGTACCCTGTCATCAATCAAGTTTTTGCTCAGGTGCCTGTCATCACAAGATCTGCTTCAAGTAGATCAGGAAACCCTTCAGGCTTTTGATTAGGTGCCAGAAAACCAAATCAAGTCTTTTGATCAGGAGACTTGCAACCAAGTATGAAAGTGAGAGTTAGATCTGAAATACTCTAGAGGGGGTGAATAGAGTATTCTTAAAGAAAAAATTCTTAACAGCTATTACAGCTTTTACTGTAAATTAAAAGTGCAGAAATAAATATAGCTAGCACACAATAAACCTAAAGCACAAGCACAGCAAGTACAAAAGAAAAAAGGGGCAACCAGACGACACAAGAATTTTATAGTGGTTCTCCAACGTGGGTACATCCACTCTTCTACCACCCTTGGTAGGAATCCACTCAGATTTTTGATCAGGTGCCTGACACGAATGAGCTTTTGATTAGGTGCTCAAAAACCAACCCAAGTCGTTTGATCAGGAGACTTACAACCAAGGAATCACTTTTGAAGGGAGATGACAACCCTTTATATAGTGGGGGGTGAGAGATGATTTTGTCTTCTCATTCTCAATATACAACTGAGAAGACTGTGGATTTAATTATAGCTTATGGATCCCCCTGAGATGTAGAATGAATCTGGGAAAAATAGGAGCTAAGCTTCAGGGTGATAGGTCTTCAAACTGAATTCTTGACCAGCAATAATCTTCAGGAACTTCTTTGACAGATGGAACTAATGTTGTCCTTTTGAAGTGTCCTGGAGTGCTTGAAGAAAGAAGACTCTAGATATAGGTATTGTTGTTCTTCTTCTTCAGGTACTGATGAGCTTCTGGTCGAGGTCTTCTCTGTATCAGAGAATGCTTCTTGTTGACAGAGCAAATTGTTCAAGACTGAATATTTCTCTGTGTCTCTGTAATCTCTGTATGCCTCTGAGTGCACTGTGCTCTGTGTAATACTTTCTTAATGATTCTTCATTGTGTCTGTTATTCTCTTCTTTTCTTTTATATTTTTTGTCGAGATCTGTCATTCAAAAATTTGAATTCATCTGCAATTAATGCTGACAGCCTTGAGAATAAATGGCATTGATTTATTTCCCCAACTGTCCCATGGAAAAACGCCAAGGCAGTAATCCTGGAGAAGACCATAATTAATGCTCCTTCTAACGGTTATATTCAGAGAATGTTAGAGCATTAATTACTAAGGAATTATCGCATTAGAGTGGGGATAGAAGGCCGGAAATAACTAAGTCTGGAATCGTCGAACAGATGACAAAAATCATCGAACTGAGTCCACAGTTTGTCGAGATGAGATATTGTGTTCGTCGACTAGATGGCTTCTGTTCATCGAGCTGAGTTCCATGATCGTCGAGCTGGAAACTGAACTGCTGTCTCTTTTGCCTATTCTATGTCTGAAGTTCGTCGAGCTGGAAAATGTGTTCGTCGACTGGAGTTCAGCGACTATTCTGGAGTTGTCAAATATTCTGTGTGTCGACACAATTACTCCTGGTGTCGACACAACCTTTCCAAAGTATCGACTGATGATCTGGGTGTCGACACAAGTTCTTCTAGTGTCGACTCAGTTGGTGTCGACATATACTCTGAGTGTCGACACAAGTCTTCTGGTTCCAGAATTCATCGGGCAAAGAACTGAGTTCGTCGACCTGAGACTAGAGAATATAGTCTCGACAGAATGCTGTAGTAGTCCAAAGATTCGTCGACCAAAGAATAGAGTTCGTCGAGCTGAGAACTAAGTTCGTCGACCAAAGTCTGAACTAAGGACTTAGAATATCTTGATGTTTTTTTGAACTTGAAGTGTTGTTGTAGTGTCCAAGTTTTCGTCGACCTAAGTACCAAGTTCGTCGAGCTTAGCTCAGAGAATTTACTCTGAGATCGTCGAGTTAAGCACGATAATCGTCGACCTGAGTTCGACGAACGTCGAACTCACTTTACAAAGTCTTGAAATCTTCTAAGTCTTGAGTCTCTGGCAGTCTTGTTGATAGCTGGTCCATGTGATGTTGACTCTAAGGACTTTTCCTAGACTCTAGGACACAAGTATGACCCTGGCTATACATTGTGGGTCACATGATCCTAAGTTAGTGAACCTAGCGTAAATCAAACTAGGGATCCAACAATCTCCCCCTATTTGGGTGAGGTTACTAACCACAGACTCAGACTTAAACTAAAAATAAACAAAGCATAAAAAGCATATATCTGGTAGAGATAGATAACATATGCAACAAATATATATACATGAGCTTTGTTCAGACAATATGAAATAGTTTAAGAGAGAAAAATAGAAATAAAATAGTTCAGATTTCATTTTTTTTGCTTATTATCCTGATGCTTTACATCCTTGCCCTTGTCTCCTGACTTGGTAAATATTATTTCCCTGTTTGGATTTGAAGCTTGTTCCACAGTCATTGTCATGTCAGCAGCCCCTATAATCTTCAGAGATGTAGCTCTAGGGACCACTACTTCAGGATGTAATTTCATATAATCATCAATATTAAAAATTTTGTTAGCTTTTTCAAACCTTTTCAGTTCTTCTCTCCTATATTTGGACACTGTAGTGTATTCAGAAATATACTTCCCTTCAGCCTTTGCCTTGTTAATCATAGAAAAGCCTACTAGTTCCTGGAACCTGGTCATTCTAGCTGTGTTGGCTGTTTTTGGATCTTTATAAGGAACAGGAGGAGAGGTTGATCTTCTAGAACTTTCAGCTTGTTGATGTTGATGTTGTTGATGTTGTTGTTGCTGCTGATGTTGTTGTTGTTGATATTGTTCTCCTGAAGAGTGTTGCCTGTGCTGACTGCTACCAGAGGAAGATCTGTCATGATGTCTTTGATAAGTTTGAACAGGGGCAGACCTTTGAGAGCTTGAACCAGGAGCACCAGCTGCAGGAGGAGGAGGAGGTGGTGGATCTTTTTTATACCTTTGAACTGGTGGAGGAGAGTGCCTTCTACTCTTTTTCCTTTCCTTCTGCTGATTCTTGGACATCCACATCCAAGCTGGCATCCATTTATATGGTGTTATCTTTTGAAGAATGTAATAGGGAGTGTCATTGTTTGGGTTAGGCTTAGGAGTAGGAGCAGGAGGGGCTTTTCTTTTCTTGGATACTTGCTTCCTCTTTGGTTCATCATCAGATTCATCATCATCATCCTCATCATCACTAACCTCATCATCAGATCTTTGAGGATTATCATATAAAGCATTCAGAGCCTTCAGTGCTTTAGTAGAGATGATAGGTTTATCAGGTTGAGAAGGAGCTTGAGCAGGAATATCAACAAGAGTTGGAGGATAAGCTACAAAAGAATCAGAACTAACTTGGACAGAGCTTTCAGTTGCTGCCTTATTTTCCTCTTCAATATCAGCCAAGATTAGTTCATCTAGATCTGGCATGGGGGAGTCATCCATGACAAAGGTTGGTACTGAAGGTATTATTGGAGGAAAGGGAATAGCCACTACTTCTAGAAGTGGAGTGATTGCTGGCTGTGCAATAGCCAAACTTTCCCTAAGTTGCTTAGCAACTTCTGAAGAGATGGGGGAAGTGTATGGTATAATAGCCAAGGATGGCTTAGTAATCTCAGCTAGAAGGTAATTCAAATATACAGTATCAAAAATACTTAACAAATTAGTAATATCTACTGTGGGATTTAGAATGAAATCACCAACAGTATTGGGCTCTTCAGAGACTGATTCATCAAAATCCATATCAGTCTCAATAAAGTCAATCAAATCTGTATCTATGTAGTCTGTGCATTCTACTGCTGTTACTGGAGCTGGAGCATCTGCTGCTGGAGTTGGAGCTGAAGCCTCTGGAGCTGTAGCTGCTGCTTCATCATCAGGCATCTCCCCCTGCCTGGTTTCAGTGGGAACTGAGGCCAGGCCCCTAGCTGAAGATGGGACAGCAGTAAGAGCAGAGATTTGTTTAGAAAGAGAGGGGATGGTGGTAGCAAGAGGTGTAATGGCCTCTGCTATAAGGAATTTGAGGAGGGGAGTGATTATGGAAATGATAGAAGATATGGTGGAGTGGTCCAGTGATGGAAGAGCAGTAGATGTTTCAGATGTGGTTTGAGTAGAAACATGTGGAGGGATGATAGATGGTGGTGGAGATGATGGAATGGCATCTTGCATGATGGTGTCTGTTGGTAGATGGTAAGATGGTATTGAAGAGAGATGTGGGGGAAGAGGAGATAGTGGTGGTGTAGGAATGTAGGTGTCATGGGAGAATCGGGAGGTGTTGGTGGTTGATTTTCTTGAAGAAGGGAAGATGGAATTTCAGTGATGTCAATTTGTGGAGATGGAGCTGGTGAAGCATGTATAGATAGAGGTGGGGTAGGAACATGAGTATGTTGTTGTGGTTGTGGTGTTGGAGAGATAGTGGATGATGGAGGAAGGATCTCTTCAACAGGGTGGGAAGTGGCCTTTACAGCCCTTGTGCCTTATGAAGCTGGGGTGGAAGAGGTAAAAGCCTTAGTTGGCTTGGTTATTGTCCTCTCCCACCTGCCAAATAAGGCACATGTTAGCCTTTCACTGGCATTGATGAATATGGTCGGGGTGACCAGTGATTCAGCAGCTTTTTCTTGTAAAACGATCCCTAGGATCATTCCAAAGCAAACTTCCTTTTTATTGTTTTTCTTCTTTATCAGATCAAAAAGAATCTGTGCCAAATCCACCTGTTTCTTATTTATGATTGCACACATGACTAAAAACTAGTGTCTGGTGATGTAGTCATGGGCAGTATGTTTCCCAAGAAAAACTTTTCCAACCAAATCTGTCATTTTAGTGTTGTGCAGTTTGATTCTTCTTGTCATCAAGGTTTTGAGTTCTTGTTATTCAAGTAGTTCCAGAATGTAAAGGAATATGGGATCAGAATGCTGAAATGAATCAAAGTCCACATCAAAACTTGTATCGAACTTCATGCCTGCGAGAATGCTTGCCTGAATCGCCATGGAATCACCTGTAAGAGAGACACAAAAGCGGCGATCAAGTGCAAAGCAACAGAAAGCGCGGGACGGAGGTTGAAGAAAACCTAAATATAGGGTTTTCAAGAATATGAATCGACAGACTCCATTCCACGAAAATAGAAATAATTCTTCGAACTGAGTTCGACGAAATAATTTTGAATGAAATAATTCGTCGATCTTATCCAGAAGAATTGAAGACAGTTCGTCGAACTCCGTTCGACGAATATCTTCTGAAGCAAGTTCGTCGAACTCCATTCGACGAAAATTGTTTCACTCACAGAGAGTTCGTCGATCTCCGTTCGACGAATATCTCTCAAACTTTCCCCGGTTCGTCGAACTCCGTTCGACGAACTTTGGAAAATTCGTCGAGTGCAGACAGAAATTAAATAAAGTCTTCTCCATTGATCATTCCAAGTTGATTTACAAAGAATATATGATTTCTCTCATCCAGAGGTTTGGTGAATATATCAGCCCTTTGTAAATCAGTGTAGATATAGACAAGCTTGATTTTATTTTTGTCTACACACTCTCTAATGAAATGATGTCTTATGTCAATATATTTTGTCCTACTATGGTGAACTGGATTCTGGGCTATGGCTATAACACTTGTATTATCACAGAGTAGGGTTGAATTATTTAAGTTGAACCCATAATCTAGAAGTTGATTTTGTATCCAAAACATCTGTGAACAATAGCTGTCTGCTGCAATATATTCTGCTTCAGTAGTTGAGGTTGACACTGATGTTTGCTTTTTATAAAACCAAGATACTAATCTCATACCCAGGAACTGGCAAGTCCGTGAAGTACTTTTTCTATCTACCCTGCATCCAGCAAAATTAGCATCAGAGTATCCAGTTAACTCAAATTCTGATTCAGCAGGATACCATAGGCCTAGATTAGGACAACTCTTTATATATCTCAAAATCCTTTTTAGTAAAATTAGGTGAGATTCATTAGGGTTCACCTGGAACCTAGCACTAAGATATGTGGCAAACATAATATCTGGCCTACTTGTTGTGAGGTATAATAGGGACCCAACAATGCCCCTATAAAGTTTCTGATCCACAAGTTTCCCTGGTACATCAGAGTCCAAAACAGCATTGGTAGTCATGGGTGTTTTCTTTGCTGAGGCGTCAGCCATCCCAAACTTATTTAGAAGTTCTTTAGCATATTTTTCTTGAGAGATGAAGATGCCATCAGGGAGCTGCTTCACTTGGAGACCAAGGAAGTAGGAAAGCTCACCCATGCTACTCATTTCAAATTTAGAATGCATGAGGTCAGAGAACCTCTTGCATAATTTGGAATCTATAGAGCCAAATATAATATCATCCACATAGATTTGTACTAATAAGATTTGGTCCTTATGATGTCTAGTGAAAAGTGTTTTATCTACAGTTCCTCTTATAAATTTATACTCTAATATAAAACTAGCTAAGGTCTCATATCAAGCTCTTGGAGCTTGCTTTAGACCATACAGAGCCTTATGCAATTTAAAAACATGAGAGGGGTAAGTTGGAGAAACAAAACCTGGAGGTTGTTTTACATAAACCTCTTCTTTTAGCACTCCATTTAGAAAAGCACTCTTCACATATATTTGGAAGACCTTGAATCTCTTGTATGTTGCATAGGCAAGGAATATTCTTATGGATTCCAACCTTGCAACAGGTGCAAAGGTTTGATCATAATCAATTCCTTCTTCTTGCATATATCCTTGAGCAACAAGCCTAGCCTTGTTTCTCACAATGATTCCTTGGGCATCCAGCTTGTTTCTGAAAACCCATTTAGTTCCAATAACTGGGTAGTTTTGGGGTCTTGGAACCAAATCTCAAACTCTACATCTCTCAAATTGATTTAGTTCCTCCTGCATTGCAAGGATCTAATGGGGATCCTGCTCAGCATCATGGATGGATAGAGGTTCAACCTGAGAGAGAAAACAGGCATGCATCAAATCTTGGGTGAGTTGATACCTTATCTGTACACCTGCAGATATGTCTCCAATCACTTGAGATCTGGGGTGATCCCTAAGTGTGACAAAATCAGTGGGTGGAGTTGGTTGTACAACAGCATTTGGAATTAATTCCTCCTGTGGAATTGTATTTGTTGTTGGTAGAGATTCATTTTCTTCAGCTTCTTCTTCTTCACTATCTTCAATGGCTTGTGGAGAGGGATGAGTTGGAACCTCTTGGGTGAGGTTTAGTCCATCCAAGGTCTCACACAAGTGGGGTACCAGCAAGTTTCTATTGGTAGAAACTTCTTTCTCCTTGCAATACATGTTAGTCTCATCATATGAAACATGAATGGACTCTTCAATTTTTAATGTTGATTTATTAAAAACTCTATAAGCCTTGCTTACTTGGGACTATCCTAGAAAAATTCCCTCTTCAGCCTTAGACTCAAACTTTCTAATGTATTTTTTGTTGTTGTTATGAATGTAGCATAAGCATCCAAATACTTTGAAGTAATTGATTTTAGGTTTCTTCCCTTTGAGCAATTCATAGGGAGTCATGTTCTTTAGTTTGTGAATTAGGCTCCTGTTCAGGACATAATTTGTTGTGCTTACAGCCTCTGCCCAAAAGTTTAGGGCATGTAAGCATCTGCAAGCAATGTACCTGCAGCTTCAATGAGTGTCCTATTTTTCCTTTCAGCTACCCCATTTTGTTGGGGAGTTCTAGGAGCTGAGAAGCAATGGCTGATACCTTCCTTCTCACAAAACTCATGCATAAGAAGAGACTCAAACTCTGTGTCATGATCACTTCAGATCAATGCAACATGAGTAGAGAACTCAATCTGTATGGTCCTGAGAAAATCTATAAGAACCTTGAAGGTATCTGACTTAGATCTCAGAAAGAACACCCAACTGAACCTGGAGAAGTCATCCACTATAACCAAAGTATAGGATTGCCCTCCTAGGCTTTGTACAGCAATGGGTCCAAAGAGATCCAAATGTAGCAAGTACAAAATCCTAGCTGAATCACTCTTTTTAACAGATTTAAAACTAGTTTTAGTTTGTTTGCCTAATTGACAAGCCCTGCAGAGACCTTTTTCTTGTAGGGACCAGAAGGTAGACCTCTAACAAGGTTATGTTTAGATAGTCTAGCAATATTTTTCAGATTTACATGACCTAGTCTTTTGTGTCATAAGTCATTCTGATTACTAGTTAAATTAAGTAAATAGATATAAGTTTTGGCAGAAAGAAAATTTACTAAGTATATGTTGCCTTGTCTATTTCCAATTAAAATTGTTTGGTTATTTTTATCAATAATAGAACAAGTGGATGGGTTAAAGTATACATGATAACCATCATCACATAACTGACTTATGGAGATGAGGTTATGCTTGAGTCCACTTATATATGTTACCTTTTTGAATGTGACAGCTCCTATTCTTACTTCTCCAAATCCTTCTGACCGACCACATTTGGAGTCACCAAAGATAACCTTTGGCCCCAGCTTGGACTTGTAGTTGGATAAGATGTCCTTTCTACCAGTCATATGTTTGGAGCAGCCACTGTTCAGGTACCAAGTTTGATTTACCCATAGACAGCTCTTCACCTGCAATAGAAGACAGTTAATGGTTTTTGACCCAGGTTACCTTGGGTCCTTTGTATTGCTGATAAGAGAAGCTGGAAATAACAGAGAATTCAGGTTGGGAATTGTATCCTAGGGGGTGATATCTCCTAGGTGGTATGATCCAGTCAGCTAGTGGATTAAATGGTTTCTTAGAAATATTTAAGTTACTGTTGGAATTATAGTTTTGATTAAGTCTTCCTGGGTTCGACGAATTTCTGTAAGTTCGTCGACCAGAGTTCGACGAATTGGGTTGAAATCATCGATCTCTGCCCAGAGAATGAACATGTTTATTCTCTGTTCCCCGCGTTCGTCGACCTCTGCTCGACGAACTATACAGAGTTCATCGATCGCAGTTAGACGAATAAATGTAACTATAGTTTGCGTTCAGAGTTCGTCGATCTGGGTTCGACGAACTGGCCCCATTTCATCGATCTGAGTTCGACGAAAATTACTGAACCTTGTTTTTACTAGGTGTTTTCTGGTTTTTGGTTTTCTGTCCAACTTTCTTAGGGATCTTTTCTACTGTTTGTTTGTCATTTACTGTTTCTTTCCCTTTAGCAGATACAAATTTTATTGGGGTTGATAAAATGTTCTTCCTGAGAATGGGGGGCAAACCTGATGGAGCACCCAAGCCTTGCTTGCCATTAAGTCTGGCATTAACAGTACTTGTGATATCCATCAGCTTGAGGCTTCTCCCATTGAGAGTTTCCTCAAGTTGTTTGGCCTCACAAAGCTCAATTTTTAGTGAAATTATTTTTTCATTTGTTAAGGTTAATTCATATTTTAACCTAATATTTTCAGATTGAACATCCTCTAAGTTTCCTAATTTTTCCCTAAGAATTTTAATTTCTTTTTCAGAATTAATCAAATCTATGCACATTAACTTGAAATCAGATTTAAATGTTTCAGAGTTGTAGTCAAAGGAGGACAATACCTGATCTGCCTCTGATTCAGACACTCCATCATCTTCAGACTCTTCTTCTTCTGAGTAACTTCTGGAGGCATCAATTGCCATGAGGCAAACCTCCTTTGCTCTTGCTTCTTCCTCATCTTCACTGGAGCTTGAAGATGTTGACACATCGTCTGTCTCACTCCAGGTCTCAGTCACAAAGCCATTTTCCTTCTTCTTGTACTTGCTGGAAGAGGGTTTGCTGGTGTGCTATCTTATGGTTTCCTTATCTCTTCTCTTCTCTTTCTTCTGGTTCTCTGGACACTCAGAGAGTAAGTGCCCAGGCTTCCTGAATCCATAGCACACAATTTATTTGGTAGGTGTTTTGTCATATTTTGGTTTGTCATCTTTTCTTGATGACTTTCTCCTGAAATCCTTTATGGCCATCTTGTAGAATCTTTTAGCAAAGAGACTCATGAGCTCTTCATTTGATGTTGCAGTCTCTGTCTCTTCAGTGGCTTTGAAGGCAATACTTTGTTCTCTTCTGGCTGCTGGAGGTTTTCTTTGTTCAGCTGCCTCCCTAGTCTTTATCAGCTGTTCAAATGACTTCAGTTTGCCTAATAGAGATTCAGTTGAAATCTCATTCAGGTATCTGGCCTCCTTGATGGGCCAAATTCTTGTATCCCATGAGCTTGGGAAGCACATCAGGATCTTGTCATTCACTTCAGTAAGAGTGATGTTCTTATCCAAGGTTTTTAGCTCATTGATAATTGAGCTTAACCTATTGTACATATCAGAAACTGTCTCAGCTTCTTCCTTCTTAAAGTTCTCATATAGGGATATGAGATTTGATCTCCTATCCTTTCTCTCATATGTTGATCCATCCACCATTTGGTTTATGAAATCCCAAATGGCTTTTGCTGAGGTGCACTCAAAAACCTTCTGGAAGATATCATCTGACATAGTTTGTGCCAGGATATTCATAGCTTTGGCATCTGCAATTTTTGCCTTTCTTTGAGTTTCAGTCCACTCAGGTGGTGGAACTGCTGTTGAACTTGTAGGTGTTGTAGAGGTGGATGCTTGTGGGGGACCTGTCAAGATTGAATTGTAGATGGCTTCATCAATGGAATTCATGTACAGCCTAATTCTTGCCGTTCCAGATGGCAAACCTATTAAGGTTGCACACTGGAGGTCTGGTGCTTG
Organism: Platanthera guangdongensis; assembly: GCA_039583875.1. Lineage (NCBI taxonomy): Eukaryota > Viridiplantae > Streptophyta > Magnoliopsida > Asparagales > Orchidaceae > Platanthera > Platanthera guangdongensis. The sequence goes on from CM077152.1 coordinate 145,028,016, forward strand.
CATAGTCCTTGTTCAATGTCATGCTGTGTGTGTAAAACTATTAAAAATGAAATGAAATAAGATAGATCTAACTTAGGATCTTTTGGTTCAAGATTTAACTTGTACAAACAAAGGAACCCTGCTTTGATACCAATTGAAAGTGAGAGTTAGATCTGAAATACTCTAAGGGGGAGGGGTGAATAGAGTATTCTTAAAAAAACAATTCTTAACAGCTATTACAGCTTTTGGGGTAAATTAAAAGTGCAAAAATAAATATAGCTAGCACACAATAAACCTAAAGCACAAGCACAACAAGTACAAAATAAAAAGAGGCAACCAGACGACACAAGAATTTTATAGTGGTTCCCCAACGTGGGTACATCCACTCTTCTACCACCCTTGGTAGGAATCCACTCAGATTTTTGATCAGATGTCTGACACCAATGAGCTTTTGATCAGGTGCTCAAAAACCAACCCAAGTCTTTTGATTAGGAGACTTGTAACAAAGGTATCACTTTTGAAGGGAGATGATAACCCTTTATACAGTGGGGGTGAGAGATGATTTTGTCTTCTCTTTCTCAATATACAACTGAGAAGACTGTGGATTTGATTATAGCTTATGGCTCCCCTGAGATGTAGAATGAATCAGGGAAAAACAGGAGCTAAGCTTCAGGGTGATAGGTCATCAAAATGAATTCTTGACCAGCAATAATCTTCAGGAACTTCTTTGACAGATGGAACTAATGTTGTCCTTTTGAAGTGTCCTGGAGTGCTTGAAGAAAGAAGACTCTAGATATAGGTATTGTTGTTCTTCTTCTTCAGGTACTGATGAGCTTCTGGTTGAGGGCTTCTCTATATCAGAGAATGCTTCTTGTTGACAGAGCAGATTGTTCAAGACTAAATATTTCTGTGTCTCTGTAATCTCTGTATGCCTCTGAGTGCATTGTGCTCTGTGTAAAACTTTCTTAATGATGCTTCATTGTGTCTGTTATTCTCTTCTTTTCTTTTATATTTTCTATTGAGATATGTCCTTCAAAAATTTGAATTCATTTGCAATTAATGCTGAGAGTCTTGAGAATAAACAACATTGATTTATTTCCCCAACTGTCCCATGGAAAAACGGCAAGGCAGTAATCCTGGAGAAGACCATAATTAATGCTCCTTCTAACGGCTATATTCAGAGAATGTTAGAGTATTAATTACTCAGGAATTATCGCATTAGAGTGGGGACAGAAGGCCGGAAATAACTAAGTCTGGAATCGTCGAACAGATGATAGAAATCGTCGAACTGAGTCCACAGTTCATCGAGCTGAGATGTTGTGTTCGTCGACCAGACGGCTTCTGTTCATCGAGCTGAGTTCCATGATCGTCGAGCTAGAAACTGAACTGCTATCTCTTTTATCTATTCTGTGTCTCAAGTTCGTCGAGCTGGTAAATGTGTTCGTCGACTGGAGTTCAGCGACTATTCTGGAGTTGTCAAATATTCTGTATGTCGACACAATTACTCCTGGTGTCGACACAACCTTTCCAAAGTGTCGACTGATGATCTAGGTGTCGACACAAGTTCTTCTAGTGAAGACTCAATTGGTATCGACATATACTCTGAGTGTCGACACAAGTCTTCTGGTTCCAGAATTCGTCGACCAGAGAATTGAGTTCGTCGACCTGAGACTAGAGAACATAGTCTCGACAAAATGCTATAGTAGTCCAAAGATTCGTCGACCAAAGAATAGAGTTTGTCGAGCTGAGAACTAAGTTCGTCGACCAAAGTCTGAACTAAGGACTTAGAATATCTTGATATTTTTCTGAACTTGAAGTGTTGTTGTAGTGTCCAAGTTTTTGTCGACCTGAGTACCAAGTTCGTCGAGCTTAGCTCGGAGAATTTACTATGAGATCATCAAGCTGAGCATGACAATCGTCGACCTGAGTTCGACGAACGTCGAACTCATATTACAGAGTCTTGAAATCTTCTAAGTCTTGAGTCTCTAGCAATCTTGTTGATAGCTGGTCCATGTGATGTTGACTCTAAGGACTTTGCCTAGACTCTAGGACATAACTATGACCCTGGCTATACATTTTGGGTCGCATGATCCTAAGTTAGTGAACCTAGCCCAAATCAAACTAGGGATCCAACAAAGTGCTTAACTTTGAAGGGAGCTAGAACCATGTGTATAGTGGGGTGAAATAAATAAAAGCAATATGTTGTCTTCTCTTTTCTCCAAACAACTGAGAAGACTTGTGGATCCTTGATGGTGTCAAAGCTCCACCTGAGATGAAGTTCTGTTCAGGAAGATTGAGAGCTTTGCAGGGTGAGTAGGTCTTCTAAGAATTTCTCCAGAAAGCTGTAGACAGATTGAAGTTAATTGTCTCTTGGAAGCTTGCTGAAAGGAGAACACTTGATGAAGACAGAGCAGAATTCTTTTTCTTGAATGATTTCTTGTGTTCCGTCTCTGCTTATTATTACTGGTCGACTGAAAAGAAAATCTCTTTTATATGATCAGTCAAATTTTCCTTTGAATTTTGAAATCTTTTTCATTAAATGCTGACTGCCTGGAGAATGTAATGCGGCTGGAGAGAATATCTGCATTAAAGAATTTCCCCAACTGTCCCATTAAAAACAACAAGTAATATTCCTGATGAAGACCATAATCAATGCTGCCACTAACGGCTATATTCAGAGAATAAAAACATTAATTACTCAAGAATTACTGCTATAGAATAAGGACAAAATGAAGGAAACTTCCAAGTCTGTAATTGCACAGAAATCGTCGACCATATAATAGATTTTGTCGACCTGAGATCCAAGTTAGTCGAGCTGAGAAATCATGTATGTCGACCTGGGAATTCTTGTTCGTTGACCTGAGAACCATGTTCGTCGACCTGAGATCAGCTAACTGCTTTCTATGAAAAACTTCCCATTTTTGTGCTCCAAGTTCATCGAGCTGATAATATAACTTCGTCGACTTGAGTACAGAGAAAGTATTCTGGACTAAATGAGTTGAAGTTGAACTTCCATAATTCATCGACCTGAGCTCGAATATCGTCGAGCTGAACTCAGAGAATTGACTCTGAGCTCGTCGAGCGGAGCATGACTTTCGTCGAGCTGAGTTCGACGAACGTCGAACTCACTTCCTGAACTTGATTTTCTTCTAAGACTTTGAGTCTTCTGCTGTCTTTTGTTGGCTGGTCCATGTGGTTGAATCTAAGGACTTAGCCAAAACTCTAGGACACAATGACATGACACTGGCTATACATGGTGTGTCAGATATCCTACTTAGTGAACCTATCCCAAATCAAACTAGGGATCCAACAAGTTGCTTAGCAACTGCAGGACTTATTGGAGAAGTATAGGGAACTATAGCCATATAAGGCTTTGAGTAGACTTCTGGAAGATGATTCAGATGAACTGTATCAAAAGAATTTTATAACTGATGTAAATCAACTGTGGGATTGATAATACAATCACCAATAGTTAAAACTTCAGGCAAGTTTACTACATCAACTGTACACAACATATCAACTATCATTGTCTCAGCCTCTGTAAGCATATATACATCTGTCTCTGCATCTGCAGGCTCAACTATCTGCAAAATTTTTGCTACTGTTGCTACTGCTAGAACTGGAACTGCTTCTTCATTGAGCATCTCCCCCTGCCTGATTTCAATAGATACTGGAACTAGGCCCCTAGAAGAAGAAGGGACGGAGGAGGCAGCAAGGAGAGTAGCAAGAGAAGAGATAGAGGCAGCAAGAGGTGTGATAGTCTCTGCTATGAGTTGTCTGATCACTAGAGTGATGTGCTCCAGGATGGTGGAAAGGGAGGGAGAATCCATATCCATAAACTCTGGTGGAGTTTGTGTAGATACACATGGATGAGGGAAAGGAATAAAATCAGATGGAGGGACATCTGGCATGATGTCATCCTGTGAAGGTGATGCAGCAGGAGATGGTATTGGAGTGGAAATGTCATGTATAGGGGAAGTAGGTGTAGATGGTAAGGAGGTGAGCAGATTAAAAGTGGGGGATGACATGAAAGTTTCAGGATGTATGTCATTTAGATGAGGTGGTAGAGGAGATGAAGGTGGTGTGATGTGTTCTAGAGATGGAACTGGTGTTGGTGGATATATTGGTGAGGCGGGTGGTTGTTGAGGAGGAGGTGATGACTGAGGAGATGGAGGAGTTATTGTAGGAAGAGGTGTTGTTGAAGGAGGATGAGGAATACAAAGTTCTTCAACAATAGGGTGGGGAGTGGCTGGTGCAGCCCTTGTGCCCTCAGAAGTGTGAAAGAGGAGGAAGCCCTGGATGGCTTAGAAATGGTCCTCTCCCACCTTCCAAATAAGGCACATGGCAGCCTTTTAGAAGCATTAATGAATATGGTCTGGGAGACCAGAGATTCAGATGCTTTGTCCTGTAGGAATATGCTCAGTACCCTTTCAAAACAAACTTTTTCTTATTGTTTTTCTTCTTTGTCAAATCAAACAGCAGTTTTTCCCAATTAACAGCTTTCTTCTCAACCAGAGCACTTATTACTAGAAATTGGGGCCTGGTGATGTAGTCATGGGCTGTGTGTTTGCCCAACAAAACTTCCTCGACAACATCAGCAAAAAATTTATACTCAGAAGATAAATTTTTCTTTAGTAGTTTATTTGGGTTCTCTCCAGTATGACCCATTTTTATCAGCATGTTATCATACTCAGTATCATACATCTCAATCTCTTCATTACCATTCAACAAACCGAAAATCTTAGATAATACGGTGGGGGTTAAAGAAATCTGATTACTGAATATAGTGTCGGTCATTGTATCTGCATCTGGAGGGGTGAAAGTGAATACCCATTCTTTTATCTCTGTCACCGCTATCTTGATTCTATTGGTCATGAAATTCTTCAGATTTTGTTCCTCAAATAGCTTTAGTATGTCCAAAAAGATTTGGTCTGAATGTTGAAAGGATTCAAAGTCGATGTCGAATCTCATATCGAACTTCATCGCCGCCAGAGAGCTTGCTGGAATCGCCATTGTTCGCCTGCAAAGGAAAACAGAGAGATCAAGTGCAAAGGGAATAGAAAGCGCGGGACGGAGCTCGAAGAAAACCTAGATATATGGTTCTCAGAATATGAAGCGACAGTCTCCGTCAGACGAAAAATAAAAAATTCTTCGATCTGCATTCGACGAAATATTTTATTGACAAAAGAGTTCGTTGATCTCAGTTAGAAGAAGCAAAAACAATTCGTCGATCTCAGGTCGACGAAACATTTTCTGAAGCAATATCGTCGATCTCCGTTCGATGAATAGAACTTCACACACAGAGAGTTCTTCGATCTCAGCTCGACAAATTTCTCAAGAACTTTTCTCAGTTCGTCGATCTTCGTTCGACGAATTGAGGCAAATTCTTCGACCACGGAAAGAAAATTAAATAATGCATCACCATTAATCATACCTAGCTGATTCATAAAGAACAGATGTTTCTTCTCATCCAAGAGTTTGGTGAAGATATCTGACTTTTGCAAATCAGTAGAGACAGAGGTGATATTAATTTTCTTTTTGTCTACACACTCCCTAATGAAATGATGTCTTACATCTATATGTTTTGTCCTACTATGATGCATTGGATTCTGTATAATAGAAATTGCACTTGTACTATCACACAGTAGAGTTGAATTATTTAAGTTGACAACATAATTTAGGAGTTGGTTTTGAATCCACAACATTTGTGAACAACAACTGCCAACTGCAATATACTCAGCTTTTGTTGTTGAGGTGGACACAGATGTTTGTTTCTTGCAAAACCATGATACTAGCCTATCACTAAGGAATTGACATGTCCCTGATGTGCTCTTCCTGTCTACTCTACATCCAGTAAAGTCAGCATCAGAGTATCCACTTAACTCAAATTCTGACTCAGTTGGATACCAGAGTCCTAAATTAGGGCAACTCTTTATGTATCTTAAAATCCTTTTTAAGAAAATAAGATGAGATTCTTTAGGGTTCACCTGAAACCTAGCACAAAGACATGTAACAAACATAATATCTAGTCTACTTACTGTAAGATATAACAGGGACCCAACAATGGCCCTATATAATTTCTGATCTACAGGTTTCCCATGTTCATCAGAATTAATTACATCATTGGTAGTCATATGTGTTTTCTTTGCTGAAGCATCACTCATCCCAAATCTTTTAATTAGCTCCTTAGCATATTTAGATTGGGATAAGAAGATACCATCATGTGTCTGCTTCACTTGGAGACCAAGGAAGTAGGAAAGCTCACTCATGCTACTCATATCAAACTTTGAATGCATAAGATTGGAGAACTTTTTGCATAGTTTGGAATCTGTAGAACCAAATATAATATCATCTACAAATATTTATACTAATAATATTTTATCATGATGATGCTTAATAAATAAAGTCTCATTTACTATGCCTCTAGAAAATTTATGCTCTAAGAGAAAGTTAGATAGGGTTTCATACCAAGCTCTTAGAGCATGCTTTAGACCATAGAGAGTCTTATGTAATTTGAAAACATAAGAGAGATGAGTAGGAGAAATAAAACCTGGTGGTTGGTCTACATAAACCTCTTCTTTAAGTTCACCATTAAGGAATGCACTCTTGACATCCATCTGTTAAACCTTGAACTTCTTGTAGGCTGCATAGGCTAGAAAGATTTTGATTGCTTCAATCCTTGCAACTGGTGCAAAAGTCTGGTCATAGTGTATGTCTTCTTCTTGTCTGTATCCTTGAACAACTAGTCTTACCTTGTTCCTTATGATAATACCTTGAGCGTCAAACTTGTTTCTAAATACCCATTTAGTTTCAATGACTGTGTAGTCTTTTGGTCTTGGAACTAAATCCCAAACTCTGCATCTCTCAAATTGGTTGAGCTTCTCTTGCATTGCAATAATCCAATGTGGATCTCGCTCAGCATCTTTAATGGATTGGGGCTCAATTTGAGATATAAAGCAGGCATGCATTATGTCCTGGTGGAGTTGATGCCTTGTCTGCACACCAACTGAAATGTCTTCAATCACCTGAGATACATGATGATCTCTAAGTGTGACAAATTCAGTGGGAGGAGTTGGTTGAGCAACAGCTTGGGGAAATAATTCCTCTTGTGGAATTATAATAGCTATTGGAGGAAGTTCAACCACTTCCAAACTTTCTTCTTCACTATCTTCAGCAATTTATGGAGAAGGATGGCTAACAGCCTCATTAGTGAGGGTCAATTCATCCAATTTCTCACACAAGTGAGGTACCTACAAAATATTATTAGTAGAAATTTCTTTCTCCTTATAAAACTGGTTAGTCTCATCAAATGAAATATGAATAGATTCTTCTATTTTCATGGTTGATTTCTTATAAACCCTATAAGCCTTTCTTACTTGGGAATATCCAAGAAAAATTCTCATTTCAGCCTTGCCTTCAAACTTTCTAATGTGTTTCTTATTATTGTTGGGAATATAACATATACAACCAAAAATTTTAAAATAATCTACTTTATGTTTCTTCCCTTTATGTAGCTCATAAGGAGTCTTATTCTTAAGCTTATGTATCAAACTTATGTTTAGTACATAATTTATTGTGCTCACAGCCTCTGCCCAAAACGATAGGGGAAAATGAGCATCTGCAAGTAATGTGCCTGCAAAATAAATTAGGGTTCTGTTCTTCCTTTCAGCAACATCATTTTGTTGAGGTGTTCTAGGAACTGAGAAGCAGTGCATGATACCTTCCTTCTCACAAAACTCTTGCATAAGAAGAGACTCAAACTCAATACCATGATCACTTCTGATCAATACAATTGGAGTAGAGTACTCAATATGTATGTTCTTGAGAAAATCTGTAAGAACCTTGAAGTTATCTGACTTATATCTCAGAAAGAATACACAAGTGAATCTTAAGAAGTCATCTACAATCACTAAAGTATAAGATTTCTCTAATAGACTTTGTACATCAATAGGGCCAAAAAGGTCCATATGTAGCAAGTACAATATTCTAGGTGAGTTACTTTTATTTACTAATTTAAAACTACTTTTAGTTTGCTTGCCAAACTGACAAGCCCTGCAAAGGCTTTTCTTCTTGTAGGGACAAGAAGACAATCCTCTAACCAGATTGTCCCTAGAGAGTTTAGCAATATTTTTCAAATTAACATGCATGTCCTAATCTCCTATGCCAAAGGTCATTATTATTGCTAGTTTGATTAAATAAACATATTTTAGATTTAGCTGACTGGAAATTAACTACATAAATGTTTCCTACTCTAGTGTCAGTCAATACTACATGGTTATCTACTGAAGTAATAATACAAGAAGTTTTATTAAAGGATACCTGAAATTTTTCATCACATAACTGACTTATGGATATCAGGTTGTGTTTCAGTCCACTTACATATGCAACATTCCTGAAGGTGACTGCTCCAATCTTGACATTTCCATATCCTTCAGTCTGGACACAATTAGAATCACAAAATATTACTTTGGGTCCTAACTTAGACTTGTAGTTGATTATGTTGTCCTTGTTTCCGGTCATGTATTTTGAACAACCACTATCCAGATACCACTGTTGTTCTATTGTGGGATAATCTTTCACCTGCAATAAAACAGATTAGCTATTCTTGACGCAGGATACCTTGGGTCCTTCTTTCTTTACATAACTAAAACTGGAGATATAAGAATATTCAGGTTGACATTTATAACCTAAAGGATGATATCTTATAGGTGGAATAATCCATTGATTAAATTGATTAAAAGAAGATCTTGGTTGATTATAAGTTTTAGAAAAATTCAAGTTTTTGTTAACTTGAACTGGGTTCGACGAATTCAAGTAAGTTCGTCGATCTGAGTTCGACGAATGGGGATGAGTTCGTCGAACTCCACTCAGAGAATGAAAGTAGTCATTTTCTGGGCCCTAAAATCATTGATCTCGGTTCGCTGAACCATACTGGTCTCGTCGATCTCGGTTCGACAAACCATACTGGTTTCGTCGATCATAGTTCAACGAATAATTATAGTGAATATTTGCGTTCGGAGTTCGTTGACTTGAGTTCGACGAACTATACATATTTCGTCGATCTGAGTTCGACGAAATCTGTTGAACATTGTTATAATTAGAATTTTTCTTATTTTTTTTCTTTTTCTTATTCTTTTATTTTTACTCAGTTTATTTAGTGTTATTATTATTATCTATTTTTTTTCCCTTTTCTGAAACAAATTTTATTGGTGTTGACAATATATTTTTCTAGATTAGTGGGGGTTAGCTTGATGAAGCACCTAAGCCCAGCTTGTCATTTAGTCTGGCATTCACTGTGCTTGTGATGTCCATCAACTTGATGCTTCTCCCATTTAGGGATTCTTCAAGTTGTCTTGTCTCAGCTAATTCAGATTTTAGTGTTATAATTTGTTCATTTGCTAAAGTTAATTCATCTTTTAGTTTAATGTTTTCAGAAGTCAAGTTTTCTTGATCAGTTAATTTTTCCCTAAGTATCTTAATTTCTTTTTCAGAATTGATTAAATATATACATGAAGATTTAAATTCAGTTTTGAAATTTTCAAAATTGTAATAAAAGAAAGATAGTACCTGATCTGCCTCTGATTCTGATGATTCTTCATTATCTGACTAATCAGCTTCTGATGGACTGCAGGAGGCATTGATAGCCATGAGGCAAACTTCCCTTGCATTTGTCTCTTCTTCATCTTCACTGGAGCTAGACGATGAAGATTCTTCTTCAGTGTCACTCCAGGTCTCAGCCACAAAGCCTTTATCCTTTCTTTTATGCTTGTTGGAGGATGGCTTGCTGTAGTACTGTTTTCTGGAGTCCTTTTCTCTTCTTCTTTCCTTCTTTTGATTTTCTGGACACTCTGATATGAAGTGTCCTGGTTTCCTGCACCGAAAACAAACAATCTCTTTAGTGGGTGTCTTGTCATACATGGGTTTGTCATCTTGTTTGGCTGACTTTCTTCTGAAGTCCTTTTTTGTCATTTTATAGAATCTCTTGGCTAAGAGACCCAGAAGTTCTTCACTTGTTGTTGTAGCTTCTGATTCTTCTGAATATTTGAAAGCTATGTTCTGTTCCTTTCTTACTGGAGGAGGAGTCTTCTACTCTGCAGCTTCTCTTGACTTTATCAGTTGCTCATATGATTTGAGCTTTCCCAGAAGAGATTCAGTGAAAATCTCATTCAAGCTTCTGGACTCCTTGATTGAACATATTCTAGAATCCCATGAGCTTGGGAAGCACATGAGGATTTTGTCATTCACCTCAGTGAGAGTTATATCCTTATCTAGAGTCTTTAACTCATTGATGATTGAGCTTAGTCTGTTATACATATCACTGACAGACTCTGATTCATCCTTCTTAAAATTCTCATACTGGGAGATAAGATTTGATCTCCTATCCATTCTCTCATCTGCTGATCCAGCAACCATCTGGTTGAGAGTGTCCCAGATTGCTTTGGCAGATGTGCACTCAGCCACTTTTTGGAATATGTCATCTTACATAGTCTGTACTAGGATGTTCATGGCCTTTGCATATGCTATTTTGGCCTTCTTTTGAGCATCTGTCCACTCAGATGGTGGAACAACATGTGTACTTGAAGTTGTAGTAGCAGCTACAGGTTGAGGGGGACCTGTCAAAATAAAATTATATATGTCTTCATCAATAGAATTCATATAAAGCCTGATTCTTGCCTTCTAGATGGCAAACTTATTCAAGTTGCAAACTGGAGGTCTGGTGCTTGCATAATCCTTGTTCTGTGACATGTTGTGAACTAAATAGAAAAACTAAGGAAAAGAAAAATCAGATCTAAGAAGGATCTTTTGGTTCAAGTGTTAGCTTGTACAACCAAAGGAACACTGCATTGATACCAATTGAAAGATATGGTATGCCTTAGATACCAATCAAATAGGGGATATATCTGATTTACTCTAGAGGGGGGGGCGTGAATAGAGTAATTAAAATTTTGGTTGATTTAAATATTTTCAGAGTATTAAAATAAGTGATACCAGTAGTAGTAATAAAAAGTATAAACTAAGCTAAACTAACACAGCAACCTAAACTATCACAGGAAAGAAATCTAACACAGCAAAGCAAAAGCAACATAAAAAATGATCAACCAGACAACACAAGAATTTTATAGTGGTTTCCCAAACTAGGTACATCCAATCTTCTACACACTCTGGTAGGAATCCACTAACAAGTTTTTGATTAGGTGACTGCCACCACAAGATCTATTTACAGGGAGATCTCACAACCCTTTGAGCTTTTGATCAGGTGCCCAAAAACCCAGAATAAATTTTTGAAGGGAGTTGATAAACCCTTTATACAGGAGGTGAGAGAGGTGATGGTGTCTTCTTTTTCTCTAATCAACAGAGAAGACTTAGTGGATTGTTGTTGTCAAGAGCTCCTTTCAAAATCATTTGGAGCCTTGCTCAGGGTGTAGGCCTTCTGCCTTGTCTTGAAATGATGCGCAGGAACTTCTAACTGATAGAATGATTGTTGTCCTTGAATGTTCCTGGAGAGAAGTTGAAGAAGACTCTTGATCTTTATTTGTTGTTCTTCTTCAGTCTTCAGTAAGCACAAGGAGAAAACTGGATGTTTTCTGCACAGAGAAGAAGCGGATGATCTTGTTTATGTTTCTGTAAATCTTCTCTTGTTGTTATCTGCTAAAAAGAGAAAAATCTCTTTTATATTCTCTGTCTAATTCTCCTTTGAATTTTGAATTCCCTGCATTGAATGCTGATTACCTTGAGAGAATGAAATACGGCTAGAGAATATTTACTTTAATAAGTTTCCCAACTATCCCAATAAATTAAGCAAGTAATTAACCCTGATGAAGACCATAATCAATGCTGCCAATAATGTCTATATTCAGCGGAATATATGCATTAATTACTCAGGAAATTACTGCTAAATATTATAGAAAATAAGGACAGAAATGGGGGAAAAACTCTAAGTCAGGCTTGGACAGAGATTGTCGACCTCTAAACAGATTTCGTCGACCGGAGATCCAAGTTCGTCGAGCTGAGAAATCCTATTCGTCGACCTGCGCGCAGCGAACTGCATTCTGCTAATAACTTGCCAATTCTGCGGTCCAAGTTCGTCGAGCATAGAATCTATCTTCATTGAGCTTAGTTCAGCGAAAGTAAACTGGAAAGAATGTGTTGAAGCTGAACTCCAGAATTCATCGATCTGAGCTCGAATATCGTCGAGCTCAGCTCAGAGAATGATTTCTGAGTTCGTCGATCTGAGATCGACGATCGTCGAGCTGAGTTCGAAGAATTTCGAACTGATAATTTAAAGTCTGGATTCTTCTAAGTCTTGAGTCTCCTGAAGTCTTCTGCTGGATGGTCCATGAAGGTTGAACCTAATGACTTAGCCTAAACTCTAAGACTCAAAGACTTGAACCTGGCTATACAATATGGGTCAGAAGCATCCTAATTAGTGAACCTAGCCCAAATCCAAACTAGAGATCCAACACTCTGCATGATCTTCTGAAAACAGTCCTTTTATATTCCTTCTAGAAAAATAACATTTGAATTTGAATTCTATCCTTGAATTAATGTTGGAATCCAACACTCTGTATGAGCTGAGTTCAAAGAACGTCGAACTAATTCTCTGAAATCTTAAAGACTGTCATTCTTCTAAGTCTGGATCTCTGATATCTTCTGAGGGCTGGACCAATGTCTGTCTAACCTAGTCAAATTGACCTAGACCTAGAACTGACAAAATGACCCTAGGCTATACATAGAGGGTCAATAACCTAATAGTGAACCTAGCACAAATCCAAACTAGGGATCCAAAGGACTCTCCCTTCATGGAGATTTATTATATTATATACATATGATCTTGTGGACTTAGATTTTTACTGTTCATTTGTACTTCTACTCTTTTCTGAGATCGGTATGGCTGACAAGATCGACGTTTTGTAGTGACGACCTTTCTGGGTGTGTTGGTGTCACCGCAAAGCGGCGGTTCTGGGCATAAGACCCCAGTGGTTTAAAGGGAAAAAAGGTCTTACATCTGAGCCCCGAAACTCCAACGGTTGCAGAATCTCCTCTGTTCGGCGCTGCTGCCCTCCTCCAAATGACTAGCCAAAGGTTCTCACAAGTAATGAAGAGAAAACGACCTTTCCAAAGCTTTAAATTGAGCTACCGGCGCGTGGTAACTAGCTACTGCCACGCGGTACTTAGTGAAACGACTCGATTCGCGTGCTACCGCCCAAGCCCTTCAACCACAGGCCGACACATGGCCACGTCGTTACAAAATTTCTATCGCCGCGTGGTAGGATACTGCCGCCATGCGGTAACTAGCGTCGGTTACGACATGACCGCTAGCACCCGCGCGACAGTTGCTTCCACCGCGCGGTAGCAACTCGAGAGCTTTGTCAATTAAATTGACCATGCCACCGCCAGCGGTATCTCTACCGCTGGGCGGTATCTTCCCGAGAACTCTGCCACTCTATTCACGGTACTACCGCCGACGATAACCCTACCGTCGGGCGGTATCTCCCAGAAATCATTTTTCCTTCTTTGGAAAACTTGGGGCGTTACCAGATGTAGTCGACATGTTGCATCTTAAGAACATAACTTAATGCAGTCAACACTTAAGCATTTAGTCCAACAAAAATTCTTATCACAGTCTGGTCAATGCAGTCAATAAAATATGAAGTCATTTAGTCGATGCCGTCGAAAAATGACTTAACTGCCAAGTCGATACAATCAATAAATTCCTTTGCTTTACAGTCGATAAATTGCTTAGCTTTACAGTCGATGCAGTCGATAAATGACTTAGCTTCTAATCGTTGCAAACGATTTTTACCTTAGTCATTTAGTCGATGCACTCGACAAACCACTTAGCTTCAAGCATATGCAGTCGACATTTTCTAGTCGATGTAGTTGATATTTGACTGAGTACAAATCTTGCTTATGCCTTTAATTTCTTTAACTTTACTGATTTTCCCCATGATAATGTCAAGTATAATATATGATTAGATCATAGTTCTACATGAACTTTGCATCTTGAGGGATTATAAGGGTAAAATCCTGTTTTGATGATCATAAGCCTACCACTATATCAGCCAAGCATTTCTGTTGTTCCCATTACATCAAAACTAACACAAACATCAAATATAAGATGTTTATTGTTATCTTAAGGCCTTCTTCAAATAAGAAAGTTTGTGAACAATATTCCCAACATAACACGCATCTGAATTTGTTCAAGTCCAACAAATCTACATCCACAAACATTCATTCTAATAAGAACAATGAGATCTCTAGTCCAAAGATGAAGTCCCTGCATTGGGATAAAGTGAGAACGAGCTCGTATAGAGCAATGATGTTGGATCATCTCAAGTCGAGCTCTATCCAGTAGAAATTTGAAATCTTCTTCTCATTCATTTGCAATTGTACTTCGCTAGAAGAGCTCAGAAAAGTTTCAGATTGCATCTTGTTCTTTGCTAGTTCTTCGCCAGTTCTTCACCTTGCTATCCAATAAACCAACTTTGTCTTCTAACAATCTCAAAGTCAGTGTACTGAACTAGTTGATGCTTGTGAAAACCTGCAAGGACTTCGAGTCCAAATGGTTAGATCCAATCGTCGGTAGGGATGCAAATTTGGCCCGGGCCCGTTGTCCGCCCCGAGTCTACCCATGCCCGGTTGTCCGACCCGGGGTCTGCCCGGTCCTAAGCCTGTGTAAGCCCAGATATGGATAGGCCCGGGCCAAGCCTAAAGGGCATACTATGCCCCCTTATTTGTCCAGGATCCGACCCAGACCCGGCATGAAGCCCAGTTTAATGCTAGGCAACGCCCACCATTTAAATGATGGGCGGTCATCCCAACATTTAATGTTGGGAGCTACCGCCCATTATTAAATGTCGGGTTATCTGTCCCACATTTAATGCTGGGTGACCGTTTAGAATTTAATGTTGGGCGTGACCATCCATCATTCAATTGCTGGTCTGACGCCCAACAATCTTGCTGCCAAACGACAACAATTGCTGTCGTTTGGCAGAAAAACTTGCTTTGGGTGGACCTGCTTGGACCCGATCTTGTGGGCTCATGCAGGCCCCCTAATATCAGTTTGATCCGGGATCGTCCTGTGCCCGATTTGAGCAGGATCTGGCCTGAGCCCTGTAGCAAAAAGGCCCGGGCCCATGGGGCCGGAGCCCGACCTAGGCACGATAGGCTTTTTCTTGCACCCCTAGTCATTGACATATATTTCGACAAGATGTTGCTAGTTTTTGTAGGCTTTCTTCCACCTTCCGTGGACGACTATGAGTGCGTGACATGATCGAGAATACGCGGGAGGCCTGCTTGGTGGGCATATATAAAATTCGACGTGTATATATCAACGACCTATATATAGTCTAAAATGGCCCGCATATAACATTGATCTGAAAGTATACTATGACTCCGTTTGGGGGGGGGGGGGCTTATTTTCACCGGACAAGCTATCATGACCGCATGAACTGAGACTTAATTAAGGTCCGATTCATGCTGTAATGACCGCTTGACCTGCAAAATAAGCTCCCCCAAACGGTGTCTAATTTAAATATTTCATTGGGAAGTAAATATCTCAAAATAGGGTGCTTATAAGATCATTCTAAATAAAATACAATTGATGCAAGGATGGAAATCAAACCAATGCCCTTGTCTAATATCGGACAGTCCCGCTGTTTCTCTCCTTTGGACCGTTGACCATGAAACCTTCCAAATTCCAACGTCCCAGGCTCTCAGCCAAGTCCAAATTATGTTTTGATTGAATTTGGGGTCAATATATAGGGTTATCAAATTCAGCTGACAATTTTCATTAGATAGTTTCTGGAGGAGGAACTGCTGACCTCCCATATTCTATAGTCTTCGGTCCCGAAGCGCCATCTTCTTGTTCCACAGCTTCCTGTTCATCCGTACGCTTCTCCCCTTCAATTATTACCCCCAGGCCCCAGTTCTGGAATTTGATGTCTTTCTCATTTCTCACGCATTAATGGAAATTTGGGGGCGTTTAAGAGAGACAGAGCTAGAGCGAGAGCGAGACTCGGACATGCCGAGGAAAGGGCTGAGGAATCTCTACGCGAAGGAGGCGGTGAAATTCTTAAGCCATGTAGTTGAGGAGAAGCCACTGCTGCCTTTCTTGGTACCTTTAGGGTTCTTTGCATGGGCTATCGAACGCTGGCTGGTTCCCTTCTCCAATTGGATTCCTCTGGCCTTCGCTGTGTGGGCTACTATCGAGGTGTGCTGAATTTTACTTGTTTAGATTAAAAGAAGGCATATTGCTGAATTTTATGCAGCATTTTCGGGCTATTTTTAACTTCAATTCGGACTTTTTTGTATTTTTTTTTCAAGTAAGCTGTTTGGTCTCTTCAAGGTTTTGTCTGAGTTATTGGTTTTTGCTGCATTGAGCTTATGATAGTCAAAATTTATACTTCCCTTCAATAAAGTTTTTTGGTTTAGTGAATCCGTATCTATTGAGGTATGCATCCGTTTCTATTAAGCAACTTTAATAATCCCCGAGTAGGAACTTGACTCTCAGTAATTTAAGGGCTTGTTGTGGTTGGTGGTGGATTTGTTGGAGAAGTAGATAAAAAGTCAAATTTGAAAGTATCTCTGTTAGGAACGAAGGTACGATGACCTCAGATCTCCGATGTTTAAGCCCAGGCATCAGCCGCACAGCAAGCAGGAATGATCCACCCTCCGTTCTTCCACATCATCAGGTGATCAACGGGCAGGAGTCATCATTGATCAAGTCAACATTTCAGGCCACGTCAGACCAAAGCAGAAGATGAAGGAAGCACCAGCCATTGGATCTTTTTCAACCGACAGGATACCATTCCAGTATTTTTATATTAATAGACTGTATTTTGTACCGTTGTGCAACAGGTAGTTTTAGAGTTTTATAAGTATGATGTATTGTATCTTTGGACTTTTCATGAAAGGAATTATTATGAAGCACTGTTCATCTCCTTCCCTCTTCCCGACTTCTTCTCCCTGCCCTAGCCCACCTGTGGCTTTCTTCTCCTTTCCTCGGGTTTAGCATCGCCGCCAACCCCCTTTCCGGCCAGCCACCGCCTACTCGCTCAGCGGGATCGCAACATTTGGTGCTCTCGTTGAGATCCCTCTGATCCCGTTGATACCATGGGCGACGGACTTCGTTCTATGGCCGACCTCAAGGCCGCCTTGCTAGCGGAGCAGGCTACCCGGGCGACTCAAATGGAGGACGTCCACCGACGCATCGTAGACGAACTCACTCAACGATTCTCCAGCGAACTGCAAACAAAAGAAAACATGCTCGCCCACCAGATTTTGACATCCAAGGAAGACGCAACCGAGCAGTTAGCTACCCAGATGACCTGACTGCGCCAGGAGCTATTGCAGCAATTTACTATTTTACAGAAGGCCATAAGCAAAGGACCCGCCCTGGAAGAACCCACAGTGGAACGACGGGCTGCGGATTTTTTCCCGGTGCAATCCTCCAGCGGCATACTTGGCTCGCCCCCCATCGCCAACAAAACCCAGGTAGTTTCTGACCGACCCGGTAACTATGAAATTCCTTGCCCTCGTTTTTCCGATGGCGACCCCACAGATTGGTTGTATGATCTACGCCAATATTTTGAATACAACGGAACACGCACCCAAGATTATTTGTTAATCGCGGCTTTCCAATTAGATAAACCGGCCTCAAAATGGTATCAAGCGACTCTTAAGGATCACCCCGCGTTAACATTCCCATTATTTGTCGACGCGCTTAAAAAAAGATTTGGTCCCTCACCTTATGTTAAACCAGCCGACCTCCTCACCAAATTACACCAAACCACCACGGTACTTAACTATAAAACTGAATTCAAAGAGCTGATGACGAAAGTTCCCGCGAATTTATCTCAGATATGTGGGTTTCGGGTCTCAAGGAACACATCCGTGGCCCGGTCCAGGTGGCCCGTCCGGTCGAGATTCATGACGGATACGCCATCGCACGTATGTATGAAGACCAACATAACATAAATTTTAAAATCCGTGCACCCACGTTTCACAACCACAACCCCTTCCCGAGAGACAACAACCGACCCCCAAACACATTCAGGCCGAAATACCCCCCGATCAAGCGCCTCACCCCAACCGAACTCCAAGCCCGATGAGACAAGGGGCTGTATTATAATTGTGACGAACGATAGCACGCAGGACATAGATGTAAAGGACGAGGGGCTTTGTTATATTTAGTTGGCACAGAGGAACCAGACGATTTTGAGGACATAGATCCCGGTGATCCCCCACCCGACGACGAATTTCCACCTACAATGATTTGTTTACAAACACTCATAGGTGCTCTTCCCGATCACGGGTTACGCATGACCGGTTACATAAACAATAACCCGTTACAATTGTTTATCGACGAACTTTGCTTCAGAAGATATTTCGTCGAACGGAGGTCGACGAACTGTTTTCGATTCTTCTGGATGAGTTCGACGAATTATCTGTCTATAATTTATTTCGTCGAGCTCAGTTCGAAGAATTTTTCTTTTTCGTGGAACGGAGTTTGTCGATTCGTATTCTGAAAATCTTATATCTAGGTTTTATTCGACCTCCGTCCTGCGCTTTCAGTCCCCTTGCTCTTGATCGCCGTGTTTCTCTGTGTTTTTCTTGCAGGTCATCAATGGCGATTCCCTCAGGAGCTTTAGTTGCGATGAAGTTTGATACTGGATTCGACATGGATTTTGAGTCTTTCCAGCATTCTGACCCTATTTTCCTCTATATCTTGGAACTCCTGGAAGAACTGAATCTAAAGGACTTTATGACCCGGAGAATTAAACTACATGCGACGGAAATAAGAGAATGGGTATATACATCTACTGTTACTGAGGAAGATGTTCTGACCGGAACTATCGGGAGTACTGCTGTTTCATTATCTCCCGCAATTCTATCTGAGATTTTTGCCCTAATCAATGGAGAAGATAACATAGAAATGGATTCTGAAGAGTTTGGTGACATGCTGAAGCTAATGGGTTTTTCAGGAAGCAACCCTAACAAGCTGCTGAAGAAGCAACTGTCTGCCGCGTACCAGTTTCTGACAGACATAGTAGGAAAAGTGCTGATGGGAAAGCACTCAGCGCATGACTATATAACCCAGCATCAATTCCTGGTTATGTGCGCCGTGGTGAATAAGAGGCGTGTCAACTGGGGAACAATCTTCTTTGAATTGATAAAGAAAAAGAACAGTAAGAAGGAAGTCTGCTTCGGCAGAATTTTGGGAATCTTCCTTCAAGAGAAGGCTGCTGAATGCATGGTCTCCCCGACCATCTTCATAAATGCCAGCAAGCGCCTCACATGCGCTCTGTTTGACAGGTGGGAGAGGACTATCTCCAAGCCCTCAAAGGCTTCTTCCTCTTCCATCCAAACTTCTGAGAGCACCAGGGCTGTAAAAGCCGCTCCCCACCCTGCAGAAGAGGGCCTTCCATCTCCATCATCTCTTCCTGCACTTCCAGCCAAATAACTCCCCTCCTCTTCCATTCCTTCTACCACACCTAAATCTCCACAACATACTCATGTTCCTACTCCACCTCCATCTCCACCACTTGACATTACCAACATTCCTACACCCCCTGCTTCACCACATGAGACATCTATTCCTACACCCCCTCAGTCTCCTCTTCCCCCACACTTATCCTCCATTCCATCTTACAGCATACCCACAGACACCATCATACCAGATGCCCCCATTCCATCTGTTATTCCTCCTTCCATTCCACCCTCTTACCCTTCCCCATTTGATCCATCTACCATCATCTCCTTGCTCACTTCCCTTATCAAATCTCTCATCCAAGAGGCCATTACACCTCTTGTGACCTCCATCAATTCTTTGTCTGCACAAGTCTCTCTTCTCTCTGCTGCCCCCTCTTCATCTAGGGGCCTGGCTCCAGGTATTCCTGAACCCAGGCAGGGGGAGATGTTCAGTGATGAAGTTGCAGCAGATGCAGATGCAGCAGCAGCAGCAGTCACAGCAGCAGTTCCCTCTCCAGCAGATGCAGATTCAGATGAGGATGGAACAATTTTGACAGATTTTGATTCTGAAATGATTGAATTGATTCATTTTATGGACACTGACATTGATTTGGATGAGTCAGTTGAACAAATAAAAACTGTTGATGATTTCCATTTAAATCCCACAGTAAATTTGTCTGCTTTATTAAGAAGTTTTGATACAGTTTTTATGCAGTTTCTTCCAGCTGATTTTATTAAGCCAAGTTTGGCTATTGTACCTTACACCTCTCCAGTAAGTCCAGCAGTTGCTAAGCAACTCTGTGACAATTTTGCTATCTCAGCTTCAGCTTCCATCTCAGCTTCTAGTCCAGAGGTCATTCCAGAAGTTATTTCAGCCCCAAGTTTTGTCATGGATGACTCACCAATGCCTGATTTGGATGAACTTATCCTTGCTGATATAGAAGAGGAGAATAAGGCAGCAGCTGAAAGCTCTCTGTCCCCATTGTTTCTGACTCCTGTGCAGTCTCCTCCTCTTCTGTTGCTGATATTCCAGTTTTTTGAACCTTCTTCCCCTCCAGAAAAAGCAGTTATTTCTGATAAAGCTTTGAAAGCTTTGGATGCTCTTTATGACATCCCTCAAGGTTCTGATTCAGAAGAAGAAGATGATGATAATTCGGATGAAGATGCTGCAAGCAAGAAAAAGAAGATGCTAGCAAAGAAAAGAAAGACTCCTCCTCCTCCAGCTCCCAAGCCAAATCCCACTGCAGACACCCCCTATTATATTCCGCACAATGTTGCTCCATACAAATGGATGCCTGCATGGATGTGGCTATCCAAGAACCAACAAAAAAAAGAAAGAGAAGTAGGAGATATTCCCCTCCTCCAGTGCATAGATTCAGGAAGGATCCTCCTCCTCCTCCTCCTCCTCCAGCAGCTGGTGCCAGTGGCTCCTCTATCTCCCAGAGATCTGCCCCAATGCAAACATATCAGAGAAAATCAGGGAGATCTTCTGGAAGCAGCCAGCAGAGACAACCATCCTCTTCAGGACATCAACATCAACAGCATCAGCAGCAACAGCAACAAACCTCTGAAGTACAGAAAGCAGAAAGTCCAAAAAAGCCTCTCTCTCCTCCAATTCCTTTTGAAGATCCTAAAACTGCTAATACTGTAAGAATGACCAGATATCAGGAGTTAATTGGACTATGTTTGATTAATAAAGCCAAGGCTGAAGGCAAAGATACATCAGGACTTGCAACAATGTCAAAGTACAGAAAAGAAGAGCTGAAAAGATTTGACAAATGAAACAAACTATTCAATGCTGATGACTACATGAAACTTCATCCAGAAGCAGTTGTCCCCAGGGCAACATCATTGAATATTATTGGGGCAGCTGATATGACTATGACAAAGGCTCAGACTCAAGATCCTAAGAGAGAAATCATATTCAAGAAGCCAGGAGAGAAACTAGCAGAAGACAAGTCCAAGCAGAAGAAGCCAAAGAAGTAATTTTCTTGTTGTTTCAATTTCTGTCTATTTTTTTTCTCAAACTATGTCCTGTGTTTAAACAAAGCTGTGTATATATATATCTGCTGCATGTGTTATAATTCTCTGCCAGATATATCTCTTTTCCTGCTTTGTTTTTCTGTTTGTTTCTA
Organism: Platanthera guangdongensis; assembly: GCA_039583875.1. Lineage (NCBI taxonomy): Eukaryota > Viridiplantae > Streptophyta > Magnoliopsida > Asparagales > Orchidaceae > Platanthera > Platanthera guangdongensis. The sequence goes on from CM077152.1 coordinate 145,049,603, forward strand.
TTTTGAGTCTCTGTTAGTGACCTCACCCAAATAGGGGGAGATTGTTGGATCCCTAGTTGATTTGGGCTAGGTTCACTGACTTAGGATGTGACCCATCATGTATAGCCAGGGTCAAGTTGTGTCCTAGAGTCTAGGTCAAGTCCTTAGGTTCTATTTCAGATGGACCAGCTATCAACAAAACCATCAGAGACTCCAGATTTAGAGGTTTTCAAGACTAAGTAAAGTGAGTTCGACGTTTGTCGAACTCAGCTCGACGAAAGGAGTTCTGCGCTCGACGATCGTGAGACATTTCTTGGTGCTGAGCTCGACGATCTTGGTTCTCTGTTCGACGAATACTCAGTTTCTACATCAAGCCAAAGTCAGGACAACTTCAGGATTTTTTCTAAGTCCAGCTTCAAACTTTGATCGACGAATTAGACTCTAAGCTCGACGAACTTGGACCTCAAGTTCTCAGCTTCTCAGGTCGACGAATACAGTATTCTACTCGACGATTGCTGAACTCAGAGTATTTGTGTCGACACTTAGGGTTTGTGTCGACACCAGGATTTCTTGTCGACACCAGAAGATTTGAGTCGACACCAAGATCAATCAGTCGACACTAACTTATGTTGACACTGTATATCAGCAGATGCAGAATATTTGGCTAAGTCCACAATCTATCTCAGCTCGACGAATGAAGATTGTCTGCTCGACGAATGAAGATTGTCTGTTCGACTAATGAAGATTGTCTGGTCGACGAACTCTCTCAAGCTCAGCTCGACGAACTCCAGCTCAGCTCGACGAACTCAAACTCAGCTCGACGAATTGCGTTCTTCGTTCGACGAATCCACACTCGGTCATCTTCAGGTTTCCCGTCCCGTTTCTTAGCGATGATTCCGGAGTTATTAATGCCAGATCTTCTCGGAATGTTACCGTTAGAACGCGCATTGACTATGGATGATTACATGCCGTTTTTCCTTGTGATAGTTGGGGAAATCATTGATTGTCGCTTCCTTCCAAGACCGACTACAATTAATGCTCAACATTCGAATTTTGAATGTTCTCAGCCAGTCAAAAAGAAATATACAAGAAAAGAAAGGATCAATCAGTAACAGAGAAGTACAGCAAGCAATACAGACAATCAGATAGAAACTCTCAGATTGCACAGAAGAACAACCATACTAAAATCAAAAGTTCTACTGCAATCAGCCTGACCAGAGAACATTTTCAAGGAGAAGAAGAACAATCAAATACTATTAAGAGTCTTCTTCCTTTTAACTCTACAAGACTACTTCAAAGGACAACAAATTACAGTCTGTCAAAGGAGTTCCTGAAACAAATTCTGGTCCGGGCATTCTAGGTCTTTGAAGACCTATCACCCTGAAGCAGTGCTCCAGCTTTCCTGATACACTCAAGAACTCAGGGGGAGCAAATTCTGCTACAATCAATCCACAAGTCTTCTCAGTTGATATTGAGAAAGAGAAGACCCCATCACCTTCTTTCCAATTCCTCTACAGGGTTTTAATTCCCTTCAAAATTATTCTGGTTGCAAGTCTCCTTCCAAAAGACTTGAGGTTTTGGTTTTTGAGCACCTGAACAAAAGCTCATTGATGTAAGGCACCTGATCAAAAATCTGAGTGGATTCCTACCAGGGTGATAGAAGAGTGGATGTACCCAGGTTGGGGAACCACTATAAAATTCTTGTGTCGTCTGGTTGTCCTTCTTTGTGTTTTGGCTGTGTTGTTCTGTGATTGTTTAGTTGCTGTGCTTAGTTTTATTTACTTACTGACTTGTTCACTTAGAAATACAACAAAAGTTGTAAAAAGTTTTTAATGAGCACTATACTTTATTCACCCCCCCTCTAGAGTATTTCAGATCTAACCTGCACTTTCAATCATTTATTAAATTACTCACCTCATTTACCACATTGTTTCAAGAACCCACATCACTGCCACCCCCACGTGGTATTGATCACAAAATATCTTTAATCAACGATGCAACCGCACCAAATCTACGGCCGTTCCGATACCCGTGTCACCAAAAAAATGAAATCGAGAAGTTAGTCTCCGAAATGCTCACCCACGGTCACATCCGACCTAGCAGATCCGTTTTTAGTTCACCCGTATTACTAGTAAAAAAAGATGACACGTGGAGGTTTTGCGTTGACTACCGCGCCCTCAACAAAATAACAATAAAAGACAAATTTCCCATCCCGACTATCGATGAGCTATTGGATGAACTATGCTCCGCGCGTTTCTTCTCAAAAATAGACCTCCGTTCGGGTTACCATCAAATCCGAATGGACAAAGGGGATATCCACAAAACCGCTTTTCGAACCCACCAAGGACACTACGAGTTTTTAGTTATGCCTTTTGGGCTAACAAATGCCCCATCCCCATTTCAAGCGCTTATGAACACCATTTTTCAGCCTTTCCTACGCAAATTCTTTGTCATCTTTTTCGACGACATACTCATCTATAGTGCAACCGAAAGGGAGCATCTAGAGCACCTACGAATCACGTTAGAAATACTCGAACACCACACCTTGTTCGTCAAACTTTCCAAATGTTCGTTTGTCACTCCGAAAATCGAATTTCTAGGACATGTCATCCAGGATGGCACAGTCAGCCCCAACGAAGATAGCATCAAATCAATTAGACTTTTTCCCACACCCTCCAACCAAAAAACATTCGCGCATTTCTAGGATTGAAAGGGTAGTACCGGAAATTCATCCGTGACTACGCCAAGATTGCATTCCCGTTAACGGAACTTTTAAAAAAAAATTCATTCCTTTGGAACAATAATACTCAAGACGCGTTTTGCCAACTACGGGACAAATTAATCTCCCCTCCCATACTTAACTTGCCGGATTTTTCACAACCATTCACATTGGAAACGGACGCATCGGGCATGAGCATTGGGGCCGTACTTAAGCAAACCTCGGGTACCATCGCATATTTTAGTAAGAAACTCTCGCCTCTCATGCAAAAAAAATCCACTTACATAAGAGAACTACACGCTGTCACCGCAGCGGTCGCAAAATGGCGTCAGTACTTATTAGGCCACCAATTCACCATCCTAACATATCATCAAAGTTTGCATCACCTCCTCACCCAACAAATTCAAACCCCCGAGTAGCAAATCTTTTTGGCAAAACTACTAGGGTACGACTTTGTCATTCAATATCGGGCAGGAAAAAACAACCAAGCCGCAGATGTAAGACCCCCCTTTTTTTTTGCAACATCCACCGGGGTCTTAGACCCAGAACCGCCGTTTATGCAGTGACATCATCCACCGGGATGATCGGTACCACAAAACGCCGATTCTGCCGGCCATTTCGATCACCATCGACAGAATGTATAATGAATGAAAGTGTAAGCATCCAAGTCCACAATAGTATAAAGGAGGAAATCATGCAATAAATAAAGTCAACACCAGAAGAAAGTCTAGGTACCAACACCAGAAAGTAAATACGGGCTTAAGCCCGGTACATGATAACCTCACTACAATCCACTCATAAAAGTAAAACTACTAATACTCGACTCCACTCACGGATCCGGATGCCTGTCCACCCGAGCTACACTGGCCCATCTCCATCTGCACCGTACCCTGCTGGTGTTGCGTCTCCTGCGGCTGTTCCCTGTCTCCCATCCGGAGCACCTAAAATATGGTGGTCAAACGACCGTCAGTCAAACTAGACTCAGTCAACAATCCCCCACCCCTCTACCCGTGGCTCCTAGGCACCGGGCGGAAAAGGGTGAAAAGGAGGACCAAAAGCAAGGCGTAATCAAGCAGGTGACATCTACCCTAAGGATTAAAATAATAAAGTATGGCAGGGGTATCACAAAAATTAAACATGAGTGAACAAGTATGCATCAAAAGTAAACAGAAAGGAGTAGCAGAAAGAAGCAATAAAAAGTGAAAGTAAGAGCAACAAGAAATATAACCATTGATTTATAGGAGTTATCCCTATAGACCAAGGGGTCGTTTTGCAGGGCCTATCGTATAAAACGTCCCATACCATTTTATACGATAGGTGTCCGGGGTTAAATGAAATGACTATGCTATGACGTGCAAGTATGCTATGGTATGTACATGCGAGTGCAACTCACACACACGACTCTATGCGCACAGACCTTTAGTTCCCCTTTTTGGAGTTAGCTAAACTCTCAGGAGCCTCCGCCGTGGCAAAACGGAGACAGTGGGTTGGGCCTCTCCACTCCCAGATTGGTAAACACACTACACAATCTAGCCCCTCTCGTACGTTCCCGTACTATTCCTAGCAAACCAGCTAGTCTCCCCGAGTCAACGTACCGACGACGGTGTGTTCGATCGTCCAATACCGAGGACCCACCACTGTTATGCACATGCAACCATGATAGTTTGTATCTAATTAAAATACTGAATCTACTAGTTCACCATGTTCCCGAGCCCACGGCTCCCTAGACTAATCAAGTCTCTCCTTTTTTTTTTCCAAGTCCCCGAGCATCCAGCTCCCCGGACTTCCAAATCAATACAGAGTCCATTTAACTCTACCAGTAAGCCCTTAGGCCATGGGCCTACGCTATCCCTTCACTACTAATTTATCTCCCTACGTGTACAAGTGTGAGTGTAAGGTGAAACTATTATTAGGGTTACTCTTGCCCATATTATTCCTAAGGTTTAAGGTTAACCCTGGACTTCCCGAAGTCTACCCGGTGAGGGGCTCGCAGCGGTAGTAGGAACTACAATGGGATGAAGCCCAAAGTTCTCTTGCCAAGGCACTTAATGTTATTAATTTCTACCCTTGATCAAACCTCTCTTTTATTTCAGTGTGAATACCCTAAGTGTGTTTGAGCTCTCCGAGCTAACTTATCTCTGACCTATCCACCATATGCACACTATGCTAAGTTACATTGTGCTCTCATTAGGGGTACCCTAATTACTCTTCCTGTAGATCCATAATAATTACTGGGAGTCTATCATGACCTATTAAGACTAAATCCAGAGTCTCATAATTTTCCTAATTAAGTGGGCACTTAATTTAATTAATCTTAGACTCCAAATGCCCTACTTTGAACATGAAGTGCTCTCCAAAGTCAGGAACAAATCACAACAAAATTATGATAAATACTAAGTGATATTTAAATAGTAAATCCAAGGTTTGAGAATTTTCATAGGTGATTAGACCTACCTTTCGTAATTTAGAACTTAAGGTCAATAATATCATCTACAGATAAAAAGGCCAGCAATATTATTCTAAAAATTATAATAAAACTCCAGTAGGACTATCATAGCCTAAAAACACCATAGAAGTAGTCTCATAATTTTTATAGTGAATAGTAACCCATAATTTAATTTATAACCATTAATTTCATAATCTTTGGTTAATGAAGCAAGTACTGTAAAAACTCATCTAATAATTATAATAAAATTCCACAAGTCTTATTAATATCTAAAATCCACAGTAGCCAAGTTTTACAATTTTTATCACACATGAAGGGCTCTAAATCTAATTAAATGTAAACTTCCAAATTTACAGACTTGTGAAGTAAGTACTGGTTTTATCCATCTAAAAATCAAGGGAAAATTACAGGACAATAATAATGGTCAAAAGCACTCTCTGACCTAATTTCATAATTTTTTTGATAATATTGTGGCTCTGTTTCTATTTTTGATCATAAACCACAAATCATAATTTAATGAAGCAAGTACTTGAAACAGACATCTAAAAATTTAAACAAAATACAGAGGGCTCTATCATTATATATAATATCCTATTCCAAGGTTTCATAATTTTCCAATAAATAAAAACTTCACTATCAACATAGTAAATTTTAAGGGCACATCTATGGTTGAAAATGAAGTACTGATTTTAATGACCCAAAAATCCCACCAAAATTAATTTAGGAATATTTCTACCATATAACTGCCCCTGCCCAATTTCAAGTGATTTTAGAGTGATTTGGTAGCCTAATACTTCAAATTAGGTTTGGTGCCCTAAACTAGGGTTAGGGTTTTGAGGGGGTTTAAGGCTTCCAAATTCCCTAAAATTTTAACCAGAGTACTATACTAACCTTATGGTCCTCTCCACCAAATTTTAAGTTATTCCAAGGTCATTTGACCCCATGACCTTCAAACCCTAAAAATCCCCATTAAGGGACCTACCCTAGGGTTATAGGGCTACCCTACTCTTAACCACCCCAAATTACATTGGAGGGTGTGTCATACCATATAGAGTCAGTGGACAAAATATCAGCCTCTGTTGAGGTGATTTGACCACTCAAAACCCCAAGGGGTGCTTTGACCTAATTAACCCTAGAAGGGTCAACCTGGGGTTGGATAAAACCTAATCAAAACATCTTCAAAGGAGATGAAACTTTTATCAGAGCCCTAACATGCTCTGTAAGACCACCCACCAAAATTTGGGGGGATTTTGAGGTGTTGATGACACCTAATTAATTTATACTTGATTTATTAAATATTTCTAAAAACTATAGAAAAATATTTCCCAAAAATTCTGATTTTTGGATATGTCCTAGATATAGTTAAAAATGGCCCATTCCCCAAATTTCAGATTATTTGGATGTCTGGTTTGGAGTGGGCACTTAAATTAAGCTCTGGACAACCCTTTGGGTAGACCTCACCAAAATGAGTGCTGCGGTCTAACCAGGACTCCAAATTGAGTGAAATCAATTTTAAATTAAAATAGACATCAAGGGCTACATTTTATATGTTGACCACTTTTTCTGTAGTGAGGCATAAGTATTTTTAAAAATTAATTCTATGCACTGCAATTATGATCACAGAAAATAAAACAATAATTATAATAAGTTTGCACGAATCTTAAAGCAGCATCCAAGGGCTGCTGCTCATCTTCAAGCTCCAGCCAAGGGACGGGATTATCCCGACCTGGAGCTCATTCCAGCCCACTTTCCGGCCACCCCGACCACCTCCCTGGCCGGCCACCACCACCACCACCTCCGTTGAGGTGGTGGCTAGCATTTGGCGGCGACCATGCCACCGGAGGCGGCGGTTTCCGGCGAACTCAACACCACAATTTTCCATGAAAATCCGAAAATTCAAGCTCTCAATCAGGCTCAATTGAGCCCGATTTCTCTACCTAAATCGATCTAGATCTAGCACTAGGAGAGGGGAAGAGGATCGGACCTCATTTGGGGCGTTCCTTTGCTCCATTCGCCGGCCGCCATTGCTCCTCCTCGAAGCTTTGGGTGCCATCCGATTTCTTGCAAGGAGACCTCCAAACTCACGGGAAATGGGGGGGTTTCACTGCTCAGAGGTTTGTGAAGGTGATAGGGGGGTTAATTGTGGGTGGTAGTGGTTTTAATCACATATGCCATTAATGGCCTCTTCACCTCCCCTCCCATGGCCGACCCTATACATCCCCCCTGCCCTAATTGCACCTAGAAACGGCTGGAAACTTCTCAAATTCATCAGAGAAGATGAATGAGAGTGTAATGGAGGGATGCCAAGGGGTGTGTCACCTTAATGGCCATGAATGGCCACTTTCTCTCTCCTCAAAATTGGGGAAAAACCCCCATTTCTCTCTCCTAATCACCATGAACGAATTTTCACTCCCTCCCATGTTTAATATCAGCCTACTAGGCTGGTTGACCACTCAAATTGGGCCTAGCCCAAAGGGATTGGGCTAGGTCCAAGTAATATGACCTAGTTAGCCCTAGTTTCACTTTTGGTCAAACTGGGCCCTAGGGTTGACCGAACCATGAAATTTTCGTGCCATTGGGTCCCTTATGAGGTTATTACCCCATGAGTGTGGTCAACTTGAAGTTGTGGTGGTCAATAGGGGTGTTTAATGGAAAATCACCGTTTTGACCTAGTAGGGGTATTTTGGTCATTTTGCCACGTGGTGACCCTAGGATGGTGCTTTTTGGTCTAATTAGTCTTTTATGATGTGTTAGACCTAAAAGTGAAGCTACTTCCTCATGTGATGGTCAGTTGGGCCATTTGATGGGGAATTGACCATTTTGCCCTAATTAGGGTTAGGGTTGACCTTGGGTCAACTTGGTCAGTTTGGCTGGCCCCAATGGGTCTTCTGGACTCCTTGATGGCCTAGGGGTGTTGGGGTGAGGTTAAGGAGTCAAGTTGGAGCCCTAAAGTCAAGACCTAAGTTGAGTATTTAAGGTTTACTATTTGCAGACCAAGGTGTTTTATCACCTTTTTGCCTAGGTCTACAAGGGTTTGTAAGCTCCCTGGATTTTGTCATGACTTAGTCATGACAAAATTACTCTCGGGGGTCTGGCTGTTTGGGGGATGTTACAGCAGATACCCTCTCACGAATACCGAAACTACCCGAACAACCGGCCCTCCTAAGCCTCACAAAAATCACTACCCCCATATTCACAGTCCTAGATGGGCTAGACAAGGATTACATCAACGACCCATGGGCACAAAAACTCCTCCAGGAACCCCAGGCCCATCCCGACTGGAACAAACAGGGGACCTTCATAACTTACAAAACAAAGATATATATACCCAGCCTATCCAACATCAAACACCAACTCCTCCTCGAGGCCCACTCCAGCTTAGTGGGAGGACATTCGAGAATCAAGGGCATCTTACATAGACTTAAAAACCAATTTTTCTGGTATAACATGAAAGAGGAAGTCACCACATTCATCAAAAATTGTGACCTTTGCCAAAAGGCAAAATCTCTAAATCACCTCCCCTATGGACTCCTCCAACCCCTACCCACACCCAAACGATTATGGGCCGACCTCACCATGGACTTCATCACCCAATTGCCTAATTCCCAGGGATACACCATCATTCTCGTAGTGGTAGATAGGTTGTCCAAAGCCGCTCACTTTGCACCCCTAAAACATCCCATAACCGGACCCACTGTGGCTACTGCATTTTGGAACTGTGTTGGCAAACTTCATGGAATTCCCGAGACGATAATATCGGATAGGGATACTATATTTTTAAGCAATTTTTGGACAAAACTTTTTCGACTACAAGGCACACTCTTAAAATATAGTTCGTCCTATCACCCACAAACCAACGGTCTCACCGAACGCGTGAATCGATGCCTAGGACAGTACTTACGAATTTTTTCCCACGAAGTACCAAAAAAATGGTCTCTTTTTCTTAATCTTGCTGAATATCACTACAACACCTCGTATAACTACTCGACCAATATGACCCCTTTTGAGGTCATGTTCGGGCGACCACCTCCTGGTTTGCTCCATTTTTGTGCAGGAAGTACCGACAATGAAGCCGCCGAGGATACTTTACAAACACGGGAGCAACTACTTCACAGCCTGAAGGAGAATCTAGCCAAATCACAGCAACGTATGAAGGCGCAAGCCGATAAGAAACGTAAGGAACTCCGTCTAAACAAGGGTGATTGGGTGCTACTCAAATTACACCCATACCGCCAAGTAACCATGAAGAAACAACAAAGAAAAAAATTAGGATTGAAGTATTATGAGCCATATCAGATAACCGAGATCATTGGGGAGACAACATACCGACTCCTCCCACCATCATCCAAGATACATCCAGTATTTCATGTCTCCTTACTTAACCCCTATGTAGGGGATCACAAGATTCGTATCACCAACTTACTCGAGCTCAGCTGGGAGAACAACCCCATGCACCAGCCCATGGCGGTCATCAACACACGCCGGATTCTACGACAAGGCCAGGAAATTCCCCAAGCACTGATACAATGGTAAAGGCTTCCCCCATCGGACAGCACTTGGGAAGATATCGCAAATTTACAGGATAACACCCAACTACCCACATCCCTAAAACAACAGTTGCAGGGAGAAATCAATCAGCCGGGCATTACCGATCTTCAGGAATGGGGGAAAAGGGGGAAACGCCGTACCAGAATTCATCAGACCGATCAGCCGGGCAATACCGATCTACAGGAATGGGGGAGAAAGGGGAAACACAGCACCAGATTTCATCAAGCCAATGGAGCAAAACCACATCAACCACACACGAAAAACAGAGAAACAGAAGTACAACTACTCAGCGCAAACCCAAAAGAAAACCACATCCAGCACAACCACACAGTAGAGGAGAAGGCGTTACCATCCAACCCCAGTTGCTCAGCCAAAATCGCGAGTTGCAGCCTTCCGATCGATTGGTTGTCATCCCCAACACTTCTCACTGCCATCTCAGCCATTTCGGCTAACGCTGAAGAAGGGGTAACAGCAAAACCTCCGCATACGCACCGTCAGCCGCCACCAGTACACCCAGCGACTCCGACGGGGTTTTCCCCATCACTCTCCGACGATGGGCCAGTCGCCGGACTAAACGCTGCGGACAGCGTTTTCGAAGAGGAAAGCAATGTTAAGAACGAAGGTACGATGGCCTCAGATCTCCGATGTTTAAGCCCAGGCATCAGCCGCACAGCAAGCAGGAACGATCCACCCTCCGTTCTTCCACGTCATCAGGTGATCAACGGGCAGGAGTCATCATTGATCAAGTCAACATTTCAGGCCACGTCAGACCAAAGCAGAAGATGAAGGAAGCACCAGCCATTGGATCTTTTTCAACCGATAGGATACCATTCCAGTATTTTTATATTAATAGACTGTATTTTGTACCGTTGTGCAACGGGTAGTTTTAGAGTTTTATAAGTATGATGTATTGTATCTTTGGACTTTTCATGAAAGGAATTATTATGAAGCACTGTTCATCTCCTTCCCTCTTCCCGACTTCTTCTCCCTGCCCCAGCCCACCTGTGGCTTTCTTCTCCTTTCCTCAAGTTTAGCATCGCCGCCAACCCACTTTCCGGCCAGCCACCGCCTACTCGCTCAGCGGGATCGCAACAATGTCCCTCTATGCTGTTAGAAATAGACAAAAAATGACATTTTGTGGGATCAGTATTTTTAATGGGAGGTTATTCAAGTGATCAAAAGGATCAGTATTTTCATTTTTCAAAAACACAACAGAGAAAAAACACTCCTACGACGATCCGAGATGGAACCAATGACGTGGAATCAGATCGAAATTGGATAGATTTGGCCACATATTGGTAAATCCGGGTGGGAAAGAGTAGATCCGACAATGTAAGATCAGATCCGGGCTAAAAAAATCCAGATCTGGGCTAATCCGGAAGGGGATGAGTTAGGGTTGGTGGATCCACGTGAAGGGGGGCTGACAACTTGGATTGGAGGGGCTTTTAAATGGGGGTGGATGCGGGCCTGAGAGGGGGATGTGCTAGAGGTTTTGTGGAAGAGGGGGTAGCCGACAGTAGGGTGGGGATTGGGTTTAGTAAAGGCAGACGACAGGGGAAGGATTCAATATAGGCGGCGAGGTGGAATAAGGACTGGAGGCCGGCGGCTTCAGGGCTGCTGGAAAGTTTGGAAATGAACAGTAAATTTCATTTTCTAACAGTAGAAGAGAATAGAAATAAGAATTTTCTGGACAACAAGAGGTGGCAGATTTGGGGGCTGTCGGGGGGGGGGGGGGGGGGTTCTACGGGAGGGAGTTTGGGAGGGGAAAAAGGAGCATAGGGTTAGGACAAACCTTGGGGAAGGAGATACATACCTAGGAGTTATCACATAGGGTTCCACGGAGTCGGCACTGTAGCGGAATCGTGGGAATTCAGGAATAAATTTCTCCAAATTCTGCAATGCCTCTAATCAACCCACAAACTATCTATTTATAATAAAAGGAGAATTAGGGCATCCCGCCATCGATGGTTATGATTGGCCGGAGGTGGGGCCGCCAAAATATATCAAAATAAATGCAAACATAATGAACTAATATATTAAATCGATTTGTAACACGAATCCGGACGCATCCGCGGAGTCCGATCGTCGATCCGGGCACGTCATATATGGAAAGTCACCAATTGGCCCTGAACGGGCCCAAAACTCATCCTCCACTGCATGTCCTCGTCTCTGCTCCGCATCAGGGGTTGATGTAGGCGCAACTTGAAGATATTGTCGACACTGATCTGGATGCAAGGAGACCTTCTAGAACAATGAAGAACAAGGATGTGGCCATGAGTGATAAGAGGATGGGAAAGAAAAAAATGTCTAAGTGGGACAAGGCGGATCTTGAGGGTTTGTCGGATGATGACCATATTCTATCTACAATCCCAACTATTGACGAGTATGTGACAAATGAAGAGTAAGGCATGTACGGGAATTTAATTTTTAAAAGTTTAATGATATAAAAAATATATATTATTGTTGCAGGCATCTAAATACTGCTAGTTTTACAATGTTTGTATCATTACTTATGGTATGTTCAATGTTTCATATACTTTTTAATGTTTAGAAGTTTAATTGGTTGTAAAGTAGTTATGAAAGTGTGGACTGGTACTTGAGAATCACTCTAGAGGGGGGGGGGGTGAATAGAGATTTAAAACTTTTAGCACAATCAATGTAGTACAGGCCACAAATAATGAAAGTAGTAATAAGAGATTATTCAGTATAATAAACTAAGCTATAAAGTAGATCAATTAGACGGTACAAATATTTTATAAAGGTTACCCAAATTTGGGTATGCCCTCTCTTCTACCTCTTGGTGGAATTCACTAAACACTGTTGATTCTTTTGATAAATAGGCTTATAGTCACGAATGAATCTTTTGATAATGGGATTCTTTGAATCACTGAATTCTTCTTAAAAGGAATTCTTAAGACTCTATATCTGAATTATCTCAAAGAGAGATTCATAATACTCTTTTACTGAATCTTTTAAAGAGAGATTATTAAAACCTTTTACTGAATCCTTTGAAGAGAGATTCCTAAAAATCTTTGCTGAATGAATCTTGTAGATAATCAAATCTGATCAACTATTCTTGAAGAGAAGAAGAACAACAATCAACAAGCTTCCTTTTCTTTCATGAGAGCTTGGGGAGAATAACTATTTTCAGTCGAGAGAAGGCGGGGAAGAAGAAGATTGGGACTCAGAGAAATGAGTCTTTCTTGAGATCGTACAATAGAAGAGAAGACAATTTTTCTTTTTAGACTTTTAATCTGTCAATTATGTGTGCCAACCTTTCTCAGTTTTAATCTTCTCTATTTATAGGAGACCATCTGAATTATTACTTTCATTGTCATCTCTGATTTGATATAATATCTTTCTATAAGAGGAGCACAAACAACTAGATTTAAACTTCAATCAATATTTTTTATGTGCTCAGATCTTTATTTGTCATTCAGTGGAGAATTCGACATAAGTTAGACAAAATGTTGATTATTTCTCGACGCTTGTCAATTTCGATGTATGTAGAAATCAACGTAAGCCGACTTCTGTTTATTTTGAACTTCGACTTCTTTTGTGAAGCTCTCATACAATTCGACGCATAATGTCTTAGTTCTTCGACGTACGCCAAATATTTCTCGACGTACAAAGCCTTTAGTCGACATTTTTCCGTAGCCTTATTCAGCCTTCAATGCTGACAGCTTTTCCTGTTTATACAGATTACATATGTAGCCTCTCTATACAACTTATATTGCATGCTTAAAACACATATTTAATTTGATATTATCAAATTAAGAAGTTTTTGCAAAAATCCTCAAATGCATGTTTAAAATTTTCTAATTGGAAATCAAGTTATCTAAATTTATTACCTCATCTTCTTGAATATGAAGATCCAATGTCATCAGACATTTATTCTTTCTTCAGCTTCACTTTTTGAACTAAAGGATTTGGAATCCGTTTCACTCCATGTCTAAGCAATGACGGATTTTTCTCTCTTCTTTCCTTTTCTTTTATAGTCATTTTTAATTTTATACTCATTCTGAGATTTCTACTTGCTATTCTCTGGGCACTCTGAAGCAATATGTTCAGCTTTCCTACATGTATAACAAACAATCTCATTCGAAGGTGTTTTATCAAACCTTGACTTACACTTGGAATGGCTACTCCTTTTTTTTTTAAGTTTTCAGTCCTTATCCACTTTCTAAACCATTTGCCCACTAGACTCATTAACTCACCATCAAGAGCTGAACCTTCATCTTCAGGTGCCTTTAGAGCAATAAACTTCTCCTTTGGGATGGAGACATCCTTCTCCTTCAACTCACCTTCTCCTCTAGTTTTGAGGACTAACTCATATGACTTTAGCTTGCCTAGGAGAGCCTCTATAGTGATCTTCTTATGACATCTAGATTCTTTTTTAGCCCAAATTCTAGAATCTCTTAATCTTGGGAAGCACATGAGTAGTTTGCCATTATTATCAGTGAGTGAGATCTCTTTGTCAAGACCTTTTAGTTCGCTAACATTCTTAATTTAATCTTTGGTACATGTCAGCAACAATTTCTTGTTGATTCTTTTTGAATTTCTCATATTGAGAGATCAAGAAAGATCTCTTATTTTTTTTTCATGTGAACTCCTTTCAACAATGCTTATTGGAAAGTTCCAGATTTCTTTTCTTGATTAATATTCTATCACTCTTTGGTAGATGTCATCACTCATTGTAGAATCTAGAATGTTGTTGGCCTTGACATAACAAGACCTTGCTTTCTTGGCAACTTCACTCTATTCAGCCTTTGGTTTTAACACTGTTTCACCATTGAGGTTCAACATTGTTGGATTATATGGACTTGTAAGCACATAATCAAATATATGCTCATCAATATAATTCATATATAATTTTATTCTAGATTTTCATAAAGAAAAATTATCTAGATTACACATTGGTGGTCTGGTTATGACATAATTTTTAATCTGTGTATAACTAATGATTGTGTAAGATTTGATAAAAAAATAATTCTCAAATATGAGGATCTTGATTGATTAAGGTGTCAACTCTTTTCTAATTAACCTACCTCTGATACCAATTGAAATTGCAGGATGATACTTGAGAATTACTCTATAGGGGGAGGGGGTGAATAGAGATTTAAAGTTTTTGACACATTCAATCACAACACATGCCACAGAGAATAAAATCTGTAATATTAGATTATTCAGTATAATAAACTAAGCTATAAAGTAGATCAACCAGACAACACAAATGTTTTATACCAAATCTGGGTACGTCCTATCTTCTATCCCTTGGTAGAAGTTCACTAAACAATTTTGAGTCTTTCGATAAGGAGACTCCACAAATGAGTCTATTGATAAGGAGATTCTTAAAACAATTGAATTCTTTTAAAGAGGGATTTGTATGACTTTTTTACTGAATCCTTTAAAGAGAGATTTTTAAAACTCTTTTACTGAATCCTTTGAATAGAGATTCTTAAAACACTTGCGGAATGGATGTTGTAGATGAATCAAATCTGATCAGCTGGTCTTGAAGAGAATAAGAAGAGCTACAATCAACAAACTTCCTTTTCTTTCTTCAGGGCTGGTAGAGAATAACATTTTTCAGTTGAGAGAAGGTAAGGAAGAATAAGATTGAGACTCAGAGAGAAATGAGTCTTTCTTGAGATCGTGCGAGAGAAAAGAAGAAGATAATGTTTCGTTTTAGACTTTTAATCTGTCAATTCTGTTGGCCAACCTTTCTTGGGTTGAATCTTCTCTATTTATAGGAGAACATCTGAATCATTAATTTCCTTCTCATCTCTGATTCGATATAATCTCTTTTCATATGCAGTCTTTCTATACAATTTATAAGGCATTCATAAATCATTTATTTAATATGATATACCAAATCAATAGATTTTTCCCAAAAATTTATATGGTAATGTATAAAAAATTAAAAATGACTTGTAATTGTATATATAATTAATTAAATATCAAAACACGATTTATAAAATATCTCCAATATATCTCACGATATGTAAAAAATCGACATGAAAAATCCAAACCGACGTTTCCCCGACATCGATATAAACTAAGTAGTAAGTATAAACTATGTTATTACTTAAAGGAGTTTGTGAGAATTACTTTTGGGAAATGAGTGGAGAGAGATAATGAAAAGACAACAAAAAAAGATAGCGTGACAAAGTGTGGCTGAAAAGAAAAAATAAGAGGCAAAGAGGAGAGCTACGATGAGAATTAATTTGAGGCTGGCGTGATATTTAATTAAAAGTGATTGTTTAAGTTACAAGAAGGGTGGAGTGCTCGAGGCAGGCGGTGGAGAACAAAACAAACAAACAAAGGAAAAGGAGATGTAGAGGCGGACTGGAGGGGCTTACGAAATCACAAACAAAGCAATAAAAACAATAATAATAAACACCAAAGTAGATAGGAGAAGCGGAGGTTGGCAGAGGCGCTGGTGTTCCCGAGAAAAGAAGCAGGCGTGCAGTGCTCGAGTACAAAGAGAACATAGTGGCTCAGAAGGTCGGCGAAGGAACAGGGATGCACGAGATGCCGTGGAGGAGGAGCAACTTCAGGGATGTCCAGATCGAACCGCGACTAGGAAGAGGGAAGCCTCAGCGTCGAGGAGGTAAGGAACGGTGGCGTGCAGTGAGTGAGATGGGTGCGGCGCGAGATGAATGCGGCGCGAGATGAATGCGGCGCACGACTGGATCCGCGGGAAAATTTTACAGTGTATTGGATCTTCAAAAGGGTGGCCGTGGAGTGGAAGTTGCAACCAATGTGGACGTGGGTGGAGCGGAAGTTGCAGCCAATGTGGACATGGGTGGAGGCGGAGGGAACAATTAGCACATGCGGTAGGATGGACTGAATTTGATACCAATTGATACGATCCAATCACAACTCAAGGAGAAATACGTAAAATGGATCGTAATATTGATCGGAATGATTACAAGATAACTGATCTCATCTAAGGGCACCAGCTCAGAACAACTTGATCTTCCGGCGAGGGGAGACTCTCCCGATTCAGCTGCACAAAACCACAAGACACGCAACATTCAAAAACATAATCAAAACCCTAAACCAAGCCCCACTATTTATAAAAGTCATGGGCCATGAAAATTACATAAATACCCTTAATTATAAAATCAGAACATATCAGGATATGGTTCCTACAATTTGAGAGGCATCAACAAACCTATTTGACAGACTTTATTTTGTATTTTGTTTTTGAGATTACGTAATATGCATTCAACTTATATGCATATTACCATTTCCTTTGTTTGTGATACATCTTCAATTACCTGTAAATTAAGAATGTTATGTGCCATCTCAACATCTTACTTGATTAGAGGCATTAAACTGATGCAATAAACAAGTAAATAATCAGTTCTACTATGTGTTTCATCTACATTTTTAAGTAAATGAAACAATACGAGCTTAAAGGTGGACTGCAGAAACTTTACAGTAAACGAAAACATCTGGGAATACATTGTATATAATGATTAAAAAGTAGCCATGAATTATTTCTTTCTTCTCTTAGTATGGGAGGTTCCGACGGCAGCTGCTCATCGAAGGGATGAATACAAGATGGAGGCAACTCATACTGCACACTACGGTATTGACCTTTGTCCTTTTGGTTTGGTACAAAAATTTCTTTGCCAAGCAATTATTCATTTTTATCGTATGCTAATAACATTGCAGCCTGTAACACCATTTGAGCCTTGTGAGTGGTTGAACAAGCTTTTGTTGGAAGTTTGGCCCAACTATATGGAGCCAAAATTATCGAATAAGCTTTCCTCAATGGTGGAGGTAAGTGTTGTTTCTTATCCGTATTTTTAGTTTCTTTTCAAGAAATGCATGCTATTATCATATCGGGGAATTGAATTATTTTATTCAGTCAGAATAAAACCTAGGATGATTGTTTCATTTAAGTGAAATTGATATGCATGCCCATATGCATTTGGATTTGATCTTTTTAGAAGTAAAATGTCGAAATGAAATTGATACCTTGTTTTTGGGTTTGGGTACTGCAGTGCTGTTTTCTTTGAAACAAGTTATATATTTTTTAGTTTTATGCTGGGAATAAATTGGCTTTTTATTAGGGTGTTGATATAGACAAACCGGATTTGGCTATATACAAACATTTACTATATACAAACCAGTATAAACAAAAAATTGTTATACGTAGACAAAATTGTTATATACAAAACAGTACAAAAATTAAAAAAAAAATTTCTTTTGTAAACATCATATTATATTATAGCTAAACTAATGCATTCATTAGATAGTTAGACATTACAAAAAGTTTACAATTCAAGATATAAAGATGCATTGAAACACAAAAAAAGTTAGCAAACATGTCCTTTCTTCCTTTATTCTTCTGCTTTAGAGATGCGAGTATTTTGCGGGGTTTAACACCGGAGGAAAACATACTCTCAACAAGTTGTTCCTCATTTTTATCCAACCGACCAGCATATGCGTGTGCCTCTAAATGCACGGCACAATGATTGTGCTTTCCACACAACACTTCCACTCGTCATTCTTCCACATACATTTCCTTCTGACCTCTCACTTGAAATGTACACCCACATTTCTTTGAAGTTGTCTTGCGGATGTTTTTGTTAATTTGTTTGCGATTTTCACGTTTAAAACCGGATCTATCACAACCCAAAAGAACACGTGGACGTGGTCTATCAGTGACTTTATCAGAACCTAAAATTGTAACAACATAGCTCAGGCTTCTACCAACTTTACGTGCCCAATCAATCAACTCTTCCCTTGACGTAAAAACTGAAGTCATTTGAAAGAACGATGTCACATCTACACAAACATTGTCACAAAATAAACTAACTAACGAGTTCATAAGCAAAACAATATACAAAACTAAACAATTTTGATAGATGGCAATACCAAATTCCGTTCCTAAAGAAGGAGTTTCTGTGTTGTCGCACTCCTTAGCTCCAGGTAATTGTGATTGTTCCATCTGAGAAATTAGGTTAAACACCAGATTAGTAGCAATACCAAGAACATAAAGAATATAACAAAGATTAAGCCCAATAAATCTCACAGATGCAATCGAACACACACACACACAGATGCATCCCAATTTGTATGGATTCCAGCAAGTAATCAACACAAAGTAAAATTTCACTAACAACATCTAATTTGCCTCCAACTTTCTCTAGGAACATGTAATATAAACCTTTGTCCACTGAGGGCCGGTGATCACCCACCAAATTGCTAAATGACATAACACCAAACAAAGAACTTTTTTTTACCTTGCCACATAACACCAGACAAAAGTGAGAGACAGTTAGCCCTTCTATACCTTGCCACAGTCCAGGGAATTGCCTATGGTACACGTCCAGGGACTGCCAGCATGACTACCTAATAATGATGTATCTTTGGGCAATGCATGAATTAACTCATTACACTAACAATGAAGGAGATGACATTCATGATAATAGTCAAGTAAATCCACAAGATGAGTCATTTTGTGTAATGAATTAACTCATTACACTATCTTTGGGCCGAACTCTAATAGATCAAGGGTAATGAAGAAGAAGGTACCTGGGGAGGCGTCGGGATGAGGCATTTTGTCGGGGAGGCCAAAGAAGACGGCGTCGGGATGTCGCATGTCGTCGGGGCGGCCAAAGAAGGCGGCGTCGGGTTCGTCGGCACTCCTACTTCGCTGCCGAGGGAGATCCAGGCCTCTGGATCTGAACGGCCGGCATCGGGAGTGGTCTCATGCGGTTCTGCCGGAGCAGTTTCGGCCGCCATTGCTGTCGCAGGAAGGTTGGAGAAGAAGAGTCGGGGGGCCGGTTGGAAGAAATAAAAAAAAATAAGGCTTAACCTAGGTATTTAACGGGTTTGTATATAGTCATTTAAAAGACCATAAAAAGAGTGCAAAATGGGTTTGTATATAGCCAAATTTGGTTTGTCTATAACAACACCCTTTTATTACTATCTTTGGTTTGGCAGTAAACTTCTGGCTAATATTGAAGAACAAGTTCCTTTTACAGAATGTTTTATGATTTCCATGGTTATATTCTTGATATTAGATAATGAAAGAGTGGCATTTAGGCCTTCAAACAATTTTTTTATTATATTTTATTATTGAGGATGTTGTCCCTTTGGATTGATTTTTTTGTGTGAACTGTGAGAAAAGGGCTATAATCTTCAGCTTAGAAGTGCATGTTCTTTTTCTAGCAATTCCGCATTAAATATATAGGAATCTTATGCTATTGTTTAGGATAACAGTATGGATTGTTCTACTACCTGAAAATTTTAGCATTTGTTGAAAAATAATGGATGCTAGTTGCCCAAACTATATATATTTTTGCAGCATGTAATGCACATGGTTAGTAATAAGAATTGTAAAATTTTTATTATTCATATATGTTAGCTAATATTTGTATTACCATATATATATATATATATATATATATATATATATATAGGGCCATTTACCGGGACCTCCCCTCTAACTTTGCTAAATTACTGACAGC
The DNA here is from genome assembly GCA_039583875.1 of Platanthera guangdongensis. Lineage (NCBI taxonomy): Eukaryota > Viridiplantae > Streptophyta > Magnoliopsida > Asparagales > Orchidaceae > Platanthera > Platanthera guangdongensis. Next base: position 145,069,785 of record CM077152.1, read on the forward strand.
ACCCCTCTTATTTTCGAAATTACAAAAACTTCCACTAAAGTTTTCATTTCATTACAAAAACCTCCCCTGAAGTTTTTATTTCATAACATCCATGCACAAAAACACCCCCCTCGGTGAACAGTGTTCATGGGGGTATTTTTCTTCATGGATGCAATGAAATGAAAATATCAGGGGAGGTTTTGGTAATGAAATGAAAACTTAAGGGGAGTTTTTTGTAATTTCGAAAATAAGAGGGGTGCTCTCACTAATTATGCTAGTTTACAGGGGAGGTTTGGGTAATTATTTCTATATATATATTGGATTTTCTTTTTCAAAGAATAATTTCATTTTTCCCTTTTCCCATTTAACATGGTATCAGAGGCACGAGAAGGAAAAAAGCCCTAGCCGCCACTCGCCGCTTGCCACTCCGCAACCCAGCAAACTCCACCGTCGGCCACCCTTCTCCCCTCCACCTCCTCCCTTCTCCCTCTCTCATTTCTCCAACACCCATCTTTCGCGGGTACCCGCGTAACTCGCAAATCGACGGATGGGGTTCGATCGGCGCCCCGGATGGCCGCGATTCCGACAACCGTCTGATTTTTCCCATTTTTCTCAGAAAAGTTTCACTTTTCATCCTTCTACCTCCTACTAGAGGGATCAAGTAATCTCTCCACCGGATCTCCCTATATCATGGATCTTGGGATTTTTCTCTCTTTTACTTTCTCTCATGAAAAGCCTTCTACCTCCTCATTCAAACCTCCTTTGACTTCAACACTTCGGGATCTATTGTTCTAGGATCCAAAGCGGTCTTATTGGTGGTGTCTGACATTTTTTTCGGTATTGCCCTTTTTTCCGGCGATCTCGTGGAGGCTGGTTTCTTCTTCTTGAAATTTTTTCTTTTACCGGCACATCTTTTTTCTCTGATTTCATTATGTCTGACGTGGTGGATTCTCCTGACGTATTACAACCCGCTAGATCTACCCGGGTTGGGCATGCTCATACGACGTCTCAGATCACCACAATTCATCTTGATACAACAAATTACCTATCTTGGTCTTGATCTATTGCCTTGACCCTTAAGAGTCGCCATTTGTTTGACTATGTTAACACGACTACTACGAAGCCAGCACATACCTCATCTACATGGGCTCAATGAGAATCAAAGAACTTTTTGGTTATGTCATGACTGATTAATTACATGCAAGAGACTATTACACGAAATTACATCTTCTAGATACCACAACAGATATTTGGAGTCATGCTGAATCTATCTATTCCCAGAAAGACTACACTGCTCAGATCTTTCAGCTACGATGAAAGATATTTCTCGTTCGACAGGGGGATCGACCACCGTCCGCTTATTATTTGGAGTTCACTCAGCTATATCAGGAGTATGACCATTTTACATCTCTCGACCTTGTTTGCACTACTGATGCTCTTTTTGTTCGTGCTCACGAAGATCAGAATAGGGTGTTTGAGTTTCAACATGATTTACACCGGGACTTTGATCTGATTATTGTTCAGTTCTTTGGCCGCATACTAGTCCCTTCATTGTCAGAGACCTATAACATTATCCAAAAGGAATATGACTGCCGTCAGTCTTGGAGTTCGGAGGGTCTTTCTAGTGGTTCTGCTCTTGCGACTTCTCATTCTAGAGGCACCAATTCTCGGGACTTTAGGCCCCGACCCTCGGACAAAGACCACTTGATGTGTGATTATTGTGGTTGGAGTAGGCATACTCGCGACACTTGCTTCAAATTGCAAGGGTCCCCTCCATCGAGAGGTGGCATGGTTCCTCGTGGGGACCGTGGTAGACGTGGTCGTGGTCGCTCAAATTTTAGCTCTCCTCGCTCTGCTCATCTGACTGAGTTCATTGATGATAGTACTTCCAGTGCCCAAATCTCAGAGCCCCTGTGTTTACCTGAGCCTTTTCTTTTGATGAGATGATGACTCTCCGTTGCATGATGCGGGGGTAATCCTCGTAGCCCACTTTCGGTCCATCCTCGTCCTTTGCTCATTTTGGTAGTCCAAGTGCTCACTCTGCTGCTGTACCGTCTTCTACTCATTGGATTATTGATTCTGGAGCCACAAATCATATGACTGGGTCATCGTCAGGTTTTGTTTCTTATTCACCATTATCTGACAGAGATAAGGTAAGCATTGCCGATGGAACCTTTTCCTTTATTACAGGAAAAAAGCTTTATCACTTGCTCTTCTCTTACCTTGACTTCTGCCCTTCACGTCCCTTCTTTTACTCGCAACCTCTTATCTGTTAGTCATATTACAAATTCCATGAGCTGCTCCATCACTTTCTTTCTTTCTTATTGTGTCTTTCAGGACCTGCAGACGAATGTGATTGACTCTGGTAGAATGTATGATGGATTGTATGTGTTTGATGTTACTGTTCCTTAGGCCTTTCATGCTCACCACCTTTCTCAGTTGGCTACCTGACATCGTCGCTTGGGCCACCCCTCTAGTTCTACTATGCAGATGTTATTTCCTAGTTTTTCATCTTCTGCTTTTAAAACTTTTATGTGTGATGCTTATGAGCTTGCTAAGAATAAATGTGTCTCTTTCAATCACGTGTCTAAGCCTTTTGTTGTACCATTTCATACTATTTATAGTGATGTATGTGCCCTGATCCTGTTCTTCGATCTCTAGTTATCATTGGTTTGTTTCTTTCATTGATTATTTTTCTCGTATCACGTTGGTTTATTTGATGCATAATAAAAATAAAGTGTTCCATATTTTCTAAAAATTCCATAAAATGATTTCGGCTCAAATATGTGCCATTATTAAAATTCTTCGCAATGATAATGAGCATGAATATATGGATATCAAATTTGAAAATTTTTTGAGTTCTCATGGTATCGTTCATCAAACAACTCATGTACATTCTGTTACAAAAAATAATGTTGCTGAACGAAAAAATCGTCATCTTCTTGAAGTGTCACGATATTTGCTATTTACGACGTCTCTTCCAAAATACTATTGGGGTGATGCCCTTCTCAGTGCGACTTACCTCATTAATTGTATGCCGTTTCATCATCTGGACAAGCGTACTCCTCTTCATACCTTGACATACCTCCTACTACCCTTGTACCCCGTGTGTATGGGTGTTTATGTTTTGTTCATATTCATAGCACTACTCGAACAAAACTTGATCCTCGTGCCCTTCATTGTGTGTTCATTGGTTATTCCCCTAGGACCCCTACACAGAAAAGGTACAAATGTTATCAGCCTCCAAGTAGGAAAACTTTTATCTTCATGGATGTTACTGTTGAAGCCGGGAAAATTCCCTACTCCAAAAATAAGATCAAGACAGCCTAAGGTTACCGGCTCAGCGGTTAGGCCTGACGGTTGGCGGGCTAAAACAAGGAAGTAGCCAAACAACAAACAGGACCCCAGGCGCTGCGCCAAGAAGGTCCCACTACGTACTCGGAAGCTTAGAAGAAACAACCCCTCCACCACCAAGAATGACCGATCAAGGTACGAGGAAGACTAGCTGGTAACTAAATCGCGGCGACTAAATGGGATAGTCGCTAGGTCGCGGCCTGGTCTCTCTGAAAAAGGAATTCAAAGGCTCAGCTGGCATCCAAGAAAAGAGTTTGAGAGATCTCGGCAAGATTCTGAAGTCTATCCTCGTACCCCGGGGGTCCAATTTATAGGGAAATCCTGGGGGGGGGGGTCTTATTTATAGCCCACCCCCTGGTGACTAGGCGACTTCCCGGGGGAACTCGCACGGCTGGGCGAGCAACTCGCCAAGTCGCCTACCTGACGAGTATGCGAGTGGAGCTCGTCATACTCGCTCAGTCCTTCTGCTGCATGACGCGTTGACTCTGACGATTGTCTTGACTTGCTGACTTTGAATTCTGCTGACCTGGCCCTGGAGGGGTCCACCCTCGACGAATACTGGTTGTACACAATCCCCGCTCTTTTCGAGCGACGTAGGAACTCAAAAAGAATAATCCAACACTTATTCGGCGAGCTGCTTGGCCGAGTATCTGAATTACTCGTCCTTGATGGATGCATGCTGAACTCTATAAATAGGGTGAGGGGTGGCTGGTCTTTGATGCATACTTTTGGAACTCGCACGCGATGTCGAAATATGCCGATGAACTCTACCAAGAAGGCCTCGCCGCTTTGTCCGGACTCCTTGGGTCTAGGCCCAAAAGGCCGCGAGAAGGCGAGGTCGCCGCCGATTTGCTCCCTGCCAAGAAGAAGAAAACGAAGAAGTTGAAGAAGACGCTTGCTTCCAAGGACTACAACCTGCCCCCAGTAACTGAGAAGGTTGCCTCCACGCCTGACATTCCCGAGCCCTCTACCAGCACCCAACAGCTTCTCGACGACCTCTGGCTGAGCGACATACCTGATCCCTCCCTTCCGGTCTACACCCTTCTCGACTCGCCGACTTTTTCCCCTGCCCCCGAAGTCGCTGGATCTCAGGCACAGCTGCAGGCAGATGCCGCCGCCTTGCTAGGTCGCCATCTCGCCAGACCTCGTAAAAAATTGATGATGTTTCTGTTTGACTGACTTGTTCTGTCTACTCGCAGCCACTCCGCCGACAACCATAGGCGACACTCTGGATGTCGCTCCTCTGCGAGGCGTACCGCGGATCGCCCTCGAAGCCAGAAAAAAGTCCGAACCACGCACACGGTTCGGATCAACATTGGCTCCAAGAAGGTGCCAGAAACGGCAGTCCCCCCGGCGAGGAAGGATTCTCTGGCGAGCAAGGATCCTCCGGCGAGCGAGGATCTTCTGGCGACTAAGGTTCTGCAAACTGGGACGAGCTAAGTCCCTCTTCCTCCGCCTGCGACTACTGCAACTCTGTCGGCGGCGAGCATCCCTTTGCCGCCGCCACCTCTGGCTAAGCCGCAGAAACCGGCGGTGATCACGACATTGCCGCCGCCGCCTCCGCTGAAGCCGAGCGGTGAAGCTCTCCCCCAGATCCGCTCGAAAGTCACGACTCACGACCCCTCGGATTCCGCGGGAGAAATCGCCGCGAGATCTGGAAAGAAGGCGCCCAAGCTACTTCCCGCCGAGGAATGGAGGTCGCGACCACGAAGGTCGCGGCCAGGGGCAGCCCGCTGATCGCCCTGGCGGCTCTTCAACAGGCCCGCGAGAACAAGCTTGCCGCAGCCCTTCCCCTCGGCTGTCTCGGTCTCCTCGGCAAGGTAGCTCGCACTACTGCTGCACTGGTCTGATCACTGATGCAGATTTCTGATTTGGCGACTTTTGACTGTTCTGACCGGTCATCCTGCAACTCCTGGAGCGGCCTTCATCGACGCCATCGGGCTCTCTGGGAGTGAATATCTCCATGCCACCGCTCGCGCCTACCTCGAGCTGGAGACCAAGTTCGACCAACTCGCCATTTGCGAGCCTCATCGTCGAATCTCTGCGCTGGAGGTGAGGGTGGAGAAGATGGAAGAGCTCCGGGACATCATGGTGAACTACGAGGCCCGCTTCCACAGGATTAACGAGATCGAGCAGCGGCAAGCGATGACTGACCATCGCGTCGAGCTCTTTTCTGGGGAATTGGCTGGCATGCCCGCGAGCATGGGTTATGTTGGTCAGCTGGCGAGTTGCGGCGTGGAGACGACGCGATGTCGGTGGCTACCGAGCACTATCGACGAGCTCGCGAGATGGGATTTGCTGGGCGACATCTACCTCCTCCGGATCGGCCTCCAAGGACTTAGGATTTTTCTTCTTTCATATTTGAACTCTCCTCCAGGCGACTATTGTAATAAATAGTATGATTTGTAATAAGCGAGTTTCAATCTCGCATTAATTCTGCCGACTGCTTTGATTGATGCTTGCGCTCTGTATTTTATACCCGTTTTCTCTCTGCGATGTCTTGTTTTTAATTGTGCAGGTTCTGGCGAGCTAGCGAGGTTCTAGAATGTCTTGTGCGAGATAGTGTTCGTAGCTAGGATAAATCTAACGGTAAGGACGCGACTTCGGTGGATACTCGCCCCGAGCATGATATACCCCCTGGCCTTCGCCTATAAATATAGGGGGTAGGTAAGAGTTAAGTACGCTGCTGCGATTTCTGATTCTTAGCTCACGAGTAACTGCCTTTGCTCGCGTCTTCCTTCTCATTCTCGCTCTACTCGCTTTTCCTTTCTCGTGCTCGCCGTCTGCTCTAAATGGTTGGAGATGATGCCAATGCTTGCCGACAGGCCCATGCAGCGAACTTTACTGATGCTGTCTTCAAGAAGTCTGCCACCTCTAAGCGAGATCAGGAAGAGTTCAAGCAACGACATCTTCCAGTGGGATACTCGGCTAGGCTCATCACCCAGAACTAGCGACTAAAACATCTACATCGAAGGTGGAATGGTCCTGTCCCTCCGCCACTTCGAAGTCAGCCTGCGAATTCCACTGTGGCCTGAATATTGCCAAATCCTGCGGTACTTCGACATTGTGCCCGCCCATATCAACCCCAATGGAGTGACGATCATCATGAGCTTCCTCTGCTTCCTCCGGGAAGAGAGGATCGCGTTCGACCTTTTAGTCTTTCGGAAGGTCTTTGCCTTTGCCGCGACCTCTGAGGGGGTCGTCTTCTTCAGCAGCCATGTCTGCACGCTGGTCGGGACGGCGAACAAGGTCCACCGATGGGGCGAGCATCTGGTTGTTGTCACCGGCGACTTCGACGGTGTGCTGGGAAGGCCGCATCAACATGCCGATGTCGCTTTCCTGCCGCCGATCTTGGAGGGCGCGCGCGAGAAGTTGGTCGAAGCCTTCCGCGGGCGACGATTCGACGTCATCCACTGGCGTATCAACGTCAACGTGCTTGATGAAGTCCTCCCCTATGAAGGTAAAAACTCGCGATATCTTACCATACTTGCCAAATTACCTGCTCGCTGTTCGAACATCTTTCTGACTAATCTTCCACCTGTAGAGGCTCGCGAGCTTCCGCTGAAACCGCTTCCTCCGGCAAAGGAAGTCGCGTCCTCGAGCCAGGACGCCTCAAACCTTCCTGCCGAGGTCGAGGAAGGCGCGCCGCCGAAGAAACTCGCCAAGGGGAAGGGGAAGGCCAAGTCCCCGGACCACGCGAGCATGCAGGCTCAGGTATCTCGCCAGCTGTTCGACGAGAGGGAATCCCCAGCTGATGTCGGGGCGCCGTACTTCCACCCGAACTTTGGCCTCGGGCGAGGGGGTAAGGATGCCTATGGTCGCTTGCTGGTGTCTTGGTCTGAAGGCGAGCATCGCGTATCGCTGAGCACTAACCTACCCGCCTGGTCGAAAGACTAAGAGGACAAGGGGGAGGCCTTTGATGTCGCCTTCGCGCTATATGGGCGAGCAGACACTGAGTCGATGCTGGAGCTCAGCCCAGAGGTGCTCGCCCGCCAGAATTCCCGCTCCATCTTGCGGACTGCCGAGCTCGGCCACTATACGACGAGGAAGCTCCTCGAGACGCAGGAGGCGTTGAAAGTCGCCTCACAGAAGGTGCTTGAGTTGGGGGCGCAGTCCACCCGTTTGAAGGAGTATGAGGTAATCCGCCTCCTCGGCGCGACTTAGTCGCTTCTGCACTTGAACTCTTTCTGATTGTTTCCTGTTTGATACTCGCAGGCCGCCGAGATCGAGATGGCGAAGAAATTCTCTGAGCTCGAGCAGGAGCTCGCCAATACCAAGGCCGAGCTGGAGGCTTCCCAGGTTCGGGTCGCCGAGCTATAAACTCGGCAGGCCCCTGTCGATGATCGCCCGGGTCCCTCTGATGCTCGCCCGGTTGAACCGCAGCAGGCGACGCCGACGCACGAGATGAGCAAGAGAGTTCCCGTGCATGAGGACGAGATGCTGGATATCCGTCGTGGTATAGCGCGGGTAACTGGAGAAATCATCCTCGCCAAGCTGAGGGTGGACGACATCATCGGCGTGGGGGCCGAAAAGCTTACAGTCCAAGACCTCATCTAGGGCCAACTCGCCGAGGAATCTAACTCGCCCGATCGCGTCCTCTCCTCGACTTCTAGCTCCAGCGGCAGTGACAACAACAACAGAGGCAGCAGTGATGACAACGATGAGTCGATGACGAGGATGATGGCGAGGATGAGGACGAGGGTGAGGAGGACGTCACCAAAGGAGAAGAGGAGTACCAGCCCGATACCGACGATGATGAGTCGTAGCCGGTCGGCGACCTCCCGTTGCTCGCATGTAAAAACAGTTTACACTTAGAATTTTTTGTAATTTGTACAATTTGTAAATAATACAAAGTTTTTTGTTGCTGTTCTTCTCTTTCTTCTTTAACTCGCATGCTCGCTTATTGACGATGCTCGCTAGACTCATCGGTGCGGGGAGGTTGAGATCTCGCCGTACGCTTACTCGCACGTTGTTATCGCTCGTAGTCGCGCAGTCGTTGCTCGCACCTGTATAATCGCCCTGACTACTTGCACGCTGATGCTCGCACATGCGTGGTCGCAGTCACATGCTCACACGATGATACTTGCGCATGTCGATGGTGGTTGACTTGTGAGGTAAGTAGCTGACCCGAGAGGGTTGGTGGCCGATATGCAGGAGAAGAGCTTGCGCAGGGACTCAGACTTACGACAACTCCAAGACTCGGGGACTTGTGTCGATGGTGAAGTGTTTCGACCGGTTGCTCAAAAAGGACTATCAAATAGTTAATCGCACCGACAACTTTGAGAACAAAAGAAATTGTAAAGAAACAACGTTCTTCTCTCCGTCAAATTGGGAGATTGGTGTCCAGACCTGTTCCTGATAGTTCCTCTAGTCGGAGGAGAGATGCAATCAGGGGGTAGCTATGCCGACATGCGGGGGGGGGGGGGAGCTGATCTCGGCCGTTAGTGCATGGGCTCGGTCTTACAAGAACACTTAAATCCCGAAGCATCGTCCCATCATCCGCCCTGGGTTTTTTAGGAGAAATAGATCGAAGGCTCGTGTCGCAATCCAACTGTGGAGATCGCTTCTAGCCCTGTCACTTGGCTACGAAGGCCAGGACACAAGCGAAGGGGACTGATCCTCGGGGGGTCCTACAGGACTCACACACTTGAGCTCACCATCATTCTACGAACTTGTTCCTTCCAGAGCTTGGTGGGTTATCCCACCATAGAAAAAAACAGAAATGGGTCCTGCTTTACAGGACAAATGGTTGCTAAGAGCTGGACTTCCTTTATCGAGTTGAGGAGGTCAGCGTCCAGACCTGTTCCTGATAGTTCCTTCATTCAGATGAGAGATGCAATCAGGGGTAGCTAGACTGACATGCAAGGGGGGAGCTGATCTCGGCCGTCAATGCAGGGGCTCGGTCTTACAAGGACACTTAAATCCCGAAGCATCGTCCCATCATCCGCCCTGGGCTTTTTAGGAGAAACAGGTCGAAGGCTCGTTTCCTCAACCGATCGTGGAGTTGGACTTCACTGCTTCCGGCTTACTTCGAGATGAAACAACACAAAGAAGACAACTCGCAACCTCCCGTGGCTCCGGGGGCGAGGGAATGTATATATTTGAAAAAGTATTTACAAATGGGAAATTAGAAGTTACCTCTAAGGGTAGAACCTTTTCAGGTCATCCCCGCTCCACGTACTCCCTAGTTGCCCCCTTTCCTGATCTTGCAGACGATAGCCCCTCGTGGCTAGGGCTTCCTGGACGTTGAAAGGGCCTTCCCAGTTGGGATGCAGCTTGCCAACTGCAGCTCCCCTTCCCGCGACGTCCACCTTCTTCATGACCAGGTCTCCTGCAAGGAAGTGCTTGAGGCGGACATTCTTGTCGAAGTGTTTGGCCATGCGCCTCTGGATTTCCTCCGGGCGGATGGAGGCCAAGTCGCGAAGTTCCTCGATGTAGTCCAGCAAGAGCCTTTGAGCATCTTCATTTTCCAAGCGCCACTCTTCGCCGCCTTCTCCTGCTGCTAGGACTCTCGGACTCCGAATCTCGAACTCCACTGGGACGAGTGCCTCAGACCCGTGGGATAACTTGAAGGGTGTTTCCCCCGTGGCCGAGTTTGGAGTTATTCTCAGAGCCCATAGGACCGAAGGGAGCTGCTCTGCCTAGTTGTCCTTCAGGTTGGTGACCTTCTTCTTCAGGAGGTTGATGATCAGCTTGTTGGCGGCCTCTACCTGTCCGTTGCTCCGAGGATGATGCACAGAGGCGAATCGAAGATCCGTCCCTAGCTGCTTGCAGAAGTCTTCCAACTCTAGGCTGGCGGACTGCGGGCCGTTGTCGGTGACGATGGCGAGAGGGATTCCTAACCTGCAAACGATCTCCCCCCATATGAAGTTCTTTACGATCTGAGAAGTGGTCTTGGTAAGTGCCTTCGCCTCGATCCACTTGGAGAAGTAGTCAATCATTACTAGAACGAACTTCCTCTGTCCGCTAGCTTGAGGAAAATGGCCGATCAAATCCATTCCCCAGATGGCGAAGGGCCAGGGAGCGGTGATCGAGCGAAGATGCTGGGATGGCTGCAACTGAAGAGGTGCGAAGAGCTGACACTTCAGACACTTCTTGGAGAAAGCTTCCGCGTCCTTCCGGATGGTCGGCCAGAAGTAGCCGTGCCTTAGAATTCTCTATTCCACAGTACGAGTTCCTGAGTGACGGCCACACTCTCCCAAATAAATCTCCTGCAGAACACGAGTGACTTCAATCTCTGATAGACATCATGCTGGAGGGCCTGAGATAGTCTTGCGATAGAGCTTTCCTTCCTGCAGCAGGTAGTAAGCAGCCTTGTACTAGAATTTCCTTTGATCCCCTTCACTGACAGGAAGCCGACCCATCATTAAGAACGCAACGAACGGATCCTTCCAAGAAATTCTCTGCTCCATCTCCATCATCTCCCCTTCCTCGATGGACGGTCGAAACCGTTCGGTCACTATCCCTCCAGCCCGGGTGTTGAAACCGAAAACTCGGTCTCTTGTGGAAGTTCACTCTTGGGGAAGGGGTGATCGCGCACCTACTTCTCTCCTGCAAGCCAAACAACAAAAAGAAATGGAAGCTGACCCAAGGGCTCGGCGTGGAGGTCCCACCACACACCCAGAAGATCTTAGAGCGCTTCCCCTCCTTAGCCAATGGCCGAGCTAAGGCTACCTCAGAAAACGCAAGAAGATCTGAATATTGATAAGGGTGCTCTCTGAGGTGCCCCTTGGGTCTTATTTATAGATTTATGAAAACGACCTGCCAATAGCCAACCTCCGCTGTTTTGAATAGCTAGCTATGTGCAACCCAACTGGGTCTGCTAACAGCGTAACTCCGCTGTTCTATTAAGCTATTCGCACCCTTGGCAAGGGCAAAATGGTAAAAAACACCTCATAGGAGACTGAGCGAGTGGAGCAACATCACTCAACGCCAAAGCCAGAATGACGCCGAGAGCGTCGAGTGGAGCAACGTCACTCAACGCCAAAGCCAGAAGGGCGCCGAGAGCGTTGAGTGGAGCAACATCGCTCAACGCCAAAGCCAGAAGGGCGCCGAGAGCGTCGAGTGGAGCAACATCACTCAACGCCAAAACCAGAAGGACGCCGAGAGCGTCGAGTGGAGCAACGTCACTCAACAACAAAGTCAGAAGGGTGCCAGCGGGAGTAAAGTCTAAATGAAGCCTCATAAAATAGCTGGGCGAGTAGCCCTCTGATACCTTCACTCGCCCGGGGCGGTCTGGGATTATTACTACAGAAGGAATTTTAGAAGACTTGATTTCGCCGAGCTTTGTTCGACGAATCTAGGATTCTAACTCACGAGATCAGCTCAAAGAAGATCGAGCTCCGCTCGACGAGCGGAGAGCTCCCTTCGACGAATTCCGAGCCCCGATCGACGATCGGCGAGCCCTGCTCGCCGAACGCCGAGCCCCGCTCGCCGAACGCCGAGCCCCGCTCGCCGAACGCCGAGCCCCGTTCGAAGAACGCCGAGCCCTGCTCGACGAATGTCGGTCCCAACCCGAGCTCGGCTCGGCAAAAACCCAACTCTGTTTGACGAACCCTGGGCGGAAGCGGGCTGGCTCGCGCAGCTCGCCCGCCTAGCTTTGGCGGGAGCGAAATGGCAATCCTGAGTTCGCCCGTATGATGTTCTGGCGCGGGCAGGCCGCCTTGGTCCTCTCGTCTGGCCTGGTGGACCCTCTCGGCGAACACGAGGTTGTACACAATTTCCGCTCTTTTTGAGCTTGACCAAACTCGGAAAGAATCATCCAACCCACGTGTTCGGTGAGTGCTTTGCTGAGTTGTCAAGGAATCTCTTGGTGGGTCCCACCCTCTCGCTATAAATGTGCCACCGGACCCTCTGGAAAAATCCTGCCTTCTTTTGCCTTCTCAGTGAGCTGCAGCTGCACGATGCCTGCAACTGAGGCGATACGAGCTCGGCTAGCGGCCGCAAGAGAAAAGTCTAGGGAGGAGGCTCTTGAGGCTGCCCCGTGGTTGGCGCGCGGATCGCCCGGCCCCCTCTTCAGGCCGGTAAAAGGAAAAATTGTCAGGCGATCCCCGACAAATGACCCCCCGGGCTCCAGCTCGGCGGCTGGCGCCGAGGTCGTTCATCAGGTATGCGCACTTCCCGTCTTATTCGTCGCTTTGCTTCTAACTTCTCTTTCCGCAGGTGCAGCCTCATGAGGATGGAGGCGGTGGAGGGGAAGGGGATCATTCCCTCCCGCTATCAACCGAGCGGGTCGCCATCCCCTTGGGCCTGGGGCATCCCCCTCCGAAGACTTCCCGGTCGCCAATTCCCCCTGGGTTGGGAAAATCCTCGCGGTTCTTGAGGAAGGACTCTTCCAGGGCCGGCCGGGCTCTTCTCGGCCACCAGCTGGTGCGCGCGACGTGCCGACTCCCTGTGAGCTCATACTCGAGCCTGTGTTACCGCCAGCACTTTTTGACCTACCCCTTCGCAGGTTATAACGCGATTTCCTCCTCCGAAGCCGAGATGAGCGAGGGATATTCGCCTCCCCCTGATACAGATCACATCTCCGAGTATCTGGGCGATCCGGCGGACGCGACTGGGATGAAGAAACAGGTGACGCGGTTGTTCTAGAAGCACACGCTACTATTGCAGGAGGTCTTCAACAGGGTCGACAAGGACAAGGCCGAAATGGAGGAGCGGCTTGTAGTCCTGGAGGGAGCGAGGCGCCCAGTTGACGGGGACGGGGTTACTTCTCCCGGGGTGCACATAACGCGGGCCGAAGAGCGGCTCAGTCATGCCACAGAGCAAGTCGGCTTGGCCCAGCAGGAGCTGGTGGCGGTTCTCGAGTATCACTATCCTCGCGTGCCGCCCCGTTCCGGGACGCGGAGGCGGGGCAGGTGGAAGTGGATCCAGTACTGATCCGCCTGCACCATCCCCGCGGTTGGTCGCCGGGCCAGGACGTATCCGTATCGCAGACCAGATCGCTTAGGAGGGTTATCGTCCTTTAAAACATTTTCAATGTCTCTAATTACTTTAGACTCTCTCCCGCCGATGGGTTCGATGCTCATTGCGCGTTATTTTTGTTTTTGTTGTGTTTGCCGTTGTTTTTCTGGATGAATGTGGACGATGTGCTCCCGCCCGCCTGCTTCTTCCTTAAGCGGGCGCGAGATCGTTGGATCGGCTTGCCCAACCCCCCTCTCTAATCTTGGCGGGAGCGAGCCGTGAGCTCGCACGTTGTAAACCCACGCGACGTGCCAACTGTTTTAGGTGAGTGCAAGCCGCAGCCCGCCCGCCTCTCACGGGGGCGATGGTGGGCGCAACCCGCTGTCGAACGGTCTTCGTAGCGTGGTTGCGAGCCGGGAAGTCGAAACGTCGGGGGACTTTTTGCTATCCGCACTTTTCCCGCCAGCGGAATGTTTTCCCGCCCTTTTTCTTTCTATAAATAGTCCCTGCCGGCTCTTTCTTACCCACCGCATTTAAGATTTCTCCTTCTCCCTTGCCTCCTGCGACCCTCGACTCGCTCGCTTCCTGCGAGAACTTCCTCATCCCACTTAGCGAGCTCTCTGCGAAATGGGCGGTGGCAGCGGCAATGCGGATGTGCGGGGTAAGTGTGCTTAGACCTTTTCCGAGCACGACTTTCCCCCCGCCGCCATTTCTGAGGGCGAATTCTTTGACGCCATAGGAGACTACGTCCTACCAGATTTCGTGGCGAGGCGACCGGGAGAGGGGGACAAGATAAACGACCTCTCTGGAGGGGAGCTCGCCATCCCCTTGGCGCACTTTGAGGCGGGCCTTCGGCTTCCACTATGGCCGGAGGTTCGCCAGATACTGAAATATTTCGGGGTCGTCCCAGGCCAGATGACCTCGAATTCCGTAGCCATCATGGTCGGATTCGCCTGCTTCCTGCGGGACGAGCGGGTTGAGTTCAGCCTCACGGTCTTCCGCAAGCAGTTCTCTTTCCGCGCGAACAAGGATGGGACCGCCTATTTCTCCAGCGACCACATCAAGGTGCGGGAGACCGTCAATAAGAGCCATAATTGGCTCAAGAAATTCGTGTTCGTCACGGGGGACTTCCGCAACGTCCCCTTCTCGCTGGTACAGCTCAGCGAGACGAGCTACCGCCCCTAGTCTGCGGGACCATGAAGCGGAGTTGTGCGGGTTCTTCGTCGAGAAGAATTTTGAGGTCGCCTTCCTGCGCCGAAATTTGGACAACCTCGCCCCCATCCCGCTCGGGGGAGGTAAGCTACTCGTGCTTCTCCTTTCTACTTTGATAATTTCTGTTTTTAACTTTCTTTTTGCAGGCTAGCGCGACATCCCCCTACACCCTCCTTACGAGACCGCGCGGCTCGCTTCCGGCGAGCTCGCCCGCGCCGAAGCCGCAGTACACCGCGAGACCCCGACATCTGCCCCCCCAGAAGCGGCCCAGCCACGAAAAACCTCCACCGCCGCCGCCCAAGATGGTGAAGGCCACAGGCGATGTGTCTACCGCGGCCCAAAGAAAAGGCAAGGCCCCCGCGGCCCTGCCGGCCAAGGACCTCGCCCCCGCGACTGCTCCGGCCAGCGACGCCCCTAGCGAGGCTCCTGGCACCTCCGGGCCACAAGATGAGACGCGGCCCGCCGTGAAGCCGGTGCCGAGAGGGCACCGCAACTTCAGCTACGACGAGAAGTGCCTGGATGAGCTCGGCGTCCCCCTCCTGCTGTGGAACAAGGAGTCGAACCGGGCGATCATCTCCACCCTGCTGCCGAGCTGGCTGGAGCAGGAATCCATCAACGGGGAGGCCTACAACTTCTCGTCCGGCCTCTACTTGCAGGAGGACGCCGCCATCTACGACGAGGAGACCACGTGGGTGCTGATCCATGAGAGTGCGCGAGCTCCGCTCCGCAGCCTGGAGCTGGCCCACATGGTCGGTCGACGGTGCACCCAAATGGAGAAGAACGCCCCCTCGCTCAAGAGGCTGGTGGACGAGAAGGAGGAGGCTCGCCGCCTCGCCCAGGAGGAGGCAGAGCAGCAGGGAGAGAGGGTGGACGCAGCCGATGCCGCCGTCGCCGTTTTGAAGGACGAAAAAGAAGCGTTACAGGCGCGGGTGCAAGAGCTGGAGGCCGTAGCGGCTCTCCCGCCGCCCTCCAGTAGCGGCTGTCAGCTCGTGCACTATACCGAGTACGAGCTGGAGGAAATGATGCAGAAGAACGCTGCCTGCGCGGCAAAGTATACCCTCCAGACTCTTCGGCGGGCCGATCTTATCAAGAGCGAGGGCGCTGGCCTTTCTGCGAGCGATGTGGTACCGACGTTGTTCTTGCCGGTACTTAAGCCGGGAGACAAGTCCTATCGACCTCTCTAGGGCTTGTCGCCCGAGGGCTCGCCTCGCCGAATTCCCGCACCTCGCCTCTTATATGCTTTTGTTACAATGTAAGCGCGGGCTGGGTCCCGATCTTGTATTTCTCTCCATCAATGAAATGTTTTCTACTCGCTTCTTGCATTTATATATGTTACTGCCGCTTGTAATGCTTCTGTGCAATGTGGATTTTCTTCTTTTTCGTACTCGCGACTTGTTCTGATTCTCCCGCTCGCAGTTCCTCATTCCGCGTCTTGTTAGCGAGATCGTGCCCCCCCAAGGACTTACCTTCGGAAGCACAGGGGGCTTAGTTAGCCGACCCGCGAGTGCCGACCCGCCTCCTTATTCTAGATCCTCCGCGCTGATTGCTCGCTAGAAGAGACGAGCCGACTCGGCTCCCACCTGGGTCGCCGAGTTTAGTGCGAGCTGATCCTCATGCGACGCGGCCTGGGTTCTCGCCGCCTTGGCCGTTATCAACAAATAATTCTAGGTTCCGCCCCTTTTGCTCTTTGAAGACTTGGTCCATCATCCTCTGGTAGGTCGCGCCCGCGTTCCTGAGCCCGAAGGACATCATCTTGTAGCTGTAGCAGCCGTCGCTGGTGATGAAAGAGACGTCGCGGCAGTCGGGGGATGCATCCGGATCTGGTGATACCATGAAAATGCATTAAGGAAACTCATCACAGGAAACCCGACGACTGAATCAACCAGCACGTCGATTTGAGGCAAGTGGTAACAATCCTTCGGGCATGCTTTATTCAACATATAAAAATCGATACATAGACTTCAGCCCCCTCCAGACTTCTTCACCATTACAACATTGGAGACTCAGCCCGGGTACTGGATCTCCGAAACAAACCCTGCCTCCAGCAGCTTCTCTACCTCCTCTCTGATCGTCCCGACCGACACGGTGACGCTCTTCCTCTGCTTCTGACGGACGGAGGAGACTTTAGGATCCAGGTTGAGACGATGACAGACAACATCGGTGTCAATACTTGACATCTCGTCATCACTCCAAGCAAAGATGTCCACATTTTCTTGTAGACATGCGACCATCTCCAGCTTTCCCTCCAGCGGCAGGGATCCTCCGACCTTTAGCAGCCCCGATTCCCCTCCCCGAGAGATCACTTCCAGCTCCTCCAGCTCTTCTGCGGCTCGCAGTCCTTCCTCCATCTCCAGCAGCTTCTCCAACCTCTCCGCGTCCTCCATCCGGTTGATGGTACTGACGACATTCAAATAGCACTCCCTGGCGGCCTTCGGATCGCCCCTGATCCTCACTTCGACATCTCCCCGGCAGTACTTCAGGCACTGATGATATGACGATGGAACCGCTTTGAAGTAGTTGATGAGGGGACGCCCAAAGATGACGTTGTAGCATCTTGACGCGTCGACGATGACGAAGCGACATCGGATCGAAGTACCTCCAAGGGTGACCAGAAGGTCCACCCCTCCTTCCACCTCTTTCTTCTCGCCTGAGAAGCCAAAGAGGGGTCCATCTGCAGCCTGGATCCTGGATGCCTCCTCTTGCAGCTCGACGAAGGTTCTCTTGAAAATGACGTTCACCGAACTCCCGTTATCCGCAAGAATTCGGTCGACGATGACGTCCTCGATGACGTCTTGGATGACGACGACATCATGGACGGCGTTCTCATTCCTTAGCATTTCCTCGGAAAAGGTGATCTCATCCAACGACGACAGATTCTGAGAGGTCGAGACGACGCTCTGAGAGGTAGAGGCGACGCTCTTCTGATAGATCTGATGGTGGCTCTCCTTGCAGGAAGCTCTGAGTCCGGCCCCTCCGTTAATCACTCCAACCTGCCCATCTCCTGGGCCGTGGAACACCTCTCCGCGACTTCCTTGGTCGACCCGGTACTCGTTCCTCCTCCTCACCGGAGCTTGGAACGCTACCGGCCCTGCTGGCACCTCCTGCCTCGGCTGCTCCCTCTCTGCTATCCTAACTTGCAACCCCCTCCTCGCCTCCCAAAACTCTGGCCAGGACAACGTCCGATGCCCCTCTACCCGATGTATATCACAGTAGAGAGGAATTTCCGCCTCCTGGCGCCTTGCCTGCTGCTCCCTCCAGCGACGCTTATTACCCTGACGGACAATGACCATCACTTCTCCTCCTGCTCCTTTCCGGCCTCCACCCTGCTGGTGACCATCCTTCCTCTCCTGCTGCTGGGGCCGTGGCCTAGCTGCTGGTTTCAACTGGGCCGATTCGCTGGGCACTGGAATCGCCTCTCTTCCCCCTCCTATCCGGAGCCTCTGCGAGCCTCCTCTCTTCCTGCCTCCGAGGCCTCTCCTGCCTCCTCCGCTCCTTCACCCTCCTGAGCTCTTCCACTCCTCACCTCCGAAGGTCCCCCTCTCCCCCTTCCGAATGACTCATCTCCGTCCAGTCACGCCAAGAAGTCATTGTTCTTCTCCTCTCCCTGGACGAACGTATTCGCCCTCTCCAGCATCTCTTCGAAGGACCTCGGGGGTTTGGACCCCATCTCCATGCTGAAGAGACCCTGCTTCAGACCAAACTTCAGGACCAGCATCAGGGTGAAGCTGTCCACCTCCTCTAGCTCCAAGATCTCCTCCTGAAAACGGTCGATGTAGTGGACAAGACTCTCGTGCTGCCCTTGAGCGATCTTGAAGAGGGCCATTGCCTCCTTCCTCTTCTTGGATGTCGCGATCCTCGCCATGAGGACCCGACGCAGATCCGCGAAACAGTAGACTGAACCGGCTGGTAACTGGTGGAACCAGTCTCTCGCATTAACCTTGAAGGTGATCGAGAAAAACCTGCACTTGAAGGCGTCTGACATGTTGCGGATGGAAACAACGTCCTTAAACCACTGGAGATTCCTGACCGGGTCATCTCTGTTAGAGTAGTAGGTGAGGGCTGGTTCTCTGAACCCCTCGGGAACTGGGGCTGCGAGGATCTCGTCAGAGAAGGGGCTCCTCCCTTCCTGGCGGTGACGAGTTTCATCCTCGCTGGTATCGTCCTCATACTCGCTCCACGGGCTAATATCACGATACCTCGCCGACTGCTCTAGATCTCTGAACCTGATCCCTTGGCTGCTCGCAGGATAGTGCCGCGAATGTATCGGTCGCTCCTCTCTCTCCCAGGCACGCTCCTTCCCAGGCCGCCTCGGCGACGCTTCCTCATCCGACGGTGTCACGCGACGGGGCGATGTTGCCGTGACATCGGTGCGATGAGCAAACCCGGCGAGGACGGTCCTCTCGATCCTCCTTGCGAACTCTTCGAACGCAGCTACGGTCACAAGCTCGCCTCCCCGAGCCGAGTTACCAACTCCCGCCGAGTTGCCGACTAACTCGCCCTGCTCGCCTGCACTCACCATCTCGCCTATCAGCGATGCTTTACCTCCTTGTCTGCGATCCATGCTCACCGCATCAAGTGTTGAAGCCGGTAAAATTCCCTACTCCAAAATAGGATCAAGGCAGCCTAAGGTTACCGGCTCAGCGGTTAGGCCTGACGGCTGGAGGGCTAAAACAAGGAAGTAGCCGAACAAAAACAGGACCCCAGACGCTGCGGCAGGAAGGTCCCACCACGTACTCGAAAGCTTAGAAGAATCAATCCCTCCACAACCAAGAATGACCGAGCAGAGTACGAGGAAGACTAGCTGGTAACTAAGTCGCGGAGACTAAAGGGGATAGTCGCTAGGTCGCGACCTGGTCTCTCTGAAAAAGGAATTCAAAGGCTCAGCTGACGTCCAAGAAAAGAGTTCGAGAGATCTCAGCGAGATTCTGAAGTGTCTCTCCTCGTACCCCTGAGGTCCTATTTATAGGGAAATCCTGGGGGAGGGGGCGGGGTCTTATTTATAGCCCACCCCCTAGCGACTAGGCGACTTCCTGGGGGAACTCGCACGGCTGGGCGAGCAACTCGCCTAGTCGCCTACCTGGCGAGTATGCGAGTGGAGCTCTCCATACTCGCCTAGGCCTTCTGCTGCCTGGCGCGTTGACTCTGACCTCTGTCTTGACTTGCTGACTTTGACTTCTGTTGACCTGGCCCTGGAGGGGTCCACCCTCGACGAATACGGGTTGTACAGTTACGTTTCATGAAAGTACCTCTTATTATGAGTGCTCACTTCTGGGGCAGTCTTCATACTTGGAAGTGAGTGCTCCTGCTCTTCCTCTTCCTATTCCTCCTCCATACATTACCACTCAGGGGAAGAGTGAGGATATTCCTAAAGAAAAGGAATTGCAGGTGTACACTCGGAGAAGCAAAAGATCAAACACTCAATCGCATCGCATAATACCAGAGCCGCCACCGGATTTGTCTTCAACATCCCTGGAGTTACCTATTTCCCTCCAAAAAGGTATTCGCTCATCCACTCAACATCCGTTATCTAATTATATGTCATAGGCCTCTTTATCATCTTCGACAAAGCCTTTGTCGCTTCTTTTTCTTCTGTGTTAGTTTCCGGTACATGACAGGAAGCACTTGGTTGCCCCAAATGGATAAAGGCGATGATGGAGGAAATGCAGGTTCTTGAAAAAAGCCACATATGGCAAGAGGACAGTTGGTTGTCGATGAATTTTTACAGTAAAACAGAACTCTGAAGGTATTGTGGAGAGATTCAAGGCATGATAGATGACAAGAGACTACACACAAACTCATGGTATTGACTACCAAGAGTCCTTTACTCCACTGACAAAAATGAATACAATACGGGTCCTATTATCCCGTGCCGTTTGTAAAGGGTGAGACCTTCAACAAATAGATGTAAAGAATGTTTTCCTTCGTTACGAATTGAAAGAGGAAGTCTATATGTCGTTGCCTCCCGGTCTTGTCCCTATCGGCTCTGAAGAGAAAATGTGTAAATTGAAAAAAGCTCTATATGAGTTAAAACAATCTCCGAGAGCTTGGTTTGGGAGACTTCACAAAATCATGATCTCATTGAGGTATACCCAAAGCTACGCTGATCACACTTTATTTATCAGACAAAAAGAGATGAAGGTGGCCATTCTGATTGTATATGTTGATAATATGGTTATTACAGGTGATGACATGGATGAGTTCTCTGCCTTGAAACTCAAACTTGCTAGTGAATGTGAAGTGAAATACTTGGGTAAATTGAGATATTTTCTTGGGATTGAGGATGCCAGATCAAAATATGATATTCATATTTCTCAGCGCAAGTATGTCCTTGATTTGTTAAAACAGACAGGAATGAGTGGTTCCAAGCCTGCTGATACTCCTATTGAAGTGAACCACAAACTTGGACGTGATGGTGGAGAGTTAGTGGAAGATATTTCTGGTTATCAGAAGTTGGTTGGTAAACTGATCTACCTATCTCATACTCGTCCAAACATCTCATATGCAGTTGCAATGGTAAGTCAATACATGCATTCCCCTAAAGTCCGACATCTTAATGCTGTGCATAGAATTTTGATGTATTTGAAGATCTCGTCTGGTAGGGGAATTCTATTCTCCCCTAGTGATCACTTAAAAATTAAAATATATATTGATGCTGATTGGGCCGGATCAGTTGATGATAGGAGATCTACCACAGGATATTGTTCTTTTGTTGGGGCTAATCATGTCACGTGGAGAAGTAAGAAACATGTAGTGGCGTCCTCTAGTGCAGAGCCTGAGTTTAGAGCCATGACTCATGGGATATGTGAGGGGATGTGGCTTCGTTCCCTCTTGAATGATATTGGTTTATTGGAAATCGGGCCTTTCAATTTGTATTGTGACAATAAGGCTTCAATCATCATTGCTCAGAACCCTGTCCAGCTTGATCGCACCAAGCATGTTGATGGTGACCGACACTTCCTTAAAAAAAATATTGTGAAAGAGATTGTATGTACCCTTTTCGTTCACTCGGAGGGATAACTTGCAGATTTTTTTAACAAGACATTAAGTGAGAAAACATTTGCATCGATTATTAGCAAGTTAGGCCTGAAGAACTTTACGTGCCCAACTTGAGGGGGAGTGTTAGCTACTATTTGTATTACCCCCCCTCTCTCTCTATATATATGTAGAGAGAGAGAGGGAGAGAGGGAGAGAGGGGGAGAGAGGGGGAGAGGGGGACGAGAGATGGAGAGAGAGGGAGAGAGGGAGAGAGAGGGTTTTCTTTTTCAAATAATAATTTCATTTTTCCCTTTTTCAAGTTTAACAATATATTAATACAATGTCTAGATTTTCATCAGCTCGGCCACTAATCATATTGGTAATTTTCGGTCAAGTTACAATCTAAACGTCTGTAGTTGATGGCATGTGAGAGTATAATGTTGCAAATCTCATTTATGTTAGTGATACTCTAATTTATATAGTGATTTTGCAGAGGCGCTTGAAACATCGAAAACCAAAACTAATTGTAAGTCTCATAGCTAGTTTTTCTACATCAAAGTTACAATTCATAGCTTATGAATCCAAAGTAATGACGACTGTACTATTTCATTTAGGAAAAATTAGAGTTACAGGAGTTCTCACTAGGTTCTTGTCCTCCAAGTTTGGGGCAACATGGGGTGCACTGGATTTCTTCAGGTGAACAGGTTTGCTTTCTGCTTATGAATGTGCACTTAAGATCATATAATTATATCTTCAGTTGAAACTCACTAATGCCATATAACATGATTGTTTATGATGAATATTTATGATTGCAAAGATGTGATGCTCTCAAGAGTGGTGAAAGATAAGTGAAATCTTAATTTGCCTCTCATGTCATTTTTTCCATGATAGATGATTTTCTTATTTCTTTATATGTTGGGTTCTTCTTAACCCCTATATTGATTTTCCTTTAAAACTATGGTTTGGTGTTCTTATGGTGGAAGCAGCGGTTCCACTAGACGAGAGCACGAACTGTCGCACATGGTGAGTATATTACCAAAGGACATCGATGAGTACCTCAAAAACGGACAAAGTTGATAATCACATGGAGGGAACCTCTCGTGTATTTGATTTATTATGGTGGCATTTACTTTCCCGTCTCCTCCATGGAGACTATAAATAGCTATGTATTGTGTGAACTTGATCATATTTGGTTCATCTATGTTAAGAGCATAATGCTAAGCAATTGGAAGAGATTTCCACGGTAGCTTATCTCCTCTAATCCTCTCCCTTCTCTTTTCTCTCACCCCATAGGGTAACATTGCTACGACCTGCCCTCCACCACTCACTTCCTTGTAGCCTCCAGGCATCAATACCTGTCCAAGTGTAGCTTCACATAAGTTTCTTAACTTTTCGGTCATGTCTTGCCAATCCACCATTATCAATGATCATTTCGTTGTCTATCACTCTTGCTTACTCCAACCCAAGCAACCACTAGAATTCATTGCCTGGAGCGCAAACCCCCGACCAACAAGGACCCCGTGTTTGTTGTTCTCGATATAGATCTTGCTGTCCACTTTTGAGATCCCGATCAACCTATACTCGCCTACAAATTTCTTTAGCCCTATCAGGTGACTAATACCCCCTCTCATTTTGTGATTGGATTTCTCTGTCTAAATCAAGACACCTTTAGCCCTTATCGGGTCATTGGATTTTTTATATCAGACGCTAGATATATTGGATTAGGAATCAAACAGAACATGCAACAACAACATAAAATTCTCTATCAGAATCACATCGCTGATATCCCACATTGGACTCATGATGCTCATCCTTTGGCCGAAGGTCGCCTCGACACCGTTGATCAATCTCTTTTGCCCCCACTCTCTGGATTAATTCCCTAGGTGTGCTCGTAGCATCTACCATGCCACTAGGTTATGACATGAACACAACTTCGTTACTTCGAGGCCCTCCCTGGCGCTTGCATATTTGCTTTTCATAGACGAACCTTCCTCCCTTCTCGGACACACTGCCTAATCGCTTTCGGTGGATCACGCAACCACTGCGACCATTAATTAGGCTCCTTGCGCGTAGAGGTTTCTGTTTTCAATATGATGCATATCTAGATGCATCTTTGAATTTTGGAGGGGAAGAACAGGATGTTAGAGGTGTTAGAAAAATGAGTTAGGGGGTGTCAAAGGAACCCTATCGTCTGTGTTTTGAAGAATGACCGAGCATTAAATTTCTTCCCATGTGTTGTAAGGCAGTTCCTACCACTTGACGATGCCAATGAGCATCAATTCCAAGTACATGTATTCATTACTTTCTATTTTTTAATATTCGTTCCAATTTTGTAAACTTAAGTGGGGTTTCTTTTGTAATATTTTAATTTGTTTCTTTAAATTTAAGACCCGGAAAGGGGATTGCATTTTTCCATATTACTTCTTCTATTAGTAGCCATTAGAAGGTAAGTTTGGAGGATTGATCCAGTATTTATGTGGTTCAGCCGCCCGTTGGCGTGCCTGCTGGGGAACTCCTTCCTCTTATTTCTTGGTATCCACCCTATCATTGTGGTTTCTTTTATCCTTGGGTGTGGTAGCCTTTACTTCATCTTCCTTGGTGGCAAATTTGTGTTTCCACCATCCCCATTTCTCTTCTCAAATTTTTATTAGCTTGCTGATTGAAATTTATGGTTTTTTAATTTCCAGTGTTTTTCTTCATTTCATGATAATGGATATTGTTGTTATTAGTTTGATGTTGATGGTAGAATTAGGTGGTTTTGAAGATGTTGTGGGTTCTTTTCATTTAGTATAAATTTTTTTAAGAATTTATTTCTAAGCTTTGAGAATTGTTTGAATAATGCCTTAGGGTCTGTTTGGGAGAGTTTTTCAGAAAAAAGTGGTGGCAAAAGGAGAGTAGGAAAAGGATCTTTTCGAAAATTTGTATTACAAAAGGAGATCCGTTTGAGTGAACTCTTTTTGCAGAGCTTTTTATAAAGGAGAAACATTTTATAAACTGTTTGATAAATCTCCGTTGTCGTGTCTTTTTTAGTAAAATGTAGAAATATTTGATGCAATTGTTTTTTAAATAATTATAAAACCATAATAGTACTTCGTTTATTAGAAATAAAAGTTGATATTACATTGAAAGATAGGAAGTTAAAGCAGGCAAACTACGTATTAGCTTGATACGATTGTTCTGCAACGTGGTCACGCAATGCAATCATTTCCTGAACACCCACTCACGCACCTCTAACACGATCTACATTGAATGTTATATTAGTGATCGGTGTATGATTTTCTCTTATTACATGTGCCTCAGGATAGATGATTTCGTTATTAAGTTTGGTGATCAAGATATTTCCCGTAGTGAGTGTTTTAAATATCTTGGATCCATAGTTCAAAAAGATGGAGGTATTTATAAAGATGTGACACATAGAATCCAAGCTGGTTTGTTGAAGTGGAGAGACGCGTCAGAGATCTTATGTGATCGTAAAGTACTACTAAAACTTAAGGGGAAGTTTTACCGTACTGCACTTAGACCCGCGATGCTCTAAAGTTCTGAGTGTTGGGCAGTGAATTGTGTACATGAGCAAAAAATGGGAGTTGCGGAGATGAAAATGCTTAGGTGGATGTGTGGACACACGAGATTGGATAAAATTAGGAATGTAAGTATCATGGATAAGACAGGAGTAGCATTAATTTCAGAGAAGATGCGAGAAGCTCGTCTAAGATGGTTTGGACACGTACAAAGGAGACCATTAGAGGGACCTGTTAGGCGTTGTGATAATTTAGTCACTATGCATGTTAGACGATGGAGGGGTACACCAATAAAGACTTGGAATGAAACTATAAAGAAAGATATGATGTATGTAGGCATTAGTGAGATTATTACAAAAGATAAGGCACAATGGCGACAAAGGATCCATATAGTCGACCCTACTATAGTGGGGTAAAAGCTTTAGTGTTGTTACATGTGCCTCAGGATATATTAAGTTTTTGTCATCATCGCATGCCTTGCAATCTGGATCAGAATGAGATGCATGCCTATAAATATAGTTATGCAAAGTCATGGTTACTATGACAATATCACACTGCTTTACTAGACTATATTGAGGCATGTCCCTGAGTATAGCCCACTTTTTCATCCAAACACCGAAAGTCCGTTCAATGACGCTACACAGTGATGAATACGCATGGTTGAATATTTCTTGTCTTCCTTGTATACGACGGTTTTCCCGCGCAAAGTCTAGTAAATGATATCGTGTATCTGAATATGACTTTAAAAACCCTTGTTGTAGTGGATATCAAAACAAAACAGAAATTTCCTAACGAATTTTCATTAATATGTAATGAAATCAAAATAGAAATGTACACAAAAATACATGCAAAACAAAAATCTAACATCGCAAAAATTTCTACGGGATCAGAAAAGCTACCGTATCAAGATGAAAATTAGCTTGGGATTTGGTTTTGCTGAAGCAAAATCTTGCAGTAGGGATCCAATTCTTGTTGGTTGAAATCACCTGAAAAAAATAGCCAAGGATTAATGAAAAATATGTTTAATAGAACAAATTTGTCCACCGAAAAAAATTGTCCACTGAAAAGATTTCTGGTCAACTTTTACATAAAAAGACATCTCCATAGATAATAATAAGAGGAAATGAGGAATACACAGTCAATCAGGCAAAAGCACAAGCACCTTACAATGATATATTGATATAAGATTGATATATTATTCAATATAACAAAATAAATAAATAAAAACAAAGTACCTCAAAAAATTTATGCGAAGATGTCTGCAAGGAGAACTGGCGAGGAAGCTGTCCGCAAAGAAGAACAGTTCTGCGAGGAATAATCTGCGATGAAGAACAAGAAATATTACCAGTAAGAAGGAAATAATCGCGTCTAAGAAGGATAAATCTGAGAAGAAGAACAGTGAGAAGAAGAAATCTGCGAGGAATACACAGTCTGAGAAGGAGATTGGGCGAGGAAGCTCTCTGCGAAGAAGGAGATCGGCCGAGGGAAATAGGAGATCTACGAAGGAAATAGTCACATCTTCAGATCTGTGAAGAACTGAGAAGGAGATCAGGCGAGGGAAATAGGGAGATCTGCGAAGGAGGACAGGAGAACTGAAGAAGATGGAGGAATCATACCGGCGTCTGCGAAGAAGCTGTCTGTGAAGCAAGAACTGAAGAACGAGATCAGGAAGGAGAAGGGATCCTCTAGGCGAATCAGGAGCATGGTAGGACTATCTGGAGTGACGAATGGGGGTCGGGGTGCGGTAGGATTGAAAGAATGGGGCGAATCACGAGCGACAAAAATAGTGAAAAGGAAGAGATGAGTGACTTTTTAGAAAGGTGAAATATCTCCTTTTGGATGAGCGGTTTTTGTCACCGACAGAGAAAACAGACGTAACATTAGGGCCGGTGACGTTTTCTAGAAAACAGAAAGGAGGAAAATGCTCTCCCAAATGGGGCCTTAGTGAGATTATTAACAAACTTGTGCAATCTGTTATTTTGTTTGAGCGCTGATTTTCATTAGTTTTGCAAGTGGATGATTTTGTATTGGACAGATTTTGCACAACTTTATTCTCACTCCTAACCAACCCAGTGCACACCAGTTGATATCAGAGCTCGATGTTATGCTTAAGAGAAGAAGTTAGGATGAAGACCTCCCATGTTCAACTGTCGGTCTCCCTATATGAGTTTTTTGAGTGGCTTCAACCCCTTGAAGATATCTTTTAATTATAAAGACTATTCAGATGAAGTGAAATGCAAGAAGGCTTTGCTAAAATTGATTGGGCATGTGTCTTTGGTAGAAGAATCGAAGAGCCCATAAAGGACATGATGGTAAATGTTACGAATACAACCTTCTGGGCTCACTAACGCCTCTACAAGCGCTATTATTGTAGTTCTGCTGGTCTCTATTCTGAATGTTATCGCCGATCGCCAAGTTCACAACCTCCCATAATTAGCCTGACTCATCGACTACATCCGAGGCTTTCTCTCTCGTTCCTCAATCACTGCCTCTCCCGTAATAACTGATCTCGCCTTGTCATGCTCCATTGCAGTTTCTTGCTCGTGCACTAACCCCATCCGTTGCATGCAATCTCCAACAATCGCTCGCCCCACCTTACAAACAACCCGCTGTCACCCCTTGCTTCCACTTAGATTCCCCAGGTTCATACCCACGACTCGTTCAATGGTCCTACTCACTAATGAGGATGTTTCCTCTTCGTCCTCCACCGATTCCACTCGCTTAGATTAAGTAGAAGCATTGCTTGAAGATCTCAATCTCCTCTCGCGCTAGCACGTTACCATCGCCTCCAACTATTAACCGACATATCTTCTCCCTCTATTGCTTCCCCTACATGCACATTGTTGACTACATGAGGTTTCTACAGACTGTCGGGGACATTCTCCCGTCCCACTTTTGCTGAATTGAGATTCCAATATTCGATGACACTTACTCCCTTGGTTGAATTTCCCATGCCGAATAGTTTTTCGACCTCCAATCTAGCCCTCTCTACTTTCTCCCGCGCCACAGAGCATGCTTGTTGCCTTGACGAGGAACTCTACATGGCCCAATCACCCTCTTCTACTTGGTCACCCCACGAGCTTTTTCCACTGCCGAAACATCAGCCACCACTCCATAAATTTGATCCCTCGCCTCCACCTGGGCCTCCATTGTTTGCCCCTCCACTATTGCCGTTGATTCCAACAACACCGCCCCTAGTGTTTATATGAACAAAAGTACCTTGAGTCCCGCGGGGGTGAGGAGGTGCCCCAAGAACTTTCCCCTGCTGGCCCCGAAGACACATTTCAGGGGATTCAACCGCATCTTGTATTTGCGCAGGGTGGTGAAAGTCTCTTCCAGGTCCCGGAGGTGGGAGTCCACATCTCGACTTTTGATCATGAGGTCATCTACATACACCTCCAAATTCCTCCCCCTCTGCTCCTTGAAGACCCTATCCATCATTTTCTGGTAGGTTGCCCCAGCATTCTTCAGCCCGAAGGGCATCATCTTGTAGCAGTAGCATCCATCCCCTGTGATGAACGAGACATCCTTGATGTCTGAGGGGTGCATCCTGATCTGATGATAACCTGAAAAAGCATCTAAAAAACTCATTACAGAATAACCGACGGCTGAGTCAACCAGCGCGTCGATTCGAGGCAAAGGATAACAGTCCTTAGGACAAGCTTTATTAAGTAAGGAAAAATCGATACACATCCTCCATCGGCCGTCTCCTTTTTTAAGCATAACCACGTTGGAGACCCAGCCGGGGTACTGAATCTCAGGCACGAAGCCGACCTTGAGGAGTTTCGCCACTTCCTCCCTAATGGGCTCCGCCAGCTTGTCCGCAGTGGACCTCTTCTTCTGCTGAACGGGGCGTGCTCCCGGGTTCAGGTTGAGGCGGTGGCAAGCCACATCCGCGTCAACCCCCGGCATCTCCGCGGCGTTCCAGGCGAAGATGTCCACGTTCTTCTGGATGCACTCCAGCATCCTGCCTTGGTCCTCCGGGGTCAGCCCCCCGCTGACGCGGATCTTCTCCATCCTGCCTCCCCGGGTGAGCACCTCCAGCTCCACCACTTCTTCTGCAGCCTCCAGCCTGGACTGCTCCCCCCATCCTTCAGCATCCCCCTCCTCCCGAACGGGGACCTCTACCTCTACCTCTTCTCCCACGGCCCTCACTTCGGCCACCTCCTCCAGATCTCCTCCTGCCGCCTCCTCTTCTGCGCAGTTCCTCATTTCCAGCTCCTCCCCTCCTGCTCCCTGCTCAGCCTCCTCCATCCTTCGCCCCATCTCCTCGGCTCCCTCCTACCAGGAGATGGTGTTCACCGCGGTGACATAACACTCCCGCGCCACCTTTGGGTCACCCCTGACCCTGACCTGGACCCCCTCAGCGTTGAACTTCAGGCATTGATGGAAAGATGAGGGGACGCAGCGGAAGGCGCTGATAAGGGGCCTCCCGAAGATGGCGCTGTAGCTGCTGGGGGCGTCCACAATGACGAACCTGCAGTTTCGGGACTGCCCCCCCAAGGTGACATGAAGGCCTACTCCTCCCTCCACTTCCTTCCTCTCTCCTGAGAACCCGAACAAGGGCCCATCCGAGGCCAACACCCTCTTTGCCTCCACCTTCATCGCGTCGAACGCCTTTTTGAAGACAACGTTGACGGAACTCCCGTTGTCCACGAGGATCCGAGAGACGGTGAAATTCTCGATGGCTGCCTTGATGACCAGCGCATCACAGAACGGATCCTCGTGGTCTGGCATATCGCTCCTGGAGAAGGTGATCCTCTCCTCCGGTGGTGGGGTCTGGGATGTAGAGGTGACGCTCCGCCGGTACATGGTGTGGAGACTTGCCTTGCGGGAAGCCTCGACCCCCACTCCCCCGTGGATCACTCCGATCCCTCCTCGGGTTCCCACATCCACCCGGTCTTCGCAACGATCCTCCTCCGCCCGAGGCCGGACCTCCTCAATCCTCACTTCCTGCCGCCCCTGCTACTGCTGCTGCTGCTCCCTATTCCCCCTCATCTCGAGGAACTCCGGACAGGTGGCCGTGGCATGCCCCTCTTCCTGATGGAAGTCGCAATAGGGAAGCTCCACCCTGACTTCTCTTCTCCTCCTCCTCCACGCTCCCCTCCTTGCTCCCAAGGCTATGGCCATGACCTCTTCTTGATCGGGGAGCCGGGGCCTCTGGCCCTGCCTCCAGCCCGGGGGGTGGAACTGATCTTGCCTCCCCTGGTAGTGATCCCTTCCGTAATACCCTCTCTGTGGCCCCTGCCCCTGCCACTCGGGTCTCCATCCTAGCCGTCGGTCGGGCTCTTGACGCCCCCACCTCGGCTGCTGCTGCCCCTGGAGCTGCCTCTGCTCCCTCTGCCTGGGGTCTCCTCTCCTCTCCTCCTGTCCTCTTCCTCCCTTCGACTCCTTTTCCTCCTCAGTTGCCCACCTGGCCAGTTTCCTCGCAAATTCCGGGTTTGATGCCTCCCCATCAACTTCTCTTGCCGCCCTCTCCATTAGCTCCTCGTAGGAGAGGGGAGGAACTCTCTTCAGCTCCATTCGAAAGAATCCCTGCTGCAGGCCCAAGGTAAAAGCCATCATCAGACCATGGCCCGACATCTCCTGGACTTGAGTAACTTCCTCCTGAAATTGGTCCACGTAGCTTCCCAACGTCTCGTTCACTCCCTGCTTAATGTGGAACAAAGACTCGGACTCCTTCTTCCTCTTCTTCGAGGCGGTGAATCTCAGCATGAACCCTCGGCGCAGGTCCTCGAAGCAATAGATGGAGCTGGCCGGGAGCTGGTGGAACCACTCCCTCGCCTTCTCCCGGAGGGTGATGGCGAAGAGTCGGCATTTGAATCCGTCCGACATCTGACGGATGGAGACCACATCCTCGAACCATTGGACATGCTGGACCGGGTCTCCTTCCCGGTGTAGTAAGACATCTCGGGTTCCCTGAACCCATCTGGGACTGGAGCTGAGGAGACCTGCTCGCTAAAAGGACTGCCTCCCCCCACTGGGCGAGCGGGCGAGTCTCGCGAGCCCAGCTCGCCGAATCGGCCTCGGCCTGCCGAGCCGGGGAAGAGCTCGCGCCCTGGGAGCTCGCACCCCCGACCTTCCTCGGCCATCTCCTTCCCAGCTCGCCTGCCGGGAGCGTCCTCGCCCAAAGAGGGGGCGGCCGCGATCTGGGCTGCCGGGGTCGAGCACTCGGCCCGCGCGCCGAGTGCGAACTTGACGAGGCCCAGCACCTCGTTCCTGAAGTCTTCCAACATCCCCACCGTTGCGAGAGGCGGGGGGGGGGGGGGGGGCGGCGAGTTCTGCCTGTCAGATCCTTGTCCTCCTGTCATTGAACTCGCTGAAGCTTTTCTGCACTGACCACTGTCCACGCTCACCGCACCAAAATGTTGAAACCGGAATCCGGTCTCCCGTGGAGTTCGACCCTTGGGGAAGGGGTGGTCTCGCGCCTACTTCGCTCCTGCAAGAAAAACAACAAGGAAGGCAAGGAGAAACAGACCCAAGGGCTCGGCAGGGAGGTCCCACCACAGACCCGGAAGATCTCAGAGCACTTCCCCTACTTAGCCAGAAGCCGAGCTAAGGTACCCTCAGAAAGCACTTGAAAACTCGAGCAGGGAGGCACTCCAAAGCGTGCCTCCTGAGGTACCCCTTGAGTCTTATTTATAGTTTTTTGGAATCTGAACTGCCAATAACTAGAAGAAATGACCTGAAAGTACCAAAAAGCTCTTGGTTGGGTCTGCCAACAGCCAAGCTCCGCTGTTCCGAACAACTATGCGCAGTCCAACCTGGTCTGCCAACAGCGTGGCTCCGCTGTTCTGAACAGCTATTCGCACCCATGGGGGGGGGTCAGCTCGCCACCAATCCCTTTCCGCGGAAGCCCTTGGTTGGGTCTGCCACCAATCCCTTTCCGCGGAAGGCGGACGCCAGGGGAGACATTTGGAGTAGCATCAGTAAAATGGGCCGCACGGGGCAGAGCAGCATGGCGACCTGAGAAGCGTCCATAACCACGACCTACACGAGGTGGAGCACCTCCCCTGGGGTCGGTGGTTCCACGGAAAAAAAACCGACGGAGGGGGGCCCCCGGAACCAGGAGCCAGAGTTACTTCGGTAGAAAGAGATGGAGAAGCCGCGCCACTAGAACCCATCGCACAGGAATACAAATCCCGCAAGAGAGGGAAATCCGGAAGAGAAATCCGGAGAGGAAGACACCCCAAGAATTAGGGCATCAAGAGATGAAAGTTAGAGGAGAAAAAAATTCACCCATAGAGAAGCATCACGAAGAAAGGATGGCGCCGGAAGGAGCAAAAATACTCACTGTATAGGAAGCCGGCGCCAGAGGGAACGGGAGAAAGCGGCCGAAGAGGCGGAAGAAACGCCCGACTGTGGGCTGCGAAGCCGCGGGCTGCGAAGTCGGAGACGCGGTGGGCGAGAGCGAGAGGCGAGGGGCGTGCGGCGCGCGGCAGGCTGCGAGGACGGGACGCGGGGCAGCGAAGTCGGAGACGCGGCGGGCTGCGAAGTCGGAGACGCGGCGGACTGCGAAGTCGGAGACGAGGAGATTAGGGTTAGCGGTTTACGACTGGCTCTGATACCATGTTGAGAATGTATACCACCGAATAATAATCATTTACACATAGGAGCCTCTATATATAGAGGAAATACAAGGGAAAAAGAGAGGACATTTAACATAACATAAATGTAGTCTAACAACACATGATCTATTCATAAAACAGTCCCCCTAGGCCTTTGAAATTATGAACACTCAGATTATGAGAACGATACTTCCGAAATACTGATTCGTAGCATTAACTATGTAAATAAATTGAAGAATGATTCTAACACTATTATAATAAATAGATAAAATACTTAAAATCATTTCAACAATCCAACCAACATGTATAATGTATGGACTACAATGATGCAGTTTATGTTTTTGACCAGCTCCCAAGGGCCTTTCCCAATTATTTTGAAAATGCTGTATTATGATACTTATACTTTTTTGTCGTTGATATCTGTGCATCACTTTCTGTTCTTGCAATTACGAGCCTACTGTATTATTCATTGTTATTTTAGTTCGCTAGTCTTAACCAAAAATCGAACGTCATTTTTCTGCAGAGTGTCATGCACTTAGGTTTTGACTGGGACACCAATGAGATGAGTGTAATGTTGCTGGCAAAATTGGCAAAGCCTCTAGTCGGGACGGCTCGGATTGTGATTAACAGTATTCATATCAAGGGAAATGTATGCAAATCTATTTACATTTAATTCATTTTTTGGTTCTTGCTATGATTTCTTACTATGGGAATTGTATATGCTTTTCATCTTTGTTAGATTACTTTCTAGAATTCATGGTCAAGGAAGGGGAATAAAATTTGTGGTCCAAACTAAAAATGTTTAGTCTGATAATGAATTAACCGAATATAATAAAGCCAATATAAAAGAAGTCCAATTCAAAGCCCAACCTTGAATATGTAACAGCTGCATTGGTAACATTTTTGTTGTTGTTGCTTTCTAGAAGAAATCATTATGAATGAGGGAGCACTGTAGTTTTGCGCTCTGTTACTGGCTAATCCGTAATGTGTCAGTAACTTGCGGGATGGATGGAGAGCGAGGAGGAAATACAAGAGAGGCGAGCTCAAACGAAGGATAAGGGAGACGAAGGTAGAAGAGGTGGGCCTTACTCAACCAAAACCGTAGCGTGAAGAGGGTGAGAAGAGAGATCTAAGAGAGAGACCTAAGAGAGGGAGAGATTTAATATTCATT
Source organism: Platanthera guangdongensis (assembly GCA_039583875.1). NCBI lineage: Eukaryota > Viridiplantae > Streptophyta > Magnoliopsida > Asparagales > Orchidaceae > Platanthera > Platanthera guangdongensis. The sequence continues at coordinate 145,103,465 of CM077152.1, forward strand.
CACTGGGTTCTCTCCTCGCGACCTTAATTGTCTTTTAAATAGAAATACAAGTGATGTAACCGTAATAAATCACAACACTTGGTCTTATAAGAAAAGATAACCTAGTTTACATGATACATATAACACCATGATTAAAAGATGCGATAAACATGATAACTCTAAATAGAGACATAATAAAACATACAATAAGATTAATAGATATAGAAAGTGGGGCCATAACATATTTATTTTTTAGAACTTTTGATACATAACTATGTAGATAGATTGTTTACATGGAAACCTCCAAAGAAAAATAACTGTCTGGCACAGATGCAGCACAGATGCAGAACTTCGCGATGAGTAAATTCTTAAAGTGGTTCTGTTATCGAGAACTATTGAATGGATTTCTTCTGGCCCTTTTAGGATATAAGAGAGTTGTTCTACTTGCCTAGTGAAACTGTGAGCCACTTTTGATGTATTATGCTCACTAAGCGTGCTTGTTTTGGGTGAACATGGAGGGAAATTATTATTGAATGACAATACAGCTTTTGCTAGACTAGGTTTATTTTTAGATCGGGATAGAGGTTTCTTATTTTATCTCTACACCTGGTCAAAGAGAATGTAACACCCAAAAAAAATTAATGCGTCACACTGTTAATTTCAGGGTCCGTCGGCGAACATAATTGATCGAACTATGATCGTGACGAGAGGTATGATTTTATTTTGATCATTTGTTGTGTGATAATAAATAAATTAAATAAAGTCTGTTAAAAAATTCATAGAAATTTCGTTCGGCTCGGTTTAGAGGATTCACAGGGGGGTTAATGCTTGAAATAATAAGTTTCTTAAGGGGCTAAGGTCATAATTGGAATTAATATAAAAAATTGTAATTTCCCTCTCTCATTTTAGTTAGCCACCATCTAATTAATTCCCCCTCCCACGGTTTCCATTCATTACCGTCTCCCTATCCCCACACTCCTTTTAAAATCCAAATGCTCGACATTTAGGAAACAACCACTTAGTTTCCTCCCACACTTCCGTAAGGCCGATATTAGGGCTCTCCAGTCGCTCCCGTTCCAGCCGATCGAAGGCATTTCCTCCTCGCAGTCGGGGTGCGCCGCCTATTTCACTTCCCCTCACTGCAGACCTAGACGATCTCTCCTCGATGACGCTAAGGATCGTCGACAGGTAGCGTCGAATTCTCCAGGTGTTTCCCCGTCCCTCCTTCGCTAGTAACCTCTGTTTCAGACTCTACCACACTCAGTAATCAAGTCGACCCTTCTCTTCAAAGTAACAGAAGAGTTTCCACGCAATATTTCTTCTTCTTTCTGTTGTTGCCGTCGATCTCCCCTGTGACACTAATGACCTCAAGATTTTTCTCCTCGTTCCTAGAGTGAAAAAGGGTATTTCCTCAACCAAAATCGCCAGACGCAGCAAGTTTCTAGGCCCTTTTGGGAAACTTCACTTGTTCTATTGAGGTAAACTTTGCTTCATCTCGTTCCATTTGAATGGTAACTATGAAAACTCAAGCCAGCTTGTTCTTAATGAGCTAGTGGGTTCTTTTGCAGTCACGGCTTAGTCGACGACTTCAAACTTAGACGTGACTGCCTCCGTTTCAGAAATCGTTTCCTCTCTATTATTAGATAAGTGGTAAGTTTGTCTCCCTTCATTATGAAATAGTATCCTTGAAATTATGGGAAGTTTTAAATGAATGTTTAACGTTCTTCCCTTTAAGTTCCACGGGGGAGTGGGTGGGGGGGGGAGTGCGGTAAGGGGAGCTTGTGATAAAAAGAAAGCATGCCCCCGCAAAATGTGTACGAGCGTCGCAACCCTGAGGTAAAAAATTTGACTACTTTTGGCTAGACATACCACTTTATATAATTGCATTTTCTAAATTATTTAACAATGTTTACGTAATTTAATTATTTAAGTCAGTATAAATAATTAAATTACTCCAAAAAACGTAGAAAGTAATGATCCCTTAACTTAGTAATGCATGAAAAAGTCAGATGAATATGTTGCAATTTACGAAATATAACACAATTCTTACATTCACAGCAGGAACAAATACAATCAAGAATGTAGACACACTCAAATGAAAAAGAAAACTTTAATTAAATAAAAACTTAAGATCAGTGACCCCATTCTCATATGACCTGCAGATCATATGAGCCTTAGACGCGGGGTCATCAAACAAAGTTCCAGATTTGGAGATTTTCAGTTGCGAGCCATTTTCCACTCAGGGAGCACTTCAGTTCAGTTTAAAGCCTCTTCGACCAGCCATTTGAACTCCAAAATAAGTCTAAATGCAATAAATCATATATCATACAATTTGATTACTAAATTTTTAGAAAGAAATCAGGGCACCTAAAATTAGAGCAAATAAGAACTCAGTTAATATGACAATCCCTTATGCACATTTACAGAAAGTGACAAATAAATCTACAGTCATATTATACAGAAACAAGCATTAATAAGTCAAGACTCATTTTTTTTATATACAAACAAATTATGTATTTTTTAGTGTTACTGGGAAGAGTATTTTTTCTTACTCACCAGTTGAGCTGACTCGTCTTCAGACATTTCTTTTTAGGGGTCACCAGTGAGGAGCTGCGGATAGGATTAACATCGCGGTTCTTCATATTTGATCGTTTCTCATTTCAGTTGTTTTCCAGTTCAGTTTATGTATTTTTATTTTGGCCATGTATCAGGATTATCTAATATTTTCATTTTATCAGACTATGCATGAGTTTTTAGTAATTCAGCTTTATCACTATTTTAATTATTAGTTGGCTCTGTGAATCAGATTTTGAGGTACTCCTGTTTACTCATAACTGCTTTCTTACTTCCGTTGGAAGCTTACTTTTAGTATCTTTTGATTATGCCTACTATGTACCAGTTTTATTATTGTTTCTTAGTTTACTTCTTATTGCGGGGCCCTCTCAGACTGCTAATTTGTTGTTAAACAAGGTTGGTGTGTTACAAATGGTATCTGATGGAGGTTTAGGATCCCATGACTCAAACAAATTCACAAAACCATAGGATTTCATCAAAACCATACCATCGACATTAGAGTCATCAAATTTGTCTAGCTCTTAATTATGCTTATGCATGGAAAAATCTTTCGTAACAGATCTTACATTTATGTCTCTTTTGTTAATAATTTCTTTCTCTACGTCTTATGGGAATATCGTATCAGTGAGACAGACAGATCCTCACGTTAGAACCTTGCTCCTGAAATCGTCGTGAATGATACTAATGCACCAGTAATTCCAGAATCTACTTACTTGGCAACCCAAATTGTCAAAGCGGTAGGCCGTGGGTGCACAATTTAGACTCTACATGCGACACGACCGTCAGTGACGACGACGAATATTATGAGCAATAATAACTTGGCACCACAAAATTAAGCGAAAACAAAGAAACAATATAATTAATTTTGGCGATTATAGTTGGCTTTCCTCCGCTCGGAGGGCCAAAGCAAAGCGTGCGGCGAATCGGTCCTCCTGCAAATTAGTAATCAATTGACACAAGGCGCTACAAACTAGAGCCAAACAAAATATGAAGTTTCCAATAATAATATTGCAAATACAACAATCCAAATCACGAAAATAAAACTCACAACTAGCGGGCTGGTTTAGGCCAATGGAGGTGATAAGTCCGGATGCGTGGATCGGGTACCGAGGGTGGAGACGGAGGTGGCAAAGGCGGGTGGGGGGCTGTTTTGGTGGCCAATAACGGAATCGGAGGGCGATGGAGTAGATCCGGATAGGAGCACGTAGATCCGGACTCGGGAAGGTAGATCCGGTGGTGGAATGTCGGATTGGGGCGGGGGAGGGTAGATCGGGGCAATATAACCCGGATCGGGTAGTGGGGATGTAGATCGGGTCAATAGAACCCGGATCTAGGAGGATTAGGGGCTGTGGAGTAGTGGGGAAGAGGTGGATCCACGAAAGGGAAGAGAGGAGTGGCCGGCTAGGGCTAGGAAGGCCCTAAGTGGGGTCGGAAATGGCAAGAGGGGCTGGAAACGCGCAGGGACTGGCAGCAGCCAGTCCGGCGGCTGCTTGGAGGGGCGGTGGCCGGCGGGTTGCTTGGAATGGGCGGTGGCCGGCGGATTTGAGGAAGGGTGGTAGCCGGCGGGTTTGAGGGAAGTTGGGGTGAGTTCCGGGGGGGGGGGGGGAAAAGGGAGGAAACGGTGGGAAAATGTGGGGAAGGTTAGGGATTACCTTGGGGGAGAGGATGAACGCCTAGGAGTCGTCACCTAGGGCTCCACGGAGTCGGCACCGAGGAAGGATGGATCAGGATTCCGGGATTGAACTTCTCCAATTCTGCAATACCCCTAAACCAGCCCACAACTCCCTATTTATAAGAAATAACACCCTAGGGCTTCACCATCAACGGCTATGATTGGCCGATGGGTTCGGCCTCTAAATAACAACATATAAACTCAAATAAAATACATAAATATATAATTTCGACTCGCAGCGACGTTCCGGACGCAACCGCGGAGTCGGATCGGCGGTCCGATCAAGCGTTCCTGCGGGAATAGACGAACGTGGGTCCCGCGCCTCCAAATGCACGATCGGATGGAATCCCATCAACTCCCCCCGACTGAAAAGCATTCATCTCCGAAGAATGGAGACGATCGTACTGGAGTCGAAGCCCGGGGGCGAGTTGAGCAAGCTCAGCTGGTAGTATCCAAGTGTCGTCCGCGTCGGGGCGGCCGCGCCAATGGACCAAGTAGCGAAGACGTGGCCCGTCTGTGGTGGGGACAATCTGGTGGGATCTGATCTCAGTAATGCTCTCATCTCTCAACTCTCTCATGGTGGGGCCCGGAGTGATCGGTGACGCCGACGGCGGGACCATAGGCGACGACTGTCCAGGAGGGGGGATATGGGCAATGGGTGGATTGAGGTGGCTGCTCGACATGGGTGGGGTGGTGGGGAAGGGTGGCAAGGAGCGAGGGAGTGGGTCGCCTCCACTGCCCGGGTCCACATAGTCATGAGGCTCGTGATAGGGTGTCAGATCCTCAACATTAAATACTGGGTGAATCCCCATATTTGCTGGGATATCCAGCCTGTAGGCGTTTGCTCCAATCCGATTAACAACCGAGAAAGGGCCCATTCGCCTGGCGCTTAGCTTTTTGGCAGGCCCAGAAGGGAGCCTCTCCGAGCGGATTCGTACCATCACCTGATCGCCAACATTAAAAATACGTTCCCGCTTTCGTTTATCCGCGTGGGCCTTATAATTTTCATTGCTCATAATAATGCGTCGGCGGACCGACTCATGCAACTCATGCAGGTGCTGTGCAAATGATTCTGCGGACTCACTAGGCCGGACTCTAACGGGCTTGGAATAAGGTCAATGGGTTTCCTGGGGTCATATCCTGACACTATATGGAATGGGCTCAGCCCAGTGGACCTATTGACCGAACTATTATATGCAAACTCGGCGATCGGCAAATCTAAATCCCAACTACCTACATGCTCTCCAGTTAGACACCGCAACAGATTCCCTAGACTCCTATTCACTACCTCAGTCTGACCGTCCGTCTGTGGGTGATATGCGGAGGAAAACCTAAGGGTAGTACCAGTCTTGTGCCACAGGGTTTTCCAAAAATAGCTCATGAATCTCACATCACGGTCGGACACAATCGACTTGGGTAGGCCATGCAACCGAAAGACATCCCTCATGAATATAGATGCAACGTGGGTCGCATCTGCCGTCTTGCGGCAAGCAATGAAGTGTGCCATCTTCGAAAACCGGTCAACCACTACAAAGATGGAATCGTGTCTCCGTAAGGTGCGGGGGAGTCCGAGAACAAAGTCCATGCTGATGTCCTCCCAAGGGCGGTGTGGAACAGGTAGGGGTGTATAAAGGCCGGTGTTCTGTTTACTTCCCTTGGCCGTCTGGCAGATACGGCAGTGGCGCACAACTCGAGCTACGTCCTTCTTGAGGCTGGGCCAGTAGAGACGGTCCTCAACAATGGCTATAGACTTATCCCGCCCGAAGTGACCCGCGGCTCCGCCCGCGTGCAGTTCCCAAATCAGATAGTCTCGGTAAGACGTCTGAGGAACGCACAGGCGAGAACCCCGGTACAGATATCCCTCGTAAATCTGGTATCCCTCAACGGGGTCGGGTGGGTCTCGGGACAAGGCGGTGTAAATCTCGCCAAAGTCAGGACACGTGGGGTAATCGAGCATCAGTCGCTCAAGGCCCTGCACACTCGCCGTCAGCGTCTGCAATAGGGATACGCGGCGACTCAACGCGTCAGCCGGCTTGTTCTCAACACCCGCGCGGTGCTTGAGAACATAATGGAAATCCTGCAGATACTCGACCCACTTCGCATGTCGGTGGCCCAACTTGCGTTGTGAATCGAGGTAACGGAGGGCCTGGTGATCGGAGTACAACACGAACTCCCGGGGGAGGAGATAGTGTCGCCAGTAGCGCAGAGACTGGACAATAGCGTAAAATTCTCGATCGTAGTTCGAGTACTTTTGCTTAGCTTCATTCAATTTCTCACTAAAGTAAGAAACTGGTGTCCCTCTTGGCTCAACACGCCACCTATACCGATACCCGAGGCGTCGCAGGCGACCTCAAAGGCGCGACTAAAATCTGGCAATCGTAGGACGGGAGCTGTCGTCAACCTCTCCTTAATCTCCTCAAAGGCTCTAGTGGCTGCGGGGGTCCACTGGAACTCTCCCTTCTTGAGACAGCTCGTGAAGGGGGCCATGATCGAGCTGAACCCTGGACAAACCTCCTGTAGAAGGTGGCAAGGCCGTGAAAGCTGCGAGCCTCGTGGATATTCTTAGGCACAGGCCAATCTCGGATAGATTTGACCTTCTCAGGATCCACGGAGACTCCGGTGGAGGAAATGATAAAGCCCAGGAAGTGAACGGACTCGGAGAGGAAGGCGCACTTCTTCAGGTTCACATACAGTTTCTCTTGGCGAAGGGTGCCAAAGAGAAGTCTCAGATGATCGAGGTGAGCGGCCTGCGTCTGGCTGTAGACTAATATGTCGTCAAAGTACACTACCAGAAACTTGCCCATGTAGGGCCGCAACACCTGCGTCATCACACGCATAAACGTGCTCGGGGCGTTAGATAGCCCGAATGGCATAACTAACCACTCATACAGACCGTCCTTGGTCTTAAATGCGGTCTTCCACTCGTCCCCTTCACGAACTCGAATCTGGTGGTACCCACTGCGGAGGTCGATCTTGGAGAAGATCTGGGCACCCGACATAGTGTCTAGTAAATCATCGAGTCGTGGAATAGGAAAACGATACTTGACCGTGATTTTATTAATGGCGCGGCTGTCGATGCACATACGCCAACTACCGTCCTTCTTAGGAGTAAGAAGGGCGGGGACCGCACAAGGACTCATGCTCTCACGAATGAACTGCTTCCGGAGAAGCTCGTCGACCTGCCGTTTGAGCTCAGCGTGCTCATCCGGGTGCATACGGTAGTGGGGCAGGTTCGGGAGGGAAGCTCCCGGGACTAAATCAATGGCATGCTGAATGTCCCGCGGGGGAGGCAGCTCATCGGGGAGCTCGTCTGGCATAATGTCCGTAAACTCGCCTAACAAGGGACGCACCGCGGGAGGGAAATCAACTGGGGCGTCCTCGGCAACCTGGGTGGCGGCAACCACATAAATAACATCGGACTCGGCACTATCTCGTAGGAACTCGCCTCGCCTCAGAATATGCAGGGGCCGCGAGGTGCTCGTGCTCGCAGATGGCTCCACCACACCCTTAGGTCGATCTCGGGGCTGGGTGGGTGTCAACGTGATCTTCCGCCCCTTATCATAAAAGACATACGTGTTCGAGCGACCGAAGCACGTAACATCACGATCAAAGAGCCAGGGGCGGCCGAGCAACACGTGGGCGACGTCCATGGGAATGACATCGCACCAAACCTTGTCCTGAAAGGACGCGATAGTGAGCGGGACTAAGCAGCGCTGGGTGACCTGAATCGCCGTCTTGTCAACCCAGACGACACGGTACGGATGGGGGTGAGGCTCTGCTCTCACCTGCATACGGTCAAGTGCCTTCTGGGCTACGATATTCACGCAACTCCCACTATCAATGGCTAGTTTGCAGGGTCCGCCTGCGCTAGGAAAGTAGGTGTAGAAGATAGTCGTGCGTCGCCAGTCCTCATCCACACGGGGGGTGTGCAAGAGGCGTCGAATCACTCCTACCTCTAACGATCGCTCGGCGTCACTCTCCCAACCCTCCTCGACTGCGGCCCTAACTTCCTCTGGGGCCTCCTCTTCCTCCTCTAAACCTTGTTGCTCCTCACCCTCAACTAGCAGGTTCCGCGTGGGGCACCGCGCCGCCACGTGGCCTCTGCCAGAACATCTAAAGCATACAATGCCTCCAGATCGCTGATCATCAGTGGCTATGGCTTTACCCTTCGCATCCGCGGGGATACGTGAGGGTGCAGCTGGAGTGGTCTGGGGCGGAGCGGGTTTCTTAAATGTCGAGGAATCAGTCCGGGGGGTGAACTGCCTCGTACTAGACGAACGCAGGTACTGCTCGTACTCAAGGGAGAGCTGGAATATCTGGTCAACAGTCTCCAAACGGTGGGGAATCAACTCTCTCCGAATATCGGCACGAAGGCCAGCCTTGAAGCGAGAGGCAGTGGCAATAGGCTCCTCGTAAACATCACTCCTAACGATCAACTCATCGAAGCGGGCCATGTACTCGGCAACGGTAAGGGTCCCCTGCCGTAAGTTCTGCAGCTGCTCAAACAGTTGCCCACGATATGATGCGGGGAGGTACTTCTCTTTCAGTCGCTCCTTCATCTCATCCCATCTGGTGATGGGGTAGTAACCATCCCGCTCTAGGGCTCTCTCAACACTGATCCAAACACCTTGGCTTGCCCGACCAACTTCATCTTCGCAAACCGGACGCACCGCTCGTCGCTCATGTCGTACCACTCGAAATAGTGATCCATATCCAAAAGCCAGTCGCTGAAGGCTTTCGGATCTAGCCGACCATCGAACGAAGGGGCGTCGAGTCGGATACGACGAGTAATGTCAAGGTAGTGACCACCTCTCCGTGGGTCGGGGTACTCCTCGGGGTAGTCCTCCTGAAAGTAGTCGTGTCGAGCGGGTGGGGGACCGCGCTCTCTCTCCCGACCCGAGGATAGTACTCGTCATGGCGGTAGTCTCGGGGGCCAAGTGGGGGCACTCGGTCTCTGGGCTCATGCGGAGGCCGACGAGGCATACGGTAATCGTCCCGTGGAGGTAGGGGCCTCTCACGCACCGGGTCAGGATGTCGCCTAACCGGCGGGGCTGGGACTCGGTGGTGAGGGTCACGACGGGAGCGGTCTGCATGTGGATGACCATCTCTCTGGCGCTGGTCATAACGTAGAGGAGCATCGGGGTCGTCCTCAAGCGATTCGGCGTGCTGTGTCGGTGTTTCCCTAGCGTCCTCTAAGTGGCCTAAGCGACGGTTCACTTCAGTGAGATCATGACGCACCTCGTCAAACTGGGCCCCTATGGTGTCAAGACGATCTAAGACAAGTCGCTGGAACTCCGCAAAAGCGGCGTTCGAGTTCGAGCTCGTCGCTCGGTCCTCGGTGATCTGTGGTTCAACCATGCTGACTCTATAATTCCTACCACTACGGAGCATGCAAGTGGCCCAAACCTTGGGCTCTGATACCAATTGATGTAGGGTAGGCCGTGGTGCACAATTTAGACTCTACATGCGACACGACCGTCAGTGACGGCGACGAATATTATGAGCAATAATAACTTGGCACCACAAAATTAAGCGAAAACAAAGAAACAATATAATTTAATTTTGGCGATTATAGTTGGCTTTCCTCCGCTCGGAGGGCCAAAGCAAAGCGTGCGGCGAATCGGTCCTCCTGCAAATTAGTAATCAATTGACACAAGGCGCTACAAACTAGAGCCAAACAAAATATGAAGTTTCCAATAATAATATTGCAAATACAACAATCCAAATCACGAAAATAAACTCACAACTAGCGGGCTGGTTTAGGCCAATGGAGGTGATAAGTCCGGATGCGTGGATCGGGTACCGAGGGTGGAGACGGAGGTGGCAAAGGCGGGTGGGGGGCTGTTTTGGTGGCCAATAACGGAATCGGAGGGCGATGGAGTAGATCCGGGTAGGAGCACGTAGATCCGGACTCGGGGAAGGTAGATCCGGTGGTGGAATGTCGGATTGGGGCGGGGGGTAGATCGGGGCAATATAACCCGGATCGGGTAGTGGGGATGTAGATCGGGTCAATAGAACCCGGATCTAGGAGGATTAGGGGCTGTGGAGTAGTGGGGAAGAGGTGGATCCACGAAAGGGAAGAGAGGAGTGGCCGGTAGGGCTAGGAAGGCCCTAAGTGGGGTCGGAAATGGCAAGAGGGGCTGGAAACGCGCAGGGACTGGCAGCAGCCAGTCCGGCGGCTGCTTGGAGGGGCGGTGGCCGGCGGGTTGCTTGGAATGGGCGGTGGCCGGCGGATTTGAGGAAGGGTGGTAGCCGGCGGGTTTGAGGGAAGTTGGGGTGAGTTCCGGGGGGGGAAAAAAGGAGGAAACGGTGGGAAATGTGGGGAAGGTTAGGGATTACCTTGGGGGAGAGGATGAACGCCTAGGAGTCGTCACCTAGGGCTCCACGGAGTCGGCACCGAGGAAGATCACAGGATTCCGGGATTGAACTTCTCCAAATTCTGCAATACCCCTAAACCAGCCCACAACTCCCTATTTATAAGAAATAACACCCTAGGGCTTCACCATCAACGGCTATGATTGGCCGATGGGTTCGGCCTCTAAATAACAACATATAAACTCAAATAAAATACATAAATATATAATTTCGACTCGCAGCGACGTTCCGGACGCAACCGCGGAGTCGGATCGGCGGTCCGATCAAGCGTTCCTGCGGGAATAGACGAACGTGGGTCCCGCGCCTCCAAATGCACGATCGGATGGAATCCCATCACTTGGCAACCCAAATTGTCAAAGCGGTAGCCGTAACATTGTTGGAGTTTCAAAAAGGACAACCTGTAAGGATTCTAACACCAACCCCTGTACCTATTTCTATGCAAATCAGGATGTGGACCAATACCTAAGGAACTTTAAAGACCACCCCTCCAACTTTAGTGGGGAAGAAACTCTAATGGAAACGTATGATTGGATAATAAATATTAGAGATTTGCTGAATGTGATGTAGTGCCCAGAGAATAAAAAGGTACCGCTATCAGCTTTCCTCATTCAGAGTGATGCTAATCTTTGGTGGACCAAGAACCTAGCGGACGACCCTACCGGTAAGAAATCAAGTTTAATTTTCCTTCCATTAATATTTGCCATCTTTCTAGCGTTATGTTATTGCAACCTCTATTCATGTCAGTTCGTTCAACAAATATTTTCATTTAGAATTATTTTTCTAGGGCACTCGTGAAATGGTTTGTACCCCATTCTGCACGTCGAAGTCTCTAGAAGAAGTACCTCATGCTCTTTCAAGGGGATAAAACTGTTACAAAGTAGGAGCGAGAACTCACCCATTTATCTCACTATACGGGCTCAATGCAAAGAGATGTGGTGGAGAAGTGCAACCGGTGTGTTGATGACCTTCGTGACTCATTAAGACAACTTCTGATGAATATGATCAATGCTGGCTATATAAGCCTAGTAGATACTGTAAGGAGGTTAGAAGCCAATCAACAACGAGTGTAAAGGCGCTACAATTTTTGTTCCAAGCAGACTCATGATGCGCCGCAACAACACTAGAATAGGAGCAACCAAGGTAAGAATTGGAGCGAAAAGCAGAGATCAGGTGAAAAGAAAGGAAATTAGCTCGAGACCAAGGGTAAGAGATACCCCCTCTGCCTAAAGTGCAATCACTGTCACCCAGGAGACTGCTTGGTTGACTCTGGAGTCTGCTACAAATGTCAGCAACCAAGGCACTTTGCTCGTTTTTGCTCAGGATTTGCGGACAATCCGGTAATACAGAACTGTAAGTTTGAAACTTCCCCGCATATTATTTGAAACTATCATAGCCTAAAACTTTTCCTGTGATATGTTTTACAGTGAAAGTTTGAAGTTGGCGGTACAAATAGAGTAGACAAAGGAAAGGAGGTGTTGGATTCCAACCCAAATCCTGCTCCCGAACGAGTGTTAGTCCAACCCAGAGCTTACAGTCTTGGCCATCGGACGACCAAGGAGGAGGAAGATGTGGTCATATGTATGAAATTATTAGACATTCTCTTCTAGTAACTCATAACTCAAATACATAAGCATGTATATGGGTATACTCTTGATTCAAAATGTACCCTCTAAGATTTTCTTTGACACAGGTGCATCACATTCATTTATTGTGGAATCATTTGCACATAAAATCAGTCTAAAGATTCTCTCGGACGCAACATCGTTAAATGTTATGCTGCGTGATAGTTCAACTATAGAAACCAGTTGTAAGTGTAGGGTTACAGTATAGTTTGGGAAATCTGAAGTTATTGCGGAGGCATCCCTACTACCAATTGTTGAATTTGAACTGATTTTGGGTATGAACTAGCTGTCTGATGTAAATGCTAAGATAGACTGCAGGTGCAAAGAGATTCAGTTAGAAGGTCCCGACTAGTCCTTTATCATTTTTAGGGGCATGAAAAGAGTTTTTAAATTGATTATCGCCTCCGTTAAGACTATCAGGAATATTAAAAAGGGTTGCCCAGCTTTCTTGGTACTAATGCATATTGAAGATAAGAGTACTCTTGAGGAAGTGGCGATAGTGCAAGAATTTCCAGACGTCTTCTCAAAAGAACTGCCTGGGGCCCCTCTCGTAAGAGAGGCTGATTTCCAAATCGACCTTCCAGAATCTAGACCAGGAGCCAAAGTTCCCTATCGCCTGACCCCCAAAGAGTTTGCAGAGTTAAAGATTCAGTTGCAGGAGTTACTCGATTTGGGATTAATCAGACCCAACATATATTCTTGGGGCGTGCCTGTGCTCTTTGTGAAAAAGAAAGATGACAGTTTAAGATTATGCATTTACTATTGTGAACTGAACAGGCTCGCAATTAAGAACATGCATCCGCTTCCGAGGATAGATGATTTATTCGACCAGCTCGAAGGTTCTTGCACCTATTTATAATTAGATTTCAGATCGGGTTACCATTAGTTGATGATTCAGAATGAGGATATTCAGAAGACAGCTTTCCACATGAGAATGCTTAGGTAGATGTGTGGACACATGAGACTGGATAAAATTCAGAATGAATGTATCATGGATAAGACACGAGTAGATCAAATTGCAGAGAAGATGCGAGAAGCTCGACTAAGATGGTTTGGACACGTACAAAAGAGACCATTACAAGCACCTGTTAGTCATTGTGAGAGTCTAATCACTGGGCATGTTAAAGGAGGGGGGGGGGGGTAGACCAATAAAGATTTGGAATGAAACTATAAGGAAAGACATGATGTACTTAGACACTAGTGAAATTATGTTAAAAGATCGGACATAAGGGCAACAAAGGATCTAGATAGCTGACCCCACTATAGTCGGATAAAGACTTGAGTGTTGTTGTTTGTTGTTGCCATTCAGACTGACTAAGGCGCCATCAACTTTCATGGACATGGTGAATCAGGTGTTCTGAGAGTTTTTGGATCGTTTGGTTATCGCCTTCATATATGACATTCTGGTGTATTCAAGGAGCAAAGAAGAGCATGCCACTAATCTTCAGAATGTTTTGTGCACTCTCACGGAGAATCAATTATATGCAAAATTCTCAAAGTGTGAGTTCTGGATTTTAGAGGTGGAATTCTCTGGACACATTATTAGTTAGATTGACTTGCAGTGGATCCAAACAAAATAAAAACCATCAGAGATTGGCCAAGGTTGAAGACAGTTACTGAGGTCTGCAGTTTCCTTGATCTAGCAGGTTATTACAGGAGATTCATTAAGGATTTCTCAAATATTGCTCTACCTATGACTTCTCTTACCAAGAAAGAAAAGTCCTCCATTTGTACTGTGAAATGTGAGCTAGCATTTGAGGAGCTGAAGACCCGTTTGATGACTTGTGCCTATCTCTTGTTTACCTTCGGGGGTAGACAACTTTCAGATATATAATGATGCTTCGGGTCAAGGTTTGGGTTGCATGCTGATGCATCATGAGAGAGTCATAACGTTTGCATCCAGACAACTAAAAGTGCACAAAAAGATTATCTTGTTCAAGACATGGAGTTAGCAACGGTTATTCACCCACCGAATATTTTGAGACACTACCTTTATGAGGTTCGTTATGGAGTCTTTACAGATCACGAAAGCCTTAAGTATATTTTTGAACAACAAGAACTCACTATGAGGCTGTGCAGATGGTTTGAATTCCTTTTAGATTATGATGTGAATATCTAGTACCACCCGGACATGGAAAATATGATAGCAGATGCTCTCAGCGGAAGGGGTTTGAGGTACTCCCTCATCACCGAGCAGAAAGACTTAGTGCGAGCGCTAGAGAGACTGAAGATTAGTGTAATGCCATGCACCTATTTTGTTTCTTCTAGTCTATATTGGATAGAGATCAAGTGCGACATCAAAGATAAAAGTAGTTAGGCTTTGCTGTTAGATCCAAAGATGGCGAAATTTTGGGATTTGACTCAGTCGGGACAGAATGAGCACTTTACGATCGAGGAGGGTTTGTTGCTGCATAAGGGAAGAGTGCGTTCCAGATGTCAGTCACTTGCACGAGGACATCCTCGTTGAGGCTCATAATTTCAAGTACTCTATACATCTGGACAACACAATGATGCACGCCGACTTTAAGATGCCGGTGTGGTGGCCAGGGTTGAAGGGAGATGTAGCAAAGTATGTTGAAAAGTGTGAAACTTGCAAATTAGTTAAAGCCGAATGTCTGAGACTAGGGGCAAGTTGCAACCCCTTCTTATCACTGGGTGGAATTTTGAAGACATATTAATGGATTTCGTTCATGGTCTTCCTAGGTCGTAGAGTGAGAATGATTATTTATATGTTATAGTTGACCGTCTTTCCAAGGTTGCCAACTTCATTCCTAATAAGAGAATGAACTAGGGTCTGAGATTGACTCAGTTATATATAGATGAGATAGTCTGACTGCATGTTCCAAAGATGATTATTTCTGACAAAGATGACAGATTTATCCTTAAGTAATCGAAATACGTCCAAGAGCGTTTGGACACGAAGCTATATTTCTGTACAGCCTTCCGCTCCCAGACAGATGGGCAGACAGAACACACCAATATAACCATGAAAAATATGCTAAGAATGTGTATTCCATCTTGGTGGAGTTCTCTTACAATAATATACGGCGGACGTTGTCGGACACCGTTATGTTGGGTTGAAAGTGAAGAAAGAATTGCTTAAAAAGAATCTTAGATTGACAAGACCACAACTCAAGTCAAACTTATTCAGTAGAATACAAAAATAAATTAGGATAGACAATCCAAATACTATGATCAGAAGTATATGTAAGTGGAATTTAATGTCAGAGACTATGTTTATCTGATGGTCAGACCAGTTAGGGGTGTCTCTTGAATCAAACAAATGAAAAAATTGAGTTCAAGGTTTATTGGTCTATTCGAAATACTGGAGCGCATAGGTGAGGTTGCATACAGGTTGGCCTTAACCGAGAATATGAGTGGATTACATGATGTATTCCACGTCTCCTGTCAGAGGAGAGCAGTCAAAGATCCTAGTCAGGTGATCAGTACCGAGGATGTACCAATCGAATCAAATCTTAGTATCAATATCACGCTAGTCAGGATAGCGGACTTGAAGATTTAGAAGCTCGAGAGCAGAGAGATATGTCTTGTTAAAGTTTTTTGGATGAATTATGGTCAACTAGAGTATACTTGGGAAAGAGAAAATAAAGTCAGGAACAATAAAGTCTACGCCTTCCTGTTTCACCCGGTATGATTGTAATTTTTGAGGAAAATTTTTTTTTAGGAAGGGATATTTGTAACACCCAAAAAAATTAATGTGTCGCACTCTGTTAATTTCAGGGTCCGTCCGCGAACATAATTGATCGAACCATGATCGTGTCGGGGTATGATTTTATTTTGGTCATGTTGCACGGTAATAAATAAATTAAATAAATTATATTAAATAAAATCATAGAAATTTCGTTGGGTGCGGTTTAGAGGATTTGCAGAAGGGTTAATGCTCAAAATAATAAGTCACTTAAGGGGGTAAGGTCATAATTGGAATTAATTTAAAAAATTCTAATTTCCCCCTCATTTTAGTCAAACGCCATATAATTAATTCCTCCCTCCCACGGTTTCCATTCATAACCGTCGCCCGGCCTCACACGCCTTTTAATATCCTGTAAACGCCCGACATTTAGGAAACCGTCTCTTAGTTTCCTTCCACACTCCCATGAGGCCGATATTAGGGATCTCCCGTCGCTCCTGTTCTAGCCGATCGATAGCGTTTTCCCCTCGCAGACGGCGTGCGCTGCCAATTTCGTTTCTTCTCACTGCAGACCTAGATGTTATCTCCTCAAAAGCACCAAGGATCGTCGACAGGAAGCGTCTAATTCTTCGCGTGTTTCCCCGCCGGTCCTTCATTAGTGTAGAGAAATACAAGATAGAGAAAAATAACCCAGATCTTTATTATTCTGTAAATACAAGAGTACATACACTTATATAAAAAGAAAGATAGGGAGAGTCTTCTATATCTACAATATGTGACTAAATAGAATATACATGGGCTTATACATGGGATCCTAATGAGCTTTTTCATTACATTTTAACACTCCCCCGCAAGCTGGAGCGTACAAGTCGTAGGCACCAAGCCTGGATAAGAACGATGATATAATGTCCGAGAGAGAGTTTTCGTGAATATATCAACAACTTGTCCTCACGCAGCGACATGCTCTAAATCCAACTTCTTCGATTGAACCTTTTCCCGAATGAAGTGGCAGTCAACTTCAATATGCTTTGTTCGCTCATGGAATACGAGATTCTTGACAATGCGTATGACTGCTTGACTGTTACAGAAAAGAGTGGCCGGAGATGAGAGTTTGAGGCCCAAGTCACTGAGAAGACCCTCAAGCCAGGTGAGCTCAGAGACAACTGCTGGCATAGCACGGTACTCGGCCTCAACAGAGGAGCAATCAACAACCGACTGTTTCTTGCTACGCCAGGTAATGAGGTGTCCACTAAGGCTGGTACAAAAACCAGTCGTGGAATGCCTATCATCAAGGGAACCTGCATAGTCAGCATCAAAATATTCAACAAGAGACAGAGAGACGGTTTGCAAACAAGTCCTTGTCCTGGAGAAGTCTTCAAGTATCTAAGAATCCGCTCGACGGCTTGGAGATGAAATGTCCGAGGAGCATGCATAAATCGGCTCACAATCCCAACGACGAATGAGATATCAGGTCTTGTAACTGTAAGATAGATTAGTTTCCCTAGCAAGCTTCGGTAGTACTATGAATTTGTCAGAATAGGATCGGTCCCAGATCCATGTGTAGACAGCTTGTGATTCATATCCATAGGAGTGTCTGTAGGTTTGCATCCAAAGTATCCCGCATCTTGCAAGAGATCAGTGCAATACTTCCGTTGGGATAGGACAAGTCCATCGGGTCTCCTTGCAACTACAAGTCCAAGAAAGTATCGAAGATTGGCCAGATTTTTTGTCTGAAATGCTGATTTTAAATGTTGCTTGATGTTCCGGATCCCGTTGGTGTCGTCTCCTGTTATTAGAATGTTATCCACATACACAAGGAGAATTACAGTGCCTGTTGGTCGATGTCTAGTGAAGAGAGAGAAGTCAGCAGAGCTCCGTGTGAAATTAACCTCGCGGACCACTTTACTGAATTTGTCAAATCAAGCGTGAGGAGATTGTTTGAGACCATATATAGACTTCCGGAGATGACATACACGAGACTCCCCCGAGGTCTCAAACCCGAGCGGTTGGTGCATAGTCTCTTGGAGATCACCATTGAGCAAGGTTGTAGATGTCAGATGTCGGGTTTGTGTTGTTTTGGGTTTGAAATGTCGTATATCGGATTGCGGGGGATATATCGGGGAT
Source organism: Platanthera guangdongensis (assembly GCA_039583875.1). Classification (NCBI taxonomy): domain Eukaryota; kingdom Viridiplantae; phylum Streptophyta; class Magnoliopsida; order Asparagales; family Orchidaceae; genus Platanthera; species Platanthera guangdongensis. The sequence continues at coordinate 145,121,460 of CM077152.1, forward strand.
ATTTTACAATATCAGATTTTAATATTTAAATAAAGATAACAATATTTATAAACACATTTTTTGCAAATAAGTAAAAATGTACAGACAAATAACTATAGCAATGTACCGACAAATAAGTATTTATAACATTTTCTTTGAAATAATTTTGAAAGATGAAGGAGAAGCCCATGTAATTATGCAAAGTTAGAGGAGAGTTTTTCTTAGCTATTGCAAAAATCACTATAGCAGAAGTTAACAAAATAATGTTAACATAAGTTAGAAGTGCACGGGAGAAACAAAAAATCACTGCTATTTACACAAGAAAAAGTATAAACTTAGCTATCGCAAAAAAGAAACCTAACTATAGCATAAGTAAGAAGCTTACACTAATACAAGTTTAATAAAACTTTTAGATCTTATGACTCGATCAATATAATAACTTTAAATAAAACTTTCAATTGTCGTAGAAATAAGAAGAAAGAAGAAGAAAAAAGAAGGGGGCTTACAGTAGAGTGAAGTAGCAAAAACCCTAAAGCCCGGCATCGACTCCTCGCGTCCTCGCCTGTGATGCTGATTCGTAGAAAGCCCGACGTCGTCGTCTACTCCTCGCCTGCGATGCCGATCCGTTGCCGCGTCACCGTTGGAGCTGTCGAGTGACGACTTCTCCGCCAGAGCGACTTCCGTAAAATTTAAGGTAGAGCGAGAAATGCCGAATGCATGAAATGGACTCGTGAGGTAGAAAAATACGGGTCCCGTGAACTTTGTTTTTTTATATATTAAATATAATAACCGAAATATCGGGTTAGAGATATATCAATATATCGGGATATATCGCCGTTTTTTTACAAAACGATATTTTTGTCAAACAAAACAGTTTCATTGCGGTTTGCACCCAAAACCTTTATGTCGGCCGACATGTCGGACATGTCGGCCGACATCTACAACACTGCCATTGAGAAAGACATTTTTGATGTCCAGCTGATGTAGGGGTCACTGTCGATGCACAACAAGGGAGATCAGGACGTGAACAGTAATCAACTTCGCGACCGGAGAGAAGATTTTGTCGTAATGAATTCCATGTTGTTGAGTGAAACCGCTGACCACCAGACGGGCTTTGAGACGGTTAACAATGCCATCTGGAGCATGCTTGGCACCAAAGACCCATTTGCAGCTAACACAAGACTGGCATGGAGAAAGAGGAACTAGGTCCCAAGCCTGGTTAGTGCCAGAGGGCTGTCATTTCTTCGTCCATAGCCGCACGCCACCCCGGGTGTTGTAGAGCTTCCTGCAAAGAGTGAGGAATAGAAATGGTGGAGAGAGAGGTGGGAAATTTGAGAAGAGGCGGAGAGAGGCGATGTAGAGAGACATAATTCACCAGTGGATGAGCCGTAGAGGGTGTTGCCGAATCATCAAGCCGCGGGATAGCATCAGTAGAAGGGAGCTATGGTAGGGCATTTGTCCTGGATGTGCGACGAGTATAGACACGGAGAAGTGGAGGAGGTAATTCGGGCACTGGGAGTGGAGGAAGTGGAGGAGGAGGTGGATGTGGAAAGTCGTGACGGGGATAGTCTGACGAGGAGTATTAGAAGGTGGAGGCAGCGTGGAAGAGGTGGAGTAGAAGGGTTGTGCCTTAAGAAAAGTGACATGAGCGAAGATGAGCACTTTTCGTCCGCAGGAGAGTAGCAGACATATCTTTTCTGAGTGCGTGAGTAGCCAACAAACATACATTTTGTATCTCGAGGGGCAAGTTTGTCATGCGGTGGTCCAAGAGTGTGGACATAGCAGGTACAACCAAAGACACGAGGAGTGAAGGATAATGGAGACTTGGAAGGAAACAAGAGACCGAACAGAGAAGCGAAGTCAAGAACAGAGGTGAGCATGTGATTGATGAGATAACAAGCAATAGAGACAACAAAGTTTCAATATTTGGTGGGCACCTGCATTTGCATCATAAGTGATCGAGTGACATCAAGAAGATGTCGATTCTTCCGCTCGGCCACACCGTTTTGCTGGGGGGTGGGGTGGGGTGGGGTGGGGGGGGGTATAAGCACACGAGGTTTGATGGACAATCCCAAACTCAGTACAGAAGTTTGTGAAGGTGCGACTAGTATATTCAAGAGCAGTATCAGTGCCAAGTATTTTTAAGGTAGCAGAGAATTGTGTACGCGTCTCAGTAATAAAGACACAAAAGACAGATGTCAGTTCAGTACAACACGTAGTAGATAATGCCAGATCAGGCGCGTATAATCATCAATAAAGGTAACAAAATATTGATAACCAAAAATACTGGGGATTTTATAGGGTCCCCATTTATTAGAATGTACTAAAGAGAACGAAGTAGTACTCCGATTACATGTAGGTGAAAAAAACACGATGCTGCTTGCCCAGGTTCATATTGATTCACAAGAGAACTCATGCAAGGAGACACTAGAAAGAGCTTTTTTGAAAATCGGGAGAGGAGCATGGCCAAGACGACGATGCCAATCAACGGTGGGGACTGCAGTGAGGATAGTAGGGAAACATCCAAGAGAAAAAGCTCATTCGACAGTCGTCCTTTACCAATGATATTCCGTGTTCGACGATCCTGCACAACAAAAGATGAATGAGAGAAGGTTAGACAGCAATCAAGATCCTTAGCTAACCTACTAACAAAAAGTAGATTGAAGGTTGATCCCGAAACATGAAGTACCGAGGACAAAGAGAGAGTGGGAGTGAGGCGCATGTCAACAGCTCCAGACACCGAGTTGTGTCGCCATTGGCCACAGTGATGAACTTGAGATAATCATAGTGCATGTTTTGAGGTGGCTTCTGGGAGGTAATGTGGTGAGTAACACCAGAGTCCACGATCCAGTGAGAGCTATGAGAGAGACATGAGATACATTTGGTGGAGAAAGAAGCAACCGAGTCAGATGAGCGATTAACCACGCCTTGGATCTGCTGAATCTGTAGGCGAAGGTCGTTGATATCTTGCTGGGTAGAGGAGTGAGACCCAGTAGAGTAGAGCCTGGGTGATAAGGTGCAACAACAGTTGTAGCAGTAAGATGAGGCGGTATACCATGCTTGCGGTAGTAGGTGGCTTCAATATGACCATCCTGACCATAATGAGTACAGTTGAGAGTAGAGCCCCCCGCACGTCCCCGACCCCGAGACGTGAAGCGACCTCCCCGAGTAGAAGAGCCACGCGACGGAGGAGCAGCAGTAGGTAAAAGAGGCTACTGGAGTAGAGTTGGAGAGAAGCTGGTAGGGACCTCGGGTGGTGGTGTAACCTTAAGCAGCATGAAGCAGACATCAAATAAGGAGGGCGTAGTGGAGGAGGAAAGAATATGAGCCCTAACGTTGTGAAGATGACTGGGTACACGGACCATCATTATAACGATCCCAACAGCTTCCTTCTGTGCCCGTTAAGTAGCAAGATCTGTGAAAGGGGCTGATGTTGTATCCAGGCTTCTACCAGAGTTTTATCCTTAACAACAAAGGAAGTCAAGTCGCCTGCGTTTTCAGGGTCCAGTGATTGAAAAGCAGAGATAATGTCAAACAGGTGTTGTAAGCTGTCCTTGCCGGAGTAGAGAGAATGCAACTCATCCTGTATGTCTTAGTGTCTATGGATTTAAGCATCCAGGATTGGACCCGGCCGTGTTCATGGAGCATCGCCTGAGTGAGATGGTGGAGAAGACCCTTGGTCTGTAAAACACGACGAATCGAATGGACCCATTCGACAAAATTGGCCTTCCCGATGAGTGAGATGGTGGTTATTCGAAGCTCATCCCGAACTTCAGAAGGCGGGGCAGCATCACGTGCGGGAAGGGAGTTGCCGTAGAGCCCATCGTAGCAAGTGAAGGTCGATTAGAAGAGAGAGCTGGCGACTCGCGGAAGGTGGTCGGGCGGCTAGGTGAGCCCACAACAAGAAGTCTACACACATTCTCCATTTTCCATCCCTATTTTTTCACCATTACAACATTAGAGACCCAGCCCGAAAACTGGATCTCTGATACGAAACCGGACTTGAGAAGTTTTTCCACTTCCTTTTTGATAGGTCCTTCGAGCTTGTCGGCTACGTTCCTTTTCTTCTGGAGGATAGGGCAGTCCTTCGGGTCGAGATTCAGCCGGTGGCAAGCCATGTCTGCATCGATGCTGGACATATCTGTCGCGCTCCAAGCGAAGATATCCACGTGCTTCTGGATGCATGCCAACATCCTTTCTTGATCCTCCTGGCGCAAGCCTCCGCTGACCCGCACTTTCTCTGCCTTCCCTGCTTGGGTGAGAACCTCTAACTCCACCACTGCTTCTTCAGGCTCCAGCCGGGACTGCTCCTCCAAATCTTCAGCTGCCCTCTCTCCTTGGGCGAGGGCCTCCTCTGCTACTGCTTCCTCCACCACCATCACCTCCTCTCCTCCTCTTGACTCTCCTTCCGCACTTCCCTCCTGAGCGAGGACCTGCTTCCCCCTTTACTCCGTCTTCGCCTACTCCATCACCTTCTCCATCGCTTTGGCCTCCCCCATCCATGAGATGGTATTGACTGCGGTGACGTAGCACTGCCTTGCCACCTTAGGATCTCCTCGGACCCGGAGCTGTACCCCTCATCGTTAAACTTGAAGCACTGATGAAAGGATGAGGGGACACAACAGAAAGTACTGATGGGCGGCCGACCGAAGATGACATTGTAGCTGCTGGGGGCGTCCACGATCACAAACCGACAATTGCGGGACTGACCCCCCAGAGTCACGTTGAGCCCCACTCCACCTTCCACTTCCTCTCTCCTGAGAACCCGAACCCGAAAAGCGGTCCATCCGAAGCCAGCACCTTCTTTGCCTCCACCTTCATCCTGTCAAACGCCTTCTTAAAGATGACGTTGACCGAGCTCCCGTTGTCTACCAAGATCCGGGAGACTGTGAAGTTCTCGGCCGCTGTCTGCACCACTAGCGTGTCGCATAACGGATCCTTATGATCCGGCATGTCGCTCGAGGTGAAGGTAATCCTCTCCACGGGAGGCGGGTCCTGGGACGTCTAAGCGACACTTCGTCGGAACATGGTTTGGAGTCTCACCCTAAGGGTGGGCTCTATTGCCCCCCCCCCCCCCCCGCACCCCGTAGATTACTCCAATCCTCTCGGAGCCCCATATATCGGCCCTCTCTTCACATCTATCTTCATCTGCCCCCGCGACGACTTCCTCGATCCGCATTGCCTGCGGCGGCTGCCCCTGCCCTCTTGCCCTTCTCAGCTCAAGAAACTCTGGGCAGGTGGCCGTTGCGTGACCTTCGTCTTAATAGAAGTCATAGTACGACAACCCTACCTCCACTCATCTTCGCCCCCTTGACCGTTCCTCCTCCTCTCAACCCTTCCCGGGCTATTGCCATGACTTGATGTTGTGGGGGGGGGGGAGGTGGCCTTGGACTCTGCATCCATCCTGGAGGTTTAAACCTCCCCTTCCCCCTTGGTAGTTTCCTCCTCCTTGGAACCTTCTTCCCTGACCCTGGACAGGTCCCTCCTGCTGCCTCCAGGCCAGCTAGTTGGTGGGTTCTTGATAACCCCACCCTTGTTGTTGCCTTTGGAAACCTTGCCCTCTGGGATCATCTCTTCTTCTCTCGTCCTGACGCCTGTGTACTCCTTGCTTCCTCTCTTCACTTCCTCCCAACTTGGCCAGCTTCCTAGCAAAATTGGGGTTTGCTGCCTCACCCTCGATCTCCTGCGCCGCTCTCTCCATTACCTCCTCGAAGGAGAACGGTGGCCTTCGCTTCAATGCCACCCTAAAGAACCTTTCTTGGAGCCCCAAAGTAAAGGCCATCATCAGGGTAAACCCTGACACCTCTTCCACGACGAGGACTTCCTCCTGGAACCTGTCTACGTAGCTTGCCAGGGTTTCTTCCGGTCCCTGCTTGATTGCGAAAAGGAACTCCACGCCCTTCTTCCTCTTCTTTGAAGTCGAGAATCTCTATAGGAAAGCCCAACGCAAATCTGCGTAGCAGTAAATTGAGCCGGTGGATAGCTGGTGGAACCAGTCCCTTTCCTTGTCCTTGAAGGAGATGACGAAAAGCCGACACTTGAAGACATCGGTCATTTGTTTAATGCAGACCGCGTCCTCAAAACACTGGACGTGTTGAACTGGGTCATCTCTGCTGGTGTAGTAGGACATCTCCGACTCCCTGAACCCCTTTGGAACTGGGGCTGACACGACCAACTCGCTGAAGGGTCTTCCTCCTGCGGCGCGAGTGGGTGGCTCCCGCAATATCACCACGCTAGCCCGACCACCACTCGGCGAGTCGGGGAAGTGCTCTCGCCCGGCGGGATCCTGCTAGCCACCCTCGCCCTCTTTCTCCTTCCCAGTCCGCCCGATCGGGACGTTCTCGCCCAAAGCAGGCTACACAACCACCGGGATAGCCGTTGTCGAGCACTCGCCGCGAGTGGCGCTGAGCCAATGGTGCAAGGTCTCCATGACCTCCTTCCTGAAATCTTCAAACATGCCCACCGTTGCCAAGACCGGTGGGGTGGCGATTTCTCCCGGCCAGACCCTTGTCCTTCACCTCCTGTCATGGAATTAGTCGAGGATCTTCTGTGATGGCCACTCTCCACGCTCACCGCACTAAAGTGTTGAAACCTGAAAATCGATCTCTTGTGGAGTTTGGGGTCCCGAAAGGGGTGTGGTCTCACACTTACTTCCCTCAAGCTCGCACACCATACCAAAGACTCAGAAATCCAGGAACAGAACCGAGGTCCCAGCGAGGAGGTCCCACCACACACCCGGAAGATCTAGGAGCGCTTCCTCTTGCAAGCCAATGCTGAGCTTGGGCATCCTTGGAGGACACTCAAAGCTTGCTAAGAAAAGCTTGAGGAAGACGAAGTTAAAAGAATCCGTTCCTCCAAAGGTACCCCCTCGGGTCTATTTATTGATTTCCAAGCTTGGTCTGCCAACAACGTAACTTCGCTGTTTAGAATTACTATACGCAGCCCAACTGGGTCTGCCAACAGCGTAACTCCGCTGTCGAAAAAGGTTATTTTCAGGCCCCCAGAGGCATCCAGGTAATTTCACCTCTGGACTTCACCGGGCGAGTGGTCCGCGAGAACACCATTCGCCTAAAGCGGCGGATGCCGGATGATCTACGCATTCGCCTCCTATCCCTGCCAAGGGACGAGTGCGAGCTTAGCCCACCACTCGCTCGAGGTGTCGAAAACCCTCCTAACAGCGCACTAAGCCGCGAGCCGCGGGCGAGTGGGTGATTAGGGCCGCTCTCGCCCGAGGGCATGCCTGCCTCTCCCGCTTTGGGGCGAAAACTTATCGATGCTCTGGGCGAGTGCGGGTCTGACCACCCCACTCGCTATTCCGACTAGCTGGAACCTAAGGGTCCTCCTGCTATGCCTCAGACTTGTCGGAGGGTCCCACTCCTCGAATACGAGGTTGTACATATACCTCAACACAACACGGTATGGATGACTTTTGCTCCAGGCTGGCCCCCAAAATTAAAATTTTCTATTGCATTAGATTATATATGTTACAGTAACATCTTGGTATCAGAGATTTTCAATCCTCCTCTTTCGCATGCATCACTTCCTCTTTTTTTTAGCTATCGACAAACGCCGTCAACAAATCCTCTGTTGATCCACGTCGGCAATTGAAACATCTCTATGCTTCGATTTGTTTCCCCCGTTTGCATTCTAAGAACCTTCATGTGATCTCCTTTCGTCTCTCGGCATGGAACGACCGCTACTGCAGACGCATGCCTCCCGCAAAGACGACCGTCTCTCGGCATGATTGACACCTTCCGCAGAGGCGCACGCCTCCCTCAGGTGCACACCTTCCTCCTTTGACAAAAGGAGAACAACCGAGGGCTTACACTCCGATGGTGATTCCTCTGCGGCGTGTAAGTAGAGCCGTCTCTGGCTTACCGTTCCGCTAGTTTCTTGCGTAGGCTCGGTCGATAACAACTCCCATGTCCCTTGACAATAGTTTTGTCATTGAACCGTGCATCCCTCGAGCACAACAACCCAGTAGTTTACCCTTTTCCTTCCTCGAGCCCAGCAAACCACAATAGTTATGGACGCCTACAACTGAGGAGGCCAAATTAGTTAATTAATTATATTTTCATTAACATTAATAGATTAATTAACTCCTTTGGCGTGATGATGAGCCCCCGTGAGCCACTCACAGTCACTTTGATTCTCCATAAGTTACTGGAGATGTCGACGTCTTATGACGTTGTACTTGCACGACTCACCGCCAGCATTAACCGCCGCCTCAGGGGTCCGATCCCACAACTTCACTCCTCGATGCGACCTGCACTCAAAGAAGACCTGCCGCTCTCCGCAGTTCTTGTCTCTCTACCATTGCCTCCTGTTGTTTCCGCCGCGTAGTTCACGCAACTTGCATCGTCGCCTCCCAGTCCAACGCTGGTGTCGACTCAATTTGTATTGCCATCGGCCATCCCTGCGGTCTCCATTTTGCTTCCTTCTCTCCAAGCACTTGCTCTGTCAGCCCCTTTGGCGCCATTACCTTTGACAAGTGCCATAGCTGCATCTGCCGCTTCTGATTGCCGCAACTCACCTTCATCTAGGTTCTCTGATGGACTCGTCTGTCTGCACTCACTGAACACACTCTCCCCGACTTTAGAGCTTCTGACCGTCAGGCTCCCTTCCACAAGCTCCTCTGCCACGCCAGATCACTACAGTCTCTCATGCCATCTGTGATTACGATGAAGGCCCGCTATGCGATGCGGCTGCCACCACAACAATGCGCTACCGAAATATGTTCTTTCAGAAAATTTAGAAGTCCGATCGTTATGGCGTGTAAATCTTGCTCGAGCTTGAGGAAAATATTGATTTGAATGGTGGGTGGGATGCTATGGTCACACACGACCAGTTATCTAGGTCATTAATTAGTGTCATCATATGTTCATGTTTGGTGTCTTGTATTAATCGAGTCAATATACGAGTATGTTGTCTTTTGTTGTTTCATGTTGTTCTCTTTTTTTTCGGGTGTTTACACCATGCCACTTTTATGTCTTTAAATAGACCTCTTGGGTTATTGTACGAATTATCAATCAAATTATGAGAGGTCTATTTCTCTCTTGAGTTCTTTTCTCCTCCCTCAATTTCTAGGGTCAGGGTTGAGCACGGATCCCCTTCTTCCACTCCCCTTGCATTCTCCGTGGGTAGAGCTCGACTCCCCTTATATCTCCGCCTCGACCACCACCTCCGATCAAGCACCGAAGTAGGCTCGTAACACGGTGATTCCCACCAAGGTGGAAGAAAATAGTACCTAGCTTTAGGTAAATTTCTATAAATTTTGTGTCCTCGGCTCTATTAGATTTTGATTTAAATTTTCACATTATTTTTATTTGCTTATTAAATTCCGGTGGCATGTTAAAAATTTAGTCTTAATCTGAGAAACTAATGTAGCACTGTACACATTAATATAGGTTATGATCCTCCCCATCAATTCTAGTTTTTTTAGGTTGGATGCGCAAATTCTAACAATTTGAATATAGTAATACAGTGGTGATTTTTTTGGGTAATGCCTAAATTGTTTCTACCTTGTTGCCAACTATTCTGTAAGTGATGTTGAGCGACAAATTTGACTTTAACTAGTTAATTTGTGTGATTTTACATGGTCTTATTTTGTTCTTCCTTTGCTGACTAATTTATCTTCCGAAGTTGTGATGACTATCTGAAACATGTTTTACGTTCTGATGCGTTTTCATAAAACTATTCTGAATTTTCTTTTCTTCACTGAACACTATTCCTATTCTTCTTTTCTCCACTCGCTTTTTTGTTACTAGTTTTGGGCTTCACACCTTGTTGGGAGCTTAAAGTTTTCTCATTTAGTTTAGGATTGGCAATCACAAGTTAATGAATATCTTGATCAAAAAAGTTTTTGAACATTTATTTCTGTTTAAAAATGTTTATTGATTTAAATGTTGTGGCGATAAAATTTTCTTCTAACACTCTCTAACTTGATTTTATAGATCCTCATCAATCCAATTCTTGATGGGCAAGCATTACTTTACTCTTTTGAGTCTAATCCTGAGGTTAGAATAGGTGTTGCATTTGGTACTGGTAATGGCAGCAGTCTACCAGCTACAGAATTTCCTTGGGTCTCAACTTGGCTGGTAGGTCAACTATTCATCATTGGTTCATTTCCTTTTAATTGATCATAAAGAGTGTAAATTATATTTTTTTATTTTTAGTATCAAAGACTTGGGCCCCATTTTAGAATGGTCATGGAAACCTGATCATGTTTTTTAACATAGTAGAATAAGTTTTATGGTGTTTAGTGAAGAGCATGCAAACTAACTACTATCTAGAAAAAAATAGCTGTATGAAAGCTAAAAATGGTGTAACGAGAAATCCTAGTGTACATACTTGCATAGAACTCACCTTTAGTTAAAGCAATTGTGAACTTGCAGTAAAATTATCCTTAATTTATTTTGCTATTACTTAAAAATTGAATTATTTTGTTATTATCCTAAGTATACTCCTTAAAATACTCTAGCGTTTGCATGCCATATATATAGACAAGGACATTCCTTCTCATCGTTATTGGTACATACTTAATAGTTATGCATTATTAAATTTATTTTACTTACCTTTAACATTAACTTTGTTCATGTTATTGTTGTAATATTGAGAGTTTTTGTAGGCTATATGTTGTAATGTTGTAATATTGAGGCTCTATTTGTTTGGGCGTTTCGGTGCTCCGTTTTGGGCAAACGCCGCCGGAAGGCGGGTAAACAAATGAACCTCCGGCGGCGTTTGCTCCGTTTCCACCCGCCCGCCTTGAGAAACGCCCCAAAAAGCTCCGTTTGGAGCAGCCACCTCCCCCCTCCGTTTCGAACACTCCGTTTCCACCCGCCGGATCGACCCGCCACCGCCGAAACAAATGAAGCCTGAGAGTGACATGTAGACTATAAATAGGCATATTATTAACCATAATAAGATATGGTTCATTTTTCTCAACTTGGTATCAGAGCGGGGTAAATCCCGCCGTTGCCCGCTACTCGCGATTCCGCCGGCCTGCGATTCTGCCACTGCCATCCCGCGGCTCTGACGACTGAGCCGGCTCCGCCGACCTAGCCAACGACCGTCCCTGTTGATTCCGACGGAGGAACCCCGCCGCCATCCCTGCTGATTCCGACGGAGGAACCCCACCTCCGTCCAGATCGGCTCTGTCGTCCCTGCTGATTCTGACAGAGGAATCCCGCCGCCGTCCCTGCTGATCCCGATGGAGGAACGCCACTGTCTCCGGCTGCTGCAGTCCGTAACCAAGGATTGCTGCTGCAGTCCACAACTAGGAATTTTTCGGCCTTTTTCCAGCGGTAACACCTCCGCATCCTAGCGGATGTGAGGATGCGGTGATCAGACCTAGGGCAATGGGGGAGGCATTGATTGGTACCGGACCGGCTGCAGCTGTCGGTGAGGAAGTGGATCCATGGCGTCGAAGGATGAAACGATGGAAGATGTCTTCAAGATGTTGGGCCTGGATGGGTTGGCCACATTGTTGAGGGTGTTGGGTTCATCGCATTGGTCGGCGAAATTGGAACTTCCACCGATTGACTTGAAGCTTGATGGACCGACGACCTACCTGAGTTGGTCAAGATGCGTGAAGAAAATCCTTGCGACGAAACAGGTTGGGGGATTCCTGACAGGGGCGTTGAAGAAACCAGAGAACTTGGCTGGAGATGAGTGCGAGTCAGCCAACATGACAATGTTTATGTGGCTTCTCAGCTCGATTGTCCCATCGATTGCCGCCACGGTAGACGGCCTCGAGACAGTCTTGGAGGTTTGTGACAAGCTGAAGAACATATACGATGGCGTGGGGAACACTTTGCGGGTCTTCCAGGTGAAGGGAGAAATTGATGACACTGCTCAGGGAGAGAAAACAGTACAGGAGTATGCCTCCGAGTTAGAACGACTATGGGTGGACTACAATCACGCCTCTGGTGGGATGTGTGGCAGCGATTCTCAGTGCCGGGCTTCCAAGATCATCGTGGAGGAGAGGACGATGAAGTTCCTGAAGGGGTTAGATGACAAGTTTGATCAGCGGCGAGCCCTACTCTTTTCTGGTACGTCGATTCCTACACTCACCGAGACCATCTCTGCTATGATTCAGGAGGAGACACCTCTCAAGCTTCAGGTAGGCGTAGGAGGGTCCATGACGGTGAAGTCGGCACTGGTGGTTGCAGCTCCTGGCGTTGCACCACAGAGGGAAGAGACCTGCCAGTGCTACAACTGTGGCGAGGTGGGCCATCTTAGGCTAGCATGCGCCAAGCCACCCAAGGAGAGAGATTCAGGTGGTGGACGGGGACGGGGTCATGCTCGTGGTGGCAGAGGAGGCTATTGAGCCAACCTAGGCATGACTGAGAGTGCAAAGGAAGTTGACGTCTTCTATACAGAGGAGGAGCAGACCCTACTTAACATGATGGAAGGCATCAAAAGGAAATAGACGGGCGAAGGGAGCAGAGATCGAGGCGTGGGGACGGGGTCGCAATGTATGCCCACCCAACTGATGGATCTCTCACTCTTGCATCCATATCCTCCTCCAGGGCGTCAGATTGGATCATCGACTCAGAAGCATCACGTCATGTGACAGGAATTGCAGGCGAGTTCTCCTCCTATGTCTAGCTACTGCAGATAGCATCCAGACAGTGGACGGTACGTTTCAGGCAGTGGTTGGTAAGGGTACTGTGAATTGTTTAGGTTCAGTAACATTATCCAATGTTTTGCATGTTCCTTCTTTTCCAGTTAGTCTCTTATCCATTAGTTCTATAATCATTCAACTGAAATGTATTGTTTCTTTTGATATTCCCAAGGTGACCTTCCAGGAGAAAGGGACGAGACAGATACTTGAGACTGAGACTGGGACTTGGCATGACGGGTTGTGGTACCTGGATCGTGAAGGATTGGATGCGGCTCTGGTATCTGCATTAGAGAGGACAAGAGTTAGAAGACAGACGATGAGTGCGGAGGACATGCTGATACTTCATCACAGGCGATTGTGTCACCCATCATTCAGTACTGTAGCTAGATTATTTCCAGCTATTATTAAAACAGTTGATAAAACAAAGTTGGTGTGTGATGCTTGTGAGTTTGGCAAACTTACTAGGAGCTCGTATGCTAGTACAGGCCGAAGAAGCTCTTCTGTTTTTGATGTTATTCATTCCGATGTATGAGGATCTTGTACTGTAGTTTTTTTGAATGGTTATAAGTACTTTGTAACGTTTATTGATTGTGCTTCTCGTATTACTTGACTGTATTTGATGAAAACTAAGAGTGAAGTACTTGCTTTCGAGATTTCCATAAGCTTGTTCAGACTCAATACAATGCAGTGATTAAGGTACTACGATCGGATAATGAAACAGAATACATGAACAAGGCAATGGAGGACTATGTATCAGCTCATGGGATTGTGAACCAGACCACTTGTGCCTATAAGCCTGCACAGAACGGAGTGGCGGAAAGGAAGAACAAGCATCTTCTGGAGGTGGCAAGGACTATGATGCTCAACATGAAGGTTCCTCAGAGTCTGTGGGGATATGCAATGCCTTCTCGGGTTCTGGGGTGGAAGTCCCCGTGTTTGTAGTTGCAGGGACATAATGAAGGGATGCTTCCTTTGAAGGTGTTTGGGTGTGTGTGCTTCGTGAAGGACAACAGGCCAGGTGTTGGTAAACTTGAAGCAAGAGCAGTCAAGTGTGTGTTTGTGGGCTACTCTCGTACTCAAAAGGGATACATGTGCTAGAGCCCAGTGAAGAAAATATGTTTTGTGAGCATGGACGTCCACTTCAGAGAGCTAGAACAATACTACCAACCGGGGTGGGGGGCACTTGCAGCTGACTCATCAGATACCAAAAATATGAGGCTAGAGAGAGAAAGGTTGGTGACTGATCTGGGAGTATGGCAGGAAGGATCTGTGGAGGATGAGCAGGAGAGTGATGAGGAGCAGGAGGAGGAGATCGAGGAGGATAGGCGAGACGTGAGACCCACAGCTCAGGGGGAGCTGCTGACATATAGTAGGAGGAGGAAGATGCCAGCAACATCAGATTCAGTGCCTGTGCCTAGTCTCGCTCCCGGTCCCTTGGCTATTCCGCTCCCTACTCCTGGAACACTCACATCACCACGTGCCTCAGGTGATATTCTCTTCCTTTCCCTTACTTCTCCTCTGACTGTATGGAGGACTACTCGCATCAATGCGAGAAATCCTCCTGATAGATACGGTTGGTGTGCGAACAGAAAAGAGCAGACCGAAAATTTGGAGTAATGTAAACTTTATTATCCAAAAAAGGTATCAATTACAATGGTATAGCCTCCCTTTTATAGAATGGAGGAGATGAGAGAGATTACACTTAAGCAATGTGAGACTAAAAATTTTCATGTATATGCGGCTTTACAAAAAACAAACCGGACAGGCCGGACGATTAGACAAGCCGGCTAACCGCCCGACAACCAACAAGAGGAGAGAACAAGCGCCACAAAGATCAAGCCGCCGCAGGAGACCGCTAGACCGCCCGGTCTCCAAGTCCTCTGAGACAAACCGCCAGACCGCTGAGATACCAAACAGCAACATCTCGGCAGACAGACCGGCCAGAATAAATCGGTAGACCTCCCGGTCTCCGAACAGCAACAGACCGCCCGACCTCCATATTGCAACACTCCCCCTCAAGTTGGAGCATATATATCAATCATGCCCAGCTTGTCGTAAATGTGGAAAAAAGAAGTGGACACCGGCTTGGTTATGATGTCTGCCAACTCGTTGTCTGAAGTGACGAATGTAGTACAAATCTGTTTCTTCAAGATCTCCTCCCGAATGAAATGACTGTCGACTTCTATGTACTTCGTTCTCTCATGAAAGACCGGATTTTTGGAGATGTATATCGCGGCTTTATTGTCACAGAACATAGGAAGAGGATAGTTGTACACCTCTCCTAAATCAAGCATGAGTGCCCGTAACCATTTCAACTCACATGTGGTCGATGCCATACTGCGATATTCTGCCTCTGCACTGGACCTAGAGACCACAGACTGTTTCTTGGTCTTCCAACTCACAAGATTGCCTCCAACAAACGCGCAAAAACCTGATGTCGACTTGCGGTCCCCTTTGTCATCAGCATAGCTCGAATCAGAGTACGCTTCAACCCTTAGGTGACCATTCTTCTGAAAAAGGAGTCCTTTCCCTGGTGCTGCTTTAATATACTCCAATATCCTCAGGACAGATTGTAGATGACACTCTCTAGGAGCTTGCATGAACTGGCTCACCTTGCCAACATCATAAGAGATGTCGGGTCTGGTTACCGTGAGATAAATGAGTTTGCCCACCAGACGCCGGTACCTCGTAAGATCGGATAGAAGAGACGAGTCATCTGTCCAAGTTTTGTCTTCCCTAATAGCCATGGGAGATCGGGCAGGTTTAACACCAGTTAATCCTGCCTCCTTTAGAAGATCAAAAGCATACTTCCGTTTGGAAAGGACCATGGAGTTGGGCTTCCTAGAGATTTCAATTCCCAAAAAGTATTTCGGGGAGCCCATATCCTTCGTGACTAAGTGCTGACGAAGGTGTTTCTTTGTCAACGTTACCCCATCCTGGTCATCGCCAGTAAGAAGAATGTCATCAACATAAACCGCAAGAACTACCAGACCAGAGGCAGTTTTCCGAACGAACAAGGAGTGATCAACGGAGCTTCTTGTAAAACCAATGGCCGCAACGATGCCGCTAAACTTGTCAAACCAGGCACGAAGACTTTGCTTGAGGCCATAGATAGCCTTCTTTAGCCGGCATTCTCGTGTCTCCCCCTGAGCAACATACCCAGGAGGTTGCTCCATGTAAACATCTTCCTGAAGATCCCCATAAAGAAAGACATTCTTGACATCCAGCTGTGAAATGGGCCAATCCCTGTTGACAGACACAAGAGAAGGACCCTAATAGTACTGAGACGAGCAACTGGAGAGAAAGTGTCAAAGTAATCAACCCCATAAGTTTGGGTAAAACCCTTGACAACAAGCCGAGCCTTGTAACGATCCACACTGCCATCGGGAAGGAACTTCACCACAAAGACCCAGCGACAGCCAACAACATCTGTACCGAAAGGAGGAGGAACCAGGGTCCAGGTACCCCGTTCAGTGAGAGTAGCAATCTCCTCATCCATGACAGCTTTCCAATGAGGAATAGTAAGGGCCTCCTGGTAGGAACGGGGGGTGGCAGTGACCGAGATAGCCAGTGCAAAAGCTCGGCGAGAAGGGGTAAGACGATCATAAGAAACAACTGCAGCAAGCGGGTGTTGGGTACATGCTCGAACCCCTTTGCGAAGGGCAATGGGGAGATCCAGGGCAGATGGTTCCGCAGTATCCAGAGCGTCCGTGGTGGAGAGAGCTGGCTCGGGAGTAGAGAGAGACGGCTGCGGAGAGGGTGGAGACGGACGTGGAGATGGTGGAGATGGTGGAGATGATGGAGATGACGAAGATGGTGGAGATGGTGGAGATGGTAGAGACGCTGGAGGTGGGGGAACGTCAGGAGGTGCAGAGAGAATTGATGGGTTGGTTTGAGAAGTAGGATCAGCAGGAGTAGAGGAGGAAGCGAGAGAGAAGATGCATTTTCAAAGAACGTAACATCCGCAGAGACAAACTGCTGGAGGATAACGGGGTCAAAGCAACAATAGCCTTTCTGAGTGGTAGAGTACCCCAGAAAGACACATTTAGTGGCCCGTGGGGAGAGTTTGTCACGGGTGGCAGCGGGAGAATGCACAAAGGCGGTGCACCCAATGATGCGCAGAGTAAGGGGAAAAGGATTCTTGGTGGGATAAAGAATGGAGAATGAGGTGACACCGCGGAGAACCGTGGAGGGAATGCGGTTGATGAGATAACAGGAGATGAGGACAACATAGCCCCAATAGGAGCGAAGAACATGCATTTGAGTCAGCAGAGTGCGAGCGACTTCAAGGATGTGACGGTTTTTGCGTTCCGCCACCCCATTTTGTTGGGAGGTGTAGACACAGCTAGTTTGACGAATAATACCATGATGCATACAGAAAGAAGAAAAATCATGGCTAAGATACTCCTTAGCATTGTCAGAACGAAAGATTTTAATAGACGTATCAAACTGAGTCTTGATCATAGAATAAAAGGATGTCCAGACAGAGAACAGTTCGGAGCGATCCTTGAGAAGGTACACCCACGTACACCGAGAGAAATCATCAATAAATGTAACAAAATAAGAACTACCCCGACCGATGGTGAGGGTAGGAGCATGACCCCACACGTCAGAGTGAACGAGGTCGAAGGGACGGGAAGAGCCACGACTCTGCGTTGGCGGGAAGGATGAGCGATGATGCTTGCCGAGCTGACATGCATCACAGTTTAGAGGAGGATAATGAGGAGGGAGGTGGGGCAGAAGCTGGCGCAGAAGCCGTGGAGGAGCATGTCCAAGGCGAAGATGCCATTGAAGAAGATCTGTAGAGGAGGAGGAAAATGCGGATAGAGCGGAAACGTTGTCGAGGAAGTAAAGACCGCCACTCTCAGTCCCAGTAGCAATCGTCCGTTGGGAGTCCGGATCCTGAAAAGAACAAGAAGTAGAAGTGAATGACGGAACACCGTAATTTCTTGCATAGAAAAGTAATCGATAATAAATTGCAAGGGAACAGGGACACGCAGAGGGTATCCGCCAGACGAAGAGACGGAGTGACCTGAACCACCCCCGTCCCATTCACTGGAGATGAAGAGCCGTCAACAACAAAGACCGGAGGCAACCGATCATGTGTCTCGAGATGAGAAAAACACTGAGGATTGCCCGTCATATGATTGGTAGCACCAGCGTCGATCAACCATCGGCCGTGAGTAACAACGTGGGCACTACCGGAAGAGGTGACCACCGAGGCGGACTGCGTGGAGGAGATGGAGGCCATAGAAGCGAGCAGCAGGAGAAACAAGTCGCGGCTAGAAGGAGAAGAAGCCGGAACAGGCCGCAGCGACTTAAGGACAGGTCGCTGTGGCGAAGAAGAGGAGAGCGGCTAGAACAGGTCACATAGACTTAAGGGCAAGTCGCGGCGACAAAGAAGAGGAGAGCGGCGAGCAAAGACCATAGCGACTTAAAGACAGGTCGCGACGACAAAGAAAGGAGAGCGGCTAGAACAGGGCGCACTTAAGAACATGTCGCTGCGACAAAGAAGAGGAGAATGGCGAGAAGAGGCCGCAACGACGTAAGGACAGGTCGCGACGACAAAGAAAAGGAGAGCGGTAGAGGGAGCGGCTAGAAAAGAGAAGAAGCAAGAGGCCGCAAACAGGGAGAAACAAGCCGCGCGAACAGAACAACGGTCAGAAGAGAAAACAAGCCGCGAGAACAGGTCGCGGAAAGAAGAAACAAGCTGCACGCGTAGAGAGAGCTCAGAGTAATGTAAACTTTATTATCCAAAAAAGTTATCAATTACATTGGTATAACCTCCCTTTTATAGAATGGAGGAGATGAGAGAGATTATACTTAAGCAATGTGGGACTAAAAATTTACAAGTATATGCGACTTTACAAAAAACAAACCAGACAGGCCGGGCGGTTAGACAAGCCGGCTAACCGTCCGGCAACCAACAAGAGGAGAGAACAAGCGCCACAAAGATCAAGCCGCCGCAGGAGACCGCTCGACCGCCCGGTCTCCAAGTCGTCTGAGACAAACCGCCAGACCGCTGGGATACCAAACAACAACAGTTCGGCAGACAGACCGGCCAGAATAAACCGGTAGACCGCCCGGTCTCCGAACAGCAACAGACCGCCCGGCCTCCATATTGCAACAGTTGCGACCTCACGTCCTTTGTCTCTTACGACCATATCTCCTTTACTTTTGGAGCATTCATTGTATCTTTGGATAGTATTATTGTACCTAACAATTGGCAGGTTGCCAAAGACGATCCGAAATGTAAGGAAGCGATGAAGAAAGAAATCCGAGCTCTTGAGAAGAATAAGACTTGGGAGCTGGTACAACGGCCAAAGGATAAGAAGCCTGTTGGATGTATGTGGGTGTTTACTGTGAAGCAGAACCCAGATGGACAGGTTGAGCGCTACAAGGCATGATTGGTTGCCAAGGGCTACAACCAGACCTACGGTATCGACTAAGACGAGACATGTGCACCAGTTGCAAAGATGAGCAATGTTAGGACTCTGATTAGCCTAGCGGTGAATGATGGATGGATGTTGCACCAACCAAATGTGAAGAACGCATTTCTTCACAGAGATTTGGCAGAGGAAGTGTATATGGAGATACCACCAGATTTTGACACGACGAAGACTGAAGACAGAGTCTGCAGGTTGAAGAAATCTCTCTATGGACTGAAACAGTCATCCCGCGCGTGGTTCGACATGTTCAGGAAATCAATGATTGGGATGAGATATCACCAGATCAACGCAAATCACACAGTTTTCTCCAGGCAGAATGAATGTCACAGCACCATTATTGCGGTTTATGAGGACGACATGATTATTACGAGGGATGATGAGCAGGAGATTGGCCGCCTCAAGGGGGCTCTGGGCAAGGAATTTGAGGTGAAGGACTTGGGCATTCTTAGGTACTTCCTTGAGATTGAAATTGCTTATGAGGCAGAGGGGATAGTCCTTTCCCAAATAAAATATGCACTAGATCTTCTTACTGAAACTGGGATGTTGTGGTGTAAACCCGCTGCGACGTCAATCAATCAGAGGTGTAAATTGGGTGCAGAGGTCGGAGAACCAGTAGATCGTGAGATGTATCAGAGTCTAGTTGGAAAGTTAATTTACTTGAGCCACACTCGCCCATATATCTTCTTTTCTGTGAGCGTAGTGAGCCGCTACATGCACGACCCAAGGAAGGGTCATATGGATGCGGTGTATCAGATCTTGCGATACTTGAAGAGTGCTCCTGAGAATGGGCCGACCTTCAGAAGGAATGGACACATGAAGATTGAGGGCTATTGAGACTCTGACTGGGCAAGCTGTGCAGATGATAGGAGGTCGACTTCTGGCTATTGCATATTTGTGGGAGACAACCTGGTATCCTGGAGGAGCAAGAAACAGTCAGTGGTGGCCAGATCGACAGCAGAGGCAGGGTGCAGTGCCATGACATTAGCGGTGACAGAGCTCCTGTGGCTGAGAGGGATCCTTGTGGAGTTGAATTTGGTTCGAGGAGATAGGATGAAGTTGTGGTGTGATGGTCAGTCCGCCATCAGTATTGCAAATAATCCAATCCAACACGATCGAATCAAGCATATAGTGATTGATAGATTTTTTGTTACAGAAAAGCTAGACAGTGGGCTACTGGAGCTGAGTCACGTGTCGACTAAGGGTCAGGTTGCAGACTGCTTTACCAAGGGACTTAGTTCAAAGGACATAATCATGGTTCATTTTTCTCAACTCTATAAAAGAGCCAAGTTGTTTGCCCTAATAAAATATACTATTCTTTTCAACTTGGTATCAGAGCCGAGGGGAGGGAAATAACCGAGCGACGCTCGAAACCCTTCTGCGTAACTCTTTCGCTTCCGCCATCGCATCGCGTTCGACAAACCTCCTCCGCCGCCGCATCGGCGCTCGCCTCCGCCGCCGCATCTAGTGGCTCGACGAATCCAACCTCTCATCGACGCTCAACGCCGCTGCCTCATCTAGCGCCTCATCCTCCCTCAGCACTTCACGTCTCTGCCGCCGCTGTATCTAGCGGCTGCCGCCGCCTTTCACTGTGGCTAGACCGACCGCAGTGGGCAACTAGCGTGCTGTTACGTGCCTATTTTGGTGGATTTGTTGGTGAGCGGCGGGTGGAGGATACAAGGGATTAAATCCCTAGAAATGTCAGAGGAGATGTGCATCGACGTGGCCGAGTCGAGCCTCCAGATGCGCAATATGGCGGTCCAGCTTGGCGAGGGTGTCGAGGAGCTAAATGCGGTCGACAGCGATAAGCAACATGATAGAAAAGTGGGTTAATTAATTAACTACTAAAATAATTAAGTAGGGGAGAGGGGCGGTTGTGATGAGAAATCAAAAAATATATATAAGGAAAGGGATTGAGTGGTGGTTGGGTTTAGATAAAATAAATAAAATAAAATAAAAGAGAGATGTGAAGGAGGGGGTAAGGGGTGGATGTTTAGAACAAAGAGAGTGATGGTGGTGGCGTGCAAGAAAGGTGTTGAGATAAAATAGTAAATAAAATGTAATAAAAGATAAGAAATGGTGTACGTTTTTAGAAGAGGGGATAATTAGACAAAATAAAAGACAGGATGAGAAAAGCGGATCAAAAAAAGTTAATTAAAAAAAGAGGAGAGAGTGCTGAGAGGACACAGGAATTAAATAAATCAAGAGGTATGCATGCAGTCTCCAGAAGAAAAATAAGGAAAAAATAAAGCGAGAGACCAGTGGGCCCCACCAAAAAAAAGTGACAGGATGTGGAAAAGAGGCGCGACAATGGGATGGGATCGATGAGAGGGCATAGAGAATTCCCTTTTCGAGGACTGTGCGGCTCGATCTCGCAGCAGAAGGGGTCCTCAGGACCTGACGGAGCTCGGATTCGCGCGGAAGAACGGCTGGAGTTGCGGCTCTGGACAAGGGCATCAGAAGAGTAGCGGGGTGCTGTTGATCTGCGACGGCGGGGAGAGGCGTAGTGGCCGGAGGGGAGGAAGGTGGCGGCGCTAGTGCGCGGAAATAACAGTGCGAGGGTGGATGGAAGCTGAGTAGTGCACGGGGTGGGGGGATGATGGATCTGCGGATAGAGCTACTGCGGAAATGGTGGAAGCAGAGCAGCGGGGTGTTGTTGTTGTGCGTGTTTGATCTGCTGGAGTTGATTTGCCAGAGGGAAGGAAAGATCCTCTGATACCAAGTTTGTTACGTGCCTATTTTAGTGGATTTGTTCGTGAGCGGCGAGTGGAGGATACAAGAGATTAAATCCCTAGAAATGGTGGAGGAGATGAGAGAAGATGAAAACCCTAGAAGGGAGGGGAGTGAGAAGAGAAGAATTAGAGAGAGAGAGGAACTTGAGAGAGAACTTTTGATTAATTTCTTGCATGATGATTACATGACCCCATGAGTTTCCTTAAATATGACTCATAATGACAAAATCGTAAATACAATCATAGACGCGTGAATATAAAAATACTACGATGGTAAAACTACGACTCGATAATAACGACTTGATACAACGTGACTCAACATAATAATAATAATAATAATAATAATAATAATAATAACAACACACGATAACTAATGGCGGATCCGTAACATGTGCCTTTGGCATCGAACGCCGCTCGACTGCACAACAGCGGGTCGTTCTTCAGCGAGTCTGCAGTCTGCATGTCCGCGTCCTATGATACGGTGATAGGATCTTTGGCAGAAGGAGGAATTGCTTGATACCGTATGAGAGGTGGTGATCGGTGTGGAAGTTGATCCATGGCGCTGAAGGAATGTACGATGGCGGATGCCTTCAAGATGTTGGTCCCGAAAGAGTTGGCCACATTGTTGAGGGTGTTGGGTTCATCACAACAGCCTGTAAAATTGGAACTCCCACCAATAAATTTGAAGCTTGGTTGAATGATGACCTACCTGAGTTGGTTACGCCGCGTGAAGAAAATCCTTGCAGCGAAATAGGTTGGAGGCTTCCTGACAGGGGTGTTGAAGAAACCAGAGAACTCGTCTGGAGATGAGTGAGAGTCGGCCCATATGACGGTATTTATGAGGCTTCTCAGATCGATTGTTCCATCGATTGCCTCCATGGTAGATGGCCTCGAGACGATCATGGAGGTTTGAGTCATACTGAAAAATACATATGATGGTGTGACGAACAATCTGCGGGGCTTCCAGGTGCAGAGAAAAATTGACGACACTGTTCAGGGAGAGAAAACAGTAGAGTATGTCTCCGAGTTGGAACGACTATGGGTGGATTACGATCACGCCTCTGGCGGTATTTGTTGCAGCGACCACAGTGTCGGGTCTCCAAGAGCATCATGGAGGAGAGAACGATGAAGTTCTTGAAAGGATTAGATGAAAAGTTTGACCAGTAGAGAGCCCTATTCCTTTCTCGTACGATGATTCCTACACTTAGCAAGGTCATCTCTGTTATGATTAGGAGGAGACATGTCTCAAACTTCAGGCAGAGACAGGCGGGCCCGCTACTATGAAGTCAACAATAATGGTTGCTGCTCCTAGTGTTACAGGACATAGGGAAGAAACCCGACAGTGCCACAACTGTGGGAAGGTCGGCCATCTGAGGCAAGCCTGCCTCACGCCGCCCAAAGAGAGGGATTTGGGTGGTGGACGGGGACGTGGTTGTGGGCGTAGTCGGGCTCGTGGTGGCCGTGGTGGTTATCGAGCCAATTTGGGCATGACTGACAGTGCAGAGGGAGTTGACCTTATCTATACAGAGGAGGAGCAGGCCCTACTTAGCATGATGAAGGGCATCACGATGAAACAGATAGGCGAGGGGAGCATGGGTGGAGCTGGGGGAGGGTCGCTATGTATGCCCACCCGACTGATGGATCTCTCGCTCTTGCATATATATCTTCCTCTAGGGCATCAGATTGGATCATCAACTTCGGTGCATCACGTCACGTGACAGGAAATGTGGGCGAGTTCTCCTCCTACACTGGCCTAGCTACTGCAGATATCATCCAGACGGCGGACGGTACGTTCTAGCTAGTGGTCAGTTAAAGTACTGTTAATTATTCATGTTCAGTAAAACTATCTAATGTTTTGTATGCTCCTTTTTCAGTTACTCTCTAATCTATTAGTTTCATGATTATTCAACTGAGATGTGTTGTGAAAAAGAGAACAATTGAAAAAATCCTCAGAGTTTTTCTAGAGGGGGTGAATAAAATTAAAATTTATTTCTATGTTAACTATATTTTTCACAGAATTTGCATTTACATATATTATTAACAGAATTTTAAGCCTAACAAATATAATCACAACACATCAAATAAACAATTACAGAAAACAAATAATCACAGAAGACACATGAATTATAGTGGTTTCTCAAAATCTGGGTATATTCACTCTTCTACCCCCTTAGTAGAAATTCACTATCACTGTGCCTGAGTATTTTGATAAGGAGATTATTAGAACCAATCTTTAGATCTTTTGATAAGCAGATCTTGAACCAATATAGTCTGAGTCTTTTCTCAAGAAGACTCTCAAAACCTTAAACTGAATCCTTTAAATAAAAATTGTTAAAACTTTTTTCTCAAACAATAAAGAGAAATAAACAGAGATTAGAATGAGATATGTAAAAGAGATGATTTTCTTGGTAAGTTCTCTCAGCAGAAATTCTGAGGACTTTGTGCCACTAAGTGAATTTTCTGGAATACTCTGATGAATCCTTGATCGAGAGAATTTCAAAGATTATAAGACCTTTGATTCAGATGATTCCTTATTCTTCACAAAATCTGTTTCTGCACTTGATGAGCCCTATAGAAGAAAAAGAACCGACTCTCTTTTCAGATTCAAGGAAAAGATGATGATTGACTGATTTATGGAAGAAATTATATTGCAGCAGATGAATATGATCTTTCTGATCTTCTCTGTTGATTCTCAATTTCCAATATCACTTTTCGTTTCTGTTTGTAGTATATGATCAATCGTTATTATTATCTAAATCGTATGTCTTTCTATATATATACATCTGACCGAGAAAAATCATCTTCCGACGTATCCAAGAAACAGATTATTCCCCAGAGAGAATTCCGTTCAGAACACTAATCGACGTAACGTCGACTTCATGTAGTAGTTGCGTCAAACTCTGCTTCATTCTAGTTGACTGTCGACTTAACTATGTAATCGACGTTACGTCGACAACATATTAGAGTATGCGTTGATATAAACTTTGAAGTAATGTCGACTGATTTAATTCTGTTGCTCTGACTTCTAATTGAAGTAATGTCGACATTAAGTCAAAGTTGCGTCGATTTCTAGTCGACGCATGTTGACATTTCTTAATTTTTCTCTAAAATTTAGTGTCTATCTCATGTCATTTACTGTACTAATATTCTAGAACTTCTAAGACTATATTACCCTCTTTATATATCACGGGTAATAAACCTAGAATGTAAAATCACTTAAAATATAATTTTCATGTTATATTGCTGATAAATTCATTTATTAAGATCACATGAGGGGTTTTCCAAGGAATTGTATTTTTAATAACAATTGATATGCTTTAGAACCTTTCATCAGTCAGACTGTCCTAGATTATCCATCCTGTACAAGCAATTCAAAAGTTAATTGGAACCCAGGTTATCTTGAGTCCATTGCTTCTTTTACCATTAAAAAGTGTAATAAAAGTATACGAAGGTTTGTTATAATATTCTTTTGGATGAAATAGTATTGTCCTATCTATCCAGCAACTTCTAACATCATGACCTTTTCTTAAGCAGTTTGTACATTTATATTCATAAATATGATAATCAGAAATATTATATGTATTAGACCAACTGGAATAATATACTAGTGATTTTCTTTGACAAGATCTCAACACAACTTTTTGGTTACGTTGAAATGAAGTTAATGCATTTTCATACTTGCGTTGAGTGAATTTGGACGCATTTGCTAAGTTGTGTTGATATTTAGTCCAAGCATTTTTCCAGTAAGTACAATTTTGTACTATAAGGATTGTTTATTTATAGATATCTTTTTCACAACCCTCCCATTATTTTTAGGTGAAACTACCTTATTAACCATAGTTATTTTTTCCAGAATCATTATTTTCTCTTCTAACTATTGATTGACTATCTTTATTCTTATCTATAGTTATCAAATTATTACATGCAATAGGTGATTTACTTTTCTAAGAAATTCTTAGTTATAGATTTGTGTTTCTGATTTCTTTCCTTTAAAATGTCTTCAAAAGCCTTTGTTAAATTCACTTGTATTATCCTATTTTTTACAGTTAATATTGTTCTTTGATTTTTCAATTTACATAGTCCAACTCTGAAATTATAATTTTTATACTCACTTCTTAATTTATCTAACTCTTTTCTTAATTGTTTAATTTTCTTTTCTGCTTTTAAAACATATCTTAAATTCTTCTGAATAGAAATCAATATCATCAAAACAACTTATCTGATTTTTTGAATTATCTGAATGAGCTTCCAAAGCCATCAAACATGCTTCTTCATTGGTTGATTCTTTTTCACCACTTGATGAAAAACTTGACTCTGAACAAGTATAACTCCAAGTTTTAGCAATGAATCTTTTTCCCTTTTTCTTATCATTTCTCTTTAGATATTTCTTCTTCCGATCCTTTTTATTTGATCCATCCTTCTGTTGAACTGGACATTCAGTTGCTATGTGTCCTTGTTTTCTATATTCAAAGCAAATTAACTACTTATTTAGAGTCTTATCAAACTTTGGCTTATTCAAACTTTTGTCTCTTCTTCTGAAATTTTCTGTCTTAACCCACTTTCTAAATCTCTTGGCTAAGAGAATGAACATTTCCTGTTCTGTAATAGAGGGTTCATCATCAATAGCTTTGAGAACAATAGATTTGTCTCTAAGTGTATTGACATTTTTCTTTGCTTCTGATTCTGCTCTACTTTTTAGAAGTTCATAAGACTTAAGTTTGCCTAACAATGCATCTGTAGTAATCTCCTTGTGATATCTTGATTCTCTAATAGCCCATATTCTAGAATCCCATGTACTTGGAAAACACATGAGTAACTTTCATTTATCTCAGTAAGTGATATATTTTTATTCAATCATTTAAGTTCATTAAAGATTATACTGAATCTGTCATACATTTCAGTTATAGATTCATCAGATTTATTTTGAAAATTTTCATACTGAGAAATTAGAATTGATCTTCAGTCTTTTCTCTTATCAGAACTCCCATCAACTATCCTTGATAATGATTCTCATATTTCTTTTGCTAATTAACATTGTGCTACTTTCTGGAAAACATCATCAGACATTGTTGAAACTAATATATTCATAGCTGTCGAGAGATAGGTAAAATGACTTGAATTTCAGGTGGAAACCCTAATCCGCTCTATATATGGAGGCGGATCAGGAAAAATAAGGAAAAAAATACATTGATAATAATGCGCATCTCAACAACCCTCTCAAGTTGGGTGTGTGATGTCGAACATTCCCAACTTTCCAACAAGTTCTTTAAAGAAACCACTGCATAATCCCTTCGTGAGTATGTCTGCCAATTGTTGCTCAGAGGGCACAAACGGAGTAAAAACAATGCCTTTATCTATATTTTCTTTAATGAAGTGTCTGTCGATTTCAATATGTTTTGTACGGTCATGCTGCACATGGTTGTGAGCAATACTGATCGCAACCTTGTTATTGCAGTATAGCCTGATAGACTCACTACTTTTAATCCCAAGATCGTTCAAAATGGTTCGTATCCATAGCCCTTCACAGATTCCATGAGCCATAGCCCTGAAATCCGTCTCAGCACTCGATCTGGCAACCACATGCTGTTTTTTACTCCTCCAAGTGACTAAATTTCCACCCACCATAGTGCAATACCCAGACGTGGACCGTCGATCTTCAATCGATGCAGCCCAGTCAGCATCCGTGTACACCTCAATAGTCAGCTCTTTATTTGATGAAAACAGGATTCCTTTCGCAGGAGAGGACTTGAGATATCTGAGGACACGATGAGCAGCATCTAAATAATAAGTCCTCGGGGAATGCATATATTGACTGAGCACTCCTACAACATAGGAGATATTTGGGCGAGTATGCGACAGGTAGATCAGTTTTCCAACCAGTCTCTGAAAGCTGGGAATGTCCTCAATCATGTCACCATCTTCTTTTCCAAGTCTGTGGTGACTTCTATTGGAGTGTCAGCCGGTCTGCACCCACTCATTCTTGAAGCTTCAAGAAGGTCTAGAGTATACTTTCTCTGTGATATGAATATCCTGTGTTTGAACCTTGCAACCTCATTACCCAAGAAGTACTTGTGGTTCCCCAAGTTTTTTACTTCAAATTCTTTCGCCAGTCTCACTTTCAGTGCCTGAATCTCATTCTGATCATTACCTGTTATAATGATGTCATTTACATAAACTATCAGAGCAGTTAATTTTCCTTCATTATTTTTGATGAAACGAGTATGATCCCTATTACTCTGGGAGAATCCAAAACATGTTATTGCCTTGTGAAATCTTTCAAACCAAGCTCTAGGTGATTGTTTCAGACCATACAAGGACTTCTTTAGCTTGCACACTTTGCCTTCAGATCCTCTGGGAGAGAGACCGGGAAGTAGAGCCATATAAACCTCTTCTTCCAGATTGCCATGAAGGAACGCATTTTTTACATCAAGTTGGCTGAGACTCCACCCCTTGCAGGCCACACACGACAGGAGAATCCTTATAGAGTTCATCTTAGCAACAGATGCAAAGGTTTCCTTGTAATCAATAACAGTCGTCTGATTGTACACTCTAGCAACCAACCTAGCCTTGTACCTTTCCACAACTCCCTGAGTGTTCTGTTTGACAGAAAACACTCATTTGCATCCCACAACATTCTTTCCTTTAGGCAGATGTACAAGGTCCCATGTGTGATTCTTATCCAGTGCATTCATTTCTTCAGGCATAACCTCCTTCCACCTGTCATCAGAGAGAGCATCCTCCCATAAAGTAGGGATTGAAGTAGCCTCCAAAGAAGAGACAAAAGATCTATGTGAAGCAGTTAGGGACGAATACGATACGAAGTGAGATAACGGATGTTGAGTATAAGTACCTTCCATAGGTGAAAAGGAACCTGACGACGGATCAAATGTTTGCTCTGGGTCTCCGATAAAGGCCAGTGTGTTCGTTCCCTTGGGACGACAAGAGTAAACCTGCAGAGACTTGACAATAGGGGCAGCAGGAGTTGGCATAGGAGCAAAGGAGGCATAGTCGAGTGATAGTGATGTAACGTAGGAGACGGAGTCGAGTGATTGTGATGTAACAGAGGAATGGGTAAAGGAGTTAAGGAACTCACTTCCAACATAGAAGAGGTCCTTCCTTGAAGCGAGGGCCCGTAATAGCTCTCGGATTCACGGAATGTGATATCCATGGTAACAAAGACTTTCTTAAGAACCGAGTCAAAACAGTTATAACCCTTTGAGTAGGAGCATAGCCGATAAAAACACACTTGTGAGCCCGAGGATCAAGTTTAGTCATTTGGTGAATATGGACAAAACAAACACAATAGAATATACGAGGTTGGAGAGTAGTAGGAGGTACCCCAAAAGTGTGAAGGGGAGTGTTATAACCCAAGACACGAGAGGGCATACGATTAATAAGATAGACGACAGTGAGAACGACATCCCCCAATAATACTTTGGAAGGTGCATATGAAGAAGAAGACACCTGTAAACTTCCAAAAGATGGCGATTCTTACGTTCGGCCACCCCATTTTGAGCAGGAGAGTGAACGCAAGACGTTTGATGGATAATCTCATGATGAGCAAGGTAGCGGTCAAAGTGAGAGTCTATGTACTCGCGACCATTGTCGGTGCAAAGGATTTTGATAGGGGTATCAAATTGAGTAGAAATCATTTTGTGAAAGCGCTGAAATAAAGGAAAAACCTCATCTTTAGCCTTCATTAAGTAAATCCATGTAGTACAGGAGAAACAATCAATGAAAGTGACAAACCAACGACACCCAGAATTAGAAGAAACAGGGCAAGACCACCAAACATCACTGTGAATAACATGAAAAAGAGCAGAACTAGGAGATGAAACATGACTAAATGAAACGCAATGATGTTTGCCAAGTTCACAAACATTACAATGAAAATTATTAACTAATACAGCAGATAAAGTAGGAAATAAATGTTTCATAGATACTAGATAGAATAGAGGGATGTCCAAGGCGACAATGCCAGGACTGTAGAGTGACCGCCTGATCAGCATGAAAGGCCTGAGGTGAAGGTGCAGGGATGGAAGAATCAAACACGTAGAGCTCATCCACCAAACTACCAGAGCCAATCACCATCCCCCTCTTCGGGTCCTGAAACACACAAGAAAAGGGAAAGAACGTCACATAACAGTTCAGAGTTTGTTAGATGACTAATTGAGAGTAGATTGCGAGTAAACTTGGGTACATGAAGGACAGAAGAAAGAGCAAGAGAGGAGCAGATGATTGTTCCTTTTCCAGCAGTAGGAGAGAAGGAACCATCCGTGATGCTCACTTTGTCTTGACCAGACAAAGGAAGGTAAGATACAAAACCTGTAGCAGATCCGGTCATATGATCCGTTGCTTCAAAATCTATAATCCAATAAGTAGGGGGAGGAGAGAGCGCATTATGAGCACCTGAGGATCCTTGATGAGCATAGGAAGACGAGTGCACAGAAGGCTCTAGAGGCTGTTACTGCATCAGACGTTGGAAGGCAGAAATCTCAGCGACAGACAAAGCAAGAGGAGGAACATACTGGGTAGTAGGAGGAAGCATCTCCTCAGAAGCATCAGACAGGTGAGTAGAGCGGGGAAGAGTAGAGCGACCTGGAGAACGACCATAACCACGACTGCCACGTGGTGCAGATCCCCCACGGGGTGTCGAAAAGTCATGAAGATGAAAGCAGGTGTCCGGGTGTGGTGGGACTTGCCGCAGTAATCACAGAGTAAGTGATCCTTGTCGGTGGACTTGGACTTGGAATCACGAGAACCTCTACTGCCAAACTGAACAGCCGGGGCAGAACCTTCAGGAGCAGTATCAGGGGTCCTTGTCTTTCGCCGATCAAATTCTTGGTAAACAAAACTGAAAACCTCGGGAAGGGATGACAGAGGTGAGCGCCCAAGAATCTGCACACTGATCGGATCAAAGTCGCGGTGGAGGCCATGAAGGAACTCAAAAACTCTGTTCCTATCTTCCCGAGCTCGAACAAATAGCTCATTTTCAGGAGACACAAGAGCGAGAGTCAAAGTGATCATACTCTTGATAAAGTTGAGTGAACTCCAAGTAGTAGACAGACGGAGGGCGATCACCCTGTCGAAGGAGGAAGATCTTCCGTCGCAGCTGAAAAATTTGGGCAGTATTTCCCCGACAGGAGTAAGTAGCCTCAGCCCTTTTACAAATATCCGCTGTCGTCTCCAAAAACAGGTAATTCCGAACAATCGAGTCAACCATAGAGTTTATCAACCAAGGCATCACTAGAGAGTTCTTAGACTCCCACTGCAGCCAGTCTGGAGAGTCTTTGGCCGGTGTCGGAATAGTCCCCAGAACATAACCAAACAAGCGCTTGCTCTTCAAGGAAAGGGTAATAGCCCGAGACCACGGAAGGAAAGTAAAAACATCCAATCGAATAGTGGTGAGTTGATGTGTATTGTGGTCATGACTGGACCGAGCCACGCCACCGGACAACTAGGTAGTGGAGGAAATCCCGACACCGGAAGAGAGAGTAGGAGATCCATCATTCCTGGACATGATGTGAGAATAAGCACAAGAAGCCCCACCAAAACATAGATAGAAACTAGGGTTGGCTCATAAAAGAAGTGACAAACCCAGGATCTCGAAGAAATCTCCAATAAGGACTGACACCGAAAATACCATCAGGTTAGTTCCATATTTCCGGTGTCAAAAAAAAATCAGCCTAAGAAGATAAAAGAAGTGACAAACCCAAGAGATCGAAGAAACCTCCAATAAGGACTGACACCGAAAATACCATCAGGTTAGGTCCATATTTCCGGTGTAAAAAAAAATTCAGCGTAAGAAGAAGAAGAATCGGCGGAATGTGACGAATGTGGTAGAACGAGACGAATGCGGCGGAACTCGACAGAGGGCGGGAGCGGAGGCTAGGTCGAAACCGGGACGGGTGCTGCAAAACGCAATAGAGGGAGGGGAATGGATCGAAACCGACACGGGATGTAGAGGCGGGATGCGGAAGCGGAATGATGCAGAGGTGGACATCGGAGCCCTAATCGTGTCAAGCTCTGATACCATGTAGAGAGAAAAGTAAAATGACCACTCACATCTAGACATTGATTCTGAAGTAATATTTCCTTCTGATTCTTTCTGTAAGACATATGTTGTCATGTCACAATTGAACCAAAAATATCTTTATCAATAGAATTCATATATAACTTAATTCTATTTTTCCAGAGTGTAAACTTTTCAAGATTATAAACTGGAAGTCTTGTAGATGAAATCCTTTCAAAGTATTAGAAGATATGTTGAACTATACTAATGTAACAGTTATGATTTTTATAATTAAGGTTTTAACCTTTTCTTGATTAACCTCTTCTAGGTTAACCTTTTATTGATCAACATAGCTCTGATACCAATTAAGAAAGAATAACAGTTGATAAAATCTCAGTGTTCTCTCTAGATGGGGGGGTGAATAAAATTAAGATTTATTTCTATTTAACTGTACTTTTCACAGAATTTGCATTTACACAAATTATTACCAGAATTTTAAACCTAACAAATATAATCATAGCACATCAAATAAAAATCATAAAAAACAAACAATCACAGAAGACACAAGAATTATAGTGGTTCCCCAAAATCTGGGTACATTCACTTTTCTACCCCCTTGGTGGAAATTCACTGTCACTGTGCGTGAGCATTTTGATAAGGAGACTCTCAGAATCAATCACTAGATCTTTTGATAAGCAGATCTTAAACTAATACATCATGAGTCTTTTCTCAAGGAGATTCTCAGAACCTTAAACTAAATCTTTTGAATATGGATTTTTAAAACTCTTTTCTCAAACAATAAAAAAGAAATAAAAAGGGATTAAAAAGATATATGTAGATGAGATGATCTTCTTGATGAGTACTCTCAGCAGATATTATGAGGACTTTGTGACACTAAGTGAATTTTATCTCTAGTACTCTGATGAATCCTTGATTGAGAGAATTTCAAGGATTATAAGCCCTTTGATCCAGATGATTCCTTATTCTTCACAAAATCTGTTTCTCCACTTGATGAGCCTTAGAGCAGAAGAATAACTGACTCTTTATTTAGATTCAGGGACAAGATGATGATCGACTGATTTTATGGAAGAACTTTTATTGCAGTAGATGATCTTTCTGATCTTCTATGTCGATTCTCAATTTCCAAAATCACTTTTCATTTTTGTTTGTAGTATCTGATCAATCATTATTTTTGTCTAAATCGTATGTCTCTCTCTTTTTATATATATATATATGTATATATATATGTATATGTATATATGTATATATATATATATATATATATATGTATATATATATATATATATATATATATGACTGACAGTGCACGAGGTGCCCCTGTGCCATGCGCGACAGTACACGGCCCGTGACAGCGGATTTCGCTAACCCCCTGGGGTGCTGCCCCTCCCCTTCCCCCGCTCCTGGCGGGCTTCCCCCGCCCCCGGCGGGCTTCCCCCGCCCCGGCGGGCTCCCCCGCCCCCGGCGGGCTTCCCCCGCCCCCGGCGGGCTTCCCCCGCCCCCGGCGGGCTTCCCCCGCCCCCGGCGGGCTTCCCCCGCCCCCGGCGGGCTTCCCCCGCCCCCGGCGGGCGAATTAATTACTTAATTAAAAAACCATTAAATATATATAATGAATAATTATTATATATAATGAATAATATAGAAAATTCTTATAATATATATAATATATATATACACTTAATAATGAATTATATATTTTATTGTAAATAATTATAGTACAATATGTTATATATATATAATAATTGTATTTGAACTCAAACACAAATGCTTCTTTGGCTGGTTGGATTGACCTCTTCTTCTTTCCCTTGAGATCCTATGGTCGAAATTTGGCAGCGTTCATATAAAGTAAATTAAATTTTAATTTCTATTTGAATGGGTGAGATTTCAAAACCCGCTCCTGTCCGCGGTCAGCCCGCCCGGGTCCGCGGAAGAGGCAACCTGATTAGCTGGACCGGCCCGACGTTCGGTTAGCAGACCGCCCGTTCTGTTTTTAAAAAACCAATGCGACTATTAGTCCCACATCTCCAAACAAACACTGTTTCTTGCTGTATATATGTAATCTACATAGTATATTTCTTGTTGACTTCTGCTGTCACGACATGATGAGCTTTGTGCGGTTTGTTGCGCTTGGTTTCTCTCTATATGGTGGGCCTGATTTTCAACGGTATTGTGTGAGCTCAATATCTTTTCCGCTGTCTGACGGTCCAACAAAAGTTTTTTTTTCAAACGTAACAAAGAAGGGATGGTTAGGATTGATTTGAAGGTCCACCATGTTACAACGTGCAATCGCAACGGACGATGACACTTTTTTGTATATATAGTATATATATATATATATATATATATATATATATATATATATATATATATACATCCGACAGAGAACTATCTTCTTCCAACGTCTCCAAGAAACGGTTATTCAAATTAAATCATTCTTGAATAAACTCTGAATTATTCCCCAGAGTATTCCGTTCAGAAAACTAATCGACATAACATTGACTTCATATAGTTGTTGCGTCGAACTTTGGATTCATTCTAGTTGACTGTCGACTTAACTCTATAATCGACGTTACGTCGACAACATATCGAAGTATGCGTTGATATAAAGTAGAAGTAACGTCGACTGATTTAATTCTGTTGCTCTGACTTCTAATCGAAGAAACGTCGATATTAAGTCGAAGTTGCGTCGACTTTTAGTCGACGCATATTGACATTTCTTGATTTTTCTCTAAAATTCAGTGTGCTCATCCTCATGTCTCTTATTCTACTGATATCCAGGACTTCTAAGACCATATTTCGCTCTCTATACATCATGAGTAATAAACTTATAATGTAAAATCTCTCAAAATATAATTTGTTAAGTTAAATCATAAGAATTTTTCCCAACATGTTTATTTTGATATTCCCAAGGTGACTTTTCAGGAGAAAGGGACGAGACGAATCTTGGGACTGAGACATGGAATGACGGGCTGTGGTATCTGGATTGAGAAGGATTGGATACTGCACTTGTATCTGTGGTAAAGAAGACAGAAGTTATAAGATAGAAGATGAGTGCAAAGAATATGCTGATACTCCTTCAGATGCTGTTGTGACACCCTTCTTTTAGCACAGTAGCTAGATTATTTCAAGATATTTTTGAAAGAGCAAATAAAACAAAATTGGCGTGTGATGCTTGTGATTTGGACAAGCTTACTTAGAGTTTATATGTTAGTATCAGCCAGAGAAGCCTTCTGTTTTTGATGTAGTTCATTCCGATGTATGAGTGCCGTGTGCTGTATGTTTTTTGAATGGTTATAAGTATTTTGTAACTTTTATTGATTGTGCATCTTGTGTTACTTGATTATATTTGATCAAAAATAAGGGTAAAGTACATACCAGTTTTTAAGATTTCTATATACTTGTTCAGACACAATACACTACGTTGATTAAGATATTAAGTGTAATATCCCGACTTTTATTGGGTCACTATAACCCTAACTGTCTCAATAAAAGTGGCCCGATCCCCTACCCACGGCCTTAAAAGGTTCTTAGGAGACCCAATTTTGGATATTGAGCATACAAACTCCAATTCGAGTTCTGTCAGTTTCTATAGACTCATATAGTCAATACCACTGTAACAAAACTCGTTTCGTCTCGATCCGAGTTCATATGGAGAATATGACCGTTTTGAGTAGTGCGTCACAAAGACACAATTTTTGGATATTGAGCATACGAACTCTGATTCGAGTTTTGTTAATTCCTGTAGACTCGTATGGTCAATATGATTGCTATAGAATTCATAAAGGAGAATATGACTGTTTTGAGTAGCGCGTCACAAAGACACAAATTTAGGATATTGAGCATAGAAACTCCGATTCGAGTTCTGTCAGTTCCTGTATACTCGTATGGTCAATACGTGTGCAACAGAACTCGTTTCGTCTCGATCCAAGGTCATGTGGTGAATATGACCGTTCGAGTAGCGCGCCACAAAGAGACAAATTTGGATATTGAGTATACAAACTTCGATTCGAGTTCTGTCAGTTCCTGTACACTCGTATGGTCAATACGAGTGCAACAGAACTAGTTTTGTCTCGATCCATATGACCGTTTCGAGTAACGCGTCACGAAGACACAACTATTAAATATAGAGTATACGAAACTCCAATTCAAGTTCTGTCAGTTTCTATAGACTCATATAGTCGTTACGAGTGTAAGAGAACTCGTTTCATCTCTATCTGAGATCATATGAAGAATATACTGTTTCATGTAGCTCGTCATGAAGACGCAGATTTTGGATATTAAGCAAACGAACTTCGATTTGAGTTCTGTCAGTTCTTTTAAAGTCGTATGGTCAATACGAGTGCACAAAACTCGTTTTGTTCCGATCCGAGGTCATATGCAGAATATGTCAATTTTGAGAATTATTGCGTGTCACAGTGACGCCATTTTAGAATAACGAGCAAATGAACTCGGATTTGACCCCAGTCAGTCAAATTGGACTCATGTGGTCAATATGAGATCAACAAAATTCGTTGCGCTCGATTCCGACGTCGTTTGTTCGATTTGGTCGAAACTAGTCCCGTTAAGCTTAAACGGTGCATCAGAAATTGTGCCTTGTTACAATATGGCCGTAATTAGTTCACGAAAACGAAGAACATTACATTAAACGACAAAGATACAATCGAGACAAGTCTCGCCAAGCATCCAGAGGCTGCGTCCTCAACGCTCCACTATCCAAGAGAGTCAAAACACTCAAGACTCAAAGATGAAAGACTCTACCCCTAGGGCTCCTTATATAGATGAAGCCCCTTACCACAAGACAAAATAATAAAATAATACAATAAAGAAATGTATGATAATGCCCATGGGGCTACATAGACTCGTAACAGTGTGTGGCAGGCGTGTCTTATCAATACGTCCCGCCCAAAGAACAACTTTGCTCTCAAGGTCGAGGGACAAAGGGGTCGTCAAAAAGCGTCAATGGGTCTTATTCCCCGGAGTCCGGATCAGTATCTTCAGATCCCAACAACACACATAGATTCCTGAAGGGGCAGACGTAGGTGGGTGAGTAGGGCTACCCACTCCTTTGTGTCTCGCGACTTCATCTCAAACAAGTCAAATGTCTTTTGATCAACTGGAATGTCGATCGGAATACGACTCCCGGATGAATCAAACCTGACTTCTACGGAGAAGTGTTCATTCTAAGCTCTACTGGGAGACATGAAATTTGAAATCTATGCAACAATTTTTGCAATAACCGGTTTTGAGAAAATTCTAGGGATGGACTGGTTGACTCAGCACAATGCCCAAATCAATTACTCAATCAGGGAAATCAAACCCGGAATGGACAGTCTATAACCCTAAAAGGTAATCCCTCCGTCTCGAGTATAATTTTATCTTCACCACAAGCCGCCAAGTCGGTCGGGCAAAGAGACGAAATGTTTCTGATCTATTTTGAATTAGGGGACAAAACCCATGTGCCCCCAAGGTTCTTGTTATTCAGGACTTTCTTGATGTTTTCCTCAAGTCTCTTGCAGGATTACCTCCAACACGCGAAGTGGACATTCAAATCGAGCTTGTGCTGGAGCCCGACTATTGTCAAGAGTACCTTGTCGAATGGCCTTGAAAGGTATTAACGAAACTCAGGATTCAACTTCAATAGCCGATCGATGCAGGATTCATCCGTCTGAGTTCTTCACCGTGGGGAGCCCTAATGTTATTTGTAAAGAAGAAGGATGGTTCGGTCCGTTTGTGCATCGACTACAGAGAACTAAGCCGGTGCACTGTGCGAAATACCTACCCACTGCCTAAAATCAAGGAGTCATTTGACCATTTGCAAGGAGTCTCTGTCTCCGTCAAGATAGATGTGCGATCAGACTGCTACCAACTTCAGATCCGGGAGGAGGATATACCTAAAACTACGTTTAGCTCCCGTTGTGGACATTACGAATTTACCGTAATGCCTTTCGGGTTAACTAATGCGCCTTCTGCATTTATGGCTTGATGCATAGAGTATTCAAGCCCTACCTAGATCACTTCGTTATTATATTCATAGACGATATTCTCGTCTACTCCAAAATCCAAAGCAGATCATGCGAGACATCTTCAGATGGTGTTACTCCAGCTTTGAGAGCACTCCCTCTTTGCCAAATACAACAAGTGCGAGTTTTGACTCAAGGAGGTTGGATTTTTGGGCACATCATTAATAAGAATGAAGTGGTCGTAGACCAAGCAAAAGTATTATCGGCGAGGAATTAGTCTCCGCTCACGTCGGCGACAGACATCAGAAGTTTCCTCGTGATCGCTGGATACTATCGAAAGTTCGTGGAAGGCTTCTCCAAGATAGCGTTGCCCTCACCGCCCTCACAAAGAAGGAATCTGTGTTCCGATGGTCCCCAAAATGCGATGTAGCATTCATCAAGCTGAAAAACCGCTTGACCCCTGCTCTTATCCTTACAATTCCATTTGGAACCTAAGGGCGCCAAATCCACACAGATGCATCCCTGCAAGGATTGAGAGCTGTATTGATTTAACACATCAAAGTAATTTGCTTCGCATCTCGACAACTGAATCCACACGAGCGTAACTGCCCGACCCGTTATTTGGAGCTGAGAGCGATTGTCTTTGCTCTTAAAATCCTGAGACATTGCTTATACGAGATTAGATGCAAAATTTTCCCCGATCATAAAATCTTGAAGTATGTGTTCACCCTGAAGGAGCTAAATTTCTGCCAGCGCCGGTGGTTGGAATTTCTCTGTGACTATGACTTTACCCAGCAATACCACCCCGACAAGGCAAACAATGTTGCGAATGCCTTGAGTCGTCAATCGGTCGCGGCTGGAAACTAGTTGGAGGCGATACCCGAAGAAATATTACGATCCTTAGCCGACCTGGGCATCACTCTTATAAATCGTAGGGATCCAGTGGAATAACAAGCCTAGATGTATTGGATGGAGATCAAGTGTGATATTCCAGATTGGACTCGAGAAGCTTAAGAGATTGATTCAGAGGCAGTTTTGATCATTCAAACCTTGCAGGATGGTGTGCAGGTGGACTACAACTTATAGAATGACATCCTGCAGTATATGCATCGGGTGTTTATTCCTTCCGTGGGGGGAATTCGAGAAGAGATCATTCAGGAAGCACATCGGTTCAGGCGTTCTATTCGTCATGGAATTTTTCCCTATATAATGATTTACGACGAACTCTGTATTGTCCTGGAATGAAAAAGGATGTCACGGATTATGTAGCGCACTGCCAGACCTATCAGATGTTCAAGGCCTAGTGTTGAAATCCTAGAGGAATATTGCAACCTCTGCCGATACCAGTGTGGAATATAACCGTTTCGAGTAGCGCGTCACGAAGATACAAATTTTGTATATTGAGCATACAATCTCCAGTTCGGGTTTTGTTAGTCCTTATAGACTTGTATAGTCAATACGAGTGTAACAAAACTCGTTTCGTCTCGATCCGAGATCATATGGAGAATATGACCGTTTCGAGTTGCGCGTCACGAAAATGCAAATTTTTGATATTGAGCATATGTACATCAATTTGAGTTCTGGCAATTACTGTAGACTCGTATGGTCAATACAAGTACAACATAACTCGTTTCCTTCCGATCCGAGGTCATATGGTGAATATGACCGTTTTGAGTATTATTGCGCTTCATGACGACACCATTTTTGAATAATGTGCAAATAAACTCGGATTTGACCACAGACAGTCACATTGGATTCGTGTGGTCAATACGAGATCAATGAAATTCGTTGCGCTTGATTCCGACGTCGTTGAGTCAATTTGGTCAAAACGGGTCCGTTAAGCTTTAACAGTGCATCTAAAAGCGTGATCACTCCAATGTTTCACCAACAAACCCAACATTAGTTTGTCTCTTGATGACATGGACCTACTTTGACCTTGACCCACATGAGATACTCACCTTATGGTTGACTTTGGTCAAAATCCTCCAAAAACATTATTTTAGAATAGTTAAAGTGGAGAGTTCAACACCCCTCCATCCATGCCCTTACCATGGGCCAATCCCAACCTAAGTTGGCACTGTTTCTCCCAGCAAAAGTCCAGCTAGGAGGGTAGGCCTTGGGCCAAGCCAAGAGAAGCCCACTCCCTCTCTTCTTCTCTCTTTTCCCCGAGCCCAACATCAAGCCCACACCCTTGCCAAGCCTTGAGATTGATACATCTGGATGTACTGATCACTGGGATGGAGGCCACCTGACTTAGGCTCTGTTTGGGATAGCTCTGGCGGATGGTGAAGTTGTTGATGGAATAGAGCTCTTAGAAAGAGCTCTCGGAAAAGCTCCACAAAAAAAGCTGCATATTGTTTGGCTTTGTTTCCAGGAAGCAGCTTGTTTTAGCGGCACTCAGGCATCAAATTAGTTTAGAGGTTGCTGGACAATGGTGAAATTGTACAGAGGCTGCTAGGGATTCTGGAAGAGGAGTGCTGGTCGACCAAATCTGGACGTGGAAGGTTCCAAATCGCCGAAATCAATCTCCAAATCGCCGGAGAAGACTGTGGTGGCGTCAAGATTGCGTCGCGATGGAGTCGTGGTGACGAGGTCGTCAGGGAATCCAAATGGCCTGAGGAGTCGTGGTGGCTTCGTGGTGGCGAGGTCGTTAGGGGCTCCAAATCGCCGGAGGAGTTGTCGTGGTGTTGATGTCGTGGTGTTGATGTCGTGGTGTTGAAGTCGTGGTGTTGA
Organism: Platanthera guangdongensis; assembly: GCA_039583875.1. Taxonomy (NCBI): domain Eukaryota; kingdom Viridiplantae; phylum Streptophyta; class Magnoliopsida; order Asparagales; family Orchidaceae; genus Platanthera; species Platanthera guangdongensis. Next base: position 145,161,965 of record CM077152.1, read on the forward strand.
AGTCGTGGTGGCCGGAGGAGTCAATATCGTGGTGGCCGGAGGAGTCAATATCGTGGTGGCCGGAGGAGTCGTGGTGGCGTCGATGTTGTGGTGGCGTGTGGTGTTGCCTGAAATCGGGGAGAGGAGAGGCGGATTGGGAATTCAAGAAGAAGGGAGGAGAGGAGGATCGCTGAAGAGCTCTTTGTAGAGTGCGAAATATGACCCCATGACAGATTTCGGGAGTTGTGGGGAAGAGTGATTTTTAGTTAAGTGATTTTGAAAGAGCTGTCAAAACAATCACAAGAAAACAACTCTTGCGGTTGGAAAAGAACTTTTTTAGCCGCCAGAGCTGCGCCAAACAGAGCCTTAATCAAGCTGAAGCTCATTCTCTCTAAGAGGATTTGTCCCACACCGATAGTGTAAAGGAGGAGGGCATCTCAAACTCCTATAAAAGGACCTCTATACCTCCAGAGAAGATCTCACTCCTCTCCCCAGCACCAGTCGACCCCACTACACCCCTCTGTCGGAGCTCGACCTCGCCGGAGAAGCATAACCAAGCTCCGCCACCTCCACCACCCTCCCATTGCTACTTCGTCAGTGGGATCCCAGAGACCCCCAACCAAGGTGAATCCTCCTCTCCGCCTCCCTAACTTCTGGACACATTGCATGCGAACTCCGGTTGCCGGATTGCCGCCGCGGCGCCACCATGCTTGGATAGGAAGGTGACTTGTAGGTATTTTTATGACAGTGGCCGGCGGAACCAGGCCGCTGGACCACCGCCGGAGGGAGCGCCGGCCCCCGACAAATCAGCCGGGGGAAGAGCCGACAACGATCCGTCGGCGGGAAGAGCCCGTAAGGGTCACCAGATGCGTACAGGGCGATGTTTTTTTTTTAATAAAATTTTATAAATTTTAATTATTATGGCATTTTGATTTTTCTGGACCTTATAGAAAACCCAAATATGGAAACTTTGAATATGAAAATTGTGCATATCAGTGAGGAGCATCTCCAGATTTTTTTTGATATTTTTCTGTCATAATATAATATTTTTAATAATTAAAATACAGTGATATTTGAGGTTTTTCTATTAACGTAGACTCTCAAGTCTGAGGAAAGAAATTCTGGAAAATTTCAGGTGATGATCATGGCTTAAATACATCCTCTGTAATTATTTGAGAATTTTTGAAAATCATATACTATTTTTAAAAATTTAAGCAAAATGACCATTTTATTAATAAAATCCCAGATAGAAATTTCCATGATGAAAGTGTCTGGAAAATTTATATGTTGTGTATTATGGAGAGATACACCCTCTGGATTTTCTTTGGAATTGATTAAACATTCCTGATATGTTTATGGATTTACTTATGGAAAATCCACTAATTTTTAATATATCATAGGGCTTATATATTGTAGAGAGGAAAAAATTGAACCTTGTATATATGTTCACTTGTGTCAAATACAAATAATGAGTACATATTTATAAGAGGGAGAAAGAGAGAGGAAAGTCCTATACATGATGTCGGACTAAATATAAGAGAGAAATAACACTAAAAAGAACATAATGAGCCTTTGTCAAATGAGCTTCTCTAACACTCCCCCGCAAGCTGGAGCGTACAAGTCATATGCACCCAGCTTGGACAAACACTGGTAAAATAAGGTACTTGATAAAGCCTTCGTGAGAATGTCAGCAACTTGATCAGTGCCTGGAACATGCTTTAATTCAAGTTTCTTCATTTGAACTTTCTCCCGAATAAAATTACAGTCAACCTCGATATGTTTTGTGTGCTCGTGAAACACCAGATTCTTTGCTATCTGTATGACCGCTTGACTGTCACAAAATAGAACAGCAGTTGAAGGAAATTTTACCCCCAGGTCAACAAGGAGACTTTCAAGCCATGTGAGTTCAGAGACAACCGATGTCATTGATTGGTATTCAGCTTCCGCGGAGGATCGAGCAACCACGACTTGTTTCTTACTTTTCCATGTAATGAGATGACCACCAAAATATGTACAAAACCCACTGGTTGACCGCCGATCGTCTAGTGAGCCAGCATAATCAGCATCTGAATATGCAACCAATGCTAGAATAGAGTTGGAGGTTTTGTAAACCAGCCCTTGACCCGGAGCTGTCTTAAGGTATCAGAAAATCCGTTCTACCGCCTGGAGATGAGAAACCCGGGGAGCATGCATGAATCGACTGACAATCCCAACAACGAACGATATATCAGGGCTCGTGACCGTTAGGTGGATCAACTTTCCCACATGGCGTCGATAGTATTCCGGGTTCTGGAGAGGCAGATCATCATCAGAGGTATGAACACATAGCTTGTGATTTGCCTCCATCGGAGTAGTAGCTAGCTTGCAGCCAGACTGGCCAGCGTCTTTGAGGAGATCAAGACAATACTTCCGTTGGGAGAGGACATGCCCATCCGGACGTCGTGCGATCTCAAGACCGAGGAAGTAGCGAAGATGCCCCAGGTCTTTGGTCTGAAACACAGTGCTAAGATGCTGTTTGACCGCTTGAATCCCCTTTGAATCATCCTCAGTGAGCAGGATGTCATCAACATAAACCAGCAGAAGGACCGGTCCTGTTGCCTGGTTTCGAGTGAATAGGGAGAAGTCTGCGGAACTCCGAGTGAAGCCCATGTCCCGAACAACCTTGCTGAACTTGTCAAACCACGCCCGAGGGGATTGTTTGAGACCATAGATGGATTTCTTCAGAAAACACACACGAGACTCCCCCGTGGTCTCAAACCCGGACGGTTGGCGCATGTAGACGGTTTCCTGAAAATCACCATTCAAGAACGCATTCTTGATATCCCGCTGATGAAGGGGCCAGTAGCGATGCACAGCCACAGAGAGGACACAAATGGTATTGAGCTTGGCCGCCGGAGAGAAGGTTTCCTCATAATTAAGGCTCTGCTGTTGAGTGAAGCCACGGGCCACCAGACGGGCCACCAGAAGGGCCACCAGACGGGCCTTCAGACGTTCAACAGTGCCATCAGGAGCATGTTTGATGACGAAAACCCATTTACACCCACAGGTTGCTGACCGGGAGGTAAAGGGACAAGGACCCAGGTCTGGTTGGCCCAAAGAGCCGTCATTTCTTCGTCCATGGCAGCCCGCCAGTGGGGATGCTGAAGCGCCTCCTGCACAAAGTTTTGGACAAAAACAGAGGATAATGATGTGGCAAAGTGAAGAAGTGACCGTGAAAGGCGATGAAGAGAGACATAATTCGCCATAGGATGAGCGGTGGAGGCTGGAGCCGGAGCAGCAGGCCGCGGAGCGTCAGAGGTCGAAGCTGACTGTAGTGGTGCAACGGGACGAGGAGAGCGACGAGAATAGATCCGGATGACAGGTGGCTGGGGAAGGACTGGAGGCTTGGCAGGAAGGGGAGAAGGTGGAGACCGGGGAGCAGAGATGATAGGGTGCACCAAGGGCTCCGGAATAGGAGCGAGATCCAGAGCAGAGAAGAGGGGAAGATCTTCCCGAAAATTGACATCCGCAGAAACGGTCACCTTGTGGGTATTGGACGAATATCACACATAGCCCTTTTGAGTGCGGGATGGATAAGCAGATCGCGGCGAGTTGAAACAGTCCGCGGAGAGTAAGAGTGGAGAGAGACCACGGCGGACAAGAAGAGCCCGCAGCGGATAAGAGGAGCCCGCAGCGGGATGAGCGAGAGCAGTGGGGAGAACAGGTCCGCGGCGGACTGGAGCAGTCCGCAAGAGGAAAAACGCAGCGACCGTGAACAATTATCGAGCAGGGAGCCCGTTGCGGATATTAACAGCCCGCGGCGGGAGTAACACAAGAGGCCGCGAGCGAGAAGAGAGCGCGGTCTGGTAGCAGCTCGCAAGGAGGGGAAGGGAAGGGAAGGGAAGAAAGCGGACTGGAAGAAAGCCTGCAGGGAGAAGAGGAGGTCGCAGCGGACTACAAAGAGGTAGCAGACTGAATGAGAACTTTAGGGAGAAGTGGGCCCCACCGCCCCACGATACAGGGAGAGAAGTGGCTATAAGAAGCCTGAGGAGGGGGGGGGGGTGGAACCACGGTGAAGAAGAGGAAGCAGATGCAGAAAAGAAGGCCACTTAACACACTGAGGTCGCAGCAGGCCGCAGGCCGCAGCAGGTAGACGAGCAGGCCGCAGGAGATCAAAAGAAGCGGAGAGAGTTCGGGAGTCCGCGAGAGGCAACCTCCCTCTGATATCATGTAGAGAGTAAGAAAAGGAACCTTGTATATATGTTCACTTGTGTCAAATACAAGGAATGAGTACATATTTATAAGAGGGAGAGAGAGAGGAAGGTCCTATACATGATGTGAGACTAAAGATAAGAGAGAAATAACACTAAAAAGAACATAATGAGCATTTGTGAAATGGGCTTCTCTAACATATATTAATGAAAAAAATTCTAAAATATTTTATGGATGTCAGTGATATGATTTTACGCTCACTAATAAATTTTGGTGATTTTTTGAGGAACTTTCGTATTTTTAAGATTTTAAGAAGTGTCCAATCTCGCTTTTTGAAAATTATATGGAGCCCCTATTTATTGATATAAATTTGGTAAAAGTGGAGAAGTCTCTCAGCGATTGTATAAATTCTCAACAAAAATTTGGATTTTTTTGGTTTGGTAAAAGTTTTTTTTGGAAATTATTATAAGTGTTTATTTGAGTCAAATGATTTATTTGATGTCAAATCTCGATTCAATTCGATTTGAGAAAATCACGGGGATCATGTTGAGAAAAATCCAACCCCGGGTTTAAGTTTCAAATTTTTTCGACGTCTTTTGGTTTTTATAGATTAAATGCGGTGGAAAATCAGAAGTATTTATATCGGTTTTAAATAAATGACTTGAATCACTCCAACGCAAACAATCAGGGTTAAAAGATCTTCTGTTAAATCTCTTGTGAATATTTTAAGTCTTGACAATTAAATTGTGTGTTTCTAAAGAGACTTGATAACCGATAATCACAAATCCGATAAGCCGCCCTAAAAAGATGCAACTAAAGAAATTATCGGACTCCGATTGTTGGCGGTTCCTAACCCGATAAATTATGAAGAACTCGTCGCAGAATTATCAGAACTTGCCTCATATGAACGGAGGTGAAACTGGACTTACCTTCTATGAACGGAGTGGATCTGAACTTGTCTCTTATGAATGGAGATGAAACTGAACTTGTTTTCTATGAAGATGCTAGCGGGCGGCTGAGCAGGCCATGAAGATGCTGGAGCTGAAGGCGAACCTCGTCGAGGTCAGTATGAGTGGGAGATGAGTCAGTGACAACAACAGAGGCCTGCGGACGAGGAGGACGACCATGCTTGCGGTAGCACATGGCTTCAAGATGTCCGTCCTTGCCGCAGAAAGAGCACTTACGCCGCGGCCGGACACCCCGACGACGTATCCGATAATCAGAACGGCCCCCACGAGCTGAAGAAGGGAGAGACAGTAAAGGTGCAGGGGCCTGTTGGACAAGGGTCGGAGAAGGAGGTCCAGAAAAATCCGGAGGCGGGGAGACCTTGAGAAGCATCGAGCACACATCCGAGAAGGACGGGGTAATTGTCGAGGAGAGAATCTGAGCCCGCATACTGTGAAGGTGATGCAGGACCCGAGCCATCATCATGACGATACCAACAGCTTCCTTCTGGGCACGTTGGGCAGCAAGGTCCACAGCAGGAGCCTGATGTTGGATCCAAGCTTCGATCAGAGACTGAGCCTGGGCAACAAAGGATGTCAGATCGGTCGCCCCACCACTATCAAGAGCCTGAAGCGCAGTGATAATGCCATACAAATGGTGGAGACTATCCTTGCCGGAGTAGAGGGTATGGAGCTCCTCCCACATGTCCTTGGCCGTCTCGTGGTACATGACCATGAGATAAGACTCGCCATCAAGAGAGTTAAGGATCCACGTCTGCACACGACCATCGTTGCGTAACCAGTCGTCAGTAGGAGTACCGGTAACGACCTCGGTCAAGTGATGAAGAAACCCCTTCGATTGCAGGACCCGGCGAACAGAGTGCGACCACTACACAAAATTCTTCTTATGGGTCAGAGAGAGTAGTAATCCGGAGCTCATCACGTACTTCCGGAAGAGAGGTCGGACGGTCTGCAGGAGAAACCGCCGTTCCGGTAGAGTCATCAGGAAGAGGCCATGAAGACGAACTGCGGCTATGAGAAAAGACCTTCAACAGAGGAGGCCGCACGGGTAGGGAAGTCGCGCGACTAGTGGGGAGACCTCCCGGTCACGGTGTGAAGACACCAGCGGCAAGGAGGAGGCCGCGACCAAAGTGCGGAGCCCGTAAGAAAGATAAGGCAGCGAGCAAAGACAACCGTTCGAGAAGATCGTAGAGGATAGAGACAGGCCGTGCGAACAGACTGCAGAGTGGTCACGCGAATGCTGCAGCGGTCACGGTGATCAAGCACAAACAGCAAGAGATGCCACGACCAAAAAACGGAGAGTCCGCACTGAACAGATGGAGCAACCCGCTCGAGGAGGCCGCAGCGGACAGGAAAGAGAAGACCGCAGCGAGAAGAGACGGAAACGACGCACGACAGGGAGGTAAAGAGAAGACCGCGACCTAAATGCGGGAAGGCAACAGTTCGCACGGTCTGGCTGAGCACATTAGCGGTCAGAGAAAAGGAGGCCGCAAGAGGAATGCAAGCGGACAGGGAGAAGAAACCGCGAGTAAAAAAGCTCTAGCGGAAAGAGAAGGCATCGTGATAGATAAGCAGATCGCGGCGAGTTGAAACAGTCCGCGGCGAGTAAGAGTGGAGAGAGACCATGGCGGAGGCGAAGAGCCCGTAGCGGATAAGAGGAGCCCGCAGCGGGCTGAGTGAGAACATTGGGGAGAACAGGGCCGCGGCGGACTGGATCAGTCCGCAAGAGGGAAAACGAAGCGACCGTGAACAATTCTCGAGCAGGGAGCCTGCAGCGGATATTAACAGCCCGCGGCGGGAGTAACACAAGAGGCCGCGAACGAGAAGAGAGAGCGGTCTGGAAGCAGCTCGCAAGGAGGGGAAGGAAGGTAAGGGAAGAAAGCGGACTGGAAGAAAGCCCGCAGGGAGAAGAGGAGGAGGTCGCAGCGGACTGCAGAGAGGTAGCGGACTGAATGAGAACTGTTGGGAGAAGTGGGCCCCACGGTACAGGGAGAGAAGTGGCTATAAGAAGCCTGAGGAGGCGGGGTGGAACCACGGTGAAGAAGAGGAAGCAGATGCAGAAAAGCAGGTCGCTGAACACACTGAGGTCGCAGCAGGCCGCAGCGGGTAGACGAGCAGGCCGCAGGAGATCAAAAGAAGCGGATAGAGTTTGGTAGTCCGCGAGAGGCAACCTCCCTCTGATACCTTGTAGAGAGGAAAAAAGGAACCTTGTATATATGTTCACTTGTCAAATACAAAGAATGAGTACATATTTATAAGACGGAGAAAGAGAAAGGAAGGTCCTATACATGATGTGAGACTAAAGATAAGAGAGAAATAACACTAAAAAGAACATAAATGACCTTTGTGAAATGAGCTTCTCTAACATATATTAATGAAAAAAATTCTAAAATATTTTATGGATGTCAGTGATATGATTTTACACTCACTAATAAATTTTGGTGATTTTTTGAGGAACTTTCGTATTTTTAAGATTTTAAGAAGTGTCCAATCTCGTTTTTTGAAAATTATATGGAACCCCTATTTATTGATATAAATTTGGTAAAAATTGGAGAAGTCTCTCAGCGATTATATAAATCCTCAACAAAAATTTGGAAATTTTTGGTTTGGCAAATGTATTTTTTGGAAATTATTATAAGTGTTTATTTGAGTCAAATGATTTATTTGATGTCAAATCTCGATTCAATACGATTTGAGAAAATCACGGGGATCATGTTGAGAAAAATCAAACACCGGGTTTAAGTTTCAAAATTTTTCGACGTCTTTTGGTTTTTATATATTAAATGCGGTGGGAAATCAGAAGTATTTATATCGGTTGTAAATAAATGACTTGAATCGCTCCAACGCACGCAATCAGGGTTAAAAGATCTTCTGTTAAATCTGTTGTGAATATTTTAAGTCTTGACAATTAAATTGGGTGTTTCTAAAGAGACTTGATAATCGATAAACACAAATCCGATAAGCCGCCCTAAAAAGATGCAACTAAAGAAATTATCGGACTCCGATTATTGGCGGTGCTTTACACGATAAATTATGAAGAACTCGTCGCAGAATTATCACAACTTGCCTCATATGAACGGAGGTGAAACTGAACTTACTTTCTATGAACGAAGGTGGATCTGAACTTGTCTCTTATGAATGGAGATGAAACTGGACTTGTTTTCTATGAAGATGCTAGCGGGCGGCTGAGCAGGCCATGAAGATGCTGGAGCTGAAGGCGAACCTCGTCGAGGTCAGTACGAGCGGGAGATGAGTCAGTGACAACAACAGAGGCCTGCGGACGAGGAGGACGACCATGCTTGCGGTAGCACATGGCTTCAAGATGCCCGTCTTTGCCGCAGAAAAAGCACTTACGCCGCGGCGGGCCACCCCGACGACGTATCCAATAATCAGAACGGCCCCCACGAGCTGAAGAAGGGAGAGGCAGAAAAGGTGCAGGGGCCTGCTGGACAAGGGTCGGAGAAGGAGGTCCAGAAAAATCCGGAGGCGGGGAGACCTTGAGAAGCATCGAGCACACATCCGAGAAGGACGGGGTAATTGTCGAGGAGAGAATCTGAGCCCGCACACTGTGAAGGTGATGCAGGACCCGAGCCATCATCATGGCGATACCAACAACTTCCTTCTGGGCACGTTGGGCAGCAAGGTCCACTGCAGGTGTAACAACCCCCCCTTTTTAACACAATTTTAATACCTAAACCTACCACCCCTCATTTTAATAATAACAATAATAATAATATATACCAAACCTAAACCTACCCCCCCTCTTTAAAAGGAGCCGAACCGGTGCTCTAACTCCCGCAACCCGCGCAGTCGCATTCCCACAGCGAATCCCGATTCCCTTCTCCGTCTCCTGCGCACTCGACGACCCCGGATCCGCCGCCAGCACCTCCTACCGCCCCCGAGATTCCTCCACGTGGCCGGAGATCCCTTCCTCTAGGCCCGACGCCTCATCCTCTTGTTTCACCGTCGTCTCTGGCGCTCCCCTTGGCCGACAACGCCCGCATCAACTCCTCCTCTCTTTGTCGACTGTCCTCTTCGTCAAGGCAGCAACCATCTCTTTCTCCTCCAAGGGGTTGACAACCACTGTCTCTCCCTCCGACGACCTCTCCCGCTCCGTTTGGGTCGGTGCTTGCGAGAAAGATGACTAGGGTTTCCTCCCCACTCCTCCTTGGGCCGGAATTTGGTTTCTCTTGGGTAAGAAAACTCATCTTGCCTCCTAAGTTCAGTTTTCTCTTAATGTTTTTGCTAACTTTCGCTTCCCAATTGATGTAACCACGTCGATTCAACTTGTGTTCATGATATATTTGACTAATCCAGTCTTGTTTGTGTTTTCCGGTGCATCTCCTCGGATCTAGGTGGTGGAATTGCTCCAAGACCTCTCCGAATTAGGGTTTTTTCGCATCAAAACGCCGCCAAAATCCCCGATCCCTCGCGGTAGCCTCTTCTCCCCTCACTCTCGAGGGAGGTAAATTCCTAAACTCCTGTCATATTGTGTAGCGCTGTCATCAAATGCGCGTGCAAATGTAGGAACCTTATTATTGCCTTGAAGTACATTTTTGATCTTGCAACAGGTTTAGCTAGAGCCGTTAACCTCGCTTGCGCCATTTAGCTGTCGGTAGCGTTTTCGACGTCAGCTTAAGACAAGTAGATAACCCCCTCTCACTTGCAAAACTTTAGATTTAATCTGGATACATGTTATTTTACAAATGCTTTTTCTACAAAATTTTGAACTCTCATAATGTTGACATAACATAATAGGATAAGTAACCACCTAAGCATGAAACATAAAGACAAATCCGTAGTTGTAAGCAAATCTTTGAATTGTAGCGTCTAACAGGGCATCTGTCTGCTGACATGGTCACGACAAGTATGATTACTTTTCCGATAAGACTTGCACCTAGATCTGAACGTGAGTCATGTGCGCCCGCTATAGTACCTACGCTTCATCGATCACGACTTACAACATTCTATATTATGCTATACTCCGGAGTAGGCTAATCTTTCAGAAATGTCTGTTTGTCTTGGTTTTGGTATGTTTGGTAGCTTTGTACAAAATAAATCAGTACTTGAATATGTCTGTCTGTTTTTGCTCACATTATAATTAATTAACTTGCCGAGGTTTAAATCTTAAGTTCTAAGACATTTTCCTTCTGTCTGTAATTTGCCTTAGGTTTCGTGACTCCGCGTCCTGCCCCCTGAGCTACTCCCCGTTCAGCTACAGTTTTGCTTGGAGGTTTTTCCTTTGTAGTTGCTTGCATCAGGTTCTATGTATTAAAATCATTTACTGTCTGTTGGTTTATCATGTACTAGTTATGGTAAGACATTTACTTTTATATCATGGACAACTTTTGAGATATTTCTGTTATACTAAATCATTTTATGACATTTCCATTACTGTTGTTATTGCATTTATTCATGTTTCAGTACTGTGTGTTACATTAAATTTTACAAGGAAATACATGTGCATTAAATTTTTACTGTTTAAAATCTTAAGCGCTTCCGCATATATCTTTTCAAAAAAAAACATAAACGTTTCAACAAAACAGCTATTTAATTTCAGATTTTCTCTGTATCTGCCTTAGCAGACATGGTTTCTTTTCGCCCATGCCTGTGACATCACGACCCGCCCAAAGCGCACTCTGACTTTCTTCGAGACGGGTCGTGACAGTTGGTATCAGAGGCAGGTTTGCTCTAAAAAGAAAATGAAGTATTTTGAAATTATCAATTATTTTAAATTCTATTATGTAAATATAGGAACATGCATCATATCTCACTCACCCTGTCATTATTTGTTGTTCGCGGCTGAAACATTGCACACACTCACTCATAATCATGAGTAGTATGCACACGAATGTTAAGGGGTTATGAACAAACTTAACATTTTTGTGCATATGAATTTTCACTAGTCTATACACCGCTTGCGAATATTAAATTGTATGAGCGGTTTAATATTTTTAAGTGCAATGACATTAGAATCATAATATGCATGTCATGTTAAGTGATATGGGCGTTTAACATGACATGTGTATCCATTCATGAACATTCGTATGAATGCATTTTAGACATAATTGCATTGCATGCATAACATAACTCATTACACAAATGTTAAGCCAAGAACAACAGATGATGATTGTACACACATGGATTTAAAAATTGTTTGACATTGCATGCGATTCCTTGTCATTTTAACTTGAGCATTACCTAGAGTTGTCCAATGAATATGTTGTAACTAATATATGATTTATATATTCGACAGTATCAAAATGCTAGAACCTGTTGTTCTGTAATCTTCTATGATTAACGTAACTGTCTCTCTTAATCGATTTCTTTATGTTCCTGTTTAGATGACCCCTAAGAGATCTCAGCGCAAGAAGGCTACCCCTCCCGCCGGGGCAGCTCCTGAAGACGCCACTGCCCAGCTGTTGAGGCAGATTCTCGAGCGTCTCACTCGCTTAGAGGAAGATCGTCAAACTCCTGACACAGCTCCTGATTCTGGCAGCGTAGGGACAACTGGAGTCACTGCTACCGCCGCTCTTGGAACCACCCCTCTTGCACCTGGTTCAGGAACGGGCTTGCGTACTGACACCCTGGTGGTCCCGCTCGTGCCAGGTCTAGTAGCTCCTCCTGTAGCGATGGCAGATACGCTAATGTTCAAGAGGCTGAATCCGCCGTCCTTCAATGGCAGTCGAGATTTCTTCGTCATTTCAGAGTGGCTCTCCCAAATGGAAAAGCACTTCGAGTATGCCGGTGTTCCTGAGGCACAAAAGGTTCATCTTGCGGCCTACCAGTTGACCGAGGATGCATACACCTGGTGGCTTCAGCGCCGCAGTCTCCCCAATTCTTCCGCTATGACCTCGGAACAGTTCAAGAATACGCTCATGGAGAAGTTTATTTCGTCCGTGGAGCGAGATAAGTTAGCTGAAAGGTTCCTGTCCCTTCAGCAGCCCGGCAGGTCCGTTACTGAATATGAGATAGAGTTCTCTCGTCTATCTCTCCTTGCCGCAGAGTTCGTGCCCGATGAGTCTAAGAAGATCAGTCAATTCGTGAAGGGCCTTCGACATGACTTCCGCCAGCATGTGGTAGCCCACGGTGCCACCACCTATGCCGAGACTGTTGGGGCCGCCTTGAAGGTTGAGGCTATTGAGCTGGACCACACTGCCAAGAAAGTTCAGCATGGTACGAACAATGCCGCTGCACCTGACCACAAGCGTAAGAGTGCTCCACCTCAGGAGCAAGGTCCCAAGTTACAGGAGGTGAGTGCCTACTGCCATAAAGTTGGCCATACCATCCTAGTCTGCCGCTCCCTCCTGAAGAAGCAGAAGATGATTGTGCCCGCACAACAACCCCGGGTTACGCTTGCCTCTGCCTCCTCCGTCTCTACTTACTGCAAGAAATCGGGTCACATGGTGGGAGATTGTCTCCGCAAGATGAATACCTGCTTCAGATGTGGGCAGTTTGGACATCAGAGTAAAGATTGCCCTGTGAAGGAATGCCCGATCCCCGCTCAGCCTTTGCAGGCTATTTCTGGTGCCCAAGATAAGGGCAAGGCTGTGCTGAACGTCACCACTCATGGCGAGGCGCTCGCATCTACCTCTGTCATCTCTGGTATGTTTTATGTAAAGTTTATTTTATTAATTTCCTGCATCTTTTCATTTGCTGCCTTAGTGTCAAATAATCTTGAATGTGCGCGTAATGTTCATTTCTAGGGAGTTTTAGGGTCAAGAACAAGTAGATGCAAATCCTATTTGATTCTGGGGCATCTCACTCTTTTATAGCGCGTCATATCGTGGATCTCCATAGTTGGCCCACTTCGCCACTCGAAGTCCCTTTCGAGATTTCTGTTCCCGGTCATCTGCACTAGTCAACTAGAGGCATTTTCAATTGTCCGATACTGCTTGGTGAATTGAAAGTTATCGCCGATCTCATATTCCTGGATATGGCAGAATTCAACGTAATTTTGGGTATGAACTGGCTGGTCGCGTATCGAGTAAAACTCGACTGTGTGGCAAAGAGGGTCAATCTCAATATCGATGACAAAGACTACAACGTCCAAATTAGGACCACCCGCAGCCACCTGCAGCTAATTTCTGCTGTGCGCGCCTCTCGACTTCTTAGCCAGAGATGTTTTGCTTGCTTTGTCTATGCTTCACAATCAGATGCTGTCATACCGCAACTTGGGTCTATCCCTATTGCTTCCGAATTCCCCGACGTGTTCCCGCCGAGTTGCCTGGAATGCCTCCTGTTCGTGAAGTAGAGTTCTCCATCGACGTAGAGCCTGGAACGCGCCCCATATCTAAAGCTCCATACCGCATGACACCGCGAGAACTGAAGGAGCTTAGGTTGCAATTGGATGAGTTGCTTGAGCGTGGGTACATTCGTCCCAGCTCTTCTCCTTGGGGAGCTCCTGTTCTCTTCGTTAAAAAGAAAGACGGATCCATGAGACTGTGCATCGACTATCGGGATCTGAACAAGGTGACCATCAAGAATAACTACCCCCTCCCGCGCGTGGATGACTTATTTGACCAGCTCAAAGGCAGTACCGTCTTCTCCAAAATAGATCTCAGGTCGGGTTACCATCAGTTGAAGATCAAGGAATCCGATATCCCCAGGACAGCCTTCCGGACTCGGTATGGACACTTTGAATTTTTGGTGATGTCTTTTGGGTTGACTAACGCCCCTTCTGCTTTTATGGATACGATTAACCGTGTCTTCCGCGACTACCTAGATAAGTTCATCATTGTTTTCATTGATGATATCTTGGTCTACTCAAAGACTCGTGAGGAGCATGCAACCCATCTTAAACTCACTCTCTCCACTCTTCGTCAACACCAGCTCTATGCCAAATTGACGAAATGTGAGTTCTGGCTGGATCGTGTTGCCTTTCTGGGGCATGTCATTTCAGGCGATGGACTTTCCGTTGATCCTGGCAAGGTCTCCGCTGTTATGGACTGGAAGCAGCCTTCTACCCCTACTGAGATTCGCAGTTTCCTTGGTTTGGTGGGCTGTTACCGGCGTTTCGTCAAAGACTTCTCCTCTCTTGCTGCTCCCCTGACACGACTAACCCAAAAACATGCCCGATTCGACTGGTCAGATCAATGTGAGCAGGCCTTTTCTGAATTAAAGCAATGTTTGTGTTCAGCGCCAGTTTTAGCTCTTCCTTCAGAGGGGTTGGACTTTTCAGTTTATACCGATACTTCCGGAGTGGGCTTGGGCTGTGTCCTGATGCAAGAAGATCGTGTTATTGCTTATGGGTCGAGACAATTGAAAACTCATGAACGCAACTACCCCACTCATGATCTAGAGTTCACTGCGGTGGTGTTTGCTTTGAAGCTTTGGCGCCACTACCTCTATGGCGTGAAGTGTCACTTTTTCACTGACCATCAAAGTTTGAAGTATATTTTCGTTCAGAAAGATCTCAATCTTCGTCAGGGGCGATGACTAGAATTCATAGCGGATTATGACCTGCATCTCACTTATGTGCCCGGGAAAGCCAATTCAGTGGCGGATGCTTTGAGTCGTCAGGCTTCAGTTGCCACATGTGCACCCATGTCAGCTTTACTCGCGGCCCTGATTGATGACCTCGAGCGGATGGACATATCCTTCTCACCTGGAGGCCAAGGAGAAGTCTCTGGTCCATTATGGGTAGAACATGTGAAGGATCTGCAACCATCTGATCCCGCACTCTAGCGCATTCGCCGACAGGTTGAACTTGGTACTCTTCTAGATTTCTCTATCTCTGACGATGCTCTACGTTTCCGAGGTCGCCTATGTATTCCCAATGTCCCTGAGTTGCTGGATAATATTTGCCGAGAAGCTCACGAGTCCCGCACATCTGGCCATCCTGGCAACAACAAGATGTATCATGACCTGAAGCAGATCGTGTGGTGCCCTGGTATGAAGAATTATATCGCACACTTCATCTCTCGATGTCTGACATGCCAGAAGGTGAAAGCTCAGCGTCAGCGTCTTGGTGGACTTTTGCAGCCTCTGCCTATCCCTGAATGGAAGTGGGAAGATATCTCTATGGACTTCATCACGGGTTTGCCCCGCACTCCAAGGGGACATGATGCGATTTGGGTCATAGTAGATCTCCTGACTAAAGTGACTCACTTCATCCCGTATAAGGAGGGTCATTCCACCGAGAAGATGACCCAGATTTATGTTTCTGAGATCGTTAGGCTCCATGGGATTTCTCTGCGGATTGTTTCTGATCGTGACTCGAGATTTGTATCACACTTCTGGAAGGGATTTCAGCAAGCTTTGGGCACTGATCTCAACCTGAGTACCGCGTATCATCCGACGACCGATGGCCAGACTGAGAGAGTTAATCAGATTCTCGAATATATGCTACGGTGTTATATTTTGGACTACAAGGGAGCTTGGGATGAACATCTACCTTTGATTGAATTCGCCTACAACAACAGCTATCAAGAGAATATCAAGATGGCTCCCTTCGAGGCACTGTACGGGCGTCGCTGTAGGACCCCGCTCTACTGGTTAGAAGTTGGTGAGAAGGTGGTGTTAGGTCCAGAGTTACTTCAGGAAATGGAAGAAGCCACCAAGAAGACTCGTCTTCAGCTCAGTCGTGCCATTGAGAGGCAGAGAAAGTATGCAAATCAGCGCCGCCGTCCGTTAGAGTTTGCTGTGGGCGATCAAGTGTTCCTGAATGTTTCTCCTACTCCTGGGGTGAAACGGTTCGGTCTCCATCATAAGCTCAGCCTGAGGTTCGTGGGACCGTACTCCATCTCAGAACGTATTGGAGGATCTGCTTACCGTCTGGAGCTACCTGCTTCTTTGGCCGGTGTTCACGATGTCTTTCATGTCAGCTAGCTTCAGAAATATATCCACAATCCAAATCGTGTTCTTGAAGAAGTTTCAGTGACTCCTGAAGCCAATCTGTCTTATCCGATCGAGGCTTCGAAAATCGTCGAATATCAAGAACGCAAGCTTCGCAAGAGAACCATTCCGATGGTGAAGGCACATTGGCTGCATGGCAAGTCCGAGAAGTACACTTGGGAACTCGAGTCTGACATGCGCAACAAGTATCCGCAACTCTTCTCTTAATCTTGGTACGTCTCTAAGTCTGACTTCCTTGTTATTTCAACATCTTTCATAGTTAGCTTTCATGCGTTAATCTGCGAAATTCTGTTTAAAGTATATGTCATCTGAAATTTCGTTGTTTAGTCTCATTCAGAGAGTTCTCAGGAAAGTTTCGGGGCGAAATTTACCAAGTGAGGGAGAATGTAACAACCCCCCTTTTTAAAACAATTTAAATTCCTAAACCTACCACCCCTCATTTTAATAATAACAATAATAATAATATATAAACCAAACCTAAACCTACCCCCCCTCTTTAAAAGGAGCCGAACCGGTGCTCAAAATCCCGCAACCCGCAGCGAATCCCGATTCCCGTCTCCGTCTCCTGCGCACCCGACGACCCCGGATCCGCCGCCAGCACCTTCTACCGCCCTCGAGATTCCTCCCCGTGGCCGGAGATCCCTTCCTCTAGGCCCGGCGCCTCATCCTCTTGTTTCCCCGTCGTCTCCGACGCTCCCCTTGGCCGACAACGCCCGCATCAACTCCTCTCTTGGCCGACTGTCCTCTTCATCAAGGCAGCAACCATCTCTTTCTCCTCCAAGTGGTTGACAACCACTGTCTCTCCCTCCGACGACCTCTCCCGCTCCGTTTGGGTCGGTGCTTGCGAGAAAGACGACTAGGGTTTCCTCCCCTCTCCTCCTTGGGCCGGAATTTGGCTTCTCTTGGGTAAGAAAACTCATCTTGCCTCCTAAGTTTAGTTTTCTCTTAATGTTTTTGCTAATTTTTGCTTTCGAATCGATGTAACCACGTAGATTCAACGTGTGTTCATCATATATTCGACTAATCCAGTCTTATTTGTGTTTTCCGGTGCATCTCCTCGGATCTAGGTGGTGGAATCGCTCCAAGACCTCTCTGAATTAGGGTTTTTTCGCATCCAAACGCCGCTAAAATCCCCAATCCCTCGCGGTAGCCTCTTCTCCCCTCACTCTCGAGGGAGGTAAATTCCTAAACTTCTCTCATATTGTGTAGCGCTGTCATTAAATGCGCGTGCAAGTGTAGGAACCTTATTATTGCTTTGAAGTACATTTTTGATCTTGGAACAAGTTTAGCTATAGCCGTTAACCTCGCTTGCGCCATTTAGCTGTCGCTAGCGTTTTCGACGTCAGCTTAAGGCAAGTAGAGAACCCTCTCTCACTTGCAAAACTTTGGATTTAATCTGGATACCTGTTCTTTTACAAATGCTTTTTCCACAAAATTCTGAACTCTCATAATGTTGACATAATATAATATGATAAGTAACCACCTAAGCATGAAACATAAAGACAAATCTGTAGTTGTAAGCAAATCTTTGAATTGTAGCGTCTAACAGAGCATCTGTCTGCTGACATGGTCACGGCAAGCAGGATTACTTTTCCGATAAGACTTGCACCTACATCTGAACGTGAGCCATGTGCGCCCGCTATAACACCTACACTTCATCAATCACGACTTACAACATTCTATATTAGACTATACTCCGGAGTAGGCTAATCTTTCAGAAATGTCTGTTTGACTTTGTTTTTGGTATGTTTGGTAGCTTTGTACATAATAGATCAGTAGTTGAATATGTCTGTCTGTTTTTGCTCACATTCTAAATAATTAACTTGCTCAGGTTTAAATCTTAAGTTCTAAAGCATTTTCCTTCTGTCTTGAATTTGCCTTACGTTTCGTGACTGTGCCTCCCGCCTCATGAGCTACTTCCCGTTCAGCTGCAATTTTGCTTGGATGTTTTTCCTTTGTAGTTGCTTGCATCAGGTTCTATATATTCAAATCATTTACTGTCTGTTCGTTTATCATGTACTAGTTATGGTAAGACATTTCCTTTTGTATCATGAACAACTTCTGAAATATTTCTGTTATACTAGATCATTTTATGACATTTTCATTACTGTTGTTATTGCATTTATTCATGTTTCAGTACTGTGTGTTACATTAAATTTTACAAGCAAATACATGTGCATTAAATTTTCACTGTTTTAAAATCTTAAGCGCTTCTGCATATATATTTTCAAAAAAAAAACATAAACTTTTCAACAAAACAACTATTTAATTTCAGATTTTCTCTGTATCTGCCTTAGCAGACATGGTTTTTTTTCGCCCATGCCTGTTGCATCACGACCCGCCCAAAGCGCACTCTGACTTTCGTCGAGACGGGTCGTGACAGCAGGAGCCTGATGTTGGATCCAAGCTTCGACCAGAGACCGAGCCTGGGCAACAAAGGAGGTCAGATCGGTCGCCCCACCACTATCAAGTTCCTGAAGCGCAGTGATAATGCCATACAAATTGTGGAGACTATCCTTGCTGGAGTAGAGGGTATGGAGCTCGTCCCACATGTCCTTCGCCGTCTCGTGGTACATGACCATGCGATAAGACTCGCCATCAAGAGAGTTAAGGATCTACGTCTACACATGAACATCGTTGCGTAACCAGTCGTCAGTAGGAGTATCGGTAACGACCTCGGTTAAGTGATGAAGAAACCCCTTCGATTGCAGGACCCGACGAACAGAGTGCGCCCACTCCACAAAATTCTTCTTACCGATCAGAGAGATAGTAGTAATCCGGAGCTCATCACGTACATCCGGAAGAGAGGCCGAACGGTCTGCAGGAGAAACCGCCGTTCCGGTAGAGTCATCAGAAGAGGCCATGAAGACGAACTGCGGCGATGAGAAAAGACCTTCAACAGAGGAGGCCGCACAGGTAGGGAAGTCGCGCGACTAGAGGGGAGACCTCCCGGTCACGGTGTGAAGACACCAACGATGAGGAGGCCGCGACCAAAGTGCGGAGCCTGGAAGAAAGATAAGGCAGCGGGCAGAGACAACCCGCTCGAGAAGACCGTAGCAGATAGAGACAGGCCGTGCGGACAGACTGCAGAGTGGTCATGCGAATGCTGCAGCGGTCACGGTGATCAAGCACCAGCAGTAAGAGATGCCACGACAAAAAAACAGAGAGTCCGTACTGAACAGAAGGAACAACCCGCTCGAGGAGGCCGCAGCGGACAGAAAAGAGAAGACCGCAGCGAGAAGAGACGGAAACCACGCACGGCAGGGAGGTAAGGAGAAGACCGCGACCTAAATGCGGGAAGGCAATAGTCCGCACGGTCTGGCTAAGCACATCAGCGGTCAGAGAAAAGGAGGCCGCAAGAGGAATGCCAGCGGACATGGAGAAGAAACCGCAAGTAAAAAGGCTCGAGCGGAAAGAGAAGGCAGCGGGATGGATAAGCAGATCGCGGCGAGTTGAAACAGTCCGCGGCGAGTAAGAGTGGAGAGAGGCCACGGCGGACAAGAAGAGCCCGCAGCGGATAAGAGGAGCCCGCAGCGGGCTGAGTGAGAACATTGGGGAGAACAGGGCCTCGACGGACTGGAGAAACACTCGAGCCGCGAGCGGACTGAATGAGAACTGTAGGGAGAAGTGGGCCCCACGGTACATGGAGAGAAGTGGCTATAGGAAACCTGAGGAGGCGGGGTGGAACTACGGTGAAGAAGAGGAAGCAATTGCAGAAAAGCAGGCCGCTGAACACACTGAGGTCGCAGCAGGCCGCAGCGGGTAGACGAGCAGGCCGCAGGAGATCAAAAGAAGCGGATAGAGTTTGGGAGTCTGCGAGAGGCAACCTCTCTCTGATACCATGTAGAGAGGAAAAAAAGGAACCTTGTATATATGTTCACTTGTGTCAAATACAAAGAATGAGTACATATTTATAAGAGGCACAAAGAGAGCGGAAAGTCCTATACATGATGTGAGACTAAAGATAAGAGAGAAATAACACTAAAAAGAACATAATGGGCCTTTGTGAAATGAGCTTCTCTAACATATATTAATGAAAAAAATTCTAAAATATTTTATGGATGTCAGTGATATGATTTTACACTCACTAATAAATTTTGGTGATTTTTTGAGGAACTTTCGTATTTTTAAGATTTTAAGAAGTGTCCAATCTCGCTTTTTGAAAATTATATGGAGCCCCTATTTATTGATATAAATTTGGTAAAAATTGGAGAAGTCTCTCAGCGATTATATAAATCCTCAACAAAAATTTGGAAATTTTTGGTTTGGTAAATGTATTTTTTGGAAATTATTATAAGTGTTTATTTGAGTCAAATGATTTATTTGATGTCAAATCTCGATTCAATATGATTTGAGAAAATCACGGGGATCATGTTGAGAAAAATCCATCCCCGGGTTTAAGTTTCAAATTTTTTCGACGTCTTTTGGTTTTTATAGATTAAATGCGGTGGAAAATCAGAAGTATTTATATCAGTTGTAAATAAATGACTTGAATCGCTCCAACGCAAACAATCAGGGTTAAAAGATCTTCTGTTAAATCTTTTGTGAATATTTTAAGTCTTGACAATTAAATTGGGTGTTTCTAAATAGACTTGATAACCGATAAACACAAATCCGATAAGCCGCCCTAAAAAGATGCAACTAAAGAAATTATTGGACTCCGATTATTAGCGGTGCCTAACACGATAAATTATGAAGAACTCGTCGCAGAATTATCAGAACTTGCCTCATATGAACGAAGATGAAACCGAACTTACCTTCTATGAACGGAGATGGATCTGAACTTCTCTCTCATAAATGGAGATGAAACTGAATTTGTCTTCTATGAATGAAGATGAAATTAAACTTGCCTCCTATGAACGGAGATGAAACTGAACTTGCCTCCTGTAAACTGAGATGAAATTGAACTTGCCTCTTATGAACGGAGTTGTAATTGAACTTACCTCTTATGAACGGAGTTGAAACTGTACTTGCCTTCTGAAATGGAGATAGAATTAAAGAACTAAACTCTTTCTATTTTGCTCTTTTATTCAGTATTTTAGTTGCTGCACTTCCTTTCAGTACTACTTATATTTCAGTTCAGTATTTTATTATAGTTCGATTCCGTTCAACACTTTTATTACTGTAGTTCATTTCAAAATTTTGTTTATTGCAGTTTATTTCAGCATTTCTATTTTACATTTTAATTCATTATCATTTACTTACCGTACTTAATTATTGCAATTTACTACTCCTGTATTTTTAGTTTGGGTCCCGCTCTGACGAGCGATTATTTATTTTGTTGGTGTTAGCTCGGGATATGTTGGAGTCGAGAAATTCCTCCAAGTATAGCCCTAAATATTAAACTCGCACGCTCGTTGCGATCCTTATCTAAAGTTGAGTAGCACGTTGATGATATACGGTCGCCTGCCCGAATTATTGTATGTCAACTGTCAAGTTGGGCAAGCCATCGCGGACCCGACTATATCAGTTATCGATTTTATTCATGGCCATAGACCGTACGTACCGGTGCGGGAAGGTTGACGACTCATGACAACCAGGAGATGAGCACCCAGGGAGCTCGACCGTGTTTTATATGCCCCGCTGGGTCCCTCCGCTGGTTGGCCAAATTCAATTATAGTCAGACATCTCCCACATCCAGGAGTACACGAGATTGTACGTTGTGGTCTGGGTAGTGGGTACATCCACACCCAGAAGTGGCAGGACTGACCATTATCACTAACAGCCATATCAGTGATGTTCGCATGGATCGCTACCCTACTGGAAGAGAAGCGGTCCAAATTATGTCGACATAGGGTGTGATGACAGGTTATGTACACCTGCGGTGTGGTTCCAGGTTATGAACTTATGCATGATTGTGTGCATGCTAGTTGATCTCTTTGTGTTATAACTGATGTTTATACTGTTGCTTTCCAGTTATATATTACTGCGTTTGTTTAGCCTATTGCTCCTAGCTTTATTTCTTGTTAATGCAAATATATAAATATACTGCTACTAACTCTCTTTTGCTTCGATTATTGTTCATGGTATTGATGCTCATTCTCGTCCCCAAGTTTAAGGATCTTGGAGAGCAGTTGTGAATCCACTTAGTCTGTGACTAGCGGTCATTGAATAACTATTCACAAGAGATGGAACGACGCGAAGCTCAGTT
Source organism: Platanthera guangdongensis (assembly GCA_039583875.1). Taxonomy (NCBI): domain Eukaryota; kingdom Viridiplantae; phylum Streptophyta; class Magnoliopsida; order Asparagales; family Orchidaceae; genus Platanthera; species Platanthera guangdongensis. The sequence goes on from CM077152.1 coordinate 145,184,108, forward strand.
ATTGCGTGAGAGCATACCTGCCTTAGACTCCGGTCCTTAGAGATGTGAGTCCTTAGCTTGATAGAAGCAGAGATAGTTGTAGTTTTTTTGCCTAATGGGCCACATGTATAAATTTATAACTACGGTCCTTATTGTATATGTAAATCTTAGTTTCTGAATTACTTTCGCTGTGATCTGATGTGATGTGATGAGTTTCCATAGCCTGACAAGACAATCATTTTATGATTGGAGAGTGGGTCTTTGCCACTTGAAAAGTGTTATGTGGCCGTCTTTGGCGGTAAACCCCGTACGACCCGACCCGATCTATGATTGAGGGGGGAGGGTCTTACACTAATATCGGATGATGAGACATAATATACTAATTGGGCAATGCAGTATTACTTATTTGCCCATGAGATATTGCACCAGACCACCTGTGCATACACACCGATACAAAACAGAGTGATGGAAAGGAAGAACAGACACCTTCTGGAGGTGGCAAGGAGTATGATGCTTAACATGAAGGTTCCTCAGCGTCTGTGAGGATATGCTGTGTTGACAGCGGGACAACTAATCAACAGGATGCCATCACATGTTCTGGGGTGGAAGTCTTCGTATCAGCAGTTGTAGGGACATAATGAAGGGATCTTTCCCTTGAAGGTATTTGGGTATGTGTGTTTTGTGAAGGACAATCGACCAGGTGTTGGTAAGCTTGATGCGAGGGCAGTTAAGTTTATCTTCGTCGGCTACTATCGTACTCAGGAGTGCGCGTGTTGGAGTCCAGTGGAGAAATTTTTTTTTGTGAGCATGCATGTTCACTTTAGAGAGCTAGAACATTTACTATCGATAAGAACAAGCCCTACCCACACTAGACTTGTAAGATACTGAAAATATGAGTTAAGATAGGGAGAGGCTGGTGACATTTCTGGGAGTATGACATGGATGGTCTGTGGAGGAGCAGGAGAGTGATGAGGAGCAGGAGGATATTGAGGAGAGGCGAGATGATAGACCTACGGCTCATGGAGAGCTGCTTACATACAGTAGGAGGAAGCTGCTAGCAGTACTAGTTCCGGTGCATGTGCCCAGTCTAGCTCCTAGTCACTTGGCTACGTCTTCCCCTACTCCTGGAGCACCTACATCACCATGAGTCTCAGGTTATATCCTTTCCCCTACTCCTCTCATAGTATGGAAAACTACTCGCAACTATTCAAGAAATCCTCCGGATTTATATGGTTAGGACCTTGCGTCCTTTGTCTCTTACGATTATATCTCCTTTTCTCACAAAGCATTCGTTGAATCTTTGGATAGTATTATCGTACATAACAATTCACAGGTTGTCAAAGACGATCCAAAATGGAAAGTAGCAATGAAGGAAGAGATGATGACTCTTGAGAAGAACAAGACCTGGGAGGTGGCACAACTGCCAAAGGACAAGAACGTTTTTGGGCGCAAGTGGGTGTTCACTGTGAAACAGAACCTAGATGGTCATGCCGTGCGCTACATGGCTCGATGGGTTTCCAAGGGGTACCGCTAGACCTATGACATCGACTATGACGAGACATTTGCACCCATTACAAAGATGAGCACTGTTTGGACTCTGATCAGCCTGAAGGTGAATGGTGGATGGATGTTGCACCAACTAGATGTGAGGAATGCATTTCTTCACGGAGATCTAGCAGAGGAGGTGTACATGGAGATACCACCAGGGTTTGACACGACCAAGAAAAAAGGCAAAGTCTGCAGGTTGAAGAAGTCTCTTTATGGGCTGAAGCAGTCAGCTCGTGTATGGTTTGTAGGGTTCATGAAAGAGATGATTGGGATGAGATATCCCCAGATCAATGCAGATCACACCGTTTTTTCTAGGCAAAATGAATGTCACATCATCATGCTTGCGGTGTATGGGGGATGATGAGCAGGAGATTGGCCGCCTCAAGGGGGCTCTGGGCAAGGAGTTTGAGATGAATGATTTGGGTATTCTTAGGTATTTCTTTGAGATTGAGATTGCTTATGAGGCAGAGGGGATAGTTCTTTCCCAATGGAAATACGTGTTATATCTTCTCACTGAAACTGGAATATTGTGGTGCAAACCTGCTTCGACGCCAATCGATCAGAGGTGTAAACTGAGTGCAGAGTCCGGGGAACCATTAGATCGTGATATGTATCAAAGACTAGTTGGGAAGTTGATTTACTCGAGCTACACTCGCCCGAATATCTTCTTTTCTGTTAGAGTGGTGAACTGCTACATGCATGACCCAAAGAAGGGCCATATGAATGCAGTGTACCAGATTTTGCGATACTTGAAGAGTGCTCCTATTAAGGGGCAAACCTTCAGAAGGAATGAGCACGTGAAGATTGAGGACTTTTGCGACTCTGACTGGGCAAACTGTGTGGATGACATGAGGTCCACTTCAGGCTATTACATATTTGTGGGAGACAACCTAGTCTCCTAGAGGAGCAAGAAATAGTTAGTACTGGCTGGATCGACATCAGAGGCAGAGTACAAAACAATGAAATTAGGGGTGGCAAAGCTCCTGTGGCTTAAAGGGATGCTTGTGGAGTTAAAGTTGGATCAAGAAGATAGGATGAAGCTATGGTGTGACAGTCAATCGACCATCAGTATTGCAAATAATCCAGCCCAACACGATCGAATCATGCATTTATAGATTGATAGGTTTTTTTATAAAGGAGAAGCTTGATAGTGGACTACTGGAGTTGAGTTACGTCTCGACCAAGGGTCGGGTTGCAGACTGCTTAAACAAGAGACTCAATTCAGAGGATATGATCAGGGGTTATAACAAGATGAACTTAATGAATATCTTTCGCCAATCTTGAGGAGTGTTGTAATATTGAGCATTTTTGTAGGCTATAAAAGAGCCAAGTTGTTTGCCCTAATAAAATATACGATTCTTTTCAAATGTTATATATTAATTAATACTCAGGACCAATAGGTTTTATTTTATTTGCATGTAGATGATATTATTTATTACATAATAGTCATTCTCGCTTTTTTTCATTTAACCAAGTTATACTATTTGTTATGACATTAATATAATTGATTAGTTTGTTAATTACCATTTTTTATCATTTAACGAATTTATGGTACATTTCAAACCAGTTTTAACAAAAGTCTTTCTGTCATACTAATTTATAAAGAGATTTTATCATAAACTTTACAAAAATAATCCACTTCTAGACAGTTCTAGACAGAAAATTTAACGCTAACTTTGGGTTTTTCCTTTAAGCAGGTTAAAATTTTCACTGAAACCCTTTCCAGGTTGATGGTTGAGCCTCACCGTGCATGCTTTTCCTTGCCCTCAATTGATCTTAGGAAGAAAGCTGTAGGTGGACTACTCTCTATTACTGTGGTATCGGCTAGTAATTTGAATGTTCTTAGTATGAAGAATAACAATGTAGAGAGTACAAAAAGTTCATCAATAAGTAGTCAGTCTTCTGGGAACTATGGAAATCATATTGAGCAGATGTTTATTGAAGTGGAACTTGGGGATTTGTCCAGGAAAACAAACTTCACTCAGAGTTCAAATCCTAAATGGAATACTGTATTTAATCTGGTAATGCATGGTGATACAGGTATTCTCAAATTTCATTTGTATGAAGGCGGGCCAAGTAGTGTAAAGCTGAATTACCTGAGTAGCTGCGAGATAAAGGTATTATCGTTAAGTTTTAGTTTTAAACATTGTAAATTGTATGGATTAAAACGTTTTGGCTTTTCGAGCAGTTGAAATATGTCGCAGATGATTCCACTACATTTTGGGCAATAGGGCGTAAATCTGGGGTGATGGCAAAACATTCTCAGAACTGTGGGCAAGAAGTTGAAATGTCTGTTCCATTTGAGGATACTAATTTTGGAGAGGTATATTTTGTATCATTTTGTTGATTAATATCCAAGAGAGCTTCTTAAGTTGACATGTATATCAGTGTTTCTGGTGTTGTATTTCTTCCCTGTTAAAGTATTGTTTATTCCGGCAGAGTTAAAGCATATATGCTTAGTCAACCTATATTTGAGTTTCTATGATACTGCCTTATTTATATATTGTAAGAGGATTATGAGTGATGGGTTGTGGTGATCAGGATTTGACCAATAATTGCTTTAACTTATGAAACATGGTTTCTCATTCTTGTATCTTTTTGTGGTTTTAACCTATATTTAGGTTGCAAAACAATTTTTGTTTGGTGTTAAAGTTAATATTATCTAAGATGCTCAAGCTAATTTATCGGTTGATGGTTGCAACTTACTTTGTTCAAGGGCCTCAATATTGATGCGGGACCCAACTTCAATTTAGGGTTGTGGTCTCTACCATATTTGATTCCCTGGAAGAGTAGAAGCTGAATGTATGAAGAAGCCGCATGGTATGTTCAACTAGTGGAACCTGGATTGATCTTTACTTCTCTCTTGATGTATTTTGTTATGCGTTCCCACTATCTATATCTAATAATTTCATGCATGTTTTATTAAAGTCATGTTGTTACTTAGAGTTGTTTAAATATCTAGTTTTTAGTTTATGTTTAGATTTTTTTGTATTTAGTCCTAGTATGTGGATTTATTTGCAAGGTATCTTATATAGTCTATATGTATATATGTAAATATGTATGCATGTGTGTGCGCGCACACACACACACACACACACCCCTTGGGTCATGGAATGAGAAAAGCAATGAAATGTCTTTTAGTTTTCTCTCTATATGTTCTCTTCTCCTTCAAGATAGGTTTTGGGTGAGCATAGCTGTCCTCTTTCTTCTCCCCTTTAGGCTGAGCTCAGCTCCCTCCTCACATTCTCTATTGGTGGAGATCGGTTCTCTTGTAACTCCTTATCATCACCACCTTAGACGAGATATGGATGTGCTACGAGAAGGCATGTAACAATTTGATATCAGATCAATCGATCGACAATTGACATTCTCTATTCAGATCCCAATCGAAGACCCATGTTTGTGTTCCTCCACAGATTGAAACTGTGAATTCCAATATGTTTCATATTCCTGGTTGACTACACACACCGCATGTGCCTTCTTTTATTAACTTAAGAGCCTCGCGAGTCTTATTTCTTCAGCATTCCGTCGTGGACCCACACCACCCACGCCCAACACATCTTCTCCCCATTCAACATCAATACAGAGAAATTTGCTATTCCTCGTCATCAACACCAACATCGAACTGAGCATCCTCTTCGTCACCCATGTTCCCTGCACCTGCTGATAACTCTTCATTGAGCAGTATCGCCCGTCGTTTTATCCATTTGAGCCCTTGCATATTCCCATATAATGATCCTTGTTGTCGCCGCCGCTCAGCACATCTTCTATCTTTTCAATTTACGGATAGCCGTAACTCTCACTTGGTTTATCAAGCCCAATGCCCCACGTCTACTTATTAATTGGATTCCTTCCAATTTTATTTTTTAATAAAACAAGTTAATTAATAACATACTTATATTTTTCAAAAATGTATATTTATTTACTTTTAGTTCATTGTGTGATTATTAATTATTTCAAGATAAATAATTTTTCATTATATATTGATCTCTTTTATTGATTGCAGTCACCATGATATCATGTGAGATGACCCGACAAAATCGTTTCAAAGACTCGACGTCATTGAAATAGGCTCGTAAAGACCTAGTTACCTCTTACGAGGCATCACATGCAGTTTTAGCTACTCTCCATGTCCAAGGCTTTCAAGCTTGACAAAAAGTTCCGCCGCCACCCATTATGCATTCTGAAGTCGTCCTCGTACTGCAATCGTTCACTATCGATACACCTCCATCAGTCCCGATCATCGCCATCCATCACCCCCTCTCCAGCAACAGATCCCACCTGTTTCACACTCCGTGGCACCTACTCCCTTGGTCATTCTCTAGCCATCACTTCTAATTGTCCCACCCCAGCAAACACCTCCACTACAGATCCTAACAGTCATCTTTCCTCGGTCACCCGATCGCCACACCCATTAAGCTTCACTGATTCTTCCTCTGCACTATCAACGACCCTAGGATGTATCATCATTGTTCGTATCATCATTGAGCTTTGCAGAGTCTCATCTTACGATGAAGCCTTAGCTCGTGCAACATGCCACGAGAGCTATCTTACAGAGAAATTAAGGAACTAGATGATTACACTATCAAAACACCGCTTGAGCTTGATGACAAGCTCAATTTTAATGACATGCGGGATATTATGGGTCCCCATTATCCGCATCCGTTACTTTCATGTGTGTTTTTATTCAAGTCATGTCATTACATAGAGTTGTTTAAATATCTACTCTTTTAGTTTATGTTTAGATATTTTTGTAACTTAGTCCGAGTATGTGGACTTATGTGCAAGGCATTTTGTATCCTCTATAGATCACTTGGGCTTTGGAATGAGAAAAGCAATGAAATATCTCTTTTAGTTTCTCACTTTAAGTTCTCATCTTCTCATTCCTCAAGCTAAGCTTTGGGTGAGCAAAGTGCTCCTCTTTGTTCTTTCCCTTTGGTTAAACTCCACTCCCTCGGAGCATTTTCCGCTGGTTGAGCTCGGCTTCTTTGTACCTCCACCACTACCAGCAATTCCAGCACGATATTGACGCGCTGCAGAAAGTCCTGTAACATATTATTTTCTTCTTTTGTGGTATCAAAGGAGGTCAACATGGCCTCACTTGTGATCTAGCTGCTCTGTAATAGGGATATTACTCTCTATTTTTCTATCTACTTTCTTCCCTCCAACGGCCCCGTCAATGACTTCTTTAACCTGCTTATTCTCATCGAGGCTCTTGACGACCTTAGACGAGTTTTCTATGAAATTTTGGGTTTGTAATTATTTGTATTGATTATTAATCTATATGCTCAAAACATTCACATGAAGTTATAGGCAAATATAAATTAATTGCAAAAAGTAAAGTATAAAGCTATAGAAAAAGGGACATATTTTATAGTGGTTTCCCAAAACTTACGTACTCCACTCTTTGACACTATATGAGAATCCACTGCCTATCACAAAGCCAGAGTTTTTCCACAAGAGACTCTTAGAACTTATTGCCTATCACAAAGCCGGAGTCTTGTGAAAGGAGACTCTTTGTACTCTTTACAATAGAGTATTTTAATATGGAGAATCTTAGAATCAAGAAAGAGTCTTTTGGAGAGACTTTTAGAGTCAAGACAGTCTTTTGGAGACTCTTAGAACAAATGTAGAATCTTTTGGAGAGACTCTTATAACTCGTAACTGATGTTGGAGCTGGGTTTTCTACAATGTTGAGTTTCTGATGGAGATAACTTATAAGAGATCACATCAAAATTTTTCTTTCTGTAATCTCTTCCTAGAGATTTCCTTCTACAACACCTTGTTGTTTCTCTTACTATTTCTTTTTCTTTTCTATTCTCTGTATTTTTTTGTAGCACTTCTAATATCATATATTTCCTTAGTTCTCCTTTCATTTATATGTCATCTCTATCTTCTGTCTTCAAAGAGTTTTTAGAGTGCATAAAGTTTCTTAGAAATTTGAGTACTTATTGATCTTTGAAAAGGAATTATTTCCATTAATTGTAATCCGCGAGCTTTGTATGGTATCATCATTAAATTTGCTGTCTATTTCCATAATGGCTCTTTTCAGCATCTATTTCTCCATTGACTCTTTGCAGATTTTACTGTTGTTGTGGCTTTAAATATCCTCCTAGATATCTAGCATATCTGTCGACATGTCATTTTTTTAGAGCAAAACGACATTTAAAAAATAGATTATGTACTAAGTATAAGCTGACATATCTGATTTTTTCGATATATTAGTCCACACGACTTTTACACATATCGTCCGATTGTTTTATTTTTTATTATGTTTGGAGCATATGTGATGCATGACAGATGTAACACCTGCCCGCCACCCTTGAGTCCCACAACAAGGCCCACCTTGGCGTCGCACCAAGGCTATTTTATCAGCCCGCGTGCTGTGCACCCCAACCCGTCTCCGGTCCCACCACAAGAAGCCAAAAGTTTGTTGAGTCCGTGATTTGATCTTGAGACCTACTTGATAAAGTGCTCTCAGGCGAGCTCTCATCACCAACTGATCCGCAGATTTGTTGGTGATGAGAGCTCGCCTGAGAGCTCTTTATCAAGTAGGTCTCGAGATCAAATCACTGCCTCAACAACCTTTCGTCTTCCTGTGGTGGGACCGGAGATGGGTTGAGGTGTACAGCCCACGGGCCTGATAAAGCCGTCTTGGTGCAATACCAAGGTAGGCCACTTGGTGGGACTCCAGGGTGGCAGGCAGGTATGACGCCTGCACTGCATCTTAAAAGTGTACAAATCCAACACTACTAGGGATGTGAATGAGAACCTAACATGCTAACTGTTACCGATATAGTGGAAGAACCACCGTGGCAGTTGTTTACGCGACGACCATGGGAGGCGAGTGGGGCTCACGGCGGTACTGGCAAAGAAACGCGAGGAACGGCTCCGGATGGAGTTGACACCGGACCACCGGACGGGGAGCCATGGACCGGGCGGAATGTTGGCCCATGCTTGTGTGGTTTATTTTAAATGTTCTTTTGGTTTTATGTAATTGTGGACCCACCTATATATAGGGGGTAAACTATGTGTTGTGGTATCTTTCGATCAATTAACTACTCTCTCTTGATTCTCTCAACCCTAACTCTCTTCCTCTCTCTCTCTCTCCCGTCTCTCCTTCCCCTCCGCGCCGCCTGGCGACTTCAACACCGCCGGGCGTTACCCATCCGCTCCCCTCCTCCCCGCGACGGTAATATTTGATCCGACATGTCATCTCCGCCTGCACCCTCCCGCCGGAAGCCACAATGGCCCCTTCGAACCGCGCCCAATCCGCCGACGTCTCCGATGCGGCCGACGACACCCGCGGCCGACTCAACCACCAGGACGCCCGCCTCGATGCGTTGCAGGCGTCCGTGGACGCCATCGTTGCCGACCAATCCCTCCTCCTGAGCCGCCTCGAAGCCATGTCACCCCCCGCCTCCCGCACGCCGAACCTGGGCTCCACATCATCGACCGAGATAGCCTCCTTGTTAGGGGTGCCGCTGGCCTTACAGCCCTCGGCATTACCCGCTGTATGCGCACCTGTGGTCGGGGTACTTCCCCGCTGTTGGGCATTCCCTCCTTCTCCGGCGTAGACCCCTTGGGCTGGATCACGTGCGCGGAGTAGTTTTTTGTCCTCCACCTCACCCCGCCGGCGGATCCCGTGGACACGGCCGTTGTCGGCCTCGACGGATCCGCCCTGCATTGGGCGCGTTGGCTTTGCCAAATCCAGCCCGCCATCTCGTTGCCCGATTTCAAGCAAGAGATGATCACTCGCTATGATTCACGCTACACCGTCTTCGCCATTGAACGCCTTTGCAGTGCCCGCCAAACGACCGAGCTGGATATTTACATTGATGAGTTCGTGTCCCTCGTGACGCAAGTGCCGGGAATCCCGCCCGACCACTATTTGAGATTTTTTCTGCAAGGGCTGCTACCCTCGATTCGATCCCGCATCCGGACTCATCACCCGCAGACCGTCTCCGAGGCCATGGAGCTTGCCCGTGCAGTGGAAGCGGATCTCGGCCATCGACCGCCTCTTACCAGTGGCCCCCACAACCCCCGGGCAATGGCCCCCCGAGACGTGCCCCCATTGACTTGCTATAGCCGGGGGAGCTCGGCCGGGGCGCACAGACCCCCTCATTGCATCTCCAATCAGGAGTACAATGACCATCACTGTAAGGGTTTGTGTTTTCGTTGTCGTCAACCGTACTCCTCGCATCACGTCTGTGCGGTCAAGGAGTTTCACACCCTTTTCGGCGACTACGATTCTGAAGTCACAATGGCTGACTTCGATGCCCTCGCTATCCAAGATGACGACCCTCCACCGGCGGCGGACGACGCAGCCCTTAATGTGCTCGGTCTTCCATTCTACTCCATGGGGGGGGGGGATTATCGGTCCACGCACGATGAAGATGGTTGGGGCGATTATGGACCGCCCCGTGATTGTGATGATCGACAGCGGGGCCAGTGACAACTTCATATCGGTGATATTGGCACGGACCTCGCCCTCCCGGCTGCGTCATCCCCGGATTTCTCCGTTTGTTTGGGAGATGGTTGCCGTCAACCAACCTTAGGCCGGTGTGCCGGTGTGGCTATCTCCGTGGGCACCTACACCTTCACGACGGACTTCTATGCCTTCGAGTTGGGTGGCCTCGACGCTATTTTGGGAAGTGCATGGCTCCAGAAGTTGGGCGATGTCCTGGTAAATTGGGCCACAATGACTATGTTATTTCAACATCAAGGCCGCTCCTGCCGCTTGGTGGGCGACGCAACGCTACTCCGCTCCCCGCTTTTGGCTCGAGCCCTTACTCGCGTGACTCGCGTTACGGACGTCGAGTTCTCCGCATGGTTGCTACCTCTATAGTCGGGCCCTCTACTACCGGTGGCTGAGGATTTTCAGCGTCTCCTCGTGGAGTTCGCGAACATCTTCTCCACAACATAGGGCCTTCCGCCGGCCCGTGCGACCGACCATCAGATTGTTCTCCATCCCCCCTCGGCGTCGATTTTCGTCCGCCCATACCGCTACGGACATGCCCAGAAGGACGAAATCGAACGCTTAGTGTGGGAGATGTTGTTGGGCGGCCTCATTCGACCCAGCGCCAACCCGTTCTCCAGTCCGGTCCTGCTCGTTCGCAAGAAGGATGGAAGCTGGCGTTTCTGCGTGGATTACAGAGAGCTCAACAAGGTGACGGTTGCGGACAAATATCCCATTTCGGTCATTCAGGAGCTCTTGGACGAGCTCCATGGCGCCGCCTACTTCACCAAGCTCGACCTACAAGCAGGCTACCACCAAATCTAGGTTCGCCCGGGCGACATCCCCAAAACCGCGTTTCACACTCATGATGGCCATTTTGAGTTTGTCGTCATGCCGTTCGGGCTCACAAACGCCCCGACGATTTTTCAAGCAACGATGAATGATATCTTCCGGCCGGTACTCCGTAAGCACGTGCTTGTGTTTTTTGATAACATTTTGGTTTTTTGTCCGTCTTGGCAAAAACACCTACAACATGTCCGCCGCACCTTCTCCACACTTCGACAACACCACTTGGCCGTCAATCAAAAGAAATGCTCTTTCGGAGCGACGTGCGTCAGCTACTTGGGCCACACCATCTCGGCCGCCAGCGTGGCCATGGACGACGAAAAAATTCAGGCAATTCTCCAATGGTCGACCCCTTTGTCCCGTCGTGATGTCCGCGGGTTACTCGGTCTCACCGACTATTACCGTCGATTCATCAAGGACTACGACATGTTGGCCCAGCCCCTCACCCAGTTATTGAAGCATTCCGACGACACCCCGTTCTCGTGGCCGCCCGCCGCCGTAGTCGCTTTCGACGCCCTCCAGTCGGCCCTCGTGCAAGGACCGGTACTCACTATGCCCGATTTCCAGAAACCCTTCATCGTCGAATGGGACGCCTCCGGTACGGGTGTCGGGGCCGTTCTCATGCAGGCCGGCAAATTGCATACTATAGTCGGGCATTTTCGGCGGCAATCCATAGTCGCTCCGCCTACGAGAATGAACTCATGGCCCTCGTCCTCTCCGTCCAACATTGGCGACCCTATCTTTTGGGTCGTCAAGTCATGGTCCGCACCGACCACCACAGCCTACGTTACTTATTGCAGCAAAAAATCGCGACCCCGACACAACAACTTTGGGTGGCCAAATTGCTGGGGTACGATTTCACCGTTGAGTTTTGACCAGGGAAGACCAATCAGGCGGAGGACGCCCTATCCCGCCTTCCGTCCGCTCCAGAGCTGACAACGATTTCGCGCCCGGTTTGGGACGATGCGGCCACCATTCAGCAGGATGTAGAACGGGACCCCCGTCTGGCCGAAATCCGTCGGTCCCTGCTGACCGATTCGTCTGCGCAACCGCCGCACTCGTTAATTGGCTGCCGCCTTTTTCATCTGGGACGCCTCGTCTTGTCCGCCACATCGTCCAGTATTCCACGCCTGCTAGCCGAATTCCACTCCACACCGTCAGGTGGCCACGCATTTGAGGAGTTGCATTGGCGATCCGATCAGGTCCTCCTGCGAGTGCACTAACGTGGGTCCCGCCTTGCGGTGAACCCCTTCTCGTGCATTCTCTGATGGATCCCCATTAACTTCCCCCCGAATGAAAAGCCTTCATCTCCGATGAATGGAGACGGTCGTACTCAAGTCGATGTCCAGGGGCGAGTCGATTAAGCTCTGCTGGCAGTATCCAAGTGTCATCTGCGTCTGGGCTGCCCTGTCAGTATACTAAGTAATAACATAGAGGTAAGTCTGTAGTAGGAACGTACTTGTGGGATTTGATCTCCGTAATGCTCTCAGTGCTCAACTCACAAGTGGTGAATCTCGGTGCGATGTGCGTTACCGTGGGTGAAACCAAAAAAGATAAGTCCCCAGGTGGGTGGGTATCAGAAATTGTTGAGGTGTGTGGGTAGCAAGGCAACAAGAATGGAGGTATGGGTGGATTAGGGTCCCCAGTGCTTGAGTCCATATAATCGTGAGGCTCAATACCCATACTTGTAGGGATATCAAGCCTGTAGGAATTCATCCCAATGCGACGGATGACGGAGTAGGGGCTCATTCGCTTGACGCTTAACTTTTTGGCAGACCCCGGAGGGATCCTCTCAGGGCGGATTCACACCATTACCTGTTCGGCTTACTGAAATACTTGATCTCACTTTCACGTATCTGCATGAGTTTTATAATTTTCATTGCTCGTAATGATCCATCAGCGGACCGATTCATGCAACTCATGCAAATGATATGCAACTGACTCGACAGACTCATGCAGATAATGCAAATGATGCAAATAAAACACGACAGACATAACACACTTGCTAGGGAAAACTCTGGTAATAACTGAGATGTATTTAAAATGTTGTGACCTATCAGGAGGTTCTTTTGGTGGAATGTAGAAATATTTGTCCAGTTAGCGAGGAGTACCTAAATGACATCTTGAGACATCGACACTGAGCTGCAAAACTATGGGATGCCAAATATATTCCAAGAGTTGCGAGCCATCAAGAGGCTCACCTGATAGTAGATAGAAAAGTTCATCGTGAATAATGTCATCACACAAACGACCGACGCAGATGGTGATAAAAGAACACAACCCAGGGGTGTGTCAGGTACCACTCAAATGATAAGACCCGTCAAGTTGCTTTCCAGGAGGTATTTAAGAAAATTCATCTCGAACATTCAGCTCGCTAATGCAAAGGCACAAGCCAAGCATGCGAAGTTGAGCACTCCTTGGGAAGAGAAGCTCGTCAAATGGGTATCTCGATGACTCAACAAAGGGTTTCCCAAGCGGGTCAATAATGATAAGATGATACTCTAAAAGAAAACTGTCACCAACAATAGTGTCTACGAAAATAAATCGTACATCCACAACAAATTCAATGCTAGACCCATTACCCTCCCTAGGGAGTAGTGGTTTATCAGAAGGCTCATCAGGGGGTTCAACAATGAAGTCAATAATAGTTGGATGATCCTCCAGATGAGTATCACTAATAGAGGTCGTGCCCTCATAAGGCGGTGAGGAATTTACTAAGAGATCAACACTACGCTCTCGGCTCTCGGTCGAACTGTGGCTCATGACAATGATAAGGGAGGAGTGAAAAAAGTTCATACTCAATAGTGGGCCACTGGTTATAATATTGAGTCCTGGCTTTCCAGTCGAATGGGAAACTAAGTATAAGTGGGGTGTAGAGGGTAGATGTACCAACACAATGTCACTGGGTCGCTCTTCCCCGGTCTTGTGACCACGCTCACTAGTCATACTAGTATCACTCTCCACCTATATGAAATGGTCATGATCAAATTCGACTCCAAGGTCAAGTAGGAACTGAGTCTCCTCCAGACAACATGAATCAAAATCAGGTGTTAGGTCTCTCATGCCGGTGGGAGCACTACTAGATGCATCGATGGCTTGACCTAAATCTCTAGGCTTCCTTCTATTGATTCTTCTTAAGGAGGATCTCATGTGAACAAAATGAGCATCCAAGTGATCAAGTTAATCAAAAAGTAACTATTGAAATTCGTTCTCAGGTATCTTTGATTATGGAAAACTATGAAGGTCTTGACATGTGATGTTTTTTTGCCAACGGTGTTCTCTATAGGGCTCCTGAGAGTCATCTTGATGGCCGTTCCTAGCTTAATTAGATCGTGCTCTTGGGTGGACGTAATCCCTATGAATTGGCAATGACGGGCGATGATGATTAACAGGATAGTATGAGGACCTTTCTGGAGGAACTCTATGGCATCGATCATATACAGACTCTGATTCCTCTAGTAGTGGAGAAGAATAACGATGATGATCCGAACGGGACTCAATCCTTCCATCACAAGGTCGGAACGAGGTGTAATGATGATAATGTGAGGATCTTTCATCATGGAATTTGTCTTTAGCATAATGGAATCATCTTGAAGGGTCGACATGATCTCTAGTTTTTGGTGTGCCGAAGATGATAATAATCATCATATTAACATGAGAATTTCTTTGATGGGCTCTATGAAATCAGGTATGGGTAAACTCGAGATTCCCAAATAGAGGAGAGGTATGCCGACGATAACTAGTTATTGATGAACCTAAAGACTCTATCTATATGACCTACCACTACATATATAAATGTGGCGCAAATCCGCCTATGATCCCAATTGATATAGGGTAGGCTAAGGGGTGCAGAAATCAAAGACTGCTAGGGATGTGGATGAGAACCTGACACACTAACTCTAGTCTATATGCAATGATACCGTCAGTAACGACAACAAATTTGTACGAGCAATAATAATAATAAAAATTTAACAAAGTTCCTATTCAGCAATCTGGACTGATATTTACTGGAAGTCCAGAACTGAATCCTGGAACAGTCCAGGATCAGTTAGCAAAATTTAGGGCATTTGATGTACATGGCTTTCCTCTGCGACGGATCTGGAGCGGTGCGAGGATCAGTCCCTAAAACAGCAAAAAACAGCGAATCGCACGCGTACCAATACCCGAGTCCCACGTATCTGCTTCGTAGTCTAATCATAAGAGATTTGAGACGATCTATTCACATTTCAGTAGGGTCATGAGTCCCACCTATCTAAGAGATTTGAACATCTATTCACAAGTATGAGATCCAAACCAAAAAAAATAATGTTGAAAATAATCATCCAATACAACAAGTGACTCAACGAATAAGAGGCTATCCAAGGCAATAATGATTTTAGAGAAGGAAGCGCTTTGTCAGCGATCCGATGTAGAACTAGAGGCAGGATGACAGTGAAGACGACTGGATCTGGCGGTGGGAAGCGGGATCTGGATTGAAAGGGGTTGATCCGGCTATATAGAGGCGGATCCGTTTGGCGGGAGGGTGGATTCGGTGGTTTGGATGCAGATTCGAGCTGTGGGAGGTGTATCAAATAGGTGGGGTGGCTGGATGTAGGCTCGAATGCACAAATATGTACATAATTGGGTAGGGGAGGGGATTTGGAGGTGGATCAACAGAAGTGGGGCGGTGGTAGAGGGCTGGACGGCTGTAGACAGCAGTAGCAGTGGTTGTAGGAGATGGTAAAAGGCGAAGGGTGTTGTTGGGGGGAGGGGACATGCGGCGGCTGTTATTGGGGGGAATGTACAGACGACGGAGGCTGTTAGGGGAAAAGGAGGGGCGGCGACTGTTGGAAAGAGAATTCCAGCACGACGGCGACAGTTGGAGGATTTCAGCGAGGTGGTGGCGGTTGGGGGGGGGGAGGTAGAGGGAATAAGGGTGGGGGAAAGGTGTCTAGGGTTAGGTTGTGGGGAGGAGGATGAACACCTAAGATTCGTCACCTAGGGTTCCACGAAGTCGGCACCTTGGGATGATCGCGGGAATCCGGGATTCACAATCTCCAAATTCTGCAATACCTTAATCAGCCCCTTTACCACTCTATTTATAATAATGAGAAAACTAGGACATCACACCATTGACGACTATGATTGGTCGGAGGTGGGGTAACCGTAGTACATCAAAATAAATGCAAAAATAACAAAGTAATATTTGAAATTGAATCAGAACGCGGTTTCTGTCTCATCCACGAAATCAGATCACCAATCCGATCAAGTACTCCGACGCGAGTACACGAACGTGGGTCCCGCCTTGCGGTGAACCTCTCTCGGTACATGCTCTGATGGATCCCCATCAATATGCTTTACTTATATGTATTATATTATATGTCCTTTATTCGATATAACTTATTATTTTATTCTCTTTAATACGTGTTATCTTATAATTAAATTTTTAATTATTTCTCACTATATCATTCTTATTTCGTATTGCAAAAATTATTACAACGCTCAAGACATTTATTTGTTGATTATTTTATATTTTCATTATAAATTTGTTAAGCTTGAAAACACCTATAATCAATAAAACATATTTAGCTTTCAAAATTTTCAATTTGCTATAAAAGTGTTTTCTAAATAAAATTGTTGTATAATATTAAGTATATTTTATAATATATCTATTTGTATTTGTTAATTGTTGTCTTATTATATTACTAATATTTTATTTTGGATACTGTTTGAATGTATTTTTGGATATGTAGACTAAGTGTTTGTAAACTTATTATACTAATTTTTAATTTTAAAACTTATATTTATACTTAGTAAACCTAAAAAATATATATATTTTTTAGTAGATACGGAAATATGATATTTTATAATATCCTCGACGTGTTTCTATTTTTTGATATCCGACATTTAAAAACTCAATATGACACTACCCTAACAACCGATATTTACAATCTTAAGATTCATCGGCCACCAATCGTTGTTTGTTGTTCAGATTGGGCATCAATTTCTCCTCAACTTCGATTATTATTCATCATTTGTCGCTGATCATCGATAATTGTTCATCATCTTTCACTGATTACCAATTATTATAACAGGAAGATCATCTTCATCTCGACGACAGTCGATCATTTTTCATCAGGCTCTGACAGTAGAACAATAGTCAAGCACTAGTCATTCGTCTCAGACAGCAGAACGGTAGATCACTTTCACCAGGATCGAAGAGCAGAAAATAGTCAATCATGTTCATCGGGCTCTTACAAGTTACAACAGAATGATAGCATATAAATGATCACAGTTCATCGGCCTCCGATGGCAAAGCGCTAGTCAATTGGCAATGCACCGTAGCCAAGTTACCGTAGCGGCTTGGGAATTTCTTCCTTTGCATGGCCAAATCATTGCATTGCCCACTAAAAGGGATAATTTGCTTTATCATCAATTCAAAGTAGTTTTATACCAGAAAATCATCGAAGATTTTCCCCACATTCAGTTGTAATCAATATATTACGTCAAGTCATTGTTTTCTGAGTTTTATCCTCTCTGGGTTATTTGGTCTTTTGTTGTCCCCTTTTGCCCAAATATATATGTATGAGTAAATGGCTCTTTCATTATAATTAATATTGTTTTGCTCTCAACTTGGTATCAGAGCGAAAGAAACTCTAATCTCTCGCCGCTGCAATCTCTTGTTTGTCTCCTTCGCCGACCTCACCTCGTCAACCACTTCTAGCGTGCCCACATTCGTTGGTTTGAGGTCCCCTGGATGCTAATCCACGACGCTCTCATCGGCGGTTGCGCGCGCTGAAGGAGATCGCCGCCCCTCCTTGTGACGCGTGCTGACTTGTTGTCTACGATACTCCCTCTGCTATTTTAGTCGAGTGTCTCTCATCGTGTTCGTGCTCGTCTTCGCCTACTTCCTCAACACTTATTGTAAGACCCCCCTCCCGGAACACAAAACACGGCACGAGAGGAGTCTTATGTCCAGAACAGACGCCTTGTGGTAGCGTTAACACACAAGCTAACCTGTACTACAAGACATCTATCCTGCCGGCTATAATCAATATCATTCATTACCAACCCAACCAAAAATATAAAACAGAAGTCAAATCCACACATAAGTAAAATAGTCCAAAAGAAAGTACATCTAATAAAAGAAGCATCAACAAGCTTCTATAACATCAGAGTACATGTACAAAATGATTCTCTCTAACTCACATCAGTCACTGACGGTAGCGATGACACCGTCACTTCAGGCCCTGTCGTCCTGGCCTGGCTGCCGTGCTGCGTAACCTGCTGCTACTCTATTTGCGGGGTTACCTCCTAAAAACGAAGACGTAGCAACCGTTAGACATAAAAACTAAGTGGCTTCACATCCGCTCCCCCGGAGACTTCTCGACACCGGTCGGAGAAAAGGACAAGATACAATATACATAAATGAGCAGTAGTGCAAACAGGTGGTAAAAGAGTGAACAATATCAATGTATATCAGCAGAACAATAAACGAGTAAACAATCTACTCTAGCAGTTCTACCATCAACAGCAGTATAAAAATATAGAGCTACAACAGAAAGTAATTCAACTTATATGAATGTCCATACAAACATATAAGTTGAGGATCAACTCAGCAGTAAAGTAACTTATCGTATAAGAATGCTCATACAAACTTATACGATAAGGATCTTGTGTATGCAATGTAATGTAATGATATGAATGCAATGCAATGACTCACCCATGATCACGCACATGCAATTGCTATGTTGACAAAGAATTGTAGTTCCCACTTTTCGAGCAGGTAGCTAACCTCTCAGACGTCAACCGTCGTGGCCAGGCGGTGACAGTGGAGCGGGCTTCTCCACTACTAGGCGGGCATCCACACTACCAAGCTTAGTCCTTCGTACACCTCAACGCTAAGAACACAACTGCAGAGCTCACATGCGTACTACGACTCAGAAGGGGTCTCGGGTAGATGTGCACCAAGGGCCCAGTCCAACTGGCCTATCTTCATGGCACAGAAGGTGCCTCTGTGAACAAACCACCAAAGGACTAAGGCCAACCGCCCACTAGCACGGAGGGGGCCTCAGGAAGTAAGCATCGAGGACCAAGGCCCAACCGTGCAAGTATATCTGTCAACTCCCGTCGTTGTGAAGATTGGCGAGCCCGTGGACCTGCCAAACTATCCTTAACCCAGGATTACGACACCGCGTGTCGACTCACACCGCATGCAGTTTCACATCATCGTGGAATGGAAGGTGCCTCTATGAAAAAACCACCAGAGGACCAAGGCCAACCGTCCACTTTTATCTCTTTTCATCGTTACCAATCCAGTGTGGTCAAACACCCGCACTTACACCCTTTCACAATCTCGTGCCCCAAGGCACTTAAAGGTTCATCATCAACACTGGTGGCGAACCACCTCATACAACATACAATCCACACTGCTTCCCGTAAGGAAACACACCTCACAACAGTGGACTACCTTAGACTTATTTGTCAAGCCTCATTACATGCATCAACCTCTCCCGATTTCTTTCAAGGAATCAAACATCCACAACCATTATGCTTTCGCCACGATAATTACATCCACATAAAGGTAGTTGTTTTACAAGCGTTACTTCTTCTTCCAAACCCGTTCCATTGCACAAGATACAGTCACACCCAATAAAGTTCCCCAACCATTTGTTTATCACATTCTCATAGAGGCCAAATTCACTCAACACCTCAACAATTATTCTTACAATTTACTCACTCAACCAAACCCAAACATATATTGACCCGAGAGTATTAAACACAATGACTTGGCTGTACAGCCACTTCGACTAGCCATCCCCGAGTCTACAGGACTCATATGAAGGCGTGTAACCATCCGTTGGAAAGGTCTTTTCAAGTACTATAACTTTTGTATTTGGCCTGCAACCCAGTTCAGAACCTAACACACCTGAAATCAGCGTCGAAGTCTACTGCGTTCAGAAAACAGTTTTCTGTATATTTACAGACAACAAGTTCGATCAGTCTTTCCCGTGGCTACAGACCTCGCATGAAGACGTGTAGCCACTCGTTGGAAAGGTCTTTTCAAGGGCTACGACTTAAGTGGTTAGTCGAAAGCCCAGATCTGGCCGCATCATACCCGAAAACGGCCTTGAAAATTGCTGCGCGCAGAAAACAGGTTTCTGCGCGCATCTTAAAGCAGAATGAACGTCATCGGTTCGTCTTCTTCCTCCAACCAAATTTCTCAAATCACATCCAGAATTCCTCCTCCCTTATTCACCCTCAAAAGGCCAACCTTCTTCACGAAAACAAGTCCCTATCTTCACATGGAAGGAAGGGATGGTCGAAAACATCTTATCTCTAGGGCACAAGCCCTAGCATGGCCTTCTCCTAGGAAAACTTCTTCTCACGAATCAAGACTCTTTTGAGTCGATATCTCTCCTAGGAATAACTAGAGATCTAACATCAAGGGAGAGGGTAAGAAGCTCACCTCGTTTCCGGCTGTTCTGGCCATGGACCTCGTCACTCTTCTTTGCAGCATCTTCTTCTCTTTCGTTGGTGTTTGTTCTTCACGGGAAAGAGAAAGGAAAGACTTCCCCAAGAAAATCCTACTCAGGCGATCACGTCGTTCCTTCCGCTTCCGTCAGGGTTGCACAGTAACGGCTCGGCAAAATGGCTAACTGACGGCTAGGGTTTTCCGGAAATATCCTTTTATAAGAGGAATTAGGGTTGAACAGATTTGAAACGTGTCACCGTGTTACTGGACCGTCTATTATTATATCAATTATGTGCTTTTGAAAAGACGTGTCTACTTTAAGTCCTCTGGCGTCAAACCCGAAAATTCTGGTTCAGACTATTGATATGAAACATCAAACAGGACCGAAAATTTGCCCAAGGCAAAAAGCGTTGAGTGCAGTCAACGCTCGCAACGCCTAACCCGCCAGAATCAATTTATGTTAAATGGCGTTGAGTGCGTTGAGTGCGTTGAGTGCACTCAACGCCGCGTTGAGTGCACTCAACGCACTCAACGCCTAACCCGCCAGAATATTTTCTAGGTTAAATGGCGTTGAGTGCGTTGAGTGCACTCAACGCACTCAACGCTTAAACCTGCAGAACATTTTCTAAGTTAAATGACGTTGAGTGTGTTGAGTGCACTCAACGCCGCGTTGAGCACACTCAACGCCGCGTTGAGCGCACTCAACGCCGCGCCCGCCAGCAAATTTTCTAAGTTAAATTGCGTAGAGTGCGTTGAGTGCACTCAACGCCGCGTTGAGTGCACTCAACACACTCAACGTCTAAACCTCCACATCAATTTCTAAGTTAAATGACGTTGAGTGCGTTGAGTGCACTCAACGCCGCGTTGAGTGCACTCAACGCCGCGTTGAGTGCACTCAACGCCTAACCCGCAGGCCAATTTTCTAAGTTAAATGGCGTTGAGTGGTGTCGATTCCACTCAACGTCTAACATTCAGAACGATTTCTAAGTAAATTCCTGATCTAGTCGTTGAGTCTAGCCGACTCACTCGACGCTCCCCGAACCTGAGTCAATTTTTTTGACTCAAAATGCGTGCGGGTAGTCTGACACGAAATGAGACGTTACAAATCCTATAAACAAAATAAAAGATTTCGTTTCTGAAATCATGCTAAGGTTGTGGGGAAGTAAAACATGAAATTAAATTAAAACAGGCTTTTAAAGTTACCTTGGTGAAACAACTCCGGGTAGCGCTTTTGCATCAAATCCACCGGCTCCCAAGTACACTCCTCCTTCCCATGATTAGACCACAGTACTTTTACCAACGGGACACTTTTCCGACACAAGTTTCTTGTCTTGGTGTCCACTATCCGCACCGGCTCTAGTCGCACAGATATATCGGTTTCTACTGATCCATCAGTGGTGGGGACATGTTGATCGGGCCGCAACAGGGTCTTCCGAAATGACGACACATGAAATACGTCATGAAGATTCTCCAGCTCTGGTGGTAACTCCAACCGATAGGCCAAAGGGCCAATCCTTTCCAATATAGCGTAAGGCCCAACGTACCTTGGGCTGAGCTTCTTCGCACCACGTACCCGTGACACTCCATGCATCGGCCGGATCTTCAGGAACACTTTGTCACACACTTGAAATTCTACCATCCGGTGCTTTGCATTATAATATATAGCCTACCGACTTTGAGCCTCAAGCATGCGGTCCCGTATTAGTCTAACAACAGCATCTATATCATCAATGTACTCAATTCCCAAAACCTTTGGGTCTTCATCTTGCACTCATGACAAGGGGTTCTACACCTTCTTCCGTAAAAGGGCTTCATGGGGTGTCATCCCGATACTGGCCTGATGACTGTTGTTATATGAGAATTCTACCAGGGGTAAGAGCCTTTCCCATGACTCTCCTCTATCCAGCACACACAACCTTAATAGATCTTCTAAAGTTCTGATGGCTCTCTCAGACTGTCCGTCCGTCTGAGGATGAAAGGCTGTGCTGAAGGTAAGTCGTCAATCCAAATATGCCTGTACGACCTTCGATTCTTTAGAGGTAAAACGACCATCCCAGTCAAAAACAAATGTCTTTGGCACGCCATGGTACCGTACAAACTGCTCCACAAAGAGCCGTACCAAAACGTCCACATGAGTCTCTTTCTTCATAGGAATAAACCTGGCTGCCTTTGTCAGGCGATCAACGATTACCCAAACTGAGTCATTCCCTGAGCGTGAGCGAGGTAAACCGTGAATGAAGTCCATGGATATATCCTCAAACTTCCACTCGAGGATGGACAACGACTGTAACAATCCTCCGAGGCTCTTGCATTCCACCTTCACCCTTTGACATGCCTCACAGTGCGTAACAAAATATCTGACGTCTCTCTTCATTCCTGGCCAACACATGGTCTTCCGCAGGCCATCGTACATTTTGGCAATTTCAGGATGCACTGAATACTGAGAGCAATGTGCTTCTCTCAAAATATCTTCCCGAATTTTGCCACCTTCGGGAATGTAGAGCCGGCCGCGAAAATGAATGAGGCTGTCTTTTAAGGAATATTCGTCAGTAGACCCATCTTCAAGTGACTTAAATACTAGGGCCAGAGCAGCATCCTTCCCATGCTCTGCCCGGATTCGGTCCCGAATATCACAGACTATGCTCATCGCGGTTAAGTACTCCGCATACCCTTCCGAATGGTCTTATATACTAGGGTAATCTCAAGCTCTTCAAGAATCCGAGCTAATTTCGTACTCATCAATCGGGACTCGGAGCTCGTTTCCGGTACCTTCCTGCTCAAAGCATCAGCTATGGAATTTGCTTTTTCGGGGTGATAGTTCAAGGTAAATTTATAATTACATAAAAATTATAGCCACCGAAGCTGTCAAAGGTTCAGCTCCTTTTGAGTATGGACGTATTTTAAGTTCTTATGATCCGATATCTCACAGTGGACGCCGTATAAGTAATGTCTCCAAACCTTCAAGGCGAACTCTACTGCCCCCATTTCTAAATCATGTACTGGATAGTTGACTTCATGCTTCTTCAGCTGGCTCGAAGCATAAGCAATCACATGCCCGTGTTGCATCAGTACTGCTCCCATCCCTTGATACGACAGGTCAGTGTAGACTTGAAATCTTTCCTTCCCAGATGGAAGAGCTAGGATGGGTGCGGTAGTAAGTCTGTCCTTCAGTTCTTGGAACGCAGCTTCACACTGGGTGTCCACTCGTATGACACACATTTCTTTGTCAGAGTAGTAAGAGTAAGGGATATCTTTGAGAATCATTTCACAAACTTGCGATAATACCCAGCAAGCCCAAGGAAACTCCGTACATCAACTTTGGCCGGATCCACAGCTAGCCCAACCCCACTGATCACATAACCCAAGAAGGCAACTTCTTCGAGCCAGAATTCGCACTTGATAAACTTGGCAAACAAGGCATGCTCTTTTAGCTTCTGCAGCACCAAGGTCAGATGTTCAACATGCTCCTCTGTCCTTGAGTAGACCAAAATGTCATCGATGAAGACGATGACGAAGATGTCTAGATATGGCTAAAACACTTTGTTCATCAGACTCATGAAAGTTGAAGGCCATTTGTGAGCCCAAACGACATCACGGTGAACTCGTACAAGCCGTACCTTGAGCTAAAAGCTATTTTCTGAATGTCCTCCTCTTGTATCCTCAATTGGTAGTACCCCGAGCGCAAATCCAACTTGGAGAACCCATGCGCTCCTACCAATTGATCGAACAACTCGTCGATCCGTGGTAGCGGGTACGTGATTCACACCGTCAGTCGATTGAGCTCCTGATAATCGATACACAATCGCAACGTTCCATCCTTCTTTTTGACAAATAGGACAGGGGCTCCCCAAGGTGATGAGCTGGGGTGAACGAACCCTGATTCTACCAGTTCTTGCAACTGAACTCTTAACTCTGCGAGTTCTTTTGGGGCCATTCGGTAAGGGGTTGTAGAGATGGGCTTGGCACCCGATACTAACTTGATTTGAAAGTCCACCTCTCGATGCGGGGGTAATCCCGACAGCTTCTCGGGAAATACCTCGTGAAAATCCCGCACCACCCGCACATCATTCATATCTATTGTCATCTCTTTCAATTCGAAACATATCATGTAAACTTGATCCCCCTCATGTGTGCTTTCAAGGCCGGAATTGAAGATAATAACAAACGTGATGCGAATCTTATACCTTGAAAAATGACTTCAGTGTCTCCATGTCTCCAGTAAATTCGTTTCTCCGAGCAGTCAATTCTTGCGTAATGCCAATCCAACCACGCCATGCACATAATGAGGTCGAATTTTGACATCCTCAAAACTGTGGTTGGGGTATCAAAGGTCCTTCCTGCAAGGAGTATCTCCAATTCGCACTTGACTGTTGCCGTCATCTCAGAGCCATCTGGGAGGCGTACTCTCCGAGCAATACCAGTGAAGTACTATACTCCTTCTAGGTCTTTAATGAAGTCCGCCGACACAAACGAGTGCGTGACACCGGTATCGAATAACGTATATGCCGGTTTCCCACCAACCATCACGGTGCCTAAGTACCAATAACAAATACTCAAAGCAAGATTTCTAGTACATCTTAGGCAACTTAAGGTGAATACTGAAAATGTGTTAATTAACTGTAACATACCTGCGATCACCTCCTGAGGGTTCCACTCCTGCACCATGTCCAGCGCGAACACCTGATCCCGAGCAGATCCGGGGTTTCCTCCTCGTGGTCCTCGTCCTCGACCACGCATATGTCCTCGTCCTCGTGGAGCTGCCGAAGGGAGAGCAGGAGGAGCATTCCCACCTAGCTACGGGCAGTGACGTCGGATGTGGCCCGGTTGGTTGCATTGGAAGCATACTCGCTCATACCGCCCTTCGGGTTGTTGGAACTGTTGAAGCTATGGAGGTGGAGGCAATGCTGGCGGCTGTGGGACCGGACGCTCCATACTAAAATTCTGGTGGAAACGCCCGCCACCTCTCTGGTATCCTCTTCCACCTCTGTTGTCATGCCTTCTTCTGTTACTAGGGCCAGCTTCCATCACACCCTCAGCGGGTATCTTACCACTTCCCAAGTGGTCTTCCTCTAGACTCTTTGCCATGTCAATTATCTCTGCTAAGCTGGAGTCTGCTATAAACAAAATGGCTTGCCTCAGGGGGTCCCGCAAGACTTTGTAGAACCGTTTAGCGTATCCTCTGTCGTCCAACTCATAGGAGTCAACAAACCTTGCCAAATGCTGAAACTCCCTTTGGTATTCTGTGACCGACTTGGATCCCTGCTTCAGCTGCAGGAATCTTTCCTCGAGTTCGTCTCTGGCGGTCGACGGGATAAAATGTTCCCAGAAGGCTCCCGAGAACTCTGTCCAACTGATCTCCATATAAACTCAGCCCTGGAAGGTGGAACCCATCATGTACTTCCACCATCTCTTGGCGTGTAGTTCTAAGACAGACACCACTAGCGTCACAACCATGTTGGCTGGGCAACGGATTCCTGCTAACAGCTCCTATACTGTGTCGATCCATTCTTCCGTCCGCACGACCGACTCTGTCCCGAGGTAGGCAGGAGGGGAGAGAGCCCGAAAAGTGCTCAATCAGTTTGATCCCGGAGCCTGTTGCTGCACTGGGGCCTGTTGAGACCTAAAGGTGTCCAGGATGGCTGTGAGCGTCTGTCCTAGCTCTGATTGCTGGAACTGAGTAGGTACGGGAGGGACAGGAGTGCCCCCTACTGGGTCAACGTGCACTGGGATCTACACGTAAGGTTCAAATCTAAGGTCAGGTTGGCTAATCTTAAAGTCAAAATTGGACATACTTAGTGTGAATTACATATGGACACACCACTGCTTCCACTAAGTCAGTTTGTACTCAAACTGACTAATCGAACGGGGGTGTCCCCATTGTTGAATGACTTTGTTAGTCGAGGATCGTAACAAGCTAATACACTATTGTAAGACCCCCCTCCCGGAACACAAAACACGGCACGAGAGGAGTCTTATGTCCAGAACAGTCACGCCTTGTGGTAGCGTTAACACACAAGGGCTAACCTGTACTACAAGACATCTATCCTGCCGGCTATAATCAATATCATTCATTGTCCAACCCAACCAAAAATATAAAACAGAAGTCAAATCCACACATAAGTAAAATAGTCCAAAAGAAAGTACATCTAATAAAAGAAGCATCAACAAGCTTCTATAACATCAGAGTACATGTACAAAATAAGATTCTCTCTAACTCACATCAGTCACTGACGGTAGCGATGACACCGTCACTTCAGGCCCTGTCGTCCTGGCCTGGCTGCCGTGCTGCGTAACCTGCTGCTGCTCTATTTGCGGGGTTACCTCCTAAAAAGGAAGACGTAGCAACCGTTAGACATAAAAACTAAGTGGCTTCACATCCGCTCCCCCGGAGACTTCTCGGCACCGGTCGGAGAAAAGGACAAGATACAATATACATAAATGAGCAGTAGTGCAAACAGGTGGTAAAAGAGTGAACAATATCAATGTATATCAGCAGAACAATAAACGAGTAAACAATCTACTCTAGCAGTTCTACCATCAACAGCAGTATAAAAATATAGAGCTACAACAGAAAGTAATTCAACTTATATGAATGTCCATACAAACATATAAGTTGAGGATCAACTCAGCAGTAAAGTAAATCTTATCGTATAAGAATGCTCATACAAACTTATACGATAAGGATCTTGTGTATGCAATGTAATGTAATATATGAATGCAATGCAATGACTCACCCATGATCACGCACATGCAATTGCTATGTTGACAAAGAATTGTAGTTCCCACTTTTCGAGCAGGTAGCTAACCTCTCAGACGCATCAACCGTCGTGGCCAGGCGGTGACAGTGGAGCGGGCTTCTCCACTACTAGGCGGGCATCCACACTACCAAGCTTAGTCCTTCGTACACCTCAACGCTAAGAACACAACTGCAGAGCTCACATGCGTACTACGACTCAGAAGGGGTCTCGGGTAGATGTGCACCAAGGGCCCAGTCCAACTGGCCTATCTTCATGGCACAGAAGGTGCCTCTGTGAACAAACCACCAAAGGACTAAGGCCAACCGCCCACTAGCACGGAGGGGGCCTCAGGAAGTAAGCATCGAGGACCAAGGCCCAACCGTGCAAGTATATCTGTCAACTCCCGTCGTTGTGAAGATTGGCGAGCCCGTGGACCTGCCAAACTATCCTTAACCCAGGATTACGACACCGCGTGTCGACTCACACCGCATGCAGTTTCACATCATCGTGGAATGGAAGGTGCCTCTATGAAAAAACCACCAGGAGGACCAAGGCCAACCGTCCACTTTTATCTCTTTTCATCGTTACCAATCCAGTGTGGTCAAACACCCGCACTTACACCCTTTCACAATCTCGTGCCCCAAGGCACTTAAAGGTTCATCCTCAACACTGGTGGCGAACCACCTCATACAACATACAATCCACACTGCTTCCCGTAAGGAAACACACCTCACAACAGTGGACTACCTTAGACTTATTTGTCAAGCCTCATTACATGCATCAACCTCTCCCGATTTCTTTCAAGGAATCAAACATCCACAACCATTATGCTTTCGCCACGATAATTACATCCACATAAAGGTAGTTGTTTTACAAGCGTTACTTCTTCTTCCAAACCCGTTTCATTGCACAAGATACAGTCACACCCAATAAAGTTCCCCAACCATTTGTTTATCACATTCTCATAGAGGCCAAATTCACTCAACACCTCAACAATTATTCTTACAATTTACTCACTCAACCAAACCCAAACATATATTGACCCGAGAGTATTAAACACAATGACTTGGCTGTACAGCCACTTCGACCAGCCATCCCCGAGTCTACAGGACTCATATGAAGGCGTGTAACCATCCGTTGGAAAGGTATTTTCAAGTACTATAACTTTTGTATTTGGCCTGCAACCCAGTTCAGAACCTAACACACCTGAAATCAGCGTCGAAGTCTACTGCGTTCAGAAAACAGTTTTCTGTATATTTATAGATAACAAGTTCGATCAGACTTTCCCGTGGCTACAGACCTCGCATGAAGACGTGTAGCCACTCGTTGGAAAGGTCTTTTCAAGGGCTACGACTTTAGTGTTTAGTCGAAAGCCCAGATCTGGCCGCATCATACCCGAAAACGGCCTTGAAAATTGCTGCGTGCAGAAAACAGGTTTCTGCGCGCATCTTAAAGCAGAATGAACGTCATCGGTTCGTCTTCTTCCTCCAACCAAATTTCCCAAATCACATCCAGAATTCCTCCTCCCTTATTCACCCTCAAAAGGCCAACCTTCTTCACGAAAACAAGTCCCTATCTTCACATGGAAGGAAGGGATGGTCGAAGACATCTTATCTCTAGGGCACAAGCCCTAACATGGCCTTCTCCTAGGAAAACTTCTTCTCACGAATCAAGACTCTTTTGAGTCGATATCTCTCCTAGGAATAACTAGAGATCTAACATCAAGGGAGAGGGTAAGAAGCTCACCTCGTTTCCGGCTGTTCTGGCCATGGACCTCGTCACTCTTCTTTGCGGCATCTTCTTCTCTTTCGTTGGTGTTTGTTCTTCACGGGAAAGAGAAAGGAAAGACTTCCCCAAGAAAATCCTACTCAGGCGATCACGTCGTTCCTTCCGCTTCCGGCAGGGTTGCACAGTAACGGCTCGGCAAAATGGCTAAGTGACGGCTAGTGTTTTCCGGAAATGTCCTTTTATAAGAGGAATTAGGGTTGAACAGATTTGAAACGTGTCACCGTGTTACTGGACCGTCTATTATTATATCAATTATGTGCTTTTGAAAAGACGTGTCTACTTTAAGTCCTCCGGCGTCAAACCCGAAAATTCTGGTTCAGACTATTGATATGAAACATCAAACAGGACCGAAAATTTGCCCAAGGCAAAAAGCGTTGAGTGCAGTCAACGCTCGCAACGCCTAACCCGCCAGAATCAATTTATGTTAAATGGCGTTGAGTGCGTTGAGTGCACTCAACGCCGCGTTGAGTGCACTCAACGCACTAACGCCTAACTAGCCAGAATATTTTCTAGGTTAAATGGCGTTGAGTGCGTTGAGTGCACTCAACGCACTCAACGCTTAAACCTGCAGAACATTTTCTAAGTTAAATGACGTTGAGTGTGTTGAGTGCACTCAACGCCGCGTTGAGCACACTCAACGCCGCGTTGAGCGCACTCAACGCCGCGCCCGCCAGCAAATTTTCTAAGTTAAATTGCGTAGAGTGCGTTGAGTGCACTCAACGCCGCGTTGAGTGCACTCAACACACTCAACGTCTAAACCTCCACATCAATTTCTAAGTTAAATGACGTTGAGTGCGTTGAGTGCACTCAACGCCGCGTTGAGTGCACTCAACGCACTGAACGCCTAACCCGCAGGCCAATTTTCTAAGTTAAATGGCGTTGAGTGGTGTCGATTCCACTCAACGTCTAACATTCAGAACGATTTCTAAGTAAATTCCTGATCTAGTCGTTGAGTCTAGCCGACTCACTCGACGCTCCCCGAACCTGAGTCAATTTTTTTGACTCAAAATGCGTGCGGGTAGTCTGACACGAAATGAGACGTTACAAATCCTATAAACAAAATAAAAGATTTCGTTTCCGAAATCATGCTAAGGTTGTGGGGAAGTAAAACATGAAATTAAATTAAAACAGGCTTTTAAAGTTACCTTGGTGAAACAACTCCGGGTAGCGCTTTTGCATCAAATCCACCGGCTCCCAAGTATACTCCTCCTTCCCATGATTAGACCACAGTACTTTTACCAACGGGACACTTTTCCGACACAAGTTTCTTGTCTTGGTGTCCACTATCCGCACCGGCTCTAGTCGCACAGATATATCGGTTTCTACTGATCCATCAGTGGTGGGTACATGTTGATCGGGCTGCAACAGGGTCTTCCGAAATGACGACACATGAAATACGTCATGAAGATTCTCCAGCTCTGGCGGTAACTCCAACCGATAGGCCAAAGGGCCAATCCTTTCCAATATAGCGTAAGGCCCAACGTACCTTGGGCTGAGCTTCTTCGCACCACGTACCCGTGACACTCCATGCATCGGCCGGATCTTCAGGAACACTTTGTCACACACTTGAAATTCTACCATCCGGTGCTTTGCATTATAATATATAGCCTACCGACTTTGAGCCTCAAGCATGCGGTCCCGTATTAGTCTAACAACAACATCTATATCATCAATGTACTCAATTCCCAAAACCTTTGGGTCTTCATCTTGCACTCATGACAAGGGGTTCTACATCTTCTTCCGTAAAAGGGCTTCATGGGGTGCCATCCCGATACTGGCCTGATGACTGTTGTTATATGAGAATTCTACCAGGGGTAAGAGCCTTTCCCATGACTCTCCTCTATCCAGCACACACAACCTTAATAGATCTTCTAAAGTTCTGATGGCTCTCTCAGACTGTCCGTCCGTCTGAGGATGAAAGGCTGTGCTGAAGGTAAGTCGTCAATCCAAATATGCCTGTACGACCTTCGATTCTTTAGAGGTAAAACGACCATCCCAGTCAAAAACAAATGTCTTTGGCACGCCATGGTACCGTACAAACTGCTCCACAAAGAGCCGTACCAAAACGTCCACATGAGTCTCTTTCTTCATAGGAATAAACCTGGCTGCCTTTGTCAGGCGATCAACGATTACCCAAACTGAGTCATTCCCTGAGCGTGAGCGAGGTAAACCGTGAATGAAGTCCATGGATATATCCTCAAACTTCCACTCGAGGATGGACAACGACTGTAACAATCCTCCGAGGCTCTTGCATTCCACCTTCACCCTTTGACATGCCTCACAGTGCGTAACAAAATATCTGACGTCTCTCTTCATTCCTGGCCAACACATGGTCTTCCGCAGACCATCGTACATTTTGGCAATTTCAGGATGCACTGAATACTGAGAGCAATGTGCTTCTCTCAAAATATCTTCCCGAATTTTGCCACCTTCGGGAATGTAGAGCCGGCCGCGAAAATGAATGAGGCTGTCTTTTAAGGAATATTCGTCAGTAGACCCATCTTCAAGTGACTTAAATACTAGGGCCAGAGCAGCATCCTTCCCATGCTCTGCCCGGATTCGGTCCCGAATATCACAGACTATGCTCATCGCGGTTAAGTACTCCGCATACCCTTCCGAATGGTCTTATATACTAGGGTAATCTCAAGCTCTTCAAGAATCCGAGCTAATTTCGTACTCATCAATCGGGACTCTGAGCTCGTTTCCGGTACCTTCCTGCTCAAAGCATCAGCTATGGAATTTGCTTTTTCAGGGTGGTAGTTCAAGGTAAATTCATAATTACATAAAAATTATAGCCACCGAAGCTGTCAAAGGTTCAGCTCCTTTTGAGTATGGATGTATTTTAAGTTCTTATGATCCGATATCTCACAGTGGACGCCGTATAAGTAATGTCTCCAAACCTTCAAGGCGAACTCTACTGCCCCCATTTCTAAATCATGTACTGGATAGTTGACTTCATGCTTCTTCAGCTGGCTCGAAGCATAAGCAATCACATGCCCGTGTTGCATCAGTACTGCTCCCATCCCTTGATACGACAGGACAGTGTAGACTTGAAATCTTTCCTTCCCAGATGGAAGAGCTAGGATAGGTGCGGTAGTAAGTCTGTCCTTCAGTTCTTGGAACGCAGCTTCACCCTGGGTGTCCACTCGTATGACAGACATTTCTTTGTCAGAGTAGTAAAAGTAAGGGCTATCTTTGAGAATCATTTCACAAACTTGCGATAATACCCGGCAAGCCCAAGGAAACTCCGTACATCAACCGCTGACTTCAAGGGTGACCATTCGTTTACGACACGCACTTTGGCCGGATCCACAGCTAGCCCAACCCCACTGATCACATAACCCAAGAAGGCAACTTCTTCGAGCCAGAATTCGCACTTGATGAACTTGGCAAACAAGGCATGCTTTTTTAGCTTCTGCAGCACCAAGGTCAGATGTTCAACATGCTCCTCTGTCCTTGAGTAGACCAAAATGTCATCGATGAAGACGATGACGAAGATGTCTAGATATGGCTAAAACACTTTGTTCATCAGACTCATGAAAGTTGAAGGCCATTTGTGAGCCCAAACGACATCACGGTGAACTCGTACAAGCCGTACCTTGAGCTAAAAGCTATTTTCTGAATGTCCTCCTCTTTTATCCTCAATTGGTAGTACCCCGAGCGCAAATCCAACTTGGAGAACCAATGCGCTCCTACCAATTGATCGAACAACTCGTCGATCCGGGGTAGCGGGTACGTGATTTACACCGTCAGTCGATTGAGCTCCTGATAATCGATACACAATCGCAACGTTCCATCCTTCTTTTTGACAAATAGGACAGGGGCTCCCCAAGGTGAGGAGCTGGGGTGAACGAACCCTGATTCTACCAGTTCTTGCAACTGAACTCTTAACTCTGCGAGTTCCTTTGGGGCCATTCGGTAAGGGGTTCTAGAGATGGGCTTGGCACCCGATACTAACTTGATTTGAAAGTCCACCTCTTGATGCGGGGGTAATCCCGACAGCTTCTCGGGAAATACCTCGTGAAAATCCCGCACCACCCGCACATCATTCATATCTATTGTCATCTCTTTCAATTCGAAACATATCATGTAAACTTGATCCCCCCTCATGTGTGCTTTCAAGGCCGGAATTGAAGATAATAACAAACGTGATGCGAATCTTATACCTTGAAAAATGACTTCAGTGTCTCCATGTCTCCAGTAAATTCGTTTCTCCGAGCAGTCAATTCTTGCGTAATGCCAATCCAACCACGCCATGCACATAATGAGGTCGAATTTTGACATCCTCAAAACTGTGGTTGGGGTATCAAAGGTCCTTCCTGCAAGGAGTATCTCCAATTCGCACTTGACTGTTGCCGTCATCTCAGAGCCATCTGGGAGGCGTACTCTCCGAGCAATACCAGTGAAGTACTATACTCCTTCTAGGTCTTTAATGAAGTCCGCCGACACAAACGAGTGCGTGACACCGGTATCGAATAACGTATATGCCGGTTTCCCACCAACCATCACGGTGCCTAAGTACCAATAACAAATACTCAAAGCAAGATTTCTAGTACATCTTAGGCAACTTAAGGTGAATACTGAAAATGTGTTAATTAACTGTAACATACCTGCGATCACCTCCTGAGGGTTCCACTCCTGCACCATGTCCAGCGCGAACACCTGATCCCGAGCAGATCCGGGGTTTCCTCCTCGTGGTCCTCGTCCTCGACCACGCATATGTCCTCGTCCTCGTGGAGCTGCCGAAGGGAGAGCAGGAGGAGCATTCCCACCTAGCTACGGGCAGTGACGTCGGATGTGGCCCGGTTGGTTGCATTGGAAGCATACTCGCTCATACCGCCCTTCGGGTTGTTGGAACTGTTGAAGCTATGGAGGTGGAGGCAATGCTGGCGGCTGTGGGACCGGACGCTCCATACTAAAATTCTGGTGGAAACGCCCGCCACCTCTCTGGTATCCTCTTCCACCTCTGTTGTCATGCCTTCTTCTGTTACTAGGGCCAGCTTCCATCACACCCTCAGCGGGTATCTTACCACTTCCCAAGTGGTCTTCCTCTAGACTCTTTGCCATGTCAATTATCTCTGCTAAGCTGGAGTCTGCTATAAACAAAATGGCTTGCCTCAGGGGGTCCCGCAAGACTTTGTAGAACCGTTTAGCGTATCCTCTGTCGTCCAACTCATAGGAGTCAACAAACCTTGCCAAATGCTGAAACTCCCTTTGGTATTCTGTGACCGACTTGGATCCCTGCTTCAGCTGCAGGAATCTTTCCTCGAGTTCGTCTCTGGCGGTCGACGGGATAAAATGTTCCCAGAAGGCTCCCGAGAACTCTGTCCAACTGATCTCCATATAAACTCAGCCCTGGAAGGTGGAACCCATCATGTACTTCCACCATCTCTTGGCGTGTAGTTCTAAGACAGACACCACTAGCGTCACAACCATGTTGGCTGGGCAACGGATTCCTGCTAACAGCTCCTATACTGTGTCGATCCATTCTTCCGTCCGCACGACCGACTCTGTCCCGAGGTAGGCAGGAGGGGAGAGAGCCCGAAAAGTGCTCAATCAGTTTGATCCCGGAGCCTGTTGCTGCACTGGGGCCTGTTGAGACCTAAAGGTGTCCAGGATGGCTGTGAGCGTCTGTCCTAGCTCTGATTGCTGGAACTGAGTAGGTACGGGAGGGACAGGAGTGCCCCCTACTGGGTCAACGTGCACTGGGATCTACACGTAAGGTTCAAATCTAAGGTCAGGTTGGCTAATCTTAAAGTCAAAATTGGACATACTTAGTGTGAATTACATATGGACACACCACTGCTTCCACTAAGTCAGTTTGTACTCAAACTGACTAATCGAACGGGGGTGTCCCCATTGTTGAATGACTTTGTTAGTCGAGGATCGTAACAAGCTAATACAATATGTAAGGCCCCCCTCCCGGAACACAAAACACGGCACGAGGAGAGTCTTATGCCCAGAACAGTCACCTTGCGGTTGCCTTAGCACACGGGCTAACTTGTACTACAAGACGACTATCCTGCCGGCTATAATCATTATCATTCATTGTCAACCCAACCAAGAATATAAAACAAAAGTCATATCCACACATAAGTAAAATAGTGCAAAAGAAAGTACATCAAATAAAAGAAGCATCAACAAGCTTATATAACATCAGATGACATGTACAAAATAAGCCTCTCTAACTCACATCAGTCACTGACGGTTGCGATGACACCGTCACTTCAGGCCCTGTCGTCCTGGTCTGGCTGCACTGTTGCGTAACCTGCTGCTGCTCTATTTGCGGTGTTCTCTCCTAAAAAGGAAGATGTAGCAACCGTTAGTCATAAAGACTAAGTGGCTTCACATCTGCTCCCCCGACGACTCCTCGGCACCAGACGGAGAAAAGGATAAGGTACAATATACATAAATGAGTAGTAGTACAAACAGGTGGTAAAAGAGTAAACAATATCAATGTATATCAACAATACAATAAATGAGTAAACAATCTACTCTAGCAGTTCTACCATCAACAGCAGTATAAAAATATAGAGCTACAACAGAAAGTAACTCAACTTATATGAATGTCCATACAGACATATAAGTTGATGATCGACTCAGCAGTAATGTAAATCATCGTATACGAATACCTATACAAACTTATACGATAAAGATCTTGTGTATGCAATGTAATGTAATAATATGAATGCAATGCAATGACTCACCCATGTTCACGCACATGCAATTGTTATGTCGACATAGACTTGTATTTCCCACTTTTCGAGCAAGTAGCTAACCTCTTAGGCATCAACCGTCGTGGTCACGCGGTGACAGTGGAGCGGGTTTCTCCACTACTATGCGAGCATCCACACTACCAAGCCTAGGCCTCCGTACGCCTAAACGCTAAGAACACAACAACGGAGCTCACATGCGTACTACGACTTAGAAGGGGTCTCAGGTAGATGTGCACCAAGAGCCCAGCCCAACTGGCCTATCTTCGTGGCTCGGAAGGTGCCTCTGTGAATAAATCACCAAAGGACCAAGACCAACCGTCCACTAGCACGGAGGGTGCCTCGGGAAGTAAGCACCGAGGATCAAGGCCCAACCGTGCAAGTTTATCTGTCAACTCCCGTCGGTGTGACGACTGGCGAGCCCGTAGAACTGCCACACTATCCTTAATCCAGGATTACGACACCGCGTGTCGACTCACACCGCATGCAGTTTCACATCATCGTGGAACAGAAAGTGCTTCTGTGAACAAACCACCAGAGGACCAAGACCAACCATCCACTTATGTCTCTTTTCAACATTACCAATCCAGTGCCGTCAAACACCAACTCTTACACCCTTTCACAATCTCGTGCCCCAAGGCACTTAAGGATTCATCATCAACACTGGTGGCGAACCACCTCATACAACATACAATCCACACTGCTTCTCGTAAGAAAACACTCCTCACAGCAGTGGACCACCTTAGAATTCCTTATTTGTCAAGCCTCATGACATGCATCAACCTCTCCCGATTTCTTTCAAGTAATCAAGCATCCACAACCATTCTGCTTTCGCCACGATAATTACATCCACATAAAGATAGTTGTATTACAAACGTCACTTCTTCTTCCAAACCCGTTCCATTGCACAAGTTACAGTCACACCCAATAAAGTTCCCCAAATATTTGTTTATCACATTCTCATAGAGGCTAAATTCACTCAACACCTCAACAATTATTCTTACAATTTCCTCACTCAACCAAGCCCAAACATATGCTGACCCGAGAGTATTAAACACAATGACTTGGCTGTACAACCACTTCTACCAGCCATCCCCGAGTCTATAGGACTCGTATGAAGGCGTGTAACCATCCGTTGGAAAGGTATTTCCAAAGACTATAACTTTTGTATTTGTCCCGCAACCCAGTTCAGACCCTAACACACCTGAAATCAGCCTCGAAGTCCTACTCCCTCATTCACCCTCAAAAGGCCAACCTTCTTCACAAAATCAAGTCCCTATCTTCACATGGAAGGAAGGGGTGGTCAAAGACATCTTATCTCTATGACACAAGCCCTAGCATGACTTTCTCGTAGGAAAAATTATTCTCACGAATCAAGACTATTGAGTCGATATATCTCCTAGGAATAACTAGAGATCTAGCACCAAGGGAGAGGGTAGGAAGCTCACCTCGTTTCCGACGGTTCCGGCCATGGACTTTGTCACTTTTCATTGCGGTATCTTCTTCTCTTTCGTTGGTGTTCGTTCTTCACGGGAAAAAGAAAGGAAAGACTTCCCCCAAAAAATCCTACTCCGGCGATCCTGTCGTTCCCTTCCGCTTCCGTCAGGGTTGCACAGTAACGGCTTGGCAAAATGGCGAAGTGACGACTATGGTTTTCCGTAAATGTCCTTTTATAAGAGGAATTAGGTTTGAACCGCTTTGCCACCTGTCACTGTGTTACTGGACCGCCTATTATTTTATCAATTATGTCCTTTTGAAAAGACGCGTCTAATTTAAGTCCTCTGGCGTCAAACCCGAAAATTCCGGTTCAGACTATTGATATGAAACAACAAACAGGGCCGAAAATTCGTCCAAGACAAAAAGCGTTGAGTCCAGTCAACTCTCTAAACGCCTACAGACGCCAGAACAACTTAAAGTTAAAAGCATTGAGTGCGTTGAGTGCACTCAACGCCGCGTTGAGTGCACTCAACGCACTTAACGCCTAACTAGTCAGAACATTTTCCAAGTTAAATGGGTTTGAGTGCGTTGAGTGCACTTAACTCCGCGTTGAGTTCACTCAACGCACTCAATGCCTAACCCGCCAGAACATTTTCTAAGTTAAATGGCGTTGAGTGCACTCAATGCCGCGTTGAGTGCACTCAACGCACTCAACGCCTAAACCTCCAGAACATTTTTTAAGTTAAATGGCGTTAAGTGCGTTGAGTGCACTCAACGCCGCGTTGAGTGCACTCAATGCCTAGCCCGCCAACAAATTTTCTATGTTAAATGGCGTTGAGTGCGTTGAGTGCACTCAACGCCGCGTTGAGTGCACTCAACCCACTCAACGCCTAAACCGCCACAACATTTTCTAAGTTAAATGGCGTTGAGAGCGTTGAGTGCACTCAACGCCGCGTTGAGTGCACTCAACGCACTCAACGCCAAACCCGCCAACAAATTTTCCAAGTTAAATGACGTTGTGTGGTGTCGATTCCACTCAACGCCTAACATTCAGAACGCTTTCTAAGTAAATTCCTGATCTAGTCGTTGAGTCTAGTCGACTCACTCGACGCTTCTCGAACCTGAGTCAATTTTTTTGACTCAAAACACGTGCGAGGGGTCTGACACGAAATGAGACGTTACAAATCCTATAAACAAAATAAAATATTTCGTCCCCGAATTCAGGCTAAGGCTGTGTGGAAGTAAAACATGAAATTAAATTAAAACAGGCTTTTAAAGTTACATTGGGGAAACACCTCCGGGTAGCGCTTTTGCATCAAATCCACCGGCTCCCAAGTATACTCCTCCTTCCCATGATTAGACCACAATACTTTTACCAACGATACACTTTTCCGAGGCAAGTTTCTTTTCTCGGTGTCCACTATCCGCATCGACTCTAGTCGCACAGATCTATCGGTTGCTACTGCTCCATCAGTGGTGGGGACATGTTGATCGGGCCGCAACAACGCCTTCCGAAGTGACGACACATGAAATACGTCATGAAGATTCTCCAGCTCTGACGGTAACTCCAACCGATAGGCCAAATGACCAATCCTTTCCAATATAGCGTAAGGTCCAACGTCCCTTGGGCTGAGCTTCTTCACACCACGTACCCGTGACACTCCATGAATCGGCCGGATCTTCCGGAACACTTTGTCACCCACTTGAAATTCTACCATCCGGTGCTTTGCATTATAATATTTAGCCTGCCGACTTTGAGCCTCATGCATGTGGTCCCGTATTAGTCTAACAACAACATTTGTATCATCAATGTACTCAATTCACAAAACCTTCGGGTCTTCATCTTGCACCCATGATAAGGTGGTTCTACACCTTCCGTAAAGGGTTTCATGGGGTTCCATCCCGATACTGGCCTGGTGACTGTTGTTATATGAGAATTCTACCAGGGGTAAGAGCCTTTCCCACGGCTCTCCTTTATCCAGCACACACAACCTCAATAGATCTTCCAAAGTTCTGATGGTCCTCTAACACTCTCCGTCCGTCTGAGGATGAAAGGCTGTGCTGAAGGTAAGGCGTGAACCCAAATACGCCTGTACCTCCTTCCATTCTTTAGAGGTAAAACGATCATCCCGGTCAGAAACAATTGTCTTTGCCAGGTCATGGTACCGTACAAACTGCTCCACAAAGAGTCGTACCAAAACGTCCACATGAGCCTCTTTCTTCATAGGAATAAACCTGACTGCCTTTGTCAGGCGATCAACAATTACCCAAACTGAATCATTCCCTGAGCGTGAGCGAGGTAAACCGTGAATGAAGTCCATGGAGATATCCTCAAACTTCCACTCGCGGATGAGCAACAACTATAACAATCCTCCGGTGCTCTTGCTTTCCTCCTTCACCCTTTGACATGCCTCACAGTGCGTAACAAAATATCTGACGTCTCTCTTCATTCCTGACCAACACATTGTCTTCCGCAGGCCAGCGTACATTTTGGCAATCTCAGGATGCACTGAATACTATGAGCAATGTGCTTCTCTTAAAATATCTTCCCGAATTTTGCCACCTTCGGGAATGTAGAGCCGGCCACGAAAATGAATGAGGCCGTCTTTTAAGGAATATTCGTCAGTAGACCCATCTTCAAGTGACTTAAATACTAGGGCCAGAGCTGCATCCTTCCCTTGCTCTGCTCGGATTCGGTCCCGAATGTCACAAACTATGCTCATCGCGGTTAAGTACTCCACATACCCTTCCGAATGGTCTTTAAATACCAGGGTAATCTCCATCTCTTCGAGCATCCGAGCTAATTTCGTACTCATCAATCGGGACTCGGGGCTCGTTTCCGGTACCTTCCTGCTCAAAGCATCAGCTACGGAATTTGCTTTTTCGGGGTGGTAGTTCATGGTAAATTCATAATTACATAAAAATTCTAGCCACCGCCGCTGTCTCATGTTCAGCTCCTTTTGAGTATGGACGTATTTTAAGTTCTTATGATCCAAAAATATCTCACAGTTGACGCCGTATATGTAATGTCTCCAAACCTTCAAGACGAACACTACTGCCCCCAATTCTAAATCATGTGCTCGATAGTTGAATTCATGCTTCTTCAGCCGCCTCGAAGCATAAGCAATCACATGCCCGTGTTGCATCAGTACTGCTCTCATCCCTTGATACGACGCGTCAGTGTAGACTTGAAATCCTTCCTTCCCAGATGGAAGGGATAGCATGAGTGCGGTAGTAAGTCTGTCCTTACGCAGCTTCACACTGGGGTGTCCACTCGTATGACACACCTTTCTTTGTCAGAGTTGTAAGAGTAAAGACTATCTTTGAGAATCTTTTCACAAACTTGCGATAATACCCGGTAAGCCCAAAGAAACTCCGTACATCGTCCGCTGACTTCAAGGGTGACCATTCCTTTATGACACGCACTTTGGCCGGATCCACACCTAACCCAGCCCCACTGATTACGTGACGCAAGAAGGCAACTTCTTGGAGCTAGAATTTGCACTTGCTGAACTTGGCAAACAAGGCATGCTCTTTTAGCTTCTTCAACACCAATGTCAGATGTTCAACATGCTCCTCCTCTGTCCTTGAGTAGACCAAAATGTCATCGATGAAAACGATGACGAAGATGTCTAGATATGACTAAAACACTTTGTTCATCAGACTCATGAAAGCTGAAGGGGCATTTGTGAGGCCAAACGGCATCACGGTGAACTCATACACGCCGTATCTTGAGCTAAAAACTATTTTCTGAATGTCCTCCTCTTGTATCCTCAATTGGTGGTACCCCGAGCGCAAATCCAACTTGTAGAACCAATGCGCTCCTACCAATTGATCAAACAACTCGTCAATCCGAGGTAGCGGGTACGTGATTCGCACCGTCTGTCGATTGAGCTCCCGATAATCGATACACAATCACAACCTTCCATCCTTCTTTTTGACAAATAGGACAGGGGCTCCCCAAGGTGATGAACTGGGGCGAACGAACCCTGATTCTACCAGTTCTTGCAACAGAACTCTAAACACTGCGAGTTCCTTTGGGGCCATTCGGTAAGGGGTTCTAGAGATGGGCTTGACACCCGGTACTAACTTGAGTTGAAAGCCCACCTCTCGATGCGGGGGTAATCCCGACAGCTTATCGGGAAATACCTCGGTAAAATCCCGCACCACCCGCACATCATTCATATCTATTGTTATCTATTTCAATTCGAAACATATCATGTAAACTTCATCCCCCCTCATGGGGGCTTTCAAGGCCTGAATTGAAGATAATAACAAACGTGTTGCGAATCTTATACCTTGAAAAATGACTTCAGTGTCTCCATGTCTCAAGTAAATTCGTTTCTCCGAGCTATCAATTCTTGCGTAATGTCAATCCAACCACGCCATGCCCAGAATGAGGTCGAATTTTGGCATTCTCAAAACTGTGGCTGGGGTATCAAAGGTCCTTCCTGCAAGGAGTATCTCCAATTCGCACTTGGCGGTTTCGGTCATCTCAGAGCCATCTGGTGGCGTACTCTCCGAGCAATACCAGTATAGTACTGCACTCCTTCTAGGTCTTTAACGAAGTCCGCCGACACAAACGAGTGCGTGACACCGCTATCGAATAACGTATAGGCCGGTTTCCCACCAACCATCACGGTGCCTAAGTACAAATAGCAAATACTCAAAGCTAGATTTCTAGTACATCTTAAGCAACTTAAGGTGAATACTAAAAATGTGTTAATTAACTGTAACATACCTGCGATCACCTCCCGAGGGTTCCGCTCCTGCGCAATGTCCAACGCGAACACCTGATCCTGAGCAGGTCCGGGGTTTCCTCCTCGTGGTCCTCGTCCTCGACCACGCATATGTCCCCGTCCTCGTGGAGCTGCCAAAGGGAGAGCAGGAGGAGCATTCCTACCTAGCTACGGGCAGTGACGTCGGATGTGGCCCGGTTGGTTGCATTGGAAGTATACTCGCTCATACCGCCCTTCAGGTTGTTGGAACTGTTGAAGCTGTGGAGGTGGAGGCAATGCTGGCGGCCGTGGGACTGGGCGCTCCATACTAAAATTCCGGTGGAAACGCCCGCCACCTCTCTGGTATTCTCTTCCACCTCTGTTGTCATGCCTTCTGTTACTAGGGCCAGCTTCCATCACACCCTCAGCGTGTCTCTTACCACTTCCCAAGTGGTCTTCCTCTAGCCTCTTTGTCATGTCAATTATCTCTGCTAAGCTGGAGTCTGCTATAAACAAAAGGGCTTGTCTCAGGCGGTCCCGCAAGCCTTTGTAGAACCGTTTAGCGTATCCTCTGTCGTCCAACTCATAGGAGTCAGCAAACCTTGCCAAATGCTGAAACTCCCTCTAGTATTCTGTGACCAACTTGGATCCCTGATTCAGCTGCAGGAATCTTTCCTCGAGTTTGTCTCTGGCGGTCGACGAGATAAAATGTTCCAAGAAGGCTCCCGAGAACTTTGTCCAAATGATCTCCGTATAAACTCGGCCCTGGAAGGTGGAACCCATCATGGACTTCCACCATCTCTTGGCGTGTAGTTCCAAGACAGACACCACTAACATCACAACCATGTTGGCTGGGAAATAGATTCCTGCTGACAGCTCCTGTACTGTGTCGAGCCATTCTTTCGTCTGCACGATCGACTCTTTCCCGAGGTAGGCAGGAGGGGAGAGAGCCCGAAAAGTGCTCAATCAGTTTGTGCCCGGAGCCTGTTGCTGTACTGGGGCCTGTTGAGACCTAAAGACGTCCAGGATGACTGTGAGCGTCTGTCCCAGCTCTGATTGCTGGAACTGAGTGGGTACGGGAGGGGCAGGAGTGCCCC
Source organism: Platanthera guangdongensis (assembly GCA_039583875.1). NCBI lineage: Eukaryota > Viridiplantae > Streptophyta > Magnoliopsida > Asparagales > Orchidaceae > Platanthera > Platanthera guangdongensis. Next base: position 145,226,883 of record CM077152.1, read on the forward strand.
CTACTGGCTCAACGTGCACTGGGATCTACACGTAAGGTTCAAATCTAAGGTCAGGTTGGCTAATCTTAAAGTTAAAATTGGACATACTTAGTGTGAATTACATATGAGCACGCCACTGCTTCCGCTAAGTCAGTTTGTCCCCAAACTGACTAATCGAACGGGGGTGTCCCCATTGTTGAATTACTTTCTTAATGGAGGATCGCAGCAAGCTGATGCCATTTGTAAGACCCCCCTCCCGGAACACAAAACACGGCACGAGGGGAGTCTTATGACCAGAACAGCCACCTTGCGGTAGCGTTAACACACGGGCTAACTTGTACTACAAGAGGCCTATCCTGTCGGCTATAATCATTATCATTCATTGCCAACCCAACCAAAAATATAAAACAGAAGTCAAATCAGATGACATGTACAAAATAAGTCTCTCTAACTCACATCAGTCACTGACTGTAGCGATGACACCGTCACTTCAGGCCCTGTCTTCCTGGCTTGGCTTCCCTGCTGCGTAACCTGTTGCTGCTCTATTTGCGGGATTCCCTCCTAAAAAGGAAGACGTAGCAACCTTTAGTCATAAAGATTAAGTGGCTTCACATCTCCTCCCCCGGCGACTCCTCGGCACTGGACGGAAAAAAGGACAAGGTACAATATACATAAATGAGCAGTAGTACAAACAGGTGGTAAAAGAGTGAACAATATCAGTGTATATCAGCGGTACAATAAACGAGTAAACAATCTACTCTTGCAGTTCTACCATCAACAACAATATAAAATTACAGAGCTACAACAGAAAATATCTCAACTTATATGAATGTCCATACAAACATTTAAGTTGAGGATCGACTCAGCAGTAAAGTAACTCATCGTATAAGAGTGTTCATACAAACTTATACGATAAGGATCTTGTGTATGCAATGTAATGTAATGATATGAATGCAATGCAATGAATCACCCATGATCACGCACATGCAGTTGCTATGTCGACAAAGACTTGTAGTTCCCACTTTTCCAGCAGGTAGGTAACCTCTCAGGCGTCAACCGTTGTGGCCAGGCGGTGATAGTAGAGCGGACTTCTCCACTACTAGGCGGGCATCCACACTACCAAGCCTAGGCCTCCGTACGGCTCAACGCTAAGAATACAACAGCGGAACTCACATGCGTACTACGGCTCAGAAGGGGTCTCAGGTAGATGTGCACCAAGAGCACATCCCAACTGACCTATCTTCGTTGCTCGGAAGGTGCCTCTGTGAACAAATCACCAAAGGACCAAGGCCAACTGTCCACTAGCACGGAGGGTGCCTCGGGAAGTAAGCATCAAGGACCAAGACCCAACCGTGCAAGTCTATCTATCAACTCCCGTCGGTGTGACAACTGGCGAGCCTGTAGAACTGCCGCACTATCCTTAACCCAGGATTACGACACCGCGTGTCGACTCACACCGCATGCAGTTTCACATCATCGTGGAACAGAAGGTGCCTCTGTGAACAAACCACCAGAGGATCAAGGCCAACCGTCCACTTATGTCTCTTTTCATCATTACTAATCCAGTGCGGTCAAACACCCGCACTTACACCCTTTCGCAATCTCGTGCCCCAAGACACTTAAGGGTTCATCATTAACACTGGTGGCGAACCATCTCATACAACATAGAATCCACACTACTTCCCGTAAGGAAACACTCCTCACAGCAGTGGACCACCTTAGACTTCCTTATTTGTCAAGCCTCATGACATGCATCAACCTCTCCTGATTTCTTTCAAGGAATCAAGCATCCACAACCATTATGCTTTCGCCACGATAATTACATCCACATAAAGATAGTTCTTTTACAAGCGTCACTTCTTCTTCCAAACCCATTCCATTGCATAAGTTACAGTCACACCCAATAAAGTTCCCCAACCATTTTTTATCACATTCTCATAGAGGCCAAATTCACTCAACATCTCAACAATTATTCTTACAATTTCCTCACTCAACCAAGTCCAAACATATACTGACCCGAGAGTATTAAACATAATGACTTGGCTGTACAGCCACTTCGACCCGCCATCCCCGAGTCTACAGGACTCGTATGAAGGCGTGTAGCCACCCGTTGGAAAGGTATTTCCAAGGACTATAACCTTTGTATTTGGCCCGCAACCCAGTTCAGACCCTAACACACCTGAAATCAGCCTCGAAGTCTGCTGCGTTCTGAAAACAGTTTTCTGTACATTTACAGACAGCAAGTACGATCAGACTTTCCCGTGGCTACAGACCTCACATGAAGACGTGTAGCCACTCATTGGAAAGGTCTTTCTAAGGGCTATGACTTTCGTGTTTAGTCGAAAGCCCAGATCTGGCCACATCATACCCGAAAACGGTCATAAAGATTGCTGCACGCAGAAAATAGATTTCTGCGTGCATCTTAAAGCAGAACGAACGTCATCGGTTCGTCTTCTTCCTCCAACCAAAATTCCCATATCACATCCAGAATTACTACTCCCTTATTCACCCTCAAAAGGCCAACCTTCTTCACGAAACCAAGTCCCTATCTTCACATGGAAGGAAGGGGTGGTCAAAGACATCTTATCTCTAGGGCACGAGCCCTAGCATGGCTTTCTCCTAGGAAAACTTCTTCTCACGAATCAAGACTCTTTTGAGTCGATATATCTCCTATGAATAACTTGAGATCTAGCACCAAAGGAGAAGTTATGAAGCTCACCTCGTTTCCGGCGGTTCCGGCCATGGACCTCGTCACTCCTCTTTGCGGCATCTTCTTCTCTTTTGTTGGTGTTTTTTTTTCACGGGAAAGAGAAAGGAAAGACTTCCCCCAGAAAATCCTACTCCGGCGATCCTGTCGTTCCTTCCGGTTCCGTCAGGGTTGCACAGTAACAGCTCGGCAAAATGACGAAGTGACGACTAGGGTTTTTCGTAAATGTCCTTTTATAAGAGGAATTAGGGTTGAACCACTTTGCCACGTGTCATCGTGTTACTGGACCACCTATTATTATATCAATTATGTCCTTTTGAAAAGACGCGTCTAATTTAAGTCGTTTATTATAACTTTAGCTTATGATGCTTGTGAAATGTCTAAACATGTTCGACATTCATTGTCACATTTGTCTTCTCCTAATAGCACCCATTTTGTCGTCATACATTCTTATGTTTGGGGGTCTTCCCCTGTTTTATCGTTATCTGGTTTTTGTTGGTTTGTTACTTTTATCGATTGTTTTTCCGCACTACATAGATTTATCTCTTAAAGAAGAAAAACGAAGTGTTTCCGTGTTTTCAAACTTTTCATAAAATGGTGCAAACACGGTTCCATGGTAATATTTGTATTCTCCGTAGTGAGGGGGGATATGATGATCATGGAGCGTTTGGCTCGTATCTCACAAGAAATGGTATTGTTAATCAAACCAATTATGTTTACACCTCCACCCAAAATGATGTTGCTGAACGGAAAAACAAGCATCTCCTTGATGTTACCCGTTGCTTTCTCACCACCATGCACCTTCCGAAATCATATTGGAGTGATGTTATCCTAATTGCTACTCATCTTATCAATCGACTTCCTTCACGAGTTTTAGATTATGTTACTCCTTTAGCCCTTCTCTCCTCTAATTCTGTTGTTCATACTTCTCATTTTCCACTCTGTTTTTGGTTGTGTATGTTTTGTTCATATACATCAGCCTCATCGTGACAAACTTGACCCTTGGGCTCACGAATGTGTCTTTATTGGCTATTTTGCCACTACAAATGGGTATCAATGTTACGACCCTCCTTGCAGACGTGTTTTCTGTACAATGGATGTTACTCTCAGCGAGGAGGAATCCTAATACGTAGATTTGACTTACTCCACTCGTCAGGGGGAGAATGATGACATAGATTCTGATTCTATTATTCCTCTCCCTCTGATTTGTCCTCCTCCTACCATGTCTTCAACGATAGCTACTCTTCCTATGTCACCTATGCCACCTATGTCTCCTGCAGCTGTCCTTTTTCCCTTCTCTAATCTCTCCATTTCCTCATGTATACCATCGTCGCCAAACAGTTAAAGAGTCCTTCGTCATCCCCCGCTGTCGGTGCCTGCTTTGGACTCTGATTTTGGTGATGATCTACATGTCCCCCATGCTTTGCTAAAAGGTAAAGCTGTGTGTACGCAACACCCTATCTCTAATCATGTTGCATATGATCACCTTACTCAGGCTCATCAGGTATTTATATCGTCCTTGTCCTTGATTACTATTCCAAAGACATGGAAGGAAGTTCTAAGCATTCCAGTATATGCACAAGCGATGGAGGGGGAAATGTTTACCTTGGACAATAATCACGTGCAGGATGTCTCTCCCCTTTATCCTGACAAGAAAACCATCGGTTCAAGGTAGGTCTTATCTATTTCGAAAAACAAGGATAGTAAAGTTGAGCCTTACAAGGCTCGCCTCGTGGCTCGAAAATACACCCAGTCTCAGAGAGTCGACTACTTAGGAGACCTTTACTCTTATAGTAAAGATGGACTATGTTCGCATTCTTCTATCTTTTGTTGCTTGCTTGGGTTGGGGTCTTCACCAACTAGATGTTAGAATTGTCTTCCTGCACTGTGATCTTGATGAAGAATTGTACATGACATTCCCTCCTAGATTTGTGAATAAGGGATAAGAAGGGCTTGTCTATCACTTAAGCAACTCGTTGTATGGTATGAAACGGTCTCTCAGGGCTTGATTTGGCAGGTTTCTCACAGTCATGATCAAATTTCACTACAAACAGAGATGGTTTGATTATACTTTGTTTATCAGGAAAAATGAGGAAAACATTATGGTACTTATTGTTTACGTCGATGACATTGTGATCACCAGTGATGACTCAGACGAAACCACAAATCTAAAGGCTCTCCTGTCTGCTGAGTTTGAAGTAAAGGATTTAGGGAGATTACGTTACTTCCTGGGAATTGAAGTGAGCAGATCAAATCAAGGTATCTTCATCTCTCAACGTAAGTATGTTTTGGATCTGTTAAAAGAGACTGTTATGCTCGGTTGTGTTCCAGCAAATACTCCTATGGAGGAGAACCATAGGATTGATGAAGACAGTGACGACGATCACACTGATGCCTTGAGTTATCAGAGATTGGTTGGGAGGCTTTTATACCTATCTCACACTCGTCGTGACATTACATATGCTATAGGAATCTTGAGTAGATATATGCATGGTCCCAGGATCAGACATCAGAATGCTGCTTATCATGTACTACGATACTTAAAGAAGGCTCCCGGTCGTGGGCTTATGTTTTCCAAGAACAATCACTTAAAGATTGAAGTCTGTACTGATGCTAATTGGGTCGGAAGTTATGATGACAGGAAATCCACAACAGGGTATTGTACCTTTGTTGGTGGAAATTTGATGACCTAGAATTGCGAGAAGCAAAATTTAGTGGCCAAATCTAGTGCTAAAGTTGAGTTTCAGTCAATGTCTCAAGGTCTTCGTGAAGGTTTATGGATACATACTATGTTACCAGATATGGGACTCTAGGAGAATATTCCCCTCCCTCTATACTGTGACAACAAAGCAGTTATTAATATAGCTCACAATCCTATCTAACAAGACAACACTAAGCATGTTGAAGTCGATCGTCATTTTATCAAAGATCATCTGGATAAAGGAAATTTAGTCATTCCTTTCGTTCTCTCTAAAGATCAATTGGCCGATGTATTCACCAAAAGCTTGGGTTGCAATGATTTTACTGGTAATATCCATAAAATCAGAATGACTGACATCTACCGTCCGACTTGAGGGAGAGAGTTGTAATCAACATATTATGTTAAGTGGTTGTTTTGTTTGTTTTACCCTCTCTGGGTTATTTTGGTCTTATGTTGCCCCCCTTACTCAAATATATATTTATGTGTTTAGCTTGTCATTCTCCCTTCTCAAAGCTTCTCATTAGAACCTCCAGTGGCCTCCTCGTTGAGACTTCTCCCGACAACTTCTTCTCGACCACCGCCTTCCTCCCGGTTCTCTGGTTCTTAGCAGCTGGGTCTTTGGGAGCTAAGCCATCCGCTCTTCTGTGAACCAGCCAATCTTGTTTAGCTTGTCTTTATCTCTTATCTGCTTGCTTTCTTACCTAATATATTGTGTTTCACTCTCTAATGGGAGTCACTAATGTCAAGTTAAATGGAATAGCTACTTTCTTTGCGCTCAATCAGCGATGATGCTCGTCTAGAGCAGGACGAATTTATGTTTTATCAATGGGGCCAAAATTCCTCTTCCATTGACCGAGGCTAACATACGAGGATTGACAAGATGACAATCTGATTGTGATGACATGACTTATCTCCTCCGTTGACCACGGAATTGGAAGACACTTTATGTTTTACCTGACAACTAAGAATATGCGGGACATGGTTGAACAAAATTATTCAAAAAAGTTGAACCTTACCGGAATCTATCAACTAAACATCAAACGAATTCTTATGGAAGGAGATCCTACTTTTGAGAACTACTATAAGAAGTTAACCCAAAAATGGGAGGAAATTGACTAGTCTCGGATGTTTAGATATATCCCACATGTATTTAGTGTCAACACAGTCAAAGCGAATTGTGTCAAATGAGAGCCTTTGGTCCTAGTACCATTGGACTTTGACATTGTCACGACCCAGGCTCGGCTCAAGGAGTCTTAGGTGGCGTTTGGTTGAGCTTATTAGCTGCGGTGCAGTGGAAACGCACCGGCGTTTTGAGAGTGAGCTGTGTTTGGCGCTGCTTAAGTTGAAAACCCCGTTTGCACGATTCCGCTGTTTTTAATATATCCCGGTCCGCTGGTTTATGTTGCGTTCAACCGCAGAAGCAGGACCCGCTTCTTCTTCGCTCCCGTAAACCATCTTCGCTCCCGTAACCCTTCTTCGCTCCCGTAACCCCTCTTCGCTCCCGTAACCCTACCAATCGGGAGTGCTCCCAATCTCCCCTTCGCGATTTCCGGCGACTGATCCTCCCTACGCTCCGGCTCCATCATCGATTTCCGGCGACCTATCCCTCTTGCGGCTCCCGTTCGATCGCTGGTGACGCTCCAGATCGCTGGTGACGCCGCAGATTTCCCCTTTGATTTCTGGTCAGTTTTTGTGGTTTCTTCTCTGGTTTAGGGTTTAGGCTTGTCTCTTTCAATGCACCTTCGCTAATGGCGTTTTACGTGGTTGTCTCCTCAGATCCATCCATCTTTTGCAGCTCAGATTGTTAGCTTTGTTCGCAGTTTTCTCCCAAGATTCAGGTTTGCACATACTTGTGGTTTTCTCACAGTTACTTGATATTATCTGTGTATTACTCCCACTTTTAAGTTTTCAATTTTCGCAAATAACTATAATATGTGTCTTTTTGCTTTTTCTGATATGTGTTTTGTGTGTGTTTGTGTGATTGTGTTTGTGTGAGTGTGTTGTTATATGTTGTATGTGTGTGTGTTTTATATGTGTTATATATATATATATCTGTGTGTGTGTGTGTGTTTTATGTGTTACATATATATATATATATATATATGTGTGTGTGTGTGTGTGTGTGTGTGTGTGTGTGTGTGTTTTATGTGTTATGTATATATATATGTGTGTGTGTGTGTTTTATATGTGTTATATAAATATATGTGTGTGTGTGTGTGTTTTTTATGTGTTATATATATATATGTGTGTGTGTACATGTGTGGGTGTGTTTGTATGAGTTGTATGTGTGTTTTATTTTGTATGTGTGTGTGTGAGTTATATGTTTGTGTGTGTATGTGTGTGTGTTTGTGTGTTTGTGTATATATATATGTGTGTGTATGTGTGTTGTTATATGTATGATTGTGTTTGTGTGAGTGTGTTGTTATATGTTGTATGTGTGTGTGTGTTTTATATGTCTTATATAAATATATGTGTGTGTGTTTGTTTGTTTTATATGTGTTATATATATGTGTGTGTACATGTGTGGGTGTGTTTGTGTGAGTTGTATGTGTGTGTGTACACGTGTGGGTGTGTTTGTGTGAGTTGTATGTGTGTGTGTTTGTGCATGTCTTCTGTGTGTTGTATGTATGTTGTGTGTGTTGTATGTATGTTGTGTGTTGTATGTATGTTGTTGTGTTATGTTGTGTTGTATGTATGTGTGTGTATGGTAAATATGTTGTGTGTATGTTATATATATGCGTGTATGTGTGTGTGTATGTTTGTATGTGTATGTGTATGTGTATGTTATGTTGTGTGCTATGTATGTGTGTGTGTTGTTATTTGTGTGTGTGTTGTTATATGTGTTTGTTATATATGTGTGTGTGTTGTTATATGTGTTTGTTATATATGTGTGTGTGTTGTTATATATATGTATGTGTGTGTGTTGTTATTTGAGTTTTTTATATGTTGTGTGCTATGTATGTGTGTGTGTCTGTGTTGTTCTATGTATGTGTGTGTTTTCATAAAAATTTAACCTATTTTATTTTTTAAAGATAGTTAAATCAAAAGACGGCGGGGCGGCTGCATTTTGGGACAATACAGCTACCGTACTTTTCTGTGACATATGCATTAAAGAGATAGAAAATGGGAATCAACCAACAAAAGAGGAATGTCAGATGGTGATTCGGAGGACATTGACGTCATTGGTGATCCAGCGCCACGTGAGAACACAGCTACATCAGCACCTGACATGAAGCGAAAGAAAGGGAAAAACAAAGTTATTAGTTCCGTGTTAGAAGACTTGGTGGAGTCTTCTAAAACCATTAGTCGATGCATCCAGGAGGCACCAAAAAAAGCTACTTCCGAGTTTAGCATCCGTCAGACAATAGATAAATTAGCTACGTACCAGGAAGTGCAGTCTGATGAAGAGTTCCATGATTTTGCAATCACTTATTTTATGCACAAAAATCATAGGGAGACCTTTTTGTGCTTACCAGATTTGATGAACGTAAAGTGGCTGCGTAATCGCTTCCTCCGTGGGGGGTAGTGGAGTTCTATTTTGATATATTACCCACTATCATATTCTGTTTTGTTTTTTATGTTGCAGTGTAGACTATTATGTGACAGACACTATTATGTTTATGATGTGGTTATGTTGTATCCGAATATGGTCTTGGTGATAAATGATGTGGACACTATTATGCTTATGATGTTGTGATGTTTTATCCGAATATTATGTTTGTGATTTTGTTATGTTGTGTACACTATTATGTTTGTGATGTTTTATTATTGTTTTTTCAATGTAATAATTATTGGTAGTTTATTTCTCATACAGAATATGTCTAGCGATGAATCTGAAAATTCGACGGAAGAGCAGGAGATTACAAGAAGAAATTATGTGCTTGCCTATCATCAGAATGTGATAGCAGCTGTATCTTTGGTAACCGAGTATACCTCCATGATGCTTTGTCCGGTACCACGCATGACTTCAAAGCCAACAGGTGATAAATGGGTGGTAGAGCTACTACGCGGGTCACATGTGTGGTTTCATGACTCTTTTATGACGAGTCAAGAAATTTTTATGGACTTATTGCATGCTCTGGAAGAGAAGTGTGAATTTCGGGGAACAAGAAGGAATGCATCCCGAGAAATCCTGGCGCTGACAATATATATTATCGCATAATAAATCAATGAGAAAAACAATTGAGCGCTTTCAGCATTCAACAGAGACAGCTAGCAGATTTTTTTCTCGAGGTCTTCATGCTTTGCTGCAGTTAGCGAAAGACGTGATTCAGCCATCAGATAGATCTTTCAGCAGTACTCCCCCAGAGATTATGTATGACAGACGTTACATGCCATTTTTTAAAGATTGCATAAGAGCAATTGCTGGGACACATGTTCACGCGTGCATACCAGTTGGAAGTCAAGTACCTTATATTGGGAGACATGGCAGTCCAACTCAAAATGTCATGGCTTCTTGTGATTTCAATATGTGCTTCACTTTCGTTATGCCGGGTTGGGATGGATCTGCGCACGATAGCCGCATTTTCAATTTTGCGATAAGTGATCCACGTTATACCTTCCCGCATGCAGCTCTAGGTAACTATGTAAAATTTTGTTATATTATTTATTACTACACAAAATAACTGCTGATAAATATTATTAAATAATTTTCAGGAAAATATTACTTGGTAGATTCTGGTTATCCTCTGCAAGGATGATACTTGAAACCGTATCAAGATACGCGGTATCATTTAGCAGACTTTGCTCGTGGTGGTCGTCGAGCCGAAGGAGATCGAGGGATTTTCAATCACGCACACTCATCACTAAGAAGTGTGATAGAACGATCGTTTGGTGTTTGGAAAAAGAAATGGGTCATACTGAGGGACATGTCAAGCTATCGTTTCGACAAGCAAGTAGCTATTGTGATCGCCACTATGTGTTTACATAATTTCATTCGTCGGCATCCATCGCGTGTGGACATTGATTTTAGTGAGTCTGAGCAAAAGGTTCAAGACCATGAGATGTCCTCACAAGGTCCACAAGAGTCATGTACTGACACTGCAGGTGGTGTAGAGAAGATGATTGCACTACGTAATATTATTGCGAATCAGCTGTATGAAGCAAAAACGTAGAGTGTAAAAAATTGTATAAATGAAACTTAATTTTGTGTTATGAATGAATCTTTGTTTAGTGTTGTGTTATGTGATTTTCATATTTGAAAAAACGTTTTTGGCTAAAAACTCCGTTTTGAATCCAAACAACTTTTCGAAAACTCCGTTTTGTAAACTCTGTTTCACCCAAATAGTTTCTTAACAAAACTCTGTTTTGCAGAATCAACACTTTTTCAATCAACAACAGTTCATCAGCAGCTTTGCATCAGCAACAACCGAACCAAACAGAGCCTTAATGGGACCCGACTGATTCAATCGTGAGGGATGCAGCCCAAGTGACCCCAACGCTTTTCTGGCTTGTTTATCAGTGCTTCGCGGTGTTGGCGTTGGGTCTCGAACCCGCAACCCATGATAAGGAGCCTTAATATCACTCCTCATCACCAATTGAGCTGCATTCCTCACGGTTGAACCAGTCGGGTCCCATTAAGACTCCTCGAGCCGGGCCCTGGGCCGTGACAAAAAAGTGCAGCTCAGTTGGTGATGAAGAGTGATATTAAGGCTTCTTATCAAGGGTTGCAGGTTCGAGACCCAACTTCAACACCGCGCTGCGCTGATAAACAGGCCAGAAAAGCGTTGAGGTCACTTGGGCTGCAACACTCACGGTTGAACCTGTCGGGTCCCATTAAGACTCCTTGAGTCGGCCCTGGGCCATGACAGACATTACCAGAATCTATCAACTAATAAAAAAATTCTTATGGATGGTGATACTCTTTTGAGAACTACTATGAGAAGTTAACGCAAAAGTAGGAGGAACTTGACTAGGACTAAGATATTTAGATATATCCCACCTGTATTTAGTTCCAAGGCAGTAAAAGGGAATTGAGTCAAAGGAGAGACTTTGATCACAATGCCACTAGACTATGACCTAGTAGGGCCCTTTATTTTGTGACCCGCATCTGGTTGAGTGAATCTTATGGTTGACTGATAATATTAGTCCCACACTGATTGTTCTACATAACTTTGGTGGCCATGTTCTTGAAACACCCTTATCTAGTTTAAGAACAATTCAAATGCCCGACTGACACTCGTGATATGAAACAAACTAAACATTAATATTAAAATTGGTACATAAAAAGTAATTAATTGTAGTACACAATGGGAAAAAAATAAAGTTAAAGTTAAATGAGTACCTCAAATTCTGATTCATGGAACCCACTGGAACTGTAAAATACGAGAAGTTTGATAATCTACAACATTAAAAGATTCTAATATATTTGAATCTACAATTGTTAATACATCAAATTGGAAGAGAAATCATTAGTTAAATTGAAGGAATCCTTAGAAGCTCATCCTTTGCAATTCTCGCGACCTGTGTTTCCTATAAAGAAAAGTCTGAAGACTAGGTCAATTCATCTGTTGAGTAACAAAAACTCTTCCTTTCAGTAACAAAAAAATAACATAAGGAAAATATGCATGCATACTTTAAAGTAAATTCTATGTTAAGGAATGGTTGCTAATTATATTACTATGTCTGTTTTTTATTGGGGGTACTTTTCAAACATAAATCATATTTTCTATGTTTTGATCATGTACTGATTTTTTTTCTAAATTCAAAACCATTGAAATGTTGGGATACTAGGTTCCAACTCTGTATCTCAAGATGAGGTAATTTATCTTCAATTTCTTCTTATTCTTAATTTTGTAAGTGTTAACCACATGCTCGAGATTTGAGTCCGTAATGGCGAACATATGTGGTCTAGTGTGTCTCGGTCACGGATACGGACTTGCATCTAATAATTTTTTGTGGGGTGTTGAGTCCCTCATTTGAGGCTCATAGATCCTATTGCGCTCTATGAGTATGATAGTGTGCATCCATCAATCACGAGAAAAATCACTCAATCGTGCCCCTATTAATCTTTATATAGTTGTCGGTACGGTCAACACAAAGGAGCATCCGCATAAGGTCATTATTCTTCTTAGGTTGTTTTCCATTTTCTCTTTATCTTATTATTAGTGTTTAGCATGATTAATCTAAGGAACACTCACATAAAGTCACTTTAGAATTTTGGATTAGATATTTCATTATCTTTCCATTTTAGATTTATATCTCGTAATAATTATGCGCTTCGCATATACTCCTGTTTTTCATATCGTTCATACATTTATAAGGAGATACGTTGTCACATATGAAATACTAGTTTATAATATTCATGATATGTTAGACTAAAATGAAAACATTTCTTACGTTCTCGCATACCTTATTCATATTATGGTGACAAAACAAATAAAGTATGATTTACTATTCACATATATAAGTCAAGTTTGATATACATAATTTCATGGTCTTTTCATATTCTTACGTAACATTGTTTTGTATGTAAGGGAAAATACTTATATTGAACTGCGTGGTATGTCTAGCCAAAATGAATCGAATTTATGACCTCGGTGTTGCGACGTTCATATACACGTGTCAGCATGGTTCTCTTTAGGTAAGGATCTATTATGAACTTCAAGTCTTCTTTCTCCAATCATCACAAATATTTAATCAAAATTTTAAATTAATTTTAAACCGGAAACAAATTAATTACAATCCTTCTAAGGTTTCGCTGGAAATACTTCGACATTTCAAGCACTAAAAAGATGCAAAGGGAATGAATCTGAAAAAAAGAGAAGAGGTTTTTACCACTTTCCAAATAGTGGAAAACCATACAATTGCGGACAACATTTTGGACATGGAAATTGGGATCCCAATCCCTATGATTGGACACAAACTAAAGAAGATAGTGAATAGGATACTAAAAGAAATAAGGAAGACGAGTAATCCGCTGTTACCTAGGCAGAAATTATAAAAGGAGATTGATTGACCTAACTGTGCTAAACTGTTGGCGGAACTGCTACAGGTGATGCCGAGGATCCACGATTAGAGGGAGGAGGCCGACAACAGCTTTTCGTGAGAGGTGAGAGGTATCAACATTCCCAAACGACAGGGTGGAGAAGCCCTACTTGCGGTCGACAACCCAGCAATGTGCGTTCCAGTTGACGAAAGAAGGGGTGGTGGTAATGACTAAGAAGAGGAGTGCGTAAAATGACTAATGCACTACTCTAATCTTTAAATCCTAGGGGTCGTGGGATGGGGTTTCAAAGGACAGGAATTCGTGAAAATTCATATCTCATGTGGCATGCGTAATTGCAGGTTCTTGGTTAATTCTGAAGACCTAGATACTTTAGGTCAATTGAGGGGGGGGGGGTGGTCTACTTACAAAATTATTATTGAACTTACGCTCCAAATTAACTAGATACTGAAATGCTCTGGTAAACATCACTCTCGATTTCTGCATCAGCCGGTGTCAAGCATTTCTTCCCTATGGCTAGCTTCAAGAAGAAATATATATGCCTCCTCTGAGGTTCTTTATCACAACAATATTTGAGTATGCATGTAGACTGAAGTCTTTGATGCTAAAATTTTATGGTCTCAAACAATCACCATGGGTATTGTTTGAAAAATTTAATAGAAGTTACTTCTAATTGGCTTCACTCCGAGTGTTCGACCATTTTATATTTGTTAGAATATATGAAAAAGAAATAAAAGGTTCTTTTTATTCATCCATAGAGGAGACAGTTTATAACATTACAACAAGACACAAAATACTGATAGACGGTGTGAGACTAAACACATATATATTAATAATACTCAAATATTAATAACTCTAACACTCCCCTCAAGCTAGAGGGGATACCTCCAGCTTGGACACAAAATAGAAGGAGAGGTAAAGGTAGTTGGCAACGTGGGACAAAAACTGCAGCCACCGAGGCCGAGCCGTCTGTCACCAGGTATATTTCAAATCGGGCATAAGACACACAACGTTGGTCCACAAACCGACCATGATCACGCCGTATGCTCCACGAGCTAAAACTACGTCAATCAACGAATGCCAATCCAACCATATCTCCAATCAAATAAAAAATGGGGAGACAAACAACAGACAAAATATGCCTGGAGGACATGTGTGACTAATGCATGAGTCGAAAAAGAGACATTCAAGTCGCCGTTATCACAAAAACTCCCCCTCACGTGGATCAGGTGTATGAAGCCATATGATATGTTTAGAGTCCATGTGTGACTAAGGCAGGAGTCGAGAAAGAGAAATCGAGTCGCCGTTATCACAAACACTGCCCCTCATGTGGAATATGTGCATGACGACATAAACAACACCTGGAGGCCGTGACGTGCACTCCTCCTCACGTAGAACACGTGCATGAAGACATAGATCGCATGGACACTAACAACACAACGCAAAAAAACTTAAAAAGCAAAAAAAAAACTACATCAACACCATCATCGACGAGAGAAGCGGGCAGAGGGTTCCATATCATTGGTGAGTAGAAAGATAAAGTCAAAGGAAGGCCTACTACCGGAGAACGACAGCGACAGAAGAGCTCGACCATAAAAGGGAGCCTCGGGAGCATCCTAAAGTTCGATCTGAAGGATGAATAGGCTTAGGTGTGGCAACAATAGGTGTTCGACCAGAAGTCAGGAATCAGGAGTCGGGATTCCGTCGATGTCAATGGAAGACATGAGCGAAACAACCATCGTCAATGTTGAGCCAGATCCGGTCGATGGCAGCCGCACTTAGCCCGGGATGAAAAGGCACAGAATACGCATCTACAGAAGAAGCCATCTGGTGAGATGCGCAGCCAAACAACAACAACCAAGCAACAACGGTGCCCACTGCCGACAGGATTGTCGGAGAAAGACGCTGCTCCCGTCTATGAAGAGGGACGCAGAAGATGGATCGTCATTGACGATCTGCGACATAAACGCATACGAGAGCAGATGACGAGCGGGAAACAGCGAAATAAGAGATGTCGACGAGATCAAAATCAAGAAGTAGGGGCTCAATGGGATTAGGAGCCGCTCCCGTCGGAGAAATCAAAAGGTGATCTCATCGATGGGAGTTGAAATTGGACAAAACGACAAGATCGAGATTAGGCCTTGTTGACAAAAGTAGCGGGAGAGAGTAGAAAGCTACCAAATCAAGAGGATGGTTGAGAATTTTTGGTCTCCAATAAATTAGGGCAATAAAAAATTTCCCAAAGTCGACTTCCGCTCTGATACCGTGTTAGAATATATGAAAAGAAAATAAAAGTTTCATTTAATTCATCCATATAGGGGATAATTTATAACATTACAAGAAGACACAAAACACCGATAGACGGTGTGGGACTAAACACAAACATTAATAATACTCAAATATTAATAACCCTAACAATATTTATTTATGGGAAAAACTCTCATTATCCTAAAGTCTCTGATGTTTGAATTGTTTTTGTTTATGATGATCTATTTATAAATGTGTAGAAAGATGGTCCTGAACCTTATGAACACTTTTCCATATATTAAAAACAAGTATGAGAACATATATATAGGAGAGGAGAGAGAGGAGAAGAGTCCTATACAAGAGATGTGGGACTAAAGCAAGAGAGAATAAAATGAGCCAAATTAATGGGCCTTTACAATATATCCTATTTCTCTAACACTCCCCCGCAAGCTGGAGCATACAAATCGTAGGCACCAAGCTTGGATAAGAACTGATGGTACAAATGCCGGGGCAATGCCTTGGTGAGGATGTCAGCAACTTGCTTAGAAGCGGGAACATGCGCTAGCTCTATCTTCTTTAACTGAACCTTTTCACGGATGAAGTGACAATCAACTTCAATGTTTTTGGTCCTTTCATGAAAAACTGGGTTCTTCGCAATATGGATGGCGGTCTGACTATCACAAAGTAGAACAGTTGGTGAGGATAAGGTGACTCCTAGTTCACCAAGAAGAGCCTCCAGCCAGGTGAGTTCAGAAACAACGACAGCCATTGCACGATACTCAGCTTCAGCAGAGGAGCGGGCAACAACAGATTGTTTATTGCTGCGCCAAGTAATGAGATTCACTCCGAAGTAGGTACAAAAACCCATAGTAGAGCGTCGATCATCCAGGGAGCCAGCATAATCCGCATCAGAATATGCAACAAGTGATAGAGAAGAAGATGATTTATATACCAACCCTTGTCCTGGTGCATTCTTCAGGTATCTGAGGATCCGTTTCACGGCTTGTAAATGAGAACCTCGAGGAGCATGCATATACCGACTGACAACTCCGACAGCAAATGAGATGTCAGGTCTTGTAACGGTCAGATATATCAGTTTTCCTACAAGCCGTCGATAATACTTAGGGTTTGAAAGCAAATCATCAGAGTCAGACCTATGGGCACATAGTTTGTGATTGACATCCATCGGTGTGTCCACAGGTTTACACCCGGAGTAGCCAGCATCACGGAGAAGGTCAAAGCAGTACTTCCGTGGGGGGGGGGGGGGGTAGTTGTTGGAAGTAGAGGGGGGGGGGGCAAGGAGACGTAATGGGTACGACATGACGAATGAGAGGAGGAGGAAGACACGGATCAGTAGAGATGGGATGAAAGGGTTGATCTTCCCAAAAGATGACATCAGCGGAGATGATAAGTTTACCATCGGTAGGAGAATAGCAAACATATCCTTTTGGGTGTGTGAGTAGCCAACAAACATCACCTTGGTGGCTCGAGGAGCGAGCTTGTCAGTGGGCGGAGCCAAGTTATGAACATAGCATGTGCATCCAAAGACTCGGGGCGTGAGAGAGAACAGAGCCTTGGAAGGAAAGAGAGGAGTGACAGGAGCCACGAAGTTCAAGGTAGAGGAGGGCAGGCGGTTGATGAGATGACAGACAGTAGAGACGGCGAAGTTCCAATAGAGAGGTGGAACGTGCATCTGAAACATGAGAGAGCGGGCGACCTCGAGAAGGTGCCGATTCTTCCGCTCGGCGACGCCATTCTGTTGAGGAGTATAGACACACGAGGTCTGATGAACAATACCAAACTCGGTGCAGATATTAGAGATGGTGCGACCCGTATACTCGCGCGCATTATCGGTACGAAGAAGTTTGATGCAGGTAGAAAACTGAGTACGGATCTCGACCAGAAAGGCACGAAAAGTGGAGGGAAGTTCAGTACGATCTCGAAGTAAGTATAGCCAGGTAACGCACGAGTAGTCATCGATAAAGGTGACAAAATACCGATGACCGAAAACACTCGGGAGCTTATATGGCCCCCAAATATCAGAATGGATTAAGGAGAAGGGGGCGTCGGACCGAGTACTAGGGGAGGTAAAAGAGACACGGTGTTGTTTGCCATAGACGCAAGACTCACACCGAAACTCAGAAAGGGACACATCAGGAAGAGCTTTCTGGAGAATTGGAAGAGGAGCATGTCCAAGACGACGATGTCAGTCAACAGAAGAGATGGTGGAGAGAGCGGTGGGAGAAGAGGAATGAAAAATGTAGAGCCCATTGGACAGCCGCCCTGTACCGAGGATAGTCCGCGTCTTGCGATCCTGCACAACACAAGAGGTTGAAGAGAAACTTAGGTTGCAATTATGGTCGTGAATAAGACGACTAATAGAGAGAAGATTAAAAGAAGAGACAGGAACATGAAGAACAGATCGAAGGGTAATAGAGGGAGTAAGAGAGATGTCAGCGGATCCAGAGACGGGAGTGGTAGCCCCATTGGCAACGGTGATGAACTTAGGATTCACGGAGGCCAGGTAGTGTGGAGGCTGTAGTGGGGTAATGTGGTGCGTCGCACCGGAGTCCAAAATCCATGAGGAACTGGCTACAAGACAGCAGCTTCCACTATCAGAGATAGACACCACAGAGCCCAGTGGTGGGGTGAGCAGGGCGGAAGAGGCACACATCCTTAGAGGGGGCGCCAAAGACCACGCCGCAGAGGCCGCAGCAAGGCCGCAGAGGCCGCAACAAGGACCAGGGAGAAGCCGATCCCGCAGCGAGAACCAGGCCGCAGGAGAAGTCGAGGCTGCAGCAAGAACCAGGCCGCAAGGAACTAGTGTAGGCGGCAGCGAGTAGAGAGGAGCAGCCGCAAGTGCAGGAAGGGAGCCCGCCGATGGAAGAGAGATAGCAGACGGAGCAGTAGCAGGCCGCAGCGACGTTGAAGTAGAGGGCAGGCCGCAAGATGGGAGGGAGAGGCCGGCGGAAAAGAACAATCAGCAAAAGAGGAGAACCCGCGCGAGTAGAGCAGAGACTGCCTGGTCAAGATGTGAAAACACCAGCGGCAGGAAGAGGCCGCGACCAAAGGTGAAGCGGACGGGTAGAAGAAGTCCGCAGCGGGCAGAGACAGGCCACGCGGACAGAGAAGAGAAGAGCCAGAGGAGACCGCGACCAAGATGCGGGTGAAAGAGGAACAACCCGCACGGTCAGGCGGATCACAGCAGCGAATGGAGGAGAAGGAACCCACGAGGAGAGAGACTCAAGCGGATAGAGAAGATACCGCAGCGACCAAGAGCAACCCGCAGAAGAGGTAGGCCGCAGAAAGCAGGAACAAGCCGCAACGAGCTGGAGCTGGAGGGGCAGTCCGCAGCGAACCGGATCAGGCCGCAGAAAGTCGGAGCAGGCCGCGAGAGAGGGAGTCCGCTGCGAGCTAGAGCAAGCCGCAGCGTGAGAGAACAGGCCGTGAGAGAGAGAGGGCTGGAGGAGAGAGAGGGAAGGTGGATCCGACGAGAGATAAAGAGCGGGAAGACTATAAAATGCCGGAGGGGAGGGGTGAAACCACGGAGAAGAAGAGGGAGCTGAAGAAGAGGAGCGGAGCGGACAGGAAGGCAAGCCGCGGGAGGCCGAGCGGGTAGCGGTCAGAAGACAGTCCGCACGTGTTAAGAAAGGGGAAGCCGCTCAAACAGAATCGGGAGCTCTGATACCATGCAAAAAGATGGTCCCGAACCTTATGAACACTTTTCCATATATTAAAAACAAGTATGAGAACATATATATAGGAGAGGAGAGAGGAGAAGAGTACTATACAAGAGATGTGAGACTAAAGCAAGAGAGAATAAAATGGGCCAAATTAATGGGCCTTTACAATATATCCTATTTCTCTAACAAAATGCAAGGTAAGGTTTGTCTACATTTCTCCCTTGTGATGAGACCCTTTCCCGTAACCCTCGATGTGTGGGGATGCTTTGTGAACCGGGCTGCCCTTTTATGATAATCTATTTACAAAGCTTTCTTCCCTTTAGTTCATCCTTTTTGCTAGTCCTGTACCAAATATTTTTGGTTGGATTTATGAATCCTTTTAAATTTTTGTTGATCCCTGTAACTATTAATTGTAGTGTATGAAGTTTCTTTTTTCAAAACTTCAGGCCATGCCATTATTGATGTAGCCTTTTCTATTTTATTCCTTTTGTATGCATTCTTTTGGACTCCATATGGATGCATCTTATGTCCCCCGCTGTACTATTGTTTCCACAATAGGGGGATTGCTAATAGCAGGATGATGGTGTTTTGTTATTGTTTTTCCAAGGAACTCTAAAACTTAGCAGGTTCTAGCCTCAATAATTCGTTGGTGTCTCATTGGAAAATTTGACTACAAGATCTGGCAGTAAGAGTTTGATACTTGATGAATAATATTCCAGCGTGTACTTTAATGACATGGTTATCACACATTCAAAAAGTATTTTTGTTGCATCTGATTGTGGAATATGATTATATGAATACTGGAGATGTTGATGCTATAAAAATGTGAATGTTCCACCTAATTTTGTATTTATATTATTCTTGTGTAGGTGGTTTACATGTTAATTTTTTTTAAACATTTGACTGCAGTTAACCGTTAGGCTTGTCTTAAAGGAATGGCAGTTTTCTGATGGTTCACTTACCATGAGTAGTTCTTTGAATAATCAGTTTCAATCATCCATATATGGCTCTAGTCTACAGCTTAGAACTGGAAGGAAACTTATTATCACTTTAGTGGAAGGAAGGAGTTTGATTACTAAAGATAAGTCTGGAAAATGTGATCCTTATGTTAAATTAGAGTATGGAAAGGTGATCTTTCGACTATTTACTTGGGTTAAGTTAGTTAATTGATGATATTTTAAGGTTACTAACCTGTTGATACTAACGATAATTGTTTCTCTTCAGTCTATTCAGAGAACAAAAACGATATATCATACCACAACTCCATTATGGAATCAAATGTTTGAGTTTGATGAGATAGGAGGAGGTGAATGTCTCAAGATCAAATGCTGCAGTGCAGAAAAAATTAGTGATGAAAGCATTGGTAGTGCACGTGTAAATCTTGAAGGACTTCTGGATGGTTCTTGTAGAGATGTATGGATTCCCCTTGAAAAAGTAATCTCGGGAGAACTGAGACTGCAAATACAAATGTCAAAAAAGAATGGTCAAGAAGGAAATTGGGTAAATTATGTGACATATTGGCATATTTTTGTTGATATATTTAAAGAAACGAATCAACATAATTTTGTTGCGGGAGATGTTGTAGGATGTACACTTGATTAGCTTTCCTTTTATTTAATTAACTTTTCTTACAATTCCTTCGTGGGTTTTGCATTGCTTCTAAGGGTTAAATTTTGAATTCTTGCAGAGTTCACCAGCAAGATCATTTTCAGCAGGTTGGGTCGAGCTGGTCCTCATTGAAGCTAGGGACCTTGTTGCGGCTGATCTAAGAGGAACAAGTGATCCTTATGTTAGAGTTCAATATGGTAACTCAAAGAAACGAACCAAGGTCACTTTGTTTCTATTAATGCTATGATAAATATTTTTTTTATACATGCACTATTTTGATTTGTCTTCATTCAGATCTTAATATTTCTACTGCAACGTTCATAGTGTTCTTAAACAGCTGTATTTTCTGTTAATTTCGGTCTAATGCTGATTGAGACTAACTTCCCTATTTTCTCTTAAACAGCTATATTTTCTGTTAAACGGCTATATTTTACATTTATCTGTCTAATTTAGAAAGTATATTATTTCTTACTAATTCAAAGCAATGTCGTCTTGTTTACTTTTTTTTTTGCTTTTGTGTTTTTTGTAATCAAGAAGAAGTATTAATCAGTTTTATCTATTAAACGTACAATTATTCAATATAAATATAATATCTGAATTTAAAACTTTATTTTTGGATTATATATATGAAATTATGATCACAAAAATAATAATATTATTAATTTTATATAAAGTGAATACAAACACATGTACACATTTATAGGCATGAGTAGTAACATTTCAACTTCAAACTACAATGCGCGATTAATCTTTACAAGATGAACAATACTCCTAGTGGGCTATAAAAACGGGTCTTTAACATTTGGGCTTCTTATACAATATTTTTTGTAAATGTATTTTCTATTATTGATCTTGTCAGCTTCTCTATATGTTGGCTTAGAAAACGATACCATAGTCTATATTGTAGCATGATTTCTTTTACTGAATTCCACAGAGTATCTGCGAGCAAGAGGTTCTTGCGAGCTATATTACCTTGCGAGTATCTGCGAGCTTGGAGCGTACATCTCAACTCCAAACCACAATGTGTGACTTAGTATATGTAACGCCCCCAACTTTTTGATATTTATTTGATTTGGTAATGTCATATTTATGACGTCAGGGCGGTACTTTTTAACGTCACGTTGACGGCGCTGCAACGTTAGTACGTCTCTGCGTCCGTTAGGTCTGTTTGACCAAATTTTGTGGTTTTTGACGAGATTGAAGGTTTTCATGTTGAAAGAATTAAGTTTTTTTTTGGATTTGCTTGTCCAGTTTTATTGCTGTCCGGACATTTTTTTTGGAGTCTCGGCGCATATTTGAAGCTTTGTGATATTTATGCTTGTTGTGAACATGTGGTGATTGTGTCTCGAGAATGGTGCCTCAGATTCTAGTTTTCTTTGTCTTCGCCATTAGATTCGTAGCGCCAACTTTTGTCTATGACACAAATTTCGTTCAAATCAGAGTGCGTTTAGTCCGCATCGTTGACTTATTCCGGTATAGAAGACAAATCCGATTTTCTGAAAGAAAAATGACCCGACTTGTTCTCGAGAAAGCCTTGACCTGTTCCCGTGAAGCGTTATTCTTTTCCGTGATGGCCAGCTCCGTTTCTCGAGAAGCCGGTAGTTGTTCCCGAGAAATTTGATGATCTTTCTCGAGAGGTGTGGATTTGTTCCCGGGAAGCAGTGGCGGAACTAGGATTTGAAAACTGCCCGGGCACAATAAATTTTAACATATATTTTTATTGAAAGTAGAAGAAGATATCAGAACATTAAAAAAACTTACAGATCAACAAGCGACTTTACGTTGACACATGCTCTGAAAACGTGAAATAATTTCTTCAGTTGTAATTGTATCTGCAACGTTTTTTTCAATGTAAGCCAACAAACAATCATTCATCCATTCATCTCTCATTCTGTTTCGCAGACGATTTTTTATTATCTTCATTGCAGAAAATGTTCTTTTAACACTAGCTGTTGCAACTGATAAGAGACAAGCCAACTTTAACAATCTGAAAACTCGTTGGTAAATCTCTTGTTTTTTTAATTCCACTATTTTTTGAAGCAGTTCACTGATTCCCTTAACTTCTGAAAATATATCCGGTGATGCAGTTCGCATGTCACAAATGTATATGTCAAGTTGTTTTTCAAGTAACTGAAACTCTATCGGAGTAAAATCATATGGATATAATTCAGCAAGATGAATTAGTTTTTGTTTATCATAAGCAGCAAATTGATCCTTTGGGTCAAGACAAGCGACACATAACAACAATTCGGTGTTTACTTTATCGAAACGGTCATTTAGCTCATTTAACATCCAATCAAACACTGTATTATATATTTCAATCCTGAAAAAATGTAAATTTGTAATTTCATGTGCGTTGCTTCTTGATCTACCTGATTGAACGAATTTCTCATTCATAATTGGAACTTTTATGTCACGTTTATAACAAAACATAGAGATTTCAACAATAAAGGATTCCCACTCAACTTCATTATTTCTCATCTGTAATAGTAACAATTTTGACAACTTTACAAAATACATTGCGTTGACAATACCTTGATCCTTTTTTGCAACGCTTGTGATAACTCGTTTGTTTTTGATAAAATACATTTCATCAAATGAATCACAAATGCAAATTTAAAAGTCAAGATAACTTGTAACATTGCGCTTGCCATACCTCTTTGGTTTTCATCTGCCCCATCAATTACAACAATCTCCAGTACATCAACAATCGATGAAAACATACGAATAAAATTTAAAACTGGCACATAATGTGAACCCCATCTCGTGTCTCCGACACGTTTTAGCTCTAAAGCTTGATTCAACCCTTGACCACTGTCCAACTACCCGCAACCGAGCTCTCTAGCAACCCGATCAACTTCCAATGCTCGAAGAGAATCACGTCGTTTACAAGAACCACCAACAACATTCAAAACAGTGCTAATAATTGTGAAAAACTCGGCAATTTCAGAATTTCCTTCTGCAACCGCTACTAGCAACAACTGTAGTTGATATGCAAAATAATGAACATAAAAAAGCACACCTGTTTTCATTCAAAATCAAAGCTTTTAGCTCTCTGAACTCGCCTTTCATATTGTTAGCGTCATCATATCCTTGCCCACGCAATTTAGATATACTAAAACCATGTTGTATAAATAACGAATCAATGCCAGCTTTTAAAGATAATGCAGTAGTGTCGGCTATATGAACAAAACCAAGAAGACGCTCCACAATCTTGCCACTGAATTTCACATAGTGTAACACAACAGACATCTGCTATTTTGTAGAAATGTCACGGGATTCACCCACTAAAATTGTAAAACAATCTTCTTCAATCTCACGAACGATTTTTTTTGTTGTCTCCATTGCAATTCCTGAAACTATTTCTTCTTGAATCTTAGGCGATATAAGTTGGCAATTTCGAGGAGCATTTTCAAGCGCAACTGCCTTAATGTCATCCTTATGCGAGATAAGGAAATTCATATGCTCCACAAAATTGCCTCGATTGATAGACTCTTTACTCTCATCGTGACCACGAAACGACAATCGTTGTTGTAAAAGAAATCTAACGCAATCAATCAAAGCACATAAACGAGCACGATAATCTAAGATCATGTTTTTGCCCATATAAAAATTTTTTGTTTAAAAAAAATACCTTGAAAGGCCCGGGCGTGCCTTAAGCGTGCCTGAGAGCATGTAAGGCGCGCGCCTGGGCGCGCCTGGGGCACATCGCACGCCTCAGCCCTGCTGAGGCTCGGCGGGCTGCGCCTGGTGGTGCGCCTGGCTCCTCAAGCGCACCTAGGCGAGCGCCTTGACAACCTTTGTTAATGCATCTAACAGCCTTCACAGAGGAGATAATTAGCTTAGCGACTCTTTTCATGCCCTGGATGGTAATAGCGATATGGTTGGGTCCTTCAAACTGTATCAGCTTATCTCTGCTGTTTATCTTGACGTTTACAACCGATTACCAGTTCATTCCACAATCAAATCGAAACCCGCGATAGGAAGCAGTAAGACTTCTACAAAAATCTCCTCTTCTCCAAACTGCATTAGTACCCTACATTTATCTCAGTCTGCAAGAAGGATTCATTAGGCATCATGACTTCTAACGACACTGCCTCTGTAAAGACTTCTAATCTCAGCCTACGTACTAAAGATTCTGCTATGAACGAGTGCAAGCGCCCGTGTCAAAGAGAATTTTGGAGGTACATTATAAATTTTAAGAATACCTACATGAAAGATTGAACAAGGAAATTAATAGTGTCACTAAGGAGGATTTAATTCAATTTTTTATATGACAAACACATTATAACACATACCCGTCACCACATCCTCCTGCTCCTTGGCTTCCTGTTGGCCAAGGCCATAAGCTCTAGACTGCACTGGTCCTCGTACAGGAGATGGTCTCGTGTCAGCACTGATGAGTGTTTTTCCCTTGTCATCTTTACTCAGGCCACCGACTTCAAATTTTGACTATTCGAGAGGGTTATGCTTAAACATACTAAGATGGAAAAGGTAAATAAATAATAATCAAATACCTAACTTAAATTACTTGATTCCCAGAAATTCCCTTACAATAACGGACTATGTGTCCTGGCTGCTGACACCTATAACATACCCCTGCAGTAGCCAAACACTCTTCTAGATGATGGTTATAACACTTAGGGCAGAGGGGGTAATGCTTGATCCTAGCCCCCAGTCTGATCACCTCTCTGGGCTCTTGACCTCTGCTTCTAGTTCCAGTTTCTGTCCTGGCTATTCATGCTCTGTTGTTGCTGGGGTGAATCATGTGGTTCCTTCGAACAGATGTTGTTGCGCTTATATACCTTCTGCTGGTCAGCTTCCAATTTTCTAACAGTGTCCACTAAACTTTTATAATCCGCATTCACCATCATCATCATCGGCTGCCTCAGAGAATCACGCAGTCCGACCACAAAGCAGCTACACTTCTCGTTCACATCCCCCTGCATCGTGACCGCATAACGAGAAAGATAAGTCAGCTCCCGTTCATATATCACCACTGACTTGCCCCCCTGAATCATCTTAAGGTACTTCTCCTGGAGACCGCGGTCCTCAGATGGGGGAACAAACCAGCTAGCTAGCGTTGACGAGAAGTCATTTCAGGTGAACATGTCTGTAGTACGATCTGACAACATGGGTAAACATAAGTCATTAAGTTAAAAGGATAAAGAAAAACCACGGAAAGACAAAATTTTAAACTAAGGCACTTATTTGCTGGGTTGTCCGCCAATTGCCTGGTCCACTACTGATGGGCCTCCCCTTTCAGGAGAAAATCCGCTAACGGAACCTTCTTGTTCTCTGGGCACTCCATTTCCTCAAGCAGTTCATGGGTCTTAATCAGTCAATCATCAGTTTCCATTGGCGTCTCTTCTCCAGTGTAGTTGGAGAGATGAAGATCACAGAGATTCCTCAGATAGCGCTCCATCCTTAAATCCCCTATAGCTGGCACAGGTAGTGCTGCTGGATCTGTATCTGGCAGTGCATTTCTAAATTCCACCATGTCTAAGGTCACCGCTCTAGCAATAATGACGGTCATATCTGCTGGGTCTGGCACTACTGGTTCTGCAGGTGCAACAGGTGCTGTTGGGGCACTATTATCATCAATGACTATTTCAGGTGTAGTATTCTAGCCAGAAGGCTTGCCGGCCTCAATGATACGAGGTGTGTAAAACACGTAAATAAAGGAGTTATTGATGTCTGAGTCATAAATAAAGGATCTACTAAGAAGGATAATCTTAAACGCATGCACAACTGAGTACAAAATGAAACTTGATGACTCCATCCATGTAGGAATGATTTAGATGAAATCCTATGACTCTGTGAATTTTTGGGTCATGGGATCATAAAGCTCATTTTGATACCAATTGTAACACTCCATCATAGTTTAACCACACATGAGCAGGCCGGCCGGGTCCAACAATAAACAGTAAACTAAGAAACAATATTAAAACTAGTACATAACATGTATAATTGAAAAGATCTGAAAATAAGCTTACAACGGAAGTAAAAGTGCAACTAAGTGTAAAATTATACTTTATCAAGCTGAATTCACAGAATCACTAAAAAAGAAATAAGAACCAAACAACTAAACATCTGAACTACTATAAACTGTCTGGTACAAAGAAAATTCTTAAACGTCAATATTACAATTGTCCATGAACTAAACAGTACAGCGCTCAAAATAAAAACAACTGAAAGTAAAACAAACTATAAGAGCAACTCTAATAACACGCTCATCCTAGGCGCATTTTCCCATCTGGGTCCCTTGTAAAAACATGCCCCAACATGGGTCACCTCAAAGGGAGAGTAAGAGAAGTTACTACTCTTGGTGACACTAAAATTATTTTGAAAGAAATGTATGCTTTTACAAATATATTTTTTTTGTTATAGAAAAATTGTATGCTAGCGTGTAATGCATGGTTTTCTAAAATAAAACTAGCATGATAAATAAATGTTCTAATTAAACATGTGAGCAGTTTACTCATGTTTCAAATAATTTGGTTAACTATGAGTTTATAAGGTTCTGTCTAAACTTGAGTTCTAAATTTACTTATGTTTGTTATTCAATACGACCCTAGGCAGAGTAGCTTCTACCGTACAATACTAATCTAACAATCTGAGTCCTACTAACGAATTCAAGTGTTTTTGTGTTACACGAACACAGACTCGAATCTACTAATCTGCTAAACGAGATAACATCTCCCAAACACTGAAACTCATAGGGTGCACTACAACCCATGAAAAAGATAGTGTGCCTCTATCAAACATGGGAGGATACCTCAACCGTGCCACTAACCATATTCTATCTACTATTACTCTGCTTGGGAACATATATGCATGATAATGGTAGTTCATCATATTGATTAATTCGACTAGAAAACACATTCTTGAAGTCAATAACTTATGTTCGTAAATCCATACAATTATTCTTATGATGGGGTTTATATTGTCTAACTGTTTGGAATGTTTATAATTAAATTCTGAATCATATATACTAACTAGGTGATAGTAGAACTACCAATCCCTAACAACAGTAGCAATTTCATGCATCAATATTAATTTTGCTGACTTATACAATACACTACTATACAAGCTATCTGATGTCTAGCCAAAAACAATATGAATTTCTTACCGTGATATTGCGGCGCTTGTACAGCTGACGCGGCGACATAGCTTCTTTACAAAATTTTATTCTGAAAGTCACGAAGAGTTCTCCCTTATTTACCCTAAAGGGAAAAGTGATCTCTATTAAATCAATTCACCAATATATATATATATATCTTTATACTATAAGTAAGGACCTAATCAGCCCATGGTGTAACATTTTAATCCCGGAATGCCCTCATAAAAATGTTTTGGTTAGCTAATTTGAGGGTATTTTGGTCTTTTGGCCGGATTAGGCCTTAATTCTTTTAAAATCGCCATCTCCGCTCATCTCAAAATCGCGATATTCGCTATTTCTTCCCCACTTCTTCCGTGCAGGTTTAGGGCATCATCGCTATTTTTCCTCCCGCGCCAATGACAAGAGCGACTCATTGTGCTCTTCGGCATAGTTGCATTCCGATATCCCGCTCTTCCTTATCACTCCTTAGGAAGCCATCTCCAAGCCATGTTTCTTCATTCCTACCGCATCCCGCCGACCAACATCTCCGACATATGGTAAGCCACGAATCTTCTCTTTTACGGTTCCTACATCCGTAAATCAATTTTATTGCAACTCTCCATCCCGCAACTCGTTGTCCACCATTTCGCGTATAATTCATTCACTCTTATTTCCCTAAATCAAATTTATTGCAGGTCTCCATCTAGGTCATCCCAGCAAAATGACGGGCGACTCCTCAGCGACCAACACGTGATTCCTCTTCGAACACAACGAACGGCCTATCAAATTGCACGACCTTCAGGCGGAAACTCTGTGAACATCTCCATCCGACCTGCTGCATCTCAGTCATCATTGTCTATTAACCACAATTTCTTCGATTCAGATAATTTGATTTCGTTGTTGTTTCCTACTTTGATTTAGGCAAATTTGTTTCCTGATTTCTCAAATGATTTTTCTTTTACAAAATACATTCACGTTCGGCTAAAATCATTTAGTGATGGCATGCGCATATGCCCACAAACATCTACAGAGATTAATTATATGGACGGCATACTCTTCTTGCCATGAATTTTGAAAAAACAAAGTCTTGATGTTCTTTAGCCGCCACAAGACTCGAGCATCTTTGATAAATCTGACTGATGACAAACCATGCATCAAAATTTGTTCTGCGTCTAGCTCAGGCTTCTAAAATTTAAATGAACAAAATAGGCTTCATTGCCAATTTTGGTCATCTAGCAAGGTTGCATTCAAACCAAGATTCAAATTACTATGAAGGGCCATTTACGGAGACTTCCCCTCTAAGTTTACAAAATTATAGGTTTTGGCTATCTTTTTTTTAGGGTACTGATTTTGAGTTTAAGAGCATTCTATATGCATCACTTATTTTCATCTTAGTTTAAAATTATATTCTTTTCCTTAAAAATGCGTCTTCTTAATAATTTAGACTGTGTTGAAATTAATGAAGCAAATAGGATTACCAAGTCATAGACAAAACATATTATTTAGATTAGCCTGTGAGTTCAATAACTTGATTTATGTCCTTGTAAATATAATGACAATAGACCGCGCAAGAGAGCAACGAGTGAAGCCTCCTCACTGAATGTTGTCGCCCGTCGAATGTCGCCGCCCGTGATCGATGTCGCCGCTCACGACGGACGTTGCCGCCCCCCGACCGACCGCGCCGCCCCCGACCGACCTCGCCGCCCCCGACCGACCTCGCCTCCCCCGACCGACCTCGCCGCCCCCGACCGACGTCGCCGCCCCCGACCGACGTCTCCGGCCCCGACCGACGTCGCCGGCCCCGACCGACGTCGCCTCCCCCGACCGACGTCGCCGCCCCCGACCGACGTCGCCGCCCACGACCGACGTCGCCGCCCACGACCGACGTCGCCGCCCACGACCGACGTCGCCGCCCACGACCGACGTCGCCGCCCACGACCAACATGACCAACGTTTTTGTTTATATTGTGCGTACCATGTTATGTTAGAAGCGAAATTAGGGGCCTAAACAATTTGGATAGATGCTACTTGCTAATCGTTGTTTGGATACTAATTGATAATTTAGAAGACGCTCTACTAATTTGGAAAGATTATCTTTTAATGTAAATGTAATAATAATTGTAGGGCATCACCCTTTAATCTTATATCCTGCATTCAATACTTCAGCATTTATGGCGTTGCTTTTCTTCTAATCATTATCATTTTGTGATAAATTTTAGTAGCTGGAATGCTATTATAGAGGAAGGATTGGAGTGTGATGGCGGTGGCGGAGCGGATGTTGTAGTTGCCAATCGTGATTGTTGTAGTGACAGTGTGATGAAGTCTGGCCTCTCTCTACTTAAGGCAAGGAAGTAAGGTACCAAACTAAAATTCTGCTCTAGAATTTGTAAATTTCTATGAGTTGGAGCTTTCCATTTCATTAACCTGGGCTAGGAATTAAGATTCCTTGCATTGTACATTGAAGTTATGATGTTGTCCTTAATAAGTGTTAAAACAACAATAAAGAGGAATAAAAATTAAATCTTGAGTGATGCATTCTGCAACGTTTGGGTGAGAAACCAGGGTGATTTGGGCGGGTAAGAGAGCCCTGTGCTCAATGTTTTCAGAATTTTTTTAATATCTAAACATGTTTATTTACTTCAGCTTAATCACCTTCTCCATTCTCACTGATTTATGTTTGGGCTCACACAAGTGTTTATACTTTGTTTTCTTTTTCAGCTATAAAAGTTTTCTTTATTTCTATATTTTCACGATCATTGTCGCCTCCCACGACCATTGTCGATGCCCACCACATTGTTGACGCTCACGGTCATTGTCGCCGCCCACGACCATTGTCGACGCCCACGAACATTGTCTCCGCCCACGACCATTGTTGCCGCCCACGATGAATGTCGCACCCTCGGCGAATGTCGTCCCCACGACAAATGTCGTCCCCACGACGAATGTTGCCACTACGACTAATGACGCTTCCACGACAAATGTCGCCCCCACGACAAATGTCGCCCCCTTGACATATGTTGCACCCACGACGAATGTTGCCCGCACGGGATCCCCCGTGCACGACTGCTTATATATATATATATATATATATATATATATATATATATATATATATATATATATATATATATATATATATATATATATATATATGAACATCTCAAACGGGAGAAGGAGCTTACCACTCCTCTAACATTGGAGGACAAAGATTTTTGAAACAGAACAATTACAACTAAATCTTAAATTACCAGTTCCGACAATCGCCTAGAAAATCCATTTTTCATGATAAGGATTAAATAGATATGTTGAAAAACTACCACAAACGCGCAAGATCTGAAATTTCTAAAAGCGATCGTCGTTACCCGCAGTGAAAGAGGGTCTCATATAGGACGAAAATTGGAAGAAGTGCCTTGATAGACTGCAACGTTCCTGAAAAGCCAAAACAAAAGTCTTAATAGTACGAACTTTCGACGTAGGAGGAGGAAAAATGTCGAGACATTCCCGGAAACCCTCTAAAAAGCATAACTGAACTTACCTGACTGATTTGGTGAAAGAGAATAGCGATTTGAGGAGGAAGTGGGCTCGATCAACTACCTAGGGCACAGAAGTCGCTAATACCGCTTTATGATTTCCACGGTGGAGGCGCGGCTGCAACCGTGGATGTTGTCGACTGTGAAAGGAGTGTAGAAGAGTCGATGAGGATGGAGCAACTGTTGCGGTATCGCCTGCTTCTGGCGGCAACTGGGAGCGGAATCGGAAAGGGATGAAGAGGAATCGCTCGGGTTTGCGTCTGTTGGAAGCAAAGGGTTGGTCAGCGGTTTAGCAGAGTTACGTTAGGGTTATGGGTTTTTAACCCTGAGCTACGCATTGCAGTTTTGGTAACCGCTGGTTGAGAGGAGGTGAACCGTGCTTTTCACTTGACACTTAGGAGGAAATTCGCACTTCCAAATTATTATCAGTTTGTCATTCCACTCCACTCTAACACTTAGAATTTGTGTTACGCTCTCGCACTAAAAATTTACATGCGTGGAACAAAAACTCACCGGCTAAATTATATCCAACAATTACGTAACAATATTTAATCCTACTAAAATCGTACCTTGACAAGACGATGTCTCGATCAGATACGCTTGCGATCGTGCCCTACAATCACGTATCTTATGAAATAAATTTCGGATGTTACAGAATCAGACTCTGAAGATGAAGTTTGTAATTTGATGGACAAATATGGTGTTCTTCTGGAGACCCTGAAAAAAATAAAGCAGTTTGCTAAGAAGCAAACTGTGGAGATTACTTCTCTCAAGCTTTCCAAATCTGAATGCTCTGAGACTGCTAACCAGCTATCTCAAATAAGTAAATAAATCAGCAAGGTGAGAGGCATGTCAATCATCCATCTAGTCCCCATTAGCCATCGGATCAAGACCATTAGGGATCTTGAAGAGAAACTCTTTAATTAGAGAAAGCTTGTGGCCCAGTTCTCCAAGCCACAGACAGTGCTGCTCATCATTGATGCCTTCTCTCAATCGAGAGGGGGAGTAGGGTACAATAGTAATGCAGCAGGTGACAGAAATATGGGAAATGGTAAAGTTGATGTGCTTCAAACCACCTTTCAAAGGGTGCTTCTTCCATGCAACATCTATGACTATGACAGTATGTATGGTCACCTGAAAAATAGATGTTTTTCCAGTCATGTCGACAATGCTCATAACTGGGGAGGAAGAAAGGGAATGGGGTTGAGTGCACTGAAGGAATCTCATGAAGAAATTCAAATGTCTCAATATGAACCATTTGTATTTGGTACACCAGCACGCACTCTCAAAGGTAAGGAAGTGCGCACGCACCAAAGGACCCGTCCTAAGAAGCATCAACTGGCTGACAAAACGATAAGGCCACCTAACAAAATGGTACCATTTTGTAAGGTGACCTACCACCACTCTCACAGCCAATTGCTTGCAGAAAGAAACCTGAAGAATGTTATGGCCTTTAACTTTGAACCAACTCAATCACATAGTCATTCTACCCCCAAGGTGGTTCAGGAAAGTGGGTACAACTTTCAAGAATGCTGGTGTTGGGTAAAGTGGGACACTTTGCTGTGGACTATTGGTATAATCCAACAGTGTCATGCAAAGAAGACCTTTCCAGCTGGTGGTTCTTTCAATAAAAAAGTTGTTTCAAATGCTGATAGGAACCAAAGACCCACGACTGGTTGGGTTGCTAAGGTAAATTAAATTTTTTTCATGCAGGATAGTTCAAGTGCTAGTCTGAAACAAATATGATACTTGGACAGTGGATGTTCCACACACAATTGAAACAAGGAGCCTTCTTAAGGGATATGCCACAGTAAAGAATGGTCCAAATGTCATCTTTGGAGATTCTGATAGAGGGGTAACCAAAGGCTATGGTATGATTACCAATGACATAATCTCTATCACAAGGGTAGCTTACGTGGAGGGGTTGCAATGCAATCTTGTAAGCATAAGTCAACTGTGTAACTTATGATATGTCATTGAATTTCACAAGGACAATTGTCTGATCAAAAAGTCAATTGACTTAGAGATAATTCTCTTAGAAACTAGTAGTGGAAATGTCTATTATTTAAATTTCATTTGCTCTGATTCTTCTATTCCTGTTTTTCTTGTAGCTAATGAGAGGTAATCTCTTTGTGTACAATGACACAAGAGATTAACTCACATCAACTACAAAACAATTTGCAAATTATTCACTGAGAACCTTGTTAGGGATGGACCTAAGTTAAAATGCATTAAAAATGGTTCTTGTCATGCATGCCAAATGGGTAAGCAAACAAGGGTCACTTTTAAATACATTGCATACAAAGATTTTACTAGATCTCTTTACTTGTTGCACATGGATCTTTTTGGTTCTCTGCTCATTCATATTTTATGATGGAAGTTGTTGATGATCACTCTAGATATACAGTGGTCTTCTTCCTTAGAAAGAAGTCAGATATACTTAATGTATTCATGACATTTGTCAAGTCCATTCAGAATGAAATAGAATGTCCCGTGGTAAGTAGGAAGTGACCATAAAACAGAATTTCAATCTGGTGCTATAACAAATTTCTGTCAAGAACAAGGTATCTCTCAAGAGTTCTCTCTCGCAGAACTCCACAACAAAATGAAGTTGCTGAGAGAAAGAATATAACCTTGATAGAGGCAGCTAGAACAATATTGAGTGACTCCTCACTGCCAAAAACTTCTGGACTGAGACAGTCAACACTGTTTGTTATGTATTAAATTGAGCTTCCATCACCAAAGATCACAAGAAAACTCTCTATGAACTGATGAAAGAGAGAACACTAATTATATCCTATTTTAGAATTTTGAATGCAACTGTTTCATTTTAAATAATGGAAAGTCTTATTTTAGTAAGTTTGCAGAGAAGTGCAATGAATGTATTTTTGTTGGATATTGCTCACATAGCAGAGCCTATAGAATATTCAACAAGAAATCTCAGATAATTGAATAATCAATTAATGTTGTTTTTGATGAGACTAGCCAGATACAAAAGGCTTGGTTTAGTTCTCCTGTTATTGCAGGCACTTAATTAAAATTGAATGAGTTATCCTTAAATGACAAGCCCAGTACCAGTAAGATCTTCTCTCATGATATTATTGCAGCTGAGGGAGATCTTCTTTCAAATGAAGTTCAAGATGCTGAAGATGTGATTCAGCAAGCTGAAGTCATTCCAGAAATTCAGCCAACTGCGGGAAGGATCTCTGCAGCAACCAGGCATTTTAAAGACCACCCTAGCAACCTAAATATTGGAGATTCCAATCAGGATACATATTGAAGCTTTATATCTGAGCTTCTTATCACAGGTGAAATCAAAGAGGTTTGAAGAAGCCAACCAGGACCCTTTATGGATAATGGTCATGTAGGAAAAACTGCATCAATTCAAAAGATGCAAAGTGTGAAAATTGGCCCCAAAACCTCAAGGACACAACATCCTTGTGACCAAGTGAATCTTCAGAAACAAACTGAATGAAAATGGAGGCATTGTGAAGAACAAGGCAAGTCTGGTTGCTAAAGGATACAGACAATAAGAAAACATTGATTTTGGCCAGAATTTTACTCCTGTTGTAAGGCTAAAAATAATAAGACAATTTCTTGCATATATTGCCTTCAAAGATTCAAGTTATACCAGATGAATGTGAAGTCAGCTTTCCTGAATGATGACCTCAAAGAGGATGTATATGTAGAGCAATCATCAAGTTTTGTCAATCTTCTCACCTGACTATATTTATTTTTTAGGAAAGCTCTTTATGGGTTAAAACAAACCCTTAGGGCTTGGTATAAAACCTTGTCCACCTTACTCATTAAGAATAAATTCTCAAGTGAGAAAATATATAGTACATTATTTTATTAGAGAAATAAAGGGTAAAAGTGTCTTACTCCAAATATATGTTGATAAAATTATATTTGGGTATACTGATGACAATCTTTGTAAGAGCTTTGTTAACCTGATACAAGGAGAGTTCGAAATGAGCAGTATGATGGAGCGTAAGTAATTCTTGGGTCTCCAAGTAAAACAGTCTGATGATGGAATTTTCATCTCCCATACCAAGTACACTTGTTAGTTAATAAAGAAGTTTTGTATAGAATGTGCTAATACCATGAAAAGTTTCATGGAGTCAAAAATGTACCTGGACAAGGATGAAAAAGGAAAACCTTTTGATGAGTCCATGTATAGATGCATAATTGACTCTTTGCTTTATTTGACTGCAAGAAGACCTGATATTATGTATGCAACATGTGTATTTGCTAGGTACCGGGCTTTCCCTAAAGAATCTCATTACTCAGCTGCAAAAAGAATTTTTAGATACCTTAAGGGCACCCAACATCTTGGCATTTGTTACCCTATGAATAATGATTTTGAACTTACTGGTTTTTCAGATGCAGATTTTGCAGGTTGCAAAAAAGACATGAAAAGCACCCCTGGAACATTTCAGTTTCTTGGGAAAAGGCTAATTTATTGGAGTAGCAAAAAACAAACCAGTGTTGTCATCTTAACAGCTGAATTAGAGTACATTTCAGTTTGCAACTGTTGTGCTCAACTACCATGGATTCTGCATCAACTGCAGGATTACAATCTACAAATAAGTAACTCTCTTATGTTTTGTGATTCCTCCAGTGTTATCTCAATTTCTAAGAACCATATGTTACACAACAGAACTAAGCATATTGAGATAAGGTATCACTTCATCAAAAATCATGTAGAAAAGAAGGATATCTGTCTTGAGTTTGTCTTCACTGACAAACAAGTAGGAGATATCTTTACAAAGCCTTTGGATGAAGCCAAGTTCAATCTGTTTAAGATTTAGTTGGGCATGCTTAACTAATAATAAATTTGCATGCTCAGTTGTTTTTTATTTAACTTGTGTTTACTTGAAAGTATCTAGAGTCAACCTAAATCACCCAGAGGGGGTGAATAAGTGAGGTCTCCTTCTTTTCGCGGAATAAAATGAACAAAAAAATAAAGCACGCAGAACACCGAGGTTTATAGTGATTCTCCGAATTGGGTACGTGCATTGTCCCGACTCGCCTATCTACCACAAAGGGCTAGATTCAGTTACTTCACCTTTCTCAGATTTAAACAAATCTTATACCTTGGAGTCTCCACTCCTACAACTCGGAGACAACGCTCCTACCACTCGGAGAACAACCTCTCCTACAACTCGATCCAAACACGAATCTACAACTCGATCCAAACACGAATTTACAACTCGATCCAAATACGGATCTACAACTCAGAGGGAAAAACCTCCTACAAAAGTAAAAAAGATTTACACAATAAATATTACAAATAATCTTATTTATATCTAAAGTCTTCAATCTATCATTCTTCGAAAAGGTTGATCTTGAATGTCTTGGAGAACACGGACAATCCGAATGCTTTGAAGACTTTGATCTGGAAACACGGATCGACTAGATCTGAGAGAATTGAAATCTTCAGAGAACAACGATCCAGCCGATTAGGTTGAGGAAGATCGAATCGTGCAGCGCTGTCGTCGGCCCAGTGGATTTGCGAAATACGGATGGGAGCCGACAGGATCTTTTTCGATCGGAAGTTTTCTCGATTTGATTTGAGCACAATTAGGTTGGAAAGAAATCCACCCGAAATATTTATAGAGATCCTTCTAATTCAACGGCTAGAAAAATCCGTCATAATCGAGAACTCCAAAAATTACTGTACATGGCGTTCTGCTCAACCAGAGCCATGGATTTGAAAATAACCCTAAGTCTAATTCATCGAGTATTGTCGGGTATATAAGGGTATACTCGTCGAACTACAATGAAACTCGACGAAAAACACTTAGAGAAATCCATCCAGATCGAATGGTTAACTCAACACTTGGCAGAAGAATCACTCGACGAATTCGACGAGTATCGGCTAGTGTACTCCACAAATTCGACGAGTATCAGCTAGCCGACTCGACGCATTCGACGCCTAATCAAGTGATATTCGACGAATATCAATTAGCAGAATCCAGAGAAGTAAAGTCGAAATGACAGGACGAATTTGTCGTGTATCGATAAGTGTATTCGACGAATTCAGCGAGTATCGATAGATATATTCGACAAATTCGACGTGTATACACGATAATACTCGACGATTTTTACTCAACTGATTTCCAGGAGTTTAGAGATTATTCTCTAAGTACATTTAACGGATTCGACGAGTGCTAGTAAGAATACACAACGAATTCGACGAGTATTGATAGGTACACTCGACGAATTCGACGAGTATTCACTACTATACTCGACGAATTTTACTTAGGAAAATCTGTTCTTCTGAATCCAACCTCTTGTCCTTTCTTGTTTCTTCTGATACACTTGAAATAGAAATACACCCCAATAGAGAGATTACACGTGAGTCAACACATTGACCTACACAATGAAGGATTACTTTGTATAGTCTTGTGTTTACTTTTCAACATTTACCGGAGCAGGTACAATCGGTACAGGAATGCTTGCATCAACCTGACTTGGCCCACCAAAAATCTCACCATGCAGCCAAGTGAAATTGTCATAACTGTAATTGTTGATTCTCTTGAAGTTTTCTACCATGGTAGCTTCAAGGCCAGTCACTTTTGCTTTTATCTCATCCTCCCCCTTTCTGACTTCTTTGAGTACTTCATCAACCACAACATTAGAATAGTAGACCATTTCATTGTCAAAATGAGTCATCGCTATATCTTGGGCATTGATAAAGGTTTTGGAATTTGCATCTACTGTCTTGAGGACATCAAGGTTACTCTTCAGTCCAGCCATCGTGTGAACAATGACTTTACAACCTTAGAAAAACAAGAGTCCAACCTAGAGTCCAGTTTATCAAACCTGACCTTGATCTCTGCAAGACCGTTATTCATATCTTTTTTTATTTCTTTCACTTTCTTCAGAACGTTTTGCATGGAGGAGTCGAAGTGAGCTTGCCGTCTTGCCAACATGGCTTCAATGGACTTAAGTATAGAATTTTCTGAACTTGAACTTGGTACATCGGCAAGATGGGTTTTGGAGGGGATTGAACATCAACACGAACTTCTGAGTCATTGGAGGACTCTTCCATCAGAGTAAGTGAGCATGAGGGATCATTCCAGGATCCTGAGCAGTTAGGACAGGAGTATGCTCCTCTACATCTCCTTCCTCATCAGTAATATTTACCACTTCCTCTTGAACAACTGGAGGAGCACCTGACATTCTTGCAATTCTCTTTTCTAGATTGCGGATAAACCTGTCAACCTGTGTAGAAACAGAGATCAAGGACTGAGTTGGCTCCCCCTCAGACACTGAAGCAGGAAGAATTTCTGGGAGAGGTACTGTCATGTTCTCCTCAGAATCTGGCTTAGAAAGATCATTAGCATTATCAGCACTGTCGGGCTCATCATCATCATGCACAAGATTAACATCAGTCATGTCCTCATCAGCATCAACCTCATAATCAACAATATCCAAGTGATTATCAACAACATCCAAATCATTAGCAGCGTTATCAACCTCCAGATCAGTAGAAACCAGAACATCTTCAGCTACTATCTCATTCTCCGCCTCATCAGGCACTAATTCAGCAGCAGCAGCACGACCTATATCAGCAACCTCAGAAAATAGATCATGTGTATCTTCAACTTTAACTGCAGCAACTGGAACTGGAACTGAAACATCTGCAGCTTGGATTGGTATCTCTATCTCAGGACTAACTGGAACAACTGTCTCAGCAGCAGTAGGAACATTCAAGGGCACTATCTCAGTGGCCACTTGTGTCGCAGCAGGCTCCCCCTCAATTCCTGCACTCAATCTCTCAAGAATCTCACTGAGGGTAGAAGTAGGAATCCTTTCCTCAGGGATTTCCTCTTTCTCTACCTCAGGAAATTCTCTGGCTCCCCCTGGCCTCTGGATCCTCCTATCCCACCTCGAGAAGATTGATGAGTCTATTTTCTTTAGGTGATGGATGAGTACCCCTTTTGACATATCAAACGTGTCTCTGTCCATCTGATTCAAACACAAACTTAGAATCCTTCCAAAGTTAGGAGTGCGGAGACTATCTTTGATCTTAGCAAACAGCACAACACCCCAATCAATTTTCTTCCAGCAAATAATGGTCACAAGAATCTTGAACATCTCGGAGGAGTGGTAATCGTCTGATCCAGTCTTGCATAAAAGTACTTTTCCAATGATATATGATAATAGTTTGCCTTCCTCATTCATGCCTTTCCTCTTAACAGCCTTGGTACCTCTAGGCAATCCAAAAAACAACATAGCTCTTGTAAAGTCATCCTCTTCAAGTTGATCGGCCTTTTCACAAGCTAGAAGCCGCAAGAGCCGTGTGAGAAGAGATGCCTTCACCTTAACTTTGTTTTGACAATCTTTGTTCTTGATCACTGTATCTTCACGACGAAGTTTTGCATTCTGGAAGAACTCAGGGACATCTTTATCTAACACTTTGCATGGGTGTTCGAGGACAGGAGAGGTCGGCATATTCGAGTATGAGTATAACATTTCTGAATTCATCTGAAGTTGAAGCAAACCCCGTTCGCACAAGTTCTCCACCACATTGAAAGCCACTGGTGCTTCGAGGAACCATGGAGAACAGAGAAGTGAGAACTCGACGATTGGCTTTGGAGGACTGCCGGTTGCCGAGATAGAAAACGAACGGTGAAGGGAAGATCTCTAGAAGACTGGAAACTCTGCTATTACTGTCGAGCTTGCTCGGATGGCTTTCGTGGAATCGAATCGACGGGGAAGAAAACGACGAGCTATCCGCGGAATTCGAATCGTCGGGATGGAGTCGGCGGAATCGGAATGGCTTCTTTCGATGAAATGAGTACTGTTTACCCCGAGAACAATTTATATATATATATATATATATATATAAAGTTTAAAGAGGGAAACCATACCTGAAAACCGGCGGCTCTTCGGATCCAATATAAGAAAAAAAATTTACCTAAGTATAATTCGTCAAGATTCACCAGAAGCTGAGCCAAATTCGTCGAGTTTCATCGTGTATACTAGCAGTATTTCGACGAATCGTCGAGTTCCGATGAGTGATATCCGACGAAATTTCCCTTGGACAATTGTCTCTGCTTAGTGATGTATTTCCCAAGAGAATTCCTGTCTCCTTGGCCATCTTCACGAGTCCATGTTTAGCATGCCCAGTTCCGTTTTGAAAAACGAGAACATGACCTCGTCAAGTCGCTTCGTGAATATATCTGCGACCTGTTTATCCGTTGGGACATAACTGATAGTTATGTCTTTGTTCTCCGCATGCTCCTAGATGAAATGATATCTGACTTCGATGTGCTTTGTTCGGCTGTGAGAGACTGGATTATTTGCAATTCTTATTGCACTGGAAAAGTCGCAAAACATCACAATCTACTTGAACTTCAAGTTGTAATCATCTAGCTGATTCCTGATTCAGAGAAACTGTGCGCAACTACTACCAGCTGAGATGTACTCTGACTCGGCAGTTGATGTTGCCACACAATTTTGCTTCTTGCTGATCCATGAGATAAGTCTTCTTCCGAGAAATTGGCACGTCCC
The DNA here is from genome assembly GCA_039583875.1 of Platanthera guangdongensis. Classification (NCBI taxonomy): domain Eukaryota; kingdom Viridiplantae; phylum Streptophyta; class Magnoliopsida; order Asparagales; family Orchidaceae; genus Platanthera; species Platanthera guangdongensis. The sequence continues at coordinate 145,267,910 of CM077152.1, forward strand.
GGAAGTGTTTTTCCTATCATCCCTGCTACCTGCAAAATCTACATCTGAAAATCCGATTAGCTCGACATCATTACTTCTTGGGTACCATAAGCCAATATTTGTTGTACCTTTAAGGTATCTTAAAATTCGCTTTGCAGCGACATAATGAGATTTCTTCGAGTTCACCTGAAATCTAGCGCACACACATGTTGAGAACATTATGTCGGGTCTAATGGCTGTAACATAGGGCAAGGATCCAATTATGTTTATGTACTTGGTTTCATCAAAAGGTTTCACCTTTTCATCCTTGTCCAGAGACATAGTTGAACTCATTGGAGTCTTCATCGAGTTTTGTTCTCCATTCCGAATTTCTTAAGTAACTTTTTGCTGAACTTCGTCTGAGAGATAAAAATTCCATCTTCAGATTGTTTCACCTGAAGTGGTAAGAAATACTTCAGCTCTTCCATACTGCTCATTTCAAACTTCCCTTGCATAAGTTTAGAAAACTTCTTGCAAAGGTTGTCTTCCGTAGAGCCAAAGATAATGTCATCGACATATATTTGCACTAGCAAAATCTTGTATTTTACTTCCCTAAGAAATAATGTCTTGTCTATCTTTCATCTTATGAACTTGTTCTCAAGAAGAAAGCTAGACAGCGTCTCATACCATGCTCGGGGAGCTTGTTTTAAGCCGTATAGAGCTTTATTAAGAAAGTAAACATAGTCAGGGAAAGTTGAGTTGACAAAACCTGGGTTGTGCTACGTATACTTTATCTTTCAGATTCTCATTGAGGAATGCTGACTTCACGTCCATTTGATAGATCTTGAAGCCTTTTAGGCCAGCATACGCAAGAAACAACCTGATTGCTTCGAGTCTGGCCACTGGAGCAAATGTCTGATCGAAGTCGATTCCACAAGTTTCATTTCCACCAAGAACTTTTTTCTAGCTCATTTAAGTATTTCAACTTTTAACTTATTGCTTCAGCAAAGCATTTTAATTCCTCTTTCAAGAAGTGAACTTTATTTCTGAAAGGAGTTAATTCAGCAATTTCCTCCTGCAGACGCGATTCCATTGCCTTGAGAGAAGCATTTTCTTTTAGTTATTTTTTGACTACCTTGCGACATTTGTCAAAGGCCTTTAAAAGTTCTTGATGTTGAACCATCAAGTTAGAATCGTCTTTCTCAGAAGAATAGCCTTCATGACCATTAGTAGACGTTTCAGATTCTGAAAATAGTGTGAGAGTTTACCTTCCCGTGATATTGGGAGTCACCTACTTACTCATCTGATTGAGTCATAAGCCCGAAGTAGGCTTCTTCATTCTCATAGCTGGACTCACTTGAGTCACTGTCACTAAGAGTATTAGACTTATTAGCAACGAAGCTCTTTTCTTCCTTCCTCCTTCCTTTGAAGGATCTCCTCTTCCTTCTTGGATTTTTCCTTCTTTTTGTAAGGACACTCCGCAATTACGTGTCATGGCTTATTACAATAATAACAAACATTGTCAGCAAAAGTATGTTGTTTGGTTTGATTTTATACCTGTCATCTCTGTTGTAGCTCTTCTTGGAGAGATCACCATCACAATGTGATCTTCTAAAATCAGAGGAGGATGACTGATTTTTCATTTGCCTCATCTTGTTGAGCAATCTATTGAATTGCTTGGAGATTAGCGAGAATTCTCCATCAGACAATTCAGAGCCTGACGTGCTTGGCTCAGAATCTTCTTGGGCTTCAAAAGCTCGTGTTCCTTACTGGTGATAAATCTTTAGTCTTTCTTACTCCTTCGGCTTTCAGAGCTACTAACTTCTCTTTGCTGGAAGTCTTGCTGTTTTGCTCATCCTAATTTTGAGTATTCATTTGTAGTTCATAGGAGAGAAGCTTTCCGAAAAGATTTTGGGAATCAATCTCTGGCAGCTTTCTGAATTCCCTAATGGCTACCACCTTAGTATCCCAGTCTTTTGTCAGAGTTCCGAGGAATTTATCATTGAGGTCACCATTAGTGAATGTACGGTCATAGTTTTTGAGGCCGTTGACAATCTTGAAAAATTTCTGAATTTTTTTTGTAATTGTATCATTTAAGCCTTGTTTGAATTCCTCGTATTCTTGATTGAGTAGAGATCTACGATCGTCTCTAACTTCTTCAATTCCTTCCTTGAGAACTACGAGACAGTCCCACATCTCCTTGACAGATTTGTAGTGGAATAAGTTTTGAAGTATTGAATCGTCCACTGCACTTGCTATAATATTCTGTCTTTTTATCCAAAGAAACCAAGGCAATTTCATCCTTAGTCAGATCCATCATCTTCTTAGGGATCATGACAGTCGGATTCAGAGCAGACGGTTGTTTAGGAATATGAGATCCTTCTTCAACAATCTGAAATTTCCTGGGATCTGCTGCTTACATGAAGAATCTGACTCTTTCTTTGCACATAGGAAAGTTTTTTTTTGGTGCACACTGGTAACTTCATGAAAGACATATCCTTTCATCTGTCCATAACAACTTAGCAGAATCTCTTGACACTAGATAGTAGATCTTGTTCAAGGTGTTAACCTTATACCGAACAACACTCCTCTGATACCAATTGAAAGTATCTAGAGTCAACCTAAATTACATAGAGAGGGGGTGAATATGTGAGGTCTGTGTCTTTTCGCGGAATGAAAATAACTGAACAAATAAAGCATGCAGAACACCAAGATTTATAGTAGTTTCCCGAGTTGGGTACATTTATTGTCCCGCCACGCCTATCTACCGCGAAGGGCTAGATTCGGCTACTTTACCTTTCTCAGATTTAAACAAATCTTACACCTTGAAGTCTCAACTTCTACAACTCGGACACAACGCTCCTACCAATCGGAGAACAACCTCTCCTATAACTCAATCCAAACACGAATCTACAACTCGATCCAAGCACGGATCGACAACTCGGAGAGAAAAACCTCCTTCAAAAGTTAAAAGGATTTACACAATAAAGATTACAAATAATCTTATTTAGATCTAGTTTTCAATCCGTCGTTCTTCGAAAAGGTTGAACTTGAATGTCTTGCAGAACACGGAAAATCTGAATGCTTTGAAGACTTTGATCTGGAATCACAGATCGACTAGATCTGAGAGAATCAGAATTTTCAGAGAACAATGATCTAGTCGATTAGTTTGAGGAAGATCGAATCGTGCAGCAGAGTCGTCGGCCGAGCGGATTTGCGAAATACGGACAGGAGCTAAAGGGATCTTTTTCGATCCGAAGTTTTCTCGATTTGATTTGTGCACGATTAGGTTGGAAAGAAATCCACCCTAAATATTTATAGAGATCCTTATTCTTCAACGGCTAGAAAAATCTTTCCTACTCGAGAACTTCGAAAATTACTGTACATGTCGTTCTGTTCAACCCGAGATGTAGATTTGAAAATAACCCTAAGTCTAATTCGTCGAGTATCGTCGCATATATAAGGGTATACTCGTCGAATTACAATTAAACTCGACGAAAAACACTTAGAGAAATCCATCCGGATCGAATGGTTAACTCAACGCTTGGCAGAAGAATCACTCGACGAATTCGACGAGTATTAGCTAGTATACTCGACGAATTTGACGAGTATCGGCTAGCTGACTCGACGCATTCGACGTATAACCAAGTGATATTCGACGAATATCACTTAGAGAAATCTAGAGAAGTAAAGTCGAAATGATTCGACGAATTCGTCGTATAACGATAAGTATATTAGACGAATTCAGCGAGTATCGATAGATACATTCGACGAATTTGACGTGTATACACGATGATACTCGGCGATTTTTACTTAACCTATTTCCAGGAGTTCGGAGATTATTCTTTAAGTAAATTCAACGGATTCGACGAGTGCTAGTAAGAATACACGACGAATTCAGCGAGTATCGATAAGTACACTCGACGAATTCGACGAGTATTCACTACTATACGACGATTTTTACTTAGGAAAATCTGTTCTTCTGAAACAAACCGCTTGTCCTTCTTTGTTTCTTCTGATGCACTTGGAATAGAAGTACACTTCAATAGAGAGATTACACGTGATTCAACACATTGTCATACATAATGAATGATTATATTGTATAGTCTTGTGTTTACTGACCCACTATAACGTGACATTGGTGTGTACTTAGCAATATAGTCCTGCAAGCACATAACTAAACATACAACATAAAATACAATCTCAATTCATCTTACCTCAAGGAGACCCTTCTTCAAATCTAGGTTATTGTGGATACAATAACCAACACTACTGTTAGTACATGTTATCTGTGGTAGATAATAGATGCTAGGACTCTAACCATGTCTGCAGGAGCATCTAAGAACAAGTTAAATAACTCACACATAGGAGGTGGGCTTGTCGTTTTGATCCATAAGAAGGTCAAATGTGAATCACTTAAAGGATTAGATCATTTACAGATGTATTGTTTTGATCATCTTGTGCCATAAAAAAAATTAATCAACATCATTTTCATCGTCTTGTTCGTCTTGACGGATCAAGACGACAAATTTTTGACGGGCTGCTAAAGGTCTAGTTTTCTCAGTTTAATCTCTGTTATTGAATTTCAATGAATCTCCTATCAAGATACACGGCTCTTCATTTCTATTTCATTATACTTATATTGTTGGGTATTGCATCCACAATAACACAGATTTGTATGAAGTCATTCTTGAACTAAGATGAATTAGGTTTGTATTTGATGCTATTTTTAGTTTAGTGTTTGCATGATACAATTGTTAAGTGTAGACCAATGTCACTCTACAATGAGTCACCAAATACAGAACCATACAATGTAATCTCTCATTGTGTAATCCATGGTGTTGACTCATGTGTAGCCTCTCTATTGGGACACACTTCTTTTTCAAACACTAAAGGCATAGGAGAAAAGTTGGCAGCTATATATCTTGAAGAAATCGCACTTACAGATTTTCCGAAAATTCTCTAAGTATTTTTCTCGAGGAGGAAAGTTTGTACTCGTGTAGAACTTAAATCTATTCTCGTGTAAGACTTGTCATGAACTCGAGTGGCAGAAGCAGTTCTCGAGAAAGCTTAGTGCCGTTCTCGAAAAAGTCATGTTCTGGAGTACTTCTTGATTTTCCTTCTCGAGTTACTTCAGTTCAAGTCATAATATTTTTTCTAACTCTTTTTCTCAAGAAACAGTTTATTTTTCTCGAGAAGCCACTTGTCATTTCTCAAGAAGCTCAGTATTATTTCTCGAGAACCAGAAGTCATTTCTTGAGTAGCAGATTCTTTTCTCGAGTAACAGAATATGTTCTCGAGAACAGAAGTTCATTTTCTCGAGTTACTTCTTTTTCAGACAAAAACTTTTCTATGTCCTTTTCTCGAGATGTCAAGGATTTTTTCTCGAGAAGACAAAGTTTAGTTCTCGAGAAGCAGGAAATATTTCTCGAGACCTAGAATGTTTTCTCGAGAGCCAGACATCAGTTCTCGAGATATTTCTTTGTTCTCGAGTACCAGAATGATTGTTCTCGAAAACAAAACTTCATTCTTCTCGAGTACTTCCCTTCTTTCGCGAAATTGCTGATTTTCACCTCCACATTTTTTTCTATGTACTTTTCTCGAGATCATCATCATTCTTCTCGAGAATTAGAAAAGCTTTTCTCGAGTACTATCATTCTTCTTGGGAAATGTTGCACTGTTTTTTTGAATTCTTCTAAGTCTCCACAGACGTGCTTTAAAAAGTAATTAGCGCATGATTGGTCCACGTGTCATGTATATGATTCTGACCGTTATGTAAGTTCTATAAAAGGTCTTATCATAATCGATCAACCCTAACAAGAATCCCTAAGTATTCTGAATCGAGTTTTCTCTTTCCAAAATCAGAAGCCGCTATTCATCGTCTTCATCGCCGATCTGCTTTCGATCCAGAGATTCAGAGCAAGTGATTCTACAGATCAAGATCATCTATATCGACAGATTCTTTTCTTGATCGTTCTGAGTCCAGAATTTTCAGATCCAGAGATTTGGCCGAGTCTTCTTCAATTTATTTCTGACAGAGCTTCAAAGTTCAAGGAAGAAGAAGGGCTGAAGTTTTTCAGATCTGAGATAAATACTGTTTGTATTTCTTTATATTTCATTTTACTCTTGTAGGAGATTATTCTCCGAGTGTAGGAGCTTTGTTCTCCAAGTTATTTGTAGGAAGTTTCTCTTCCGAGTGTAGATCCTATTTTGAGGGATCGAGTTGTAGGAACTTTATTCCGAGTGGTAGGATTGTTTTCAATCCGAGAATAGTGGAATAGCCGAGTGTATTGCATTGCTAGATCGGTGAGGTGGAAAGTGGATGTACCCAAGGTTGGGGAAGTACTATAATTCTTGGTGTCGTCTGTGAATGCTTGCTTATTATTCTGTGCATCGCTCGTTAAATTTTTATTCCGCAAAAAGACGCATGACTCACTTATTCAACCCCCTCTAGTTGATTTAGGTGGACAACTTAAACATTTTTCAATTGTTATCAGAGGGAGGTTGTTCATCAAAATGTTAAAATCTTGAACAAATCTGCCCCAAGTTGTCTTTTGAGTGAGTCAAGCATGGACAAAGTCAAGGATTTTGCTAAGCTTTCTTTGTGCACAAAGACCAACTTTCTCATGTGAAAAGGAAGAATTAAATTTTTCATGCAAATTGTGGATCCAAGGATCTTTATGATTGTTGAAGGACTCTTTGTTCCCATGATTGTCTCCACTATTTATCCCACCAAGAAAGTTCAAAAGAAGCTGATGGATATAGATAAGGATGAGATTGCACTTGTCTCCTTAGACAAGAAAGCCAAAAACATCATCGCAAATGCAGTCGATAATTTTATGCTGCAGAACCTGATTCACTATCAATCTGCCAAGGAAATGTGACAGTCTCTCATCATCTTGATGGAAGGTACTGAAAAGGTTAGAGATTGACAGAAGATCCCTCCTGAATCAATAGTATGAAGCATTTAGACAAGCTCCCAAAGATTCAAATTGCAGATACCTTTGAAAGTTTTTTCAAGATTGTTCATGGCCTAAGAGTATATGGTCGGGTCTTCACTATTGGAGAGTTGAATGATAAATTTCTGAGGTCCCTAACTAAGGAATGAGACAACAAAGTCTGTGCAATTCGGGAGTTTGACAAGCTGACAGAGACTGACACTCAAAATCTTTTTGGAAAGCTAATGTCATATGAGCTGCAAATCAATTCAAGAAAAGCTGAAGAAGAGAAGAGCCGGTCTTCACTCAAGGAGAAGTCTGTCGCACTGAAGACAAACAGCTCAAGGAAAGTCAAAGTTGCATGACCTGCTCCTGCACAGGAAGAGAGTGAAGAAGAAGCTTCAGAGCCAAGTACCTCAGGCTCAGAGCTATCAGAAGAAGAGTTTTCTCTTCTTTCAAAGCAGTTCAAGAAGTTCTTGAACAAGAAGAAACAGTGGAGAGGCAAAGATACCTCGTTCAGACGATCACGTTATGATGGTGATCGTCATAAGAAAGGCTCAAGTAGCCATGACAGGTATCATTCTAAACATAACAAACATATTTCTTCTGACATTGTTTGTTATTGTTGTAACAAGCCAGGACACGTTATTGTTGATTGCCCTCACAAGAAGAAGGAGAGTGAAAAAAGAGAGGAGAAGAGATCTTACAACAAGAAGAGAACTGAAAGAATCATAGTAGTCAAGAAGGGCAAAACTCTCAGCGACTCTGACTCCTCTGAGTCAAGTGAAGAAGAGGAAGCCTACTTTGGGCTAATGACACAAACTGATTAGAAAGAAAAACCCCAGTACACTGGGAAGATAAATTTTCATACTCCTCTCTCTGCATCAGATACTTCTGACCATGATCATGAGGACTGCTCTTCTAACAATGAGTCTGAACTCATGGCTCAATATAAATAGTTAATCATGCTTACGACAAATATCGAAAAATTGTGAAAACTCGGGCCAAAGAGATTAAATCTCTCAAGGCTGAAGAGAGCACTCTGAGAGAGGAAGTCGCCAAGACGGACTCACTCAGAGAGAATTTCAATGCTGCAATTGAAGAGTATAATAAAGCTCTCAAACACCTAGATCTGAAGGAGAAAATCATTAAAGAATTGGAAGAACAACTTGCAGCTGAAAAAAAACTTGTTGAAAGTTTCTCCAAGCCCATGACTGTCCTGCCTTTTTTGCTGAATTCTCAGCTCTGGCCAAAGTTGCTGGCTTAGGCCATATAGGTGCTCCTAGTAAATCTTTTTGGAGAAATAAGGCTCAACGGAAGAATAAGGCTGTTAAGAAAGCTTTGGCCAAGGAAAAGGGCAAAGCTCCTCAAGATCAGACTTCTTTCAAAAAGGTTATCTTTCTAACTAACGAGTTTGATCTTGATTCCTCCTACGGTCACTTTGTTAGGCTTACTTATGTAGAGCCCAAGTCTCGGTACCAAGGATGAACCCGTCCCCGGAAATTTGGCGAAAGTGTCCTCAAGGCACCTTATGATGAGATCACTTTTCAGAGCTATGGCCCTTATAGTCATGATTACAACATCAAGAAAGCACCATGAGTAAAATCCGTTGTGTAAAAGCCTTTTAAGGAGAAGAAGTCATGTGAGTGCCACCACTATGAAGCTTCTACCTCCAAGTCTGCTGCCCCTGCTAGACCACACTCTCAAAAGGTCAAGAAGGAGAAATTTAGGTAAAGATATAACAGATTTGACTGTTGGTGCTGCGGCAAAGTTGGTCACTTTGCTATATATTGTTGGTTTAACTCCAGAAATTATGTAACTCCTCAAGTTGATAATGTGAGAAAGACCACTCACAATGTTAACTCGCGTAGGGGGAGTATGCTAACTAGAGACCAAGGACCCAATCGAGTTTGGGAATCTAAGGCAAACTGATTTGTGAATGCAGGTATATCCAAAGGCCACCAAAAATCCTATCTGGTATTTAGACAGTGGATGCTCTCGGTATATGACCGGGACTAGAAGCCTACTCCATAATTAATCTCCAGTCATGAATGGGTCAAAGGTCATCTTTGGAGGTTCTGACAGAGGAATTAATAAATGCTACGGTATGATTACAAATGGTAGTGTATCCTTCTCAGATGTGCCTTATGTTGAAGGATTGAAACACAATCTTATAAGCATAAGCCAGATCTGCGATAAAGGATACATAGTAGAATTTCATGCAGACAAGTGCTTGATAAAATCGGTAGACAATTTGGAAACGATTCTATCAGACTCTCGTAGTAGAAATATATTTTGTTTGAATTTTATTTGCATAGACTGTTCTACGCCAGTGTGCTTTTTGGCTAAAGATAATGCGTCTCTTGGTGACCAATGACATAAGAGATTAGCACATATTAATTTCAAAACTATTAATAAATTATTTTCTCGTAATTTAGTACGTGATGCCGCAAATGTCAAGTGCGCTAAAGATAGCCCCTGTCATGCATGTGTAAAAGGCAAGCAAACAAAGGCTACCTTTAAAAACATTATTGACAAAGACTCTAATAGGTGTTTACACCTACTTCATATGGACTTGTTCGCTCCACTGCAAGTTAGAAGTTTGGGTGGTAAGGATTATATATTGGTTATTGTCGATGATTACTCTCGCTTTGTGTGGCTGTTCTTTTTGAAACACAAGTCAGATACTTTTGATATCGTTACTAATTTTGTCATGCAGATCTAGAATGAATACAACTGTTCCGTAGTCAAAATTAGAAGTGACATTGAAACAGAGATCAAGTCTGGGGCCATGACATGAATTCTGTGAAAGCTTAGATATCTTTTATAAGTTCTCCTCTCCTCGTACTTCTCAACAGAACGGAGCAGCTGAGAGAAGGAATAGAACACTCAAGAGACCTGCAGGACCATGTTGAGTGATGACTCACTACTGGAATATTTATGGGCTGAAGTCGTCAACACTGCATGACACATGCAAAATCGAGCACTCATAAATAAGAACCATAATAAGACACCTTACGAACTATTAAAGGGCAGGAAACCGACTATTTCATATTTTGGAATCTTTGGTTGTAAATGATTCGTGCTTAACAATGATAAGTATCACACCACTAAATTTAGTGAAAAGAGCTTTGAAGGTATTTTCTTAGGTTATAGTAGTCATATTAAGGCATATAAGATTTTAATAAGAAAACTCTGGTTGTAGAATAATCTATTCATGTTGTATTTGATGAGACGAGTCTGATGCAAGACAGCTCTTCTAGTGTGTTTATTGAAGATGCAAGTTCAAGAATAAAAGAATTAAACTTGAATGAGCCGACTGAAGGAAAAAATCAAAAGTTCATCAAGATCGCCACTCCAACCCCAATTGGAGAGGTTGATTACCATGATGAAAACATCATTCAAGCTGATGAAGTCACTCCTGTAGTTGAAGAAGCTCCAGATACAAGTACTCTAGAGCTCAGACACTTGAAGGATCACCCAATGGATCAAATCATAGGAGATCCCTGGGATGGTGTCAGAACTCGTAGAGGTACAACTAATGAAAATTTATATTTAAGTTTCCTCTCGCAGGTTGAACCAAAAAGTTTGAGGAAGCAAACTCAGACGCATCTTGGATAATGGCAATGGAAGAAGAACTGAATCAATTCAAGCCTTGCCAAGTATGGAAGTTTGTTCCAAGACCCAAATGCAAGAACGTCATCCGAACAAAGTGGGTCTACAGGAACAAGATGGACGAGTATGGAATAATTATAAAGAACAAGGCCAGACTCGTCGCCAATGGATACAGACAAGAAGAAGGAATCGACTTCGATCAGACATATGCACCAGTGACAAGGCTGGAGGCAATCAGGTTGTTGCTAGCATATGCAGCACTTAAGGGCTTCAGTGTCTATCAGATGGACGTGAAGTCAGCATTCCTTAATAGTGACATAAAGGAAGAGGTGTATGTGGAACAACCTCTAGGTTTCGTTGATTCTAACTATCCTTAGCATGTATATCTTTTATTTAAAGCTTTATATGGTTTGAAGGAAGCTTCTCAAGTTTGGTACGAGTCGCTGTCTAACTTTTTTCTTGAGAACAAGTTCACAAGAGAAAAGATAGATAAGACATTATTTTTTAGGGAAATAAAAGGCAAGATTTTGCTAGTGCAAATATATGTCGATGACATCATATTTGGCTATACTGACGACAACCTCTGCAAAAGGTTTTTCAAACTTATGCAAAAGAAGTTTGAAATGAGCAGTATGAGAGAGCTGAAGTATTTCTTAGAACTTCAGGTGAAACAATCTGAATATAGAATTTTCATCTCTCAGACGAAGTTCATCAAGGAGTTAATTAAGAAATTCGGAATGGAGAACGCAACCTCTATGAGGACTCCAATGGGTTCAACTATGTCTCTGGACATGGATGAGAAAGAGAAACCTTTTGATGAACCAAGTACAGAAGCATAATTGGATTTTTGCTCTATCTTACTGCTAGTAGACCGGATATAATATTTTCAACATGCGTGTGTGCTAGATTTCAGGTGAACTCTAAGAAATCTCACTACGCCGCTACAAAGCGGATTTTGAGTTACCTTAAAGGTACACCAAATCTGGCTTATGGTACCCAAGAAATAATGACAACAAACTAATTGGTTTTTCAGATGCAGATTTTGCAGGAATCAAAGATGATAGAAACAACACTTCCGGGACTTGCCAATTCCTTGGGAGGAGGCTCATTTCATGAAGCATCAAAAAACAAAATTGTGTCACAATCTTAACGGCCGGGTTATAATACATTTCTGCCGGCAGTTGTTGTGCACAATTGCTTTGGATAAAGAACCAACTTGAAGACTACAACTTGAAGGTCAAGGACATTCCTTTATTTTGTGACTCCTCCATTGCGATTGCAATAACCAACAACCCAGTCTCTCATAGCCGGACAAAGCACATAGAGCTGAGATATCACTTCATCCAGGAGTTTGTGAAAAGGAAGAATTAAATTTTTCATGCAAATTGTGGATCCAAGGATCTTTATGATTGTTGAAGGACTCTTTGTTCCCATGATCATCTCCACTATTGATCCCACCAAGAAAGTTCAAAAGAAGCTGATGGATCTAGATAAGGATGAGATTGCACTTGTCTCCTTAGACAAGAAAGCCAAAAACATCATCGCAAATGCAGTCGATAATTTTATGCTGCAGAACCTGATTCACTATCAATCTGCCAAGGAAATGTGACAGTCTCTCATCATCTTGATGGAAGGTACTGAAGAGGTTAGGGATTGACAGAAGATCCCTCCTGAATCAATAGTATGAAGCATTTAGACAAGCTCCCAAAGATTCAAATTGCAGATACCTTTGAAAGTTTTTTCAAGATTGTTAATGACCTAAGAGTATATGATCGGGTCTTCACTATTGGAGAGTTGAATGATAAATTTCTGAGGTCCCTAACTAAGGAATGAGACAACAAAGTCTGTGCAATTCGGGAGTTTGACAAGCTGACAGAGACTGACACTCAAAATCTTTTCGGAAAGCTGATGTCATATGAGCTGCAAATCAATTCAAGAAAAGCTGAAGAAGAGAAGAGCCGGTCTTCACTCAAGGAGAAGTCTGTCGCACTGAAGGCAAACAACTCAAGGAAAGTCAAAGTTGCATGACCTGCTCCTGCACAGGAAGAGAGTGAAGAAGAAGCTTCAGAGCCAAGTACCTCAGGCTCAGAGCTATCAGAAGAAGAATTTTCTCTTCTTTCAAAGCAGTTCAAGAAGTTCTTGAACAAGAAGAAACAGTGGAGAGACAAAGATACCTCGTTCAGACGATCACGTTATGATGGTGATCGTCATAAGAAAGGCTCAAGTAGCCATGACAGGTATCATTCTAAACATAACAAACATATTTCTTCTGACATTGTTTGTTATTGTTGCAACAAGCCAGGACACGTTATTGTTGATTGCTCTCACAAGAAGAAGGAGGGTGAAAAAAGAGTGGAGAAGAGATCTTACAACAAGAAGAGAACTGAAAGAATCCTAGTAGTCAAGAAGGGCAAAACTCTCAGCGACTCTGACTTCTCTGAGTCAAGTGAAGAAGAGGAAGCCTACTTTGGGCTAATGACACAAACTGATTAGGAAGAAAAACCCCAGTACACTGGGAAGATAAATTTTCATACTCCTCTCTCTACATCAGATACTTCTGACCATGATCATGAGGACTGCTCTTCTAACAATGAGTCTGAACTCATGGCTCAATATAAATAGTTAATCATGGCTTACGACAAATATCGAAAAATTGTGAAAACTCGGGCCAAAGAGATTAAATCTCTCAAGGCTGAAGAGAGCACTCTGAGAGAGGAAGTCGCCAAGACGGACTCACTCAGAGAGAATTTCAATGCTGCAATTGAAGAGTATAATAAAGCTCTCAAACACCTAGATCTGAAGGAGAAAATCATTAAAGAATTGGAAGAACAACTTGCAGCTGAAAAAAAACTTGTTGAAAGTTTCTCCAAGCCCATGACTGTCCTTCCTTTTGTTGCTGAATTCTCAGCTCTGGCCAAAGTTGCTGTCTTAGGCCATATAGGTGCTCCTAGTAAATCTTTTTGGAGAAATAAGGCTCAACGGAAGAATAAGGCTGTTAAAAAAGCTTTGGCCAAGGAAAAGGGCAAAGCTCCTCAAGATCAGACTTCTTTCAAAAAGGTTATCTTTCTAACTAACGAGTTTGATCTTGATTCCTCCTACGGTCACTTTGTTAGGCTTACTTATGTAGAGCCCAAGTCTCGGTACCAAGGATGAACCCGTCCCCGGAAATTTGGCGAAAGTGTCCTCAAGGCAACTTATGATGAGATCACTCTTCAGAGCTATGACCCTTATAGTCATGATTACAACATCAAGAAAGCACCATGAGTAAAATCCGTTGAGTAAAAGCCTTTTAAGGAGAAGAAGTCATGTGAGTGCCACCACTATGAAGCTTCTACCTCCAAGTCTGCTGCCCCTGCTAGACCACACTCTCAAAAGGTCAAGCAGGAGAAATTTAGGTAAAGATATAACAGGTTTGACTGTTGGTGCTGCGGCAAAGTTGGTCACTTTGCTATATATTGTTGGTTTAACTCCAGAAATTATGTAACTCCTCAAGTTGATAATGTGAGAAAGACCACTCACAATGTTAACTCGCGTAGGGGGAGTATGCTAACTAGAGACCAAGGACCCAATCGAGTTTGGGAATCTAAGGCAAACTGATTTGTGAATGCAGGTATATCCAAAGGCCACCAAAAATCCTATCTGGTATTTAGACAGTGGATGCTCTCGGTATATGACCGGGACTAGAAGCCTACTCCATAATTAATCTCCAGTCATGAATGGGTCAAAGGTCATATTTGGAGGTTCTGACAGAGAATTAATAAATGCTACGGTATGATTACAAATGGTAGTGTATCCTTCTCAGATGTGCCTTATGTTGACGGATTGAAACACAATCTTATAAGCATAAGTCAGATCTGCGACAAAGGATACATAGTAGAATTTCATGCAGACAAGTGCTTGATAAAATCGGTAGACAATTTGGAAACGATTCTATCAGACTCTCGTAGTAGAAATATATTTTGTTTGAATTTTATTTGCATAGACTGTTCTACGCCAGTATGCTTTTTGGCTAAAGATAATGCGTCTCTTGGTGACCAATGACATAAGAGATTAGCACATATTAATTTCAAAACTATTAATAAATTATTTTCTCGTAATTTAGTACGTGATGCCGCAAATGTCAAGTGCGCTAAAGATAACCCCTGTCATGCATGTGTAAAAGGCAAGCAAACAAAGGCTACCTTTAAAAACATTATTGACAAAGACTCTAATAGGTGTTTACACCTACTTCATATGGACTTGTTCGGTCCACTGCAAGTTAGAAGTTTGAGAGGTAAGGATTATATATTGGTTATTGTCGATGATTACTCTCGCTTTGTGTGGCTGTTCTTTTTGAAACACAAGTCAGATACTTTTGATATCGTTACTAATTTTGTCATGCAGATCCAGAATAAATACAACTGTTCCGGAGTCAAAATTAGAAGTGACATTGAAACAGAGATTAAGTCTGGGGCCATGACATGAATTCTGTGAAAGCTTAGATATCTTTTATGAGTTCTCCTCTCCTCGTACTCCTCAACAGAACGGAGCAGCTGAGAGAAGGAATAGAACACTCAAGAGACCTGCAGGACCATGTTGAGTGATGACTCACTACCGGAATATTTATGGGCTGAAGTCGTCAACACTGCATGACAGGTGCAAAATCGAGCACTCATAAATAAGAACCATAATAAGACACCTTACGAACTATTAAAGGGCAGGAAACCGACTATTTCATATTTTAGAATCTTTGGTTGTAAATGATTCGTCCTTAACAATGGTAAGTATCACACCACTAAATTTAGTGAAAAGAGCTTTGAAGGTATTTTCTTAGGTTATAGTAGTCATATTAAGGCATATAAGATTTTAATAAGAAAACTCTGGTTGTAGAATAATCTATTCATGTTGTATTTGATGAGACGAGTCTGATGCAAGACAGCTCTTCTAGTGTGTTTATTGAAGATGCAAGTTCAAGAATAAAAGAATTAAACTTGAATGAGCCGACTGAAGGAAAAAATCAAAAGTTCATCAAGATCACCACTCCAACCCCAATTGGAGAGGTTGATTACCATGATGAAAACATCATTCAAGCTGATGAAGTCACTCCTGTAGTTGAAGAAGCTCCAGATGCAAGTACTCTAGAGCTCAGACACTTGAAGGATCACCCAATGGATCAAATCATAGGAGATCCCTGGGATGGTGTCAGAACTCGTAGAGGTACAACTAATGAAAATTTATATTTAAGTTTCCTCTCGCAGGTTGAACCAAAAAGTTTGAGGAAGCAAACTCAGACGCATCTTGGATAATGACAATGGAAGAAGAACTGAATCAATTCGCCAAGTATGGAAGTTTGTTCCAAGACCCAAATGCAAGAACGTCATCCGAACGAAGTGGGTCTACAGGAACAAGATGGACGAGGATAGAATAATTATAAAGAACAAGGCCAGACTCGTCGCCAATGAATACAGACAAGAAGAACGAATCGACTTCGATCAGACATATGCACCAGTGACAAGGCTGGAGGCAATCAGGTTGTTCCTAGCATATGCAGCACTTAAGGGCTTCAGTGTCTATCAGATGGACGTGAAGTCAGCATTCCTTAATAGTGACATAAAGGAAGAGGTGTATGTGGTACAACCTTCAGGTTTTGTTGATTCTAACTATCCTGAGCATGTATATCTTTTATTTAAAGCTTTATATGGTTTGAAGGAAGCTTCTCGAGTTTGGTACGAGTCGCTGTCTAACTTTCTTCTTGAGAACAAGTTCACACGAGGAAAGATAGATAAGACATTATTTTTTAGGGAAATAAAAAGCAAGATTTTGCTAGTGCAAATATATGTCGATGACATCATATTTGGCTATACTGACGACAACCTCTGCAAAAGGTTTTTCAAACTTATGCAAGGGAAGTTTGAAATGAGCAGTATGGGAGAGCTGAAGTATTTCTTAGAACTTCAGGTGAAACAATCTGAATATAGAATTTTCATCTCTCAGACGAAGTTCATCAAAGAGTTAATTAAGAAATTCGGAATGGAGAACGCAACCTCTATGAGGACTCCAATGGGTTCAACTATGTCTCTGGACATGGATGAGAAAGAGAAACCTTTTGATGAACCAAGTACAGAAGCATAATTGGATTTTTGCTCTATCTTACTGCTAGTAGACCGGATATAATATTTTCAACATGCGTGTGTGCTAGATTTCAGGTGAACTGTAAGAAATCTCACTACGCTGCTGCAAAGCGGATTTTGAGTTACCTTAAATGTACACCAAATCTTGGCTTATGGTACCCAAGAAGTAATGACAACAAACTAATTGGTTTCTCAGATGCAGATTTTGCAGCAAGCAAAGATGATAGAAACAACACTTCCGGGACTTGCCAATTCCTTGGGAGGAGGCTCATTTCATGAAACATCAAAAAACATAATTGTGTCACAATCTCAACGGCCGGGTTATAATACATTTCTGCCGGCAGTTGTTGTGCACAATTGCTTTGGATAAAAAACCAACTTGAAGACTACAACTTGAAGGTCAAGGACATTCCTTTGTTTTGTGACTCCTCCATTGCTATTGCAATAACCAACAACCCAGTCTCTCATAGCCGGACAAAGCACATAGAGCTGAGATATCACTTCATCCAGGAGTTTGTGGAGCATGGTGACATAAATATTCAATATGTCCCAATTGACAGGCAGATTGCAGATATATTCACGAAGCCGCTGGACGAGGCCAAGTTCTCGTTCTTCCAAATAGAACTTGACATGCTCAACAAGGAAGAATAAGTATGAAGAAAAAAGGTCTCAAGCAAGTTCAAGATCTAATTATACTTCAAATTCAGAAAATTTCAAAAGTATGGACTTCATTTCTCGAGGACACCACTTGTACTCGAGAACGGCGAAATTATTTCTCGAGAATAAAAAATATTACTCGAGAACAGCGAATTAGCTCTCGAGAACGAATGCTCTACTCGAGAAATTGGAAACTTCTACTCGAGAACAAGGAGAGTTCTACTCGAGTACTGACCATCTTCTTCTCGAGAACAACTATCCATCACGAGAAATCAGATTGGGAATTCTTCTACAAGTTCAAATTTTTCATACTGTCACCCAGACATTTCACCGCCATAATCCAGGTATTTTTATTGTTATTTATATCTTTTATCATCAAAATTAAAGGAAAAATATAAATAGATTATAGTCCAAGATTTTTTATTCCCGATTTCAAAACCCGTCCTCTCGAGAAAAGACGTTTCACCTTCTCCGTCTCCGCCGACTGCCGCAATCAAGGCCATTTCTCCATTCGCCGGCCAGCCAACATTTCTCTCTCCACCTCAATGGCTTCGTCTTCCAAACTCGGAATCGGCTGCGAACTAGTCTCAACCGGGATTGACGAACTTTCAGACGATTTCAGAAACGTTCTTATCTTACTCGACACCGCAGGCTTATCTTTTGTTCTGGAACACCCATGTCGTGTTTTGATTTCTTATGTCGAAGAATTCTTTCAAAATGCCAAAGTCAAGCGCAATGACAAGGTGATCAAATCAAATGTTAGAGATGTTAAGGTAAAAATGACTTCTCTCTCTATTGCCAAATTTCTGCAACTTCCTGTGATAGATCAAGAAGACGATCTAGTAGGAACAGATTATGAATGGACATATAGTTTCTGTGGGATTCCTCAATCATCTCACACAGTTCGAAGACAATTCATGAATGCTGAAAGTAAGCTACTGACAGATATTCTGGGAAAAGTCCTCCTCTGCAGGACAAGCTCTATCAGTTATATCACCCCAGAATTCTTTGATTTGATGACTGCAGTGATCTGTAGAAAGAAATATCAGTGGAGTATGATGCTGTTTGACAAAATTAAGGCATGTATTAAGAGCCATAACTATGGCAAGATTATTTCTCTATACCTGAATCAGATGGACCCTGAAGTTTTCTCCATGAAAAAGGGCATGACCCTCCATCACATGAAGAAAGTTTACATCACTTCCATCCAGAGATGGGAGGTTAAACTTCAGAAGTCTGACAAAACCACAAAGGAAATTGAGGATATGGACAGGTCTCCATCTCCCCCTTCTCATCAGATAACTGATCCAGTTATTGAGGGGGAGCCTGCCCCATCTGATCTAGCTCGGCCCTCTCCAACTCCATTTCCTGCTCCAGCTGTTACAACAACACCAGCCCCTGTCTCTTCTCCTGTTGCTGCCACTTCCACTTTGTTTCATTTAGTACGGACAGATTTTGCTGCTGAGGATCTTCCAGATACAGAAAACTTGACTGATGCCCCGGTACAAGAACAAATTTTGTCTACTGATGAAGATATCAACAAGATGATAGAGGAACTCTCTTCTAAAGAGCATCTTTTCACTGATACTGAAGAACATCCCTCTTCTCCTGCAAAATCTCCAGCACATCCAGACCATCACTACTCTCTAATACAGTCTCCTCAAAGAAAATCTCCTGTACAAGAACTAGCCCAATCTCCATCTTAAGATACACATGATGCAGAAGTTGTTTCTATTCATTATTCTGAAGATAACACTCCTATTGAAGCTGCTGAACCATCCCTTCCTAGTCTTCACTTTAAGATTCCCTCCATGCTGCCATAGATGATGAAGATGAACAAATCACAATCAGCAAAAAACTTTCTTCTACATCCACTGTTATCCTTGAAGAGATTGCTCCATGGACAATCCCAGTTCAACCTCCACGACTCCACCATCAACTCAATCTGAAATATTTCCTGAATGTTCTATTTTAAGCAAATTTGAAGCTATGCTAACTGCTCTGAATGCTTATTTTGATTCTTCCCTGAAAATTGTAACGGACAAAGTAACTGCATTGGAAAAAGAAATGAGCTGTGGATTTGCTGAAATCCAAAATAACACTGATGAATTTAAAAGGCTCTTACAAATTTGAGGAAAAGTCATAGATCATACCATTACCAGCATTGGTGAAGTAATGGACCAATCAGTTACCCTGACAAATAATTAGATTCAACTCAAAAAGAAAGCCCAAGAACGCAACTTCAAGACTTGTGAAGAAGTTGGGCAGTTCAAAGAAGATGTAATAAGCACCCGCTCTCTAGAAGTCAGAAAGAGGGAGGATAAAGTGAAAGAATAGCTTAAGAAACAAATGCAAACTATGAAAAATCAGCGGGATGATCAACTGAAAGAGATCCAGACTTCTGTGCTCAAAGAAGTTAAAAGCACAAAGCTATACACTTATGATACTACCATTTGGATGCACACTCAACTCTTCCCTAATTTGACAATGGATCCTTCTTCACCTCCTCCTGCACACTTGGATGTAAACAGGACAACATTCTCTCCTCCTCCTGAATACTTTGAAGGACCTCCTCCTGAAAACTATGAAGATGTTTGAGAATCAGAACAAGTAAGCATGCCTCCTCAAGCACCTCCAGAGATTCAGAAAGCCAAAAGAAGAAAATATGGTGATGGTGCATCAGCCAGTAGATCAACTCATCTTGAAGTTGAGAGGAGAAGACATCAAGAATTCTATGAAGTTTGGAGCCCAACCTCTAAAGCTCCTATGAATGAGATCTATATGAAAAATCTCCTACCAAGAGAAGACTGTATGACATAGAATATGAGAGGAACAATCCTAAAGCTCCTCCCAGGCCTCCAAAGTATTTCACAAAACCTTACAGCTATCAGAAGAGACAACAAGAAAAGCAAGAAAAGCAACAACAACAACAGAATCAGTAGATATTGTGGATGATCAGAAATTTCAATTTTTGAAATCTTATGGAATTGAATTTTTCTTGGACAATTTCTATATATATATAAACCTTTAGTTTTGCTGATCTGACTTTTCTTTATTATAGCTTTTCTTCAATTTTTCATGGTTATTAGTTTCTCTATTTGTTTATCTTGATATAATTCACCTTAGTGTAGAAGGTTCTGACTTATACAAATCGGGGGAGATTTTTGAGGATTGCATTCACAATAACCCAGATTTGTATGAAGTCACCCTTGATCTAAGATGAATTAAGTTTGTATTTGATGTTATTTTTAGTTGAGTGTTTGTAAGATACAATTGCCAAGTGTAGACCAATGTCAGTTTACAATGAGTCACCAAACATAGGACCATATAATGTAATCCATCATTATGTGATACATGGTGTTGACTCATGTGTAGCCACTCTATTGGGACACAATTTTTTTCAAGCACTAAAGACATAGGAGAAAAGTTGACAACAATATATCTTGAAGAAATCACACTTACAGATTTTCAGAAAATTCTCTAAGTATTTTTCTCGAGTAGGAATGTACTCGGGTAGAACCTAAGTCTATTCTCGAGTAAGACTTGTCATGAACCCGAGTGATAAAAGCAGTTCTCAAGAAAGATTAGTGTTGTTCTCGAGAAAGTCATATGTTCTCGAGTACTCCGTGACTTTCCTTCTCGAGTTACTTCAGTTCAAGTCATAATAATTTTTCTAAGTTTTTTTCTCGAGAAGCAGTTTATTTTTCTCGAGAAGTCACTTGTCATTTCTCGAGAAACTTAGTATTACTTCTCGAGAACCAGAAGTCATTTCTCGAGTAGCAGATTCTTTTCTCGAGTAACAGAATATGTTCTTGAGAATAGAAGTTCATTTTTCTCGAGTTACTTATTTTCCAGACAGAAAATTTTCTAAGTCATTTTCTCGAGATACCAAGGACTTTTTCTCGAGAAGACAAAGTTTAGTTCTCGAGAAGCAAGAAATATTTCTCGAGACATAGAATGTTTTCTCGAGAGCCAGACATCAGTTCTCTAGATATTTCTTTGTTCTCGAGTTCCAGAATGATTGTTTTCGAGAAAAAAACTTCATTCTTCTCGAGTACTTCTCTTCTTTCTCGAAATTGCTGATTTCCACCTCCACATTTTTTTAAGTACTTTTCTCGAGATCATCATCATTCCTCTCGAGAATCAGAAAAGCTTTTCTCGAGTATTATCTTTCTTCTCGAGAAATGCTGCACTGTTTTTCTGAATTCTTCTAAGTCTCGACAAACATGATTTCAAAAGTAATTAGCGCATGATTGATCCACGTGTCATGTATTTATTATGATTATGACCATTAGGTAAGTCCTATAAAAGGTCTTATCATAATCGACCAACCCTAACAAGAATCCCTAAGTATTCTGAATAGAGTTTTCTCTTTCCAAAATCGAAGCCGCCGCTATTCATCGTCTTCATCGCCGATCTGCTTTCGATCCAGAGATTCAGAACAAGTCATTCAACAGATCAAGATCTTCTACATCGACAGATTGTTTTCTTGATCGTGTTGAGTCCAAAATTTTCAGATCCAGAGATTTGACCGAGTCTTCTTCAATTTATTTCTAACAGAGCTTCAAAGTTCAAGGAAGAAGAAGTGCTGAAGTTTTTCAAATCTGAGATAAATACTGTTTGTATTTCTTTATATTTCATTTTATTCTTGTTGGAGATTATTCTCCGAGTGTAGGAGCTTTGTTCTCCGAGTTATTTGTAGGAAGTTTCTCTTCCGAGTGTAGATCCTATTTTGAGGGATCGAGTTGTAGGAACTTTGTTCCGAGTGGTAGAATTGTTTTCAATCTGAGAATAGTGGAGTAGACGAGTCTAGTGCATTGCTAGATCGGTGAGGTGGAAAGTGGATGTACCCAAAGTTGGGGAACTACTATAAGTCTTGGTGTCGTCTGTGAATGCTTGCTTATTATTCTGTGCATCGCTCGTTAAATTTTTATTCCGCAAAATGACGCAGGACTCACCTATTCACCCCCCTCTAGGTGATTTAGGTAGATAACTTAAACATTTTTCATATATACATATATATTAGAGTCAAAGGGTTTAGGTTTAAAACATAAACATCCTTGCCCTAGTCTCCGTCTCGCGCTCTTCGTCTCTCTCGACCTTCTGTTACTACAAGCTCTCTCAGAAATGGCTCCAATCAGAAAAGACTACTTATATGAGGGCAGTGAAGTGGTTAGGTTTGGATTTCAGGAAGCCCCAGTAGAAATCAAGTCGGTAATAATGCAACTCGTTGGCGTATGCCTAGAATTTGCACTGTCTGAGGCATCAGTTATTCTGAAGAAGGTAGTTCTAGAATTTTTTTCAAATGCAAAGGTTTATCCCTCAGTAAATTCTACAAAGAGCAAAATTGATGGATTCAAGGTCAAGACTATGAAGTTAGCTAAAGCTCTGAAATTTCTTACTGCTCTTGAGAAAATTCCATCAAGAAATTACAAGGCAGGACATCATTGATGCCTTAGATTGGTGTGAATATTCAGGAGAACGATATGGTTCATTAAAAAGAAAGTACTTTAATCAGAAAGGAAGGCTCTTGACTAATATCATTGGAAAGTCCCTCCTATGCAAGGTAGGGTCCCTTGACAGGATTTCCAAGTTCATGTTTGAGTTAATGAGCAGCGTGATCCTAATGAAGAAGACCGATTGGGCTAATGTTGTCTTCTTAAGTTTTAAGGGAAGTTTGCAAATCCGTAACTTTGGAAGGATTCTGTCCTTATACCTCATAACTATCTATCCAGACCACTTCTATCAGAAGCAAGGTACAAGAATCCATCACATGAGAAGAATGAATATTAAGACCTTGGAAAGGTATGAGAAGGTTCTGCTAAAGCCGTTTAAGGAGAAGAAAAATCTGAGTAAGAAAAAGGGAAATGCTATTATAGTAGACAGTGAAAGTGAGGAAGACTCCTCTGGTGGAGTGAGTGCTTCAGGTATCAAGTCTCTTGAGGAAGGAAGTGGAGATGTGAGGAGTGAAACCGTCCATGATCCAAACCTATCATCCTCTGATGACAAGGAGGTGATTCACCAAGATGTCAGCACCCAGGTTGATGACATCACATCTGATTTGGAGAAGCATGCCTCAGCTAAGGGGGAGGCACAAAAAGTTTTTACTTATCAAGTCTCATCAGTGGGAGTGGAGTTACCAGAAAAGAATCATGAAGATGTCCATGACATGTTCTTGGACAATAAAGCAGATGATCTGCTGGAGATGGATCCTGAGACTGAGGGGGAGACTCACACTGAGTTCCCTTCTCCAGATGTATAGGTGGCTCCATCTAAAGAGGCTGAGGAGGCCACTCACCCAGAGTTGGCAATCCAAGAGGAGTTAAATGTGGTGAGGACCAATGAAGATGTTGTTCACCACTCAGGGCCCTCTACATCCACCCCTGATGTTTCTACAACTTCTCTGTTGGCTGCAATGAAGTTAATGCTGGAAGAGCAGAGTACATCTCTCAAAACTCGCATTGGTTTTGCAGTCCAAGGAGTCAGGGAAGAAGTAATGAGAGAAATTAAGATCATCAAGAAACATTTAGACCATTGAACAAGGTGTCAGTCACATAGAGAACTATTCGTATGCCACTCAAGTAGAAGTCATGAAGGAGGTTGTTGAGATGAGAGATGTCCTTCTGAATGAAAATGAAAACACTTTTCAGACACTCTCAAGCAAAGTTGTGGCCTACACTATTGATCTTGAATGTAAGATTGTTGAAGAAGTCAGAAAGGGGGAGAATGTTAATGTTGATCAAGCCCTATAGGTTCTTCAAGGCACTAGGCTTGCACTCAACCTACCCCTACTGGATGTTGTTGAGGCATCAGAATTTGATTTTGCAGCAAACGGAAGGTGCTCAGGATATTCAAAGCTCTAAATGAACAGAAAGGGAAGGCGCCATCCACCCTGCGGAATATATGTCAAAGAAAAGGAATGCTCAAGTCGGGGATCCTGATCGTGAACAATTGAGTGATGACTCAAGATCCATCATTATGAGTGTCTAGGTCAGTTATGGTCAGATCAGAAAAGACGTTGATAAAATCTATCCTTCAAGGAGTGGATCAAGCACTTGGAGAGGAGGTCTCTCTGGCAGAAGATCATCAAAGAAAACTTGGACAGGCAAAACCCAGTTAAAGTTTCATCCAACTACATTACAAAGCCAATCAAGTACTTTGAAAGGCAAAGGAAGATGGAAAGGAGAGCTGAGATGAAAATCATTGATTAGATGAGACTGGGCATAGGATACGGTATTTATCTTGTTTAAAAACTTAAAGACTTTGTCCTGTTGAAATTATTTATCTTTGTGTTGTTGTTTTGTTCAATACATATATGCATCTTATCATCAGCATTGTTCTGACTTCTTCAAATAGCGGAGGATTGTTGGGAATATGCTCCCAATATTTCTAGATTTGAAAAAGTGCATCATGCAATGATAAGTGCATCATGTATTTGATGTCTATTTATTCTCATGTTTGTAGGCTTAATTAGCTATTAAGCTCAATAGGTCGGGAGATAAGTTCACTTTGTTTGAACTAAAGTTTAGCTCAGAATTGGTGTAAGTAATGTGTTGAGTAGATCTGGCTCATACCGTTTTGATTGGTTCAAACATCAAAATGATATCGTCTTGATGGGTAGAGAAAACAAAACGTTGTCATTTTGTTAGAAGACCTCACAATGATAGTTACTGTCTTGTTGACCAGATTGGCGACATTTGAAATCTATGTGGCGCCGAAAGCATATGTCGCATTTGTGATGTGTGACAGATGGTTTGACTTATTCTCAGAATAGTTTTCGACCGTTTGAAAAGTAAGATTTATAAAAGTTAAGATATGGGCAGTGTTTGAATAAGAACTCTCCAAGTAAGAAATCATAATTTCTTACAGCCGCCATCAACGTAAAAGGTTAGCAGCAACAACAGTTCTGTCATCCTTGTGTTGCAAGTTTGCTCACACAACAAATAGACAAGAAGCTCACATTCCTGATGTAGGAGAAGAAGAAGAAGAAGATCAAGCCATCTCTTCATTAAAGCCACTCGCCCTGAACCTGCTATCAAGATCATATCAAGTTCATTCGGGTGCTTAGAAGAAGCTTTCTCTCTGAAAAGCTCAAGAAGACTTCATGCTTAAAAGTAATACTTTTCTTGAGTCATTTACTATAATCTATTTAAAACTCAATTGTTATGTAAGATCTCTCTAAGATCAGAGTTGTAGGGTTGGGTTGTCAGTCTGAGTGTAGGGATGTACAAAGGGCCTGAGTGTGGGATTCTAGGAGAGAATCTGAGGAAGGAGATCATCTGGATCTCTGAGCTGTAGGAGTGTTTGTATTGTGAGATAGGGTTGTGGACAGCCTGAGGTTGGACTTGCTAAAGTCTGAGGTAGGGTCTTGCTGAAGACCTGAGGTGAGTGGATCTGAGCTGTAAGATCTTTGATCTGAGAAGTTGGAGGAATTTGCCGAGTCTAGCACATTGCTAGATTAGGTGGTGAGGGACAGTGGATGTACTCATACTCTGAGGAACCGCTATAAATCTTATGTGCTTCTCTGTGATGTGGTTTAATTTCTGTATTGTGCATTAGTTAGTTTTAAATAGCTCAAAAAACCTAAAATCAGCAAAGCATCTATTCACCCCCTCTAGGTGACTTAAACTACCCACAATCTTTCAGGTTCCGCAACTGATCGAATAAATGTTGAAAGCCATCTTTCCCAGAGTTAAGGGACTTTATTTTATCCCACATAGCATTTACAGTTTTGTGATGCATAGTCATTTGATATTGTTCCATAGAGCTCAATATCTCGGACTGAACTCAACCATCATTCCAAAGGCATTGCTCAGTATGCTCAGACGAGGGGTCTTGAGTCAGATGATGGAAACCCTTTTCTAGAGTGATCAATGCTCCGGGTGGACCCAATCAACAAGTTTCTTTCCAGTAAAAGAAATAATGGTGATCTTCAACTCGTTTCAGACGTCATAAACGGGAACGGGAGAAGGGATTACCAAAATGATGGACGAGGCTGAAGCAGCATATGTCTCGTTCTTAGAAATTCAAGGAGAAAAACTTGACTGAGCAAGGAGACTCACGAGGTCAACTCTCGGTGAACGAATCGAGGACCTCCGGGATTATGTGGCCATTACCGAGCTCAAGCAAGAATCCGGAGTGTATCTTGACAGAGAACTCTTAACAATTTTCTGTGAGTATCAGTGAGCCCCAAAATAGTTTATGCGAGTTTCTGGTTGTCGAGTTGTAGATAGAGTGGCATCGGCGAGGTCCAGATCAATTTCTGCGAGTGTCTGAATGGCGAGCTCCATGTTCATGATCTCCGATTTATCAATTCTAGTTTCTACGAGAACATGGATGATCTTCGAACACCCGGCAAGCTCCGACGAGTTTTGGTTTCAGCGATGAATTCGCTGGAGTATTTGAGAGGTAGAAGCTTCTGTATTGCAAGATGTTTCAGCGAGTTAGAAGATCTTGTGAGTGCCCGCAAGCTTAAGTGAGTTTTAATGGTTGTGCTCGCAGAGGTTATCGAGCTCTCGGTGAGCACTTAGATCGGCGGGTTCCAAAGAGAGACTGGTCAGTGAATTCTTCCTAGGAGTAGTTGGTGAGTGCTTCGTTGGCAATTTTCAGTGGTCGGCGAGATCTTCTTACACGGAGAGCGGCACGAAAATTGGGAGATTAAATAGCGAGAGCAAGAAATCAAGCAGCGCGAGAGTGGGAGCTCAATCAAGTTGAGCGAGCTTATGTGACAGGAGTCTTCGGGACGAGTCGTTTTAATAGTGTATGTGAAATTGTGAACCCAAGAATAATAATATTTATTACTTTTATATCAAGTAAATACAAACACATCTTCACATATTTATAGACATGAGAAGTGACTTCTCAACTCTAAATCACAATGTAGGACTACGCTATGTGATGGGGAACCATCAGATGCACCTGAAGGGGTTCGCCGCAAGGCGGGACCCACATACATGTATTCGCGCAGGAAGACTTGATCGGATCGCCGATCGGACTCCGCATTTGCGTCCGGGACGTCGTTGCGAGTCAAAAAACTATATTACTTTATTTTTTTCAGTTTTATTTTGATGTATTTTATGGGCGAACCCACCGGCCAATCATAACCGTTGATGGCGGATGCTAGCTTCTTTTTTTAAATAGGATGTAGAGGGGCTGATTTGAATTGTTGGGGCGTTCGATCCCTCCTCGTTGGATCCAGATCTCCTCCCCCAAGCTTCATTACCCGGCCTTTTTCGTGGATCCACCTCCCACCGCTCCGAAAATCCTAGATCTCTTTGATCTAGTGCTACCACCCTCCGATCCGTTATTCCCTCCACCCAAACCTTTCATTTCGCTCGGATCCGTTCCAAATCATCGGATTTACTCCCCCCGGTCCGGATCCGCGTTTTACCATCCGTTACCGCCACTTTTCGCCGAAGGCAGCCACCGTCATCGCCACCTCGTCTCCGGTTCTACCTCCGATTGCTCGTTTTGCATCCGGCCCTTCAAATCCTCTAACGCCTCGGATCAGACCACTACATCGTGAGTATCTGTGGTATCGTGTTCTGTAACTTGACATTTAATTTGGCTGTTTATCTATATTGTGCTGCGATGATGGTTATGTTGTAGTTGTTCTCTTATGCTAATAATTGTCCGTGGAAGTATTCGCCGCCGCTTGCCTTGGCCCTCCGAGCGGAGGAAGCCGTTGCCGAATTGCTAAAATTAATTATTTGTTTCTTTTTTTTTATTAACTGCGTGGTGCTATTATTCTTCATTGCTTAAATTAATTATCATCGTCATCCAACTGTCGCATTGCATTTAGGTATTGCATTGGCATAATCCCCGCACCTACACGTAGAGTCTTAGCGCCCGAGCACCACTAGCCTACCACTACATCATTTGCTATCAGAGCTCAAGGTTCGGCCACTTGCATGCTCCGTAGTGGTAGGACTTTTAGAGTAAGTACATGGTAGAACCACAGAACACTGAGGACCGAGCGACGAGTTCGAATTCGGACGCCGCTTTTGCTGAGTTCCAACGCCTTGTCCTAGGTCGCCTTGACACCATAGGAGCCCAGTTCGACGATGTGCGTCATGACCCTGCCGAGGGGAACCTACGTTTAGGCCACTTAGAGGATGCCAGAGACACTCCGACACAGCGTGACGATTCTCTTGAGGACGACCCTGACACTCCACGTCGAGGGCAACACACGAGGGATTGTCCACCTCCCGCAGACCGTCACCATCGTGATAGTCCTCATCGAGCCCCGATTCCGCCGGTAAGGCGACATCCTGATTTTGCGAGAGATCATAGGCAAGTCCCGGCGAGGGATAGGCTGCCCCCTCAGCGTGATGAGTACCGTATGTCACATCAGCCTCAACCGGACCCCAGAGATCGTGTGCCCCCACATGGTCGCCGTGACCATCACCAGGATGATTATTATCCCCCGGGTCGGAGAGAGCGTGGTCCCCCACCCGCTCGATACGATTACGCCCATGATGACTACCCCGAGGACTACCCCGATCCTCGGAGAGGGGGCCACTATCATGACATCACTCGTCGCATCCGACTCGACGCCCCTTCGTTCGATGGTCGCCTAGATCCAAAAGCCTTCAGCGATTGGCTCTTGGACATGGACCATTACTTCGAGTGGTACGACATGAGTGACGAGCGTTGTGTCCGCTTTGCGAAGATGAAGTTGATCGGGCAAGATAAGGTATTCGGGATCAGTGTTGAGAGAGCTCTAGAGCGGGATGGTTACTACCCCATCGGCAGATGGGACAAGATGAAGGAGAGACTGAAGGAGAAATACCTCCCCGCGTCGTACCGAGATCAGCTATTCGAGCAGCTACAGAACCTACGGTATGGGACACTTACTGTCGCCGAGTACATGGCTCGCTTCGATGAGCTGATCGTCAGGAGTGATATTTCAGAGGAGCCTATTGCCACTGCCACCCGCTTCAAGGCGGGCCTTCGTTCCGATATTTGGAGAGAGTTGATTCCCCACCGCTTGGAGACTGTTTATCAGATATTCCAGCTCTCCCTCGAGTACGAGCAGTACCTCCGATCGTCTAGTACGAGGCAGTTCACTTCGCGGACTGATTCCTCGACTTTTAGGAAGTCCGCTCCGCCTCAGACCACCACGGCTGCACCCTCACGTATCCCCGCGGATGCAAAGGGTAAAGCCGTAGCCACTGATTTCCAGCGATCTGGGGGCATTGTATGTTTTAGATATTCTGGCAGAGGACACGTCGCGGCGTAGTGCCCCACACGGAACCTGCTAGTTGAGGAGGAGGAGCAAGGTTTAGAGGACGAAGAGGCCCAAGAGGAAGTTAAGGCCGAAGTTGAGGAAGGTTGGGAGAGTGACGCCGAGCGATCATTAGAAGTGGGAGTGATTAGACGCCTCCTGCACACCCCACGTGTGGACGAGAATTGGCGGCGCACTACCATATTCTACACGTACTTTTCTAGTGCAGGCAGTCCCTGCAAGATAGATATTGATAGTGGGAGTTGCGTGAACATCGTGTCCCAGAAGGGGCTTGACCGTATGCAGGTGAAGGCCGAGCCTCACCCCCACCCATACCGTGTCGTCTGGGTTGACAAGACGGCAATCCAAGTCACCCAGCGTTGCTTAGTCCCGATCACTATCGCGTCCTTTCAGGACAAGGTCTGGTGCGATGTCATTCCCATGGACGTCGCTCATGTGCTGCTCGGCCGCCCCTGGCTATTCGATCGTGACGTCACGTGCTTCGGTCGCTCGAACACGTGTGTCTTTTATGATAATGGGTGGAAGATTACGTTGACACCCACCGAGCCCCGAGATTGATGACTAGTTTTAGTCATCGCTTTTTGGGTAGTTTAGTATTCATAAATCTTAAATATTAATACAGTTTTATCTTTTTATATGCTTATTATGTTGCTATTTTATTTTAATGTTTGATGTTATAATATAAAAATCTATAGTTTATTATATGTATTTTTGTTATATTATGTTATGCTTGTTATAAAAAATAGAACTAATGTTTGTTTTGTTTTGTTGTTTGTAGGTTCAAGTCCAAGTTCAACATGATGCAGCACAAGCCTCCTCCATGCAAAAACCCGAGCCCATGCAGCCCTCTTCATTGGAGCAGCCCTTGAAGTGCATGGCCGACCCTCCATGATGCATTCCTTCTTCATTGTTGCAGCCCGACCCCTTCCAAGTGCAGCGGCCCTTTACTTCAATGGAGCAACCCGGCCACTTATGATGCAGCCCCCTATATGCAGCCCTTGAAGTTTGGAGCAGCCCGACCCTTTCCCTTGAAGCCCACATGATGCAGCCCACTCCATGAAGCAACCCGAGAACATGTATCTAGCCACCTTGCATGGCTCCCCATTTAATGCATAGCCGGCCTCCTCCCTCTCTCCCCCTTTATTTTCATATTTCCCTCTTCATACATGCAATGAATCTCATTCCCCTCTCCCTTTCACTTAATTTCTTGCATGTACCCTCCCATTCATGCATTTTTTCTCCCTGATGGCCGGCCACTCCTCTCTCTCTCCCCTTTATTATTTTCTCTCCTTATTTATTTCTCATTCATCTCCCCCTCTTCATTTGATATTCTCTATTTTATTTTCTTAAAAAAAACAATGAACCTCCTTTCTCTCTCCACCTCATAAATATCATGAATGCATTCTCTCCACTTCATTCAATTCATGCATGCACCCTCTCCCATTTACATGACCGGCCACCCCCCCTTGCCCCCTCTTCTTCATTTCATTCTAGAAGCTTCTCCATCTCCTTTAAAAGCCACCCCATCCCTCAAAGCCTAGAAAGGATTTTTGGGAAGTGAAGTTTTAAGTTAAAATTTGAGTGTTGAGTTGGAGAGTGGAGAGTGCTTGTGAGTTGTTATTGTTAGTTTCATTATTGTATTAGATTTTTCATTATTGCAAGTTTTCTTCATAATATAGTCTTGTGTTTTTAATATTTTGTGTACTTTTTTTTTTGCAAGTAATGAAAATGTTCCTCTCTTATCTTGTTTTTTCTTTCCTTTCAATTATGAGTAGCTAATTTCTCTTAGCCTTCGATCGTGAGGATCCATAAAATGAGATGAGGGTTTCTTTTATTCCATAGTTTTATTTTTGCTTAATTTTACTCGATCCTTCTTTGATTTTTATTTTGTCCACTCCGTATTTCCGGTATATGGTAGTAGGCTTTGGATTTCATATTTGAGTAGCCGAGAGACTCGTGAATGTGAAAGATCACTCAAAGAAGGAAGGAGTTGAAAGCAACCATAGAGATAGGATGACGTAAATCTTCCGGATTGGAGTGAAATCCAATAGTACGGGTCACCTCGATAATGCGGCTTTAGGCCTTTTTGACTTGAAAGAGATTTCGGTCAAAACGTCTATACGTCAGAGAATTTAATGCTCTAGCGAGATTATTTCCTAATTTCGGATCCATCACGGTCGAGTATGATTTGCAAATTTAAAACTATGCCTTTTCATCACTCTCATTTCGTTTTATGATGAATCTTCGATCGAATGCTAACTTTTTATTATAAGTTTTTCGTCTAAAAATTATCTTTAGTTTTTCTCCAAAAAAAAATTCTCAAAACCCACTTTCTTTCGGTAGGATAATAGCTCAAGCGTGAGTAGCAGTACTTGACAACCCCGTGTTTAAATACGACCTTGATACTACAATTCGACAGCTACACTTGCCTGTTCGGGTTTTAGCCCATCAAGTTTTTGGCGCCGTTGCCGGAGACGTTTTTTTTTCGTCAATATTAAGAAAGCGCTTACGCTATTACTTCTGCAAAAATAAAAAAAAAGAATTTTACCTTTCTCTACTTTCTTCTCCAAGTTTCTATTTCCGGTTTTCTCTTTTTCTTTCCTTCATTCTCCTTCTAATTTTCTTAGTGCATGACCCGCACGAATCCGTCGCTACTTGTTGACTTGGACCCAGAAATCGAACGCTCCTTTCGGAGAAACTTACGATTCAGTGGTTCCACTTCTCAAACAGCGGTTGAGGATTCCGACGGTGATTGTAACTTCAACTCCGAAATGGGAGACCCTAACACAGCGTTTGCCCAGCAAAGGACGATTTCCGATTATGCTCGGCCCAACCTGGAGGGTACAGAAACAAGTATTGTTTGATCTGCAATTGCGAACAATAACTTCGAGCTTAAGCCTAACATCATACAAATGGTGCAACAATATGTACAGTTCGACGGATTACAAGATGAAGATCCGAACTTGCATATTGCCAATTTTCTTGAAATCTGTGACACCTTCAAAATAAATGGTATCTCAGACGATGCTATAAGGCTAAGACTCTTCCCCTTCTCCTTAAGAACTAAAGACAAACAGTGGTTGAGTTCTCTTCCAAGAGGATCAATCACTACTTGAAACATTTTAACTGAAAAATTTCTCTCTCGTTATTTCCCCCCGCCAAAACTGCTAAGCTAAGAAATGATATAACTTTGTACTCTCAAATTGCTTCTGAGACCCTCTATGACACTTGGGAGAGGTTTAAGGAACTTTTGAGACGCTGCCCCCATCATGCTCTGCCTGTATGGTTACAGGTCCAGACATTTTACAATGGGCTAAATCAAGAAACTAAGCAAATGATAGATGCCGCTTCCGCTGGTTCTTTGGACCGCAAAACTCCGGAAGCCGCTCTTGAGCTTATAGAGGATATGGCGATGAACACTTTTCAGTGGAACTCTCCTAGGACTCGCCCAAATAAACCTGCAGGTATCTATGAGGTGGACTCGGTTTCGCAACTGGCGTTGCAAGTGGAAATGCTGAACAAGAAGATTTCGGAGATGACTGCTTCCTCCGCCGCTAAGGTATATGAAAATGCGAATGCTACTGCTGCAGAGCAGGTGGATTATCTGGGGAACATACCCAGGCCTGCTCAAAATAATTCTGCCAATAATTTTTCTGTTTTTTCTAATTTTTCTGCACCTCCTGGTTTTAATTCTTCTTCGAACTCTTATAATCCTGGATGGCGTAACCATCCTAATTTTTCTTGGAGTAACCCTGCTAATGCTGCACGCCCACCACACGATTTCACTCCACCACCACCACCACAATATCAAAACCAAAATTTTCAAAAAACTCCATCTTTGGAGGAAATACTTTCTAAATATATAAGCTCGAACGATGCTACCATTAGAAGTCTATCTGGATCCGTGAAAAGTTTAGAAAACCAGGTCGGGCAACTTGCCAAGGCTTTTTCCGAGAGGCCACCCGGGGCTCTTCCCTCAAACACTGAACCTAACCCAAGGGAGCACGTGAATGCGATTTCCCTTCGGAGCGGTAAAGTTATTAACGAGCCCACCACAAGGGAAGAATCAGAGGTGATTGTCTCTCCTATTGCTAGAAATATTATCGTTACGGAATCAAATGATAAAATTTTTGAAAAAGAAAAAGACAAATCTAATTTTGAAAAAGAAAAGTCTATTTTTGAAAAAAAAGTTAACGATTTTCAAAATGATGCTCCGACAATTATAAAGGAATTTCCGGCACCTCCTTATCAGGCTAGGCTTAGGAAGGAAAAATTAGATGATCAATATTCACGCTTTCTTGAAATGTTTAAACAAATTCATATAAATTTGTCATTTCACGAAGCGATTAGTCAAATGCCTAAGTATGCAAAATATCTTAAGGATTTATTAACGAACAAGACGAAATTGGAAAATTTATCGCATGTAACCTTAAATGAAGAATGCTCGGCGGTCGTTAAAAACTCTAATCTTCCTAAAAAGATAAACGATCCGGGTAGTTTTTCAATTCCTTGCGTTTTTGGTGATCTTTTTATAAAACATGCGCTAGCGGATCTAGGTGCGAGCATCAACTTGATGCCTTTGTCATTATTCAAGAAGCTAGGATTGGGCACTCTCAGCCCTACAAGAATGAGTATCCAGTTAGCCGATAGGTCGATCAAATATCCGTTAGGTATTGTTGAGGACGTGCTAGTAAAGGTCGACAAATTCATCTTCCCGGTGGATTTTGTCATTCTCGATATTGAAGAGGACGTCGAGGTCCCTCTTATCCTTGGTCGTCCCTTCCTAGCCACCGCTCGAGCAATCATAAATGTGAGTGACGGAAGACTTTCTCTGCGTGTGGGAGATGAAGAGGTTACTTTTGATATTAATCAATCTATGAGAAATTATTTGCAAAATGATGACTCTTGTTTTTTTATTGATGAATGAAAAGAAGACTCCTATATTTCTCAAAATGATTTTTCGTCTTCTTTTTCTGAACTTTCTACAAATGTTTTTGAAAATACGGTTATGTTTATGAAAACAAATTTTAAAAATGAAACTGTTTTTAAACAAAAGAATCTTGAAAATCTCATTTTTGAAAAAGAAAAAAATCTGAAAAATTCATATGATAAATCACCCGACCCTGAAACGAAAGTCGATCACGATAAGAACTTGGGCAACCATAAAATTTTTAAACCTGGCGATCAAGTTCTTCTTTTTAATTCACGCTTACGTATTTTCTTCGGACACATTTAATCTCGATGGACTGGACCGTTTACGGTCAAGGACGTTTATCCTAATGGAACTGTGTTGCTTTCACACCCCGATAAGGGTGATTTTAAAGTGAATGGGCATAGACTTAAACTTTATTTTTCAAATGATTCTGTGTCTCCTGCAACGGAGGATCTTGTCTTAGACTCTTAAATATTTATCTTGTTGTGCAACATTTTTATTTTTGAACTTATTATTATTATTATGAAACGTTTAATTTTATTCGGACTTTAAATTGTTGTAATAAAGAACAATCTTGGGCACCTGCCCACGGACTCTATTTTTTCTTCTTTTATTTTGCTCTTCCTTCCGGAGGCCAATCAAGCAAGTTCGTGACCGCCGCTCCAACGTTGCTGATATAAAGATGGATCAAGTCAAACTTGTTGACGATCAAGTGCACTAAAAAGCAAGCATGGGGGAGCGACATCCGCCTTCATCCCACAAACCCGGGGAAGTCCTGTTTTTTTATTTTATTTACTTCCTGCATTTTTCTCTCCTCAGTCTCCTTCTCTTTCTCGTTTTTCTTTTTGTTTATTTCATTGAGGACAATGAAGAATCTAAGCTTGGAGGAGGGTTTAGTTAGTTTCTTTTTTCCTTTTTTCTTTGAAAAATCTAAAAATCTTTTGTTTTCTTAAAATCAAAATCTAAAAAATTAGTATAGTTTTGTTAATCTTCTTTAGTATTGTTTTTATTTTAGCCTTATCAAAAATAAATAAAAAATAAAAAAAATCTATAAAACAAAAATCCAAAAAAAAAATTGCTAAAATCTATTTGAAAAACAAAATCTAAAATTATTTTCTATCTTTATTTTTATGTTTCTTCTAGTGATGTGTAGACCCGTGCGGTTCCTTAGTTATATTTAGATTTCTTTGAAACTGTTTTCTAAATTTATCAGTTTAACATAGCTTAGTTTTACTAATTTCTTGTTCTTAAATATAAACATCCGTTTTTTACGTTATAAGTTAGCAATTTGTAGTTATGTCTTTTTATTTGGTTAGTTGCTTACGAATGGTTGCTAGGTAATGATATCTCTTTTTCATTTGTGGAGTAATACTTTCTTGGTGTCGAGAACTTGTACCTAGCTACTCTCAAAACATTTGCGCCGTTTTTTACGTACTTTAGAAATGATTTAGGCCACCCTTTGATTAGTTTGAGCTTTTCTTGCCCACCAACAAATTTACCATTGCAAAATAATTTTTGGGGCTTTTTTCATGTTTCTTTTTTTGTAGCTCCACCTTTCATTTCATTATTTCACCAAAGCCAAAATCCCTTTCCTATTTTCACACTAAACTTTGAGCTTAAATATTAATTTTGTGAAAGGTTATATATTTGAAATGAAAAGGAAAATTTATAGTTTATATTTGGAGATTTCCTTAAAAGTTAAAAAAAAGAGTTATTATCAAAAGTATTATCAAAATGAAATGAAAAAAAAGTAGTTTATTTTTGGCCAATATTATGAAAAGAAAGAAAAAAAATACAGTCTTATGTTTGTTTTAGCTTGAATTGAAATACTTATCATGTCTTATCTTTGTACTTAAAGCTCACCCTTGATTTAGTGTGATTTAACCATCATCATGTTTATCCTTGTTTTCAATTCCTAATCATTTAACTAAGCCAAATTTTTATGTCTATTAGAAGTGCTATTAATCTTTAGAACGTAAATTCGCGTAGTGGAGAAAGTGTGAACGGACAAGCCTATGACCACCATCATTGATGGATTTCTTTGGAGGTTATCTTGAGATGTCTTATGGATAATTGCTATTCTAGCAACCTAATAGTTCGTTAATTTGCCGTTTATTTAGAATTTCTACTCTTGTTTCTCTTATTTTCATTAATTTTGGATGCCTTGTTTTAAGATTTAGAAATGTGTAAATTTTCTTTATGTTCTAATGATATTTTTAGGTCTCTACTTTCAAGTTTTTTATTGTGCACTTCTCACCCCACTAGTTTTAACATAGGAATTATGATAGTTTAATTTTTCATGTTTTGTTTTTCTTAATTATGAAATCTAAATTTGCTTTGTTTACTTTTTCCCTAGTTTTCACTTCTATTTGCTTGAGGGCAAACAAATACTCTAGCATGGGGGAATTTGATGACTAGTTTTAGTCATCGCTTTTTGGGTAGTTTAGTATTCATAAATCTTAAGTTTTAATACAGTTTTATCTTTTAATATGCTTATTATGTTGCTATTTTATTTTAATGTTTGATGTTATAATATAAAAATCTATAGTTTATTATATGTATTTTTGTTATATTATGTTATGCTTGTTATAAAAAATAGAACTAATATTTGTTTTGTTTTGTTGTTTGTAGGTTCAAGTCCAAGTTCAACATGATGCAGCCCAAGCCTCCTCCATGCAAAAACCCGAGCCCATGCAGCCCTCTTCATTGGAGCAGCCCTTGAAGTGCATGGCCGGCCCTCCATGATGCATTCCTTCTTCATTGGTGCAGCCCGGCCCCTTCCAAGTGCAGCAACCCTTTACTTCAATGGAGCAACCCGACCACTTATGATGTAGCCCCCTATATGCCGCCCTTGAAGTTTGGAGCAGCCCGACCCTTTCCCTTGAAGCCCACATGATGCAGCCCACTCCATGAAGCAACCCGAGAACATGTATCTAGCCATCTTGCATGGCTCCCCATTTAATGCATAGCCGACCTCCTCCCTCTCTCCCCCTTTATTTTCATATTTCCCTCTTCATACATGCAATGAATCTCATTCCCCCTCTCCCTTTCACTTAATTCCATGCATGTACCCTCCCATTCATGCATTTTTTCTCCTTGATGACCGACCCCTCCTCTCTCTCTCCCCTTTATTATTTTCTCTCCGTATTTATTTCTCATTCATCTCCCCCTCTTCATTTTATATTCTCTATTTTATTTCCTTAAAAAACAATGAACCTCCTTTCTCTCTCCACCTCATTAAATATCATGCATGCATTCTCTCCACTTCATTCAATTCATGCATGCACCCTCTCCCATTTACATGGCTGGCCACCCCCCCTTGCCCCCTGTTCTTCATTTCATTCTAGAAGCTTCTCCATCTTCTATAAATGCCACCCCATCCCTCAAGCCTAGAAAGGATTTTTGGGAAGTGAAGTTTTAAGTTAAATTTGAGTGTTGAGTTGGAGAGTGGAGAGTTCTTGTGAGTTGTTATTGTTAGTTTCATTATTATATTAGATTTTTCATTATTGCAAGTTTTCTTCATAACATAGTCTTGTCTTTTTAATATTTTGTGTACTTTTCTTTTTTGCAAGTAATGAAAATGTTCCTCTCTTATCTTGTTTTTTCTTACTTTTCAATTATGAGTAGCTAATTTTTTTTAGCATTCGATCGTGAGGATCCATAAAATGAGATGAGGGTTTCTTTTATTCCATAGTTTTATTTTTGCTTAATTTTGCTCGATCATTCTTTGATTTTTATTTTGTCGACTCCGAATTTCTGGTATACGGTAGTAGGCTTTGGATTTCATATTTGAGTAGCCGAGAGGCTCGTGAATGTGAAAGATCACTCAAAGAAGGAATGTGTTGAACGCAATTTTAGAGATAGGATGACGTAAATCTTCCGGATTGGAGTCAAATCCAATAGTGCGGGTCACCTCGATAATGCGGGTTTAGGCCTTTTTGACTTGAAAGAGATTTCGGTTAAAACGTCTATAAGTCAGGGGATTTAATGCTCTAGCGAGATTATTTCCTAATTTCAGATCTGTCACGGTCGAGTATGATTTGCAAATTTAAAACTATGCCTTTTCATCCCTCTCATTTAATTTTATGGTGAATCTTCGATCGAATGCTAATTTTTTATTATAAGTTTTCCGTCTAAAAATTATCTTTAGTTTTTCTCCGAAAAAAAATCTCAAACCCCACTTTCTTTCGGTAGGATAATAGTTCAAGCGTGAGTAGCAGTACTTGACAACCCCGTGTTTAAATACGACCTTGATACTACAATTCGACAGGTACACTTGCCTGTTCGGGTTTTAGCCCATCAGATATCGATCCAAAGGTGTGGTAGAGTCATCTGTGAGCACGAGCGCCTCAAGGCCACTGCATATTTTGAGGCGGGGTGAGTTCCTACGAGATAGCGCCGAGTCAAACGTCATTTATGTCGTCTCCGCTACCCAGGTTACTGAGGGCGCCCCAGCTGACACCCACCCGCGGTGCGTCCCCTTTTAGGCGAGTTTGCGGACATCATGCCAGACAAGCTCCCCGATGAGCTGCCTCCCCCATGGGACATTCAGCACGCCATTGATTTAGTCCCGGGAGCCTCCCTCCCGAACCTGCCCCATTACCGTATGCATCCGGATGAGCACGCTGAGCTCAAACGACAGGTTGACGAGCTTCTCCGGAAGCAGTTCATTCGTGAGAGTATGAGCCCTTGTGAGGTCCCCGCCCTTCTTACCCCTAAGAAGAACGGTAGTTGGCGTATGTGCATCGATAGCCGCGCCATTAATAAGATCACGGTCAAGTATCGTTTCTCGATCCAACGACTCGATGACCTACTAGATACTATGTCTGGTGCCCAGATCTTCTCCAAGATCGACCTTCGTAGTGGGTACCATCAGGTACGAGTTCGTGAGGGAGACGAGTGGAAGACCGCATTCAAAACCAAGGACGGTCTATATGATTGGTTAGTTTTGTCATTTGGACTATCCAATGCCCCGAGCACGTTTATGCGAGTTATGATGCAGGTGTTGCCGCCCTACGTGGGCAATTTTCTGGTGGTGTACTTTGATGATATATTAGTCTATAGCCAGACTCAGGCCGCTCACCTCGATCAGCTGAGACTTCTCTTTAGCACCCTTCGCCAAGAGAAACTGTATGTGAACCTGAAGAAGTGCGCATTCCTCTCCGAGTCGGTCCACTTTCTGGGCTCTATTATATCATCTACCGGGGTCTTCGTGGATCCTGAGAAGGTCAAATTTATTCACGATTGGCCCGTGCCCAAGAATATCCACGAGGCTCGTAGTTTTCACGGGCTTGCCACCTTCTACAGGAGGTTTGTCTAGGGGTTCAGCACGATCATGGCCCCCTTCACGAGTTGTCTCATGAAGGGATATTTTTTGTGGACCCCCGCAGCCACTAGAGCATTCGAGGAGATTAAGGAAAGGTTGATGACAACTCAAGTCCTACGCCTGCTGGATTTTAGCCGCGCTTTTGAGGTCGCCTGTGACGCGTCGGGTGTCGGTATCGGTGGCGTATTGAGTCAAGAGGGACATCCAGTTTCTTACTTTAGTGAGAAGCTGAACGAGGTTAAGCAAAAGTACTCGAATTACGATCGAGAGTTTTATGCGATAGTCCAATCTCTACGCTACTGAAGACACTATCTCCTCCCTCGGGAGTTCGTGTTGTACTCCGACCATCAGGCACTACGTTACCTGGACTCGCAACGCAAGCTGGGCCACCGGCATGCGAAGTGCGTCGAATATCTGCATGATTTCCATTAAGTTCTCAAGCACCGCGCTGGTGTTGAGAATAAGGCGGCTGATGCGTTGAGTCGCCGCGTATCCCTGTTGCAGACGATGACTGCGAGTGTCGAGGGACTTGAGAGGTTGATACTCAACTATCCGACGTGTGCTGATTTCGACGGGATTTACACCGCCCTATCTCGAGACCCACCTAACCCAATTGAGGGTTATCAGATCTATGAGGGATACTTGTACCGGGGTTCCCATCTATGCATTCCCCAGACATCGTACCGAGATTATCTGATTTGGGAGTTGCACGTGGGCGGGGCTGCGGGCCACTTCGGGCGGGATAAATCCATCGCTATTATCGAGGACCGTCTTTACTGGCCCGGCCTTAAGAAGGAAGTTGCCCGAGTTGTGTGCCACTGTCGTATCTGTCAGACAGCAAAGGGCAATAAGCAGAACACCGGCTTTTATACGCCGTTACCCGTACCACACCGCCCTTGGGAGGACATCAACATGGACTTTGTTCTCGGACTTCCCCGCACCTTGCGGAAACACGACTCCATCTTTGTAGTGGTTGATTGGTTTTCGAAGATGGCTCACTTCATCGCCTGCCGCAAGACGGCAGATGCGACCCACATTGCATCTATATTCATGAGG
Source organism: Platanthera guangdongensis (assembly GCA_039583875.1). Lineage (NCBI taxonomy): Eukaryota > Viridiplantae > Streptophyta > Magnoliopsida > Asparagales > Orchidaceae > Platanthera > Platanthera guangdongensis. Next base: position 145,308,750 of record CM077152.1, read on the forward strand.
GACGTCTTTTGATTGCATAGCCTGCCCAAGTCGATTGTGTCGGACCTCAATGTGAGGTTCATGAGCTACTTCTGGAAAACCCTATGGCACAAGAGTGACACTATCCTTAGGTTTTCCTCGGCATATCACCTACAAACGGACAGACAGACTCAGGTAGTGAATCAGAGTCTAGGGAATCTGTTGCGGTGTCTGGTAGGAGAGCATGTAGGCAGTTGGGACTTAGATTTGCCGATAGCAGAGTTTGCCTATAATAGCTCAGTCAATAGGTCCACCGGGTTGAGTCCATTTCATATAGTGTCAGGATATAACCCGAGGAAACCCATAGACCTTGTGTCGAGCCCTTTAGAATCCCGCCCTAGCGAGTCTGCGGAGTCATTTGCACAGCACTTGCATGATTTGCATGAGTCGGTCCGCCGACAAATAATATTAAGCAATGAAAATTACAAAGCCCATACAGATAAGCGAAGGCGAGAGCAAGTATTTAACATAGGCGAAAGGGTAATGGTGCGAATCCGCCCCGAGAGGCTCCCTTCGGGACCTGCCAAGAAGTTAAGCGCGAGGCGAATGGGTCCGTATTCCATTATTAGTCGTATTGGAACCAACGCCTACTGACTTGACATCCGGGCCAGTATGGAAATTCACCCTGTGTTTAATGTTGAGGGCCTGACTCCATACTATGAACCTCATGAGTATGTGGACCAGAGCAGTGGAGATGCCCAGCTACCCCCTCCCCCACTATCGTTACCATACCACCCTTGCACATCACCACCATCTGATGGACATCCTGATTCACCCACTGTTGCCACCCACCCACCCGGGCCGTCATCACCTTTGGTTCCACCGCTGACACCACCGATCGCACCGGGATCCACCTTCCGTGAGGCGAGAGATGAGAGCATTACGGAGATCAGATCCCACCAGTTTGTTCCCACCTCGGAAGGACCGCGTTGCCGCTACCTGGTACATTGGCGGGGCCGCCCTGACACTGATGACACTTGGATATTACCGGTAGAGCTCTATTCGCTTGCCCCCGGACTTCGACCTCAGTATGATCATCTCCATTCATCGGAGATGAAGGCTTCTCAATCAGGGGGAGTTGATGGGAAACCATCGGATGCACCTGAAGGGGTTCGCCGCAAGGCGGGACCCACATACACGTATTCGCGTAGGAAGACTTGATCGGATCGCCGATCGGACTCCGCAGTTGCGTCCGGGACGTCGCTGCGAGTCAAAAAACTATATTACTTTATTTTTTCAGTTTTATTTTGATGTATTTTATGAGCGAACCCATCGACCAATCATAGCCATTGATGGGGGATGCCCTAGCTTCTCTTTTATTATAAATAGGATGTAGAGGGGCTGATTTGAGGTATTGTAGAATTTGGAGAAGAGATTTCCCGGATTCCAGCGATCCCTCATCGGTGCCGACGCCGTGGAACCCTAGGTGACGACTCCTATGCCGCCAAACTCCTCCCCAAGGTAACCCCTACCCCCCTCAATCATTTTCCATCGTCTTCTCCCCTTTTCCCATACCAGAACCCCCAAAATCCTCCTCCACACCGCCGACCAGCAGTCCAGCCAGCCGCACCCCCCCTTCTCCCTGTTTCCCGCCGCCGGCCTGTTGCCTCCCCACCGTCGGCCTCCTCCAAGCCCCCAGCCCCCTCACCGCCCCTCCCCTCCTCAAAACCGACCCCCCTAAGGCCCGGCCTGCCCTAGCCGGCCACTCCTTCCCCCTCTCCTTCGTTGATCCACCTCCCACCGCTCCGAAAACCATAGATCTCTTTTGATCTATTGCTACCACCATCCGATCCGTTATTCCCTCCACCCAAACCTTCCATTTTCGCTCGGATCCGCTCCAATCATCGGATCTACTCACCCCCGGTCCGGATCTACTTATTTGTGGCCGGATCCGCCGTTTTACCATCCGTTACCGCCACTTTTCGCCGAAGGCAGCCACCGCCATCGCCACCTCGCCTCCGGTTCCACCTCCGATGGCTCGTTTTTCATCCTGCCCGTCAAATCCTCCAACGCCTCGGATCAGCCCACTACATCATGAGTATCTGTGGTATCGTGTTCTGTAACTTGACATTTCATTTGGTTGTTTATCTATATTATGCTGCGATGATGGTTATGTAGTAGTTGTTCTCTTATGCTAATAATTGTCTGTGGAAGTATTTGCCGCCGCTTGCCTTGGCCCCCGAGCGCAGGAAGCCGTTGCCGAATTGCTAAAATTAATTATTTGCGTCTTTATTTTGATTAACTGTGTGGTGCTATTACTCTTCATTGCTTAAATTAATTGTCATCGTCATCCGACTGTCGCATTGCATTTAGGTATTGCATTGACATAATCCCCGCACCTACACGTAGTCTTAGCGCCCGAGCACCACTAGCCTACCACTACATCACTATGCAAGATGAATAACACTCCTAATGAACCATGAAATTGGGCCTTTAATATTTGGGCCTTTTATACAACATTTCTTCCATAGTATATGACATTAAAAAAATCCCAGCATTTTCACAATATTACTTCTTATTTCTTTCTACTTATAAAACTTGCAGGTTATGTACAAAACACTGAATCCTCAGTGGCATCAAACTCTGGAGTTCCCTGACACGGGGAGTCGATTGGTTTTGCATGTGAAGGATCACAATGCTGTACTCCCTGAAACTAGTATCGGTGATTGTGTTGTAGAATATGAAATGTTGCCTCCAAATCAAGTAGCTAATAAGTGGATACCTTTGCAAGGGGTAAAAACTGGGGAGATCCATGTTCAAGTGACACGAAGAATTCCAGAACCGCAGAAAAAACAAAAATTTTCAAGTAATAATTCTTCTTCCACTCAAGAACATAAAGTACCTGCGAAGGTGAGTTCTATTGATAGGAATTTTCATTCAATGTCGTCCAGTACAATATCTTGTTGCTCGCAATGCTATTTGTATTATTAACCAATATCATAAGTTATCTTTTATTTTTGACTCTTTTTTAAGATAAATATGTTTTGCTGATTAATAGTTGTACTATGCAGTGTAGTTTACAGGAAATCGAAACATTCAAATTTGTGATTCACAATAAAATGTAAAATGGTGTCTAACAAGTTCCGTGGAATTTGTAAAATGATGTTTTTTTTGCTAAGTACAGCATAAACAGTGAAAAGGTTACTATGAACCTACAAAATTGTTGGTATTCGGGAAATAATAGTAGAGGGGGTTCATGTAATAGGGTTCTCTTGTATCCTGATTCCCTATTTACACAACATGGTATCAGAGGTGACGAAAAAATCTAATCTGAGTTCCTCGCTCTACCTGACGCTGCCGTCTGCCCGTGCAACGCTCCCGATGCTGCTCCTTCTGCATAGCGCCTCCTTCCCGGGCTGCTTCCTGACCGGAAGTGCACCTCTCCGTCCGCAGCTGCTGCGGCCGGGGAAACCGCTGAGGGAATTCGCCGCAGCCGCTTGCAGCGGTTGCTTCCCTAGGTCGGGGGTGCGGTGTTCTCACGCCACGCACGCTTGAATCTTGTCCTATGCGCTCCGGTCTGATTGTTGACGACCTAGATCCATGATGTAGAGGGATAATCGGGTCTAAAAAGGCGGCATCGCTTGAACCGGTAATAAGGTGTGGTGATCGGTGAAGGAATAGATCAATGACGACGAAAGAAAGTACGATGATGGATGTCTTCAAGATGTTGGGCCCCACTGAGATGACCACGTTATTGAGGGTGTTTGGTTCATTGCATAGACCAACGAAGTTGGAACTTCCACCAGTTGATCTGAAGCACGAAGGACCGGCCACCTCCCTAGGTTGGTCTCGCCACGTGAAGAAAATCCTTATGGCGAAATTTGTTGGGTGTTTCTTCATTGCGGAGTTGAAGGTGGTAGAGAACACCGTTGGAGGAGATGAGTGGGAGTCAATCACATGACGGTGTACATGTGCCTTCTTAACTCGGTAGTCCCATCGATCGCCGCCACGGTAGATGGCATGTAGTCTGTAAATGGTCGTGGATGTTTAGGACAATATGAGGAGTACATATGATGGATTCGGGAACACTCTGCGGGTTTTCAAGGTAAATGGAGAAATTGGCGACACCATTCATGGTGCAGGAGTACGCCTCAGAGTTAGAGCGCCTATGGGTGGATTACAATCACGCTTCCTGCAGGATAGGTTGCAGCGACTTATAGTGTCGGGCCTCCAAGATCATCGTGGAGAAGAGGACGGTGAAGTTCCTAAGGAGATTAAATGGAAAGTTTGATCAAAGGAGATCCCTACTTCTATCAGGCTTGAAGATTCCTACACTTACAACTCTGTATGCCCAACCAACCGAAGGCACTGATGGACCTCTTGCTCTAACATCCATATTTCCCCCAGATCATTAAATTGGATCGTCGACTCTGGTGCATCACGACACGTGATAGGGGATGCGGGCGAGTTCTCCTCCGACACTCGCCTAGCTATCGCGAATTGCATTCAGATGGCAGATGGGACTTTCCCACCAGCTATGAAGCACAGATACTTCCCCGAAGGCAGCGTACCTGTAGCGGATACGTATCTGGTACCAGTACGTCCTCGATACTCGAAGGATACACCTATGTGGACATACTTGGACTTAACACATCATTATGCATATTGTGATAGAAGTCTGTTTTTTTAGAGAACAAAAGTTGGCTTTATGCTAGGAAGCGTTGGTATGTTCAATTAAGTTGTGTATTTGTACCGAGTATGTTTTTGGTACTAGTACGTTTCGATGTTTTGAGAAATATTTATTGCACTTGTGATATATATATATATATATAATATTTGTTATAACATATCATGTCATACCCGTATCCTTGTTTTTAAAATTTTGTCATACCGGCGTACCGGGTACGTATCGCACCCGATACCCGTACCGGTGCTTTCTAGCCCACCAGTGGTCGTTAAGGGTACGATCAATTGCACATGTTCAGTAAAACTATCCAATGTCTTGCATGTTTTTTCTTTTCCAGTTGCATTTTATCCATTAGTTTCATAATCATTCAACTGAGATGTGTTATTTCTTTGGATATTCCAAAGGTGTCTTTCTATGAGAAAAAGATGTGGCAGATACATGGGTCTATGACTTGGCATGAGGGGCTATGATATCTGTATCAGGAAGGATTAGACGTAGCTCTTATATTTGTTGCAAAAAAGGCAGGAGTTGGGGGACAAAAGATGAGTGCAGTGGACACTCGGATACTCCGTCACCCGCGATTAAGACCCATAACAACTTGGTATCAGAGGGACTCCTCTCCTCCTTCTTGCAAGCTGACATCCTCGGCGATCCTCAACCCTGCGAGCCCTATAGCATCTCTCGCACGGTTGCTGCGATCCTCAGCCTCGTGAGCCCTGTAAGCAATCTCGCGATCCCTACGACCTCAACGTCTCGTCAGTCGAGCCCTCCGTCATCTGTCTCACCCTATTCTAGCAGCGTCCCCGACGCACTCTTCCGCAGAGCCCTCCGCGCTCCGGAAAAGAATCCTACCGACCAGAGGAAATTGACGATGTGTTTCGGTCGTTGTTTGACTACTACAACACAGTCAGTCGACGCCGACGGTGTCCTCTCCTTTCGCTTTGATCGAAGCTTCTCGTGCGGTTCATGCTCCTCCTCCCAGCACGTGCGACATCCAAGAAGGTGGCGCTACCCTTCGTCTTTGTTCCCGAGTGTCGGCTTCCGTACAACTAAAAAAGACTTTATCTCACTATAGTGATGTCGTCTATATGGAATCGATTGCTGAAGAAGCTTGTCTGATGATTTTGGAGGTATTAACTGAAGAAGATCAGGTGTCTTATTTTAGTGATTTTGATTTTACTTCTGATGAATTTAGAACATGCTATAAAGAATTATGTCATGATCATTTAGAGATAGAAAAACAAATTAAATCACTTAGGAAAGAATTAGAAGAATTGAAAAATTTTAAGCCTGGTCAGAACTAAGCTTATCAGAACCATCAACTTAGGGTCTAACTGGGTAAGTTAGAAAAGCAAATTGATTACTTGACAGTTAGAAAACAAATCACCGAAGGAAGAGCTTGCATAGGTGAAAGCCTTTGAAGACTCTCTAAATGGTAGAAGTTAGAAATTGAAGGACATTTAAGAGACTTTCTTATTGAGATTCAAGAACCTAAAGCTAGGTGCAGTCCAGCAAATTCAGGTGAAGCTTCCAGCAAACCATCTTGGAAAAACCATGTAGATTTTGTTAAAGTTAAGGTCAGACAACCTATTATAATTATAGATGAAGACCCTGATACGAATCACCCTTTTCAATAAGGTTATCTCATCAAATCAATTATGGTATTCTAGGAAAAAAGCCCTTAGAAAACCAAGCTTCAAAGTTTAAGTTTTCTGAAAACTGGAAATCTGCGTCGACTTCTACACGGTGCAACTCTGCTAGTGCGTCAGTTTCTAATCGACGCAAATATGAAACTGCATCGACTTCTTCTTGACGCAACCTCATACCTACGTCGACTTCTTATTGACACAACTAAGTAGTTGCGTCGACTTTTAATCGAAGCAACTTTCTAATGCACAAACAAAACAAATTTCATGTTGAATTGCTTCCTGATTTTTATAATCATAAATCTAAATGTTATTAGTGTAATAAATTAGGACATGATGCTAGAAGCTGCTGGTTTAATTGACTTGTACTCTTCCATCCAACGGGTTATCATGAAAGATCTTATTCTTTCATAACCACTTACAATGGTAAAAGCAATGAGCCCATGGTAACTTGGGTCCCTTCTAATGTTTGAATTATATTTACAGGTCAGAGACTGTCCATCCACAAACTAGCTGTGATATTTGGACAATGGTTGTTTCAGACATATGACTGGACAAAAAAACTTGTCGGAAAACTATAAGGCCAAGGATGATCTTAAGGTAATATTTGGTTACTCCAATTGTGGTCAAACCAAAGGTTATGATATGATCAGAATTTGAGACTTTTTTTCCAAAGTAGCTTATGTTGAAGGTCTTCAACATAACATAATTAGTATTAGTCAGCTTTGTGATGGTGAATACAAGATAGTATTCACTCACAATCAATGCCAAATTGTGAGCTCAAAGTCAGATACAATAGTGTTATTTGGCTATAGGAAGCGTAGTCTATATGCAGTTGACTTTAATTCTAATTTAAATTAAATTTTCTTATTCAACCCTGATGTAGATAGAAATGAGTTTTGGCATAGAAGGTTTGGTCATCTAAATCACAAGACCATTGTCCAGTTAACTAAAAATAGTCTTGTGAGTGGTTTGTCAGTTGGTAAGTTTAGGAAAGAGTATTATGTAGGGCTTGTCAAATGAGGCAAGCAAACAAAGTCATCATTCAAAAATTGGTAAAAATGATTCACCTAGAACAATTTATCTATTGCGCATGAACTTATTTGGCTCAATATCCACTCAGAGCTCAGGACGGAAATCCTTCACTTTAGTTGTAGTGAATTATTTTTGTAGATTCACTTAGGTGTTCTTTTAAGCGCTAAATACAACCTTTCAAGATCTTTTCAAGATTCATTAGATATATTCAATCTGAATTCAATACTCAATTTGTTATGATCATGAGTGATCATGACACAGAGTTTGGAAATAGTTAATTTGTATATTCTGTGAGGATGAAGGGATAAGACAGTTTTTCAGCTCATAGAACTTCTCAACAAAATGAGGTTGCTGAAAGAAAAATAGAATCTTAATTGAATCAGGAAGGACATTCCTGATCGAGTCAAACATGTCTTAGTCCTTTTGGACTGAAGCAGTTAACACTGTCAATTATTTTCTGAATAAAAGTCTCATTTAAAAGTCCAAGTTAAAAAAACCCTTACGGTGCTTTTGAGGGAAATGCACTTATAGTATTATACTATAGGATTTTTAGTTGCACTTGTTTCATTTTAAATAATGGAAAGAACCTCCTTGCCAAATTTGACAAGAAGATTGATGATGATATATTTTTAGGATATTCATCAACAAACAAAGCATATAGGTGCTACAACAAATGGACTCTTAAAATAGAAGTACTCATGCACATATTTTTTCTTGAAGCTAACATGTTTTCCAAGAGAAAGGAAACTTTCACCAATATCATTTTGCAGGTAGAAGATCAACTAGCTGCTGAGGTTGAACAAATAAGCATTAAGGATAGTGGAGAAGGATCATTCAAAAATCATAATTAGTTGGACATTGCTAATTTAGATGAAGTCCTCTCATGTAGTGAGAAATTCACGGTGATGCTAAGTCAATCAGTATAAAATGCTCTTCAAAATCAAGTGCAAAATGCTGAATCGGAAATTGCTAAAGAAAAAGTTATTGAGGAGGTCTCTCTTATTTTTGATGTAGCTATGACTAATCCTGAGAGAATAAATCCCAAGGTTTGTTCCCCTTCTCAAGTAATAGGAGATATGACACTTTGTGTGCAAACAATGAACCAAATATTAATTGAGTTTATGCTCTAATGCTTTCTTTCTAAATTTGAAACAAAAAAATTGGAAAAGTAGACAATGATCTTCACGGGATTGTTACCATGCAAAAATAGCTAGCTCAGTTTAAAAATAATAAGGTCTGAACTCTAGTAGAAAGACTTAAAAATTACGCAATCATTGGAACCAAATTGGTATATAGAAACAAGTTGGATTCAATTGGAGTTATCATGAGGAATTTGTCAAGAATTATTGCACAAGGATATAAACAAGAAGAAGACATAAATATCAACCATACTTTAGCACTGGTAGCCAAAATGGAAGTAATAAGCAAGAAGAAGGCTATTTCTTGCTTATGCTGCATATATAAAGATTAAAGTCTATTAGATGAGTGTCAAGAGTGTTTCCCTCAATGACATATTGTAAGAAAAGGTGTATGTGAAACAACCTACAGGTACAACAATGGCTCCAATGCCATCTGAGTTGGTGAATCTTGATGCTCTCAACAAGGTTCTTACGATTCTAGTATCAGAATTCTCCTCTCGTTTTCTAATCTTCTCTGACAACTACTCCAACAAAGTTACCACACTACAAAGTCGATTGGATGAACTATCAAACTCTCTGCATGAGCTTGAACACCAGATGACTCAATCCCTAGTTCATGAATTGCTCTTTAAATCCTTCTTCAAGGATCTAAAGTAGGGGGAGAATAAGGTCAATCCCAGAGATTGCAAATCGGGATGATAATGTTGATGATGATCAAATTTCAGAGATAGAGGAAGGTAATAATGTTACTGATAAAATTCCAGATCAAATTTCAGAGACAGAGGAAGGTAACACTGTTGCTGATATAATTCTAGAGGTAGAGGAAGTTAATACTGCAACTGATGATAGAATTCCAGAGCCAGAGGACGGTGTCAGACCTATGGAAACTATCTATACCATGGATGCTCTTTGCTCTCCTTATGTATCTGAGGGGGAGCCAACTATTGATTCTGATATGAACTACTAGGGGGAAGAGAGGAAAACTAGAGAAAAAGGAAGAGAGGAGGCTAGGGTTAGAGGGAGAGAAGAAAATACCTTAGGATTAACTTGCATGCCTCCAATAGCAGATCTCCCCGGGTATAAATACCCGGGAGAGGGAGGGAGCCGGCCGGCCCCTCCACATAGGTCTCCTTGCGCCTGCGGGCATAGTAACGCCCCGAGAAACGATCCGGGGTCGGGGGCATAACATTCCCCTCCCCGTCAAGACCCAGCTTGTTCGCAAGGTGGAAATCCGGGTACAGCTCCTTGAAGTCCAAGAGATCAACCCAGGAGTTATGGGCTTCCGATAAGTGCTTCCACTTGACCAAGAGTTCGGCCCGAAACTCGGAGCCACGCTGCTTCCATCGGAGTAAGAGAACCGTCTCCGGCATGGGCCGAAGTTCACCTGCAACGGTAGCCTCCGGCAAGAAAGGGCTCGGTCGGGCACTGTCGCCAATCTTCTTCTTGAGCAAAGAGACATGAAATGTTGGATGGATCCGGGAGCTCGCGGGAAGCTCCAACGTATAAGCGACCGGCCCCACCCTTTTGAGAACACGAAAGGGGTCATGGTATCGAGGAGCCAGCTTCTGATTGGTACGACGAGCAACTGAGAGCTGTCGGTAGGGCTGGAGCTTAAGGAATACTTCATCGCCTACGGCGAACTCCCTCTCCTTGCGATGCTTGTCCGCCTGGGTCTTCATGCGATTCTGGGCAAGGTGAAGATTCGCCCGTAATGTCACTAAAGTGCGGTCGCGGTCGCGGAGGGCCCGATCGACTGCCGGTAATGCCATGCTGCCCGGCTCATAACTGGAAAAAGAAGGTGGCGGGCGGTCGTAAACTACCTCAAAGGGCGTCATTTTGCTAGCGGAGTGATAAGCAGTGTTGTAATAATATTCGGCCCAGTGCAGCCAGCTGGTCCAAGTCCGAGGTTCGTCCATGACGAAACACCGGAGGTATGTCTCGACGCCGCGATTAAGAAACTCCGTTTGGCCGTCGGTCTGAGGGTGATTTGCGGTGCTGAAGCGAAAGCAAGTCCCCTGAAGCCGGAAAAGCTCTCGCCAAAACTGGCTCACAAAAGTGGGATCACGGTCGGAAATGATGGCGCGTGGGAGGCCGTGCAAACGGACGATTTCCCGAGTGAAGAGTTCGGCGACCGATTCCGCCGTATAAGGGTGTCTGAGAGCGAGAAAATGGCCATACTTGTAGAGCTTGTCGACCACCACCAGAATGACCGACTTGCCTGAGACATGGGCAATCCATCAATAAAATCCATCGACACAGTATCCCATATTTGTTGCGGAATCTCAAGTGGGTGGAGCAACCCGGCAGGTGTAGTCGTCTCGTACTTCTGTCGCTGACACGTCTCACACTGTCGCACAAACTGTTGTACGTCACGGCGTAACCCCGGCCAAAAACCATTTGCTCTCGCCCGCTGGAGGGTACGGAGCACTCCTGCATGACCGCCCACGGGAGAGGAATGAAACTCGTGGAGCATAACTGTCTTCCATGCCGAACCTGGAGGTATGACGACTCTGCCGTGGTAATGTAGTCGCCCATTCTGTTGATGATAACCGGGCGTCACAGTCTCCCCACGCTATAGGGCCTCCACGAGGGTGCGTATAGCGGGATCCCGCAAGACCTCCTCGTGTATGTCATCGAAAGAGTCGAGAACCGGCCCAGGAAATTTGGGTGAGTGCACCGTCAGGTAGGCGGGACAAGGCGTCCGCGACCACATTTTCCTTGCCCTGGCGATAAACGATCTCGTAATCGTAGCCCAAAAGTTTGGTGACCCACTTTTGCTGTAGAGGGGAGGAGACGCGTGGACCAACAAGTGCTTCAAACTTTGGTGATCTGTACGGATCTTGAAGTGCCGCCCCAAAAGATATGGCCGCCAAAGGCCGACTGTCTGAACCACTGCCAAGCGCTCCTTTTCATACGTGGACAATCTCAGCGTCTTAGGCGCCAACGCCTTACTATAAAAAGCCAGTGGGCGGCCCTCCTGCATCAAGACGGCACCCAGCCCCACCCCGGAGGCGTCCGTCTCCACAACGAACTCCTTGGTGAAATCCCGCAGGGCTAACACTGGAGTGGTCGTCACCGCCTATTTGAGCGCCTGAAAAGCCGCCTCAGCGTCCTGCCATGAGAAAGCATCCTTCTGTAGTAGCTGGGTCAGTGGTCGATCGATCTTCCCATATTCTCGCACGAACCATCGGTAGTAGCCGGTGAGGCCCAAGAACCCTTGCAGAGCCCGAACCGTCTGGGGTCGCGGCCAAGAAACCATGCTCGCAATCTTCCGAGGGCCAGCCTTGACCCCTTCCCCCGAGACCAAGTGTCCCAAATACTCGACCTCCTCCTGCCCAAAAGAGCACTTGGAGCAATTAGCATACAACTGGTGCTTCCGCAGAACAAAAAAAACCTGTTCAACATGACACAAGTGATCTTCCCAATTAGCATTGTATATCAGGATGTCATCAAAGAATATCAGCACAAAAAGGCGAAGTAGTGGGCGAAAGATCTCGTTCATATTTACTTGGAAGGTGGATGGCCCGCCAGTCAGCCCGTTGGCCATCACCAGGAATTCGTAGTGGCCATCGTGGGTCCTGAAAGCCATCTTGTGGACGTCCTCTTACAGCATAAGGATCTGGTAGTAGCCCGACCGTAGGTCAAGCTTTTTGAATCGAGGCGCCCCGTGTAGCTCGTCGAAGAGCTCCTCAACCAATGGAATTAGGAACTTGTCCTTCAAGGTGTTGTCGTTCAAAGCCCGGTAGTCGACACAGAACCGCCACGAGCCATCCTTTTTCTTGACGAGAATAATCGGGGCCAAGAAGGAGCTCGTGCTGGGTCGGATAAGTCCGACATCGAGCATCTCCCGAACGCTGTGCTCGATCTCTGCCTTTTGCATGTGTGGATATCGGTAAGGCCGGATATTGGTGGGCTTCGCTCCGGCCTTGAGGACAATCTGGTGATCCCGAAACCGCGAGGGTGGTAGTGTATGTGGCTCCTGAAAGACGTCAGAATACTACTCAACTAAGGACTGTAACTGTATGGGTACCTCAGACATCTCGGCCTCATCAGACCGCACTCCCAAAAGGACTGCCATCAAGCTCCCTCCCTCTCCTAGCTGCTGCATGCTCTGAAGAGAGACTTCCTTTACCGGGGAAATTGTGAGACCCTTCAAACAGAACTGTCGGTCACGCTGCAGGAACTCCATCGTCATGAGCTCCCAATCAAAAGTGACCCGCTTCAACTACTGTAGCCACTGAACTCCGAGTATCATGTCTGATCCCCGGATGGGTAGAAGGTACACATTCGTGCTTCCAACGTATCCCTGAATTCGCAACTCCACTCCCTTCATCACACCTTCGCACTGCAGTTTACTGCCATTAGTCACCATGACCTGGAACGCAGCTCCCCTATCAATGTCGTGCCCAACCCTTTGAGCGACGGCTGGATGAATGAAATTGTGGGTGCTCCCACTGTCCACCAATATCGTCACCTTCTCCTGTCTAACCCGTCCAGCCACCCGCATCGTAAGCGGTGGATTGCACCCTTCCATGGTCTGGATAGAGACCCCAAACTCCGTCACATCCACATCCTCTTCCAACAGCACCTCCTCGACAGGAACCTCGGGCGAAGACTCGTTGGCCACCTCTTCATGCAGCATGAAAAACGGTAGCTTCTGACATTTGTGCCCAGACACAAACTTCTCGTCACAATTAAAGCAGAGACCCTTCTCATTGCGGGCTTGGAGCTCGCCCCACGATAAACGAGTCACCGTAGGCTTGACGACCGCCTGTGGCTCTCTCCTGACGACGACCGATGGGGCAAGAGGTCTCCCCGTGGTCCGTGACCGCTGCCGGTTGAATTGCTCCTCCTGAATGTGCGCTAGGGTGATAGCGTGATTCAGGCTCTGTAGCATATAAGCATGAACCTCATCCCGCAGATTCTCCTTCAAACCGGACACAAAACAGCTCAGCAGTGACTTTTCTTCCCAGTGTACCCGGTTGGCCAGCTTCTCGAACTCCGTCCTGTACTCAGTCATTGTCCCCTTCTGTCGTAACTTCTGTAGCAGCGCTTCAAAATCCTCATACTCCAGTGGCCCGAACCGGGTCGTGAAACCCTCCACGAATTCAGTCCACGGTACATAATCTCTGCCTCTCAGGAACCACTGAGTCCACTGAAACGCGTCGTCTTCCAGATGGAACGACGCTAGTTGCACCCATTTCCCCTCCGGGACCTCCTGGTAGCCGAAGAACAATTCCGCCTTATGGACCCACTCCAATGCATCCCCCCCTTTGAATCTGGGGAAGTTCATACGTGTTAACTTTGGTGGGATGTACGCCCGCGCCCCAGCCTGCCCTTGCCAGCCCGGTCCTTGCCCATTCTGCCGTCCCGCATGCCCATCGTGCCCACCCGGGTAGCCAAGAGGTGGCTGACCCTGACCTTGATGAGGAATGTATTGCCTGGCCCACGGAACGTGGCCTCCAAACCCGCCGGGGAGAATGCCGCCACGCGGGTGAGGAAGGATCCCCGCCGCACCTCCTGGAGCCCGCACCGCAGCCCCCGGCCCTCCATCAGCCTGTAGCCACGGCTGCCGCCCGTAATCCACTGGTCCAGTCATTTCGAAGCCGCCGCCCGGGTGTCTAGCCGGTCCAAACTCAGCCGTCCCAGCCGAACTAGCGCCGCCACCTCCTGCTGCTCCCGCCGGCCACGCCGCCGCTCCCCCGCCTTCGTCGGACGTCCCCCAGGGTCGGGTGAACCCGGCGCCTGTGTTTCCGCCCAGCGTTGGTGCTCCAGTGCTCGCCGGCCCAGCGTAATTGAAGCTGACACCCCCTGCTGCAGCCGCCGACCACGCCGCCCCTCTTGGGCTTTCGCCGGAGCTCCCCCAGGGTCGGGAAGGGCCCGACGCCGCTGTTCCCGCCAAAGTCGGCTGCTCCCGTGCCCATACTCCCCGGATCGGGCGTTCCCAAAGCATCGGCGGACCGATCGGGCCTTCCGCCGATCAGTTCTTCCTCGATAGGGCTTTTTCCTTTCAACAGCAACTTAATCTCGTCCATCCGCGCATCTATGCGCTCCTCCAACCGCTGTGTAGATGTGCGCATCTCTTGCTCGATTGCGGCTACCGAATCCACCAATCCACCATAGTTCCCCTCCAAAGTCTCCAAACGAGCGACCTCTTCTTGCGTACGAGTGGTGACCATCGTCGGAGGAAGACCGCTTTGATACCAAAGGATATGAACTACTAGGTGGAAGAGAGGAAAACTAGAGAAAAGGGAAGAGAGGAGGCTAGGGTTAGAGGGAGAGAAGAAAATACCTTAGGGTTAACTTGCATGCCTCCAATAGCAGATCTCCCCAGGTATAAATACTCGGGAGAGGGAGGGAGCCGGCCGACCCCTCCACATAGGGCTGAACCGGTTGGTTCATCCCTTGGCCGGCTGGTTCTACTGAGTGGGGGCTGAACCGGATGGTTTAGCCCCTTCGTTGTTCGTCGTCTCCTTGCGCCTGCGAGCATAGTAACGCCCCGAGAAACGATCCGTGGTCGGGCGCGTAACATTTATGATACGATCCAACTGGGCCACTGGGCTGCTCGCAGGGCCATCTAACCCAGGATCCATAGCCAACCCCAGCCGATCGCACCAGGCCCGCGGGCCATACACCCCAACCCGTCTCCAATGTGGGACCCAGGCTGCTCACTTGACGGATCCATAGTTGGGCGCCATGTGGCGGGTTGTTGAGGCGGTGGCTCGATCCCCCAACCTCCTAGATAAGACTCGCTTCCGCAGAGTCTGCTCACCAACTGAGCCGCGAATCAGTTGGTGAGCAGACTCTGCGGAAGCGAGTCTTATCTAGGAGGTTGGGGGATCGAGCCCCCGCCTCAACAACCCGCCACGTGGCGCCCAACTATGGATCCGTCAAGTGAGTAGCCTGGGTCCCACATTGGAAACGGGTTGGGGTGTATGGCCCGCGGGCCTGGTGCGATCGGCTGGGGCTGGCTATGGATCCTGGGTTAGATGACCCTGCGAGCAGCCCAGTGGCCCTGTTGGATCGTATCAGATTCTAAGTTGCTCACTGTTTTGCCAGAATAAGAAATTGGTGTGATGATTCCTACATCTCTGGGGGAGTCGATCAGTGAGGGGAATTTTTGTCAGATGATATAGAACTTCAAAAGAGAATGAAGGAATCCAGGATGTGGGCTGACTCTCCAAGGCCTGTGACCCCAGAGATACTTTCTCCAGTGGAGTGAACTAACAAAACTTATACCAATATGAAAAAGGTATACAAATGCTCCCAAAAAAACAATATAAAAAGGATAGATCCTGCATGTAGAAATATCCTAAAGTTGATTTTCCAGAAAATAAAATGGATGTGTATGAGGACCCTGAGCATGAAAAAGCACTTGAGAAAATTAGGGAAAGAGGGAATGTTGAATATGAAGCTGGTACAAAGTGAAGATTTTTCTTAATAAACTCAGGAAAGGGAAAACTAAGGAAGATATTCTAAATGAACAGTCAATCATAATGCCTAATATAATCTTTGATTAGACTAGATATGCTAAGAGACACCCTCAAGCAAAAATTATTGAGACTGCAAGGCAACTTCACAAAGGAGGCCTTGGTTTTGTTAGTGGTTATATGCCTTATCAAAAGGATGGTCAGGAGAAAATTTTGTTTGCAAAATCTTCAACTCAATTTGCCAAAGAATTTGATTCTGAATTCTTAACACAAGACCCTCAAAGGACTGAGTCTTTTGTTATCAACCTTGATTTGATCAATAATCTGCAAGAATCATGAGTTTGGGACTTGGAATAAATGCAGCTTATCCTAATGCCGAGGCAGAAATCAATAAGCTATTAAAGGTATACAATGACATTGAAGAACATTTAGACAAAGCTAGATCAATGCACTTTGAGTATGTTGAAAAGACTTCCAAGAAGCTTTACATTGCCTTTTTTGAATTTCTTAATGCTAGAAAAAAGTTTGCTGCACTTGAATATATCCCTAATATTATTTGTAAAAGAATGGTTTTTAGAGCATGCCATTATATTTATGGTTATCATGTTTCTTTAAATTATTCTTGTTTTTTCTTTGTTTTTATGTTGAAAATCATTTTAAAATTTATGTAAAATTTGTTAAGTTAAATATGGGTAGATTGTTGGAAAAACCCTTGATTAACTTAACAAATTATTTTCATGTGATTTTGTTTCATAGGATAATTACTCATAATGTATAGAAAGAGTAATTTGGTTTGTAGAAGTTCTAGGAAGTTGGTCAAAGTCGGAAGAAGGCAAGCTAAAATCAAGAAGAAAATCAAGTCTATGCATCTCCGAAGCCGAATTCGACGCAAGCGTCGATAAGTAATCAACGTAACGTCGAATTCTCAAATATGTTGATAGATATTTTAAGGCAGAAATCAACGCGCCTTCAGTTAAGCACTCGACGTGGCTTCGAATACTCTTCCAGAAATGAAAATTCAAAGGATTTCTTTCAAAATTATTTGAAAAATATACTTGTGGTATCTATTTGAATTATTAGAGTACTTATGATATCTATTTGAATCATTAGAGTTGTTAGAAGATTATTCAAGGAAAACATTACTACAGAATTGAGGAATATATGGAAGAGATTCTAAAAGTTGGACAGGATTTTTGAAGGTTATTTTCAAAAATATTTTCACATTATTTTATTCCTTCTAAAAATAATCAACAAGAGGAAAGATTTCGAAATAGAGGAGTCATTTATATACTCAGAATTACAAAAAGAGGTACTACAAACGAATACAGAAAAATAGATGTGAAAAAAAACAGACGGCTAATAGCTCTTCTTCTTCCTGTTCTCTTCTCTATCATTTTTGAGATAGTGGATCAATGCTTATAATTCTTGTTTTTCTTCTTCAAGGATTAATCATTTACAAAAGATCCAGTCCATTGAAGTTCGATAGAATCCTTAAAGATTTTGCTGAAGGAGGACTCATACAACATTTCTACTT
This sequence comes from Platanthera guangdongensis, assembly GCA_039583875.1. NCBI lineage: Eukaryota > Viridiplantae > Streptophyta > Magnoliopsida > Asparagales > Orchidaceae > Platanthera > Platanthera guangdongensis. The sequence continues at coordinate 145,326,179 of CM077152.1, forward strand.
CTTCTCTTTTTCATTTTCTCCTTTCACTCCTGTTTTTGTGAAAAGAGTTTTAGACTTCCTCTACAAAAGATTCAACTGTTTGTTTAGATCCCCTTATCAAAAGATAAGACTGTGTGGTTCTTAGAGTCTCCTTATCAAAATTCTCAAGCATTGGTTTTTATAGTCTTCTTATCAAAAGATTCATGATTTCGGATAGTGGATTCCTACCAAAGTGGGGAAGAGTGGATATGTACCCAGGTTCAATTGTGGTTGTGCTCTGTGGTTGCTAGTCTGAGATTATCCGAATCAGGTAAATAGTTTTCATAAATAATTTTAAATTGCTATTCACCACCACCCCCCTTTAGAGATCTCTCGGAGATATAACTGGTCCCTTCCAAAGGTCTATTTCCCAGAACCTTAAAAAGATCTTGGAAGCTCTCTCTCGAGCATGCCTCGCTTAGGCAGTCGTGGTCAAAGTTTCGTGGTATCTCTGCCACCAACATTTCCACCTTCGATAACTCCTCTGGCAACCTCCGAGTAGGCCAATAACAACTTAGTATCTGTTGGAGCTAGTGGAGATCGGGCGGACATGTCTCTAACCGCAGCGGTCTACTGGTCTTAGCGACCTGGCGGTTTGGTCCAGCGGTCTGGTGGTGAATCTCAGCTTGCGGTCAGGAGCTGCAGTGGCGGTCTGAAGGAAGCCGCAGCGGTATAGTAGTAAGCCGCGGTAGTGTGATATCGGTTAGGCGCAGCGGTCTGTATGAAGTCGTAGTGGTCTGGTTGAAACCGCAGCAGTGGACTGGTGGTTAACCGCAACTGCGGTCTGGTGGCAACCCGCGGTTGCAGTCCGATAACTTGCAGCAGCTGCGGTCTGGGGGGTAGCCGCAACTGCGGTCTGCTGGCAACCAGCAGTTGCGGTCTGACGGTCTATGTCAGCGGTCTTCTCTGGAGCAGATTGGCGACTTTCCTAGTTGTCGCTTGTTGTTTTATTAGTTGTTGTATAGTGGACGGTTTGACCGTGTCAAACTGCGTAGGCCGCCCGGTTTGTTTTTAGTTCCACAACGGTTGTTGTATTATCTCATCTCCCCCGATTTCTATAAATAAGGGGGCATACCTCTGTAATAATTATCTTTTGAGAGCAATAAAGTTTGTGGTTTATTTAGATCTTTATCAATTTTTCACATGTTATCAGAGCGAACCGATCCTTTGCTTCAAAAAGATTGTGGTTTGTTGGTTTAACCGCGTGACCTCTTCCACCTGCTACGTCCGGCTTCTTCCGATTTGTCCGGTTTCTTTCCCTTCCCCTCCCTTCCCTCCCTTGCTTCTCGATGTGCTTCGACTTGCTTCCTTCCGAGCTTTTCTGTTCACCTGGCTTTCCCTGCTAACCGTGCTTCTTTTCAGCTTGTTGTGTTTGCGCGGTTTCTCTTCTCTGTGATGAGTTTTGCCTTTGGGTCGCCGTTTTTTCCTGGCCGCTTGTCTGTTGTCACCTTGACCGGGCGAGCTCTTGCTCTTCTCTTTCTTCTTATTAGCGCGGCTTCTATGCTAGTCGCTGTCTCTGTGACTTGCGGTGTTCGCGCGGTTTGCTGTGCGGCTTCTTTTGCTCTTGCCACCTTTATTAGTTGCCCTTTGTTGCGGCTTGTTCTGTTCGTGCGACTTCTTCGTTGTTTGCTCTTTCTTCTTTTCTTTCTCCCCGCGGGTTGTCTTCGTGTAGCTTGTTTCTTCTTTTTTGCGAGTACCGCATTGTGGTCGCGGTGTGTTCCTTGGCGCTTGTGTGTTGACACCGTGACTGTGCGGTTTCTGCTTTTCTGCGACCTTTCCTGTGGTCGGTTTCTTACTGCGCCTTTTTTGCCGACTTGTTCTTTTTCGGCTTGTTTCTAACCGTACGGTTAGTCTTTCTGCTTTCTGATTTCTTCTTGAGGATGGCTTTTCTTCTCTCTTCTACTACTTGTGCTCTTGTGGCCTCCTCTGATAAATGACTTATTGACTCTGGTGCCACTTGTCACAAGACTGACAACTCTCGTTTGTTTTCCTCTTTGCTTGAGAACAACAGACTGTCTCCTGTTGTTATTGCTGATGAGACTTTTACTCTTGTGCGTGGTATTGGCACTGTGCATCTCTCTTCGTCTTTACTGCTAGAAGACACTCTCTATGTCCCTACTTTCACGTGCAATTTACTCTCTGTTCCTGCTCCTTGCACTCTGTTAATTGCACGGTTACTTTTACTGGCACCACTTGCTCTTTCTCTAATTCTATCTGCAAGGCTATGATTGTTACTGGTACCGCTCGTGGTGACCTTTTTTACCTTGACCACGATGTTGCTCTTTCTGCTTATTCCTCTGTTCAGTCGTGGCATCGTCGTCTTGGTTTTCCTCCTCCTCGCCTCATTCATCAACTTTTTTCAGATCTTCCTTCAGGAGATTTGCCTTTGAACTGTGAAGCATATGAGTTGGGTAAACATCATCACTCTTTTTTCCCAGCTCGAACGGGTCGTTCTTCGCGTCCTTTTGAACTAGTTCACTCTGACATCTGGGGTCCTTCTCATGTTGTTATTGTTGGTCGAGGAACTTATACTTTGTCACATTCATTGATGATTTCTCCAGGTGCACTTAGAATGTATCTCTTGAAGGATCGTTCTGAACTGTTCTCTGTATTCACTGCATTTTATAATGAGATCTTCACGCAGTTTCATGTGCTCATTCAGGTTATTTGTACTGATAATGCTAAAGAATCTGTCCGCCATCAGTTCTCTGACTTCTGTGCGAGCAAGGGTTTGATTCATCAAACAAGTTGTTCATATACGTCTCAACAGAATGACATTGCTGAACGCAAAAATCGTCATCTTCTGGATGTTGCTCGCAGTCTTTCTTTGCAAATGAATGTCCCTCGGTCTTATTGGGGTCATGTTGTTCTCCTCTCTTGCTATCTCATTAATCGTATTCCCTCGTCTATTCTTTAAGGAAAGACGCCTTTTTCTATTTTATATCCCGAGACCGAACCTTTTCCTTTACCGCTTAAAATTTTTGGATGTACGACGTTTGTTCACATACCTTCTCCTGGACGTGACAAGCTTTCTCCTCGCCCTGTTAAATGCATATTTCTTGGTTATTGTCCTACTCATAAGGGCTATCGCTGTATTGATCATCTTCTGCACAAACAATACGTTTCTGCTGATGTTACTTTCTTTGAGGATATATTGTATTTCTCTCCTACTTCCAGTCTTTTGCCCTCTGATATTTCTTCTTCCCTGCCTATTATCTCGGCACCTCTGCCAGGGCCGGTTCTTTCCACCTCTGCTCTTGTTGCCCCTCTCTTTCTCTGGAGCCTGATGTGTTGCCCTTAGAGCCCCTGGTACCTGTTCCAGGTCTCCTCATTCTTCTGACTGTCCTTTGCCTCCTCTGTTCAACACTGATCTTCATTTCTGATTGCTCTTCGGAAATGTGTTCGCTCTTGAACCCAACATCCTGTTCAGGCTGTGGTCTCTTATGCTCGGCTCTCTCCTTCCTCTAGGAGTTTTGCTGTGGCCCTCTCGGCTAATGTTGTTCCTGTTTCATATCACGAAGCTTTTGTGATCCCTTATTGGAAATCAGCTATGGATGAAGAGTTGCGTACTCTTACTGAACAGGGTACTTGGACAATGTTCCTGCGCCGTGGCTGTCATCCGAGACTGAGAAATGTCTCAGCTGGATGTGAAGAATGCTTTTCTTTATGGTGATTTACACGAAACTGTCTATATGGAGCAACCTCCTGGGTATGTTGCTCCGTGGGAGTCTCAGGTCTGTAAGCTGTGAAAAGCAATCTACAGTCTTAAGCAGAGTGTCAGGGCCTGCTTTGACAAGTTTAATGAAGTTATTTCTGTGATTGGGTTCTCTCGTAGTGCTGCAGATCATTCTTTGTTCATCCGCAAATCCTCGGCTGATTTGGTTATTCTTACGGTTTATGTGGATGACATTCTTTTTACAGGGGATGATAGAAATGATATTGACGTGACAAAGAAGCATCTGCTTCAACATTTTGTTACCAAGGATATGGGGTCTCCTAAGTATTTTCTGGGGATTGAGATATCTCGGAAATTTGGTTCTATTGCTCTTTCACAGCGGAAGTATGTGTTAGATCTCTTGAAAGAGACTGGCCTTTTTGGGGCTAAATCCGCTCGGACTCCTATTGCTGTTTGGTGATGATAAATGTTGTAATGAAAATTCTCCTATTTTTGAAGATGTTATCCAGATACAAGCGTCTTGTGGGGAAACTCATTTATCTGACAGTTACAAAACCAGATATTTGTTATACAGTAGGTGTATACAACCCTGTGTTCGCCGAGTGGGTCCACCAGACAAGGCGAGCGGACCAAAGCGACCTGTCCGCGCCAGAACAACATGCGGGCGAATTCAGAAAGGCCAGCTCGCTCCCGCCAAAGCTAGGCGGGCGAGCTGCGCGAGCCGGCCCAACCAACCCACGTCCGTCTGAGGTTCGTCGAACTGAGCTGAGCTTTCGTTGAGAGTTGAGATCAGAGTTCGTCGAACGGAGCTCGGCGCTCGTCGAACGGAGCTCGACGCTCGTCGAACGGAGCTCGGCGCTCGTCGAACGGAGCTCGGCGCTCGTCGAACGGAGCTCGGCGCTCGTCGAACGGAGCTCGGCGCTCGTCCAGCTAACCTCGGGAGATAGAATCCTGGATTCGTCGAACTAAGCTTGGCGGACTCGATCCTCCTGGAATTCCTTCTGTGGAAACAATCCCAAGCCTGCCAGCCCGCTCTCCCACAGGCGACTTGGCCGCCATCCCGCCTTTGAGCGAGGGTTGGCGGGTTGCGGCGGCCTGGCTCATGCTTGCCTAAGGAGGGAAGCAAGCTGCGGGAGCCAGGTCGCGTCCGCCCCAACAGGTTGGAGAGTTGTGGGGAGCTAACCTCCAGATCCTTGGAACCTGCCCAGTGGGGCCCAGAGATAGAGTTACCTGGGTGCCCTTGCCAGGGGTGCGAATAGCTTGTTAGAACAGCGGAGTTATGCTGTTGGCAGACCCACTTGGAGTTCACATAGCTGTTGAGAACAGCGGAGGTTGGCTATTTGCAGGCTGTCTTCATAAAACTATAAATAAGACTCAAGGGGCACCTCAAAAGGCATGCTTACTAGTGTTCAGATCTTCTTGCGCTTTCTGAGGTAGCCTTAGCTCGGTCTTTGGCTAAGGAGGGGAAACGCTATAAGATCTTTCGGGTGTGTGGTGGGACCTCCACGCCGAGCCCTTGGGTCAGTTCCCTTTTCTTTTTGTTGTTTGGCTTGCAGGAGAGAAGTAGGTGCGCGATCACCCCTTCCCCAAGGGTGAACTCCATAAGAGACCGAGTTTTTGGTTTCAACATTTTGGTGCGGTGAGCGTGGAAAGTGGTCAGCAAAGAAAATCTTCAGCAAGGTTAGATGGAAGGAGGAGAAGGACAAGGCTCGGACAAGTCCGACTCGCCACCCCCACCCCCTTTGGACACGGTGGGGATGTTCGCAGTCTTCAGACAGGAGGTGATCAATCTCGTCAAGTTCACACTCGGCGCGCGGCCGAGTGCTCGACTCCAGCCGTCCCAGTCATCGCCACCCCGTCTTTGGGCGAGGACGCTCCCGGAATGCGAGCTGGGAAGGAGGTCACCGAAGGAAGGAAGGGGATGCGAGATCCCTGGGCGCGTGCTCTTCCCCGGCTCGTCAAGCGGCCTGTTTGGCGAGATGGGGGCGTGAGATCCTCCAGCTCGCCCAGCAGGGGGAGGCAGACCCTTCAGCAAGTTGGTTTCCTCAGCCCCTGTTTCAGAGGGGTTCAGGGAACCCGAAATTTCTTACTACACCGGGAAGGGAGACCCGGTCCAGCACGTCCAGTGGTTCGAGGACGTGGTCTCGATCCGGCAGATGTCGAATGGCTTCAAGTGTCGGCTTTTTGCCATCACCCTCATAGAGAAGGAGAGAGAGTGGTTTCACCAATTACCGGCCAACTCCATTTACTGCTTCGAGGACCTGCGCCAGGGGTTCATGTTGAGGTTCACCACCTCCAAGAGGAGGAAGGAGTCGGAGTCCCTGTTACCACATCAAGCGGAGAGTGAACAAGACTTTGGGGAGTTACGTTGACCGGTTTCAGGAGGAGGTCACCCAAGTCCAGGAGATGTCCATGGCATAGCCTGATGATGGCCTTTACCCTGGGGATGCAACAGGGTTTCTTTAGGATGGAACTGAAGAGAGTGTCGCCCCTGTCCTACGAAGAGCTAATGGAGAGGGCGGCAAGGGAAGTTGACGGGGAGGCGTCGAATCCGGAGTTTGCCCGGAAGCTGGCCAGATGAGACACGAAGGAGGAGGAGTGAAGGGGTGGCAAAGGTCAAGAGGAAAGGAGAGCTGAACCCCGACAGAGGGAACAACGGCAACTGCAGCAGCAGCAACAGCCCAGGTGGCGGTGCCAGGAGCCGGACCGCCGGCTGGGTTAGAGGCCAGAATGGCAATACCAGGGGCCGCAGAGAGGTTACCAGGGAAGGGAAAACTGCCAGGGAGGCCAGGACCAGTTCCATCCTCCAGGTTGGAGGCAGGCCCCGAGACCTCCCCTCCCAGATCAAAATCAGGCTATGGCTATAGCCATGGGGGAGAGGAGGAGAGAAGCACGGAGAAGGAGGAGAGAAGTTAGGGTGGAGTTGCCCTGCTGCGACTTCCCCCAGGAAGAAGGGCACGTTACGGCCACGTGCCCGGAGTTCCTCGAGATGAGAGGAAACAGGAAGCAGTATTAGCAACAGGTCGCTAGGAGGTGAGGATTGAGAGGTCCTGCCTCGGGCGGAGGAGGATCGTTGTGAAGATCGGGTGGATGATGGAACCCGAGGGGGGATCGGAGTGATCCATGCGGGGTGGGGATAGAGGCTTCCCGGAAGGCGAGCCTCCACACCATGTACTGCCGGAGCGCCGGCTCCACATCCCAGTCCCCACCCCCAGAGGAGAAGATTACTTTCTCCAGAAATGATATGTCGGATCATGAGGATCCCTTCTGCGATGCGCTGGTCATCCACACAGCCATCGAGAATTTCACCGTCTCCGGGATCCTCATCGACAACGGAAGCTCCGTCAACGTCATCTTCAAGAAGGCGTTCGACGCGATGAAGGTGGAGGCGAAGAGGGTGCTGGCTTTAGATGGGCCCCTGTTTGGGTGTTTGGGGGAAAGGAAGGAGGTAGAAGGAGGAGTGGGGCTCCACGTCACTCTAGGGGGGGCAGTCCCGGAACTGCAGGTTTGTCATCGTGGATGCCCCCAGTAGCTACAACGTCATCTTCGGGCGTTCCCTCATCAGCGCCTTCCGTTGCGTCCCCTCATCCTTCTACCAGTATTCAAAGTTTAGCGCCGAAGGGATCCAGGTCCGGGTTTGGGGGGACCCCAAGGTGGCAAGGGAGTGCTACGTCACCGCCGTAAACTCTATCTCTTGGCAGGAGGGGGCCGGGGAGATGGAGCGGAGAATGGAGATGGCAGAGCAGGAGGCTGGCGGAGAGGAGATGGAGATAGAAGAGAGCTTCACCCAGGTGGTGACGGGAGGAGACCAGGAGGAGTTGGCCGAGGCGATGGCCGTGGAGGAAGAGGTGGCAGCTGAGGAGGTTCTTGTCCCGGAGGAGAGGGACGTCGGAGAATGGGGGGAACAGTGCAGGATGGAGGCTGCAGAAGAGGTCGTGGAGATGGAGGTTCTCACCCTTGGAGGCAGGGTGGAGAAGGTTCGCATCAAGGGGGGCTGACCCTGGAGTCTCGGGGCAGGATGCTGGCATGCATCCAGAAGAACGTGGACATCTTCTCATGGAGCGCAGCTGAGATGCCGTGGATTGACGCAGACATGGTCTGCCACCGCCTCAACTTGGACCCGGGAGCTCGCCCCATCCAGCAGAAGAAGAGGTCCACCGCAGACAAGCTGGTCGATCCCATCAGGGAGGAGGTAGCCAAACTCCTCAAGTCCGGCTTTGTATTCGAAATACAGTACCCCGGCTGGGTCTCCAATGTAGTTATGGTTAAAAAAGGAGACGGTCGGTGACGTATGTTTGTTTATTTTTCTTTGCTTAATAAATCATGCCCTAAGGATTGTTATTCTTTACCTCGGATCGACGCGATGGTTGGCTTAGCTGTCGGTTTTCCTATAATGAGCTTCTTAGATGCATTTTCAGGTTATCACTAGATTAGGATGCACCCCCGGACATCAGAGATATCTCGTTCATCACGGGGGATGGGTGTTACTGCTACAAGATGATGCCCTTTGGACTGAAGAACGTAGATGCGACATGCCAGAAGACGATGGATAGGATCTTCCGGGAACAAAAAGGTAGGAAACCTGGAGGTGTATGTAGATGATCTCATGATCAAGAGTCGAGATGTGGACTCTCACCTCCAGGACCTGGAGGAAACCTTCACCACCCTGCGCAGATACAAGATGCGGCTGAACCCCATGAAGTGCGTTTTCGGGGCCAGCAGGGGGAAGTTCTTGGGACATCTCCTCACCCCTGCGGGGGTTGAGCCGAATCTCGACAAGTTCAAAGCCATCATGGAGCTGGGGTCGCCTTGGAATGCTAAAGATGTGCAGCGGTTGACAGGGAAGCTGGCAGGATTGAGCAGGTTCCTCTCCCGGGCTGGTGAGAAGTGCTCCCCCTTCTTCAAGACATTGCGGGAGGGCCAGAAGTTTGAGTGGATCAAGGACAGCGGGGAGGCGTTCCAAGCCCTGAAGAAGCAGTTGACTCAGGCTCCCTTGCTCCAAGGGCCGATGGAGGGGTAGGACCTATTTTTGTATCTCGGGGTCGGAGTAGAGGTCCTTGAGCTTCGTCCTGGTTCGAGAAGAGGGGAAGAAGCAGCTCCCCATATATTATGTGAGTCGTGTCCCGAGGAAGGTCGAGCTTCGATATCCTATCTTGGAAAAGCTGGTCTTCGCTCTGGTCATCTCGGCTCGAAGGCTACGGCCCTACTTCTAGGCACACTCCATCCGAGTGGTGACTAACCATCCCCTCTACAACATCTTCGAGGGGGTGGAGCATTCGGGCAGGTTGGCTAAGTGGTCGGTGGAACTGAGTGAGTTCGACATCTCCTTCGTCCCCCGCCTCTCGATCAAGGCCCAAGCAATGACCGACTTTTTGCCTGACTACGTGGTCGAGGTGGCAGAGGAAGAGCTCGCTTATCCGGCTTCGTGGAAGGCAAAGGTAGACGGCGCTTCGGGGAAACATTCCTTGAGGGTGGGGGTAATCTTGGAAAGCCCCTGAGGGACGAGAATCAAGCAAAAGGTTGTGGTGCACTTCCCCATCAATAACAAGCAGGCCGAATACGAGGTCGTAATAGCAGTGTTGCGCCTGGCCAGGGAGCTGGGGGTTCTTGACATGGAGGTTCTCACTGACTCCATGGTGGTGGCTTCCCAGATTAATGAGGAGTTTGAGGCAAGGGAGCCTACCCTTCGGTCATACTTAGCAAAAGTGAAGGGGGTCATCGGCACATTTTAAACCTTCTCCATCCGACACGTGCCCAGGGAGGAGAACGAGCAAGTCGATCAGCTGGCAAAACACGGCCCCCGGGTGGGTGGTACCATCACTGATCTATTCCGCCCCTCCATTGAAGAGGGAGAACTGATGGAGGTGGATCAATACCCCTCGTGGATGGACTCGTTCACGACCTTCCTCTCCACAAGAGAGTATCCGAAGGGGATGGATAAAAAGAAGTTCAGATACAAATCATCATATTATCTCCTCCGGGACGGGCAATTGTATCGGAAGACCCTCTCGGGGATGTTGGCCCGTTGCGTGGCCGAGCGGGAAGTGCAGAGAGTCTTGGAAGAAGTCCACTTCAGGGAGTGTGCAAGCCACTCCGGGAGTCGGACCCTGGAAGGGACGATTGTCAGACAAGGGTACTTTTGGTATACCCTTGGCTACGACACTGCAGAATTCACAAAGAGGTGCCACATGCCAGTTATTTGCCCCCATCCCACTACAACCGGCGTCTCAGAAGCATCACGGCCCCATGACCCTTTGCCATCTAGGGAATGGACTTGGTATGGTCGTTCCCCTAGACCAGCAGACAGAGGAGGTTCTTACTCGTCATGATAGATTATTTTTCTAAGTGCCTGGAGGTAAAAGCGTTGGACAAGGTAACCTCCCAGGTCATCAGAAATTTCGTCTGGGGGGAGATCATCTGCCGGCACGAGCTACCCCAAGCCATCGTCACGGACAACGGGGCTCAGTTCGCCATCGCAAAATTCATTATCTTCTGTGAGCAGCTCGAAATCGACCTCAGATTCGCGTCGGTCCACCACCCTAGGAGCAACAGACAAGTGGAGGCGGCGAACAAGATCATTGTAAACCTCCTGAAGAACAAGGTCGAAATTTTGAAGGGGAGCTGGGTGGAGTAGCTCCCCTCGTTCCTCTGGGCTCTGAGGACCACCCCTAACACAGCTACAGGGGAGACTCCCTTTAAGCTCTCACATGGCTGCGAAGCAGTACTTCCCACAGAATTTGAAGTTCAGACACCTCGGGTGGCAGTGGCCCAGGAAGGCAGGGAGGAATGACAGGCTGAAAACGAGGAGGAGCTGCGACTCTCCCTCGACATGATGGAGGAGCTGCGTGACCTCTCCGTCATCCGACAGCTAGAAGTGAAGAGGAGAATGACCAAGGACTTTGACAAGCACGTCAGAGTCAAACAATTTGCGGAGGGGGACTTGGTCTTGAAGAAGGTAGATGCAGCAGGAAGATCGGCAGCTGTGGGAAAACTCAACCCCAACTGGGAGGGTCCATACATTGTGAAAGAAGCATTGAAGTCAGGAGGGTATCGCCTCCGAAATATAGAGGGTGAGACCCTAAGTCTCACCTGGAGTGGTGATGACCTGAAATGTTTTTATCCTTAAGACATGTAAGTGATGCCATGTTTTTAATAAAACTTCTCGATGCGCCGATTATCCTGCAGTGATGTGTGAACAAGTGAAGTGTTTATTTAATAGACCCCGAGCAGATCCCGCTGTCAGGCTCTCACCCAGCTGACAGTGTTGGATGTCACTCGATGGCGTCAACTCAGACCACGAGCAGATCCCGCTGGCAGGCTCTCACCTAGTTGACAGGGTTGGATGTCACTCGTGTGTGTCAACCCGGACCCCAAGCAGATCCCGTTGTCAGGCTCTCACCTAGCTGGCAGGGTTGAATGTCAGTTGTGTGTGTCAACCCGGACCCCGAGCAGATCCCGCTACCAGGCCCTCACCTAGTTGGCAGGGCTGGATGTCACTCGTGTGTGTCTACCCTCAGAACCCGAGCAGATCCCGCTGTCAGGCTCTCACCTAGCTGGCAGGGCTGGATGTCACTCGATGACATCAACTCAGACCACGAGCAGATCCCGTTGTCAGGCTCTCACCTAGCTGGCAGGGCTGGATGTCACTCGATGGTGTCTACCCGGACCCCGAGCAGATCCAGCTGCCTGACTCTCACCTAGCTGGCAGGGCTGGATGTCACTCGTGTGTGTCTACCCTCAGACCCCGGCAGATCCCTCTGCCAGGCTCTCACCCATCTTGCAGGGCTGTATGTCACTCGATAGCGTCAACTCAGACGCCAAGCAGATCCCGCTGCCAGGCTCTCACCTAGATGGCAGGGCTGGATGTCACTCGATGATGTCAACTCAGACCCGAGCAGATCGCGCTGTCAGGCTCTCGTCAAGCTGGCAGGGCTGGATGTCACTCGTGTGTCTATTCAGACCCCGAGCAGATCCCGCTGCTAGGCTTTCACCCAGCTGGCAGGGCTGGATGTCACTCGATGACGTCTACTCAGACACCGAGCAGATCCCGCTGTCAGGCTTTCACTTAGCTGACAGGGCTGGATGTCACTCGTGTGTGTCTATTCATACCCCGAGCAGATCTCGCTGCCAGGCTTTCACCCAACTGGCAGGGCTGGATGTCACTCGATGCCATCTACTCAGACCCCGAGCAGATCCCGCTGTCAGGCTTTCACCTATCTGGCAGGGCTAGATGTCACTCGTGTGTGTCTACTCAGACCCCGAGCAGATCTCGCTGTCAGGCTCTCACCTAGCTGGCAGGGCTGGATGTCACTCAATGACGTCAACTCAGACCCCGAGCAGATCCCGCTGTCAGGAACTCACCAAGCTGGCAGGGCTGGATGTCACTCGTGAGACTCTACCCAGACCCCCAACTGGCTAGCAGGATAGGTATTGACGGACGAAATAATATCAGAAGTCAGGGCCTAGACACCCGAGCATCAGAGGAAACAGTCGCAGGGTTAATAGAATGGGCTCGGCAGGTCGGCGAGCCGGGAGTGCCGAGTCGAGACTCTGGCGGGTCGGCGAGTCCAGACTGTGGTTCGACGACGCGAGCTCTCGGGGCCTAACATGATCGTCCGACACCCAAAGCTGCCGCCGAGGTCACGAAAACCCAAGCCGCGTTGCGACCTCATGGGGGGCAGCTCACGTAAAAGCAGGCTATCTGGGCGCGGGGCGTGCCGGCCCACGCCCTCTCTCTCACACAGGTAGTGAGGAGATTCCAGGATAAAGAGGCGAGTCGTAATTCGCGGTTCGGCTAACTAGGGCCCCCTATGCTTCCTAAGCTGAGTCCTTATGGGACGCGCGCTCTCGCTAACAGGACAGGGCCCGGAGGCAGCGAGCGGGAGAATCAGGTCAGGCCGCGAGTACGAAGTAAAAAGGGGGAGATAGACGACATCACATCAAAATGGAACAAACATATATATGTCATTGATTGGACAAAAAAGAATTACAAGTTTTGGGCTCAGCCCACGCTTACATTTAAGAACAAAAAATACAATAGAGGCGAGGCGCGGGGATTCAGCGAGGCGAGCTCTCGGGCGGCAAGTCCTAAAGGGGCTGGTAGGACTTGTCTTCCCGCTTCGGTACCGGAAGGAATAGTGCGGGTACCACATCGCTCGCGGAAAGGCCCGCGCCCTCGCTCTTGATGAGGTCCGCCCGCCGCAACGTCTGAAGGGTGTACTTTGCCGCACAAGCAGCGTTCTTCTGCATCATTTCCTCCAGCTCGTACTCGTTGTAGTGCGCGAGCTGACAGATGCTGTTGGAGGGCTGCGGGGCAGCTGCTACGGCTTCCAGCTCTCGCACCCGCGCTTGTAGCGCATCCTTTTCCTCCTCCAAGGCGGCGAGGACGACGTCAGCCGCGTCCGCCCTCTCCCTTTGTCGCTCTGCCTCCTCCTGGGCGAGACGGTGGGCCTCTTCCTTCTCATCCACCAACTTCTTGAGCGAGGGAGCGTTCTTCTCCATCTGGGTGCATCGCCGGCCGACCATGTCGGCCAGCTCCAGGCTGTGGTGCTGGGCCCGCGACCTCTTGTGGACCAGCACCCGCGTGACCACCTCGTCGTAGATGGCGGCGTCTTCCCAGGGGTAGAGGCCAAATGAATAATTGTAGGCCTCCCCTCCGATGGTCTCCTGCTCCAGCCAGCTCGGCAACAGGGTGGAGATGATGGCCCGGTTCGCCTCCTTGTCCCACTGGAGGAGGGGAATGTCGATCTCATCCAAGCACTGCTCGCCGTAGCCAAAGTTGCGGTGCCCTCTCGGCACTGGCTTCGTGGCGGGCTGTGTCTCTTCTTGCGGCCTGGAGGTGCCGGCCGCCCCGTCGGGGGAGCTGCCGGCCGCGGGGGCGGGATCCCCAGTTGGTTGGCCCGTCGGGGCCTTACCTTTCTCCCGAGCTGCGGGTGATGCACCGCTCGCGGTCTTCGATTTCTTGGGCGGCGGCGGCGGAGGAAGCGATCTGCGGCTAGGCCGCTTCGGCGGAGCAGATGTCGTGGTCTCGCGCCGCGCGGCGGCTACGACCTCAGCGCGTGCGAGCGAGCTGGAAGCGAGTCGCGCACTCTCATATGCAGGGTGGAAGGGGATGTCACGCTCGCCTGCAGGAAAGGAAAGTTAAAGCAAGAAAAATAGTGGAGTGAAAAGGAGAAGCGCGAGTAGCTTACCTCCCCGGGGCGCGACGGGGGCGAGGTTGTCCAGATTCTTGCGCAGGAAGGCGACTTCAAAGTTCTTCCTGGCGAAGAACCCGCGAATGGGACGTTGCCGAAGTCCTCCTTGACAAAGACAAATTTCTTTAGCCAGTTGTGACTCTTATTGACGGTCTCCCGCACCTTGGCGTGGCCGCTGGAGAAGTAGGCGGTCCCGTCCTTGTTCTCCCGGAAGGAGAATAGCTTGCGGAAGACTGCAAGGCTGAACTCAACCCGCTCTTCCCGCAGGAAGCATGCGAAACCGATCACCACCGCGATGTAGTTGGGGGTCATCTGCCTAGGGATGACCCCAAAGTATTTCAATATTTGGCGGACCTCCAGCCATATGGGAAGCCAGAGACCCGCCTCGAAATGTGTCGTGGGGATGGCGAGCTCCTCCCCCGAGAGATCGTTGATCTTCTCTCCCTCCCTAGGTCGCCTTGCCACGAAGTCTGGCGGTATGTAGTCGCCTATGGCGTCGAATAACTCGCCTTCGGAGATGGCGGCATGGGGGAAGTTGTGCTCCGAGAATGTCCAGGCACAAGTGCTTCGTCCATTCGCATTGCCGCTACCACCACCCATCTCGCAGGAAGTTTGCTAAGCAAAACGAAGTTGTTCTCGCAGGAAGCGGGCGAGTCAAGGGTCGCAGGAAGCAAGAGAGAAAGAGAAATCTTAAATGCGGTGGGTGAGAAAGAGCCAGCAAGGCCTATTTATAGAAAGAAAAGGGAGGGAAAATTTTTCGCCGGCGAGAAAAGTGCGGATAGCAAAATATACACAGACGTTTCGACTTCCCGGCTCGCAGCCGCGCTACAAAGACTGTTTGGCAGCAAACAGCGCTGACCCGCGCCTGCCCGAGAGGCGAGTGAGCCGCGGCTCGCGCCCGCCTGGAACAGTAGGCGAGCCGAGCGGACTCGCAATCTGCAAGCTTCTGTTCCGCTCCCGCTGAGATTAGACAGGCGGGCTGGGCGAGCCGATTCAACGATCTCACGCTCGCTTAAAGAAGTGATAGGCGAGCAAAGGGCTTCATCCGCATTCACCCAGAGAAAACTAAGCAGCAACACAATAAAAGTAACGTGCACCAAGCATTAAGCCCATTGGCGTGCGCGAGAGTCTCAGATTATTACGGACATTAAAAATGTTATGTTCTAAGATGGAAGTCCCTCCTAAGCGAACTGGTCTGGGATGCGGATGCGCCCTGGCCTGGCGATCAATAGCGGGGAGGGGGCAGGCGGCTCAATACTGGATCCACTTCCACCTGCCCCGCCTCCGCGTCCCAGTTCGGGGCGGCACGCGAGGATAATGGTACTCGTGAACCGCCAACAGCTCCTGCTGGTACAGGCCGACTTGCTCCGTGGCGTGCCTAAAGCGCTCCTCGGCCCACGTTATGTGCACCCCCGGAGAGGTAACCCCATCCCCATCAGCTGGACGCCTCGCTCCCTCTAGAACTGCGAAACGCTCTTCCAACGCGGCCTTGTCCTTGTCAACCTTGTTGAAGACCTCCCGTAGCAATAGTGTGTGTTTCTGAAATAGCCGCGTCACTTGCCTCTTCATACCCTCCGCATCCGTCGGGTCGCCCAGATACTCTGAAATGTGATCTGTATCAGGGGGGGGGGGGGCGAATATCCCTCGCTCATCTCGACATCAGAGGAGGAGATCACGTTGAAACCTGCAATGGGAAAGGTCAGAGGGAGCGGACGGTAACAAACATGCACAAGTATGAGCTCATTGGGACTCGACACGTCGCCCGCACCAGCTGATGGCCGAGAGGAGCCTGGTCGGCCTTGGAAGAGTCCTCCCTCGAGAACTGCGTAGAATTTCCCCAGCCCAGGGGGGATTGGCGACTGAGGAATCTCCTGAGGGGGGGATGCCTCTGGCCCGAAGGGCTGGCGACCCACTCGGTTGACGGCGGGAGGGAATGGCCCCGCCTCCCTCCGTCGCCTCCATCCTCGCGGGGCGGCACCTGCGGAAAGAGGAGTCAGAAGCAAAGCAGCAAATCAGGCGGGAGATGCACATACCTCATGGGCAACCTCGGCACCGACCGCCGAGCTGGATCCCAGGAGGTCGTTTGTAGGCGACCGCCTGACGATATTCCCTTTCACTGGACTGAAGAGGGGACCGGGCGATCCGCGCGCCAACCACGGGGCGACCTCGAGAGCCTTCGCCCTAGTCCCCTCCCTCGTGGCCGCTAGGCGAGCTCGCATCTGCTCGGACACAGACATCGTGCAGCTGTAGCTCACAGAGAAGGCTAAAAGAAGGCGTGATTTTTCCAAAGGGTTCGATGACATTTATAGCGTGAAGGTGGGACCCACCGAAAGATTCTCTACGGGTCATAAAAGCACTCACCGAACACGTGAGTTGGATGATTCTTTTCGAGCTTGACCAAGCTCGAAAGGAGCGGGGATTGTGTACAACCCTGTGTTCGCTGAGTGAGTACAACAGACAAGGCGAGCGGACCAAGGCGAACTGTCCGCGCTAGAATAGCATGCGGGCGAATTCAGAATGGCCAGCTCGCTCCCGCCAAAGCTAGGCGGGCGAGCTGTGCGAGCCGGCCCAACCAGCACGCGTTCACCTGATGTTCGTCAAACTGAGCTGGGCTTTCGTCGAACTAAATCTGAGTTGAGATCAGAGTTCGTCGAACGGAGCTCGGCATTCGACGAACAGAGCTCGACGCTCGACGAACGGAGCTCGACGCTCGACGAACGGAGCTCGACGCTCGACGAACGGAGCTCGACGTCGGCGCTCGACGTCGAGCTAACCTCGGGAGATAGAATCGTGGATTCATCGAACTAAGCTCGGCGGACTCGATCCCCCTGGAATTCGTTCTGTGGAAACAGTCCCAGGCCGGCCGGCCCGCTCTCCCACAGGCGACCTGGCCGCCAGGCCGCCTTCGAGCGAGGGTCGGCGGGTTGCGGCGGCCTGGCTCGCGCTCGCCCAAGGATGGAAGGCGAGTTGCGGGAGCCAGGTCGCGTCCGCCCCAACGGGTTGGAGAGTTGTGGCGAGCTAACCTCCAAATCCTTGGAACCTGCCCAGTGCGGCCCAGAGGTAGAATTACCTGGGTCCCCTTACTAGGGGTGTGAATATCTTGTTAGAACAGCGGAGTTACACTGTTGGCAGACCCAGTTGGACTGCACATAACTGTTCAGAACAGCAGAGGTTGGCTATTTGCAGTCTGTCTTCAGAAAACTATAAATAAGACTCAAGGGGCACCTCATAAGGCATGCTTACTAGTGTTCAGATCTTCGTGCGCTTTCCGAAGTTGCCTTAGCTCGGCCTTTTGCTAAGAAGGGGAAGCGCTCTAAGATCTTCCGGGTGTGTTGTTGGACCTCCACGCTGAGCCCTTGGGTCAGTTCCCATTTTTTTTGTTGTTTGGCTTGCAGGAGGGAAGTAGGTGCGCGATCACCCCTTCCCCAAGGGTGAACTCCACAAGAGACCGAGTTTTCGGTTTCAACAGTAGGGAAAGTCAGCCAGTTTATGCAAGCCCATAGAGAATATCATCTGCAGTCAGCTCAAAAAATTTTAGAGTATGTAAATGGTGCACCTGGGAAAGGGCTCTTGTTTCAGAAAAGAGGACATCTGAAGGTTGAGGCTTATTTTGATGTTAGCTATGCAGATGATAAAGAAGTTAGGAGGTCTACATCTGGCTTCTGCACTTTTGTTGGAGGTAACCTTGTCAGCTGGAAAAGCAAGAAACATGTTGTAGTTGCCCGGTCAAGTGTAGAAGCTGAATATAGAAGCATGGCTTAGACTACTTGCGAGCTGAAGTGGCTACAGACACTCTTACTTGATCTGGGAGAGTTTTATGATCATCCCCTACCCATGATTTGTGACAATAAAGCAACTATATATATTTCGAGAAATCCAGTTTTTCATGAGAGAACAAAGCATATCGAGGTGGATTATCATTTTATCAGAGATGAGATTTTGAAGAATCAGATCTGCACATTGTTTGTTACCTCAGAGAAATAACTAGTTGATTTTTTCACCAAACCAGTTACTTCTTTTGAGGAGGTTTGTAGCAAGCTGGGCATGGTGGATATATATGCTTCAGCTTGAGGGAGTGTTGGAGCTAGTGGAGACCGGGCGGACTTGTCTCTAACCGCAGCGGTCTACTGTTCTTAGCGACTCGGCGATTTGATCCAGCGGTCTGTTGGTGAATCTCAGCTTGCGGTCAGGAGCTGCAATGGCTGTTTGAAGGAAGCCGGAAGCCCGCAGCGGTCTAACAGTAAGCCGCGGTAGTGTGATATCGATTAGCCGCAGCGGTCTGTATGAAGCCGCTGTGGTCTGGTTGAAGCCGCAGCAGTGGACTGGTAGTTAACCGCAACTGCGGTCTGGTGGCAACCCGCAGTTGCAGTCTGATATCTTGCAGCAGCCGCGGTCTGGTGGGTAGCCGCAACTGCGGTCTAGTGGCAACCCGCAGTTGCGATCTGGCGGTCTGTGTCAACGGTCTTCCCTGGAGCAGATTGACGACTTTCCTAGTTGTCGCTTGTTGTTTTATTAGTTGTGTTGTATAGCGGGCGGTTTGAGCGTGTCAAATCGCGTAGGCCGCCTGGTTTGTTTTTAGTTTCACGCCGGTTGTTGTATTTTCTCATCTCCTCCGATTTCTATAAATAAGGGGACATACCTATGTAATAATTATCTTTTTGTAGCAATAAAGTTTGCGGTTTATTTAGCACTTTGTTCATTTTTCACAGTATCAGAGGGACTCCTCCCCTCCTTCTTCCAAGTCAGCATCCTCGGCGACCCTCAACCCCGCGAGCCCTGTAACATCTCTCGCACGGTTGATTGAATCCTCAGCCCCGCGAGCTCTATAACCAACCCCCTGATCCCTGCGACATCAACGTCCCTCCAATCAGGCCCTCCGTCGTTTGTCACACCCTGTTCCAACGGCAACCCTGACGCACTCTTCCCCCCAGCCCTCCGCACTCCTGCGAAGCATCCTCCCGATCCGAGGAAATCGACGACGCCTTCTGATCGTTGTTTGAGTCCCGCAACATATTCGTCGGCGTTGACGGCAGCCTCTTCTCCTTGTGCTCTGATCGACGCTCCTCGCACGGTTCATTCTCATCCTCCCAGCATGTGCAGCGTCCAAGCAGGTGTCTCTGCCCTTCGTCTTTGTGGTCGAGCGTCGGCATGCGTACAACTGGGCTTCCGCGTCTGCTCCTATCGCGCGCGCAAAGATTCCTTCTGGGGCGCGATTTTCGCTAAATTAAGTGTTGTCTTCGTTATTAAAGAACGTTTACCTTCTGTATTAAAGCCCCGCTACCACCATATTATAGCAAGGTTGTCTTTCCATATTAATAAAATTATTATTAATTGATTAATCATTCTGTGGATTAATTAATTATTAATAATTCAAATTCGCTCGTTTTTTAACTCTTGATTTAATTAAATTATGTAATCAAATTTTTGACACCGCCATTGGGAGACGGCGCGGGTCTCGCGACAACACAAATTCAATAGCCTGCATCGACTCTAGGAGCCCAGCCACCCGCTCCTCTCGGCAAGCAGTTCAACGTATGGAGGGCTCATAATATTTTATGGATGCTCTCCAAGACGTATTCCAGACTGTCACCGTCTCCTCACTGATCAGTCGGGCTTGACGTGAGAAGACTTCAAGCAATTTGGCAACCTACGTTTCGACCCTCCAATCCACTGCAACCCCCTCGGTGCCCTGACATCACTCTGCCAGACAAGCTTCGTGAATGATTATCTAGACCAATTTCAACTTCTTCTGACACATGTTTTACTATCCCTAGAGATGCAGGTCGTCATCGTCACCGCTGGACTTCATGAACGCCTACGACTTGATGTCAAATTTGAGGCTCCTCCAGACTTAGTGACTGCTATGAGTCTGGCCAGGATATGTAACTGTTGCCTCCAACTGGCACATAAGGTCTATTTGCCTACCGACACGGGCATTCGGCCAGGTCATTCCGAGGGACATCTAGCCCCACCAGTCCATAAGCTATCTCGGGACAAGATGATAGAACAATGCACCAAGGGCTTATGCTTCAACTGCGACGAGTAGTACACTCTCGGTCACAAGTGCAAACGGTTCTTCCATCTGCACTTCGAGGACTCTGGTGATGAGGGTGTCGGCTGACACGGACACCATTGATCTCCTTCGAGCTTGAGAACAAGCTCGTTTTGCAAGGCGGGAGAAATGTTATCGGTCCTTTTATGACGTTTAGTATTAATTATTTCTTAATATGATTTTATTTTGTTTTAGAGTCGCGTCCTTATAGGGCGTCGTTATTTATGTCGTGTTTTTATGAGGTGTCTTTTCTAATCGCATATCCAAGTCTGTCGTTATTTTCTGTCTTTCTTTCCATTTTTGTCGATTGTAAGAGCTATTTAAAGAACCCAATGAGTCTTGTATTGGTAGGAATGCAGAAAGTCTATTTCCCCACACTCTAAGGAGATCTGGAAAGCGCTCTCTCTCGGGCACGGCCTGTTTAGGCATTCGCGGTCAAGGCTTCCTAGTTTCTCCGTCACTGACATCTCCACCTTCGACAACCTCCGAGTAGACCCATAACGGACTTACAGGTACAATTCAGGATGAGATGTGAAATCTTAGACAGTTCCAGGATGGTTTCAATATCTCCTCTCTATAATCACCCCTATTTCTACTACTCAAGGCCTTGCATGAGGGGTAGGCTACATAGAATGACTACCCAGCTACACAAAAGTGAGGGCTCGCTACAGAAATGACATGGTGTCTGGAAGCCGGACTGAAGTGTCTGAATACTCCCCGAGCATACGCGAGATATGGAGAATACTTGGGAGGAATTATGTCTATAGAAAGATGGATGTTCTTGTGCATATCTCTGTTGTCCTGGAAAAGTACTTGGCAAGAGGCTTGCTAGTACTCACAAGCTTCTGGCGAGAGCTATGCGAGAACCTGTGTGTGAGCATAGCTAGAGTTCGTATTTTCCAGAATCCACTTTTCGTTATACTCGGGGTAGAAAATGTTAGAATAAGTGCATCCAACCTGAAACATTTGTTAGTACATCTCCTCACCCCTGCGGGGGTTGAGCCGAATCTCGACAAGTTCAAAGCCATAATGGAGCTGGGGTCGTCTTGGAATGCTAAAGAGGTGCAGCGGTTGACAGGGAAGGCGGCAGGATTTTGCAGGTTCCTCTCCCGGGCCGGTGAGAAGTGCTCCCCCTTCTTCAAGACATTGCGGGAGGGCCAGAAGTTTGAGTGGATCAAGGACAGCGGGGAGGCGTTCCAAGCCCTGAAGAAGCAGTTGACTCAGGCTCCCCTGCTCCAAGGGCCGAAGGAGGGGTAGGACCTATTTTTGTATCTCGGGGTCGGAGTAGAGGCCTTGAGCTCCGTCCTGGTTCGAGAAGAGGGGAAAAAGCAGCTCCCCATATATTATGTGAGTCGTGTCCCGAGGAAGGTCGAGCTTCGATATCCTATCTTGGAAAATCTGGTCTTCGCTCTGGTCATCTCGGCTCGGAGGCTACGACCCTACTTCTAGGCACACTCCATCCGAGTGGTGACTGACCATCCCCTCTGCAACATCTTCGAGGGGGTGGAGCATTCGGGCAGGTTGTCTAAGTGGTCGATGGAACTGAGTGAGTTCGACATCTCCTTCGTCCCCCGCCTCTCGATCAAGGCCCAAGCAATGACCGACTTTTTGCCTGACTACGTGGTCGAGGTGGCAGAGGAAGAGCTCGCTTATCCGGCTTCGTGGAAGGCAAAGGTAGACGGCGCTTCGGGGAAACATTCCTTGGGGGTGGGGGTAATCTTGGAAAGCCCCTGAGGGACGAGAATCAAGCAAACGGTAGTGGTGCACTTCCCCATCAATAACAAGCAGGCCGAATACGAGGTCGTAATAGCAGGGTTGCGCCTGGCCAGGGAGCTGGGGGTTCTTGACATGGAGGTCCTCACTGACTCCATGGTGGTGGCTTCCCAGATCAATGAGGAGTTTGAGGCAAGGGAGCCTATCCTTCGGTCATACTTAGCAAAAGTGAAGGGGGTCATCGGCACATTCCAAACCTTCTCCATCCGACACGTGCCCAGGGAGGAGAACGAGCAGGTCGATCAGCTGGCAAAACACGGCCCCCGGGTGGGTGGTACCATCACTGATGTATTCCGCCCCTCCATTGAAGAGGGAGAACTAATGGAGGTGGATCAATACCCCTCGTGGATGGACCCGTTCACGACCTTCCTCTCCACAGGAGAGTATCCGAAGGGGATGGATAAAAAGAAGTTCAGATACAAATCAGCATATTATCTCCTCCGGGACGGGCAATTGTATCGGAAGACCCTCTCGTGGATGTTGGCCCGTTGCGTGGCCGAGCGGGAAGTGCAGAGAGTCTTGGAAGAAGTCCACTTCAGGGAGTGTGCAAGCCACTCCGGGAGTCGGACCCTGGAAGGGACGATTGTCAGACAAGGGTACTTTTGGCATACCCTTGGCCACGACACTGCGGAATTCACAAAGAGGTGCCACAAATGCCAGTTATTTGCCCCCTCCCACTACAACCGGCGTCTCAGAAGCATCACGGCCCCAAGGCCCTTTGCCATCTAGGGAATGCACTTGGTATGGTCGTTCCGCTAGACCAGCAGACAGAGGAGGTTCTTACTCATCATGATAGATTATTTTTCTAAGTGGTTGGAGGTAAAAGCGTTGGACAAGGTAACCTCCCAGGTCATCAGAAATTTCGTCTGGGGGGAGATCATCTGCCGGCACGAGCGACCCCAAGCCATCGTCACGGACAACGGGGCTCAGTTCGCCAGCGCAAAATTCTTTATCTTCTGTGAGCAGCTCGAAATCGACCTCAGATTCGCGTCGGTCCACCACCCTAGAAGCAACAGACAAGTGGAGCCGACAAACAAGATCATTGTAAACCTCCTGAAGAAGAAGGTCGAAAATTTGAAGGGGAGCTGGGTGGAGTATCTCCCCTCGGTCCTCTGGGCTCTGAGGACCACCCCCAACACAGCTACAGGGGAGACTCCCTTCAAGCTCTCCCATGCCTGCGAAGCAGTACTTCCCATAGAATTTGAAGTTCAGACACCTCGGGTGGCAGTGGCCCAGGAAGGCAGGGAGGAATGGCAGGCTGAAAACGAGGAGGAGCTGCGACTCTCCCTCGACATGATGGAGGAGCTGCGTGACCTCTCCGCCATCCGACAGCTAGAAGTGAAGAGGAGAATGACCAAGTACTTTGACAAGCACGTCAGAGTCAAACAATTTGCGGAGGGGGACTTGGTCTTGAAGAAGGTAGATGCAGCAGGAAGATCAACAGCTGTGGGAAAATTCAACCCCAACTGGGAGGGTCCATACATTGTGAAAGAAGCATTGAAGTCAGGAGGGTATCGCCTCCGAAATATGGAGGGTGAGGCCCTAAGTCTCACCTGGAGTGGTGATGACCTGAAACGTTTTTATCCTTAAGACATGTAAGTGATGCCTTGTTTTTAATAAAACTTGTCGATGCGCCGATTATCCTGCAGTGATGTGTGAACAAGTGAAGTGTTTATTTAATAGACCCCGAGCAGATCCGCTGTCAGGCTCTCACCCAGCTGACAGTGCTGGATGTCACTCGATGGCGTCAACTCAGACCCCGAGCAGATCCCGCTGTCAGGCTCTCACCTAGTTGACAGGGTTGGATGTCACTCGTGTGTGTCAACCCGGACCCCAAGCAGATCCCGTTGTCAGGCTCTCACCTAGCTGACAGGGTTGGATGTCACTTGTGTGTGTCAACCCGGACCCCGAGCAGATCCCGCTACCAGGCCCTCACCTAGCTGGCAGGGCTGGATGTCACTCGTGTGTGTCTACCCTCAGAACCCGAGCAGATCCCGCTGTCAGGCTCTCACCTAGCTGACAGGGCTGGATGTCACGCGATGACATCAACTCAGACCCTGAGCAGATCCCGTTGTCAGGCTCTCACCTAGCTGGCAGGGCTGGATGTCACTCGATGTTGTCTACCCGGACCCCGAGCAGATCCCGCTGCCTGACTCTCACCTAGCTGACAGGGCTGGATGTCACTCGTGTGTGTCTACCCTCAGACCCCGAGCAGATCCCTCTGCCAGGCTCTCACCCAGCTTGCAGGGCTGTATGTCACTCGATAGCGTCAACTCAGACGCCAAGCAGATCCCGCTGCCAGGCTCTCACCTAGATGGCAGGGCTGGATGTCAATCGATGGTGTCAACTCAGACCCGAGCAGATCGCGCTGTCAGGCTTTCGTCAAGCTGGCAGGGCTGGATGTCACTCGTGTGTCTATTCAGACCCCGAGCAGATCCCGCTGCCAGGCTTTCACCCAGCTGGCAGGGCTGGATGTCACTCGATGACGTCTACTCAGACACCGAGCAGATCCCGCCGTCAGGCTTTCACTTAGCTGACAGTGCTGGATGTCACTCGTGTGTGTCTATTCAGACCCCGAGCAGATCTCGCTGCCAGGCTTTCACCCAACTGGCAGGGCTGGATGTCACTCGATGACATCTACTCAGACCCCGAGCAGATCCCGCTGTCAGGCTTTCACCTATCTGGCAGGGCTAGATGTCACTCGTGTGTGTCTACTCAGACCCCGAGCAGATCTCGCTGTCAGGCTCTCACCTAGCTGGCAGGGCTGGATGTCACTCAATGACGTCAACTCAGACCCCGAGCAGATCCCGCTGTCAGGAACTCACCAAGCTGGCAGGGCTGGATGTCACTCGTGAGACTCTACCCAGACCCCCAACTGGCTAGCAGGATAGGTATTGACGGACGAAATAATATCAGAAGTCAGGGCCCAGACACCCGAGCATCAGAGGAAACAGTCGCAGGGTTAATAGAATGGGCTCGGCAGGTCGGCGAGCCGGGAGTGCCGAGTCGAGACTCTGGCGGGTCGGCGAGTCCAGACTGTAGTTCGACGACGCGAGCTCTCGGGGCCCAACATGATCGTCCGACACCCAAAGCTGCCACCGAGGTCACGAAAACCCAAGCCGCGTCGCGACCTCATGGGGGGCAGCTCACGTAAAAGCAGGCGATCTGGGCGCGGGGCGTGCCGGCCCACTCCCTCTCTCTCACACAGGTAGTGAGGAGATTCTAGGATAAAGAGGCGAGTCGTAATTCACGGTTCGGCTAACTAGGGCTCCGTATGCTTCCAAAGCTGAGTCCTTACGGGACGCGCGCTCTCGCTAGCAGGACAGGGCCCGGAGGCAGCGAGCGGGAGAATCAGGTCAGGCCGCGAGTACGAAGTAAAGAGGGGGAGATAGACGACATCACATCAGAATGGAACAAACATATATATGTCATTGATTGGACAAAAAAGAATTACAAGTTTTGGGCTCAGCCCACGCTTACATTTAAGAACAAAAAATACAATAGAGGCGAGGCGCGGGGATTCAGCGAGGCGAGCTCTCCGGCGGCAAGTCCTAAAGGGGCTGGTAGGACTTGTCTTCCCGCTTCGGTACCAGAAGGAATAGTGCGGGTACCACATCGCTCGCGGAAAGGCCCGTGCCCTCGCTCTTGATGAGGTCCGCCCACCGCAACGTCTGAATGGTGTACTTTGCCGCACAAGCAGCGTTCTTCTGCATCATTTCCTCCAGCTCGTACTCGTTGTTGTGCGCGAGCTGACAGATGCTGCTGGAGTGCTGCGGGGCAGCTTCTACGGCTTCCAGCTCTCGCACCCGCGCTTGTAGCGCCTCCTTTTCCTCCTCCAAGGCGGCGAGGACGGCGTCTGCCGCGTCCTCCCTCTCCCTTTGTCGCTCTTCCTCCTCCTGGGCGAGACGGCGGGCCTCTTCCTTCTCATCCACCAACTTCTTGAGCGAGGGAGCGTTCTTCTCCATCTGGGTGCATCGCCGGCCGACCATGTCGGCCAGCTCCAGGCTGTGGTGCTGGGCCCGCGACCTCTTGTGGACCAGCACCCGCGTGACCTCCTCGTCGTAGATGGCGGCGTCTTCCCAGGGGTAGAGGCCAAATGAAAAATTGTAGGCCTCCCCTCCGATGGTCTCCTGCTCCAGCCAGCTCGGCAACAGGGTGGAGATGATGGCACGGTTCGCCTCCATGTCCCACTGGAGGAGGGGAATGTCGATCTCATCTAAGCACCGCTCGCCGTAGCCAAAGTTGTGGTGCCCTCTCGGCACTGGCTTCGCGGCGGGCTGTGTCTCTTCTTGCGGCCTGGAGGTGTCGGCCGCCCCGTCGGGGGAGCTGCCGGCCGAGGCGGCCGCGGGGGCGAGATCCCCAGTTGGTTGGCCCGCCGGGGCCTTACCTTTCTCCCGAGCTGCTGGTGATGCACCGCTCGCGGTCTTTGATTTCTTGGGCGGCGGCGGCGGAGGAAGCGATCTGCGGCTAGGCCGCTTCGGCGGAGCAGATGTCGTGGTCTCGCGCCGCGCGGCGGCTGCGACCTCAGCGCGTGCGAGCGAGCTGGAAGCGAGTCGCGCACTCTCATATGCAGGGTGCAAGGGGATGTCACGCTCGCCTGCAGGAAAGGAAAGTTAAAGCAAGAAAAATAGTGGAGTGAAAAGGAGAAGCGCGAGTAGCTTACCTCCCCGGGGCGCGACGGGGGCGAGGTTGTCCAGATTCTTGCGCAGGAAGGCGACTTCAAAGTTCTTCCTGGCGAAGAACCCGCGCAGCTCCGCTTCATGGCCCCCCAGGCTAGGGGGGCGGTAGCTCACCTCGCTGAGTTAGACCGGCGAGAAGGGGACGTTGCCGAAGTCCTCCTTGACAAAGACAAATTTCTTTAGCCAGTTATGGCTCTTATTGACGGTCTCCCGCACCTTGGCGTGGCCGCTGGAGAAGTTGGCGGTCCCGTCCTTGTTCTCCCGGAAGGAGAATAGCTTGCGGAAGACTGCAAGGCTGAACTCAACCCGCTCTTCCCGCAGGAAGCATGCGAAACCGATCACCACCGCGATGGAGTTGGGGGTCATCCGCCTAGGGATGACCCCAAAGTATTTCAATATTTGGCGGACCTCCGGCCATATGGGAAGCCAGAGACCCGCCTCGAAATGTGTCGTGGGGATGGCGAGCTCCTCCCCCGAGAGATCGTTGATCTTCTCTCCCTCCCTAGGTCGCCTTGCCACGAAGCCTGGCGGTATGTAGTCGCCTATGGCGTCGAATAACTCGCCTTCGGAGATGGCGGAATGGGGGAAGTTGTGCTCCGAGAATGTCCAGGCACACTTGCTCCGCCCATTCGCATTGCCGCTACCACCACCCATCTCGCAGGATGTTTTCTAAGCGAAACGAAGTTGTTCTCGCAGGAAGCGGGCGAGTCAAGTGTCGCAGGAAGCAAGAGAGAAAGGGAAATCTTAAATGCAGTGGGTGAGAAAGAGCCGGCAATGCCTATTTATAGAAAGAAAAGGGAGGGAAAATTTTTCGCCGGCGAGAAAAGTGCGGATAGCAAAATATACACAGACGTTTCGACTTCCCGGCTCGCAGCCGCGCTACAAAGACTGTTCGGCAGCAAACAGCGCTGACCCGCGCCTGCCCGAGAGGCGAGTGAGCCGCGGCTCGCGCCCGCCTGGAACAGTAGGCGAGCCAAGCGGACTCGCAATCTGCAAGCTTCTGTTCCGCTCCCGCTGAGATTAGACAGGCGGGCTGGGCGAACCGATTCAACGATCTCACGCTCGCTTAAAGAAGTGATAGGCGAGCAAAAGGGCTTCATCCGCATTCACCCAGAGAAAACTAAGCAGCAACACAATAAAAGTAACGTGCAACAAGCATTAAGCCTATTGGCGAGCGCGAGAGTCTCAGATTATTACGGACATTAAAAATGTTATGTTCCAAGATGGAAGTCCCTCCTAAGCGAACTGGTCTGGGATGCGGATGCGCCCTGGCCTGGCGATCAATAGCGGGGAGGGGGCAGGCGGCTCAGTACTGGATCCACTTCCACCTGCCCCGCCTCCGCGTCCCAGTTCGGGGCGGCACGCGAGGATAATGGTACTCGTGAACCGCCAACAGCTCCTGCTGGTCCAGGCCGACTTGCTCCGTGGCGTGCCTAAAGCGCTCCTCGGCCCACGTTATGTGCACCCCCGGAGAGGTAACCCCATCCCCATCAGCTGGACGCCTCGCTCCCTCTAGAACTGCGAAACGCTCTTCCAGCGCGGCCTTATCCTTGTCAACCTTGTTGAAGACCTCCCGTAGCAATAGTGTGTGTTTCTGAAATAGCTGCGTCACTTGCCTCTTCATCCCCTCCGCATCCGTCGGGTCCCAGATGCTCTGAAATGTGATCTGTATCAGGGGGGGGGGGGCGAATATCCCTCGCTCATCTCGACATCAGAGGAGGAGATCACGTTGAAACCTGCAATGGGAAAGGTCAGGGGGAGCGGACGGTAACAAACAGGCACAAGTATGAGCTCATCGGGACTCGGCACGTCGCCCGCACCAGCTGATGGCCGAGAGGAGCCTGGTCCGCCCTGGAAGAGTCCTCCCTCGAGAACTGCGAAGAATTTCCCCAGCCCAGGGGGGATTGGCGACTGAGGAATCTCCTGAGGGGGGGATGCCTCTGGCCCGAAGGGCTGGCGACCCACTCGGTTGACGGCGGGAGGGAATGGCCCCGCCTCCCTCCGTCGCCTCCATCCTCGCGGGGCAGCACCTGCGGAAAGAGGAGTCAGAAGCAAAGCAGCAAATCAGGCGGGAGATGCGCATACCTCATGGGCAACCTCGGCACCGACCGCCGAGCTGGATCCCAGGAGGTCGTTTGTAGGAGACTGCCTGACGATATTCCCTTTCACTGGAGTGAAGAGGGGACTGGGCGATCCGCGCGCCAACCACGGGGCGACCTCGAGAGCCTTCAGCCCGGTCAAGTGTAGAAGCTGAATATAGAAGCATGGCTCAGACTGCTTGCGAGCTGAAGTGGCTACAGACACTCTTACTTGATCTGGGAGAGTTTTATGATCATCCCCTACCCATAATTTGTGACAATAAAGCAGCTATATTTATTTCGAGAAATCCAGTTTTTCATGAGAGAACAAAGCATATCGAGGTGGATTATCATTTTATCAGAGATGAGATTTTGAAGAATCAGATCTGCACATTGTTTGTTACCTCAGTGAAAGAACTAGTTGATTTTTTCACCAAACCAGTTACTTCTTTTGAGGAGGTTTGTAGCAAGCTGGCCATGGTGGATATATATGCTTCAGCTTGAGGGAGAGTGTTGGAGCTAGTGGAGACCGGGCGGACTTGTCTCTAACCGCAGCGGTCTACTGTTCTTAGCGACTCGGCGGTTTGATCCAGCGGTCTGTTGGTGAATCTCAGCTTGCGTTCAGGAGCTGCAATGGTTGTTTGAAGGAAGCCGGAAGCCCGCAGCGGTCTAACAGTAAGCCGCGGTAGTGTGATATCGATTAGCCGCAGCGGTCTGTATGAAGCCGCAGTGGTCTGGTTGAAGCCGCAGCAGTGGACTGGTAGTTAACCGCAACTGCGGTCTCGTGGCAACCCGCAGTTGCAGTCTGATATCTTGCAGCAGCCGCGGTCTGGTGGGTAGCCGCAACTGCGGTCTAGTGGCAACCCGCAGTTGCGATCTGGCGGTCTGTGTCAACGCTCTTCCCTGGAGCAGATTGACGACTTTCCTAGTTGCCGCTTGTTGTTTTATTAGTTGTGTTGTGTAGCGGGCGGTTTGAGCGTGTCAAATCGCGTAGGCCTCCTGGTTTGTTTTTAGTTTCACGCCGGTTGTTGTATTTTCTCATCTCCCCCGATTTATATAAATAAGGGGGCATACCTATGTAATAATTATCTTTTTGTAGCAATAAAGTTTGCAGTTTATTTAGCACTTTGTTCATTTTTCACAGTATCAGAGGGACTCCTCCCCTCCTTCTTCCAAGTCAGCATCCTCGGCGACCCTCAACCCCGCGAGCCCTGTAACATCTCTCGCACGGTTGATTGAATCCTCAGCCCCGCGAGCTCTATAACCAACCCCCTGATCCCTGCGACATCAACGTCCCTCCAATCATGACCTCCGTCGTTTGTCACACCCTGTTCCAACGGCAACCCTGACGCACTCTTCCCCCCAGCCCTCCGCACTCCTGCGAAGCATCCTCCCGATCCGAGGAAATCGACGACGCCTTCCGATCGTTGTTTGAATCCCGCAACATATTCGTCGACGTTGACGGCAGCCTCTTCTCCTTGTGCTCCGATCGACGCTCCTCGCACGGTTCATTCTCATCCTCCCAGCATGTGCAGCGTCCAAGCAGGTGTCTCTGCCCTTCGTCTTTGTGGTCGAGCGTCGGCATGCGTACAACTGGGCTTCCGCGTCTGCTCCTATCGCGCGCGCAAAGATTCCTTCTGGGGCGCGATTTTCGCTAAATTAAGTGTTGTCTTCGTTATTAAAGAACGTTTACCTTCTATATTAAAGCCCCGCTACCACCATATTATAGCAATGTTGTATTTCCATATTAATAAAATTATTATTAATTGATTAATCATTCTGTGGATTAATTAATTATTAAGAATTCAAATTCGCTCGTTTTTTAACTCTTGATTTAATTAAATTATGTAATCAAATTTTTGACACCGCCATTGGGAGACGGCGCGGGTCTCGCGACAACACAAATTCAGTAGCCTGCATCGACTCTAGGAGCCCAGCCACCCGCTCCTCTCGGCAAGCAGTTCAACGTATGGGGGGCTCATAATATTTTATGGATGCTCTCCAAGACGTTTTCCAGACTGTCACCGTCTCCTCACTGATCAGTCGGGCTTGACGTGAGAAGACTTCAAGCAATTTGGCAACCTACGTTTCGACCCTCCAATTCACTGCAACCCCCTCGGTGCCTGACATCACTCTGCCAGACAAGCTTCGTGAATGATTATCTAGACCAATTTTAACTTCTTCTGACACATGTTTTACTATCCCTAGAGATGCAGGTCGTCAGCGTCACCGCTGGACTTCACGAACGCCTACGACTTGATGTCGAATTTGAGGCTCCTACAGACTTAGTGACTGCTATGAGTCTGGCCAGACTATGTAACTGTTGCCTCCAACTGGCACATAAGGTCTATTTGCCTACCGACACGGGCATTCGGCCAGGTCATTCCGAGGGACATCTAGCCCCACCAGTCCATAAACTATCTCGGGACAAGATGATAGAACAATGCACCAAGGGCTTATGCTTCAACTGTGACGAGTAGTACACTCTCGGTCACAGGTGCAAACGGTTTTTCCATCTGCACTTCGAGGACTCTGGTGATGAGGGTGTCGGCTGACACGGACACCATTGATCTCCTTCGAGCTTGAGAACAAGCTCGTTTTACAAGGCGGGAGAAATGTTATCGGTCCTTTTATGACGTTTAGTATTAATTATTTCTTAATATGATTTTATTTTGTTTTAGAGTCGCGTCCTTATGGAGCGTCGTTATTTATGTCGTGTTTTTATGAGGTGTCTTTTCTAATCGAATATCCAAGTCTGTCGTTATTTTCTGTCTTTCTTTCCATTTTTGTCGATTGTAAGACCTATTTAAAGAACCCAATGAGTCTTGTATTGGTAGGAATGGAGAAAGTCTATTTCCCCACACTCTAAGGAGATCTGGAAACCGCTCTCTCTCGGGCACGGCCTGTTTAGGCATTCGCGGTCAAGGCTTCCTAGTTTCTCCGTCACTGACATCTCCACCTTCGACAACCTCCGAGTAGACCCATAACGGACTTACAGGTACAATTCAGGATGAGATGTGAAATCTTAGACAGTTCCAGGATGGTTTCAATATCTCCTCTCTATAATCACCCCTATTTCTACTACTCAAGGCCTTGCATGAGGGGTAGGCTACATAGAATGACTACCCAGCTACACAAAAGTGAGGGCTCGCTACAGAAATGACATGGTGTCTGGAAGCCGGACTGAAGTGTCTGAATACTCCCCGAGCATACGCGAGATATGGAGAATACTTGGGAGGAATTATGTCTATAGAAAGATGGATGTTCTTGTGCATATCTCTGTTGTCCTGGAAAAGTACTTGGCAAGAGGCTTGCTAGTACTCACAAGCTTCTGGCGAGAGCTATGCGAGAACCTGTGTGTGAGCATAGCTAGAGTTCGTATTTTCCAGAATCCACTTTTCGTTATACTCGGGGTAGAAAATGTTAGAATAAGTGCATCCAACCTGAAACATTTGTTAGTAGATTGGTGGGTCCAGAATCTATATTAAGCACACAAGACGTCGTGATTTTTGAATGTGGATCCATATTCTCAACACAAGTTCAGTTATGGAAATCCTAACTCCAAACCGGAGCCCCGCCATATATATATATATATATATATAACCTCAATAATATTATTACAATGTTATGAAGAATAATAAAATCATAACTTCAATACTCCCCCTCAAGCTAGAGCAAAGATGTCAGTCATGCCCAGCTTGGAAATGGTCAGATTTGAACGAGTAGGACCGACAGCTTTAGTGAAGGCGTCAGCGAGTTGGTCAGCAGAGGGGACGTATGCTGGAAGGACAGTCCCAGTATGAACGTGGTCACACAGAAAATGAACATCCATCTCGATGTGTTTGTTGCGCTCATGTAGCACTGAATCCTGTGTAAGTAGGAGAGCTGACTTATTATCACAGTAGAGTGTTGAGCCATCAACAAGAGATAGACCAAGATCAGTTAGCAGTGATCGAAGCCAAACCAATTCAGTAACGCCGTGTGCCATGGCGCGGTACTCTGACTCAGTAGACGAACGAGATACGATGGATTATTTCTTACTCCGCCACGAAACAAGATCACCATGGAATAAACAAAAACCTGACGTAGAGCGTCAATCCGTTAATTATCCAGCAAAATCTGCATCTGTGTAGCATGAGAGACTGGTAGCACTGTCAGCCCGATAGAACAGCCCAAGACCAGGAGCGCACTTAAGATAGAGAAGGACACGTCGAGCAACCTCTAGGTGAGATGTCCTGGGAGAATGCATAAACTGGCTCAAAACACACTGAGAAGCTGATGACTGGCCTGATATTGGTCAAGTATATCAAACGACGAACAAGTCATTGGTACTGAGAGGGGTTTGAAAGAGGATCACCATATTCAGCATGGAAGCGATGGTTGATGTCCATAGGGGTACATGCAGGACGACACCCAAGTAGACCCGTGTCCCGTAGAAGATCTAAGGTGTACTTGCGTTGCGATATAGAGATGTCCTGTCGTGAGCGAGCTACTTCAATCCTAAGGAAGTAGCGGAGAGGTCCAAGGTTTTCACCTCGAAGGCTGAGGGAAGTGTAGCTTTCACCTCAGTGATGCCAGAGGGATCATCACCGGTGAGAATAATATCCTCAACATATACCAGGACAATGTCACGACATCCCTCGGGAGTGACACGAATAAAGCAAGTGTGATCTGCACGGCACTGATTGGAGCCAGACTAAAGGATGACCGAGCTGAACCGTTCGAGCCAGGCACATGGTGACTGCTTTAAGTCATACAAAGATTTTTGCAGTTGGCAAACTCTCCCCGAGTACTCCCCCTTAAGGGAAAACCCCGGAGGAGGAGCCATATATACCTCCTGCTGTAACTCGTCGTGTAGGAAGATATTTTTGACGTCAAGCTGGTAGAGAGGCCACACCCGAGAGGCCGCAAGCAAGAGCAGAAGGCAGACACTGGTCAACTTAGGCACGGGAGCAAACGTGGCACCAAACTCGTCTGGAGCCTATGTAAGGCCCTTGGCCACCAAACGAGCCTTG
Source organism: Platanthera guangdongensis (assembly GCA_039583875.1). Taxonomy (NCBI): domain Eukaryota; kingdom Viridiplantae; phylum Streptophyta; class Magnoliopsida; order Asparagales; family Orchidaceae; genus Platanthera; species Platanthera guangdongensis. The sequence continues at coordinate 145,359,663 of CM077152.1, forward strand.
TAGTGGTCAATAGTACCGTCAGAAGAGTACTTCACTGTATAAATCCATTTGCACCCAACTGTGCCTTTTCTGGGAGGAAGAGGAACAGAGACCATGTCCCAGGACGACGGAGAGCAGACATCTCCTCCATGACCTGAACCCACCGCGGGTCAAGTAGAGCCTCAGCAGTCGAGGTAGGTAGCTGGACAGAATCAGTAGCAGCCACAAAAGCCTGGTAAGAGGGTGAGAAACGCTGGTAGGAAACAACACTACCCAATGGGTGCTCGGTAATCGAGGAGTGAACACAAGTACGCTTGCCCTTGCGAAGGGCAATAGGTTAATCAACACGAGAAATAGAGGAGAGAGGCTCAAGAGAGATACCTGCGACCGAAAGGAGCTGCAGATCCGGGACTGGAGGAGAAGGGAGTGCACCGAGTGGAGATGGCGGAGGGCGGCGAGAGTAAGTCAGCAGGACAGGCGGAGCGGTAGAAGTGGCAGCATCTGGTGGAGAGACTACTGGGAGAGGTTGCGCAATAGTGGGAAGCGCGGGAGGGGTCGAATGTGCAGGAAAGAAGGGAACCTCCTCATGAAATGTCACATCCATAGAGTGAATGACACAGCGCAACTGGGGATCATAGCAGCGGTAACCCTTGGTGGTAGTTGAGTAGCCAAGGAAGAGGCAGTGGATGGCCTCGTCGTCGAGTTTAGTCCGAGAGGGGCGCCGATTCTGGACAAAACACACACAACCAAAGACCCGGAGAGGGATGGGAAATGCAGAGACAGATGGATGGATGAGACTATAGGGGGTAACGCCACCGAGAGGACGAGAGGGAATCCTATTAATTAGAAAAGTTGTTGTAAGAAGAGCAGCGCTCCAAAAGGACTTAGGGACAGTCATTCCTCGAAGAAGGCAACGAGCAGAGTCTAGGAAGTGGCAGTTTTTGCGTTCTGTCACCCCATTCTGCTCATGGGTCCCCGGACAAGAAAATTGGTGTAGAGTGCCCTCATCGCGGAGGAAGAGATCAAAGGGACGAGAAGTGTACTCACCTCCATTGTCGAAGTGGAGGGTATGATCTAACGTACCATGCTGGGTTTGTATCATACGTGAAAAATGAGAGTAAACTGATAGGACCTCAGATTTATGTTTGAGGAGATAAATCCATAAATAACGAGAATAGTCATCAATAAAAGTTACAAAATACGAGAAATCATCAAATGACAACGGGGGCAAGAACCCATACATCAGAATGAACTAACTCAAAATAAGAAGTAGCACGACTAACAGAAGGAACATACGTGTTGTGTGTGTGTTTTGACAGCTCACATACATCACAGCGAAAAGGAAAAACAAAAGACACATCAGGATAAACAGACAACATCCGCTGAGGGCTAGCATGGCCAAGACGTGCGTGCCAAAGCGAGCTCGACGACAAAGCAGGAGAAGCAACAGAAGAGGTAGGCGGGAAGGTAGCACTGGTGGTGGTAGCAACTGAAAGTGCAGCTAGATCTGATATACTCTAGAGGGGGGTGAATAGAGTATATGGTGCTTTGAAACTTTTTACAACAACTGTTGTAATAAGTGTGAGCAGGGAAGCAATAATAAATCTAATCACAGCACTAAGTTAAACAAAAGCTAATCACAGAAAAATCAAGGCCAGAAACAAACATAAACACAAGCAAAACCAGAAGACACAAGAAAATATAGTGGTTCCCCTAAACTTGGGTACATCCACTCTTCTACCACCCTAGGTAGGAATCCACTGCAGGATGAGTTGATCAGGTGTCCTGGGCACCAATGAGCTTTTGATAAGGTGCTCAAAAACCAAAGCAGATTTTTTGATCAGGTGTCTTGCCACCAATGAGCTTTTGACAAGGTGCTCAAAAACCAACCTCAAACTTTTGAAGGGAGTTTGAGAAACCCTTTACAGAGAGGGGGTGAGAGAGTGATGGAAGTCTTCTCTTTCTCAAACAACTAAGAAGACTATGTGGATTGTTGATGTCAAAGCTCCCCCTGAATCCTTGAGATCTTCAGGAAGAAAAGCTTTGCTGAGGGTGATAGGCCTTCAAAGATTGAACTCCAGCAATAGATGATTTCAACAATGGCTGAAATGTTGAATGTCTGGAGTCTTGAAAAATGTTGGCCTTGAACACTTTGAAACTAAATAGATCTGAAGATTTGAGAAAACTTGATCTCCTTGGATGAGTGTTCTTCAGAATTCTTTTTGACAGAATATTTTTGAATGTGTCTCTGTAATCTGTGTTCTGTGAGTGATTCAAAAAATTCTTCTCTTTTATTCTTTGGTACAGAATAGAATAACATTCTCTGTCAAGAATAGTCGTTAGTCTGCATTGATTGCATCCTTAATTGCAAAATCTCTTCTGGAGGAAAGTTCACAGAAATATTCCTTGAAAAATCCCTTGAAACTGGGTCCAGAAATGAATGAAAACGGATAGGAAATCTCTGAATTAATTGCAGAATAACTCCTTAACTGATTTGAATTTGAATTTAGAAACATCCTGGAAGTTATCTGAAATCGTCGAACTGAGCTCTGCTATCGTCGAGCTGAGCTCAGCGATCTGGAAATATACAGCAGCAAAATATCGTCGATCTGAGCTCAAAGATCAAGATCCAAAGCGGAGTCAAAATCGTCGACCTGAGCTCACCGATCGTCGAATGGAGTTCGACGATATAATGAAGTTGAGCTCAGCGATCGTCGAATGGAGTTCGACGATGTGTCGAAGTTGAGCTAGACGATCGTCGACCGGAGTTCGACGAATCGTCGTGCTGAGCTCGACGATATGACTTAGTCTCCAAACACAAAATCTTGGTCTTCAGGGCAGCTTCCAAACCTAGACTTCTAACCCTTAGACTCAATTCTAATTGACCTATTGAGCTATACAGGAGGTCAAGCAAAGGTTCCTAGAGACATAGTGATCCTGACCCAAATTAGTAATAGGGTGTTCCAACAATCTCCCCCTATTTGAGTTAGGATTACTATTTACAGACTTTGGAAGAATTTAAATAACAACATACAATCAGTAAAATAGAAAAACAACAGCTAGACATTGCAGAATCACAGAGATATATAGCATCCAGATAGTAATCAGAAATCACAAAAATTGTAACCTTACAATATCATTTCTTCTCTTTGCCTTTAACAAGTTTAATCTCTCTGTTAGGATTGAGGGCTTCTTTGTTTGACCTGGTATCATCTGCTGCACCCAAATATGTTTGCTTTTTAGGCCTGGGAACTACAGCTTCAGGATGTAATTCCATATAACTGTCAGCATCAAAGAATTTACTTGAAGCATATCTCTCTAGCTCTTTCTGTCTCTGTTCAGACATTGTTGAAATGTTGGAAGAATCTATTCCTTGCTCTCTAGCCTTTTTAATTTGATCCAGTGCAGCTAGTTCTTTTAACCTTGCAGTCCAAGCAGCTGGATTATTTTCAGGATCCTCAAAAGGTACAGGTGGTTCATATCTGTTGGAGGGATTGTCTTGAGGAGGCCTTGCAGACACAGTTTCTTTCAGCTTGTAAGGGAAAGGACCAGATGTTGTATCAGAAGAAATTTGTCCTCCCCTAGAATATGGGTGCTGCCTGGAGTAACCTTTGGAGTAGACTTGAATATCTCTTTGATTACCTCTATATCCTCCTCTCCTAGAATGAGAACCCCTGGATTGGCTTTCCCTGTGGTAAGATCTGGCATGAGGCTGATAGGGAGCCTGACTTCTGGCTGGGGGTTGAGCTGCAGAGCTTCCACCTGCACCTGCATCAGGAGGAGGTGGTGGAGGAGGATGAGAGTGCTGGAATTGGGATGAACCCTTCTCATATTTTCTTTTCTTCTTCATTGCTTTCAGCTGGTTCTTAGAGTATTGCATCCAGTGTTCAGTGATAGGGCAGTCATGTAGAATGTAATATGGGATATCATTGTTATCCTTAACTTTGGCAGGAGGTACCCTCTTCATTGCTTTGCTCCTTGCCTTTCTTTTCCTAGCAATGGTAGTAGAAGAGTCATCAGAGTCTGTTCTAAATTCATCACTTTCAGAACTCTGGTCATCATAGAGAGCATCTATTTTCTTCATTAGATCCTTCTTGAGTTGTACAGAAGCAGATGAGGCAGATGTTGAAGCAGCAGGTGTTGAGATGGTAATAGCAGAGACAGCAGCAGATATTGAAGCAGAAGCAGAAATGACAGCAGCAGATGGAGTAGAGGTAGCAACAACAACAACAACAACAGATACTGGAGAGGTGACAACAGCAGTAACAACAGATTCACTAACAACAACAGAAACAGAAGGAATATCATCAAGGACTGCAGAAGGCTCAAATTCAGGTGCCTCTGACATCAGAATGTCCTTGGAAATTGGTTCATCAGAAACAACAGGAACTTCAGCAGCAGTAAAGGCAGTAATGTCAGAAGTAACAATAAGACATTCTTCAGAAGAAACAACAGCATCAACATTTTCAGCAGCAGCAATTACTGAATTTACAAAGGAGGTGATAATGCTAGGGTCACAGCAAGAAAATGGCACAAGTGCCTTGGATAAATCTTCTAGAGGCTGGACAGCATTGACCTCTGGCAGACAGCTGAAGTATGCAGAATCAAAAACTGATAGCAAAGACCTGAGGTCTATTGCAAGGACTGCAACAGGAGGCACAGCAACAGCAGAAGAAGCAGTAATAACAGCAGCAGCAGACATGCTTACAGAAACAGCAGCAGCAGCAGCAGCATGAAGACTCACTTCATATGGCATCTCCCCCTGCCTAGATGCAGACATGTCTGGATCAAGGCACACTGTTGTAGGTGCTGCCTGAGGGAAGAGGGAAGAGAGCCTGGCAGAGAGGGCTGCCACTGACAGGTGGAGTGGAGCCAAGGAGGTCTCCAACAACAGAGAGAGCCTGGGGGCAAGCAGCTCATACAGCCTGTCAGCAAGGGCTAGTAGGTCCACTTGCTCAAGGGGGACTGGAGCAGAGGTAGAAGATATAGGAGCAGCTGAGGGTTCTGGTAATGGAGAGCTGGAGAATGGTGGAAGGGATGGCTGAGGTGTGGGTAGGGTGAATATGGAGGACAGGGGAATGGAGATGGATGGGGTGAATGTTGGTTGATCAATGATTTGGTGTAGGAGGTCTTGAAATGAAGTGGAGGAGGAAGGTAGCTCAGGAGGAGATGATGGGGAATCATCCATAAAGGAATCATCAAGTAGGGTGAAGGATGGAATGGAGGGTGATGAGGTGACATCTGGTGGAGGGTAGGAGAATAGTGGGTGGAATTGTTCTTCTGGTGTTGGAAGAACAGGTACTGGAGAAGGTGTGGATGTTGGAGATGGGCCGAATATGATGATGGTGGATGGAGCTGGAATGGTAGATGGTATGGGAAGAGATGGAATTGGAGGAGGAGGAGGAGAGGCAACAACAGCAGCCAGGTCATCTGCAGGGGCAGAGACCTGTGGAGGAGTGACTCTTAGAGTCCTTGTGCCTGAAGGAGTACTGGAGGAGGGCCTGCTGGGCTTGCTGATTTGTCTGTCCCACTTTCCAAAGAGGGCACAAGACAGTCTCTTGGAGACATTTATATGAATTCCAGAGGAGACCAGCAAGGCAGGGCACCTGTGCTGCAGAAACACTCCAATGATTCTCTCAAAGTTAACAAAACTTTTGTTGATTTTCTTTTTGATGAGGTCAAAGAAAACCTCTCCACAATTCAGATTCTTCTTGTCCACAAGAGCTCCCATGAGGCAGAGCTGATACCTTGAAATTGTATCATGGGCAGAGTGCTTTGCCAGTAGCACTTTCCCAACAACATCTGCCATGAACCTATATTCTACAGACAGGTTTCTTTTGAAGAGCTTGCTAGGGTTTCCCTCTGAATGACCCATTCTGGCAAGCAGTTCAGAATACTCATCTCCAGATAACTCAGCAGTATCTTCTCCATTTCTCAACTCAAAAACTTCTGATAGAATGGTTGGGGTCAAGGGTACCTGAGTTCCAGCTATAGATCCAACAATGGTAGAGTTATCTTGATTATGGGCAGTATAAACCCACTCCTTTATTTCATCAGATGCCAGCTTGATCCTGGTGGTCATTATGGCAGTCAAGTTCTGGTCTTTGAATAATCCCAATATATCTTGAAAAACCTGGTCAGTTGTGCTGAATGATTACAGGTCGATGTCAAAACCAGCATCAAACTTCATAGCAGCAAGAACATCAACTGACACAGCCATGGGTACCTGCAAAAATTCAACAAACAAAACGACCAAGTGTAGAATTGTTTGGAGGGAAAGAAAATTCTTGCAGAGAAATCGAAAGCGCAAAAGAGAACGACGACGAAAAATGAGTTTTATATTAGGGTTCGACGCAGAATTGGAAAGATCGTTGAACTCAGTTCGACGATCGAGGCTTCTAAAGGAATCTGAAGAGTCTTCAACATCGTCGATCTCCGTTCGACGATATTGGAGAGCGTCGAGCTCCGTTCGACGATCGTTCAGAGAACATAATCGTCGAGCGCCGTTCGACGATCGTTGACCGGAAGAGATAGTTCATACTATCTGAGAAACGCTGAACTCAGTTCGACGATTTTTGGAAATCGTCGATCTCCGTTCGACGATCTTGGGGCAAATCGTCGAGCGCAGTTCAGAGATCAGAAAAAATTCTAGACACTAAGAAAAATCAGAATGTTTGCCGAGTCTTGGTCAATTTTTAAGATTTCAAAGTCTTGGATATTATTTAAGACTTCCTCCATCTAACATTCCTAACTGATTTACGAAAAAGGTGTGTTTCTTTTCATCCAAGGGTTTGGTGAAAATATCTCCCCTTTGCAAATCAGTTGAGATATATTGTAGTTCAATTTTATTCTTTTCAACATTATCCCTTAAGAAATGATGCCTAATCTCTATGTGTTTTGTCCTACTATGGAGGACTGGATTTTGAGCTATAGAAATAACACTAGTATTGTCACAAAAGATTTTAGACTTCTCTAAGTTGTAGCCATAGTCTAGGAGTTGGTTTTGAATTCACAAGATTTGTGAACAACAACTGCCTGCAGCCATATATTCAGCTTCAGCAGTTGAAGTTGACACAGATGTTTGTTTCTTACAAAACCAAGAGACAAGTCTGTCACCAAGGAACTGACAAGTTCCACTGGTGCTTTTCCTGTCAATTCTGCATTCAGCATAATCAGCATCTGAGAATCCAGTTAAATCAAATGCTGAATCTTTTGGATACCAGAGACCTAGATTTGGACAACTTTTAACATACCTGAGAATTCTCTTAACTAGTGTTAGGTGTGACTCTCTAGGGCTTACTTGGAACCTAGCACATATACATGTAGCAAACATTATATCTGGTCTACTAGCTGTAAGATACAGTAAAGAGCCAATCATTGCTCTATATGTTGTCTGATCAACATGTTTCCCATGTTCATCAGCATCCAATACAGCATTAGTAGGCATGGGTGTTTTCATACAAGATGCCTCAGACATACCAAATTTCTTAACCAGTTCATTTGCATATTTGGTTTGAGAAATAAAGATGCCTTCAGCATGTTGCTTGACTTGCAATCCTAGGAAGAAGGATAGCTCACCCATGCTACTCATCTCAAATTTAGAATGCATCAGGTTAGAAAACCTTCTGCACAATTTGGAGTCAGTAAAACCAAAAATAATATCGTATACATAAATTTGTACTAGTAGGGTATGGGACTTATGGGTTCTAATGAAAAAAGTTTGGTCTACTCTACCCCTAATAAAACCATTTTCCAAGAGAAAGCATGCTAGGGTCTCATACCATGCTCTAGGAGCTTGCTTGAGACCATATAATGCTTTGTTCAGTCTAAAAACATAATCAGGAAAAGTTGGAGAGATAAAACCTGGAGGTTGTCTGACATAAACTTCCTCTTTGATGTCTCCATTCAAGAAAACACTTTTGACATCCATCTGATATACTTTGAAGTCTTTATGTGCTGCATAAGTTAGAAATATTCTGATGACTTCTAATCTTGCAACAGGTGCAAAAGTCTGGTCGTAGTCTATTCCTTCTTCTTGAGAGTATCCCTGAGCAACTAGCCTTGCCTTGTTTCTTATAATTACTCCTTGATCATCCAATTTGTTTCTGAATACTCATTTTGTTCCAACAATTGAGTGACCCTTGGGCTTTGACACTAGTTCCCATACTTTGTTCCTCTCAAATTGATGCAACTCCTCTTGCATTGCAATGATCCAGTGTGGATCTTGCTCTGCATCTTGAATGGACTGAGGTTCAATTTGAGATAGGAAGCAGGTGTGCAACAGGTTTTGGTTGACCTGATTTCTGGTTTGCACACCAGCTGAGATTTCTCCAATTATTTGGGAAATTGGATGGTCTCTTGATGTTACTAAATCAACAGGGGGTGTTGATTGTTCACCAACCTGTGTTGTTGTTTGCTCTTGTGGTACAACAACTGGCTCTTCAAGTTGTTCTTCAATGTGTTGAGCATTTCCTTCATCTTCACTGCTTTCATCCTCTTGAGTAACCTGTAACTTGTTCAAGTCTTCAACTAGAGAATGTTCCTGCAAAGGTTCTATGGTAGAAGAATTTTTCTCCTTGAAAGACATGTTAGATTCATCAAATGAAATGTGAACAGATTCCTCAATTTTCAAAGATGATTTATTATAGACCCTATAGGCCTTGCTGATCATGGAGTATCCCAGAAACACTCCTTCATCAGCTTTGACTTGAAATTTTGCTAAATGTTTCTTGTCATTATTATGAATGTAGCAAATACAAACAAAGACTCTAAAATAGTCAACTTTAGGTTTCTTCCCTTTGAGTAATTCATAGGGAGTCTTTCCCTTTAGTTTATGTATCAGACTTCTATTCAGCACATAGTTGGAGGTGTTCACTTCCTCTGCCCAAAAGGATAGAGGTAGATGAGCATCTGACAACAATGTAGTGACAGATTCAATAAGGGTTCTATTTTTCCTTTCAGCTACCCCATTTTGTTGAGGAGTTCTAGGAGCTGAGAAAGTATGTCTGATCCCTTCACTCTGACAGAACTCTTGCATAAGAAGAGAATCAAACTCTGTCCCATGATCACTTCTGATCAGGGCAATGTGAGTATTGAACTCAATCTGTATACATTTGAGAAACTCTGTCAGACATTTAAAGTTATCAGACTTCTTCCTTAGAAAGAACACCCAAGTGAATCTAGAGAAGTCATCTACAACTACTAAAGTGTAGGATTTCCCTCCTACACTTTGTATTGTGATGGGTCCAAAGAGATCCATGTGTAACAGATACAATATCCTAGGTCAATCACTCTTATTAAGTGACTTAAAGCTGTTTTTAGTTTGCTTGCCTAATTGACAAGCCCTACAGAGTCCTTCCTTTTTGTAGGGGCCAGAAGGTAGTCCTCTAACAAGGTTGTCCTTGGATAGTCTAGCAATAGTTCTAAGGTTTAGGTGTTCTAATCTCTTATGCCATAAAATATTTGGTCTACAGACAGAATTAAACAAGCAGATATCTACATTAGTTGAATGAAAATCTACTAGATAGATGTTACCTTTTCTTTTACCTGTCAACACAGTTGTGTTGTCCTCTGACTTGATTTTGCATAATGCTTTGCTGAAGGTCACCTGGTAGCCTTCATCACACAGCTGACTGATGCTAATTAGGTTGTGCTTCAGTCCTTCCACATAAGATACCTTCTTGAAAGTTATTGAACCAATCTGGACTGCACCATATCCTACAGTCTGTCCAAAGTTTGAATCACCAAAGATAACTTTGGGTCCAAGCTTGGCTCTGAAGGATGTGAGGTTGTCCTTGTTCCCTGTCATGTGCTTAGAGCACCCACTATCCAAATAACATTGCTGGTTAGATGTTGGATAGGTCTTCACCTACACATAAGACAATTCATTTGTTTTTGACCCAGTTTACCTTGGTCCTAGGTTGATAACCTTTAAATTCTGAAATGAAAGACATCACAGGTTGACTCTTATATCCTTCAGGATGATATCTCCTTGGAGGTATAATCCATTCAGTATAAGGGTTAAAGATTTGGGATGAAGGACCCTTAGGATTCAATTTTGATTTGCCTTTGAAGAATTTTCCAGAGCTCTGACCTCTGTTCGACGATCTTGGAGTTGCGTTCGACGATCTTGGGTCAGATCGTCGAGCTCCGTTCGACGGTCGACTATGGCTGAGGTCAGGTATTTGAGATCGTCGACCTGCGTTCGACGACTTTGGCTGAGATCGTCGATCTGCGTTCGACGATTTTGCATGAGATCGTCGAGCTGCGTTCGGCGATCGTCGATCTCCGTTCGACGATTTCTGCTGGGACTTAGTTTTCTGGGGCAGATCAGAATTTTTCCTAGCAACCTCTACAACTCCCTTTCCTTTGTCAGAAATGAATTTGATTGGAGTTGTTAGGACTATATGTTGGCTGGATGAAGCACCCAAGCCCAGTGTACTGTTGAATCTGGAGTTCACTGTGCTTGTGATGTCCATCAGCTTGATGCTTCTCTCATTGAGGGATTCTTCAAGCTTCTTGGCCTCAGAGAGCTCACTTTTCAGTGAAGCTATCTGTTCCCTACAGCACTCCAACTCCTGAGAGAGTTTGAGGTTTTCTGACTTTAAAGTATTGTGTTCAGATAATTGATTTCTGAGAGAGATAATTTCTTTCTCAGACTTTAGCAGGTCTAAACACAGTGCTTTAAATTCAGATTTAAAATCCTCTGAACTAAAATCAAAAGAACCAATTACCTGATCTTCTTCAGGTTGAGTCTCTGAATCTGACTCTTACTCCTCTTCTTCTGAATTATGCTGTGAGGCATTGATTGTCATCATGCAGAACTCCTTTTATTCTGCATCATCCTCATCATCACTAGAGCTGGATGAGGCTTCTGACTCTTCTTCATTCTCACTCCAGGATTCAGCAACAAACCCTTTTCTTGTATGTTTATTTTTGCTTGATGAGGGTTTCCCATTGCCATTCCTCTTGGAGTCTTTCTCCTTTCTTCTTTCTTTCCTGTCTATTCTGTCCTTGTTCTTGTTCTCTGGACAGTCAGGAAATATGTGCCCTGGTTTCCTGCAACCAAAGCAAATAATGTCTTTATTATTGTTAATGGACTTGTCATACCTTGGCTTATCCTGCTCCTTGTATGATCTCCTTCTGAAATCCTTTTTGGCCATCTTGTAGAATCTTTTGGCCAACAAGCTGAGTAGTTCATCATTGTCTGTGGCTTTGTCTTCAGGCAGATCCTCAGTTGCCTTGAATGCTATGATCTTCTCTTTTCTTGTGGCTGGTGAGGCAGTCTTCTGTTCTTCCTCTCTATTTTTGATGAGTAGCTCATAAGATTTGAGCTTACCCAATAGAGCTTCAGTAGTGATCTCATTCAGACTTCTGGCATCCTTAATTGGCCAGATTCTTGAATCCCAAGTGCTGGGGAAGCACATTAGGATCTTGTCATTAAGTTCAGTTAGAGAGATCTCTTTGTCCAATGTCCTGAGTTCACTGACAATTAGACTTAGCCTGTTGTACATGTCTCCCACTGACTCAGTCTCTCCCTTCTTGAAATTCTCATATTGAGAGATGAGATGAGATCTCCTATCCTTTCTCTCATCAGCTGAGCCTGAGACTATCTCTGAGAGTTTGTCCCAAATTTCTTTTGCTGAATTGCATTCAGCCACCTTTTGAAATATGTCATCAGACATTGTCTGGGCCAAGATGTTCATAGCCTTGGCATCAGCTACCTTCCATCTCTTGATATCAGCATCTGTTCCTGATGGAGGTGGAACAGCATTTGTACTTGTGTTCTCTGGAGGTCTTGGACATACTGTCAAAACAGAATTAAAAATATCTTCGTCAATAGAATTCATGTAAAGTCTGATCCTTGCTTTCAAAAGTGCAAACTTGGATAGATTGCACACTGGAGGTCTGGTGCTAGCATAATCTTTGTTTGGGGCCATGATTTGTGAAAACAAAATCTAATAATAGAATACAAAAGAAAAACAGATCTAACTAGGGATCTTTGGGTTCAGGTGTTAGCCTGTACAACCAATCAGGTATGGTATGTTTAACCAACCTCCCTCTGATACCAATTGAAAGTGCAGCTAGATCTGATATACTCTAGAGGGGGGTGAATAGAGTATATGGTGCTTTGAAACTTTTTACAACAACTGTTGTAATAAATGTGAGCAGTGAAGCAATAATAAATCTAATCACAGCACTAAGTTAAACAAAAGCTAATCACAGAAAAATCAAGGACAGAAACAAACATAAACACAAGCAAAACCAGAAGACACAAGGAAATATAGTGGTTTCCCTAAACTTGGGTACATCCACTCTTCTACCACCCTAGGTAGGAATCCACTGCAGGATGAGTTGATCAGGTGTCCTGGGCACCAATGAGCTTTTGATAAGGTGCTCAAAAACCAAATCAGATTTTTTGATCAGGTGTCTTGCCACCAATGAGCTTTTGACAAGGTGCTCAAAAACCAACCTCAAACTTTTGAAGGGAGTTTGAGAAACCCTTTACAGAGAGGGGGTGAGAGAGTGATGGAAGTCTTCTCTTTCTCAAACAACTGAGAAGACTATGTGGATTGTTGATGTCAAAGCTCCCCCTGAATCCTTGAGATCTTCAGGAAGAAAAGCTTTGCTGAGGGTGATAGGCCTTCAAAGATTGAACTCCAGCAATAGATGATTTCAACAATAGCTGAAATGTTGAATGTCTGGAGTCTTGAAAAATGTTGGCCTTGAACACTTTGAAACTAAAGAGATCTGAAGATTTGAGAAAACTTGATCTCCTTGGATGAGTGTTCTTCAGAATTCTTTTTGACAGAATATTTTTGAATGTGTCTCTGTAATCTGTTTTCTGTGAGTGATTCAAAAAATTCTTCTCTTTTATTCTCTGGTACAGAATAGAATAACATTCTCTGTCAAGAATAGCCGTTAGCATGCATTGATTGCATCCTTAATTGCAAAATCTCTTCTGGAGGAAAGTTCACAGAAATATTCCTTGAAAAATCCCTTGAAACTTGGTCCAGAAATGAATGAAAACGGCTAGGAAATCTCTGAATTAATTGCAGAATAACTCCTTAACTGATTTGAATTTGAATTTAGAAACATCCTGAAAGTTATCTGAAATCGTCGAACTGAGCTCTGCTATCGTCGAGCTGAGCTCAGCGATCTGGAAATATACAGCAGCAAAATATCGTCGATCTGAGCTCAAAGATCAAGATCCAAAGCGGAGTCAAAATCGTCGACCTGAGCTCACCGATCGTCGAATGGAGTTCGATGATATAATGAAGTTGAGCTCAGCGATCGTCGAATGGAGTTCGACGATCTGTCGAAGTTGAGCTAGACGATCGTCGACCGGAGTTCGATGAATCGTCGTGCTGAGCTCGACGATATGACTTAGTCTCCAAACACAAAATCTTGGTCTTCAGGGCAGCTTCCAAACCTACACTTCTAACCCTTAGACTCAATTCTAATTGACCTATTGAGCTATACAGGAGGTCAAGCAAAGGTTCCTAGAGACATAGTGATCCTGACCCAAATTAGTAATAGGGTGTTCCAACAGCAACGGTGGTAGGAGGTAGCTTCAGGTAGTACATCTCACTCTTCTCATATCCCGTACCAATAGTCCTCCCGGATCTCAGGTCCTGAAAAACACAATGATCCGAGAAGAAAGTTACTGAGCAGTTCAAAGTACGAGTAATACCACTAAAAGATAAAAGGTTGAGAGCCTACTAAGGGACACGAAGAACAGAGTCAAGGGAGAGAGAAGAAGAGAGAGGGACGTGGCCCCCGCTAAGGACAGGAGTAATTGAGCCATCAGCATGGCGCACGTCGCGGTGGGAGCAGGGAACAACCTGAAGCAGATGGGAAGACGTACGAGTCATATGATCGGTTGCATCAGAGTCAATCACTCAGGGTGACGAATCCAGGTCAACTATGGTTGCGGAGCAAGCAAATGGAGTGCCTGAGGAAGAAGAGACAGTAGAAGCAGAGACAGTAGTGGGAGGCTGAGACTACTGAAACTGCTGAAATTGGGTCATCATCTGACAGAAGTCGGAGGAGTTGGCACCCAAGGTGCGCTCGACAGGCTCGGAAGACTCAGCAGAAGCTACAGTGTGTCTGGGGACACTGCCAGGAGTAGGACGCTCAGATCTCCGTAGGTGTGGGTAGAGCTTATAGCAACGACTGCGATCATGGTAGAGACGTCCACAGTGAGAGCAAGGGCCAGGACGACCCGTAAAGCCATGACCACCAGAAGAGCCACGACCACCAGGCTGAGTAGAAGAGCCCCGACCACCGCGACTTCGAGTGTTGGAGGTGGGAGGGCAGTAGGAAGCTGCAAGGTCCATCTGCTCAATAGGGAGAGATGATGTAGCACGAAGGCCAGGAAGACTAGATTGCTTCTGCATACGTTTCTCATGCTCTGCAACAATGGAGTAGGCCTCAAGAAGATCTAGCAAAGGTGACATCCCCACAATCTGAGCACAAGTACACTCATATTCGGGGCAAAGCCCCATCAAGAACTGATATGTCTCCCGTCTCTGGCGCTGTTTCCGAATAAGGGCGATATCATTAGGAGACTCCAGGGTACTGAGAGGCTCAAGATCGTTAAGCTCAAGAAAACGGTCTTGAAGGTAAGTGAAGTACTCCTGAACAGAGCGCTCCTCCTGTGTGGCGGAAGCGATGTCCTGAAAAATCCCGAAAATCTGGGAATCAACATGCGTGTGGCCAAAATTGCGCTGGAGAGCGGATCAAAGCTCGGAGATATCCTCAAAACGCATGGATTCAGTGCTCCATTGAGCACTGAATCCATCCCATAACCATGTACTTTTCAGTCGACCATTTGACTAACTCCTCTTTCTTGTCACCTTTGTCAGTCGGTTTGTGCATCAGAGGGCCCCCGGTCAGCCAAGAAAGCTTATTCTGGCCGACAAGAGTCATTTTCATCGAAGTCGCCCATGAAGAATAATTTTTCTCATCGAGAAGGACGCTAGTAATTCGTCCTGTAGAGCCATAAGTATCCTTGGAATCGTTGAAGCACGGATATACCGAGAAACGAGATCCCTCCCGCAAAGGAGATCGGGGACCGAAGGACGAAGAATGACGAAAAATCACATACAATGCATCAAGAATGACGTCATGGAGGAGACGAGGACGTCATTAGGTCTCCTTGGAGAAAACAAGGAGCATGGGCGGAGAAATCGCAGCAGACGACTCCAGCGGAACTAGGGGGAAGCCTGCTGCGGCGGCGGAACAGCTGAAAAAGCCAGTGGGAGAGGCGTTGCAACCAGTAATAGCTGTGACAGTGAAAGGGGCGAAGCAGCAGGCGGATCGGGAGAAACCCCGAGCGGTGGGACGAAGTAGGATGCGCGGAAAGACGCGGGAGTCGTCGGGCGAGACACGGCAGTCGGTAGGTGAAGTTGCGATGCGGGAGTCGGGTGAGACGCGGCAGCAGGCAAACCCTAGGACGTCGTGCGAGAAGCGGAAGGCGCGGCAGATCTAGGATGCGCGGGAGGCCCGATGCGGAAGTGGTCCCTCTAATACAAAGTTGAGTTACGGAAATCCTAACTCCAAACCGGAGCCCCACCATATATATATATATATATATATATATATATATATATATATATATATATATATATATATATATATATATATATATATATCTTTACCATATATAAAGAAATACTGTGGTCTGCGAAAATCATGAGTTCAAAATTCCACAAGCCGTCAGATCATGAGTTCATAATTCAACAACCGTCTGATCGAGCACGATAAACTCAACTAACTGGTTTCGAACCCAGGACCTCAAGGGCAAAAGAAATAACTCAATCCAATGAGACAAGACGACAACTATGATAATAATTCAAATAATATATACTTATATTGTTATATTTTATAAAAAACTTTATATAAATATAGGTATAATATAATTCATTATTACATATAAATATATTATATATAATAATAATTATATATATTTTTCATTATATATGTACATTTATAATTATAATTTTAAATTTAGTTATTTATAAAATTATATTTATATTTTTTAAATTATCGTCTTGGGCGGGCGAAGTCCGCCGGGGGTGGGCCGGGTAAAGTTGCGCGAGGTCATAGTGGCGGGCCGAGTACAGTCGCGCGGGGTTGTAGGGGCGGCCGGGTACAGTTGCACGAGGTCGTAGTGGCAGGTCGGGTACAGTCACGCGGGGACATAAGGATGGGCCGGGTACTGCCGCGATTGGCAGTAGGGGCGGAACCCCGTGTCGGGCACTCGTATATATATATATATATATATATATATATATATATATATATATATATATATATATATATATAACCTCAATAATATTATTACAATGTTACGAAGAATAATAAAATGATAACTTCAATAGTTAATCGGTTCTTTGTTCTCCAAGATTTGTGTTTCTTTTCAAATGTGGGACTTTTTTCAACGTTATATCTACAAATTCAGATTTTTTGAAAATAATTTGATTCTGTCATCTGAACAAAACTCAGGCTATATTGCTTTATAGTTTATCTTGCATGTGGGTTTAATAGTTTATCTTGCATGTGGGTTTAATAGTTTATCTTGGATTGTGGCATAGATTATTGCTTTAATAGTTAGTATTGCTTGTGGGATTAGATTATTATCGAAGCACACATCAAAAGTCACAACTGTTTTGGCAAAACGGCTACTTATGCTGATACACTTCATTGGTTCTTATTCTTGATTGTGTTCTGTTTGACATATATATGTAGAAAATCCGAAGTTTTATTACTGGACTCTTTTACCTCAATTAACTGAGGTTTTTTCCCTTTCTATAAATAAAACTTTGCAGATGAGGAAATTGTTGAAGAAGCTTCAAGAATTAGTCGATGATGGGGATCTGGATGGTTTATCCCTAGCTGTAAGTGAACTGGAGATTGCAGAAGACACGCAAGAAGAACATATTCTTCTTCTTGAGAGGGAGAAGGCAATGTTGGTTAACAAAATAAACGAACTTGGCCATGAAATCTCGAGATCGGCATCATCACCGAGTTCACTATCATCCTACGAGCATCGAAGCTAATATTTATAGTTCCAGTATTTTTTCAGAAACTAGTTCTCATCTTGTGTATGTAGTTTGTAACTCTTTGATAATAGTATAAAGTGTTGAATTTTCTCAAGGTGGTCAGCAAGATAGCCTAAAGTCAAATTAATATTCTCAGAACTATCCAGTTAACACCTTGATCATGTGGAAGCCCAAGAGCAAGCTTAACACCAAACACAAATGGAAGAACAAACATGTCTTATATTCATTTACACTTCTTTATAAGACGAGGTATACATAGCGAGACATGATATCGCTAGTACACAAGCTACAAACAGAAAGCACAAAACAAGTCGGGCGGACAGCACTGGAGACCGCCGAGACCGCCCAGTGCGCCAAGGTCGTCGAAGTCGCCCGAGCTGAAGCTGCTACACGCTGAATAGCACACGGAGTCCGCCGAGACCTCGAGGTCGCGCGGACACACCGTTATTCACTGCCTACTGAGGAACTGAAGAACAGACTGCCTCTTCGCTTGGGACCGGCGGACAGGTTATTGGAACTTGGAACTGTTGAAGCAGAAAACTGACAAGCCACAGAAGTGACCTGCTGAGACCGCTGAGACCGCACCCTTCACAACACTTGAACGAAGTCACATCCAAACTTCTGGCTCCTTGAAGCTAGTCGCGCGACCTGCACACAGCAAATCGTCAGCTCTCCTCAACCTGCGCGGATAGAAAAACTCAGACCGCAACAATTGCCCAAGTCCCACTTACTTGTTCACTCAGCTACTGTAGACGCGTCGGGGGGGGGGGGGGGTCTATTAATATGCGAGGTGAGGAGTGTGGTCACCACCCTAGTGAATAGAGTCACCACCCCAGCTCGCGCACTAGCAAAACACCGTCCCCTGAGTCCGCAAGGACTGAGCCGGATTTCCAAGAAAACCTCCAGGAGAAAGACACAAATGATCACAATTAGGCAGACTTGCCTCACACTATGCGGACAAGGTACAGTCCGCTCTGTCCGCAACATCACCACACATGGACAGCTACAACCCCTTCAGCGACAGTCCGCACACAAAGAGGCAGTCCACATAGCACAAGACCAAAGCCTCCATCCGCCACAAGTTCACGACCAAAGGCAGTCCGCCCGGTCAACAACGGACTTGGCGGATACTACAGACACACTGGACTTGTCACAGAATGTGACCAAGTCCAGTAAATCACCAAAGGCCTAGCGCGAGCTCGGCGGTCAAGGCTCAGTCCGCCAACATCCAAAGCAGATCGCCAACACTCCTCCAGAGTAAGGCAGAGTCCGCAAGCAATCCTCGTACAGCTGCCCAAACGGCCAACTGCCGGACTCCGACACCAGTCCGCGCAGTCCTCCACAGCAGTTAGCATTTGATGTACCGCCAGAGCTCGACAAGGGCCACAGCCAAACTCCAAGGCCAGCCCGCAACAGCGGACACCGCGGACTCGCCAGTCCGCAAAGCCTCCTGCGGTTTCAATCTCCAACCCGCCTAGCTACATGAGCTTGCAAAAACACAAAGCCGATGATCAACAAGCACAGCCAACAGCCCGCAAACCGCAGTCTGCTCAGGTCGCTTCACAAGAAGCCCACCATCCTTGGTCATAGACTAACCAGGCTGCACAGCAGACCGCTCAGGCCGCACACCATGCCGCTCAGGCCGCACCGATTGCTCAACAGCCAAGCCACCAAGACAGCCACCACCCAGGCCGCAACCAACAGTCCGCCCAGGCCGCGGACTTAGTTAGCACAAGCCGCTCAGACCGCCCGACCTCCCCATCACCAACTTCCACTTCACAAATTTCAACACTCCCCCTTGAAGTGAGAAGTGGTGATCAAGCCCAGCAAGCTACGTAACCGCTGAAATGGCCCCTTCGACAGCGGCTTCGTGAGGATGTCAGCAAGATTATCTTCACTCCGAACATGCCCGACCAGAAGAGATCCCTCCAACACCTTCTCCTTTATGAAGTGGTGCTCGATCTCAATATGCTTGGTCCTTGCGTGACACACTAGATTGTTTACCAGTTTGAGAGCACTCTCATTGTCACCCCGGAGTAAAGTAGGCTCTTGCACTTCTTCATGAACATCCTCTACAAGCCTCCGCAACCAGATGACTTCCCGAGTAGCCAAGGCCGAAGCCTTATACTCAGCTTCCATAGTAGACACGGACACATAATCATGCTTCTTGCTACATCACGAAATACCAGCTAAACCACAAGTGAAAACATAACAAGAAGTTGATCACCGATCATCTGAGTCATCACCATAGTCAGCATCCGTGTATCCAAGCAATGCAAAGTCCGCATCTCTACGATAGAGGAGTCCCATATCAGAAGTTGTCTTGACATACTTCAAAATATTCTTAGCCGCCATCATATGAAACTTCCTTGGTTCAGCCATAAACCGACTTACTCGGCCAACAACATAAGCAATGTCTGACCTTGTAATCGTCAGGTAGATCAAGCTCCCTACAAGAGCCCTGAACACCAGGGGATCAGGAAGAATCCTTCCTTCATCTCGTCGAAGCTTCAGCCCATGTTCCAGTGGAGTAGAGCAACTCTTCCCTTCGCCCATGCTGAATCGACTTACAATGTGATCCGCATATTCCTTCTGACAAATGAGAATCCCGCACTCCTTCCTCTCCACTTCAAGATCGAGAAAGTGATGAAGCTCTCCCAAGTCTTTCATCTCGAAGCGTATAGCAAGCTCAGCCCTGAGTCTTGCTACTTTCCTCCTCCGAATCCCCTGTGATGATCATATCATCCACATACAGCAGAACCAAGACTTGAAGCTCCCCCTTCTTCTCGACGAACAAGCTAGAATCCGAGTTGGAAGCAAGATAACCGCAGAATTGCAAATACTCTGTTATCTTCCCATACCAAGCTCTAGAAGCTTGCTTCAACCCGTAGAGAGCCTTCCTGAGCTTGCAGACATACTCCAGATGAACTTCAGAAACAAATCCAAGTGGTTGATTCATGAATATGTCCTTGTCAATCTCTCCGTAAAGAAAATCATTCTTCACATCAAGCTGTCACATTCTCCATCCCTTGCAAGCAGCCAAGGCGATCACCACTCTAACCAAAGTCATCTTTGCAATCAGACTAAATGTCTCCTCATAGTCTTCTCCATACTGCTGTGAGAATTCTCGAGCAACCATGTGAGCTTTGAAGCTATCAATGCTCCCATCAGCCTTCTTCTTCAACTTATACACCCACTTGCAAGTCACTGGAGTAATGTCATCAACCTTGGGCACAAGATCCCAAGTTTCATTTTTCTTGAGAGCAGCAATCTCTTCTTTCATGGCATCATCCCACTCCTTGACTTCAGTGGCCTCATTGAAGTTTGCAGGCTCTCGCTCATCCAAAGAACCTGCAAAGAAGCAGGAGACAAAACTCACTGTATTCTGATCACGGTATCGAGCAGGTGGCTTCACAACCCTCTTTGATCGCCGAAGAGGTTCCTTGCTCACTACCTCTGTTGCTCCTTCAGGCTCAGCTCCAGCTTCGGGCAAGCTTTGAGCAACGCTCCCCCTGCTTCCTGAGCCAGAAGCCTCAACACCAGAACTTGAAGCAACAGGAGCTGCTGGTGAAACAGCAAGCTCCTCTTCCAGACCTTCAGCACCCACCTTCTGCTCTTCATCAATCTTGCTTTCTGAAAGCTCAACCGAACCTCCTCCATACGACGTCAGTTCGTCAAAGACTACATCTCTTGACACAACAAACTTATTCGTCGCAGGATCCATGCATTTCCATCCCTTCTTCCGCTCATCATAGCCAACAAAGACAAGTTTCCTTGGCTTTGCATCAAGCTTTGTCCGTGAAGCATCCGGGGCATGCACATAGCAAGTTGATCTGAACACCCGAAGGTGTTCCACACTAGACTTCTCCTTCAGCAACAGCTCAAAAGGAGTCTTCATGTTGATCGGGCTAAGCGGCATCCGATTGATGACGTAAGATGCACAAAACATCCCCTCCTCCCAGAAGGACCTTGGAATGTCTTTCGCATGAAGCCAGCATTTGCAAGTCTCCGTCAGATGACGGATCTTGCGCTCCGCTACTCCATTTTGTTGTGAAATGTGAGCACAAGTATGCTCTCTGTGGATCTCGTGCTTCCTGCAGAAGTTAGAAAATTCGGAGGAGACAAACTCACCACTATTGTCTGTTCTAAGTTTCTTGATCCACAAGGCAAGTCGGCCCTCCACCAACTCCTTGAACTCCAGAAATAAACGGAAGGCTTTAGACTTCTCCTTCAAGAAATATACCCAAGTGTACCTTGAGTACTCATCAATCAGCACAATCATGTATCTGCTCCCACCAAGGCTTGCAGTGACGGTTGGTCCCATCAAGTCTCCACGGATGCACTTCAATGGTCTCTTGCTCCTCATTTGTGATTTATCAAATGGAAGGCGATGAGCCTTGCCGTACTGACATCCCGCGCAAACGTGATCGTCGCCAAATGAAGATAGCTTAGTCAAGCCTCTTACAAGGCTTCTGTTAGCCATAGCCATCAGCTTATACATTCTTACATGCCCCAGTCGTTCATGCCATATAACAGCGCTATCGTTTGCTCTCATCCGATCAACATAAGAGTTAGTTGCAAGAACAAACAAGTTCTTAACTCTCCTCCCAACATGAGCAACATCAGCCTTAACCGCTGATATGTTGCGAAGGAACTTCACTTCTGTTGGCCCAAACAGAACGTGATAACCCGCGTCTACCGCATTGGTCACCGAGAAGAGGTTCTTCTTCATGCCCGGTACGTGATACACACTCCTTAACGTGAGTGACCCCTTATCACTATCGAAAGACACAACACCCTCCTTCTCTACTGCGTAAATAGTATTATTAGCAGTTATGATAGCTTCGTTACCTGAGTAAGCTTGCAAGTAAGAGAACTTCGACTTGTCTCCGGTGAGGTAATGACCACACCCTGAGTCCACGATCCAATCATCGTTGAAGTCGACAGCGGACAAAGCACGGACACAAGTGCCCGTCATGAAAGCTCCGCCCCATCCAGCTTCCTCACTCTTAGAGCAAGCTTCCTCCTTGCCAGTAGCATGCCCAGGCTGCAGTTTGACCTTGCAGTCACGCTTGAAGTGTCCCCGCTGATGACACCTGTAGCACTTCAAATTCTTCTTCCAATCTTTCTTAAGAGCAGCGCTCCTCTCTGAATGATAAGAAGTTGAAGACTCATTTTCAGCAGCAGTCTTCTTATTCTTCCCTTCCCATCCCTTCTTCTCGCTCGTGAAGAGTGCTTCACTGCTCTCCTCAGAGACAGTAACTTCAGTCCATCTGCTTTGTCAAGCTTTCTTGTGAAGCAAGCAGATTCTCAAGCTCCAACAAAGATGGTTGACTAGCCCAAACTTGAACTGATGTCACAAAGGCATCATACTCCTTCCGCAAGCCGCGGATTATGTGCCTTTTCAACTTGGCCTCAGAGATAGACTCATCAGGATCAAGCGCTGATATCTCTGCACACAGACTCTTCATCTTCAGAAAAAACTTAGAGATGGTCAGGTCTACTTGAGTTGTCCTAGCCAACTCATTCTCAAGAAATTGAAGTCTAGCCACATTCTTACTATTGAACAACTCATCAATAGTTGTCCAAATATCAGCAGCAGACTCACATTCAATGATGTGATCAAACAGTTCTGGTGACACGACCCTCTTGAGAACAAACTCTGCCTTTGCATTTATTTTTCTCCAGAGCCTCACCTGCTCAGCAGTACCAAAAGCAGCAGTGACTTCCTGTCTGTCGTCACCACCGACGACCTCCCATAGCTCCTCACCCAGAAGGTAACTCTTCATGCACGACTTCCACTTCTTAAAGTTAGTCGGCGTTAAGAGTTCAATACCAAGACCTCTTGCATAGCTCACTTCCATTGCAACAACCTTTGGTTAAGCGTCCAGCATGCACAGAGCAACAACACCGGTTGATCACCGCTCAAGCACAGAGCAACAACACAGGTTGTACGCCGGTCAAGCAACTGAACCCGGCTTTGATACCATGTTGAATTTTCTCAAGGTGGTCAGCAAGATAACCTAAAACTAAATTAATATTCTCAGAACTATCCAGTTAACACCTTGATCATGCGGAAGCCCAAGAGCAAGCTTAACACCAAACACAAATGGAAGAACAAGCAGGTCTTATATTCATTTACACTTCTTTACAAGACGAGATATACAAAGCGAGACATGATATTGCTAGTACACAAGCTACAAACAGAAAGCACAAAATAAGCCGGGCGGACAGCACTGGAGACCGCCGAGACCGCCCAGTCCGCCAAGGTCGCCGAAGCCTCCCGAGCTAAAGCTGCTACACACCGAATAGCACACGGAGTCCGTCGAGACCTCGAGGTCGCGCGGACACACCGTTATTCCCTACCTGCTGAGGAACTGAAGAACAGACCGCCTACCCGCCTGAGACCGGCGGACAGGTTATTGGAACTTGGAACTGTTGAAGCAGAGAACTGACAAGCCACAGAAGCGACTTGCTGAGATCGCAGAGACCGCACCCTTCACAGAACTTGACCGAAGTCACAGCTAAACTCCTGGCTCCTCGAAGCTAGTCGCGCGACCTGCACACAGCAAACCGTCAGATCTCCTCAACCCGCGCGGACAGAAAAACTCAGACCGCAACAATTGCCCAAGCCCCACTTACTGTTCACTCAGTTACTGTAGACGCGTCGGGGGGGTCTATTTATAGGTGAGGTGAGGAGTGTGGTCACCACCCTAGTGAATAGAGTCACCACCCCAGCTCGCGCACTAGCAAAACACTCGTCCGCCGAGTCCGCAAAGACTAAGAAAAATTTCCAAGAAAACCTGCAAGAGCAAGACACAGATGATCACAACTAGGCATACTTGCCTCACACTATGCGGACAAGGTACAGTTCGCACAGTCAGCACTGTCCGCTCAGTCTGCAACATCGTCACACATGGACAGCCACAACCCCTTCAGCGACAGTCCGCACACAAAAGAGGTAGTCTGCATAGCACAAGACCAAAGCCTCCATCCGCCACAAGTCCACGACCAAAGGCAGTCCGCCCGGTCAACAACGGACTTGGCAATACTGCGGACACACTGTACTTGTCACAGAATGTGACCAAGTCCAGTAAATCACCAAAGGCCTAGCGCGAGCTCGGCGGACAAGGCTCAGTCCGCCAACATCCAAAGCAGATCGCCAACACTCCTCCAGAGTAAGGCAGAGTCCGCAAGCAATCCTCGCACAGCAGCCCAAACGGCCAACTGCCGGACTCCGACACCAGCCCGCGCAGTCCTCCACAGCAGTTAGCATCTGTTGTACCACCAGAGCTCGGCAAGGGCCACAGCCAAACTCCAAGGCCAGCCCGCAACAGCGGACACCGCGGACTCGCCAGTCCGCAAAGCCTCCCGCGGATTCAATCTCCAACCCGCCTGGCTACACGAGCTTGCAAAAACACAAGGCTGTTGATCAACAAGCACAGCCAACAGCCCGCAAACTGCAGTCCGCTCAGGTCGCTTCACAAGAAGCCCACCATCCTTGGTCATATACCAACCAGGCCGCGCAACAGACTGCTCAGGCCGCTCAGGCCGCACCGGCTGCTCAACAGTCAAGCCCACTGGATATCTTGCATGCCAAGAATAAATAATTGGGCACGGCCGCATGCACCACGTGCACGTGCAGGTTGCACACCGGCGAGTGGCCACGAGGCCGCAAGGTCGACTGGCCCCTTGGTCGCACAGCTGCACGTTGTCACGTAACCGCGTGCCAGCGCGGCCGAGCGTGCCATGCCCACGGCCGGGCACAGAAACTCATGACTGCGCATTTACACGCCGACGCACACCACGCGCGACCCCTTGGCCCCGACAGGCGCGTACGTGCCTGGTCGGCCTTCCCGCCGGCCCTCATGGGTCGCATGATCAGTCAGGCCCCGCTGCCAACCAGTCTTCGCCATCGGCCAACCGCACGACAACCGTCTAACTTCCACCGCGAAACCACAGTGGTCGCATAACCACCACGCACTATCATATGTGTAACCATCCATTATTTCTTGGAAGCATTCGAAGATCCCCCGAAGATTGCATCGGACATATTGCACCATGAACTTTGCACAACGCACATTGCACTTCACACATTGCACCACGCACACTGCACATAGCATATCGTTCCAAACGCCACATCTCACAGCTAGAACAAGCGACCGACTACAGATCGCACCGAGCACATCGCTCCAACTTTTTAGCACTAGTTGTAGACTCCCGAGAGCATGAAGCACGTTGCTCCCCACTCCACCTGACAGAAAGTACATAGTTTTTTGAGTGGCATCCTGCCACCTTCAGAAGCTTCATCTCCCTCTCCTACTACTATTATTGTAATGAGAGGCGGTATGTCACCCTCACGTTCTTAGGTTAAACTTGTAATGCGAAGAAGATTGTGAAAACTTGGCCTGCACAAACCCAAGCACATGATTTTTCCCTTCCGAGGTTTCCACGTAAAAAAATTTTTTGTTAGTCGTCAGTTCTTTCTTTGACTGTTTTTGCGCCGGACCGCTCCAGAGCTGGTATGGATCGATTTTCGACCGGTTCAATAGCACATCGAGTTGACTAGCGACATATACCGATTATGATCTGTGGTTTAAAATGATAACATAGTGACAGTGTTTTCCAAACACTGCACAAATCAAAAGATATTTTTTCACCACTCCACAAATCATAAGATATTTTCCTAACACTACATGTTGGGTCCATTGCCCACAATATTCCCTAGATTGGATTTGAAGAGGCATGCTCACTCAATGCTCTCAACGCCTAAGATACTGCAGATGCAGAAATATGGCTAAGACAAAACGCGTTGAGTGAGGCATGCTCACTCAACGCTCTCAACGCCTAAAATGTTGCAGAGGCAGAAAATAGGCTAAGGCAAAAAGCGTTGAGTGAGGTTTGCTCACTCAACGCTCTCAACGCCTAGATAGACAGAAATCTGTATAAGTGTTTTGGCGTTTTGTGATAATTACTCACTCAACGCCTATGCTAATGTTGTTTGATTTTTGACCAAGTCCACAACTGATGACGTCAGCATGTCAACAAGTAAACATATTTCAAATCAGTGGCGGGATGGCTACAGTACACGACAAATGTTGCCGCAGACCTACTGTACGACGGTTGGCGTTAAAGCAAGGTTGTTGTTTGACATTAAATGTGTGGGGTCCACTGCTCAAGGTTGTTGCTAGCCATTAAATGTGTGGGGCCCACTGCTCAAGAGCTTTTGGGTCAAAATCAATAAAATGAAAAAGGCGTACTGAGGAAGTTAGTCTTCGGGAAAAAGCAATCAGACAGTTTTTCTTCTCCGCCATTGTTGTGGAGCAGAAGAACAGGAAGCTCAAGTCAGCAAGACGAAGAGCAAGTTAGCTGTTGATATCAACATCGTCAACAACAAGATAGCTGGTGTGATCTTCATCTACACCAGCAAGCAAGTCCAGAATATTTCTCTGAGGAAAGAGGAAGCAGTCAAGGTCCAACCCTTGCTGCAAGTTCTTCATAGTTCCAGCTGTACAAGCATCCAGAAGATTTTAATCTAGGAGCTATGAAGATAAGAAGCTTGAAGAAGCAGAGATCTGAAAGAAGACTCAGGGGGCTTTTCCTTAGGAGTCAAAGTCAGGGCTGAATCACCTCAGCCTAAGAAAAGAAGAAAAGGCAGAGCTATCTTAGTCTGCAAAGTTAGAGGTGAGATTTTCTCAGCTCAGGTAGAAACAATTAGATGCAGTAACTTCACTGACCAGCAGGAAAAATCCCTGGTACAGTAAAGTAGTAGTTAGGGCTGAGGTACAGGCTCAGTTCAGAAAGAGGCAGAACATTGCTCTGTAATTCACTTCCAGCCTAAGTAAATACTTGTTGATGTGGAAGTAGTTAGGACTAAGTACATCTTAGTTCAGTGAAGGTAGACTCAGGAAATAAATTCTTGTAGTCATTGTTGGACTCAGTATATCTCAGTCAAGAAGCTTAACATACAGAAATATATCTTGTGTCAAGAATAGCCACCAACCCACCTTCAACCTGTAGGATACAAGTGTGGATCTGAGCTGTAGGGCTTAATTGTCTGAGGTAGGAGAGTGCTGCTCTCTGAGTGTAGGATCTTTATGCTTGAGGTAGGTGACAAGATTGTCACCGAGCTGTAGGTGCCTGGAGGGGCACTGAGGTAGGTACCTGGAAGGGTACTGAGTTGTAGGAGTGCTGCAGCACTCTGAGAGTAGGGCCTTGTGCCTGAAGTTGTAGGGCTGAAAAGCCTGAGCTATAGGCCTTAGATATAAGGCTGAGGTAGGTGGCTTGATGGTCACTGAGTGTAGGAGCACTGCAGAGCTCTGAGTTAGGATCCTTTGTGGATCTGAGGTAGGGCTGTCCTCCGAGCCTGAGTATAGGGCTTAATAGCCTGAGGTTGGTGGTCTACTAACCATTGAGTTGTAGGCCCTTGTGGCTGAGAAGTAAATCTTGGAGGAGACTTTTAGTCTATCTGTGTCATCAAATCTTGTCTTTTTTAGTCTATCTGGTTCTAAGACTGGGTAAATTCTATTCCTTGACTCGATGCCCTCTTCCGTGTTTATGACCCCTACACTTATGCATCAGAATCGATAAATTTGTAATATGCCTTGATATGTTAGGAATCTCCTAAATCATGAATCCTTAAAGTCATTAATGTTATAATCAATCCTTGAAAAGTAGTGTTAAATTGATGCGACGCTTAACTCGAGTTTCTGCTTGACTGACAACAGAAACCAACAAATAATCAGAGCAAACATAATTATTTTGATAAGCCTTACATTTAGACTCATATTAGAGTCACGTGCATCAAATAGAAACACTTACACCTTTCACTGATTATAGCAAATGTCATTTCTTGATTAGTCTATGTTATACTTTGGAGTCGTTTAAATAACTAACTTGTTCTGTTTGGCTCATTTACTCGCTTGTCTCGATTAGTTTTGCTTCATGAGAATCTGGTACACATACATTTTTTCTTCTTTTACTAGTTATGTACTTTACCATTCTCCTGTTTATTTCAACATTCTGAGTCTTTTTCCTCTTGTTTTGGAATTGCCTTAACTTTCGTGACTGTACCGCCAGATTCCTGAGCCCAATCTGCATCAAGCTTCTGTTTTCAGATGATTGATCTTCTCGTTGTGTCGGGTTTTATGTTTATGTTTCATTTCTTTTACTATCAGATGTTTCTTTTATGTAATAATTATGATTAGTAAATAATGGACAACTGTTAGGCTATTATTTATGTATTAGAATTTGACATTTATTTGCATGTTCATTCCTCTGAGCTTGTCATAACATAAAATCTGTATCAAAACTCGTAATATGAGTTTTATCAAAATACATGTGCATCAAGTTTTTCACTATCATATTTTTAAAGCTTCTGCAAAAAAATACTCTATTTTTACTCGAAAGTAGTCACTTAATAAACTATTTTCAGTATTCTCTGTTTCCGCCTTAGCAGACATGGTTTTCTTTCCGCCCATGCTTGTGGCATCACGACCCGCCCGAATCACACTCTGAGTTTTATTGAGACGGGTCGTGACGGGTGTAGTTACACAAATGAAGTCTGGCTTAGCTGAACCACGTTACATCAAATTTTTACAAGGCAAGGATCTCAAGTTGGAGCTAACTCGTCGACCAAAAAGGCCTAAGCCTCATGAAGTGTACCTCCTCGCGCTGCTCTGTTGCTCTTCTCTTATATTATGTTCCGACTTGCATGTATTGGTAGTCTAGGGTGCTTTTACTCTTTGGTACATGTGATTTGTTGGACGATATTTTGGGCAGTTTGTTTTTGTAAGGTCTTAAATCCATTTGGACTCCTTTGTATTAGTGGACAACTTCTAGTCCGTGTTTGTATGTTTCCACTGTTATTAATCTGTGTGATGATATGGGTAGATGTTCAGATATCTTCTATTAATATCAAAGTTGTGGCGTCTGTATGTTGTGAGGTCTCGATCAGACCCATATTATTTGTTCATTGTAGGGGAGGTATTACACCGTGAGTACCAATGATTGTGGTGTTGTGAATTGATATTATGTTAGCCTCATGCTCAATTGCTTAGGAGATTATGGAGAACCTCCAGATGACCCCAACAACATCATTTATATTCCTAGGTTCCCTTTACTTTGATGCTCAACCTAGAAGATTGATTGTGTATGAAATCTCACCTTGTGTAAAATAGATACACTTTCTTTGTTTTGTTATATATTGTATGCGCGGTTTGCTTGCAGGTGAGTGATGCTCTGCCTCGGAGCCAGCTAGGATGGTTGTGGGGAGGGGTGGGATTGTTACATAGTTTGTGATCAGTTCATAGCCACCCTTGTTTACCTCGTGTTGGTGTATGGTGCAGGTTCAGGTGTGGTGAGCAGAGAAGGAAATAACGAGCAAAATCCCCAAGTTGTGATGTGCCATCAATCGCCAAAACTATTTACTTTTTTCATGTGTTGCCTCCGTGTAACACCCCAAATCGTAGGATTGGGAAACACGTAGTGTGACACGGCCTGGGACACGGGTGTGTCCTAGGACGTGTCCTGCTCGGGTGAGCAGCCGGCGAGTGGTCAACGAAAAATGTGTTCGACGAAATTTTGGAGAGGGAACACGCCCTCTGACACGGGCGTGTCAGAGGCCGTGTCCTCCTCCGGTCGACGAACTTCATTCGACGAAGTTGAGCTGGAGGCATGTCTGCTATCGTGTAAGGGCACACGGCCTGTGACACGGGCGTGTCACAGGCTGTGTCCTTTGCTGGATGTGCCCATGGCAATGAGGCCTGATGAACACGGGCAGGACACGGTCGTTTCTTGGGGTACACGGGCGTGTCACTGGTCGTGTCCCGATCTGGTTGAATTGGTTGTGTGCAGCCTGAAGTACACTGCCACAGACACGGGCATGTCTAAAGGCGTGTCAGGTGACACGGCCCGTGACACGGGCGTGTCACATGGCCGTGTACTGGTCTGGATGAGTCGGTTGTGTGCCGCTTAAGGCACACGGCCTGTGACACGGACGTGTTACAGGCCGTGTCAGGCAAAAATTAGCCTTTTATGGCAAAATCGTGGTCGTCCATTTTCTCAGCTAAGATCTGATGGCTCAGAGTCCTCTATGTTTCTTTAAGGCCGAGGATGAGAAAGAAATCCTCATTTTGCATTTGGCCATCCTCTTTCTACAAACCTAGAGAGAGGAAGAAGGAGAAGGGGAGCCGGCCACCGGTGGAGCTGCGAAGTTCTGTTTCGAGATCCGAGGCTAGCGTTGTGGAGGCAAAGCCGCTGCGGTCCTTTCCAGCTGGCTAAAATTCCATGGCTCTGAAGTGATCTTCAAGGGTAACGATCTTCCTTCTTAGCCATGTGAAGGCTTCCTTTTTGGCATGTGCATAGGATTCCCCCACCAGAGGGTGGCTTGTTAAGGGAGTCAGGCCGTGTTCAGCCTTTTTTTTGGGCAAATCAGGGCCGTTCGTTTTCCTTATCCTGTATCCAAGGGTCCAGGCCCCTTCCTTGTGGATAAAAGGTCGAGAATGAGGGATCAATGCCTTCATTTCATTCCTTCTCCTTCTTCTCAAGAGAGAGAGAGAGAGAGAGAGAGAGATCAAGGGAAGGAGAGGAGGAAAGAGGAAACCAACTGCTGGAGGAGCTGCGGAGTGCGGAATCAAGATCCGAGTTTGGATTCGTGAAGGCAAAGCCGAGGCGGTGATTTCCATCTGGCTAGTTCATGGCTCTAAAGCGATCATCAAGGGTAACGATCTCCTTCTTGGACATTGAAGTCCTTTCTTTATGCATATGCATGGAATCCTCCACCAAGAGGTGGATATCGTAAGTGATTCCTTGGTTGAGTCTGCATCTAGAGCCGGAAGTGTGTAGTACGGCATAGGCATGCTGTGTGAAGCCCATCTGGACGGTTAGTCTGGATTGGTGATGGTTATGGGTAAACCGGAGAAGACTCCGTGGATTTGATGATGTGTATGATATATGCGTGTAGCCTCTATTGTATGGATGTATGGATGTTGATCTTGGATGCTTTGCGAAAGCTCCTAGTTGTCGTGAGAGGTCAATTGGTAGCAACGCCTGGGGAGCGCGAGATAAACCCGACGTGCTACACCATTAGGGTAGGTTGATCTGTATTAGTTGAGGGGTCGATCAGTGGCAATGCTGGGGAGCTGAGTTAAACCCGGCTTGCTACTCCACTAGGGTGGGTCGATCTGTATTAGGATGGGAGGTCAATTGGTGGTAATGCCTGGGGAGCACAGATAAACCCGGCTTGCTACACCACTAGGGTGGGTCGATCTGCTCATGTTTGCTGTGAGGTTAGTACCTCTGAGTGGGATGGACGGAATGTCGCCAGCCTGCGGGATTAGTGGACTAAGACCGGCCAACCAACAAGTTAAAAACCTCTGATCGGCGGTGGACGACGGGTATATCCGGTACACGGAGCGTCGGGTGGATACCGACATTTGTGACATGGTTGTGATTGGTAGCTTGATAGATATTATGATGGCAATGCATACAGGGAAGGAACCACTGCCCCGAGCAAGGGGTAGGGTCGTTATAATTTGTCAGCTAATGCTGACCGTTGCTTGTTTACCGCTCTTGGGGTGGATGATTATTTGCAGGTGCTGGTGAATTGAATTGAGCGGAATAAAGGCTTGCTGTGAAGGTCCTTGAAGGTCGTGCGAAGAATGTTTGGATTTCATGTGTGGCCGGCCTGCGTGTCGATGTATGAAATTGTATATGTTTGTAAAGAGCAACTTGTAAGGCCTTAAGGCTATGAGCGTGTGTATTTGTATACCTTCCTGATTGATATATAAATGTGGAATTTATATATTTAGTGGACATTCGCTGTATGAGTTCATGTAACTGAAAATGCTGCATTAGAATGCTCTGAGTTAGGACACGAATAGAATGAGATTTTGATATCCCCACGTGACTCCGCCGTTTGTCTGTGAAATATGGCGTGGGGCCCCGGTCGAACCCACTGTTATATTCCATGGGACGAATGGTGGCGTTACAAAGTGGTATCAGAGCCAGATTTGAGATTTATGGGAGGGAAAACATAATTGATCTCAAGAATGTCCACTAGGAATGTTATACATTTGCGTGAGGAGCGTCACCATGTATTCAATGTATAATTATCGTTAGGAAATGGATGATTAATGGTGTTTTGTACATTGATAGGTGGCGAGGAGTGCTGCTGGGCAGTCTGAGCCTCAGCGGTCGGATGAGAGTGCGTCACCAGTTGAAGCTCCTACACCTCCCTTGGTGGAGACCATACGTGTGGTGACTGAGACAGTGCTCGCATTGTTACAGGCACAGCCTACTAGGCAGGCAAGGCCTGCAGGGGTGACAGTACGAGCCGGTGCAAGGAAGGAGCGTGCTGAAGCTGTGGTGGATGAGCAAGCAACGGATGAGCAGTTGAAAAGGTTTATGGAGTTTCATCCACCTACGTTTGGTAGGGAGATTTCCCCAACACAGGCGAAGGATTGGCTTGCAAGAGTGAAGAGGATCCTGACTGCAATCAGGATTGCGGAGGAGCAGAAAATGACCTTAGCCACTTTTCTGCTGGAAGGAGATGCGAGACTTTGGTGGGATGACGTGGAAGTGCATCACTTGGCAGGTAGAGGATTAAAAGGAGATATCAATAGAAGAATTCTCCAGATTGTTTCTAGCCATGTATTTGCCAGTGTCGCAGTGAATTGCGATGAAGAACGAGGCGCTATGTGGGGTGAGACTGATATTGATACGTACCTACATGAATTTACTAGACTGAGGCGCTATGTGGGGTCTACTTTCGCTGAATAGGCTCGGAAGATGAATCGCTTTTACGAGTGACTGCGGGATGAGTTAAGATTGGCACTCCCGAGTTCGGTGAACCAAGGCTTCCAAGCGTTGGTAGATACAACCCGTGCGCTGGAGAAGGATTTGAAACAGGTGCACGATAAGAGGAGCCTGACGGTGGCGAAGCCGGAATTTAAAGTTCTGCAGTCAGAACAGTCGGAGTTTAAGAGACGGGATAAGAAACGGTTCAGGCCTGATGAATCAACTTCGTCGACTGTCTCTTCGGGGGCAACATATGGGCAAGGACGTGTGGATACACGTACATGTTTTAACTGTGGGAAGCAAGGACATATAGCTCGTTATTGTTGGAATGCCCCGTCAAGGAGTGAGAAAAGAACAGATGCGTCTTATGAAGAAAAGGGCAAAGCAGTGGCCGAGTCATCTGCATCCCGGACGCAACCTCGACTGCATAATTTGGAGGTGCAAGAGCCGGTAAGCTCAATTGGTGAAGTTCAGCCTCGTGTGTTTAATTTGGAACTCCAAGAGGCTATGAAACGATGTATGCAAAATAATGCGGGTGAGCAGAAGTAATCATAGAATCGTGACCCGTCGTACTTTGGTGATATGACTAAATGTTGTATATAAGGCATGAATAATGAGATGGTTGTGTAATCGAGCGATCATGGTGTATGTATATGATGTTTTTGGCTGATGAAATGGTGAATGGATGGATGTGCACCTGTGAGGGATATGTATGTGTGTATGTTCTAAATGTGATGTTTGCTTTATGCGATGCCTTGGGGCGAGACAAGCTGCGGCCTCTGAGCTCTAACCCGGCTCGCTTTATTCGGGTGATTGGTTGCCTATGGTGCAAAGAGGAGTGATTATGTTGCTGGTTGCTGGTTGTCGTTGAGCTAAATTTCGGGACGAAATTTTTTTGAAGGAGGGGAGGATTGTAACACCCCAAAGCCCAAGTTGGGTTCAGGTTGGGTGACACGGGCGTGTCCCAGGGCGTGTCGTGCTCGGGTCGACGAACTGCGCTCTACAATCGTCGAGCGGCAAGCAAGGGGAGTACACGGCCTGTGACACGGGCGTGTCACAGGGCGTGTCCTTTGCGTGATTTAAACAGGAGTGCGTGTGTTGAGAGACACAGGTGTGTCTTGGGGTACACGGCCTGGGACACGGGCGTGTCCAATGGTCGTGTGCTGCTCGGGTGAGTTGATGTTGTGCTGGGTGAAGTACACGGCTGCCAGACATGGGCTTATCGACCATGATACGGGCGTGTAGGGTGTGACACGGGCATGTCACACGGCCGTGTACAGGTTGGATTTGAGTCGGTTGTGTGCCGCTTAAGAGACATGGCCTGTGACACGGGCGTGTCAGGTCGTGTTCAACCTTTTTTTGGGCAAATAAGGGCCGTTCATTTTCCTTATCTTGGATCCAAGGGTCCAGGCCCCTTCCCTGTGGATAAAAGGCCGAGAATGATGGATCAATGCCTTCATTTCATTCCTTCTCCTTCTTCTCAAGAGAGAGAGAGAGAGATCAAGGGAAGGAGAGGAGGAAAGAGGAAACCAACTGCTGGAGGATCTGCGGAGTGCGGAATCAAGATCCGAGTTTGGATTCGTGAAGGCAAAGTTGAGGCGGTGATTTCCATCTGGCTAGTTCATGGCTCCAAAGCGATCTTCAATGGTAACGATCTCCTTCTTGGATATTGAAGTCCTTTATTTATGCATATGCATGGAATCCTCCACCAAGAGGTGGATATCGTAAGTGATTCCTCGGTTGAGTCTGCATCTAGAGCCGGAAGTTTGTAGTACGGCATAGGCATGCTATGTGAAGCCCATCTAGATGGTTAGTCTGGATTGATGATGGTTATGGGTAAACCAGAGAAGACTCTGTGGATTTGATGTTGTGTAAGATATATGCGTGTAGCCTCTGTTGTATGGATGTATGGATGTTGATCTTGGATGCTTTGCGAAAGCTCCTGATTGTCGTGAGAGTTCAATTGGTAGCAACGCTTGGGGAGCGGGAGATAAACCCGGCTTGCTACACCACTCGGTTGGGTTGATCTGTATTAGTTGAGGGGTCGATTGGTGGCAATGCCTGGGGAGCCGAGTTAAACCCGGCTTGCTACTCCACTAGGGTGGGTCGATCTGTATTAGGATGGGAGGTCGATTGGTGGTAATGCCTGGGGAGCACAGATAAACCCGGCTTGCTACACCACTAGGGTGGGTCGATCTGCTCATGTTTGATGTGAGGTTAGTACCTCTGAGTGGGATGGACGGAATGTCGCCAGCCTGCGGGATTGATGGACTAGGACCGGCCAACCAACAAGTTAAAAACCTCTGATCGGCGGTGGACGACGGTATATCCGGTACACCAATAAGGTGCCCTGAGTGCACGGAGTGTCGGGTGGATACCGGCGTTTGTGACATGGTTGTGATTGGTAGCTTGATAGATATTATGAT
Source organism: Platanthera guangdongensis (assembly GCA_039583875.1). NCBI lineage: Eukaryota > Viridiplantae > Streptophyta > Magnoliopsida > Asparagales > Orchidaceae > Platanthera > Platanthera guangdongensis. The sequence continues at coordinate 145,394,932 of CM077152.1, forward strand.
GGCAATCCATATAGGGAAGGAACCACTGCCCCGGGCAAGGGGTGGGGTCGTTATAATTGGTCAGCTAATGCTAACCATTGCTTGTTTACCGCTCTTGGGGTGGATGATTATTTGCAGGTGTTGGTGGATTGAATTGAATTGAGCGGAATAAAGACTTGCTGCGAAGGCCCTTGAAGGCCGTGCGAAGAATGTTTGGATTTCATGTGTGGCCGGCCTGCGTGCCGATGTATAAAATTGTATATGTTTGTAAAGAGCAACTTGTAAGGCCTTAAGGCCATGAGCGTGTGTATTTATATACCTTCCTGATTGATATATAAATGTTAAAGTTATATATTTAGTGGACATTCGCTGTGATGAGTTCATGTAACTGAAAATGTTGCGTTAGAATGCTCTGCGTTAGGACACGAATAGAATGAGATTTTGATATCCCCACGTGACTCCGTCGTTTGTCTGTGAAATATGATGTGGGGCCCCGGCCGGACCCACTGTTATATTTCATGGGACGAATAGTGGCGTTACAACGCCAAGCACCGGAACGTGGAGTTCGCGGTGGGCGATTGGGTATATTTGCAGATCAAACTCTTCAAAGGCGTGTGCAGGATTCGGCGTTTGCAAAAGTTAAGTCTGAGATATCTTTGTTCGTTTGAAGTGGTCGAGCGAATTGGGGAAGCTGCATATCAGCTAGCTCTTTCGGTAGACTTGAGTTGATTATATGATGTGTTTCACATCTCTGTGCTTCGGAAAGCCATCAAAGATCCAGCTCAAGTGATCGAGAATGATCGTGTGTCGGTGGAGTATGGGCTAACAACGAAAGTTAGGCCCATTCGGATCGAGGATCGTGCCAATAAACAGTTATGGAACAAGACAATCGGGATGGTCAAAGTCCGGTGGGACAATTGCGGCCATGAGGAGCTAACATGGCAGCGAGAGCAGACCATGCGAGCTGAATTTCCCGAGCTCTTTGTGTAATTGTTATGCAGTGTGTGTCAAGTTGTATTAAATGTTTATGGAATAGAACATCTTGTGTTTGATTTCCTTCCTGTGTGCAAATTTTGGAGACGAAATTTTTTTAAGGAGGGGAGGGTTGTAACACCCCAAATCCCAGGATTGGAAAACACGTAGGGTGACACGGCCTGGGACACGGGCGTGTCCCAGGACGTGTCCTGCTCGGGTGAGCAGCCGGCGAGTGGTCGACGAAAAATGTGTTTGACGAAATTTTGGAGAGGGAACACGCCCTCTGACGCGGGCGTGTCAGAGGTCGTGTCCTCCTCTGGTCGACGAACTTCGTTCGACGAAGTTGAGCTGGAGGCGTGTCTGCTGCCGTATAAGGGCACACAGCCTGTGACACGGGCGTGTCATAGGCCGTGTCCTTTGCTGGATGTGCCCAGGGCAATGAGGCCTGATGAACACGGGCAGGACACGGTCGTGTGCTGGGGTACACGGCCTGGGACACGTGCGTGTCACTGGCCGTGTCCCGATCGGGTTAAATTGGTTGTGTGCAGCCTGAAGTACACGGCCACAGACACGGGCGTGTCTAAAGGCGTGTCAGGTGACACGGGCCGTGACACGGGCATGTCACATGGCCGTGTACTGGTCTAGATGAGTCAGTTGTGTGCCGCTTAAGGCACACAGCCTGTGACACGGGCGTGTCACAGGCCGTGTCAGGCTAAAATTAGTCTTTTATGTCAAAATCGTGGCCGTCCATTTTTCAGCTAAGATCTGATGGCTCAGAGTCCTCCCTGTTTTCTTAAGGCCGAGGATGAGAAAGAAATCCTCATTTTGCATTTGGCCATCCTCTTTCTACAAACCTAGAGAGAGACACTACAAGAAAATTGCCTTTTAGTGACGACAATTTTCATCACTAAATGTTATATTTTGATCACTAAATCCATTTAGTGATCAAATTAATTTCGTCACAAGGTTGTCACTAAAGCCCCGTCACTAAATGGCTTTGGTGACCAAAAATAATTTGGTCACTAAATGTCTTTTTTTGTGACGAGACTAATTAAGTCATTACCACCATTTAGCGACCAATTCAATTTTGTCACTGAAACCATTTAGTGGCCAAGTTACTGTGGTCACTGAATGGTTTTAGTGATTAAGATAGGTCGATCACTAAATTTGCATGTTTAGTGACTAATTGTTTTTGTTCACTAAAGATATTTAGTGACGGGCCTTCAGTGACGACCTTGTGAATTTGGTCACAAAATTTTTTTTTTAACTAAACTAATTCACGGGAAATTTTAGTGACCTAATTAATTTGGTCACTATGAAAAGTTTCAGTGACCAAATTAATCCTAGTTAAAGTTGTCTCAGTGACCATAATACTTTGGTCACTAAAATGGTATATTTTTTCACTAAATTTGATCCAATTTGTCTCACAAGATATTATAGGCTTGATTCATTTACTATTATTTATAATTCAATATTAAACATTCAAACAAAAGAATAAATAAAATACTCATCGCAGAGAATTTTTTGACCAACATACATTATTTTATTAATTAAGATAAAAGAGGGTGAGAGATAGCCCAAACCCCTCGATACAAAATAATAGAACTACCATCTCTTATTAAACTTAATACAATTTTTTAAGGGCACATGATCCTCCTTGGCAATTGAAAATGTTGGAGCTCCATGCATCACTACACATGATTGGGCTCTAAGTTTGATCTAGAGAAGTTACTAGGAAGCATGTTGTGAGATGACATAACATATGCTTAGGACCTGAAATTTCAATAATCCAAGAAAGGACATCATTATTCAGGAACATATAAGTAAACAATATATTAAGGTCAAAATAATAGATATTATTGAATCATACCTTGACTTGTAGCTGAAGGAATTTCACATAGTTGATAATATCATCAAGCATTGACACCTTGCCAGTCAGCAAGAAGCAAAGCATCACTACAAAATTATATCAAGGCACTTTAAGGCCAGCTTTAGGATCGTTCTTACAGCATTGGTTCCTATTAAGACATGCACTATGAGAGAGTTTTATTGTTAAAACTTGTCCATGAACCCAATATTCTTAAGTTTTCAATCATTGTAGGCTCGTAGCACATACTTAGTGTTTTGTAGTTTCACTTGTTATGTTTCATTGAGATCTCTTTATCAAATATTACAACATCTAGTGCAAGAAAACTGACTTTTGGCCAGGATATAACTAATAAGGAAGAATATGCTTAAAGAACTTTAGTAGAGGGGATAAATTTATAAATATATAATATTTCATAAATCCAAAATATGACTTGCACTCTAAACTGACTAGCACATCAAAATACAAAAAAATATAAACTAAAAAGTTTGTACAAATGCAAGTTTTGGTATAGGCATTTTTAAGAAATTTAGGAGGTATACAAAGTTTGAGAAGTAAAACCAGTGCCCACATCCATAATTAGAGCCACAAATCTAAGCTAGACGAGACACAACTGATAAACAATCCACTGCAGTGCAGTTTGCTGCAATACAATTGCTGCAGTGCAGTTTGCTGCAATACAATTTACTGCAGTGCAAACTTCACTTTTGCTGCAGTGCAAACTGCAGTGCAGTTTGCTGCGATGCAATAAGAAAACTGCGGCGCGGTTTGCTGCGGTGCAATAAGCAAACTGTGGCGCGGTTTGCTGCGGTGCAAACTGCAGCGCGGTTTGCTGCGGTGCAAACTGCAGCCGGTTTGCTGCGCTGCAAACTGCAGCGTGCTGCAGTGAAAACTGCAGCGCTACCACTTCCTGCGGTGCAAACGGTTTGTTGCGGTGCAAACTGCAGCCGGCTTGCTGCGGATCAAACTGCAGCGTAGTTTGTTGCTTTGAAAACTGCAGTGCAACAGCTTGCTGCGGTGAAAACTCAGCACTGCAGCTTGCTGCGGTGCAAACTGCACTCAATCTTTGCAACCATCTATTGTGCGGTGCACGGAACTAAGGAAATATTAGCATGTGAACAATCTAGTGTTTGAAATGAAGAATGAAGAGCATACCACACATGGCCATGTGAACAATCTATAGAGCAACCTAGTTGTGTTCTAAACTTTTAATAGTCTAAGTCAGAAAATAAGTTCACCGTTCTCAATTTCACCTTTAAAACTAAATAATTAAAATGTTTGAGATGTGAAATAACATATATATCAGTTATAACAAGGAGTGAAAATCACTTTACATAGAAGCTCTAGTTAAAGATATTCTTCTAAAATTGATCTATAATTCAGGCATTTCAAACCAGAAACTTGCAAAACAAGAGCTTAAAGAATACAACCATTAATTTCCACCATTAATTTTTAAAATAAGTTATTTAGAATTGTCAAAGTAATAACACAATAAAGATGCAATCGTGGTTTATTTACCTGAAACTTTATGTCTGCAAGTCAATATGTACAGCAAAGATGAAAAGTGGCATGCTTCCACCATTGAATTAGCATACTGCATAGACTTGAGATGGGCAAATTTTAGGCATAACTAATTTAAATTTATACCAATCAAGCGAATCAAAGAAATAATAATAATTCAAGTGAAGATGTTGAAGCCAAAATCTGACTTCGACCAGAGTTCGAAAAATAGGGGCCCAACCAACACCTACTCGTCCCAAGCTCTGACCTCCGACTGGTCGTTAAGGACTAAAAACTGACCCAAGGCCTCAACAGGGAGGTCCCACCGCTTACCCGGAAGATCTCTGAGAGCTTCCCCTCCAAAGCCAAAAGCTGGGCTCGGAGCTTCTCAGAAAGCACAGAAAAATCCTCTGAAGTCCCGGGCAAAGGTCGGTGTCCTTCTAAAGAACCCCTCTGGGTCTATTTATAGATTTCTGAGTTAGATCTGCAAAGAACCATACTGGGTTGACCTGAAATTACCTAAGTACCCTTGGTTGGGTCTGCCAACAGCCAAACTCTGCTGTTCTGAGGAGCTGTATGCAGACCACCAGGGGAAAAAGAGTAAAAATATTAGGGGTAGAAGAGTAAAATCCCCTTGGGGCCTAGATATGTCAAAATGGTCTTTCTTCTATATAGCGAGTGGGGGAACACCCGGCAGCGAGACGGGCCCTCCAGCTCATCTCGCCAATATCCTTTGCTATGAGGTCTTCTCGCGGTTAAAGGTCTTCTCGCCCCCTTAGGAGGGGTGTCTTGCCTTCTGCAGAGGTCATTCGTCTCGCCACCTGCGAGTGGACCCCCATGGTCCCACTCGCCCATAAATTCCTCTCGTCGCCTCGACTATTCGCGCCTTGAGGACCTCTCGAGAGCCCGAGGTTGTACACAATCCCCGCTCTTTTCGAGATTATTCTAAGCTCGGAAAGAACATCCAACCGAGGCTCGCCATTAAAACATATTTATTGACGCATTTATGAGAGAATTTTCTCTGAGTCCCCCCACCAAAACCTATAAATATGGGATTCCTATCCCGAATAGAGACTGCCCCTTTGCACACTCTCCTTCCTTCCAGCACTGTTCATCATGTCTCACAGCCAGAGCTTTCGCGAGCGCCTTGCCAAAGTGCGCCGACAGAACAAGGTCGCCGTGGCCGCTTATACGTCAACCTTAGTTCGCCCCCTTCCTTCTGTACCATCCTCTCCATCTCGCTTGAAGAGGGAAAAAAACAGGTGGCCCCTCCTCTGCAGAGGATCTGTCTCGCGCAGTCCAGGAGACCTGCCCCACCCCTCCTCCCGCATCTCCCAAAGAGAAAGAGGTGAGTTCTCGCTTTTATCTTTATTACTCCTTCAATATTTGTATCTGCTTTCTTAATGGTTTCTCTTCAGGGAGATCCCACGGCTATACATCTACCGGAAAGCCCGCGAGATGACTCTGCTGCCCATCGCGAAGATTCCGACTCGCAACCGCCTTCCACTCCTCCAACTACTCCTCCCAGCAAGAGGAGGAACGAACCTTCCCAGGCTGCCGGGACCTCCCATCCCCCGGGTAAGGAATCTTCCCTCTCGCTTCTCTGCCCCACTCGCTACTCCCACACACTCCTGAGGGAGCCTCTCTCACCCTGCTCCTTTACTCCTTCCGCAGACGCCCAGACCGACTCTCCTGCTGAGGAGCACCCTGGACAACCTGCCGTCCCGCCTCTTCCTCCCCTTGACGGGATTGAAGATTTCCTTAGCGACCCTGCGAACCCGGCGGAAATGAGGCGCAAGACTACCGAGTTGTTCTAGAAACATGCGCGCATCATCCATTCGCTGGCGCTGGATAACCAGGCGGCGGATCGACGCATCGAATGGCTAGAGAACGAGTGTGCTCGCCTATCTTCTGAGACTAATGCCGAGTTAGATGTTGATGGAACCGACCCTGACACCATCATCAATGAGACCGACATGCAGCTCCGTCTCGCGCGCCGTGGGCTTGAGTCAGTTCGCTCCTTCCACTCGCACAGTAGACCTCCCTGCGCGGGAGCTTGCGGTGGCCGCTGGCAATGACACTCATACTGAAGGCCATCTGTCTCTCCCCTTCTCCTTCATTTTCTATTTAAATGCTGTAATAATAATTAAATAATGTTGTGCTGCCGTCTCGCCGGCTTTGTCTGAACTTGGTGCCCACCATATGGTGGTTTTGAACATTCATTACTGCTGTGTTAATTTCATTTTTCTTTTAATTTCTTTAATTAATCACCCTGTGATTGCGACGGGTCGCGCCGATCGAGGTTTAGGAGAGAGAGAGAGAAAACCCACTGCCAACTCTTCCCCTTCCTCTGCACGTTTTCCCGCCCATCAATCATTGCCCTGTATCCGTTATAAATACACCCGGCCCTGGATCAGAAGGAAATCCGCACTCTTCACTCCTGCCGCACCAAGCTCTTGCCCCTTCGCTTCTTTCGTCTCGCCGACCTTTCTCGCACTTTTCTCTCTCGATCATCTCGCCAATCCTCTTTCTTACTCTTCCTTTCTTTCTTCGTTTCGCCTAAAGCCGTCTCGCCAAAAGCCATCTCGTTATAACCGTCTCGCCAAGAATGGGTAAGAAAAGAGTTGAGGAAGGTGAGGGGCGCAGCTGCTGCGGGAAGCGGTTCACCGACCATGACTTCCCGGTCGGCCGGCTTCCTGAGGAAGACTACCGCGGCTTCGTCCGCGAGTACCTGGGGGATGGGATCGACTCGCGGCCCCCAAGGTTGGCGAGTCTATCAACACCTACTATCCGGGAGAGTTCGCCTTCCCCATCTCGCACTTTGAGGCGGGTTGAGCTTGCCTCTATGGCCTGAGGTAAAACAAGTGTTTAAGTACTTCGGCGTCGTCCCGACGCAGTTCAACCCGAATGTTATTTCGGTGTTGATCGCCTTCGCCTGCTACATGCACCGGGAGCGCATTGAGTTAGCTTGACGGTCTTCCGCAAACTCTTTATCTATCACGCCAACGCTAACGGCGTCTCGTACTTCACCGACCAAGGTCTCAAGGTGTGCGAGACGCCCAACAAAAATCACCACTGGCTCACGCGGTTCGTCTTCATCCGTGGCGACCGTGGTTACTTTGGGGGCATCCCGCTCGCGCCCGTGTCTCCCCCCGAAAGCTTCTATGCCACCCCACAGGTTGGTGGCACAGATAAGTTGCTGTATGATTACTTCATCAGAAAAAACTTCGAAGTCAACTACTTGCGGCGAGGCCTCGACTCGCTGCCTCCGGTGCTCCCTGGTGAAGGTATTCTCGCTCTCTTGTCTCGCACTTCGTTTTTTTCGTCTCGTCATCTTATCACTTTCTTGTTTTCCAGGGGAGCGAGTCATCCCAGTCCACCCTCCATATAAAAGCAACATCCACCCCTCTAAGGGCCTTGATCTTGCCAACGCGGCAGCTGAGGCGGCGAGAGAGTCCCTTACTCCTGCCCCTCTCAAGAGGCCTCCAGGCGACACGGCGCCCTCTTGCTCCAACCCTCCAAAGAGAAAGAAGAAGGCTGTGGTGGTCTCCAAGGGGAAGAAGAAGATGACCCCGAAGGAGAAGGAGATATCGGGTTCCTTGAGCCCTATCTCTTCGGGGTCTCAATCGCCCCGCTCGCCCCCTCAACATCCCATCTCGCCTACTCGCGAGACGGCACTTCCCAAACAGCCTGCTGCCGCCTCCCAACAACCAGCCGCTACCACCTCTTGCGAAGGCACTTCCTTCAGCTGTCCCCCCCCCCTCTCTTCCCACATGAATTATAACTTGGGCCCCGCGGTTTCCGATACAGCTGGGTACCCTGTTCTGCTGTGGGGGCGGGACGCCAACCACATCTCCATCTCCACCCTCCTTCCCCCTTGGAAGGAGCAGGAGGAGCCTACCAGTCATGCTTTCGCCGTGGGGTACGACCTTTATGGTGGTCTTGACGCAGTCTCTCCTGAGAGCGAGTCTATGCGAGATATCGTCATGAAGTCCTCCCACGCCCATATGAGCGCCCTGGTTTTCTCGCACCGCGCCGCGCGCCGTCTAATATATATCAACAAAAGATGGTCGGAGAGCGAGACGAGCCTGGCGGCGGAGTGAGAGAGATCCGAAGACCTTGCAAAGAGGTTGTTTGATGCCGAGACCCTCCTTGCAAAAGCCCAAGGCGGCGTGGTAAAGCCCTATCCTTACTCTTTTCCTTCGAAAGCTTTTAACTTTTAACTAATGGCCGGGCGTCTCGCAGGATGCCGAGACGGCGGAGCGGCTGCACTCTCGAGTAGAGGCCCTGGAGAAGGAGGTCAATGGCTTGAAAGCCCAGAATACTCGCCTTCAGGCCGATGTTGCTTCAACGTCTCGCCGCGAGCCCTTTCGGACACATCCGCCGCACTACTCTTTTGACGAGGTTGAGGAGCAATGTCGAGATGCTGGCATCCGGGCGGCAGAGCTGGTCCTGAAGATGATGAAGGACCTGGGGGTTGTGAAGGACGATTCAGAAACAGTCACCGTCTGCGACCTGGTCCCCCAGCTCTATGGCGAGGAGAGCGAGGATTCTGCTTCCGGCGAGGAGGAATGATGTGTCAACTCCCAAGATCCAGAATTCCTCTCTCCTCTTCCTTTTTCTGCTGTTGTAATGTTGTAAAACTTGAACTGTCTTTTTTGGTCTCTGTTTTGATAATCAAATGAACATTATATTTGTTGTTTGGTTCTTTATTACGCGAAATGAATCACTGGTTTGCTTGGGCCTGCGAGACGGTGTTATCCACCCGTCTCACAGCCTCACCTTTACTCCTTACACCTTGCTTTATTTTGCTTACTGCGAGACGATACTTGGATGCGCTCATGCACGCGAGAAGGTGCTACCCCTTGTCTCGCGGCCTTGCTGGAGAGTTGGTCCAGGTCGCGAGTCGTCACTTATGTTACCTTTGCGCGTGAGATTCAAATGGTGTAGCCTTCTCGGCTCGCCTTAGGATACCCCCGGCGCGAGTGGCCTTTAGTGACGTAACCTGCTCACCTATCATTAGAGCGAGGCTTTCGCCTCGCGCAAGTGTCCACTCGCCTTAAGCGAGACCATCCTTGTGACTGCCAGCTGCTAGTGCCTCCACTTGCACAGCTCCAAGCCTTTGCCTTAGTTTATTTTTCGCTTCATAAGCTTATTTCACAAGGTTAAGCTGGGATGTTGTTTTGAAAAGATTTTCTCAACCTTTCTGCCTTTGAGTGAGTTCACTGCTCTGCTAGCCTGACGAGAGCTTGAGCAACCGGTCCACCAGGGACGGAGAACTATCCCCAAGATTCAAGAACCAAGACTTCGAGAACCAGACCTCTCCCACACAGGCGAGCCTTCAGACCTGCCAGCTAATGAGAGCCTGCGTAGCGGGTCTACCTGGGGCCGAGCCGCGCTCGGGGTAGTGCAGAACCAAGGACCAGACCTCTCCCCCACATGCGAGCCTTCGGACCTGCCAGCTAATGAGAGCCTGCGCAGCGGGTCTACCTGGGGTCGAGCCGCGGTCGGGGTAGTGCAGAACCAAGGACCAGATCTTTCCCCCACAGGCGAGCCTTCGGACCTACCAGCTAATGGGAAACTGCGCAGCGGGTCCACCTGGGGCTGAGCCGCGCTCGGGGTAGTGCAGAACCAAGGACCAGACCTCTCCCCCACAGGCAAGCCTTCGGACCTCCCAGCTAATGGGAGCCTGCGCAACGGGTCTACCTGGGGCCGAGCCGCTCTCGGGGTAGTGCAGAACCAAGGACCAGACCTATCCCCCACAGGCGAGCCTTCAGACCTGCCAGCTAATGAGAGCCTGCGCTGCGGGTCTACCTGGGGCCGAGCCGCACTCCGGGTAGTGCAGAACAAAGTACCAGACCTCTCCTCCACAGGCGAGCCTCCGGACCTTCCAACTAATGAGAGCCTACGCAGCGGGTCTACCTGGGGCCGAGCCGCGCTCGGGGTAGTGTAGAACTAAGGACCAGACCTCTCCCCCACAGGCGAGCCTTCCGACCTGCAAAATAATGAGAGCATGCGTAGCGGGTCTACCTGGGCCGAGCCGCGCTCGGGGTAGTGTAGAACCAAAGACCAGACCTCTCCCCCACAGGCGATCCTTCGGACCAGCCAGCTAATGAGAGCATGTGCATCGGGTCTACCTAGGGCCGAGCCGCGCTCGGGGTAGTGCAGAACCAAGGACCAGACCTCTCCCCCACAGGCGAGCCTTCGGACCTGCCAGCTAATGAGAGCCTGCACTGCGGGTCTACCTGGGGCCAAGCCGCGCTCGGAGTAGTGCAGAACCAAGGACCAAACCTCTCCCCCACAGGCGAGCCTTCGGACCTGCCAACTAATGAGAGTCTGCGCAGCGGGTCTACCTGGGGCCGAGCCGCGCTCGGGGTAGTGCAGAACCAAGGACCAAGACCTCTCCCCCACAGGCGAGCCTTTAGACCTGCCAGCTAGTAGGTGCCAAGCAGCAGGTCTACCTGGGGCCGAGCCGCGCTCGGGGTAGTGCAGAACTAAGGACCAGACCTCTCCCCCACAGGCGAGCCTTCGGACCTGCCAGCTAATGAGAGCCTACGCAGCGGGTCTACCTGGGGCCGAGTCGCGCTCGGGGAAGTGCAGAACGAAGGACCAAGACCTCTCCCCCACAGGCGAGCCTTCGGACCTGCCAGCTAGTAGGAGCCAAGCAGCGGGTCTACCTGGGGTCGAGCCACGCTCGGAGTTGTGCAGAACCAAGGACCAGACCTCTCCCCCACAGGCGAGCCTTCAGACCTGCCAGCTAATGAGAACCTGCGCAGCGGGTCTACATGGGGCCGAGCCACGCTCGGTGTAGTGCAGAACCAAGGACCAGACCTCTCCCCCACAGGCGAGCCTTCGGACCTGCCAGCTAATGAGAGCCTGCCCAGCGGGTCTACCTGGGGCTGAGCCGCGCTCGGGGTAGTGCAGAACCAAGGACTAGACCTCTCCCCCACAGGCGAGCCTTCGGACCTACCAGCTAATGAGAGCCTGCGCAGCGGGTCTACCTGGGGCCGAGCCGCGCTCGGGGTAATGCAGAACCAAGGATCAGACCTCTCCCCCACAGGCGAGCCTTCGGACCTGCCAGCTCATGAGAGCCTGCGCAGCGGGTCTACCTGGGGCCGTGCCGCGCTCGGGGTAGTGCAGAACCAAGGACCAAGACCTCTCCCCCACAGGCGTGCCTTCGGACCTGTCAGCTAATGAGAGCCTGCGTAGCGGGTCTACCTGGGGCCGAGCCGCGTTCGAAAAATAGGGGCGCAGCCGACACCTACTCATCCCAAGCTCTGACCTCCGACTGGTCGTGAAGGACTAAAAACTGACCCAAGGCCTCAGCAGAGATGTCCCACCACTTACCCGGAAGATCTCTGAGAGCTTCCCCTCCAAAGCCTAAAGCTGGGCTCGGAGCTCCTCAGAAAGCACAGAAAAATCCTCTGAATTCCCGGGCAAAAGTCTGTGTCCTTCTGAATAACCCCTCTGGGTCTATTTATAGATTTCTGAGTTAGATCTGCAAATAACCATATTGGGTTGACTTGAAATTAGCAAAGTACCCTAGGTTGGGTTTGCCAACATCCAAACTCCACTGTTCTGAGGAGCTATATGCAGACCACCAGGGGCAAAAGAGTAAAAATATTAGGGGTAGAAGAGTAAAATCCCCTTGGGGCCTAAATATGTCAAAATGGTCTTTCTTCTGTATAGCGAGTGGGGGGACACCCGGCGGCGAGACGGGCCCTCCAGCTCGTCTCGCAAATATCCTTTGTTATGAGGTCTTCTCGCGGTTAAAGGTCTTCTCGCCCCCTTAGGAGGTGTGTCTCGCCTACTGCAGAGGTCATTCGTCTCGCCACCTGCGAGTGGACCCCCATGGTCCCACTCGTCCATCAATTCCTCTCGCCCGCCTCGACTATTCGTGCCTTGAGGACCTCTTGCGAGCCCGAGGTTGTACAGAAGAAATATTTATGGAGTTATTATTTGAGTGTCCAGTTAAGTGGTAGCTGCTAGCAAATTTGTTCTACGATTATAAGCTACTAGCAAAACTAAAATAAAAATTTACAGAATCAACCAATCTGATACACTACAAAGCACAAAGAAACATACCCTTTGTGGGGATCAAAGCCAACCACAAGAGGACATTCTCCTATTTCCATCATTCTATTGCACATGCTCAGTGTTTCTATATTGTCCTTGGAGAGAACTTGAAGAAATTGCAGTGCACAGAACTATTAAGGAATTTTGTTGAACACTAATAGGTCTTCCCTTTTGACTTCAAAATAGTCTTCAATTTTCTGAGAATAGTTAGAAAAATGAAATAAAGTACATTTTGAATCAAGAAAATCAATTAACCATATGCCTCTCATAACAGGCTACTCATATCCTGACAAACAGAAAATCTTGTGATTGGAACCTTGTATTTTGAATCAAGAGAATCATTTTAGAAATAATGTTGAATTTATCAGAGATATGCAAGAAATTAAATGAGTGTCTTAGAACCTTGTTTGGTATGTTTTTACTCTTCCCTGACGATATATTGCATTCTGCAGTATTATTTATCCTGCTTAATTGCCATCTGGACATGCCACAAGTTGGACAACTCTCTAAATTTGCAAATTTACCATGATAGAGAATGCAATTATTTAAGCAAGCATCTATCTTCTTACACTCCATTCCAAACTCTTGTATATAGTTGTTAGCTTCATAAAAACTACTTGGTAGTTTTTCACTAAAAGGAATTGCTCTTTTCAAAACTCTAAGTAATGCAGTAAAAGATCGATCCGTCCATCCATAATTAGATTTAAGCGCTAATAAAGTGACCATAAATTGAAATTTTTAAAATTCTTTGCAACCAGGATATAATTCTTATTCAGCGTCATTTAGCAAATCATAAAAATTTTTAGCAACTTCGTGGGGATCTCATGATCACGTTCTTCTTCATTATGACCATTGTCATTAAAATTAAAATCATACAGAAGATCATGTATATCATCCTGCTCTGAAATCTCTTCCTCAACTTCTCTGACCACGTCATCATTTCGCTCACCATTTGGGTTAATGTAATAATCCTCTCCGTGACTTGACCACCATTTATAGGTCTTTACAATTCCATTCAGAATAAGATGCACAAAGACAATCTCTCGAGTATGGAAATGATTATTTGCACACTTATTGTAAGACCCCTCTTTTTTTTTCATTTAAAACCCCGGGGTCTTAGGCCCAGAACCGCCGCCTTGCGGTGACACCTTCGCACCCGGGAAGGTCGACACTACAAGACGCCGATCCTGCCGGCCAAATCGATCTCAGCTGACGCAAAAGTAGCAGTACAAGAGAAGACAAGTCCACAGCATATCACATATATATAAAAATCTCCACGAAGGGAGTGTCCATAGAATAGTAAAGTGTACAGAAATAAAAAGGGCTGAAGCCCGGTACATCAATATCCTCACTACAAATCTCTCATACGGAAGCAAAACAAAACAACTACTAGAAGTCAAAACTTACGGTCCCAGCTGGCTGTACTCCTGAGCTAGACTGCCCTATCTTCAATTGCACCGGTCTCTTGAGCTGCTCCTCCATACTCGGCTCCACGATCCCCTAATATGATGTGGTTCGAAAACCATTAGTCTAAAAAGACTAAGCCCTATCGTCCCCCACCCCTTCCCCCATGCTCCTAGGCACCGAGCGGGGAGGAAGAAAGGAAAGGACGTGAAAGAGGAGAGAAATCAAAAACAGGTGACAGGGGGACCTAACTAGCAATTTATAATCAGGTTATAATGAGTAAAGTAAGAAAGGAATATAACCTTCACTTATGTGAATACACATAAGCCAAGGGATCTTCTACAAGGCTCCCATCGTATAAAATGTCCCATACCACTTTATACGTTGGGGTGTCAGTTATCACAAGCAGCATATAAATATTGAAATAACCTTAATTTATAAACTTGCCCACACAAGCTTATAGACCAAGGGATCGTTTTGCAGGGCCTAATGTATAAGCGTCTCATACCACTTATACTTTAGGTGTCAGGGTTAAATGAATCAATTATGCTATGACATGCAAGTGGGTATGATGGACATGCAAGTGCAACACACACACCCGACTCTGTGCACAGAGACCTTTAGTTCCCACTTTTTGAGAGCTAGCATCACTCTCGGGTACCACCGCTGTGGCTACGGCAGCAGCGGAGCGGGCGTCTCCGCTTCTAGGCCGGTATGCACACTACCAAGCCTTAGACCCCTCGCATACGCCTCTGTACACGTCCAAGGTGCACTCTAGAGTCTCGCGTACGTACTTTGCTGACAACCCGTCAGTCTTGTTGGGTCGGATGTGCGTTATCGGGGGTCGTCCTCCAGACCGCAGTGTAAAACAACCCACTGGTCCCTCTAACTCTCACAACCGCCTGGTGCACCGTACTGCCATCGGTGTGACGAACGGCCAGTACCGCATGCCCCGCCACTAGATTTATGCACATGCAAGTTTATCGTATCAGAACCGAGCCAAAGCTCCCCGGACCATCCCGTCCGTCACAAGTATCAACCGATCCAAAGCTCGCCGGACCGAAACGTCTGTCTCTTATTCCAAACCTCATCCCTTTGAACACCGCAGGATGGCGCCCCTTTGAACACCTCGGGACGACTTAACCATTTCCAATACTTGTCCAACTAGTGAGTGCAGTGTGAAACCCTATTTACTAAATTACTCTTTTGATTTGTTCTTTAAGGTTTACGTTAACCCAGGACTGCCCCCGGTATTCCCTGTGAAGGGCTCTCAAGGGGCACTAGGAACTGTGTTGGGATTACGCCCAGCGTTCCCTTTCGCAAGGTACTTATTAATATTATTGGTTGATTTCCTTTACCCATTACCTTCTCATATTGCGATAGGCTAATCCTAAGGTAGTTTAGACCTTTCACTTTCGCGGGCACGACGATCTTTCGTCGAACTCGCTTACCTTCTAACGCACATCCACACGATTCCCACCACTCCTTAGAACTTTCTATGTGACTCATCCACTTTTATTCAAACAATTCAACACGACTCACTCCACCTTATTCCAACTCTTATCCTAATACAACTTTTCCCCAAATTACTATTTGCAGACCGACCTATACTAAGTGATGTTCATGATAGGATGTCCTTCGAGTTATCATCCGAATGACC
Organism: Platanthera guangdongensis; assembly: GCA_039583875.1. NCBI lineage: Eukaryota > Viridiplantae > Streptophyta > Magnoliopsida > Asparagales > Orchidaceae > Platanthera > Platanthera guangdongensis. The sequence goes on from CM077152.1 coordinate 145,410,393, forward strand.
TAGGATTATTACTGGAGTCCTATCATGACATAAATGATTTAATTCCCAAATATTGTATTTTCCTCAATTAATCTTCTATTTAAATAATTTATTACAAGGGTCAATTATAGTCGAGTTGATCATGAAGTATACATTTTAGACATCATTAATGTTCCATAAATTCATGATAAAATTCCATATATCCAAAAGTGACAATTTCCAAATTTGACATTTTATACAAACATTTATGGGGCCTAAAGTTATTTTTGCAGTAAATTCCCATATTCCAAGATTTGTAAATCAACTACTTGAAATTGTCATCCAAATAATTTGAGATAAATATATTACACTACTAAAATCCTAAAATTAGCATTGGCCAAACTTTCATGATTTTTCACAGAATATTTAATTCTAAAATAAATTCAATACACAAATCTACAAGGGCATAGTTGTGAATCAAGTACTATGAATATACTTCAAAAATTCCTAATTAAATTCCTAACAGTAGGTATCATCCTAAAAGCATCAATGGCCAAAATTCACATTTTTACAAGTTAAATTACTTTTTAAATGATTTATTTACCAAGTATGGCCTTTACAAAATTTATGAAGGAAGCAATATATAAAATCCTTTAAAAATTATAATAAAATTCAGAGACCTCTATTTAGGTCAAAAACCTCTACTGGCCAAGTTCTACTAGATTCCAATTAAACTAAATGATCAAATTAAATCAAATACTGAATTGGATACTTTGATAATTAACAAAGGAACTACCATAAATATAATCCATAAAATTCCAATAAAAATATCTAGGGGGTTCAATTCACCCTAATATTCATTCTACCCCATTTTCATAGTTTTTAGATGAGGTTAAGTTACCATTTTGGCCTATTAGTGCTTCTACCCTAAAACTAGGGTTTGACTTTGGAGTTACTTAACTACTTCCAAATTCCCTAATATTTCAACCAGAGTCTTAAATATATCTAAACTAACTCTCTACTGATTTACAAGGCCATACAAGGGCATTTGCCCCTATGTCCTTCACAACCCCCTAAAGGTCCATCCTTAGGGTGTGAACTTGGGTCCAAGGGTAAGTCAACCCTAATTCATCTATTTTCCCCAAAGAGGAGAGGGTACTTAAAGTAATACTAAGTCAGTGATCTAAAAAGGGCTGTGCCTTCAATATTTTATTTTTTTTCTTCATTTGGCTATAAGCACACCAAGTCCTTTACAAGCCATCGCATGCAAGGTGTTTCCCTAACTTGCTTTGATCCATAAGGGCTAAAACTTTAACCATGCCATAATAATGTCCTCATGGACATGCAACCAAAAATTGGGGTCTTTTGGAGTTGAACTACTCCAAGAATCACCTAAACAAGCCTAGGGGTAATTTGGTAATTCCACCCTAATTTTAATTCCAATTAATCCCATTTTTTTGGCAGGACCTCAATATGCCCTAAACCAGTTACTCCCCAAATTCTCAGGTCATTTGGGCCTCTGGATGGGCTTGGGCATCACTTTCAAATTTCTGTATTTTGCTATTTGCAGCCCAAGGCCATTTAATTTTTAGATCTTGCATGTGAGATATCTCAGCATGCAGAGGGTTAAATTGTCTAATATTTCTACCATAGGTCTAATATACTACTAAGGGCAGGCCACCAAAATTTGGGGCATTTTGGAGTTGATATGCTCCAAATATCAACAAAATTTAATTTATCATATTTGGGCTAAAACTATATACTTATTTTCCCCAAAAATTCCCATTTTTGGGTAGGGCCTAGATATACCTAATTCGGCCACATGCCCAAAATTTCAGCCCATTTGGACTTAGGGTTTGGGCAGGGCACCCATTTTAGTTTCTGCCCTACGCTAGAACCAGCCCTAGGAAAATGGCTCTATAGGGCAGTACACTTAACCAAAAATTATGTGTAACATGTCAAATTAAAGGTGACTCCAAGACCTACAATTTTCATGTTGAGAACATTTTATGCAAAAAGGCTGTAAGGGCCCTAAAATTTGACATGCAAAAATCGGATTTTAGGGGACAGAAAATACACTATTCATATATTTAAATAATTCCTGGATTTATATTATTGCATGGCACAGATCTTGACGCAGATGGACGGCAGCTGCTCATCTTTTACAATCCGCCTGGTTCTCAGCCCGTTTTTCACGGGGCTTTTCCCGGCCGCCTCCGGCGGCGCCTCCACCGGCCAACTTCTCCTCTCCCCTCACGGTGGTGGGGGCGAACTTTTCCGGTGGCTAGGGCGGCCGGAGGTGGCGGCGCCACCTCACCCGAGAGCTTCAAAACCGCCATTAATGGCTGAAAAATAAGTGTTGGTCTCGGGCTCATTCGATCCCGAACCATAACCTAGGTATTCCTAAGATCTAAGCATGAAGAGAGAGGTGAGGGAGGACCTTCTCGGCGGCCTTGCGACGTGAGGAGCGGCGGGGAACCATTGCGGCGGCGGCGGCGCTTCTCCCTTGGTTTTCACGGCCAAATCTCGGTTTATCTCTCTCTCTGCTGCTGCTCTCCTTGTTCTGAGAGTGGTGAGACTGAAAGGGGAGAGGGAGAGAGTGAGAAGATGAAGTATAGAGGTGGGTGGGTGATAATTCCTATGTGAGAGGTGGAGGGTTTACTTTGTTATTGTCACCATGCATGCATGGGTGGGCCCCACTCCATCCAACTCCTTCTCATGACTTCCAAGGGTCGGCCAGCCCATGTGGGGGCTGATGGCATGGGTCCAAGTGGCTTATTCCACTAAATACCCTTAAATATACCTCTTTCTCTCTCCTAAATTATTCTTTAATTTTGAGATTCTCTCTCTCTCTCTCCTAGTCACTAAGTTGGCTGGTAAATCTCATATTGGCAGCCCACATGTTTATTTCATCCACCAAAATATGGTTAGCCCAAGTGAGTTGGGCTTGAGCTTGAGTTAGCCCATTTGGGCTAGCTTGACCCAAACCTAGGCTAGGGTTGACTTAGGTCAATTTGGTCTTTGAGGTTGGCCCAAATGGGTCCTTGGTGATCCATTGGCCTCCCCTGAGGCCTAGGTAGAGTTTTATTGGCCCTTTAGAGGTCACTTGACCCTTAAATAGGGTACCTTGACTACTTTAGGGCTAGAGTTGACTTTGGTCAACTTAGCCTTTTTGGTTGGCCCCAATGGGTACTTGGTGACCCGTTGGCCTCTCACTATGGTTATGAAGGTATGTGTAGGGTCCACTTGGCTAAGGGAACTTCAATTGGCCCTTGTGTAGGCCAGTTTGACCCAATGTAGGCTAGGTTGACCCATTTAGGGTTAGAGTTGACTTTGGTCAACTTAGCCTCTTGGGTGGACCCCAATGGGTCCTAGGTGACCCATTGACCTCACTCTAGGGTTAGGTGGGCTTGGGTGGGGTCCACTTGGCTAAGAGAACTTCAATTGGCCCTTGTGTAGGCCTGTTTGACCCAATGTAGGCTAGGTTGACCCATTTAGGGTTAGAGTTGACTTTGGTCAACTTAGCATCTTGGGTGGACCCCAATGGGTCCTAGGTGACCCATTGACCTCACTCTAGGGTTAGGTGGGCTTGGGTGGGGTCCACTTGGCTTGGGGATGGTCAATTGACCCTAAGTAGGTTGGTTTGACCCATTTAGGGTTAGGGTTGACTTGGGTCAACTTAACCCTTTTGACTGCCATCCATGGGTCCTTATTGATCTAATGGATCTTACCATGGTTTGATGAGAACATAGTGGGGTCTTGAAGTCTTGGTGATGCCCCATGGTTATCTTAAACAAAGGTTCAGGAATTTACTATTTGCAGACCATAGTGGTCTCACCAACATTCTTAGGTTTCCTTGGTCTTCTTGGGCTTCCTAGAGTTTGGTCATGACCTAGTCATGACCAATAACCACACTTAGGGGTCTAGTTGGAAATGAGATGTTACACTTATAACAAGGACAACGAATAGTATTTCCTCTACTAGAATGAGTAAAAGCAAAATCAAGAAAAGAATTCACTCCACTGATGTAAGCGGGTTGTCGCCGATCACCGATATCCATCCATGTTTTATCCATTGCACTACATATCACTAAATAAATAAATAAAACATTTAACATAAAGGTAATATTGAGGATTTACAGTACAAATTAATGTAACGAAAAGAATTTCACAAATTTATTGAAGAAAATGATAGGATTAAGAATTTGCGTAATTGCTTCTTCTCCTGTCATATAACATGGTTTAAAAAAGAAGTTGGGTTCGATTGTTTAGACAATAAACTTAAATCAGAGAGAATGTATTTGATATTTCTCAAAAAAAAAATTTCTTTCTTACATTTATAATTCATTAAAAGTTTCAATTCAAAAGTTAACCAGAGTGAAAAGTTGGCATAGAACAATGTCAAAGAAACCAATTCTCAAATCTCTCCTATAACATTCACCTAAAAAATTTCATAAACAACAACATTTAATATTCTCCAATCTCTTATGCATAGTTTTTCTAACGAAATCTCTTCCAGTGTAAACAACTCTTCCATAATAGACATCAAATAACAAACCTACAACAAGGTAGAGTGTAAAGAGGATGTGGACAAATTGTGCAAAAAAATTTATATTTCAACCTCAACCAAAGGGTAGAAGAGTAATTAAGGATTGCATAACATTATCTCATTAAATTATTTGAATTGCATAAAATTAAATTAGCTAATCTGAATCAGTTAATCAAATTAATTTATCTGAATCGCATAAAATTATCAACAAATTATTAGCCTAATCATAGTATAAAATGAAAAATCTTGAACATAAGTTGGGAAAAAGTTATTGATTAAGGTATTTAGTTATGCTGTTATACATTTGAAGCATATATAAAATAGATTCAGGAACCAAACAATAATCATGAAACTGTAAATAAAGACATTGGTTTTACAATTTTTACAAAGAAAATGTATATTTTCAATTTCTATTGCAGCAACAAATAATAGACATGAACAACACAAAATAACCCCCAAATTGCAAGAGCCTTTCATGCGATCATGTACCCCTCCCCCTTGCTCCGCTGTATATGTTGCCCTATATCGATGCCCTCACCTTTGCTTGCATCAAACTCTACCCCACTAACATCCCTGGATCGCACGACGGAAACCTAGTCTCGCCGGATGAACCTCTACCTTCTCTACAATGCTACTAACCGGCCAATCTAGATATTTACTTCAATCTCCTCCCCACTCCTATAGGTATTATTTCCAAATTTCACTATTTTTGTTGGGAATGCAAAAACATGTGTTAGAAAGGAGCATAAATCTCTATTAGGATCGCTTATTTTGTAAGTGTTCAGGAACACTTCATCCTCTGTATGATGGAGGTCGTACTGCTGGCCGTCATCCGCCAACGAGGAGGGTTTTATGGCACGGATCTTTCTTTGGTGGCGCAGAAACTATCACACAGTAGACTGGAAAGGGCCAAAGGAAATAGGGCAAGAACTGGAGAGGGGAAAAAACAACTCATGTCCACAAAAATCAGTAAGAAATTAAATTGACTAGAGCAAAAATACTTCATTATCCAATAACAAGTGAAGAAAACGCCATGTACTAATTCATCTGAATTTAATGCCAACTATGAATAAGAAATATCTAAAATTCTGCACCACTATTCTAATTAGCTCTTTCTAATTTTGTGCTAATGAGCTATGATTTTATGGTTGCTGGTTCAAATCTCGCCGCCTTTCTAAGTCATTTTTAAATTTAATCATCATTCTTTTTGTTAATTAACTAAGCACTCAGACTATTGTCTGTTGCCATAGTGGCTTTGCAGCAGGAAATTATTGCCTAAACCCTATACTGAAGGGAGTCAAGGAAGAGACCGGAATTCCGAATGGCAGAAAAGCAAAACTTACAGAGGTTGAGAGGAGACGAACTGATGAACGAACTCCAACCCTCCAATCAATCGAGAGAAGACTGCTCGAAGTCGTGAAGGAAACGCCGACCACCAAAGGTTGCAGAGCCGAAGAGCCAAACTGCCAAAGGAAGAAGATCGAAAATTTATCTTGATTTTTGCGGATTGCGTCTAGGCGAAGCAAGGGAAGGGAAAATAGGGCATCACACAAGACGTGATTCACAAAAAAACTCACCCTGGCACCTAACTTCTTGTGTCCGCCCTAACTTCTTTGACATGCGTTCGCCGTCATTTGGTAGAGGCGGTGGTGGGAGAAACTTTCGAATAGAAATGCAAATGAGTAAGGGTTTATCGTTACCTGTCCTCGCTGAAAAAGGGAGAGCACGGTGGTAGGCTTCAACGAAGAGATCGTCGCAAACAAAAATTCACGCCGGCTTTGGGGGATTCGTCGGCATTCGGCACTCTTCAAGGGCTATAGCGCAAGATGGTTTAGAGCGTAAGAAAAGGGGACACGCGGGATTTGGTGGAGGTGGGGGAAACTGCTAGTTACTATTTTGGGAGTGGAAAACTGCCTATTATTAATTTGGGAGTGGCGGAAACGGGAACTACCCATAAATTATTTTTAATTTTTGTAGGAGGGAAACTGACACTTAGTTATGAATGGGCACATTAATTTTTGTCATAGACACAACACACTAAATTAAAAATAAAGTAGCTTAAAACTCTAATTTTTAATTTTTATTCAAAGGATATTCACAACCCAATCGGTACTCCCATTCCCTTCTCATGTCATTCGAGGTTTTTGGAACTTAGTCGCACGTCTCCCCTTCTCTCCCCAATATAGCCGCTCCTTTTGAACCCTATCGGTGCCAGAAAAAACCACCCCATTTCTCGTCGACACCAGCATCCACGGGAATGTGGAGATTCCGAGCGCCGAGAAAAGAAATTCGAACGGACAAACAAGACAAATCAAAGCAAGCAAAGCACAAACACGAAGATTTATAGAGGTTCACGCAAAACCGGGCTACGTCCACTCTCCCTTCCTCCTCTTCCTTCTTATATTCACCAAAAAAAGGTTACATATTACAAAGGTTACAAGGATCTCACCGATCCTACCTTATCTCCTTCTTCTTTGGACAAGAACCGGAGGAACCACCGCCGGAAACACTCCTCCATGAATCACCTCGTAAGCGCCTCCAAAAAACCTCCCAGCCGAAAACCCCAAGAACCATAATCCTAAACTCGGGAAAAGTTCTTAAATAGGGCGTGTGCGAAAACAGGCAGATATCCGCACAGCCGGGAAACCCAAAACTGATTTTGTTTCGGTTGCGTTGCCCCCGAGCCCACACCGGGGACGTTATCCCCTGGACCCCTGCCCGCTGTCCGGACAGCGGGACCTCCGCCGGGGGCTGCCTCCCCCGGACCCCCGCTGTCGTCGGCGCCGGATATGTCAGAGAGAGTCTCACTTCAATTCGTCTAAGCTCACGTGGGCGAACCCGGTGTGAGAAATTAAATAAGAGGACCGGAAGTGTTCCACAACTCCAACAGGGAAGGTATTCCGCCCCTTTCACGTCGACATTTTCAGCCTCCATGAGCGGCCGACGAGCCCTATTTTTCTTGATTTCAGTCCAATTTTTGGGCAATTTTGTGGTGATTTTAGCTCGTTTCATGGTTTTATTTTAGTCTCCCTTCGTAGCTGAGCATTTGCGTGCATACTAATTTTAGGTTTTGGTAGAATTTTTTTTTATTTGAACGAATGACCTCTATTTTTCGATATTTGGGGTAAATTTTGTCCTCTCTACCTGAAGGCGGTATATGCATATGTGCTTACAGTTTAAACTTGTAGTGTGTTAATATGATGAAACTATGTGTTTTAGTGTTGCTGGCTAGAAAGATGAGGAAAATTGATCAATATGCTCTATTGTGATAATTAAAGAAAAGTAACTAAGTAATATTTGATTATTTTTGATATCTTCACAATGATTTCTGAACATGTATTTTTGATGAAACTTGTTAAATAAATCATCTTAAATTTGTAGGTGAGTTGTGCTCCCAGTTATTTGAAAATTATAATTTCTTTAAAATGAGTTTTAGTTGGTCCTTAGATGAGTTGTTTTTGTAAATTTGTAGAAAGTTATTTTTATTAGGGAGGGATGATCATATTAGTGACTAATTATTTTAGCCACAATACAAATTAAAAATTTTAATAATGAAATTTTTTTTTCACTAACATTTGGCAATTTGTAATAAAATTTTATTTAGTCGCTAATTTAAAAATATTTTGTGATTAAATTTTACACATTATCACAAAATAATTGATGTTGAAAATTTACTGACAAAATATATGTTTGGTCACAAAAAGAAAATCTCAAGAGATCATTTTTTTATCGCCACAAATTATTTAGGAGAGGTTAGGAGATTATTTCATTAATTTTGGAGAGAATTAGGATGGGGGCGGAGCTAATCAAGCCGAAATTAATTAGTTTACATTATATGTTTAATTATATTTTATTATAAAATTATTTTCATTTAGGAGGGAATAAATGAAATTTTTTATGAAAGGAACTCCAAATTTTGGTGACTATTAACTATTTCTTTGTTATCTAAATAAATAATGTAGTGACTAAATTAGTTTGGGTTGTTAATACTGTTAAAAGTTTATTTTAGTGATCAAACTTATATTTTGTCATGTCTTTAATCTTTAGCAATAGAACTTGTACTTAGTTACTAAATGTATGTCTTTAGTGACTCAACTTTTGCTTCGTCACTAAAGTTGTGTCTTTAGTGAATAAACTTTTACCTCGACACTATAGATATGTTTTTAGTGAAGAAATATTTTTTTCACTAATTTTTTGTCACTAAACTTCTGTTTACAACGACTAATGTTGACTTCTGTCACTAATGATATGTGTCTAGTGACTAAACTTTACTTCATCACAAAAATTGTGTCTTTAGTGATAAAATATATTTAGTCACTAAATGTTTGTCACTGAAGTTGTATTTTTATTGACTAAAGATTTCTTTAGTCACTACAGATGTGTTTATAGTGGCTAAACTTTGACTTTTTCACTAAAAATATGTTTGTAGTGATTAAATTTTGACTTTGTCACTTAAAATATGTCTTTAGTGACTAAATGATCAATTCATCACTATAGATATGTCTTTAGCGACGAAATATATTTGGTCACTAAATTTTCGTCACTAAAGGTCAGTTTTCATGTAGTGAGAGGAAGGAGGAGGAGAGCCGGCCACCGGTGGAGCTGCAGAGTTCCGTTTCGAGATCCGAGGCTAGCGTTGTGAAGGCAAAGGCACTACGGTCCTTTCCAGCCGGCTAAAATTCCATGGCTCCGAAGCGATCTTCAAGGGTAACGATCTTCCTTTTTAGCCATGTGAAGGCTTCCTTTTTGGCATGCGCATAGGATTCCCCCACCAGAGGGTGGCTTGTTAAGGGAGTCCCTTGGGTTGATTCTCGGAATACCCAATGATTTGGCATATAGATCCGGAACTGGAGTACGAATAGACATGCTGTGTGAAGCCCATCTGGACAGGTTGGTCTGGATTGGTGATGTTACATATACGCACCGGAGAAGACTCCGTGATTAAACGTGTAGTTTTTGGAGTCAATGTGTTGGACCTGTGAAGGACAGTAGCAGGAAGTATTGGAGTGGTAGTCTAGGAAAATACCCTTGTGATGTTTGTGATATTCAATGGGTTGTACCTATGAAGGGCAGTAGCAGGAAGTACTAGATTGGATGTCCAGGAAAATACCCTTGATGCTTGTGATGTTTCCTGGGTTGAACATGTGAAGGATAGTAGCAGGATGTACTGGATTGGATGTCCAGGAAAATACCCGTGATACTTGTGATGTTTACTGGGTTGTGCCTGTGAAAGATAGTAGCAGGAAGTACTGGTGCGGAAGTTCAGGAAAGACCCTCTGATGCTTGTGAAACTTAATGGGTGGTGCCTGTGAAGGGTAGTAACAGGAAGTACTGGTGTGCCCAGGAAAACACCCAGGCTTTATGTCAAACAGGTAAGGTGAAACCGACCCACGCCTTTTATTTAGTCGTGAGTACGTTAGTGTTCGGTGATGGCAAGACGACTTGAGCAACGGGGGGTCGTTGATCCGACCTGTGTTATGTCTGTCCAACTTGAAGGCCAGAAAGTGCGGTCTGTTGGAGCGCATAGCGAGAGTCTTAGGCCTGCGTGCCACTAAGACTAAAGTCTCCGGCTGTATGCCACAGAGCAAAATGCTCAATTTTACCATTGGGTTTTAGCCCTGATACGGTGGTGAGACCCTGGTTTGCCGGTACACCAAGAATGTGCCCTGAGTGCACGGATCGTCAGGTCGCGTGGCTGACGGTTGTGATGACTTGCTTGTGTGTTAAAGCACAATGTATGTTATATAGATATCTGCTTGTGAATTGATATGCCTACAAGGAAGGAATGTCACTACCCCGGGAAAGGGGTAGAGTCGTTATAAATTGGTCAGCTGAATGCTGACCATTGCCTTGTTTTCCACCGTTGGGTGGGCTGCCCTTGTACAGGTGCTGGAGAACCGAGCGGGACATTTAAACGCTGAAGTCCTGAAAGTCCACCTAGAGTCAGCTATGTGCACCTATGAGGGGGGGGGGGGGAATAGGTGACGAGTAGCGCTTTTACGGAATTTACGAATGTACCTGCACAATAAAAATAAAAAGCACAGCACACAGAATACACAGGCAATTTATAGTGGTTCCCCGACTTGGGTATATCCACTTTCCCCCTTCGACCTATCTCCTAACAAGGGACGACTCGGTCTCTTCTCCAACAGGATTGAAATCCAATCCCTGCACTATCGGAAGGAACCCTTCCACACGTGAGAGTCAACACTCCCACAAAACGGGTTGCACCCAACCCTTACAACACGGAACAATCGTTCCTTTACAACAAAAGTAAATATAGAATGTACACGAGATACAAACTTCGTTTGGAGACTACGGTGTTCCTCTTCGTTCGACAACGTGTTCGTGAAGTCAACGAAGAGTCTACAACCTTGGTCTCTATTAGAGAGGATCTCCCCGGAATAGGCGGTGGCAACACGAGCGGCGGCTTGGTTCGGGATCCGCGGCAACGAAGGTGCGCGGCAGCAGTACTTTGAGATCCAAACTTCGTAGCGAAGCTAGCTAGGTCTACCAACGGTCACTCAAGGATCGGTCGTCTCGATCGATTCGGATGGGGAACACTTTCCCGATCTACACATCGAGAGACAAGAGATCTCTAGATAGACGCGTGAGACTCTAAGCTTGGCTAAGCTTCTGTCGCCGGAGATCGGGAAGAGACGCGATCAACAGCGGCGACCACTTGACGCGAGCGGCGGCGGCGGAGCGGAGAGGAAGCGGGGATCTAGGGTTTGTCCGTGCTCGCGTATGTCTGGTTTTCTTCGCCCTCTTACTGTTCAAAAATACCCATGTATTTATACATTGAAGACCCATACAATATGACCGTTGTGGGTCCCACAAGTAGAAACCCGAAATCCGGTTCAAACTAGTCCAGCGGCAGAATCCGGTCCAGCAGCATCCCGAGAAATCGCTAAGTGAAAATCGGCGAGAATCGCAGGTGATTCTCGACGAATCGGCGAGAATCACCAAGTGATTCTCGACGATTCGTCGAGAATCGCTAGTGATTCTCGCCGAATCACTTATTGATTCTCAGCGATTTTCACTTGGTATTCATGAGCTGCTTAACCACTGGTTTGGCGAGAATCACTAGTGATTCTCGTCGAATCTTACTTGGCACCGTTTTGAGGTAGCCAGAAGGGGTCGGCGAGAATCACTAATGATTCTCGTCGATTCGGCGAGAATCACTAGTGATTCTCGTCGAATTTTCCTTGGACGAATTTTCGTCTTCCACCCAGGAGCTGCTCCTTGACCCATCCATGCTCCTTGTCTTCTCTTGCATATGAACGGCCCTGTACTTGAAAGTAAGTGCACTCCAATAGAGAGAGTACACGTAGGCCAACACACTGATCTGCTCAACGAGGGATTACGTCTTGCAGACCCGTGTATATTGACCTATTGCACCCTGACATTGGTGTGCACTTAGCGTGGAGGAGCTGCAAGTACAACTTAAGATGTTTCATCAAATACATTGTGAATTCATCTTAGCTTGACAGGTGGCTTCCTCAAATCTAGGTAATTGTGGATACAATACCCAACAATCTCCCCTATTTGACGAAGCCAAAACCCTACTAGCTAAGATGAATAACACCTATCAAATAATAAACATAGCATTCAGAAATTAAACATGCAGCACAAGAGAATATATGCAACCAGATCAGGACTTGAGTCATTCACAAATTCAAATATATATACCAATATATATATGTACACATATAATCTCAGAATTGTTCATAAGATAACAATAATCATTAAATGTTCTTAAGACAAAGTGACAAGCTATAAGTTATTGACTATTTTTCCTTAGCTAAGTCACCCTTAAGATTTTGAGCCAAGTACTTCTTGCTTTGCCTCTCCATGTATTCTTTGGGCTTCGGGTAATACCTAGGAGGAGGAACTTTATCTGCATCCTTGTTGTTTCTGAAAAAGATGTTGCGTTTCGCTTCAAATGTTTTGTGCGTTTCCCATTCATACTGGCTATATACTTCGTTTCGATTGATCTCTCCTCTTTCTTGCAGCCAGAAGGTGTCTAAGATGATGTTCCTTGAAACTGGACTCCATTTTTCGTTTCGTACGTCCTCCTCACTCATTCTGATCCTCTTTTCAGCTAGTGTCTCCTTGGAGGTCCCTTCCTGAGCTTTTTTCTTGGCCTTGGCTTTTGCTAGGGCCTCTTGATCAAACATGCTCCTCAGTTTAGCTTTGGAGAGAGCCCTAGCATCAGCTTCACTTATGGGAACATCTGCAGCACTTGCACTTATTTCCTCAGCAGCAATAGATGTCTCAGGAGGATGAATATCTGCAGGATTTTCAGCCAAAGGGATGCCTAACGCCTGGTGGAGCATCCACCGGCAGCTGTCATAGACGTACTTGTTTGACTGTTCAAAGTTTAGGATCATGACTTCTCGGAGCTCAGCCATCTTAGCTAGATACTCTTTCTCCCCCTTTTTGGCTTCTACAGCTATGAAGTTGGCATAGGAATGTAGGGAGTCATCAATATGCTTCGTGGTCTTGGAGAATTCAGAGACCAAGGCCTGCTGATTGGCGTTGAGAGTGACCATATTACCGTCAAACTTTTGAATGTTGTTGGCGACAACATGTGCATTCTGATTTACGACAGCAAGAGTATCAGTGTTCTTTTTCAATCCGGCCATAAGGAGTGTGACAGCTTCGCCGGCCGCGGTATACTTTTCTTCAAATTTCTTGTCCATCACGTCAAGTTTATGGTTGATCTCCACCATATTCTTGAGTATGAGATTTTCAGATGTCTTGATTCTTTTCAGCAGTGTTTTCTGAGCTTTATCAAAAGAGGCTTTAAGTTCATTCACTATACCCTGAACGACATTGATAGTGTGAGTGGCTAGCTCATCTCGTAACGGAATAGTCGGAGGCACTTCTTGGCCTTGCTCTTCAGCAGACGCATCTGTAGAGCTGGATACAATCACAGTCTCTAATGGAGGAATGCTGGCGGCCTCTTTAGATGTTTTAGTCTCCCCCTCCACTGGTGCAGGCTTGTCAGATGGAGGTTCAACAGGATCCGGAGCCTCAAATACTTCATGTCCCTTGTGCCCTTCATCTTCTTCGTCATCATCCATGAACTCATCTTCATCAGCAGCCTCTTCCAATTCTTTGTCAGCAGTCTCTTCCAATTCTTTGTCAGCAGGCTCCAATACAGTGTCACTTTCTTCTTGAATTTCGGCCACCGCATCCCTGGCCACCTGGGAGATGTCAGATACTACATCGGTATGCGAGGGTAGAGGCTCCCCCTCGATTCCTGCAGACAGGGTATCAGGAACTTCACTGGGGTTGACTGCTGGAGATACTCCCTGTTGTTCTTCCACTGCAGTCTGCCCAATACGCCTCTCCCATCGATCAAACACACTTGAGTCCATCTTCTTCAGGTAGTGGAGAGGGACACCTTTACTCATGTCGAATTTGTCTCCATTTAGCTGGTTTAGATATAGACTTAAGATGCGGCCAAAACTTGGAGAGCCCAAGGTGTCCTTGATCTTCTCGAACAGCAACTCCCCCCAGTTAAACCTCTTGCGGCAGACGACAGCTATCAGGATCTTGAACATATCCTCTGAGATATGGTCATGAGAGCCTGGCTTGCAGATGAGCACCTTTCCAATAATGTCAGACAGGAGCTTCCCTTCTTCATTCATCTCTTTTCTCTTTATTGACCGAGTTCCCCGTGGGAGACCGCAGAATAAGAGAGTTCTGGTTTTGTCCTCGTCCTCCAGATAGTCCTCATGCTCCGAGCTAGAAAGCTGCAGGTAGCGAGTCAGCTTGCTGGCAGACAGCTTGACCATTGCCCCAGCCACCTTGCTTTTGATTACGGAGTCGCCATTTCGGAGTCTTGCGGTAGCGAAGAACTCCAGCACCTCTTTGTCTAGGATTTTTCAAGGGTGCTCCAGGACGAATGTTAGCCCAGCCTCTTCCAACATCAGAACGATGTTGCGGAATTCGTCCGAGGCATGAGAGAACCCAGTCCGAACAAGCTCGCAACCAGTGACCAACCCAGCAGTTGTCCTTGGGGCCATTGCAGATCTAGAGAGAGAATCCCTACTCTAAGCGTTAATGAACATTCAAAAAGAAAGTGTCACTAGTGAGAGCGTCCAAGTACGGGTGTGGGGATACCTAGCGATATAGACGGTGAGTTAGTTCGAGTGGAGAAGAATCGAAACTTGAAGAGTTCGTCAGTGAAAGCTTCGGCGGGAGTCTTGCGGGAGACCTTTGATGGAGACGGATTTGGCGAGCTTTCCAGCAGGAGTCGGCGAGTTGTCCTCCGGTGAGTTTCCCTTGCGGCGGTTAGTTACCCCTCGGCGAATGTCCAGCGGAGGAGAGTCGGCGAGGTTTGGCGTGCTTCCGCGAGTCGGTGAGAATGGGAAGAGTCGGCGTGATTCGACGGGATTTGGCGAAGGCGGTGCGACGAGCTTCCTGCGGGTCCGACGGAAGAAACCCTGTGATTCTGCGAAGAGCTTCCTTGCGGGAACTTTGGTGTTGCGGATCCTGGCGTGGATTCTGCGAAAGTGGCGGGACTCGAGTAGCTTGCTCCTTCGGCGGGACTCTTGAGGAAGGCGAAGGGTCGGCGAGCCCGTTCGGCGGGATTCTTAAGTATAAAAATGAATTTGAAGGATTTTCTTTACTAGGAATTGAAAGGTTCCGAGGTTCCGAAATTGAAGGGTTTTCGGCGGTTTTCTTTACTAAGTATAAAAATGATACCAAGATTCCGAGTATATAATGGGTCGGCGGGATTTGTTTAATCCGAAATTGAAAGGTTTCTCTACTGGAAATTTTCACGATAGGAAGTATTGCAACATTTTCGAATTCTTCTGATGTCAAGTCAAAATAAGAACGATAAATACATATTTATTATAAAGACAATCTATTTGGATTTGAGCGAGGCTTCTCCAAACACTTCTTGATGTCAATTGTGAGTTGTCGAGATTCACAATGACATATCTTCGTTAACTTTTTATTGAGGTATAAAGGTTTGCATGTATCGTGTTAACCTATCCTTAGATGTGCATACATACACTAATATACAAAGATGTATTTGTATATAAGGATATATATATATATAGGTAATTGTCAATTGAAAACGACTCAAGTCATGGAACTGATCATGAGTACCTGGGATTTTGAGAGTCATCGTTTAAGTCCCACAGGTAGAACATATTAGAAGCTCAATGTGAGTATGCTCAAGTAGATATCACATCTGTTATTTCAGACGCTTGTTCCAATTTAGTCTTGAGCCACCTACTGTCTAGTTCCCATCATATTCACGGGAACATAGACTACCCTGCAAGAAAGAGTTACTTTACCTTAGGAACCCAAATCATATTGGGTCCTAGGTTCCTGTTAGCATAAGCACGCAACTGCCTTCCTTCAGAAAACCTGTCTGGAAGACTACCTCTGTCCCGAGAATGTGGATAAGCCCTTGCCGTGGACACAGAGGGGTTGTGCCAACAGTCGATGGCAAAGTGCCCCACTTTGCCGCAGCACCAACATGGGTGAATGTTGTATCGCCGTTTCCGACCTGATCTAGTGACTGATGTAGTCACGGTCCTAGGTCTAAACGGGATAGGGCATGATCTTGTCACAAAAATTCCTCTTCCATCGTGACACGTGGAAGGGTGGAAAGAATGCATGTTGTGAGCGTTATGAGGCTGGGAAGGTGGTGCCATTCTTTCAGGCATCCCCCTTCCTGAGGCCCCATGGAACCTGACATCATGACTTCTATCCTCTCTATCCCGTGTCCTCGAGTGGTGAGAAGTCTTCTGTGAGCGGGGACATGCAAATTCACACTGTGTTGAGGCAGTGGCAGTGAATACGAAGGGCTCAGAATAAGCCTTAGGTATTCTCTCGTGGGTGGCCACGCCGGCCCTTGCACTCCGGGTGTCTCCACATGGGGACAGATCACCCTTGCAGTGACCACGACTATGCCTGTGGTCATACCTGAAGGCATGATGAGTTGCCTTCCTGCTTGGAGTGGGGGGTCGGAATACCGTTTCCTCATTTCTCCACGAATTGATAATCCGGGAGATCCACCCGTTTTCTTGCTTTCTCTTAATGGCATCAACCTTGGAGAAGTTTGATACTATTCTTTTCTCATTCTCCAGACTACTCTCTAGAGCTGAGATCTTAGAGTCCTTGGCCTTGTTGGACGCCAATTGGAGAACCAACAAGACCTTCAGTCGAGCAATCTCTTGAGCTTGCTCCTCAGCAAGTAGGTTGCTTGACTGAAGGGCTCTCTTCAGGGAATCAGCATTTTCTGAAGGAGGGCAGTTCCTGTCTTCAGAAATTTCAAGAGATACGGGGCAGGATGAAGAAGTTACCTGCTCTTCTGTGTTATTGTCATTAGATCCAGTGACTATTGTTTCATCCACATCAGAGCTGTTTTCCTCACTGTCCTCTTCAGTCTCTGACACGGACACTGGAGCTCTGATGCAGTCCGAGGGATCCTTGCCTTCATCTTCAGAAGTGAGGACCCCCACATACGCTTCATCCTCTGATTGACAGCATATTCCAGCTTTCTCTGACCCCCCCCCCATCAGCTCAGAGATCATCATCCACAGAGATTTAGCCGTTCTACATTTTTCCAATCTAGAGCGAGAGGCTCCAGACCAGATATCCATGATAATTTGACGAATCCTCTCGTCCAAGTGAAATAGTGATAGTTCCGTCTCTGACATCTTAGCAATGCCCATGGGCACTTGGATCCCAGAGTCGGAGGTCTTCATTGGAATAAACAGACCCTCTTCCAGGATGAAGGATGCTCGAGGATCGATAACATCAAGGTGAAATGACACTCTCATTCTCCAGATGGGATAATAATCCTTTGTGCAGGCGGGGAGTTTGAGTGGCGGTTTCTCATAATCCAGCTCCATGCTTCTGACACTGGTGGCAGGATTCTACTCAAGGTGTTAACCTTTTTGATGAGCAACCTCCCTCTGATACCACTTGAAAGTCCACCTAGAGTCAGCTATGTGCACCTATGGGGGGGGGGGGGAATAGGTGACGAGTAGCGCTTTTGCGGAATTTACGAATGTACCTGCACAATAAAAATAAAAAGCACAGCACACAGAATACACAGACAATTTATAGTGGTTCCCCGACTTGGGTACATCCACTTTCCCCCTTCGACCTATCTCCCAACAAGGGACGACTCGGTCTCTTCTCCAACAGGATTGAAATCCAATCCCTGCACTATCGGAAGGAACCCTTCCACACGTGAGAGTCAACACTCCTACAAAACGGGTTGCACCCAACTCTTACAACACGGAACAATCGTTCCTTTACAACAAAAGTAAATATAGAATGTACACGAGATACAAACTTCGTTTGGAGACTACGGTGTTCCTCTTCGTTCGACAACGTGTTCGTGAAGTCAACGAAGAGTCTACAACCTTGGTCTCTCTTAGAGAGGATCTCCCCGGAATAGGCGGCGGCAACACGAGCGGCGGCTTGGTTCGGGATCGGCGGCAACGAAGGTGCGCGGCAGCAGTACTTTGAGATCCAAACTTCGTAGCGAAGCTAGCTAGGTCTACCAACGGTCACTCAAGGATCGGTCGTCTCGATCGATTCGGATGGGGAACACTTTCCCGATCTACACATCGAGAGACAAGAGATCTCTAGATAGACGCGTGAGACTCTAAGCTTGGCTAAGCTTCTGTCGCCGGAGATCGGGAAGAGACGCGATCAACAGCGGCGACCACTTGACGCGAGCGGCGGCGGCGGAGCGGAGAGGAAGCGGGGATCTAGGGTTTGTCCGTGCTCGCGTATGTCTGGTTTTCTTCGCCCTCTTACTGTTCAAAAATACTCATGTATTTATACATTGAAGACCCATACAATATGACCGTTGTGGGTCCCACAAGTAGAAACCCGAAATCCGGTTCAAACTAGTCCAGCGGCAGAATCCGGTCCAGCAGCATCCCGAGAAATCGCTAAGTGAAAATCGGCGAGAATCGCAGGTGATTCTCGACGAATCGGCGAGAATCACCAAGTGATTCTCGACGATTCGTCGAGATTCGTCGAGAATCGCTAGTGATTCTCGCCGAATCACTTATTTATTCTCAGCGATTTTCACTTGGTATTCATGAGCTGCTTAACCACTGGTTCGGCAAGAATCACTAGTGATTCTCGTCGAATCTTACTTGGCACCGTTTTGAGGTAGCCAGAAGGGGTCGGCGAGAATCACTAATGATTCTCGTCGATTCGGCGAGAATCACTAGTGATTCTCGCCGAATCGGCGAGAATCACTTGGTGATTCTCGTCGAATTTTCCTTGGACGAATTTTCGTCTTCCACCCAGGAGCTGCTCCTTGACCCATCCATGCTCCTTGTCTTCTCTTGCATATGAACGGCCCTGTACTTGAAAGTAAGTGCACTCCAATAGAGGGAGTACACGTAGGCCAACACACTGATCTGCTCAATGAGGGATTACGTCTTGCAGACCGGTGTATATTGACCTACTGCACTCTGACATTGGTGTGCACTTAGTGTGGAGGAGCTGCAAGTACAACTTAAGATGTTTCATCAAATACATTGTGAATTCATCTTAGCTTGACAGGTGGCTTCCTCAAATCCAGGTAATTGTGGATACAATACCCAACAAGTCCCTACTACTGTCGCTAGCCCTCGAAGACTATGTTGAAATATTATGTTTTGCTCATGTGTGGCCGGTCTGCGCGCCGATGTTTGGAAGCCACTATTGTAAAGAACAATTGTAAGGCCATAATGCCAACTGACTTTGTATTTGGCACATTCCTATATAAATGTGTGTGTTTATATTCGTGGTCATTCATTGTTGGAGTTCAGGTTTATGTTCAGAGCTTCCGCTAGAATGCTATGAGTTAGGATGCGCAACTCTGATAACAACCCGTGACTTCCCCGCCTGTTTTGTAGCATATGGTGAGGGGCCTCGGCTGGACCTTCTATTATATGTTATACGAAAGGATGGAGTCATTACACTCTGTGCATGCCGATGTGTGTAAATATTGTTTTGGAGTTTGATACATTGACTGAATGTAAGACATTAAGGCCATAAATTTATTGGTAAACATTCATGAGTAGTGGGGCATTCATGTATAAATGCTTTTATCCTAAATTTCTGTTGTGGTTTCTTTCTCTCTGATTGGTGTGTGTTTTATGTTTATCATCTAATAATGTCTAGCTTGTGTGTTCAATATGACGTGAGATCCTTGCCGAACTCATTGTTATATTATTTGTACAGACAGGGTGTTATACGCAGCAGGAACTTCCAGTACATCATCAACTTTTGAGAAGGCTTTGCATGGCTTATGCGGCGGTCACCCTACGAGAGTGGCAACCGGGTCGGACTCTTGACACCTCCAGATCCTTCAACAAGGTTAGCATCTCAGCTTGATGCTCCTCCATCAAGCGTACACACCTCTCTATGAGTTTTGTTGGCGCGGATAAGTCCTCCTTGACGAACAACATGTTGCATGCAAGTGAGTTGGTGGGGGCTTGATCGGCGTGCTTCTCGAGAGTTGCCCTATTAGTGGTGCGAATAATTCCTTTTGTCATTGCTGCCAAACAGGGGTGCTTGTGCACTGTAAGTATGACCCTCTGAAATTTGTTGCACATCTGGGAACACTTTCTCATAGGCGTCGCCAAACTGTAGCGAGTCACTCGGTTTTTTCCCGGTCAAGAGAATCAGACCGCCTTAGCTCGAGAGTGAGTCGAGTGAGTAAACAATTAAATGAAAACCAAGCGGCAATGACACATAGAGTTTTAGTGTGGAAGTCCTAAAAGGGGGAAAAATGCGTGACAGGATCTGTGTCGGGCCAAAATTCATTATGGTTCGTTCGTTTCGCAGGAATTGAGCTGCAGGAATTGGAATTGAATTCAATTCCCATTCCCGCAGGAATTGGAATTGAATTCAATTCCAATTCTGCTGTTCGGCTGAATGCAGGAATTCTGTCATGGGAATTGGAATTAGTAATTTCACTGTTCGGCTTCATATAAGAATTTTCTGTCCAAACGTGCATTTTTTGCCCCGGAGCACATTTTTTTCCCCGGGGGCATATTTTTTGCATGGGAGCGCAATTTTCGTCCGGGCGAGCATTTTTCGCCAGGACACACAGTTTTCGCACGGCCGCACATTTTTTCGCACGGCCGCACATTTTTTCACTGCGAAAAATTCACGCCCGCCGGTCGAAAAAAGCGCAACCAGACGAAAAATGGGTGCTCGGGAGGAAAAATGGGCGTCGGACGAAAAAAGCGCAACCAGACGAAAAATGGGTGCTCTGGAGGAAAAATGGGCGTCCGGACGAAAAATGCGCGCCCGCGCGAAAAATGCCCGCCTGGGCGAAAAAGCGCGCCCGGGCGAAAAATGCGCGCCCGCGATGAAAAATGCGCGCCCGGGCCGAAAAATTCGCGCCCGGCCGAAAAAATCGCTTCAAGGAGAAAAATTCGCGCACGGGCGAAAATTTTGCATCGTGACGAAAATGCGCCCGAACGAAAAATATGCGCCCGAGCGAAAAATATGCGCTCGACCGAAAAATACGCGCCCGAGCGAAATATTCGCATCCGTGTGAAAAATGAGATCCCTGGCGAAAATACGTGCATTGGAAAAAAATGTGTGCTCGGGCAAAAAATACGCGTCGGGGTGGTGGGGATACGTGCCCTGACGGAAAATTCGCGCCCGAGCGAAAAATTCACGCATGGGCGAAATATTCGCTCTCGGCCGTAAAATTCGTTCCCGAGCATAAAATTCACTCCCGAGCGAAAAAAATCGCGCTCATGCGAAAAATGCTCCCTGGCGAAAAATATGTATCCGGGGAAAAAATGCGCGCACGGGCGAAAAATGCGCTCCATGGCGAAAAATGGTTGTTGTGGCGGAAAAATGGTTGTTGTGGCGGAAAAATGCACGCCCGGCCGAAAAATGCGTGCTCTGGCGAAAAATGAGCTCCCGAGCGAAAAATTCGATCCCAGGCAGAAAATGTGCGCTTCATCGAAAAATTTGATCTTCGGCAAAAAATTCGGTCATGGGCGAACAACATTATTTGCGTTGTTGTTTTTTTGAGAGAATTAGGGACGCGCTGGTAGTGGTGGGAATCACGAATTCTTACCTCATGAGGTAAGAATTGAGGGAGACATGTTTCTTCTATAATCAATTCTCATGGGAATTGAAATGAATTCCAATTCCAATGTAATTTTATGACCGCCGAACAGCCACAATTGGAATTGGCAAATTAATGCCAATTCCAAAGGCTCAATTCCCGCTTAACGAACGGAGCCTTAGATTCTTTGAAGTCACAAGATTTTGAGATCCTCGAATGGTGACAAACCACCTCTATATTTACAAGCCTTGTAGAGGAAAGGAGAAAAGAGACTAAAGTTCACAGAGTTAGAGGATCCACGAGAGTGTTCACTTATGCCTTTTTCGATGCTCGCTGAAGTGTCCATGTAAGCGTTGAGAGCGAGTAGATTTGAGAATGAACAGAGAGAATTCAGAGCGAAGGAATGATTTAAGTCTCACGTACTCGCTTGAAAACCTTAGGTTCTCTCTTATCTCTCTGGTTGGTTGTCTTCAAATGATAGCTTGAGAGCTTTTTATAGCAATCATGATGGGAATTGTAAGTAACTTTGCTCGACTGTATCTTGAGTTGACCAATGACATTGCTCTGTTTCGACCACCTAGATCATCAATTTTTTTGGAATTGACGAACATGGCCCCAGAGAGGGTGCAAGTTGCCCGATAATGGCGGCAGCTGGAAGCGGTGGGGGTAGCTGGATGCAGCAACGATGATCGGATGTGGCGGAAGTAGCGGCGTCGGGCTGGACGTGCCCGCGCGCACTGACTGCACGAGCGTTGGCCGCACGTGCGCGTGTTGGTCGCGCGCGGGTTGTGCGCGGTTCATGCACGGGTTGTGCGCGTGCATGTTTGGTTTAGTCTTTCCTTGGTGATTTTAAACCCTTAGAGCGGGTGCGGCTCACGCGTATGGTTCACTCGTTCCGGTCGGCTTGTTTGAGCATTTTGGTCGAAGTCCTACCTGTTCGAGTAGAGAATTTTTAAGGGAATCTCATCAAAAATATTTCTATAAATGTAAAATGATAAATTAATATATTAATGGAAACATTTATATATAACTATTAATTCATTTATATTAATGAAAATACTATTAATTGAAGCAGATAACTAATGACGTTTTTTAAAGTACATTTTTAAAAAAAATCAGCTTAACCTAATAATATAAATATTAATTATTTTAATAATAAAATATATTTTTAACAACTGCTCAACTGCCCTTTCAGATTTGCCTGTCGCTGGACCCACCCGCAGCAGGAAAATGGGCGATGTGTTCTTGCCACCGCCCACACCATTTGCTTATTTGACGGGGTGGCATAAAAAGACGCAACATGCGGCAGCTCTGCTGTCCTTCCAAAGGGACCTGTTTAGTGTTTGCTCATAGAATCCTTGAGCAATCTAGTATGCATGTTGTAAACTCTAAACTCTGCCCGGCTTGTTACTTGAACATTGAGCGTGTTCGGATAATGCTCTGAATGCTTTATCTTCTAGAATACTTTCATCCTTATTTCTGTTAGGAAATGATTAGATTTTATTTGGGATAAGCAATAAGTTTTTAATTGAAAAGTGAAGATTGAATTAAAATTTTATAAAATAATGATTAATTAGCAGTAGATTGTTTGTTTGAATGTGTTTTTTCGTCCGTGCACGATCATTTTGTCCGGATGCGATTTTTTCGCCCTGTCGAGATTTTTTCACCCGGGAGCGTCATTTTTCCCTATGAGCGTTTTTTTAGATTGGGAACGAATTTTTTGCCCCGGCGCAAATTTTGTTGACCAGACACGAATTTTTTGCCCGGACGTGAATTTTTCGTCCGAGCACAAATTTTGTAATTTGCAAAAACAAACAGGTGTAAATCTGCGTTTACGTTTTGAATAAAAATTATTCATTAGTATAAGTTGTCTCAAGCAGAACCTTTTTTATATAAAATAATTGGTTGACCAACTCAGTGCACTGCTAATAGACTTTCAAACTTGGATTCTTTTAACTATTGAGAATCCAAATACAATGGTGAACATAGCCCATAAAATTGAAACTTCATTGAACATAACAGGTTAATTTACTATATTATCATCATTTTCTTTTTCGAACGGAACCAGAATATCATAGAGCTAGATATTGTCTGCTCTCCCACAAAATTTCTTTTAATACCTTCATTTTATGAGTTATTTTTTTCCATTTGGCCATCATTTTTGATTTGAAAGTAGTCAAAATTAATTATCTTTACGAGAGGAATCCCGATTCATAAATAATTTTGCAAAATTCTTGAGGACCCGGGCCCTTCCTGGCCTTCCCTTAGATTTGCCCCAGGTCTTCTTCAAATAAAATGAGATTTTCCTAACAAATTTTTGTGCTTCTTTTTGCTATTATTCTATTACCTTTCAGCAAACATTTCCGGGATTCTAAGGCTATGTTTGGTAGGACTTATTTTCACCGGTCAAGAGGTTACGACAACATGAATCGCGTCATAATTAAGGTCCGGTTCATGCGGTCGTAACCGCTTGACCGGTGAAAATAAGTCCTCCCAAACGGAGCCTAAATGTCATGGTGTTTTATTGACAGACATAAAATAATACTTTTCCCAGGATTTCATTAGTGATAAAAGTGCTTAAAGGCTCAGTAATACACGCTCTAATATTGTTTCCAAAATAATATGCAAACCACCTTTGACTAGGCTGCACGCACGCTGGACGCGTGCGAGCGTCCTGCGCGTGCTCGCGAGCGTCCTGCGCCCGAGCACGGTGGCGTCCACCGCCGGTCGCCTCCTCCTACAGCCTCCTCCGACCGCCGCCGGCTGCCGGACAACCTGCTTGGGCAGCCCGAGCCTCCCGGGGGGCTCTTCCGTCATTTAGTGAAAATTGACGATCCAGGTGGCTGAAAAAGAGCGACGTCATTCGCCACCTTAAAATCCGACCTGACGCAATTACGACTCTCCAAAAATTTATAAAATGGCCATAAACACTCGTTTGTAGGCAAACAACTACAGAGGCTAGAGAGAGCTATGAAATGTTCCGGAAAGACGTGGGACATAGATGTTTCTTTGCTTGGAATTCGCTCTGCTCCCTCTCTAGGCCGCTCAACACTCAACGATTAGTGCTCACATGGATGCACCGATGAGCGCAAGAGAAGACATCGGGAGAATACTTATTCTCCTGGACGCTCGCTTCACAGCTCCGCCGACTTCAAAGCTTCACAGACTTGGCCATTTTTCCAGATGAACGCTCTCATCTGGAAAATGGGGACTTAGCCAATTCTCCGCTCCAAAAGAAGGCGCAGAGGAGCACTTCAGAGTACGCTCTCGTCAAAGCTTTGTGAGCTTAGATTACTTTTCTGCTCTTCCCGCATTTAAAGCATGTAACCGAAAAGTGGTATGTTACCCTCCGAGGAGACTTTCAACACTTGTAAACAATGACTATATAGTAGACTTTGGCCAAGCATAGATCCGACCACGTGATTTCACTCTTTCCGGATTTTCCCTGACAAAAAAGTCTCAAGTCATTGCTATTGTTTTTCATTGACTATTTGCGCGCTCGTTCCAACTCCGAGCTAAGGCGGCCATATTCTCCAGACCAGGGAAAAACTGGGTGCCCCGCAACAGTTTGGCGCCGTCTGTGGGAAAATATTCCCAAAAAACTTTAAAGAATTTTAATAGACAACGCTTTCCCCCACGCAAGTGATGAGTCCGATATTTATCGGATTTTTCAGGCTCATCTGGGCTTATTTTCTTGTATGTGCACTACTTTTTCAATTGGAAAAGTTATATTTTTGTTTAGATATTCACTTGACCATTTTATGCACTGTTTTGGCCCAAGAGTGTGCATTTGCGCATTTTGTTGTTGGGGGTAAGCACATGGTGCTTCTCATGGCTCTTTCCTGCAGTTATCTTTGCTGTATTTTTGTTGCTAGGAGCTTGTGCTCCAGTTTTAGTTTTGTTGTGCAGGTGGTGCGTTTTCCGAAAGGCAGGAATTCTGTTTTGAGAAAAACGCACGGTCGTACGTTTTATTCGCGCACGATTTGAACCTTATCGTGCGTTTTGTTCAGCTGGAAGAACGTCGAGTTGAGTTCGACGAAATTCGTCGAGCTGAGTTCGACGATCCTCACGCACGGTTGACGCACAGTTTCATCGTAACCGTGCGCGAAGGAAACGCATGGTTTTCCTATAGCTTTCTAGTCTGTTCCATTCTGTAGTTAATCGTTCGATTTGTTCTCGCACGGGCGGAAGCGCTCGCGTGCGAGTAAAACACACGGTTCTCCTGTTTGTCCCTGCATTCCAGCTATCTGTCGCTACCCGTGTGATTTCCTTCACGCACTAGCGGAATCGTCTGTGCGCGAAGGAAACGCACGGGTCAACGCCTCTTCTTTCGCAGGCTTGCTGTGAAAGTTAATATCGCACGGTTTGCGCACGGTCTTGCGCCAAACCGTGCGTGCCTATTTTTCTGGCCTGCTTCTTTTTCAAGCGCAGATTTCTTCTTCTTCCTGAGGGGATTCCGTTCCAGTCCGACCTAACCGCCATTTTCTGCTCTTTTGAGTGGGGAAACTTTCTCCTAGCCGTTATTTTCTCTCTCCTCCTTGGAGAGTTGATCCGGCCACCATTTCTACTCCAAAAGCTAGCAACTTCTTCATCTTCGGCCACCACTGTCATCTCCAAGCTCCGAGCTCCATGTCAAGCTCAAAGGTTGCTGCATACATGAAGTTCTCCGGTTAGAACCAGCCAGCGATTAATCACGAAGAAGACGGGATATCTGAAGGAAGTGACAGCCCTTTTTGGTTCCCGGACGTCAACCGTAGACCGAGTTCGGACAAGGCCCGACAACCCTTGAATCCGGTCGTGAATCATGGAGAGTCTTCGTGCGTTTGGTTGTTTCTCTGACCCATTACTTGTAGTATTTTTTTCTGCATATTTGAGTGTTGGATTGATCTGTAAGAATATTGATAGCTTGAATATTTCAGCATGTTTAAGTGTTGATATATTTTAGTTCTGGATATTGTTGTTGAACTTCAGATTTTCTCTTATTCAAGTTGTGATTGTGCCGTTCTAGCGATTGCTAGAAGCGTGCGTTGCGAAAAGGTGATTGCGACCTTCATTAGCTTATCCATCTTCCCTATTGCTCTCTTGAGTAATCCACCAAAGAGACGCGGTGACGGCTGTAACATCCCATGTTACTTCTGGACCCCTCAACTTAGATTGGGTTAGACATGGGGTGAGATTTAAGGAGATCAACTAGGTTTGACCCTAGGTAGTGGGTGGTAGCCATGTGGAGCCCACTATAGGACCAAAGTCAAACTAGGTCAAACTAGCCTAAATAGGGACCCTAGCCACACCATGACCCCACCACATTGCCCTAACCCTAAAAAACAATCTAAGTGGACCCTAGGGCATGTCACTAGGTCAACACTTTGACCCCAATTGACCAAAGTCAACCTTGGGCTTAATTTGGTCAAACCCACACTCATATGCCTAATTAGCCTAAGTAGGACACCCCCTTGACCCAACCCAAGTTGGGTGGTGCCACTAGACCCATTTCCACCAAGTAGGGTCAGTCCACCCACCATGGTTGACCAGTCAACCCTAAAAGTCAATTTGGTCAACAAATTGACCTAAAGAGAGAAAATGAAGGCCAAGCCCAATCCTATTGGGCTAAGCCCATCCAAGTCAGCCCAAGCCCAACCTAAGTGGTTAAAAACAACTCATAACCCCCAAGATCAGGAAAGATAATAGATGCAAAGGGGTAGAAGAGGAATTTGGAGAAGAAGAGGAGAGAGAAAAGGGAAAGAGAGGAAATAGTGGCCACATGGACACCCCATCGGTTGGTTTTAGCTGCCCAAAACCAGGTGGCCGACCTCTCCTCTTCATTTCCAGCAAAAAACCAGGGATGTGAGCCACTTGGCAGCTGGGTGAAGCCTCCAAAGCTCAAAACCGAGCTAACTTTGGAGTTAACTCCACATATAGCCCACCTCAGCCCAATTCACCCCCTCCATTAGCTTCAGTGAGCTCAGGCGAGTAGAAATCGACTACTGGATCGAAGGAAACGGTGCAGGAACCATGAATCCAAGAAATCTCGCCGGAGCAAGGTCGGGAATGGCCACCCGCCGTCAAACTCACCGCCGCGCCGCCATTCAGGTCCGTTTCACTTCACCTCTACCCGTACTAGAATTCTAGATCAACTAGGGGAGATATCGGGCTCCATTGAGCCCGATGCCATGAGAGAAATGAGAGAATTTTCAAAGCTTTCTAAACCACTCGGGATCGCCGTCGCCGCCGTCTCCCGCCGCCCCATCACCGGGAAACGATAGCCACCACCACCGTGAAGGTGATGGCACCGTTGGCCGGGGGTGGCGCCGCCTCAGCTGGCCGGAAACAGCCAGCAAAGATGCTCCAGCCAGATTCAATCCCTGCCGTTGGCTGGAGGTAGGAGATAAACGGATGCCGTTAAAATGTGCTTTAAGATTCGTGCGGCTGATTATTTAAAAACAAAATCAAATTATTTTGTTATGGTTTTAATGAATAGTAAAATTTCTGTCACATTTCTACAGCCACCTTGCATGTTAAGTTTAGGCCTCTTAGAGGCATTTTCAGAACTTAGTCTCTTAATGAAAATTGTAGCCAAGGGTCTTATCTTTAATTTTCCACCCTAAACATGTGATTTGGTGTAGTGTGCAGTCCTGTAGAACATTTCTCCTAGGACTGGTCCTAGAGTAGGGCAGAAATTAAATTGGATGCCCAGGTCAAACCATTAGTCACCATGGCCCCAAATTTAACATGCATGATTATGGCATACTTAGCCCCGGCCAAAAGTTAGGAATTTTTAGAGAACATTGTCCTATAGTTTTTGCCAAAATATCAAAATACAAATAAATGAAATATAAGGAGTTCTACACCTCCCCATGGTCCCAAATCTTGGTGGTAGGTCAGTGGGGACATCCTTGGTGCATGATAAAATTTTCAGCACCTTGGGTTCACTGCATGTTGGAGAATCCACTTGCATGTGTTAGCTTATGTTATGCCTTGGTGTGCAATTAACAAAAATGCAAATATAGTGTATTTAGCCCAATGGTGACATGCAAAGGTCTTGGAATAATTTACAGTGGTTCATTAGGGTAAATGTCATCCCTCAAAGTAATCAAGGAATTTTTGGAATCAAAAATTCCATTTATTGGAATTTATTTTAAATATAGCTATTTTGGAAATAAAATTGGAAAATAGGTTTTCCTCAAGTACAAATCCTAAAATTTTGCCAAGGCATAGATAATGTCACACTTGACTTAGGAAAAATATGATCCCTCTGTTTTGAGGAACGTTTGGAGTAGATATCTTAAATTGCCCATTTTACCCTTATATTATTAATTCTTGAAATGATGGATATATACCTCTGAAAAATTTGAAATTTATTCTACTGCTATAAAATGGTATTATTAGTTTTGCATGAATTTCTCAGAATTAATGGATGCATTGTTAGTTGTTAGATTAATACAATGACATTTTTGGTAAATATGTTATAATGGAATTTTATAGGCCATTACACAATAAATGCTGATGATACTCTGCCAATAGTCATAAATTAGTGCTCTAAAAGTTCTGTAATTTTCCTGGAAGTTTTTATTTCATAATTCCTATACTTCATTTGGAAAAATGGAATTTGTGTGAAATTGATATTAAATAGGAAATGGGAATAAATAATTTAAGGAAAATTATGAAACTCTGTAGGCAGCAATATTTTATCAATATACATCTCAGGAAAAATTCCCTAGGTCAGTGGATATTTAATCATACTACTTCATGTGTAAACTGACCTAGCGTTTAAATTAAAAGATTTAATTAAAGGACTATTTGGCCAAGAAAAATTATGAGAATTCATAGGATAGTTCCCTTAGTCCATACCACCCTAGGATAAATATTTAGAGGCAAGATGCCTTAAGGTTTGGAAGATCGCATTTTTAGGGTAACCATAGGACATGGTCTACATATAACACAAATAGGTCTTGCCTTAGGGGTTACCAGGGGATTGATTATCGGCAGAAATAAGAGAGTTCAACATGAACAACCCTGGTGGGTAGAGTTGTCTTAGTGAGGGATCAGAAGTGCAAGTCTTAGTTAGCAACTGGAGTGGGGGTCGGCGGAAGACCGTCGGTTTCCCGGTAACACCTTAAGTCACTAGGGTTGTACTAGAGCAATAAGGAGAGCTGGGGAGATACATGGGTAGCCATCAACTAAAATAAATATCCTTGCGAAAGGGAACGCTGGGCGTAATCCCAACACAGTTCCTAGTGCCCCTTGAGAGCCCTTCACAGGGAATACCGGGGGCAGTCCTGGGATTAACCTTAAATCTCTAAGTATAATAACTCGTAGACAAGAGTAGTTTAATAGGTTAGGACATTGTTGTACCTTCTCGCCCGTGTATGGTTGGAGAGATTCATGATATATGCTCACCCGTTTTTGGGTTTGAGGGAGTTGGAATAAAGGCACTAATGTGCGATCTCACCCGGGTTTGGGTTTGAGGGATTCAGGACAGGTTTGGTCCTGCGAGTGGGAGGCTCGGAATGAATTACTTGCATGTGCATAAATATCGTGGCGGGGCATGCGGTACTGGCCGTTCGTCACACCGATGGCAGTACGGTGCACCAGGCGGTTGTGGGAGTTAGAGGGGCCAGTGGGTTGTTTTACACTGCGGTCTGGAGGACGATCCCCGATAACACACATCCGACCCAACAAGACTGACGGGTTTGTCAGCAAAGTACGTACGCGAGACTCTATAGTGCACCTTGGACGTGTACAGCGGCATATGAGAGGGGTCTAAGGCTTGGTAGTGTGCATACCGGTCTAGAAGCGGAGACGCCCGCTCCGCTACTGCCGTAGCCACAGCGGTGGTACCCGAGAGTGATGCTAGCTCTCAAAAAGTGGGAACTAAAGGTCTGTGATCATAGAGTCGTTGTGTGTGAGTTGCACTTGCCTGCGCATAAAATTGCATCATATCATTCATTCATATTAGGTCATACGCTTCATAGATCCTTATCATATAAATTAGTATGGGCTCTTTTATATGATAAGTTAAATTTCCTGGAAACCCTAACTTATATATTTGTATGGGCTTATATATAAGTTAGGGTACGTTTGTGATGATAGCATAGTGGTAGTTTAGTTTATTTACTTGTTCATATTACTGTTCTTTACTTTCCTTTACTGCACCGCTCTTACTTATTACTTGTACCGTACTTAGAACTGCTAGAGTAGAATTACATTACTTATTACAACTCTAGTTAGATATTGTCACCTGCTTCCACTTTGCTACCCCTTGTTGTCCTCCGCTTCGTCCTCCCGCTCGGTGCCTAGGAGCTGCGGGGTGAGGTGCGGAGGAAACGACTTAGTCTTTTGACTAATGGTCGGTGACCAACTATTTTTAGGAGCCCGTGGAGATGGAGCACCAGCACGTCGAGGAGGCAGGACATGAGGAGCAGATACCGCTTCAGCAGGCTACTACCACTACTGTGCGTCCTCAGGTGGGACGAGATCTGATGTTCTAGCATATCTTCCGCATTTATGATTTTGTGAGAGAGAGATTTTGATGTACTGGGCATAAGCCCTTTTTACTCTTTCATTTGTACTCTATTATGGACTATTGTGATGTACTATTCATTTCTTTTACATGATTGTACTATGTGACTTGTGGACTGATAGTTTTACATATACAGTTTACTTCTTTCTTCTCATATTGGCCTACAGGTTAATGATCGTACTAGCCGACAGAATTGGCGTATTGCGGTGTCGACTAACCCATGAGTTAGTGCCACCGTAAGACGGTGGTTCTGGGCATAAGATCCGGTAGCCCTCCTTGGTAAGGGGGAGGGGGGTTTTACAAACTGGTATCACTTGAACAACGATCATATGAGAAAGAAGTCCACAACATGGGACCACCCCCGCCCAAGCATTAGTTTGCGGACAAACTATGCAGCGGAAGCAGTGGTGTGCCCATGTGTAAAGTCACATAAATGGTCCACAAAGTACAATGCGTTAGGCCAGTTTTGTTTTTAACCTTACTTTTATGCAACCCCCACAGGTCGCCGCGCCACAAAATGTGGCTCCTCCCCCTCCAGTGCCACTCCATTCCTACATACGGAGATGGGGCAGACCCTGACGACGATTTTGGATGCCTTTAGAGCCCAGCAAGTCCCGGCTCCACAGCCAAATCCGGGGTCGAGCTGGCTGAGTGCATTCAAGAGCCTGTCCCCACCAACGTACCGTGGGACAGAGGATGCGGTGAAGACGGAAGAATGGCTGGAGGCCATACATGAGATCTTAGCAGGCATCAGCTGCCCAGTCGGCGAGGCAGTACCTCTAGCCACCTCTATGCTGGAGGCTCATGCGAAGAGATGGTGGAAATCAGTCCGGGAGTCTACTTATGCGGACTTTGAGCTGTCAGAGATATCTTGGGAGGAGTTTGGCGATGTATTTCTGGAGCACTTCGTCTCTGCTACAGACAGAGATGCTTTGGAGGAGAGGTTTTTGAACCTCAAGCAGGGGACTAGATCGGTGATAGAGTACCAGAGAGAGTTCTCCCACTTGGCCAGATTCGCGGGGATTCAGGATACCGATGATAGGAGGTATGCCAAGAGGTTCTACCGGGGCCTCAGGGATGATTTGAGGCAGGCCTTGCTGTTTATTTCTCATGGCACATCTAGGCAGATCATCGAGATGGCGAAGAAGCTGGAGGCTGACCAGCTGATGGTGCGAGCCGGAGGGAAGAGACCATTTGATGGATCGACATCAGGAGAGAGTAGCAGGGGCTCTCAGAGAGGCAGGACCATCGGATACAGGAAGGGTGGGGGACGTCGTCGTCCCAACTTCAGGCAGGAGCAGGGGCCTCCTCCAGTATTGGCTCCCCCACCTCTACAAATGCATGATCCGAGGAGACAGGATGACCGAGGCCACCGACAAGTGGTTTGTTACGGATGCCGCCAGCCCGGGCACATCAGGTCGGAGTGCCCGCACCGATTCCATCCCCCTCCTCCACCTCCAGTGGCCCCAGTACAGCAGGGCCGAGGACGAGGCCGAGGACGAGGCCGAGGTCGGGGATATCACGGCAGGAGACGCGAGCAGGAGCAGATATACGCCTTGGACCTCACAGAGCCGAGGAATCCCGAGGAGGTTATCATAGGTACTTAAAGTTAATTATGAATTTTCTTGGATTTTCAATGATATATATATAGTACCTGGAATTATAGGATAACAATTAACTTGCATATAAACAAACCTCAGGCATAGTTATGATCAGCGGCAAGCCCGCTCATACTCTCTTCGACACGGGTGCTTCACACTCGTTCGTATCCGAGGCCTTCATCGACGGACTCGAAGGCGTGGAGAGGTTCCCTGGACTAGAGATGAGGGTGCGTCTACCCGATGGGTCGGAGCTGCGGACCACTGCACATTGTGATATGGAGGCCGAGATTGGCGGCAAGGCATTTGAGGCGCCGGCAACTATTCTGAAGCTGCAGGACTTTGACTTGATCTTGGGCATGACCTGGTTGCATCGGAACCATGCTCAGATAGATTGTCCGTCCAGGAGGATCACGCTAAGGCATGGCGACTCTCATGTTATCGTTGAAGGTATCCAGCCTATCTGCCACCTACTGTTATCCTCTATACAGGCTGTGAAGGCCCATGAGCAGGGTGAAGAAGTTTATCTTGTCTGCTTTGAGATGGTGGGAACAGAGGCGACTATCTCTGATATTCCGGTGGTCCGGGGTTTCTCCGACGTATTCCCGGAGAAATTGCCCGGGCTACCGCCTGCTAGAGACTTGGATTTCAGGATTCAGCTAGTACCGGGAGCGAAGCCGGTGTCCCGGGCACCCTACAGGATGGCTCCCAGGGAGTTAGCAGAGTTCAGGACTCAACTGCAGGAGCTAGTCGAGTCAGGATTTGTGCGGCCCAGTTCATCGCTATGGGGAGCGCCAGTTCTCTTTGTGAAGAAGAAGGACGGATCACTGCGATTATGTATAGATTACCGGGAGCTGAACCGGTTAACGGTCCGCAATACATACCCTCTGCCTCGGATAGATGAGTTATTTGACCAGCTACAGGGAGCCTTCTGGTTCTCCAAGCTAGATTTGCGATCCGGATACTACCAGCTCCGTATCAGGGAAGAGGACATACCGAAGACGGCATTCAGTTCACGCTATGGATTATACGAGTTCACGGTGATGCCTTTTGGGCTCACGAATGCTCCTGCCGCATTCATGAGTCTAATGAACCGTGTATTCGAGCCTTTCCTAGACCGCTTCATGATTGTATTCATCGACGACATCCTTATATATTCTCGGACTCAGGAGGAGCATACGGAGCACCTGGTACAGGTCCTGTAGAGGCTGAGGGAGACCCAGATGTACGCAAAATTTTCGAAGTGCCAGTTCTGGTTGCAGGAGGTGGCTTTCCTGGGGCACACGATCAGTGGGGCTGGGTTAGCAGTGGACCCAGCCAAGATAGAGACAGTGAGGGATTGGCCACGGCCGAAGACCGCATCTGACATCCGCAGTTTCTTGGGACTAGCAGGGTATTACTGCAAGTTCATGGAGGGGTTCTCGAGGATAGCACTCCCCCTCACGTCTTTGACGAAGAAGGACACAGATTTTGTTTGGTCAGAGCGGTGTGAGACGGCTTTTCAGGAGCTGAAGGACCGACTCATCTCATCCCCCATTCTTGCGCTTCCATCCGGGAGCGAAGGATTTCAGATCTACACGGACGCCTCTTATCAGGGGATGGGTGCAGTCCTGATGCAGTATAGACACGTTATTGCTTATGCTTCGAGACAGTTGAAGAAGCATGAGCATAACTATCCAGTACATGACCTAGAGCTCGGGGCTGTGGTTTTCGCCCTGAAGATATGGAGGCATTATTTATACGGGATTCATTGTGACATCTTTTCGGATCACAAGAATCTCAAGTATATCGATACACAGAAGGACCTAAACCTGAGACAGAGGAGATGGTTGGAGTTCCTCTGCGATTATGATTACAAGATCCACTATCACCCGGGGAAAGCGAACACGGTTGCAGATGCTTTGGGCAGGAGGGCCGGCACTTCTGGACCGGAGCCCCGATTGATGTCTATAGAGCTGCTACAGATGATGGAGGACATGCACATTACCATGGTGTCCGAAACCGAGCCAGTCGTATATAGAGAGTATTTGAGCTCAGTGATCAGTGACGATGATATACAGGAGCGCATCCGAGCACATCAGAGGCTGGATGCTGCGTTACAGCCTATTTTCAGTGCCCTAGAGAGGGGCAAGGTCGAGGACTACATGCTACAGGATGATCTTCTTCGGTTCCGGGGGCGCATCTACATACCAGCAGGGGGCAGTATCCGGGATGACATACTCCGAGAGGCACATTACTCGAGATATTCAGTGCACCCCGGCATCACCAAGATGTGGGCAGATTTGCGGAGGTCTATGTACTGGCCCGGAATGAAGAGGGAGATCACGGATTTTGTGACCCATTGTGAGACCTGCTAGCGTGTGAAGGCAGAATGCAAGAGCCCGAGAGGTTTACTACAGCCACTGCCAGTTCCAGAGTTTAAGTTCGAGGACATTGCTATGGACTTTGTACACGGATTGCCTCGCTCCCACTCTGGGCATGATTCTATATGGGTTATAGTGGATAGATTGACCAAGGTAGCGCGGTTTATTCCAGTTCGGAAGGATGCCCCAGTTGCAGTTCTGGTGAGATTATTTGTGGAGCAGTACGTCAGATATCATGGCATCCCCAGGACTATTGTTTCGGACCGTGATGGTCGGTTCACCTCGAGCGAGTGGAGGGCCGTGCATGCTTACTTGGGATCTCGACTTACCTTTAGTACCGCCTTCCACCCGCAGACCAACGGACAGACCGAGCGGACCATCCGGACCATGGAGGACCTGCTCAAATTATGCATATTGGATACGAGGAAGCCTTGGGAGAGGTTGCTACCATTGATTGAGTTCTCGTATAATAACAGCCACCAGGCGAGCATCAGGATGGCTCCATACGAGGCACTTTATGGGAGGAGATGCCGGACACCGCTATCATGGGTTCAGGATGTGGATACCAGGGCTCTTGGATCTGAATATATAGAGGACACTAAGGCTCAGATTCGATTGATCAGAGATCAGCTACTAGAGGCCCAGAGCAGACATGCAAAGTATTATGATGCTCGGCACCGGAAGGTGGAGTTCCAGGTTGGAGACAGGGTATTCTTGAAGATACGTCCAGTACACGGTGTCTCTCGGGTGCGGAGGCACAAGAAGCTCAGTCCACGATACATGGGGCCATACCTGATCCTGGAGCGGATCGGCCCCCTGGCTTACCGACTGCAGCTGCCACCGGAGTTGGGTGCATTACATGACGTCTTCCATGTCTCTTCCTTGCGAAGAGCTCTCCTTCGGCCGGAGCAGCACATTACTACTACAGCCGGACCAGTAGAGCCTGACAGATCAGTGAGATTGGAGCCGATCCGGATTGACAATACAGCCATCCGAGTGTTGCGGAAGAAGAAGGTCCCTCTTGTGAAGGTGCTGTGGTCCAACCATGGACGAGAAGAGCACACTTGGGAGCCGAGGGATCTGATGCTGGAGCAACACCCGGAGCTATTCGCATCAGGTACTTTTAAGTTATGTATTTAAAATTTCATGATGATTCTTGCAAATAGAACCCCGTAGACCCGAACTTAAATTTCGGGGACGAAATTATTTTCTTGTTTATTGGAATTTGTAACATCCCATGTTACTTCTGGACCCCTCAACTTAGATTGGGTTAGGCATGGGGTGAGATTTAAGGAGATCAACTAGGTTTGACCCTAGGTAGTGGGTGGTAGCCATGTGGAGCCCACTATAGGACCAAAGTCAAACTAGGTCAAACTAGCCTAAATAGGGACCCTAGCCACACCATGACCCCACCACATTGCCCTAACCCTAAAAAACAATCTAAGTGGACCCTAGGGCATGTCACTAGGTCAACACTTTGACCCCAATTGACCAAAGTCAACCTTGGGCTTAATTTGGTCAAACCCACACTCATAGGCCTAATTAGCCTAAGTATGACACCCCCTTGACCCAACCCAAGTTGGGTGGTGCCACTAGACCCATTTCCACCAAGTAGGGTCAGTCCACCCACCATGGTTGACCAGTCAACCCTAAAAGTCAATTTGGTCAACAAATTGACCTAAAGAGAGAAAATGAAGGCCAAGCCCAATCTTATTGGGCTAAGCCCATCCAAGTCAGCCCAAGCCCAACCTAAGTGGTTAAAGACAACTCATAACCCCCAAGATCAGGAAAGAGAATACATGCAAAGGGGTAGAAGAGGAATTTGGAGAAGAAGAGGAGAGAGAAAAGGGAAAGAGAGGAAATGGTGGCCACATGGCCACCCCATCAGTTGGTTTTAGCTGCCCAAAACCAGGCGGCCGACCTCCCCTCTTCATTTCCAGCAGAAAACCAGGGATGTGAGCCACTTGGCAGCTGGGTGAAGCCTCCAAAGCTCAAAACCGAGCTAACTTTGGAGTTAACTCCACATATAGCCCACCTCAGCCCAATTCACCCCCTCCATTAGCTTCAATGAGCTCAGGCGAGTAGAAATCGACTACTGGATCGAAGGAAACGGTGCAGGAACCATGAATCCAAGAAATCTCGCCGGAGCAAGGTCGGGAATGGCCACCCGCCGTCAAACTCACCGCCGCGCCGCCATTCAGGTCCGTTTCACTTCACCTCTACCCGTACTAGAATTCTAGATCAACTAGGGGAGATATCGGGCTCCATTGAGCCCGATGCCATGGGAGAAATGAGAGAATTTTCCAAGCTTTCTAAACCACTCGGGATCGCCGTCGCCGCCGTCTCCCGCCGCCCCATCACCGGGAAACGATAGCCACCACCACCGTGAAGGTGATGGCACCGTTGGCCGGGGGTGGCGCCGCCTCAGCTGGCCGGAAACAGCCAGCAAAGATGCTCCAGCCAGATTCAATCCCTGTCGTTGGCTGGAGGTAGGAGATAAACGGATGCCGTTAAAATGTGCTTTAAGATTCGTGCGGGTGATTATTTAAAAACAAAATCAAATTATTTTGTTATGGTTTTAATGAATAGTAAAATTTCTGTCACATTTCTACAGCCACCTTGCATGTTAAGTTTAGGCCTCTTAGAGGCATTTTCAGAACTTAGTCTCTTAATGAAAATTGTAGCCACGGGTCTTATCTTTAATTTGCCACCCTAAACATGTGATTTGGTTTAGTGTGCAGTCCTGTAGAACATTTCTCCTAGGACTGGTCCTAGAGTAGGGCAGAAATTAAATTGGATGCCCAGGTCAAACCATTAGTCACCATGGCCCCAAAGTTTGGGCACATGCATGATTAGGGCATACTTAGCCCATGCCAAAATTTAGGAATTTGTAGAGAACATTTTCCTATAGTTTTTGCCAAAATACCAAAATACAAATAAATGAAATATAAGGAGTTCTACACCTCCCCATGGTCCCAAATCTTGGTGGTAGGTCAGTGGGGACATAAGCCTTCATAAGTGTCGACACAGCTGTACGGGAATTTTATAGGCCATTACACAATAAATGCTGATGATACTCTGCCAATAGTCATAAATTAGTGCTCTAAAAGTTCTGTAATTTTCCTGGAAGTTTTGATTTCATAATGCCTATACTTCATTTGGAAAAATGGAATTTGTGTGAAATTGATATTAAATAGGAAATGGGAATACATAATTTAAGGAAAATTATGAAACTCTGTAGGCAGCAATATTTTATCAATATACATCTCAGGAAAAATTCCCTAGGTCAGTGGATATTTAATCATACTACTTCATGTGTAAAATGACCTAGCGTTTAAATTAAAAGATTTAATTAAAGGACTATTTGACCAAGAAAAATTATGAGAATTCATAGGGTAGTTCCCTTAGTCCATACCACCCTAGGATAAATATTTAGAGGCAAGATGCCTTAAGGTTTGGAAGATCACATTTTTAGGGTAACCATAGGACATGGTCTGCATATGACACAAATAGGACTTGCCTTAGAGGTTACTAGGGGATTGATTATCGGCAGAAATAAGAGAGTTCAACATGAACAACCCTGGTGGGTAGAGTTGTCTTAGTGAGGGATCAGAAGTGCAAGTCTTAGTTAGCAACTAGAGTGGGGGTCGGCGGAAGACCGTCGGTTTCCCGGTAACACCTTAAGTCACTAGGGTTGTACTAGAGCAATAAGGAGAGCTGGGGAGATACATGGGTAGCCATCAACTAAAATAAATATCCTTGCGAAAGGGAATGCTGGGCGTAATCCCAACACAGTTCCTAGTGCCCCTTGAGAGCCCTTCACAGGGAATACCGGGGGCAGTCCTGGGATTAACCTTAAATCTCTAAGTATAATAACCCGTAGACAAGAGTAGTTTAATAGGTTAGGACATTGTTGTACCTTCTCGCCCGTGTAGGGTTGGAGAGATCCATGATATATGCTCACCCGTTTTTGGGTTTGAGGGAGTTGGAATAAAGACACTAATGTGCGATCTCACCCGGGTTTGGGTTTGAGGGATTCAGGACGGGTTTGGTCCTGCGAGCGGGAGGCTCGGAATGAATTACTTGCATGTGCATAAATATCGTGGCGGGGCATTTGGTACTGGCCGTTCGTCACACCGATGGCAGTACGGTGCACCAGGCGGTTGTGGGAGTTAGAGGGGCCAGTGGGTTGTTTTACACTACAGTCTGGAGGACGATCCCCGATAACACACATCCGACCCAACAAGACTGACGGGTTTGTCAGCAAAGTACGTACGCGAGACTCTAGAGTGCACCTTGGACGTGTACAGAGGCGTATGAGAGGGGTCTAAGGCTTGGTAGTGTGCATACCGGTCTAGAAGCGGAGACGCCTGCTCCGCTGCTGCCGTAGCCACAGCGGTGGTACCCGAGAGTGATGCTAGCTCTCAAAAAGTGGGAACTAAAGGTCTGTGATCACAGAGTTGTTGTGTGTGAGTTGCACTTTCCTGCGCATAAAATTGCATCATATCATTCATATTAGGTCATACGCTTCATAGATCCTTATCATATAAATTAGTATGGGCTCTTTTATATGATAAGTTAAATTTCCTAGAAACCCTAACTTATATATTTGTATGGGCATATATATAAGTTAGGGTACGTTTGTGATGATAGCATAGTGGTAGTTTAGTTTATTTACTTGTTCATATTACTGTTCTTTACTTTCCTTTACTGCACCGCTCTTACTTATTACTTGTACCGTACTTAGAACTGCTAGAGTAGAATTACATTACTTATTACAACTCTAGTTAGATATTGTCACCTGCTTCCACTTTGCTACCCCTTGTTGTCCTCTGCTTCGTCCTCCCGCTCGGTGCCTAGGAGCTGCAGGGCGAGGTGCGGAGGAAACGACTTAGTCTTTTGACTAATGGTCGGTGACCAACTATTTTTAGGAGCCCGTGGAGATGGAGCACCAGCACGTCGAGGAGGCAGGACATGAGGAGCAGATACCGCTTCAGCAGGCTACTACCACTACTGTGCGTCCTCAGGTGGGACGAGATCTGATGTTCTAGCATAGCTTCCGCATTTATGATTTTGTGAGAGAGAGATTTTGATGTACTGGGCATAAACCCTTTTTACTCTTTCATTTGTACTCTATTATGGACTATTGTGATGTACTATTGATGAACTGTAAATATGCGTATTTTTATGCACATTAATTTAGTCATTTTTGTCGTTTTTACTTATTTTTGTTCAATAAAATGCTCCTATTTTTGTAAATTTTCTTCTAACTTATTTTATTTGATTTTGCAGGAAAATTCCAAAATCTGCCAAAATTTGGGAAGTACACGCCCGTGACACATTGGTCACGCCCGTGACCGGGCCGTGACTGTGCATTTCCCGTGAAATCGGAAAATTTCTGAAGTAAAGGCTTGACACGCCTGACGACACGCCCGTGTCACCCGACACGGGGCGTGACCCAAGCCCGTGTCCTCTCCTCTCGATGAATTCATCTCGACGATTGTCGA
This sequence comes from Platanthera guangdongensis, assembly GCA_039583875.1. Lineage (NCBI taxonomy): Eukaryota > Viridiplantae > Streptophyta > Magnoliopsida > Asparagales > Orchidaceae > Platanthera > Platanthera guangdongensis. Next base: position 145,450,970 of record CM077152.1, read on the forward strand.
GTGTCGACACCAACAGTCACGCCCAGTGTCACGCCCGTGACTGAGGGCGTGACTCAATTTCTGCTCGACGATTTCGACTCGACACTTTCCACTCGACATTCGTCGAGTGTCGACACCTACTGACACGCCCAGCGTCACGCCCGTGACCTGGGGCGTGACCTTTCCACCTAGCCCGACAAGATGCTGCCGAGGACATTTGACGCAACACGCGCCCGGTTCTACCTCCCCGACACGCCCAGAGTCACGCCCGTGACCTGGGGCGTGACTGCTGCGAACTCAGCCCGAAGTCAACTTTGCTGTCCAATCGCCGGCCGCCTTCATGAATAGTACTGTCACGCCCCCACTACACGCCCGTGACCGAGGGCGTGTACTTAGAATTTTTTGCCTATAAATTGCCCAGTTCTGTAAGGTCCAAGGGTTCAGATTTTTGGGCCAATTTAGTGTCTTTTTGTGGGCTGCATCCGTGATTTTCAAAGCTATGTAAGGAGATTTCTCCCTTTTTTATTTCATTTTTGTTTTGTCTTAGCTTTAGCCCCTTGTAATAGCTTGTAATAGTTCCTAAAAATCAATAAAATGTTAGTTTTTCTCTTCATATTTAGCTTTGGAATGAACACTTGTGCCCACTTTCCTTCTCATTTTTATCCTTGGTTTTATCTTTGTTCTTCATTTAGTTCTTCTTTTATGAAAAGTGTGTGTGTATGTATGAGTGTAACATGCTTACTTTACATGTTTTTTTTACTTGTTTTCAAGCTTAGGGATGATAGGTTTTCCTCTTTACATGCCTTTAATTTTTCTCAAGTTAGGTTTTGCTTGAAATTCATGAAATGATGAATTAGGTTTTTCTTTTTTTTCTTGTCTTCTTTTAATTTCTTCAACATCTTCACTCTTATGAATGTGTAAAAGAGTTACTAAAGTTTCTTTTGTTTTTTTTACTTAGCTTTATTTTAGGATGAAAACCTTTTTTCTTCTTTCTCTTTTATTTCAACTTTTTTTGCTCTTTTATGAAATCCTAGGAATGAAAATGTTGAAATTTTAATTTTCCAAAAACTTTGGTTTTTAATTTGTTTTGAAAAACTTTTGTCTTCTAAAAATTGAAATTTCCTCTTTTTATTTGTTTTTGGCAAAACCTAAGCATGGAAAAGTTAAAGTTTTAATTTTTAAGCAACTTTGATTTCTTCTTTGTTATTAGTGTGTGTGAGTGTATGAGAATAAATTTTCTTTTGTCCTTCTTAAATTTTCATGAAGTGTGTGTGAGTGTAGGTGTATAACTTTTATGCTTTGATTCAAATTGTGAAGTGTGTGTGAGTTTAGGTGTTAAATTTTAATGCTTTCTTTTAATTGCTTTCTTTTAATGCTTTGTTCAAATTATGTAGAGTGTGTGAGTGTAGGTGTTAAATTTTATTGCTTTCTTGAATTTCTTATGGAGTGTGTGAGTCTGTGTGTATTTATTTCCGCCTACTCGTTAAGAGTTAAATGACGCATCGTTTTCATTTTCAGTCCTACTCGTTCGAGTAGGACTTGTAATTTTCTTTCTTTATTTTTCCGCCTACTCACTTGAGTTTAAATGACCGGACTTTATTTCAGTCCTACTCGTTCGAGTAGGACTTGTAATTTTTCTTTCTTTATTTTTCCGCCTACTCATTTGAGTTAAATGGCCGGACTTTATAGCCCTGTAATCGCATTTATTTTCTCCTACTCATTTGAGTAGGTCTCGCTTTCATTTCAGTCCTACTCGTTTGAGTAGGACTTGCAATTTTTCAGCTTTTATTTACCGCCCCCACTCGTTTGAGTGGGACTCGCAAATTTGAAATATGCAATTTTCTTTTATGTGTAAATAAGTTTCTGTTTAATTTATAATTTGGAGTGTGCGTGAGTTCTCATTTTAGTTAACTTTTTAGCTTCCTAAATGTTGTTATTTTTCTTGTGTCCCTTTCTTATAAACGTTTAGTGTTTAATTTCGAACTCGCGCCTCACTAAATTATAAGCCGTCCCCATACCGATGTGTGGCTAATCGCTATTAGCCTCGGCATCGAAGAGCATTGGGACATTTAAAATGATTTATAATAATTGAAGCTCTTTATTTTCATTTTAATTTTAATTTAAGCACTTAGGGTTTACCCCGGGTTTACGACGCGTAGGACCACATAATCGATGTGTGGGCCCTATTTCCGTAGTCCATATGCTAGCTAGCCGAGAGGCCGTGCATATGGACCGATCACCCCTGGGTAAATAGAGTTGCGTGCATACCCTCGAGAGAGGACTAGCGTAATTCTACCGGATTGGGTTCCCCACCCCATAGCGGGGTTCTTAGCGTAAAGCGGGCGTTAAGAGGAATCCTTCGTCGGACTAACGTTCGGTCGAATAGTCTTAACGTTTAGGTTAGCGATATCCCTATAGCTAGGTGAGCTCACATTTGTGGAACCTCCACAGCCAAGTTGCCTTATTATTAATTTGAAAACTAAGTCTTTTTATTATTAAAAATTGTTTTAGTCTTAATCCGATTCGATGCCGAGCGTTAACCCTTCATCGAATATTTTCTAAATCGTTTTTTTTTTCGCTCCTTTGCTTTTCCGCCTTTTATTAAGTAAAAAAAATCCACCTTACTTTCAGTAAAATAATAGTCCTCCCGGAGGAGTAAGAATAGTCAACGCGACCCCGAGAACAATACGACCTCGGTATTCCCCCGAATATCGAGTACTACTTGCGATAGGTGCACTTGCCTACCCGAGCAAGCCCGCGACGATCGACTCACCGAACCAACCACAGTAAGAGTCTGTTCGCGGGCCCATCAAGTTTTTGGCGCCGTTGCCGGGGACTCTCTTTTCGAGTTGCTATTTCGAATTCCGGAGTCTATTAATTTTACTTATTTTCTATAAAAAAAAACTAAAAACTTTATTTTAAAAACACAAAAAAAGGTTTATTTTTGTTTTATTTTTGTTTGTGTGTATGACCCGAGGACAACCCTCAGAGTCTGAAGATTTAGACTTAGACCCTGAGATCGAATGCTCTCTTGCGCGTATCCGATCTCATCGCCGAAATCCTTCTTTAGATCCCGAGGAATCTATCGGAGAACCCACTGTTGTACTTATGGCCGCCCCTAACCTTCCCCCGGCGGCCGAGCGTACTATGTCTTATTACGCCCGGCCTAACCTGGATGATTCTGGGTCGAGTATTGTTCGCCCTGCGGTGGCCAATAATAATTTTGAAATAAAGTCAAGTGTCATTCAAATGGTCCAAAATGCCGTGCAGTTCGATGGACTGCCGGATGAGGACCCGAATGTCCACTTGTCCAATTTCTTGGAGATATGCGACACCTTCAAGATCAATGACGTCACTGATGACGCCATTCGTTTGCGCTTATTTCCTTTTTCCCTTAAGTCCAAAGCCAAGGCGTGGTTGAATGCCCTCCCGCGAGGATGTATCACCACGTGGGCTGAGTTGACGGAACGGTTCCTAACAAAGTACTTTCCGCCCGCAAAAACTGCAAAGTTGCGGGCGGACATTTCTTCGTTTGTGCAGAACGATCCTGAGTCTCTATACGAGACTTGGGAACGGTTTAAGGAATTCCTCCGCCGTTGCCCGCACCACGCGCTGCCAACGTGGTTGCAAGTTCAAATTTTTTATAATGGGCTGAATTTTCAGACGCGTCAAATGATTGACGCGGCTGCCGGGGGTACGCTTAACAACAAAACCCCCGAGGCCGCCCAGGCTTTATTCGAAGAGATGGCTATGAACGCCTATCAATGGAACGTCCTGCGGGGACGGCCAAAGCCGGCGGCTGGTCTTTTTGAAGTGGATGCCACTGCTCTCTTGACCCTTCAAGTTGAAAGGTTAACAAAGCAAGTGGCGGAGATGTCTGCTGCCTCCTCCACTCCGCCTTGTTTTATTCCCCCTAATGTCTGCGTAGCTGAAGAGTTCGTGGACTTCATGGGAAATTCGGGTCGTCCTCCCTTCAACCCCAACAACAACCCTTATAGTAATAACTATAATCCGGGTTGGAGGAATCACCCCAACTTCTCGTGGAGCAACCCGAATAATGCTCAGCGTCCCCCTATTTCTTTTGCGCCCGGATTTCTTCCTCCTCCTCCTCTTACGAAACCCTCCCCGATGGAGGAAAATTTTTCGAAGTATATTGCGTCCAACGAGTCAAATATCTGGAACATCACCGGATCGCTAAAAACACTCGAACAACAGGTTGGACAGCTGGCGTGGATGATGTCCGAGCGCGCGCTTGGGGCACTGCCGGGGAACACGGAGCCCAATCCGCGGGAGAACGCCAACGCTATAACCCTCCGTAGTGGAAAGGAGGTGGTCGATCCAAAACGGACCGACCCTCAGGTACATATTTCACCTCCGACCCCTCTTCCCCTTTCTTCGCTTACGCCGCCTTTACCTATTATAAAAGAAAAAATTATTTTAAACAAGGCTCTTCCGTATCCGCATAAGTTAGAAAACGAGCGTAAGGAAGCGCAATATGAAAAATTTATTTTATTATTAAAACAAATTCACATTAATGTTCCTTTTTGCGAGGCTATCTCGCAAATGCCCAAATATGCGAAATTTTTAAAAGAACTACTTTCTAATAAACGCAAATTAGAGGATATTTCGCATGTATCTCTCAACGCTGTCTGCTCGGCGGCCCTTACTAATAAATTGCCCGCATAACAAAACGACCCGGGACGGTTTTCCATCCCGTGCCTTTTTGGCGATATATTAGTAAAATACGCCTTAGCTGATTTAGGGGCTAGCATTAATCTGATGCCGTTCTCGCTCTTTTCGCGTTTAGGTTTGGGTACTCCTAGTCCTACGAATATGCGCATCCAATTAGCGGATCGCTCGGTTAAGTTCCCTATCGGGGTAGTGGAGGACGTCCTTGTCCGAGTCGACAAGTTTACCTTCCCGGTAGACTTCGTCATCTTAGATATCGAGGAGGACGCCGAGGTACCAATAATACTCGGTCGCCCTTTTTTCGCCACCTCCCGCGCACTAATAGATGTTAGTAATGGTAGCCTTCTCCTCCGAGTAGGCGATGACCAAGTTACTTTCTCTATTAATCCCTCGATGGACAATTTGTCATCGAGCGACGATTTCTGCTATTCTTTAGATACCTTTTTCGGAGATCGTTCTTCTCCCATTTTCGAGTCCGTATTTTTAAATGACGATATTTATGCGCTCGAAAATTTTAACTGCGATGAGGATACGTCTATAGACTTGCCTTTCGAACCAATTGGTAAGAAAGACATAGGAATTAAAACCTCCCTAGAAGAACCGCCCATCCTAGACCTCAAACCCTTACCCGCCTCGCTCAAGTACGCTTTTTTGGGAAAAGGTGATACGCTCCCCGTTATCATTTCTTCGGACTTGAGTGATTCGGAGACTTCCGATCTATTGGAAGTTTTATTTAAACATCGCCACGCAATTGCGTGGCAAATCTCTGACCTAAAGGGGATTAGCCCCTCCTTTTGCACCCATAAGATTTTCCTTAACGATAATTGCCGCAAAACGATACAGCCGCAACGTCGTCTTAACCCAAACATGAAAGACGTCGTTAAAGCCGAAATCATTAAGTTATTAGATGCGGGGATTATCTACCCTATTTCGGACAGTGCATGGGTTAGTCCCGTGCATGTCGTGCCCAAGAAGGGCGGTCTTACCGTAGTGGCGAATGAGCATAACGAGCTTGCCCCAACTCGTACTGTTACGGGTTGGCGAGTGTGCATCGACTATAGGAAACTTAATGATGCCACCCACAAGGACCATTTCCCTCTGCCATTTCTAGACCAGATTTTAGAGCGTTTATCCGGTCATCCGTATTATTGTTTTCTTGATGGTTTATCGGGGTTTTTCCAAATCCCCATTTCCCCCGATGATCAAGAGAAAACAACTTTTACTTGCCCGTTCGGCACCTTCGCATATCGAAGAATGCCATTTGGACTCTGCAATGCGCCGACTACATTCCAGAGATGTATGCTAGCGATCTTTGGCGAGCTAGTAGAAGACATTATGGAAGTCTTTATGGATGACTTTTCTGTTTTCGGACGCTCTTTTCCCGATTGCCTTCACAATTTAGATCGTGTCCTTCAACGGTGCGAGGACACAAGGCTTGTTTTAAATTGGGAAAAATGCAACTTTATGGTTCTAGGAGGTTTGGTCCTCGGCCATATGATTTCGTCTAAGGGGATAGAGGTGGATAAGGCCAAGATAGAAATTATAGAAAAACTTCCGCATCCAACAAACGTAAAATCTATTAGGAGTTTCTGAGGCCATGCGGGCTTTTATAGACGCTTCATTCAAGACTTTTCAAAAATAACAAAGCCGCTAACTCACCTCTTGGAAAAGGAATCACGTTTCATCTTTAGTAGCGAATGCGAGTCCGCCTTTAATTTGATAAAACAAAAACTTATCTCTTCACCAATTTTAGTGGCCCCTAATTGGTCCCTTCCGTTCGAAATAATGTGCGACGCTAGTGATATTGCCTTAGGTGCCGTTCTTGGCCAACGCGTAGAAAAACATTTTCATCCTATTTATTACGCTAGCAAGACGCTCACTTCCGCACAAGTAAATTACACGACAACGGAAAAGGAACTCTTAGCCGTCGTTTTCGCTTTCGATAAGTTTCGCTCGTATATAACGCTATCTAAAGTTATCGTTTTTACCGATCACTCCGCGCTTAAGTATTTATTAGCTAAAAATGATGCGAAGCCCCGCCTTCTTCGATGGATTCTCCTCCTACAAGAGTTTGATTTGGAGATCCGAGATAAGCGGGGAGCAGAAAATCTAGCGGCGGACCACCTCTCCCGTTTAGAAAATCCGGGTGCGGAAGCGCTCGTCGAATCTGAAATAAATGATAGATTCCCCGAGGAACGCCTTCTTGCCATTAATAAATCTCCGTCATCTTCGCCTTGGTTCGCAGATTTTGCAAATTTTTTAGTAGCGCGGGTCCTTCCAAAAGAGTTTTCCAGTCACCAAAAGAAGAAATTCTTTTCGTATCTGCGCGGACCAAGCGGTCCGAAGATGCGTTGCGGGTGTGGAGTGCTTACAAATTCTTAAGCACTGCCACGAGGGTCCAGCCGGTGGGCATTATCAAGCCAACCGGACCGCTCGGAAGGCGCTAGAGGCGGGCTACTTTTGGCCCACTCTCTTCAAAGACGCGCATAATTTTGTGCGCGCATGCGATAGCTGTCAGCGGTCGGGTAACATCTCTCGTCGCGACGAGATGCCCCAAAACATGTTTTTAGAGTGCGAAGTATTCGATTTGTGGGGCATAGATTTTGTTGGCCCCCTATCTCCGTCTTTCAAAAATATGTATATTTTAGTGGCGGTCGACTACGTATCGAGATGGGCGGAAGCGCAAGCTCTCCCCACCAACGATGCGCGAGTCGTCGTTACATTTCTTAAAAAATTATTTTCTCGCTTCGGCACGCCTCGCGCAATTGTTAGTGATAGGGGAACGCATTTCTGTAACGCTCTTATGGCTAAGACGTTAGCTAAATACGGAGTCACACACAAGCTTGCCACCCCCTACCACCCGCAAACAAGTGGCCAAGTCGAGGTAGTAAATCGAGAGATTAAGCGAATTTTAGAAAAAACCATTTCACTAAATAGGAAAGATTGGTCCGTTAAGCTCGACGATGCATTGTGGGCGTATCGGACGGCATACAAAACTGCTATTGGATGTACGCCGTTCCGGTTAGTCTACGGCAAAGCGTGCCATTTACCCGTAGAATTAGAACATCGCGCACTTTGGGCTTTAAAATTCTTAAACCTCGACTCCAACTTAGCCGCTCAGAATAGAAAACTGCAACTAAACGAGCTCGATGAATGGCGTGCGAACGCTTACGAGAGCAATAAATTCTATAAGGAGCGCTCTAAGTTATATCACGATCGAAAAATCAAGTCCCAAAAATTATTTTCTCCGGGCGATCTTGTCCTTCTTTACAATTCACGTCTTAGGCTTTTTCCAGGTAAATTAAAATCTAGATGGTCCGGTCCCTTCCTAGTTGAAGAAGTTTTTCCATATGGAACCGTACTCGTCTCCCACCCGGACCAAGGTTCTTTTAAAGTAAACGGTCATCGGTTAAAGTCTTACATCGCGGGCGACCCAGTGATCGGTTTTAGCGAAACCATAACTTTCCTCCACATTATAAACCCGCCAAAATAGTCAAGCTACACGACTATAAACAAAGCGCTCCTGGGAGGCACCCCTCGCTTATCTTTTTCGCCCGTTCCTCATTATCTTTGCTGCTTTTTCTAATAAACGCAGGGTTTCTGATCGGCCTTCCCCACCGCGTTTCAGGGAAGCTTCTACCCCCTTCCCTTTCTTTTCTTTGTACATATTGTTTTTCCTTTCTGTTCCGCATACTTACGATACAACATTGGGGACAATGTTGGACTTAAGTATGGGGGTATTTTCGTGCTTTACTTTCTGCACTTCAATTTTTCTGCATCTCAAAAAAGAAAAATACAAAAAAAATACATATAACAACAAAACAAAAACAAAAAAAATTAAAAAACATCTTAAAATGAAACAAAAAAATTTTAAATGAAAAAAACAAAAAAAATTTTAAATGAAAAAACAAAAATCCAAATTTTTTTTTTGTTTTGTTCTCTTTCTCTTTTCCAAAAACTCAAAAAAAAACAAAACAAATTTTTTTATTATTATTTAGTTTCACTTCGTATATATTTTTTTGTTTTTTTTCCTCTCTCCCCCTTCCTCATTCTTGTACAAACCTTTTTCTTTTTCTCCCTTATTTTTGTACATATTATGAAAATTCTCTTAAAACTATAAAAAAAAAGATAATAGTTCAAAAAAACCCTTAAAAAAAATTGAGAAAATCAAAAATACAAAAAAAGATAATAAATGGAAAACAAACAAAAAAAAATGATAACAAAATCTATAAAAATCAAAAATAAAAAAAAAATGTTTTGAAATAAATAAATTAAATATTCCAGACTTAACTTTTCTGCTATCCAAAAATTCTGTTCTGAGTTTATTTATATGTGAATACTATTAATTCTCTGTTTGCTACCCGTTTGTTAATTATTGATTGAAACATTTAAATAGCCGGGATCAAGTTTTAAAGAATTCTTTATGCTTTGTTAAAACTAGCGAACTCGTTTTAGGCACTACTTCTAATTTTTTATTAACAGGAGCACGTATATTATGTTAGGAAATAACGACTATAGAATTCAATTATACTTACTTTTAGCTTTCTGAAAAAAAATTGGAACGTACAAATTATTAAGGTTGCTCTCAAAAATTTTTAGGATTACAATCTAGTTTTACTTTCTCCCCTAACTTTTCATGACCTACTTGGCATGAAAAATTTTATCCTTAAAAGATCCTATGTCAATGGGAATAAGATTTCGTTCCGTAAACATAGACACCCAATAATTTAAAAAGATTATATAGGGAGTAAGAGGATAAAATTCATTACTCCTACAAATATACATTGGGTTAATTTTTCTTATGAAGTTGAAAAACAAAAATCATATTAGGAAAATAAGATTTCGTTTTCCTAATAATCCAAAAGAAAAAAAAACATGGAGGTTCGAGAAAAAATTACCTCACCTCAAATATCAAAACCCTCTTCATAAACCACACTACCCCCTTAGCCAATTACACGATTCTAGCATTAATTCAAAAATCTTTTTGAGAGCATAATTAGTAAATTATATTATTTCCGGTAGCACTCGTATAAGCTAGAGTTCTTATAATTCCAAACTATTTTCGTTAATCTAACCATTACAAATGTTGCCTTCTATTTGATTACATCAAGAAGTCTTTTGGCCAAAACTTTTGCGCTATTTAAATCATCTACATAATTTTAGGACTTAACTCTTACACCCCGTATATTTATTTCGATCTCTCTTATAATTGATTAAGCGATAGCCAAAACTTAGAGTTTTTTTTATTCCTTATAGATTCACCTCAAACGTTTGCTCTAGAACAGCAAAAGCCTAAGTATGGGGGTATTTGATGAACTGTAAATATGCGTATTTTTATGCACATTAATTTAGTCATTTTTGTCGTTTTTACTTATTTTTGTTCAATAAAATGCTCCTATTTTTGTAAATTTTCTTCTAACTTGTTTTATTTGATTTTGCAGGAAAATTCCAAAATCTGCCAAAATTTGGGAAGTACACGCCCGTGACACATTGGTCACGCCCGTGACCGGGCCGTGACTGTGCATTTCCCGTGAAATCGGAAAATTTCTGAAGTAAAGGCTTGACACGCCTGACGACACGCCCGTGTCACCCGACACGGGGCATGACCCAAGCCCGTGTCCTCTCCTCTCGACGAATTCATCTTGACGATCGTCGAGTGTCGACACCAACAGTCACGCCTAGTGTCACGCCCGTGACCGAGGGCGTGACTCAATTTCCGCTCGACGATTTCGACACGACACTTTCCACTCGACATTCGTCGAGTGTCGACACCTACTGACACGCCCAGCGTCATGCCCGTGACCTGGGGCGTGACCTTTCCAGCTGGCCCGACAAGATGCTGCCGAGGACATTTGACGCAACCCGCGCCCGGTTCTACCTCCCCGACACGCCCAGAGTCACGCCCGTGACCTGGGGCGTGACTGCTGCGAACTCAGCCCGAAGTCAACTTTGCTGTCCAATCGCCGGCCGCCTTCATGAATAGTACTATCACGCCCCCACTACACGCCCGTGACCGAGGGCGTGTACTTAGAATTTTTTGCCTATAAATTGCCCAGTTCTGTAAGGTCCAAGGGTTCAGATTTTTGGGCCAATTTAGTGTCTTTTTGTGGGCTGCATCCGTGATTTTCAAAGCTATGTAAGGAGATTTCTCCCTTTTTTATTTCATTTTTGTTTTGTCTTAGCTTTAGCCCCTTGTAATAGCTTGTAATAGTTCCTAAAAATCAATAAAATGTTAGTTTTTCTCTTCATATTTAGCTTTGGAATGAACACTTGTGCCCACTTTCCTTCTCATTTTTATCCTTGGTTTTATCTTTGTTCTTCATTTAGTTCTTCTTTTATGAAAAGTGTGTGTGTGTGTATGAGTGTAACATGCTTACTTTACATGTTTTTTTACTTGTTTTCAAGCTTAGGGATGATAGGTTTTCCTCTTTACATGCCTTTAATTTTTCTCAAGTTAGGTTTTGCTTGAAATTCATGAAATGATGAATTAGGTTTTTCTTTTTTTTCTTGTCTTCTTTTAATTTCTTCAACATCTTCACTCTTATGAATGCGTAAAAGAGTTACTAAAGTTTCTTTTGTTTTTTTTACTTAGCTTTATTTTAGGATGAAAACCTTTTTTCTTCTTTCTCTTTTATTTCAACTTTTTTTGCTCTTTTATGAAATCCTAGAAATGAAAATGTTGAAATTTTAATTTTCCAAAAACTTTGGTTTTTAATTTGTTTTGAAAAACTTTTGTCTTCTAAAAATTGAAATTTCCTCTTTTTATTTGTTTTTGGCAAAACCTAAGCATGGAAAAGTTAAAGTTTTAATTTTTAAGCAACTTTGATTTCTTCTTTGTTATTAGTGTGTGTGAGTGTATGAGAATAAATTTTCTTTTGTCCTTCTTAAATTTTCATGAAGTGTGTGTGAGTGTAGGTGTATAACTTTTATGCTTTGATTCAAATTGTGAAGTGTGCGTGAGTTTAGGTGTTAAATTTTAATGCTTTCTTTTAATTGCTTTCTTTTAATTCTTTGTTCAAATTATGTAGAGTGTGTGAGTGTAGGTGTTAAATTTTATTGCTTTCTTGAATTTCTTATGGAGTGTGTGTGTCTGTGTGTATTTATTTCCGCCTACTCGTTAAGAGTTAAATGGCGCATCGTTTTCATTTTCAGTCCTACTCGTTCGAGTAGGACTTGTAATTTTCTTTCTTTATTTTTCCGCCTACTCACTTGAGTTTAAATGGCCGGACTTTATTTCAGTCCTACTCGCTCGAGTAGGACTTGTAATTTTTCTTTCTTTATTTTTCCGCCTACTCATTTGAGTTAAATGGCCGGACTTTATAGCCCTGTAATCGCATTTATTTTCTCCTACTCATTTGAGTAGGACTCGCTTTCATTTCAGTCCTACTAGTTTGAGTAGGACTTGCAATTTTTCAGCTTTTATTTACCGCCCCCACTCGTTTGAGTGGGACTCGCAAATTTGAAATATGCAATTTTCTTTTATGTGTAACTTAGTTTCTGTTTAATTTATAATTTGGAGTGTGCGTGAGTTCTCGTTTTAGTTAACTTTTTAGCTTCCTAAATGTTGTTATTTTTCTTGTGTCCCTTTCTTATAAACGTTTAGTGTTTAATTTCGAACTCGCGCCTCACTAAAGTATAAGCCGTCCCCATACCGATGTGTGGCTAATCGCTATTAGCCTCGACATCGAAGAGCATTGGGACATTTAAAATGATTTATAATAATTGAAGCTCTTTATTTTCATTTTAATTTAAGCACTTAGGGTTTACCCCGGGTTTACGACGCGTAGGACCACATAATCGATGTGTGGGCCCTATTTCCGTAGTCCATATGCTAGCTAGCCGAGAGGCCGTGCATATGGACCGATCACCCCTCGGTAAATAGAGTTGCGTGCATACCCTCGAGAGAGGACTAGCGTAATTCTACCGGATTGGGTTCCCCACCCAATAGCGGGGTTCTTAGCGTAAAGCGGGCGTTAAGAGGAATCCTTCGTCGGACTAACGTTCGGTCGAATAGTCTTAACGTTTAGGTGAGCGATATCCCTATAGCTAGGTGAGCTCACATTTGTGGAACCTCCACGGCCAAGTTGCCTTATTATTAATTTGAAAACTAAGTCTTTTTATTATTAAAAATTGTTTTAGTCTTAATCCGATTCGATGCCGAGCGTTAACCCTTCATCGAATATTTTCTAAATCGTTTTTTTTCGCTCCTTTGCTTTTCCGCCTTTTATTAAGTAAAAAAAATCCACCTTACTTTCAGTAAAATAATAGTCCTCCCGGAGGAGTAAGAATAGTCAACGCGACCCCGAGAACAATAAGACCTCGGTATTCCCCCGAATATCGAGTACTACTTGCGATAGGTGCACTTGCCTACCCGAGCAAGCCCGCGGCGATCGACTCACCGAACCAACCACAGTAAGAGTCTGTTCGCGGGCCCATCAACTATTCATTTCTTTTACATGATTGTACTATGTGACTTGTGGACTGATAGTTTTACATATACAGTTTACTTCTTTCTTCTCATATTGGCCTACAGGTTAATGATCGTACTAGCCGGCAGAATCAGCGTATTGCGGTGTCGACTAACCCGTGAGTTAGTGCCACCGTAAGACGGCGGTTCTGGGCATAAGATCCGGTAGCCCTCCTTGGTAAGGGGGAGGGGGGGTCTTACAATGGCGACCTGCAATAGTTTTTTTTATTGTTGTTTACTTAGGAATTCAAATCAAAATCCCCCTTTGGTTACTTTCCCGCTTGCAATCCCTTTTTCATATAGCAAAATCATACTCTCTACTTGCACTCCTCGAGAGATCGATATCCGGGGATTCAACTCCTCACATTATTACTTGACTATGATCGGTACACTTGCCATCGCATCAAGTTTTCAGCGCCGTTGCCGGGGAGTGCAACCGTTGTGTGTATTTTTCTTTTTGAGATAGATGATTGTTGTTTGACAGTTCTGTCCTCTTCGTTACTCGTTCTTCATAGTTCAATTTTGTTCATGGCTAATTCAAAATGTAGGAACCTCAGCTAGCCTCCAACCACGATGAGGATAACTTTTAGTTATCCGCGGAGCTAATCAAGTTTATCTCGGAGCATTGTTTTCTTCATGGGCTCCAGGGAGAGAATGCCCGGGTTCATATTGATATCTTCCTAGAGCTTTGTGGCACCTTTTTCTATGTTGGGGACGTGCAGGACAATTCTATGATTAGGCTTTTTCCGTTTTCTCGTGCTGGAAAAGCTAGAATATGGTATAGGGATATCCTCTAGAGCGAGCAAACTTCATGGAAAGGCGCTGAAGTCCAATTCCTTAGAAAGTACTGTTCGCGTGCGCTGTTGACGCAGACAAATTTAGATTTGGCCACATTCACGCAAATCTCTGGAGAGTCACTGTGAGGCTTGGGAAAGATTTTGGTTGTTGCAATCCAGGTGTTCTGGTCAGGACGCGTTTGGAATGTCGTTCTTGCAAACATTTTATTTCGGTATTCATGAGTAATTTCGGTACCTGTTAGACACCGCCGCTGGAGGCGCCCTCTTTAATAGGACTATGGCTGACTCTTGGCGGATAGTGGACGACGGGGTGCGCTCCAGCAGTTTGTGGAAGATGCCTCCCGTGCCCAAAGCCTTGGGGGACTCTCAGTTCATAGTTAGCAATGCTGAGGAGAGCGAGCAACTTATCCATCATTTTATGGTACGGGTTGGAAAGTGGTGGCGATCTCCAGCAATAATATTGCATCAGTTACAAGATATTATTTCCGCTGTAGGCAAAATGTTGGAGAACGCAGGTATGAGCAGAGTATTGATGAGGCACCCAAGGAACCCTCAGTGGCTGTTACACCTGAAGTCCAACTCCCGCGGGAAAGGCCTCCATTTTCGCGTAGGCTGCAAGATATCAGAAAAGAGAGGTAGCAAGAAAAGTTTCAGTACATTCTGAAGGGTGTTCAGGTGATCATTCCTATGGTTTACCTGCTGACACAAGTGTCGCGCTATGCGAAGTACTTGAAGGATCTTCTAGCGAAAAATCAGGCTTCTGAGTTATGCGGCAGCGTTTCGATCTGGGAGGATTGCCCCACTATGGCGGTGCGGGATTGACCCATAAAACAAAAAGATCAAGGGAGCTTCACGATTGCGTGTACCATTGGGTGATCCGCACTTAGTCATGCGTTGTGTGATTCTAGATCGTCTATCAATCTCATGCCACTATCCATCTTCCGTGAGCTGGGCTCTGGTGTTCTTCGGCCCACTAATGTGATTCTGCAGCTGGCTGATCGATCAAAGAAGAAATCGGTTGGAGTGGTTGTGGATCTCACGGTTGAGGTTAACGGGTTATCCTTTCCTGCCGACTTCATTATCCTCGATATTGAGGATGCGGATGGGACACCGATTATTCTGGGGCATCCGTTCCTGGTCACTGCTAGAGCCATCATCGATGCGGAAAAGGGTTTGCTGACGTTGCGCCTAGGATCAGAGAAAAATGATTTTGATTTGTATAATGCGTCAAGAGGGGATATTCATGCGGAGCTGGGTGCTATGGAGATTGACAACGACAGTACTTTTCAGCCTGATGAGGTTGAGAGTGAGTTTTGTGACCCCGATATAAATATTCAGGAAGGGTCGTGCGAGGCGCCAGTTGGAGATCCCAAGATTTTGGCGGTAACGCCATTTGAATCAGACGGATCTCGTGAGCTCAACTCGCTCCCATGCACGCTGAAGTATGTCTTTCTAGGAGAGAAAAACACTCATCCTGCCATTGTTTTGGCTCTTCTTACTACTGATCAGGAGGTTCGTCTCGTTGAACTACTGAAGTTACATAGAAAAGCATTTGGGTGGAAAATCTCGGATGTCAATAGAATTAGCCCCACGGTGTGCATGCACAAGATATTGCTGGAAGATAACTTCAAGCCTTCAGCTCAACCACAACGCAGATTGAACCATATGTTGCAGGACGTGGTTGTTGGAACACCCTATTACTAATTTGGGTCAGGATCACTATGTCTTTAGGAAACCTATTTTTGACCTCCTGTATAGCTCTAAAGGTCAATTAGAATTGAGTCTAAGGGTTAGTACTTAGGTTTGGAAGCTGCCCTCAAGTCCAAGGATTTTCAGTTTGGAGACTAAGTCTTATCGTCGAGCTTCGTATGACGAATCGTCGAACTCCAATCGACGATCGTCTAGCTCAACTTCGACAGATCGTCGAACTCCATTCGACGATCGCTGAGCTCAACTTCAACAAATCGTCGAACTCCATTCGACGATCTGCGAGCTCAGTTCGACGATCTTGACTCAGTATTGGATCTCTATCTCTGAGCTCAGTTCGACGATCTTTGAGCTCAGATCGACGATTTTTGTTGCTGTATAAGTCCAAATCGCTGAGCTCAGTTCGACGATAGCAGAGCTCAGTTCGACGATTTTCTGATGACCTTAAGGATTTTTCAAGATTCAAATTCAGGAGTTATTCAGCAATTAATTCAGAAGATTTTCTAGCCGTTTTCATTTATTTCTGGACCAAGTTTCAAGGGATTATCAAGGAATGTTTCTTTGGACTTTCCTCCAGAAGACATTTGCAATTAAGGGTGCAATTAATGACAGGCCAACGACTATTCTTGACAGAGGATGACTTTCTATTCAGAACCAGAGAATAAAATACAAGATTTTTGAATCTCTCTATCACTCAGAACACAGACTAGAAGAGACAATACAGACAAGAAGAACAAGAACTAAATATTCTCTGTCTCAAAGAATTCTCTCAAGAACACACATCCAAGGAGATCAAACCTTCTGAAATCCTCTGATCTTTTGTGATTCAAGTGTTCAAGGCCAACATCATTAAAAGACTCCAAACACCTAACATTTCAGCTGTTGCTGAAATTATCATTTGCTGGAGATCAAGTTCTGAAGGCATATCACCCTACATCAAAACTTTATTTCCTGAACATCTCAAGGACTCAGGGGGAGCTTTGACAACATCAAATCCACATAGTCTTCTCAGCTACTCTGAGAAAGAGAAGACTTTCATCATTCTCTCATCCCCATCTCTGTAAAGGGTTTTTCAAACTCCCTTCAAAAGTTTGAGCTTGGTTTTTGAGCACCTTATCAAAAGCTCATTGGTGGCAAGACACCTGATCAAAAAATCTGATTTGGTTTTTGAGCACCTTATCAAAAGCTCATTGGTGCCGAGGACACCTGATCAACTCATCCTGCAGTGGATTCCTACCTAGGGTGGTAGAAGAGTGGATGTACCCAAGTTTAGGGGAACCACTATAGCTCCTTGTGTCTTCTGGCTTGCTTGTCTTTATCTTTTGTTTCTGGCTGTGATTGTTTTGTGATTAGTTTAGATCTGTGATTAATCTCTGTTGTAGGTTATTTTGTGATTAAATTTAATAGTTGCTTCCCTGTTCACTCAGATTACAACAATTGTTGTAAAAAGTTTTCAAGCACCATATACTCTATTCACCCCCCCTCTAGAGTATATCAGATCTAGCTGCACTTTCAATTGGTATCAGAGGCAGGTTGGTTAAACATACCACACCTTGGTGGTTGCACAGGCTAACACCTGAACCCAAAGATCCCTAGTTAGATCTGCTTGCTGTAGATTTCATTATTAGATTTTGTTTTCACAAATCATGGCCCAAAACAAAGATTATGCTAGCACCAGACCTCCAGTGTGCAATCTATCCAAGTTTGCACTTTGGAAAGCAAGGATTAGATTATACATGAATTCTATTGACGAGGATATTTTTAATTCTGTTTTGACAGTTTGTCCAAGACCTCCAGAGAACTCAAGTACAAATGCTGTTCCACCTCCATCAGGAACAGATGCTGATATCAAGAAATGGAAGGTAGTTGATGCCAAGGCTATGAACATCTTAGCCCAGACCATGTCTGATGACATCTTTCAAAAGGTGGCTAAATGCAATTCAGCAAAGGAAATCTGGGATAAACTCTCTGAAATAGTCTCAGGCTCAGCTGATGAGAGAAAGGACAGGAGATCCCACCTCATATCTCAATATGAGAATTTCAAGAAGGGAGAAGCTGAATCAGTTGGAGATATGTACAATAGACTTAGTCTGATAGTCAGTGAACTCAGGACTTTGGATAAGGAGATATCACTAACTGAACTTAATGACAAAATTCTAATGTGCTTCCCTAGCACTTGGGATTCAAGAATCTGGCCAATCAAGGATGCCAGAAGTTTGAATGAAATCACCACAGAAGCTCTATTGGGTAAGCTCAAATCTTATGAGCTACTCATTAAGAATAGAGAAGAAGAACAGAAGGCTGCCTCACCAGCCACAAGAAAAAAGAAGACAATAGCCTTCAAAGCAACTGAAGATTAGCCTGAAGACAAAGTCACAGGCAATGATGAACTGCTCAGTCTGTTGGCCAAAAGATTCTACAAGATGGCCAGAAAGTACTTCAGAAAGAGATCATACAAGGAGCATGATAAGCCAAGGTATGATAAGTCTAACAATAAAGAAATTGTTTGCTTTGGTTGCAGGAAACCAGGGCACATTGTACCTGACTGTCCAGAAAATAAAAACAAGGACAGAAGGGACAAGAAATAAAGAAGAAAGGAGAAAGACTTCAAGAGGAATAGCAATGGCAAGCCCTCCTCAAGCAAAAACAAACACACAAGAAAGGGATTTGTTGCTGAATCCTGGAGTGAAACTGAATAGGAATCAGAAGTCTCATCCAGCTCCAGTGATGATGAAGATGATACAGAAGAGAAGGAGTTCTGCATGATGACAATCAATGCCTCACAACATAATTCAGATGAAGAAGACTCAGAGTCAGATTCAGAGACTCAACTTGAAGAAGACCAGGTAATTAGTTCATTTGATTTCAATTCAGAGGACTTTAAATCTGAGTTTAAAGCTTTACGTTTAGACCTACTAAAATCTGAGAAAGAAAATATCTCTCTCAGAAATCATTTATCTGAACATAATACCTTAAAGTCAGAAAACCTCAAACTCTCTCAGGAGTTGGAGTGCTGTAGGGAGCATATAGCTTCACTGAAAGGTGAGCTATCTGAGGCCAAGAAGCTTGAAGAATCCCTTAATGGGAGAAGTATCAAGCTGATGGACATCACAAGCACATTGAACTCCAGATTTAATAGTACACTGGGCTTGGGTGCTTCATCCAGCCAACCCATAGTTCTAACAACTCCAATCAAGTTTATTTCTGATAAAGGAAAGAGAGTTGTAGAGGTAGCTAGGAAAAATTCTGATCTGCCCAAGAAAACTAAGTTCCAGCAGAAATCGTCGAACGGAGCTCGACGATCGCCGAACGCAGATCGACGATCTCAGGCAAAATCATCGAACTCAGGTCGACGATCTCAAGTTCCTGAACTCTGCCACAGTCGACCGTCGAACGGAGCTCGACGATCTGACCCAAGATCGTCGAACGCAGCTCCACGATCGTCGAACAGAGATCAGAGCTCTGGAAATTCTTTCAAGGGCAAATCAAAATCCAATCCTAGGGGTCCTTCATCCCAAATCTTTAACCCTTATACTGAATGGATAATTCCTCCAAGGTGATATCATCCTGAAGGATATAAGAGTCAACCTGGGATGTTTTTTATTTCAGAGTTTAAAGGTAATCAACCTAGGACCAAGGTAAACTGGGTCAAAAACAAATGAATTATTTTATGTGCAGGTGAAGACCTATCTAACATCAAACCAGCAATGGTACTTAGATAGTGGGTGCTCTAAGCACATGACAGGAAACAAGGACAACCTCACATCCTTTAAAGCCAAGCTTGGACCCAAAGTTATCTTTGGTGATTCAAACTCTGGACAAACTAAAGGATATGGTGCAGTCCAGATTTGATTAGTGACATTTAAGAAGGTAGCTTATGTGGAAGGACTGAATCACAATTTGATAAGCACCAGTCAGCTATGTGATGAAGGATACCAGGTGACCTTTAGCAAAGCATTATGTAAGATCAAGTCAGAGGACAACACAACTGTGTTGACAGGTAAAAGGAAAGGTAATATCTATCTAGTAAATTTTCTTTCAACAGATGTAGATATTTGCCTGTTCAATTCTATTTGTAGACCAAATATTTTATGGCATAAGAGACTAGGACACTTAAACCATAGAACTATTGCTAGGCTATCCAAGGGCAACCTTGTTAGACGACTACCTTCTGGCCTCTATAAGAAGGAAGGACTCTGCAGGGCTTGTCAATTAGGCAAGCAAACTAAAAATAGTTTTAAGTCACTTAATAAGAGTGATTCACCTAGGATCTTGTATCTGTTACACATGGATCTCTTTGGACCCATCACAGTACAAATCCTAGGAGGGAAATCTTACACTTTAGTAGTTGTAGATGACTTCTCTATATTCACTTGGGTGTTCTTTCTGAGGAAGAAGTCTGATAACTTTGAGTGTTTGACAGAGTTTCTTAAATGTATACAGATTGAGTTCAATACTCACATTGCCCTGATCAGAAGTGATCATGGGACAGAGTTTGATTCTCTTCTTATGCAAGAGTTCTGTCAGAGTGAAGGGATCAGGCACACTTTCTCAGCTCCTACAACTCCTCAACAAAATGGGGTAGCTGAAAGGAAAAATAGAACCCTTATTGAATCTGTCACTACATTGTTGTCAGATGCTCATCTTCCTCTATCCTTTTGGGCAGAGGCAGTGAACACCTCCAACTATGTGCTGAATATAAGTTTGATACATAAACTAAAGGGAAAGACTCCCTATGAATTACTCAAAGGGAAGAAACCTAAAGTTGATTATTTTAGAGTTTTTGGTTGCATTTGCTATATACACAATAATGACAAGAGATATTTAGCAAAATTTCAAGCTAAAGCCGATGAAGAAGTGTTTCTTGGATACTCCATGATCAGTAAGGCTTATAGGATTTATAATAAATCATCTCTTAAAATTGAGGAATCCATTCATATATCATTTGATGAATCTAACATGTCTTTCAAGGAGAAGAACACTTCTACCATAGCACCTTTGCAGGAACATTCTCTTGTTGAAGACTTGAACAAGTTACAGGTTACTCAAAAAGAGGAAAGCAGTGAAGATGAAGAAAGTATTCAACACATTGAAGAGAAACAACTTGAAGAGCCAGTTGTTGTACCACAAGAGGAAACAAAAACACATGTTGGTGAACAATCAACACCCCCTGTTGATTTAGTAACATCAAGAGACCATCCAGTTTCCCAAATAATTGGAGACATCTCAGCTGGTGTGCAAACCAGAAATCAGGTCAACCAAAACCTGTTGCACACTTGCTTCCTATCTCAAATTGAACCTCATTCCATTCAAGATGCAGAGCAAGATCCACACTAGATCATTGCAATGCAAGAAGAGTTGCATTAATTTGAAAGGAACAAAGTTTGAGAACTAGTGCCAAAGCCTAAGGATCACTCCATTGTTGGAACAAAGTGGGTGTTCAGAAACAAACTAGATGATCAAGGAGTAATTGTAAGGAACAAGGCAACGCTAGTTGCTCAAGGATATTCTCAAGAAGAAGGAATAGACTATGAACAGACTTTTGCACCAGTTACAAAATTGGAAGCTATCAGAATGTTCTTAGCTTATGCAGCACATAAAGGATTCAAGGTATATCAGATGGATGTGAAAAGTGCATTTCTAAATGGAGACATCAAAGAAGAAGTATATGTCAGACAACCTCCAGGTTTTATCTCTCCAACTTATCCTGATTTTGTTTTTAAGTTGAACAAAGCATTATATGGTCTCAAGCAAGCTCCTAGAGCATGGTATGAGACCCTAGCATGCTTCCTTTTGGAAAATGGATTTATAAGGGGTAGAGTAGACCAAACTCTTTTCATTAAAACCCATAAGTCTCATACCCTACTAGTACAGATTTATGTAGATGATATTATTTTTGGTTCTACTGATTCAAAATTGTGCAGAAGGTTTTCCAACCTAATGCATTCTAAATTTGAAATGAGTAGCATGGGTGAGTTATCCTTCTTCTTAGGATTACAAGTCAAACAACATGCTGAAAGCATATTTATTTATCAAACCAAGTATGCAAATGAATTGGTTAAGAAATTTGGCATGTCTGAAGCATCTTGCATGAAAATACCTATGCCTACCAATGCTGTATTGGATGCTGATGAACATGAGAAAACTGTTGATCAGACAACATATAGAGCAATGATTGACTTTTTACTGTACCTTACAGCTAGCAGACCAGATATAATGTTTGCTACATGTATATGTGCTAGGTTCCAAGTAAGCCCTAGAGAGTCACACCTAACACTAGTAAAGAGGATTCTCATGTATATTAAAAGTTGTCCAAATCTAGGTCTTTGATATCCAAAAGATTCAGCATTTGATTTAACTGGATTTTCTGATGCTGATTATGCTGGATGCAGAATTGACAGAAAAACCACCAGTGGAACTTGTCAGTTCCTTGGTGACAGACTTGTCTCTTAGTTTTGTAAGAAACAAACTTCTGTGTCAACTTCAACTGCTGAAGCTGAATATATGGCTGCAGGCAGTTGTTGTTCACAAATCTTGTGGATTCAAAACCAACTCCTAGACTATGGCTACAACTTAGAGAAGTCTAAAATCTTTTGTGATAACACCAGTGCTATTTCTATAGCTCAAAATCCAGTCCTCCATAGTAGGACAAAACACATAGAGATTAGGCATCACTTCTTAAGGGATAATGTTGAGAAGAATAAAATTGAACTTCAATATATCCCAACTGATTTTCAAAGGGGAGATATTTTCACCAAGCCCTTGGATGAAAAGAAACACACCTTCTTCCTAAATCAGTTAGGAATATTAGATGGAGGAAGTCTAAAATAATATCCAAGATTTTAAAAGTTCAAAAATTGACCAAGACTAGGCAAACATCTTGATTTTTCTTAGTGTCTAGAGTGTTTTTCTGGTCTCTGAACTGCACTCGACGATTTTCCCCCAGATCGTCGAATGGAGATCGACGATTTTCGAAATCGTCGACCTGAGTTCAGTGCTTCTCAGATAGTATGAACTATCTCTTCCGGTCAGCGATCGTCGAACGGCGCTCGACGATTTTGTTCTCTGAACGATCGTCGAACAGAGCTCGACGCTATCCAATATCGGCGAACGGAGATCGACGATATTGAAGACTCTTCAGATTCCTTTAGAAGCCCCGATCGTCGAACTGAGTTCAACGATCTTTCCTTTTCTGCGTCGAACCCTAATATAAAATTCATTTTTCGCCGTCGTTCTCCTTTTGCGCTTTCGATTTCTCTGCAAAAACTTTCTTTCCCTCCAAACATTTCTACACTTGGTCGTTTTGTTTGTTGATTCTTTGCAGGTAACCATGGCCATTTCTGTTGCTGTTCTTGTCGCAATGAAATTTGATGCCGGCTTTGACATTGACATGGAATCCTTCAGCACTACTGATCAGGTCTTTCAAGATATTTTGGAACTCTTCAAGGAGCAGAAGCTTGCTATTATTATGACCACCAGGATCAAACTTGCTGCTTATGAGATTAAAGAGTGGGTTTACACTGCCCACAACCAGGATCAAAACACCATAGTTGGATCAATTTCTGGCACCCAGGTACCCTTGACCCTAACTATTCTGACAGAAGTTTTTGAGTTAAGCTCTGGAAGGGATTCTGCTGATTTATCTGGAGAGGAATTTGCTGATTTGCTTGCAAGAATGGGTCATTCTGAGGCTAACCCTAGCAAGCTGATGAAGAAGAATCTGTCTGTGGAATATAGATTCTTGGCTGATGTAGTTGGGAAGGTTCTGTTGGCTAAGCACTCAGCACATGATACCATTTCTAGGTATCAGCTATGCTTAATGGGAGCCATAGTGGACAAGAAACAATTGGACTGGGGAGAGATCTTCTTTGACCTGATTAAAAAGAAAATTAATAAGAATTTTGTGAATTTTGGGAGGATTTTAGGCCTCTTTCTGCAGAACAGATGCCCTACTCTGCTTGTATCATCTGGGATACACATTAATGCATCTAAGAGATTGTCCTGTGCCCTATTTGGCAAATGGGACAGGCAGATCACCAAGCCCAGCAGGCCTTCTACAAGCACACCTTCAGGCACCAGGACTGTCATAGTCACTTCCCCTCAAGTCTCTGCTCCTGCAGATGACTTGCCTGCTGCTGCCTCTCCTCCTACTCTAATTCCCTCTTCTCCAGTTTCATCCACCATTCAAATTCCATCCACCATTCAAATTCCATCCACCATTCAAATTCCATCCACCATTCAAACTCCATCCACTATCATCATCTCCAGCCCTTCTCCAACATCAATACCATCTCCAATTCCAACTGTCACAGAAGAACCATTCCATCCATTATATTCCTACCCTCCACCAGATATTGAAACATCCACCATTCCATACTTCAATCTGATTGATGATTCCTTCATGGATGACTCACCCTCCTCTCCTCCTAAGCTACCCTCCTCATCAACATCTTACCAACAACTTCTGCAGGAAATTCTTGATCAACCCACCTTCACACCCTCTCTCTCCATCCCACTCTCTTCCATATCCACTTTACCCACACCTCAACCATCTCTTCCCCAATCCACCAGCTCTCCACCACCATCACCAGTAGCTCCACCTTCATCCTCTACCTCTGCTCCAGTCCCTGTTGAGCAAGTAGATCTTCCAGCCCTAGCTGACAGGATATATGAATTGCTAGCCCCCAAGCTATCTCTTCTATTGGAGACCTCCATGGCTCCATTACTCCAGTCAGTGGCAGCTCTTTCTGCCAGACTCTCCTCCTTATTCCCTCAGGCAACCCCTTCATCAGTGTGCCTTGATCCAGCCTTATCTGAATCTAGGAAGGGGGAGATGCCCTATGAAGTGAGCTTGCCTGCAGTTTCTTCAGTTAGTGTTGTTGCTGCTGCTGCTGTTCTTCAAGATCCAGTTCCACCTCCAGTTGTCTTCCCAGTGGACATCAGGTCCTTACTTTCAGCATTTGATTCAACCTACTTCAGTTGTCTTCCAGAGAGAGTTACTGTCCAGCCCCCAGAGGATCTCTCCAAGGCCATTGTGCCCTTCTCATGCTGTGATACCAGCATTATAACTTCTTTTGTCAATTCAGTATATGCTGCTGCTACTCCTGATGAGAATATGGTTCTTGTTCCTGCTGCTACTGTCAATAATGATGCTACTGCTGTTCCAGTTTCTGATGATATCTATATGATAGAAGCACATGATTTTGAGCCTTCTGTGTTTTCTGATGATATTCCTGATGTTGATGATATTGTGGTATCTGAAACTGTTGCTGCCCCAACTTCTGCTGATATTACTGCTGCTATACCTTCTAAGAGTGCTGCTCCAGAACCTTCTGTGTCTGTTGCTACTGCTTCTGCTTCAACTTCAATTGCTACAAGTGATGTATCTGCTGCTCCAACCACTGCTGTTTCATCTGCTTCAACCCAGCTTCAGAAAGAATTGATGAAAAAGATTGATGCTCTATATGATGAGCAAAGTTCTGAAAGTGATGAATTCAAAACTGACTCTGATGACTCCTCTGCCACTATTGCCAGAAAGAGAAAGGCAAGGAGCAAAGCCATGAAAAGAGTACCTCCAGTCAAAGTAAAGGACAATAATGATATTCCATATTACATTCTTCATGACTGCCCCATAACTGAGCACTGGATGCAGTATTCAAAGAATCAACTTAAAGCCATGAAGAAAAAGAGGAAGTATGAAAAATGATCTTCCCAGTTTCATCATTCTCATCCTCCTCCACCACCTCCTCCTGATGCAGGTGCAGGTGGAAGATCAGCTGCTCAACCTCATGCCAAAAGCCAAACCCCCTATCAGCCTCATGCCAGATCTTATCATAGGGGAAGCCAGTACAGGGGTTCTCAATCTAGAAGAGGAAACTATAGAGGAAATCAAAGGGAAGTCCAGGTTTATTCAAAAGGTAATTCAAGACAACATCCATACTCCAGGGAAGGACAAACCTCATCAGACACAACCTCAGGTCCTTTTCCCTATAAACTAAAGGAAGTAGTTTCATCCAGGCCTCCTCAAGACAATCCATCCAATAGATATGAGCCACCAGTGCCATTTGAGGATCCTGAAAACAATCCAACTGCTTGGACTGCCAGGATGAAAGAGCTTGCTGCACTGGACCAAATTAAGAAAGCTAAAGAGCAAGGCAGAGATTCCTCCAACATCACTACATTGTCTGAACAGAGAAAGAAAGAATTGGAAAGATATGCTTCAAGCAAATTCTTTGATTCTGATAGATATATGGAGCTGCATCCTGAAGCTGTAGTTCCAAGGCCCAAACAGCAAACCTCTTTAGGTGCAGCAGATGACACAAGATCCAAAAAGGAAGCTCTCAACCCCAATAGAGAAATCAAACTCATAAAGAGCAAGGAGAAGAAATAACTATGTAAGGTGATAATCATTTTGATTTCTGATTTCTGTCTGGGATGATATATATCTGTGGTTCTGCAATGTCCAGCTTATTGCTTTTCTGTATTGTTGCTGTGTATGTTGTTATTTAATTTTTCCAAATTCTGTAAATAGTAATCCTAACCCAAATAGGGGGAGATTGTTGGAACACCCTATTACTAATTTGGGTCAGGATCACTATGTCTTTAGGAAACCTGTTTTTGACCTCCTGTATAGCTCTAAAGGTCAATTAGAATTGAGTCTAAGGGTTAGTACTTAGGTTTGGAAGCTGCCCTCAAGTCCAAGGATTTTTAGTTTGGAGACTAAGTCTTATCGTCGAGCTTCGTACGACGAATCGTCGAACTCCAATCGACGATCGTCTAGCTCAACTTCGACAGATCGTCGAACTCAATTCGACGATCGCTGAGCTCAACTTCAACAAATCGTCGAACTCCATTCGACGATCTGCGAGCTCAGTTCGACGATCTTGACTCAGTATTGGATCTCTATCTCTGAGCTCAGTTGGACGATCTTTGAGCTCAGATCGACGATTTTTGTTGCTGTATAAGTCCAAATCGCTGAGCTCAGTTCGACGATAGCAGAGCTCAGTTCGACGATTTTCTGATGACTTCGAGGATTTTTCAAGATTCAAATTCAGGAGTTACTCAGTAATTAATTCAGAAGATTTTCTAGCCATTTTCATTTATTTCTGGACCAAGTTTCAAGGGATTATCAAGAAATGTTTCTTTGGACTTTCATCTAGAAGACATTTGCAATTAAGGATGCAATTAATGACAGGCCAACGGCTATTCTTGACAGAGGATGACTTTCTATTCAGAACCAGAGAATAAAATACAAGATTTTTGAATCTCTCTATCACTCAGAACACAGACCAGAAGAGACAATACAGACAAGAAGAATAAGAACTAAATATTCTCCGTCTCAAAGAATTCTCTCAAGAACACACATCCAACGAGATCAAACCTTCTGAAATCCTCTGATCTCTTGTGATTCAAGTGTTCAAGGCCAACATCATTAAAAGACTCCAGACAACTAACATTTCAGCTATTGCTGAAATTATCATTTGCTGGAGATCAACTTCTGAAGGCCTATCACCCTACAGCAAAGCTTCATTTCCTGAACATCTCAAGGACTCAGGGGGAGCTTTGACAACATCAAATCCACATAGTCTTCTCAGCTGCTTTGAGAAAGAGAAGACTTCCATCATTCTCTCATCCCCATCTCTGTAAAGGGTTTTTCAAACTCCCTTCAAAAGTTTGAGCTTGGTTTTTGAGCACCTTGTCAAAAGCTCAATGGTGGCAAGACACCTGATCAAAAAATCTGATTTGGTTTTTGAGCACCTTATCAAAAGCTCATTGGTGCCCAGGACACCTGATCAACTCATCCTGCAGTGGATTCCTACCTAGGGTGGTAGAAGAGTGGATGTACCCAAGTTTAGGGGAACCACTATAGCTCCTTGTGTCTTCTGGCTTGCTTGTCTTTATCTTTTATTTCTGGCTGTGATTGTTTTGTGATTAGTTTAGATCTGTGATTAATCTCTGTTGTAGGTTATTTTGTGATTAGATTTAATAGTTGCTTCCCTGTTTACTCAGATTACAAAAATTGTTGTAAAAAGTTTTCAAGCACCATATACTCTATTCACCCCCTCTAGAGTATATCAAATCTAGCTGCACTTTCAGTGGTGAAGAACGAGGTTATCAAGCTTTTGGATGCTGATATTATATATCCCATAAGTGACGACAAATGGGTGAGTCCGATGTAGTTG
The DNA here is from genome assembly GCA_039583875.1 of Platanthera guangdongensis. Taxonomy (NCBI): domain Eukaryota; kingdom Viridiplantae; phylum Streptophyta; class Magnoliopsida; order Asparagales; family Orchidaceae; genus Platanthera; species Platanthera guangdongensis. Next base: position 145,478,791 of record CM077152.1, read on the forward strand.
GTGACCAAAAAGGGAGGAATCACTATCGTTCGTATTGAGAACGGCGTGCCTCTTACTACGAGGCCTATCGTTGGATGGAGAGTTTGTATCGATTATCGAAAGTATAATGCGACAACCAGGAAAGAACACTTCCCGCTACCGTTCATGGACCAGTTTCTGGAAAGGCCGGTCGGGCATGATTACTACTGTCTTCTGGACGGCTACTCGGGCTATTATCAGCTTGCAATTGACCCTGAGGATATGGAGAAGACAACGTTTACCTGCCCGTCTAGGACCTTTGCTTTCAGGCGGCTACCTTTTGGGTTGTATAATGGGGTAGCCACCTTCCAGCGATGTATGACCGTGATTTTTCGTGAGATGGTTGGGGATTTCTTGGAGGTGTTCATGGATGATTTCTCCTTATTTGGTGATAGCTTCGAAGAAGCGCTGCAACGCCTCGCTTTGGTCTTGCAACGTTGCGAGGATACTAATTTAGTGCTCAATTGGGAGAATTGCAATTTCATGGTGCATGAGGGGATCGTTCTGGGGCACAAGGTTTCTCAGTAGGGGCTTGAGGTTGATCCGGCAAAGGCAGAGGTGATTAAAAATCTGCCCCCTCCGTCGACACTTCATGGCATTCGTAGTTTTTTGGGGCATGCTGGATTTTACCGGCATTTTATTCGAGACTTCTCGACTATAGCTAAGCCCCTATCTAATCTATTGGTGAAGGATATCAAGTTTGTGTTTGATGACGATTGCAATTGAAAGAATTAGTGCCTAACCACCTAGAGGGGGGGGGTGAATAGGTGTAATTCCTTTTTCTTTTTAAGGCAGTAAATCTATTCAATTAATTACTTAACAACAGATAATTCTATAGCTAACACAGCACAGATTCACAGAATTATCACAACACAGATTGCACACAGATTTTTATAGTGGTTCCCCAAGGTCTGGGTACAACCACTTTCCCCCTTCGCCTATCTAGCAGTGTGCTAGATTCGGCCTAACTTCTTCTCTTCACCTCAGATCCTCAGATCTTATAGTAGATCAGAACCCCAACAGGGCTCCTACAACTCAGAGTGAGTCCACACTCCTATAGATCAGGCACACAGCCCTACCTCAGCCTATACAAGGCCTACAACTCAGAGATATCAATCTCCTACAACTCAGGCTCACAACCCTACCTCAGCCTTCAACAAGGCCTACCACTCAGATAAAATATTCTCCTACACTCAGCCTTTATAACACAGTCTTACAACTCAGATCTACAATAGATCCTACAGAAAATTGATTTAACAAAGGTATTTTACCACCACCCTGGTAGAGAGAGAATGAATGAATGGCTTCTTGATCAGTTTTTGGAAGAATCTGATAGCAGAGAACAACCTCTCTTAGCTTTCTTCAAAGATTCTTGAATCTGAACTCAGTAAGGTTGAATCTCCTGTGAAGTTGATCTTCAATCAGCTTCTGACTTGAGATTCAGATCTCAATCTAAATCTTTCTTGGCAGCCTGGTTCAGCAACTGCACTTCTTAGATGGAGCTCTCTCTCTCCAACTTCTTAGATCTTCTGTCGAAGGTCTTCTTCTTTTTGTGTTGTTAGTTATCTGTGTATATTCTCTTCTTCTGTTGAAGGAGAAAGCCTTTATATAGTCTTCCTCCATGGTAACAGGCTGATCCGGTTTCTAACAAACTTCTGACAGCTTTTACAGTTGCAGTAGACCGGTTAGAAATGACAGCTGTCAAGTCATCCAGTAACTTCTTAAAATACTGTCTGTCTGGAAGTGTCGTGACTGAACTTGATCATGTGTCGACATAAGTAGACTAAGTGTCGACACAAGTGGAATAAGTGTCGACACAAGCCTTGGTGGTGTCGACACATCTCCTTTATTGTTGTTAATGCTTCTCGACACAGCCTACTGTAGAATCTGTTGACACTGATTCTGTGTGTCGACACAATCACTTCTCTTCTTTAACATAGTTGAAACTTTGTTGTGTGTCGACACAAGTCCTGTGTGTCGACACAGTTGATGTCGACAAGGTCTTCTGTGTGTCGACACTGCCTCTTGGTGTCGACACAGTTGATGTCGACTAAGTATTCTTGTGTGTCGACACTGCCTCTTGGTGTCGACACAGTTGATGTCGACAATGCTTCACTGTGTGTCGACACTGCCTCTGTATGTCAACTTAGTTTCTTCAGGTGTCGACACAGCCTTTCCAAGTGTCGACACAATCAACTCCAAGTGTCAACACAGCTTTTCTCCAGTGTCGATACAAGCCTCCATAAGTGTCGACACAACTTTTCCTGGTGTCGACATATGGACTTAGAAATTTTTCTGTATTCCTGCATTTACTGAACCTGCACATATAAAATCAAAACAACATCAATTACACCTTGATGCATATCATTGAGTAAGGTGAGGCTTCTTCAAATCTGGTACACATTTTCCAATGTACCCAACAATCTCCCCCTATTTGGAGAAGTCATAACCCATAGTCAATGATATACACCATTCATAACAAATACACATTATGATGTATAAAAATATTATATGACAGGGTAATTACTAAAACAGAACATATATAACAAATTATCACAGAATAACAATGCAACTAGAATGAGCATTAATCATGTTTTGTTCAACTTTCAAAAGATTCTTTCATAATAGTTTTACATAGATTTTAAACACTAAAGTTTATAATGTGATAAAATCTAGTAAATCTAATCTAAGGCTGCTCTGGCTCCTTGATGACAATTCCTTTGCCTGGTTGGACCTTAGCTTGAATTGGAGCATCTGTATCATCAGCAGACTTCTTGCCCTTTAGATCTTTCTTCTTAAGTTCTTCAGCCCTTATTTTTTGTCTTTCAAAGTAGTGAAAGGGCTTAGGGAAATATTTTCTAGGCTCCTGAGTATTAGGAGGTAGCTTCCCAAGTTTTGCCTTTCTTCTATACTGAACTATGGCTTCTTGCCAGGCTTCATGCTTTTGCCGTTCTTGTGCAGAGTACCATTTACCCCTATCATGGGTTTTATCCTTTACAGCTTTCCAAGCAGTCAGTATAATGTTCCTGAATGTTGGACTCCACTGCTCAAAATCAGTCTTCAATTCTGCCTGTTCTCTGAATCTTTTCTTAGATAATAGAGTTTCTTGCTCTTTGTTCAAAACTTCCCCTGATACTGCTTTGACACTGGATTATCTACTTTCTCAAGGATAATATTTTTATTACCCTCTGGATAACTGTACATAGACTGTACTTCTTGATGTATCGTCTCAAAATCAGCTGGAGGATAAATAACTTGAGCAACTTCAGCTTGTTCACCTCCATAATAAGCAGGATGTATACTAGATTCAGCCACATTGTCATCATCACAGAGGGGTGGATATCCAAGTGTGGATCTGATGCTATTGGAATTCCATTTAGCATGGTCAGATCTAGCTTTGACTAATACTCTCTCCCCCTTTATGACTTCTCTGACAACATGATCTCTAAGGTCATCCTTTTGAAATCTTATTTGTTTATCCAGAAAATTTACACCATCTTTATAAAAAGACTTCAACTTCAGTAGCTGTGCAGAAATAGTCTTTTGAGAATCTGTAATAGCTGTTTGAATAGCAGCTAAGCCTTCCTGGAAGTGCTTATCAAACTCTGCTTTGGCTTGAGTCCTTGCTGCAGTCTGGGCAGTTGCAATATTCTTCATTTCAGTAACAATCGCATTATGTGATTCTGTCAGATTTTCATTCATTCTAATTTGATTCTCTAAGACATATCCTTGCTTGACAGCTATATCATCAACTTGAGTTTTGATTTGCTCTTGATGTGTGGCTAGGAAAACCACAGCATTTCCACCCTTGTGGAAACAATCAGTCATTTCTTTCTTATTCTGATTCACCTCAAATCTTATAGATTTGATGTCTTGAGCCAAGGAGAATTGTAAATCCTTATGGCTTTCATCAATATATTTTTCCATAGCCTGCCTTTGTTCATCCAATTTTACTTGTAAAGATATCAACAAAGAACTGTAATCAGTTACTGGGGCAGGTTGAGGAGCAGTTTGTAAAGCCCTTTTATAATTTTGGCTTCTCCTTTTGAATACCATCAGCTTCCTCTTTTTAGCTTGAACTTCTGCTTCATCTTCTGAAGCTAAGGTGCTGGCTATATCAACTTTATCTTTAGGACTAGAAGACAATTCCTTTTCAGTCCTTGGTAGCTCCCCCTGAGTTTCTTGCTTCTCCTCAACTCTTGCTTTCTCCCCCTGAGTTTCTACTTGCTCCCCCTCAAGGTTAGCTTGCTCCTCCTCAAGGTTAACTTGCTCCCCCTCAAAATATGCTTTCTCCCCCTCAAATTTAGTTTGTACCATATCTGGAAACAACTCTTCAAGGGTGAATTCTTGTTGAGTAGGAACTGGAGATTCTCTTATCTTTGGAGCATCAGCAACTGCTGATGTATCCTCCATGATTACATCTTGAACTTGACTGTGTAGTTGTGTTGGCTGGTCAACATCAATCAAAAATTCAGTTAGAGATTCATCCTTATCATTAAGAATTGATTGATTAACCTCATGTATTACCTCAAGTATAGTTTGTGTAGCAATATCACTTTCCAAGTGTATTGATTCTTCCACAACAGGAGGCTCCCCCTGCACTTGAGCACTATCTGTAGGATCTTGTGTAGGAATATCTTGTGCTATAGATTTTTCAGGAATATCTTGTCTTTCATCCTCAGGCATATCCTTAGTTAGGACCCTATCCCATCTGGAAATGATCCTGATGTCCATACTTCTCATGTGATTTATCTTAGTCCCAGCTGACTGAACCATTACTTCTGGTATTGTTGCAGCTAGATACAAGCTCACAATTCTTCCCAGATTGGGCTTCTTCATACTTTCCTTAATCTTGTCAAATATGACTGCTGACCAATCAGTATTTAGGCTGTAGATGATCCTGGTCATCAGACTGAACATATAGGCTGATATCTTATCATGCCCCTAGCTTGCAGAGTATGACTTTGCCAACTACTTCAGACAAGGACTTTTCTTGCATATTCATACCTTTCCTGTTCAAAGCTGAGCCAATCTTCATGGTGGAATTCAGTCCACACCATTGAAGTGCTTCCCTTAGCTTAGATGCATGTACATCTACTTCTTCTTGTGTTCTTGGCAGGTGAAGAACTTTCCTTAAACTCTTCTGGGTGATTTTCACCTTTACTCCATGGACTGTGGATCTAATTTTGAGTCCAGTTTGATTTAGGGAAGCAGCACCAAAGAATTCTATTGTTTCTTTCTTCCAAATCTTTGTTGGTTCAGAAACTAGAAACTCCAACCCATTCTCAGCAATTAGGGTTACAACCGCTTTAATTTCAGGTTCTGCATGGTCAAAGGCATTGCGTACCAGCTCATATCCTTCATTGACATTGTCTTCAAGCTTGGGCACCATTAGGGTCGAGAGAAATCTTGAATGTAGATGAGAGAATTTGTCAACACAAAGGTTTAGTCTCGAAACTATGGAGAGCATGTCGACAGACAATATTGTTGACCTATTTATACCTTTCTCAAAACGAAGGTGAAAAGGCACGTCATAATCCTCTAAATGTGTCGACACTGTTGAAAAGTGTCGACACAGACGTCTAATGTCTCGACATAAGTTTTGACTTCTATGTGTCGACACTTATACATTTGCGCTCGACGATTAGTCGATACTCCACTCGACGAGATCTATGTTGAACCTAAGTGTCGACACCATCTCTGGATATGTCGACACTACTCCTGGATGTGTCGACACTATTTTTCTGAAGTGTCGACACCAATTTCCCAGATGTGTCGACATCATTTCCCTGGAATGTCGACACCACTTCTATGTGTCGACACAGACAACTCCTTGTGTCGATGCAATTTTACTTAGCCAATTTTGTTAAATTAATCTATGTTCAACATTCCTAATTCAATTTTAAACTTATTGAATATAGTTTCATCTAGAGGCTTAGTAAACATATCTGCAATTTGATAGTCTGTTTTGACAAATTCTAATGAGATGTCCTCTTTCTCTACATGTTCTCTAAGAAAATGGTATCTAATTTCTATATGCTTAGTCATACTATGTGAAACAGGATTATTAGCAATAGAAATAGCACTTGTAGAATCACAAAGCAAAGGTGTTCTACTTACCTGTATACCATAGTATTCTAGCTGGTGCTGAATCCACAACAGCTGCGCACAGCAACTTCCTGCTGCCATATATTCAGACTCAGCTGTGGAAATTGCCACACTAGTCTGCTTCTTACTGCTCCAAGACACCAATCTTCCTCCTAGAAATTGACAGGTGCATGTAGTACTTTTTCTATCTTCTTTGCAACCTGTAAAGTCTGCATCTGAATAGTCTGTCAGTAGAAAATCTCCATTCCTAGGGTACCAAAGCCCTAGATTAGGTGTGCCCTTAAGATATCTCAAAATCCTTTTGACTGCAGTCAGATGAGATTCTTTAGGGCAGGATTGGTACCTAGCATAGACACATGTAGCATACATGATATCTAGTCTACTAGCAGTCAGATATAGGAGGGAGTCAACTATCCCTCTATACAAAGTTTCATCTACAGGTTGCCCTGCATCATCTTTGCTAAGATATACACTTGTCCCCATAGGAGTTCTCATGGTAGTGGATGATTCCATACCATACTTCTTTATTAACTCCAGAGTGAACTTAGACTGGGATATGGACAATCCATCTTCAGTCTGTCTTACTTGGAGACCCAAGAAGAACTTAAGTTCTCCCATACTGCTCATTTTAAATTTCCCTTGCATAAGTTTTGCAAACTTTCTACAAAGGTTACTTTCAGTAGACCCAAATATTATGTCATCAATATATATTTGGACTAGGATTATCTTTCCTTTGGATTCCCTAAGGAATGGAGTCTTGTCTATTTTCTCCCTTGAGAATGTATTCTCAATGAGGAAATTAGACAGGGTTACATACCAAGCCCTTGGGGCTTGTTTCAACCCATACAAAGCTTTCCTAAGTCTATAAGCATAATCAGGTTTGAGAGGATCAACAAAACCTGAGGGCTGCTCTACATAGACTTCTTCTTTTAGATTTCCATTTAGGAATGCTGATTTTACATCCATTTGGAATACCTTGAAGCCTTGATATGTTGCATAAGCAAGGAACATCCTAATTGCTTCCAGTCTTGCTACTAGGGCAAACGTTTGATCAAAATCAATACCCTCTTCCTGCATGTATCCTTTTGCAACAAGTCTTGCTTTGTTCTTCACAATGATCTCATTCTCATCCAGTTTGTTCCTAAAGATCCACTTTGTTCCAATGATGTTGTGGTCTTTTGGTTTAGGAACTAACTTGCAGTCCTTGCACCTTCTGAACTGATTCAGCTCCTCTTACATTGCATCAATCCAATGTGGGTCTAGAACAGCTTCTTCAAATTTCTTGGGTTCTACTTGTGATAAGAAGCTAGAGCAAAGAACTATGTTCAGATTCCTGCTCCTTGTTTGTACTCCTTATCTTGGATCACCAATTATCGGATTTGCTGGATGATCCTTTAAGTGTCTATTAGCTGGAGGTAGTCTATCTTCAGGTTGAACACCTCCAGCCTCTTCATTATGCTGCACCTCTTGGTTTTCATCAGCATCTAGAGAGTCTTGTACTCCCCCTGGACAGCAGCCACCATTTTCCACTTCCTGATTTGTAGTTGAATCTTCTGCAATGGTAAGCTTGTCCATTCTCTCAGTTATACCTGTAGAACTGTAAGAACTACTTGGCATCTCACTGTTAATCAGTCTTGTTTCATCAAAGATAACATGTAAAGACTCTTCTACAACTTGAGTAATCAAGTTGTAGACCCTATAAGCCTTACTATTGTTGTTATACCCAACAAATATCCCATCTTGGGATTTGGCAGCAAACTTACTTAGATAAGACTTGCCATTGTTAAGGACATAACACTTGCAACCAAAGATCCTAAAATAGGATAAGTTTGGTTTTCTGCCCTTCATAATCTCATATAGAGTCTTTTTGTGGCTCTTGGTGATAGAAGCCCTATTGATCACATGACGTGCAGTGTTTACTACCTCAGCCCAGAAATATTCTAGGAGAGAAGTGTCACTCAAAAAAGTTCTACCAGCCTCAATCAGTGTTCTATTCTTCCTTTCAGCAACACCATTTTGCTGTCGTGTTCTAGGTGAGGAGAATTCTTGAAAAATCCCAAATTCTTCACACAGTCTTGTCATACTTTCAGATTAAAATTCAGTGTCATGGTCACTTCTGATTTTGACCACTGTACTGTCCAGCTCATTCTGAATTTGTTTGACAAAACTATATAAAACATTTGGGGTTTCAGACTTTTGTCTCAGAAAGAACACCCATGAATATCTAGAATAGTCATCTACCACCACGAAAGTGTAGACCTTCCTACCTAGACTATGAACAGGCATAGGAACAAATAGATCCATATGTAAGAGGTATAGACACCTCACTGAATCCTTGGTTTCAAGGCTATGAAAGGAGGATTTGGTCTGCTTGCCTTTTTGACAAGCTAAGCATATCCCATCCTTTATACACTTAACTTGAGGACCATTCCTCACTAACTCTTTGCTAAAGAGTTGACCAATAGTCTTGTAGTTAAGATGGTCCAGCCTCTTGTGCCATTTAACACAATGAGAGGCTCTCTCATCAGCTACAAGACAAATAGGAGAAACATTGTTCTCACACTCAAAGTTAAGACAGTACACATTTCTCCTGCTATATCCTGTCAATATGACCTTTTGATCACTTGACCTTTTGATATGACATCCATTCTTAATAAATGAAATGTCATATCCTAAATCACTCAACTAACTTATGCTTATAAGATTATGTTTCAAACCCTTCACATAGGCCACTTGAGAGATAGTAATCTGGTTATTATAAATGTTACCAAATCCTTTGATGATTCCTTTTTCAGAACCACCAAAGGTTACTTTAGGCCCATTCATGATAGGTGAGTAGTCCTTCAGCAACCCTCTTGTTCCACTCATGTGCCTGGAACATCCATTATCCAAGTACCATATAGGGGCATGTCAACTTGGACTCACCTGCAATAAAGAATTACTTAACCTTATAACCCAAATGAGTTTTGGGTCCTTGGTTCATGTTAGCCTGAAATTTAACAAATCTGCCTGCAGCTTTTCTAACAGGCAGACTGCTACTCTCCTTGACACTAGTTTTGTGTTAACAATCTAAGGCAAAGTGGCCTACCTTGTCACAACACCAGCACTCAAACTTATTATACCTTTTTAGGTACAACCTTAGCTGAATTGTTTACAGCAGGTTTCTTGTTTTGTGCTGAGGCTTTTCCTTTCTTATTGGACTTGGCAGCCCATGCTGTTTTCTTAAAGCCTATTCCTGCCTTACCCTTTTGTGACACAAAGTCATCTATTAAGGGTAACACAGATTTTGGTTTAGAAAAACTAACCACAATCTCCTTTTCTTTCTGAAGTCTAATCTCCAGACTTTTTTTTGATCATTCTTGAATGTGATTGTTCCCATTTGAATAGCAGTTATGTTTTTCAATCTGGCAATCTCATTCAGCTTTTGATCCAGCAACTTCTCTGAATCAGTTGCAGCCATCTTAAGATCTACAATTTCCTTAGCCAGAGTTTTGGCCAGATTTTTGCTTTTCTTTAGTGCCTGCAACAAGTCACCATATTCATCTATCAGCTGATGAATATCACCTTCAGACTCAGACCCATCCACATCACTTGATGCAGAAGTTGCTGACTCTGACCCAATACTACAATCAGAATTTCTAGAAAAATATTGTACCTTACTAGGACCAGGCTAATCCTGGCACTTGTCTTCTTCTAACACAGCCATTAGTCCCTTACACTGATGGTCTTCTTGTTCATAGATAGAGTTCAGCACTTGCAAAAACTCTTCTTCTTCATTTGCTGCATATAGACCAATGTATGCCTCAGCTTCAGATTCTGACTCTGAAGATGATTGGTCTGTCAAGCTCTTCTCCTTCTTAGCAACAAAGGATTTCTCCTTCTTGCTCCGGTGTTGAATCTTCTTTTTATCAGCAGAATCTTTTCTTTTATCTGGACACTCAGCCACAACATGTCCAGGCCTATTACAGCAGTAGCAAACTATCTTTGATGTTGTAGATTTTCTTGGCTTAGACCTGCTCTTGTCCTTCTTGGATGACTTCCTCTTTTGATAATAATCATCCTTAGGCTGAGATGTGGAAGACTTAGACTTCCACTACTTCTTCTTCAGGAATCTCTGAAACTGCCTTGTGAAGACAGCAAAGTCTTCATCTGAGTCACTACTGTCTGAACTTTGGTTGTCTGAATTATCTGAAGCAATTTCAGCAACTATCTTAGGAGGTGATGAAGACATCCTCATATTCTTCCTAGTGGCTTCAACCTTGAAGGCCACAGAATTTTCTCTATTCTCCCCTTTTGCACTTTTCTCTTCCTCTTTCCTAGCCATCAACTACATCTCATATGGCAGCAATTTTCCAAACAAAGTTGGAGGTGAGATATCTGCAAGTTTGGCCACTTCCCTAATGACACAAATCTTAGTGTCCCAATCCTTTGTCAAGGATCTTAGGAATTTATCATTCAGTTCATATGTACTGAAGATTCTTCCATAGGACATCAACTCATTTACTATTCTATAGAACTTTTTGTAACACTCAGTTATACTGTCAGACTTTCCTTGTCTGAAACTCTCATATTCCTGGTTCAGCATAGACTTTCTATTTTGTCTGACTTCTTCAAAACCCTCCATGTAGACTATCAAAGTATCCCACATTTCCTTGGAGGTCTTGCAGTGAATCAAATTTTGAAAAGTTGCATCATCTATGACACTTACTATGATATTCTGGGCTCTTTTATCCATAGTTGCCAGAATGATCTCATCCTTAGTCATCTCTGAAATATCTTTGGGAATTCTTTGGTTGGCATCAAGAAGCTAGATTCGGCCTAACTTCTTCTCTTCACCCCAGATCCCTAGATCTTACAGTAGCTCAGAACCCCAATAGGGCTCCTACAACTCAGAGTGAGTCCACATCCTACATCTCAGGCACACAGCCCTACCTCAGCCTACACAAGGCCTACAACTCAGAGATATCAATCTCCTATAACTCAGGCTCACAGCCCTACCTCAGCCTTCAACAAGGCCTACCACTCAGAGAAAATATTCTCCTACACTCAGCCTTTATAACACAGGATTACAGCTCAGATCTACAATAGATCCTACAGAAAATTGATTTAACAAAGGTATTTTACCACCATCCTGGTAGAGAGAGAATGGATGAATGACTTCTTGATCATTTCTTGGAAGAATCTGATAGCAGAGAACAACCTCTCTTAGCTTTCTTTAAAGCTTCTTGAATCTGAACTCAGTAATGTTGAATCTCCTGTGAAGTTGATCTTCAATCAGCTTCTGACTTGAGATTCAGATCTCAATCTGAATCTTTCTTGGCAGCCTGGTTCAGCAACTGCACTTCTTAGATGGAGCTCTCTCTCCAACTTCTTAGATCTTCTGTCGAAGGTCTTCTTCTTTTTGTGTTGTTAGTTATCTGTGTATATTCTCTTCTTCTGTTGAAGGAGAAAGACTTTATATAGTCTTCCTCCATGGTAACCGGCTGATCCGGTTTCTAACAAACTTCTGACAGCTTTGACAGTTGCAGTAGACCGGTTAGAAATCGCAGCTGTCAAGTCATCCAGTCACTTCTTGAAATACTGTCTCTGTCTGAAAGTGTCGAGACTAAAATTCATCATGTGTCGACATAAGTAGACTATGTGTCGACACAAGTGGACTAAGTTTCAACACAAGCCTTGGTGGTGTCGACACATCTCCTTTGTTGTTGTTAATGCTTCTCGACACAGCCTACTGTAGAATGTGTCGACACTGATTCTGTGTGTCGACACAATCACTTCTTTTTTTAACATAGTTGAAACTTTGCTGTGTGTCGACACAAGTCCTGTGTGTCGACACAGTTGATGTCGACAAGGTCTTCTGTGTGTCGACACTGCCTCTTGGTGTCGACACATTTGATGTCGACTAAGTATTCCTGTGTGTCGACACTGCCTCTTGGTGTCGACACAGTTGATGTCGACAATGCTTCACTGTGTGTCGACACTGCCTCTGTATGTCGACTTAGTTTCTTCAGGTGTCGACACAGCCTTTCCAAGTGTCGACACCATCAGCTCTAAGTGTCGACACAGCTTTTCTCCAGTGTCGACACAAGCCTCCATAAGTGTCGACACAGCTTTTCCTGGTGTCGATATATGGACTTAGAAATTTTTCTACATTCCTGCATTTACTTAACCTGCACATATAAACTCAAAACAACATCAATTACACCTTGATGCATATCATTGAGTAAGGTAACGCTTCTTCAAATCTGGTACACCTTTTCTAATGTACCCAACAACAATCAGGCATTTAATTGCTTGAAGGATCGATTGGTTTCAGCCCCGATTCTCTCATCCCCTGATTGGGCAGTGTCGTTCGAGTTGATGTTTGATGCTAGTGACGTAGCGGTTGGGTCAGTGTTGGGACAGCGTAAAAATAAGGCCTTTCATACAATTGCGTACGCGAGTCGGACGTTGAATGATGCACAACTGAACTATACCACGACCGAGAAGGAGTTTTTAGATATTGTTTTCGCCTTTGAGAAGTTCCATTCTTATTTAATTCTTTCCAGGGTGGTGGTGCATTCTGATCATGAGGCTATTTGTTTTCTCATGAACAAGAAAGATGCTAAGCCACGGCTCATGTGTTGGATTCTATTGCTGCAAGGATATGATATTGAAATCGGGGATCGCTGTGGAGTTGACAATGTGATTGTCGACCATCTATCGAAACTTGAAGGGGGAGAAAGCGAGGGTTCACAGAGAATTTCAATTTTCGATGCTTTTCCGGATGAGGGCCTATTCACATTTTCTTCTATTGCTTCTACTCTGTGGTATGCTGACCTTGCTAACTTTTTAGCAAGCAAGGAGCTGCCGCCGCATTTAACATATCAACAAAAGAAGAAGTTTTTCTTAGACGTCAAGTATTATCTCTGGGAGGATTCCCTACTATTCCGCACCTGTGCTGACGGGGTTATCCGACGTTGTGTCGCCGAGCTGGAAGTTAAAGAGATTCTGAGACATTGTCATGATCGTGAGGCCGGAGGGCATTTTGGCGCCGCACGGACAGCCCGCAAGGTACTACAATGCGGTTTGTTTTGGCCTACATTATTCCGTGACTCTTTTACACAAGTTAAAGAGTGTAATGAATGTCAGCGTACAGAGAATATTGCTCGACGTGACGAAATGCCCTTGAACAATATGCTGGTTTGCGAGTTATTTGACGTGTGGGTGATTGACTTTATGGGTCCTTTCCCCATGTCGCATGGGAAGCAGTACATCCTAGTTGTTGTTGATTATGTGTCTAAATGAGTGGAGGAGGAGGCGGTTGCATCGAATGATGCTCGCACCGTACTCCACTTCATTCATAGGAATATCTTATCCTGCTTTGGCGCACCAAGAACCATAATTAGCGACGGGGGCAGCCATTTCTGCAACCAGCAATTCGCGCAACTGTTGAAACGGTTCGGTGTTCACCACAAGGTTTCTTTGGCCTACCATCCTCAGACATGCGGACAAGTGAAAATTTCAAATAGAGAACTGAAGCGGATTTTAGAAAAGTCTATCCACTCCAACCGGAAGGAGTGGGCAAAGAATGTGGATGATGCTCTTTGGGCTTACCGAACTGCGTTCAAGACACCGATAGGGATGTCACCCTTCCAACTGGTATATGGAAAATCATGTTATGTTACAACAAAAGTTGGACTATACAACCAGTTTACAGAAACAGCTCGGGAAATTCAGCTCGCATGGTTTGCTCTCGCTCCCATGTTAGCTCCTCACGGCCGCAATTATCCCACCAGACTTTGACCATCCCGACCGTCTTGTTTCGCAACTGTTTCTCAGCTCGATCCTCGATTTGAATGGGTCTAACCCTCGTCGTTAGCCCATACTCTAACGACACACGATCATCCTTGATCACCTGAGCTGGATCTTTCACGGCTTTCCGCAACACCGAGATGTGAAACACATCATGTAATCCACTCAAGTCTGCCGACAGATCTAGCTGATATGCAGCCTCCCCGACTCGCTCTACCACTTCAAATGGACCCAAATATCTTGGACTCAACTTTTTCAAACATCGAATCCTGGGTACGCCTTTGAAGGGCTTGATTTTCAAGTATACCCAAACGCCTACCGTGAACTCTACGTTCCGGTGCTTGGCGTTGTAGTACTTCGCTTGTCGATCCTGGGCTATTAGTAGCCTCGCTCGAATAGTACGTATGGTCGAGTTTGCTTCATCGACTTCATTATGATTATAAACTCTAGCTTCGCCAGCTTCTACCCAAGCCAAAGGAGTACGACACTTCCGTCCATACAGAGCTTCATATGGTGTCATATCGATGCTCGCTTGGTAGCTGTTGTTATAGGCAAACTCCACCATGTAGTGATGATCATCCCATCTCTTTCCAAAGTCTAGGGTGCACATCCGGAGCATATCCTCCATCGTCCTGTTGGTCCGTTCAGTTTGGCCATCAGTTTGGGGATGAAAGGTCATACTAAATGTCAACTTCATGCCCAACAGTTGATGAACTAGCCTCCAATCATTTGATGTGAATCGCCCATCTCGATCACTTACGATGCTCCGTGGAACACCGTGTAGCTGCACAATCTGCTCAACATACAATTTTGCCAAACTTTCCACCAAATCATCCCGTCTGTTCGGCAGGAAGTGTGCCATTTTCGTTAGCCGATCAACAATCACCCAAATAAAATCATTTCCGCTCTGAGATCTCGGCAACCCGTGCACGAAATCCATGGAAATATCGTCGAACTTCCATTCTGGAATCGGCAACGACATCAAATAACCGCCAGGCTTCTGGCATTCTGCCTTCACCATAGCATAGGTTTGGCTTTTGGCCACATAATGAGCAACATATCTCTTCAGCGCTGGCCACCAGAACAACTTTTTCATATCCCTGAACATCTTTGTGCACTTTGGGTGGATTGAGTACTTCGTATAATGCGCTTCATATATCAGTTCTTCCCTCAATTTACACAAATTCGGGATGCACAAACGGCCCTCTTTCCGCAAAAGACCGTCATCCTAGGAGAACTTGCCCTCTGGCCCATCTTTAGCATAGCGTAGGATATCTTCATCTAGCCCCGTTGCTCCTCGAATCCGGTCTGCAAGGTCACACTGCACCTCCGTCCAGTTCAAACATGCATTGACGGTGGAATTCTTGTCAACACAAGAAATCTCCAACGCTTCTAGCTCCTGGATGAGACGTTCATCATACCTCTGTAACCAACTCGCCCTTGCCGGAGCTCTCCGACTCAAGTCATCCGCGACTACATTGCCCTTTCCGGAAGTATAGTGAATCTCAAAGGTGTAGTCCCCAAGGAACTCCAACCACCTTCGTTGTCGCATATTCAAGTCCTTTTGCTCTAATAGGTACTTTAGGCTCTTATGATCTGTATAGATCTCCACCTTCACACCACAAAGATAGTGTCTCCACAGCTTTAGTGCAAAGATCACCACCGTTAACTCTAAGTCATGGCCGGGATAGTTTCGCTCGTGCACCTTCAGCTGGCGTGAGTCATAAGCAATCACCTTCCTATTTTGCTGAAGAACGCAGCTTAAGCCGCTCCCCGAGGCATCACTATAGATTACAAATCCATCAGTATCACATGGCGATGACAATACAGGCACCGTGATCAACCGAACCTTCGGCTCTTCAAAAGCTCGCGCGCACTCTGGCGTCCAAACGAACTTCTGATCTTTTCTCGTCAGTGTGGTTAGCGGCAAAGCAATCCGCAAGAAGTTTTCAACAAATCTTCGATAATAGCTCGCCAGTCCAAGGAAGCTCCTGACCTCGGCCACTGAAGACAACACCGACCACTCCTGTATGGCCTTTATCTTCGCCGGATCCACTGTGATGCCCGCTTCACTCACCACATGGCCTAGAAAATCCACCGACGATAGCCAAAACTCGCACTTTGAGAACTTGACATAGAGTTGATTCTGCCTCAAGGTATTCAACACCAACCCCAAGTGGTTTTCATGATCAGTTTAAGATTTCGAGTACACCAGGATATCATCAATAAACACAATCACGAACAAATCCAGGTACTCTCGGAATGTTCGGTGCATCAAGTCCATGAACACCGATGGCGCATTGCACAGCCCAAACGACATTACCGTGAACTCATCGTGCCCGTAACGTGTTCCAAATACGGTCTTAGGAATGTCTCCTTCCCGAATCCTCAATTCGTAATAACCAGACTTTAAGTCCAACTTCGAGTAGACGGTCGATCCCACTAGCTGATCGAACAACTCATCAATCCGCGGAATCAGATATTTATTCTTCTCTGTCAGCTTATTCAATTTGCGGTAATCAATACATAACTGTAAACCACCGTCTTTATTTTTCACAAAAAGCATAGGGGCACTCCAAGGTGACATTCTTGGGTGTATATAACCCTACTCCAGCAACTCTTGCTGTTGGACTTTCAACTCCGCCATTTCCTTTGCGCGACGCGATATGGCGAGCGAGACACAGGTTTCGCACCTGGAACCAACTCGATCGTGAAATCAATATCTCGCTGGGGTGGTAGCCCAGAGAGATCCTTGGGAAACACATCTGCAAACTCCGATATGATCGGAGCATCACATATACTAGCCTTAGGCTCCAGAGCCTGAATTAGCCTAAAGTATAATTCCACGCCTTTCCGAACAGCGCTAACAACTTGGAGTGCAGACATCAACGTCCCGCCAACTCCTCGCATACCCGGGAAACACGTTTCCTGCTCGGTATTCTGGCCCAACGTGATCTCTTTGTACTGGCAATCAATCAAGGCATGCTGCTCTGCGAGCCAATCCATACCAAATATCACGTTGAATTCCGATATCGGCAATACAGATGCAGTTAAGAAGAAATCCCGACTTCCTATTTGCACTGCCACATCGCAAGCTTGATCCGCAAGCATCATACAACCATTCGACAACACTACTCTGACGCTATCTGTCTTTACACAACTAGGTATCCCAAGCCGCGCTATGAACTCTTTAGACAAAAAAGAATGCGACACACACGTATCAAACAGTGCTCACGCCAGCGTGTTCTGAATCATCACAAATCCTGTTCCAATCATGTCACACACACAAACTGCATACGCAGATGCCATAAATAAAGCATGCAAGCAATACAATACTCAAAAACTAAACTCGTACCTGTGATGACGTCACTTTGCTTGATGGCCTCCTGCAGGCCAAGATTGTAGACCCGAGGCTGTGCCTGCAAGGTAGAAGACTCAACGACTGTCTTTCCTTTATCCGCATATGACGCTCCAGCCTTATTTTCACTCTTTGGCGGCACCTGACTTTCACGGGCTATATGCCCTACCAGTCCACAATTAAAGCATGTACGAGTATCCGGTCTTGAGGTGGCCCCAGACGTTGCTCCCGAGGCAACTGAAGAAGGAGCTTGTCCTGCCGTCTTGGACTTCTTACCCCATCTCTTCTTCGAAAATGACTTCGCCGGTCGGGGCACCTTAAACACCGGTTGTGTCACAGCCAAGGCCCGCTTCCCTTGCACCCTCTTCATATCTTTTTCCAGCGTGCACGCAGTGTCGACCAACGCCTGGAAGCCTTGGTTCACCAAACTAGAAAGAAGGAACCTCAACTCATCCTGCAGTCCTTCATAGAACCTATTTGTCTTCCTCTGCTTATCAGCAAAAATAGAACCTGCATACCGCCCTAAGCGTGTAAACTCATGTAGGTACTTTGCCAGGAAGAGTCTAGAGAATTACTCCCTGGACACTTATGTCAACGGTCTCCCTGCCAAGTACTGTAGCTCCATCTCGTCCCACCATAAATGCGCCTCGCCATACAACAAGAAGGTGGCTAAGGTGACCTTCTAATGTTCCTCCGATCCAATCACCATCATTATCCTCTTGACGCGTGATAACCAATCTTCAGCCTGCACAGGAGATCCCACTCCCAAAAATGTAGGCGGATGAAAGCTCATAAATTGCTTCAACTGCTTCCGAGCTGCTCGAGGTTCTACAGCCGCTACAGGTTCTGGCGTCGCCGTGACCTGTTCTGGCCTTACTGCCGGCAGTGCTTGCCCAATCGACTGGGCTTGCATCATGGCAAACAAAGCCTCAGCAAATAATCGTATAGTTTCCGCAGATGGTGGATGTGTAGGCACCTCGGCTGGTGTCGTACTTTCATCAGAATGCTGGGGCTCCAACTGCCCAGCTCCACTCCGTGTCACCTATAGGTGAACAAGACACACACATTAGCGACCGTACACAAGCAATCACAACAAGGTAGGAACACGCAGGTTCCTCAAACACATGTCTTTGCATTCCTACAGTGGACATTCAGGAGTTCAATCGTGTTAAATTGGTTCGCACAGACACGTGCTCGCCACCCCACAAAAGAAGTCGACCACGACTTCGAAAGGGAAAGACCAAGACAGCTGATACCAAAAATGTAATAATCCCATCCGTTTACATAGTATATACTAGAAGGTCCGATCGGGGCCCCACAACATATACCACAAAACAGGCGGTGAAGTTACGGTATGATACCAGAGAAGCGCAGCGCACCCTAACACATTGCATTCTAGCAAAAGCCTAAACACTAAACTTGAACTCCACACCTGAATGTCAAACATATTAAAGCTCCTCATTTATATATACCATAGGAATGTTTTATAAGTACAAACAGTTGGCCTTATGGCCTTACAGGGCTTTCACAACAGTGGCCTCAACATTGGCGCGTAGGCTGGCCACATACAAATAAAACAAAGCATTTATAAGTTTAGCCTTCAAGGGTTAGCGGCGGCAGCAGCAGAAGCAGCAGGGACTTCAGCCTTTATGCGTTCCGCTTGGCTCTCCAACACCTGCACAGGGGCATTCCACCCAACAGTGGCAAACAGGCAACAGTCAGCATTCAGCTGAACAAATTATAACAACCCCACCCCTTTTCCCGGGGTGGTGGTATTCCTTCCCCGCATGTATAGCATTTCACAAGCATATATATATCATATAATGTGCTTTCACGCACACATTCAATCACAACTGTCAGCCACCCGGCCCGACGATCCGTGCACTCAGGGCACATTCTCGGTGTACCGGCGAACTTGGGACACACCACCGTATCAGGGTCACAACCCAACGGTAAAACATTGAGCATTTCACTCCATGGCGTGCTGCCGGAGTTCTAGTCGTAATGCACTGGGATTGGCCCGTAGCCCCCCATTATGTCATGGCACGCATGCCTACGACTCTT
This sequence comes from Platanthera guangdongensis, assembly GCA_039583875.1. Classification (NCBI taxonomy): domain Eukaryota; kingdom Viridiplantae; phylum Streptophyta; class Magnoliopsida; order Asparagales; family Orchidaceae; genus Platanthera; species Platanthera guangdongensis. The sequence continues at coordinate 145,498,133 of CM077152.1, forward strand.
GCTATGCGCTCAGACAGACCGCACTTTCAGGTCGCACGTCGGACGGACATAGCGCAGGTTGGATCCTCCACCCCCTGTTGCTCAAATCTCCTTGCCATCACCGAGTATGGCGTACTCGCGGCTACAAAAGGCACGGGTCGGTCTCACCGATCCTGTTCTGGCATTCAAGCCTGGGTGCTTTCCTGGGCGCACTAGTACTTACTCTTACACCCATTTTATCTCACACATCAGGGGGTCTTTCCTGGGCACACCAGTACTTCCTGCTACTCTCTTCACAGGTATGATGCCGCAAATCACAGGTATGATCCCACCACAAGTGTGATCACGCCTAGAATGTATAAAATGAGTGAGCCCTTGCCTAACAACATGAGTTCAAATCCTTTCCTAGCAAGGTTTCGTCCACCACAAGTTCGCTGGGGGCGAAGGTGACTGCAGGGGCTTCCACTATGAAGGAGGTAGGAACCTCCTCACACAAGAGGATGCACTCATCAACAGCCTGAGCGCAAGGCTCAATGTCAACCCAACTTACCCGTGGAGATTCAACCTGCACAGGCTCAGATAATGATGGTGGGTCAAGAAATAAAAGAGGCGAAGAACATAAAGAAATAATCAGGGGAGTGATCCCGGTTTCACTCCACAAAGGCTGAGGTAGAAAAATATCGTCAGCAATGTCGGCAATGCTAGAAGGCTCGGCCGGATCCATAGAGGCCTCCACCAAGACTTGGACTTCCTCCTTTGGTATCGAGGGAGAATCCTCGACACCAGGAAGGTTGTCCTCCTTCATGGGAGTGGAAACAATCCATGTATCACAAGACTCAACTTGTGTTGCATCGTCAAAAATGTCATTAGAGACGACTGAAGTAGAATGCACAAAAGGCAGAAGAACTTTGCTTGGATAAAAGTCAAGTACAGGTTCCTCACAAAGAATCGGCTCCACGCTTGGAGATGTATGCACAGGAGAGATGGGCTCAGCCACGTCGAAGCCTAGATCAACCACACATCTGGTGGTTGTGTCCACATCATTCCCTTAAACAAATGAGGGTGACATGGACACATAACCAGATGATGAAGGTGTGCTACCGAGAGTAGGAGTCGGGATGATCCGGATGTCCGGCTCATCATCCTCTACCATAACACAGTGGTACTCGACATAATCCTTCAGGACATGATTTGTTCTACGATAATACAAACACTTTCTCACATTACTCTGCAGTCCTTGTGGGGCTGGAGAGGAATAGGAGAATAGTGTATGTAGCGAGAACGATTGACTATAAGCTCGGGGCACAGTGTTTGATGGGATGTATGAATATAGCATCTCATGCATTGTGCTCTGAGGCTTATGCTCAATATCTCTCGTAGGGCATTCATGACTAGCGTGGAAAGTATTCCACACCAACGACATTGGTCATACGAATATCCACACATGGTGTCGAAATAGAAGATTCAAAATAAATTGTACAAATTACTAAATCCAATAATATATTACTACAATTGCCTAAACAAACAAGAAAAAGGTAGACAAAACAGAAATAGAACAAAAAAAAGCGATTTACAAAGGAAAAGGAAAGCAATCTCACGTCTCGCTCTCCAGAAACTCACACGACTGTGTTCCCCGGCAACGACAGTGAACCGGTAGGGGCTCGCCCATTTTATACCATGGACAAGGTCCGTGGTTGAACCTAAGAACTTGTGGTTCTAGCTAAAGTGCGAAAGCATTCCTCCATGACAAATAAAGTAAAAAGGCACAAGCTATAAGAAATTCCGAAAAAAATAAAATAAAGATTATCTTTATATATCTGAAATAGTTACATAGTTACAGGGGGTCTCGCCCCATACATTCTAGGCACGATCATACCTAAGAACTTGTGGCATGGGCTTGGCGCATCCGCAAAGTTGGCGGCATGGGCTTGGAGCCGAGCACTGGCGTCGTCTCCCACCATCCCGTGAGTTTTAAAGAAGAAGAGGAAGGAATTGCGAGGAGCACAGCAAAGTCGCAGCACGTGAGTAGGAACAGATACTCGCGAGCTAGGGAATCAAAAGCGCAACAGTGTACTAGAAGGAGAGTAGCAGGAAGTATAAAGACAATCTACTGCTGTGGTGGGGCGAGACCCACAGCAGGAAGTATAATGACAAATCTACTGCTGCTAGGCGCGATCCTGCTATGGGTCACACATTTTGCTTAATGTTTTCCTTCATGTGTACGAATTTCGACGACGAAATTTCTAGTAGGAGGGCAGGGTTGTAACAACCCAAATTTCAAAAGGGGGAAATTTTGGGTAACACGGCCTGGGACACGGGCGTGTCCCAGGGCGTGTCCTGCTCGGGTGCGGAGACGTCGCGAATTCGACGAAAATGCGTTTGACGAAGTGTTCGGGAGGGACACGCCCCGTGACACGGGTGTGACCTAGGGCGTGACCTCCTTTGTGTCGACACTGTTTTGTCGACACTGTTGTGTCGACACCTTTGTGTCGACACGGTTGTGTCGACACTGAAAGTGAGCTGTTAGATCAGGAATACTCTAGAGGGGGGGGGGGGGTGAATAGAGTATTCAGGGTTTATAAAATTTTCTTCTGATTTAATCTAGTGCAGGAACAAAATTAGAATAACAATCCTAACAAACAGCCACAATAAAAAAACAAAAGATAAGAGCAATTCAGACAACACTAGAATTTATAGTGGTTCCCCTAAACTTGGGTACATCCACTCTTCTACCACCTTGGTAGGAATCCACTCAGATTTTTGATCAGGTGCCTGACACCAATGAGCTTTTGATCAGGTGCTCAAAAACCAATCCTCAAGTCTTTTGATCAGGTGACTTACAACCAGGAATAATTTTTGAACGGAGTTATAACCCTTTATATAGTGGGGGGGGGGGTGAGAGATGATTGTGTCTTCTCTTTCTCAATATACAACTGAGAAGACTGGTGGATATTTGATTTTAGCATAGGCTCCCCCTGAGATATAGAATGGTTTAGGTAGAAGAAGCCTTGCTGCAGGGTGATAGGCCTTCAGTAGTACAGTCTTGATCAGCAGCTATTCAGGAACTTCTTTGACAGATAGTGATATAACTATCCTTTGAAGTATCCTGGAGTGTTGAAGACAGAATACTCTTCATTTTGATTAGGTGTTCTTCTTATTCAGATAGCTGATGATCTTCAAGAATATGGCTTCTTGTTGTGTCATAATTCTGTGTTGACAGACATCAGTGAATCTCTTATTTCAGACTGACTATTTTCTGTATCTGTCGTCTCTCTGTATTGTGTATCTTGATCTATCTGTCTATCTCCAGGAAGAAGAGAGAAAATCTCTTTTGTATTTCCTTTCAAAAATGGTCTTTCAAAATTTTGAAATCCTCTGCAATCAATGCTGACGGCCTTGAGAATAAACGACATTGAATTATTTCCCCAACTGTCCCATGGAAAAACGACAGGCAATAATCCTGGTGAAGACCATGATCAATGTTCTGTCTAATGGTTATATTCCAGAGAATATTTGAGCATTAATTACTCAGGAATTATTGCAGTAATAAGGGGACAGAAGGATGGAAAATAACTAAGTCTGGATTCGTCAAACTGATAACAGAAATCGCCGAGCTGAGTTCACAGTTCGTCGAGCTGAGTTGCTGAGTCCGTCGACCAGATGACTTATGTTCGTCGAGCTGAGTTCCAAGATCGTCGAGCTGAGTTGCTGAGTCCGTCGACCAGACGACTTCTGTTCATCGAGCTGAGTTCCAAGATCGTCGACAGAGAGCAGAACTATATTCTTTAGAAACTTTGCCTTTTCTGTGTATGGAGTTCGTCGAGCTGATATCTGGTTTCGTCGACTGAAGTTCAGCAAAATATTTCTGGACTTAGAATAATTTCAGATGCTTCTGGATGATGGTATTGAAGTGAAGTATCCAAAATTTGTCGACCTAAGAATTGGTTTCTTCGAGCTGAGGACCACTTAACTGCTGCTGGATAATTCTAGCTATTGTGGTCACAGTTCGTCGAGCTGAGAATCAAGTTCGTCGACCAAAGTCTGACTCTGGACTTAGAATAAAGAGATGTTTTCTGATCTTGAAGTGTTGAAGTATAGTGTCCAAAGTTTGTCGACTTGAGTACCAAGTTCATCGAGCTCAGCTCAGAGAATTTACTCTGAGATTATCGAGCTGAGCACGACTATCGTCGACCTGAGTTCGACGAACGTCGAACTCATTTTACTTGGTCTTTAGAAAAACTCTAAGTCTTGAGTCTCTGACAGTCTTGTTGATAGCTGGTCCATATGATGTTGATTCTAAGGACTTGGCCTACACTCTAGGATACAACCATGACCCTAACTATACATTATGGGTCATATGATCCTAACTTAGTGAACCTAGCCCAAATCTTACTAGGGATCCAACAATCTCCCCCTATTTGGGTGAGGTCACTAATTACAGACTCAAATCAAAATTGAAAATCACAAGGCAAGAAAGCATATATCTGACAGAGATCAATAACACATGCAGCAGATATATATATGTACATAAGCTTTGTTCAGAAATAGAAAGCAGTTATAAGAACATAACAGAAGTAAAGCAGTTCAGAATCACTTCTTTTGTTTCTTCTCTTTGGGCATTACTTATTTACTTTTATCTCCAGGCATGGTAAAGATAATTTCTCTGTTTGGATCTGAAGCTTGCACTTTTGTCATGGACATATCAGCATCCCCTATAATATTCAAGGATGTGGCTCTGGGGACAACTGCTTATGGGTGCAACTTCATGTAGTCATCAACATTGAAAAACTTGTTTGCTTTCTCAAACCTCTTAAGCTCTTCTTTCATGTACTTAAACATTGTGGAATACTCAGAAGGATCCTTTCCTTCAGCTTTGGCCTTGTTAATCATAGAAAGACCTACAAGTTCTTGGAACCTGGCCATTCTAGATGTATTAGCTATTTTAGGATCTTCAAAAGGAACAGGAGGAGAATTTGGTCTTTTAGGACTTTCAGCTTTCTGATCTGCAGGGAATAATACCTGTTGTTGATGCTGCTGTTGTGGTTGATGCTGAAATTGATGTTGCTTTCCTGAAGAGTAATGCCTATGCTGGCTGCTTTCAGAAGAAAATCTCCCTTGATGTCTCTGATATGTTTGGAATTGGGTAGATCTTTGGGAAGTTGTGCCTGAAGCACCAGTAGCTGGAGGAGGAGGTGGATCTTTTCTGTATCTCTGAGATGGAGGAGGGGAGTATCTTCTGCTTCTCTTCCTTTTTTTCTGCTGATTTTTAGATAACCACATCCAAGCTGGCATCCCTTTATATGGAGTTATCTTCTGGAGAATATAGTAGGGAGTGTCATTGGCTGGATTTGGCTTAGGAACAGGAGGAGGAGGAGCTTTTCTATTTTTAGATACTGGCTTCTTCTTTTTCTTAGCATCCTCATCAGAATTCTCATCATCCTCCTCATCATCATCATCATCACTGCTATCCTGTGGATTATCATATAAAGCATCTAGCGTTTTCAGTGTTTCATCAGGTATAATGGGTTTCTCAACTTGGGATGGAGCTGGAGTAGATGCTGGAGCTGGAAGAGAAATTTTAAGAGGAGCTGGAGAAATAACTGTGACAGTGCTTTCAGCAGCTGCCTTGTTCTCTTCTTCAATGTCAGCCCTGATTAACTCATCCAGATCGGGAAAGGGTGAGTCATCCATTACAAAAATTGGGACTGAAGGGGAAGAGACAATTGTGGAAACAACTTTAGGAAGAGGTTGAGTAGGAACCTCTTGAGAAGCAAAGTTGTTCTTAAGCTGCTTAGCCACTTTAGGGCTTATTGGAGAGGTGTATGGGATAATAGCCAAATATGGCTTAGTATACTCTGCTGGAAAGAATCTCAAGTATGCAGTATCAAAAGTGCTTAACAAATTAACCAAATCTACTGTAGGATTTAAAATGAAATCACCAACAGTAATTAACTCTTCTGGGACTGCATCTTCTATATCCATGTTAGACTCAATAAACTGAATTAAATCAATTAAATCTGTATTTATAAGCTCTGTATCTACTGCTGTTGCTACTGCCTCTGCATCTGCTGGATCTAGAGCTGCTGAAACTGAAACTGAGGCTGCTGCTACTTGAGCTGCTGCAGCTTCTTCATCAAGCATCTCCCCCTGCCTGGTTGTAGTATCAACTAGAGCCAGACCCCTAAATGAAGAGGGGGCAGCAGAAAGGGCAGAGATTTGAGCAGATAGGGTAGAGATGGAAGTAGAAAGAGGTATAATGGCCTCTGCTATGATGGTTTTGAGGAGGGGTATGATGAGAGCAATGACAGAAGAGAGGGTGGAGGGATATAGTGGTGGAGTGGCAGTTGGAGTTATAGATGGTGGTTGAGTGGAGACAGTTGGAGGGATGGTAGATGTTGGTGAGGATGGAGGAGGGACATCTTGCATGTGGACATCCTATGTGGATGGATGTGGAGGAGGAGGAGAATTGGGAGGAGATGTCAGCAGATTGAAGGATGGTTTGGAGGACAAGTGTGGTGGAAGAGGAGATGAAGGTGGTGTTGGGGCTGATATATCATTGGGAGATTGTGGTGATTGAGGTGGAGTGGGTAGATGGTATTCCTGGGTGGGTGAGGAAGGGAAATCAGTGAGGTCTATTGGTGGAGAGGTGGCAAGTAATGTAGCTGTAGTAGGAACATGATCAAAGGGTTATGGTTGTTGATGTGGTTGAAGTTGTTGTTGGAGTTGTGGATGTGGTTGAAGAGAGGGAGTACGAACTGTGGAGGGTGATTGTTGTTGAGTTACTGGAAGGGATGGAGGTGTGGGGATGATATCTTCAGCATGGTGGGGAGTGGCTCTAATAGCCCTTGTGCTTTCAGAAGCTGGGGTTAAAGAGGTTGAAGCCTTGGATGACTTGGATATGGTCCTCTCCCATTTGCCAAACAAGGCACAGGTGAGCCTCTTACTGGCATTATTGAATATGGTCGGGGAGACCAGTGATTCACCAGCTTTTTCTTTCAAAAAGATCCCGAGGATCCTTCCAAAGCACACTTCCTTTTTATTACACTTTTTCTTAATAAGATCAAAAATGATCTGTGCCCAGTTCACCTTCTTCTTGTTAACCACTACACACATGACCAAAAACTGATGCCTGGTAATGTAGTCATGTGCAGTTGCTTGCCTAGCAAGACTTTCCCAACAATATCTGCCAGAAACTTATATTCTACAGATAAATGCTTCTTCAATAACTTATTAGGGTTATCTCCAGCATAACCCATCAAACTCAACATCATATCATATTCTTCAGAATCTATTTCCAGTTCTTCTTCTCCATTATCCAAACCAAATAGTTCAGTTAATACGGCGTGAGAGAGGGAGAAAGCGTTACCCGCGATTGTTCCAATCATTATATTTTCTTCTGTTGTCAATGATCTATAGACCCATTCTCTTATCTCAGTTCCAGATAATTTTATCCTTGTTGTCATCACATTTTTTAGTTGTTGTTCTTCCAGAAGTTCCAGAATATGTAAAAAGATCAAGTCTGAGTGTTGAAATGAGTCGAAGTAGACATCGAAGCCGGTGTCGAACTTCATTGCTGCTAGGGTTCCTGCTTGAATCACCATGAAATCACCTACAAGAGAGAAAAACAACGATCAAGTACAAAGGGAACAGAAAGCGCGAGACGGAGGTCGAAGAAAACCTAGTTATAAGATTTTTGGGGATATGAATCGACAAACTCCATTCCACGAAAAATAAGAAATTCTTCGACCAGAGATCGGCGAAATAATTGATAGTGAAATAATTCGTCGAGCTCAGCTGGAAGAGTTGAAGACATTTCATCGAGCTCCGTTCGACGAAAGTTTTCTAAAGTGGATTCGTCGATCTCCATTCGACGAAAATAACTTCACTCACAAAGAGTTCGTCGACCTTCGTTTGACGAATATCTCCCGAACTTTCCCTAGTTCGTCGAGCTCCGTTCGACGAACTCTGGATAATTAATCGAGTGTAGACAGAAACTAAACTAAGTCTTCTCCATTGATCATTCCAAGCTGATTTATAAAGAATAAGTGATTTCTCTCATCCAGAGGTTTGGTGAATATATCAGCTCTTTGTAAATCAGTGTAGATATAGACAAGAGTAATTTTGTTTTTGTCTACACACTCTCTAATGAAGTGATGCCTAATGTCTATATGCTTAGTCCTACTGTGATGGACTGGATTTTGTGCTATTGCTATAGCACTTGTGTTATCATAAAAGAGAGTTGAATTATTTAAGTTGAGACCATAGTATAGGAGTTGATTTTGGATCCACAACATCTGAGAACAACAACTGCCTATTGCAATATATTCTGCTTCAGCAGTTGAGGTGGATACAGAAGACTATTTTTTGCAAAACCAAGATACCAATCTCATACCAAGGAACTGACAAGTCCCTGAGGTGGTTTTTCTATCAACCATGCATCCAACAAAGTCAGCATCTGAAAATCCAGTTAAATCAAATTCTGACTCAGTAGGATACCATAGGCCTAGACTAGGACAACCCTTTATATATCTCAAAATTCTTTTTAAGAAAATTAGATGAGATTCTTTAGGGTTCACTTGAAACCTAGCACAAAGGCATATGGTAAACATGATATCAGGTCTGCTTGTTGTTAGATAGAGTAGGGACCCAACAATACCCCTATATAATTTCTGATCCACAGGTTTCCCATGTGCATCAGAGTCAATCACAACATTAGTAGCCATAGGTGTTTTATTTGTTGAAGCATCAGCCATCCCAAACTTCTTTATAAGCTCTTTAGCATACATAGCTTGAGAGATGAATATGTCATCAGGCAACTGCTTCACTTGGAGACCATGGAAGTAGGAAAGCTCACCCATGCTACTTATTTCAAATTTTAAATGCATGAGCTCAGAGAACCTCTTGCATAATTTGGAATCAGTAGACCCAAATATGATGTCATCCACATATATTTGCACTAACAATATTTGATCCTTATGATGTCTAGTGAAAAGTGTTATATCTACTATGCCTCTAATGAATTTATGCTCTATCAAAAAGCTGGCTAGGGTCTCATAGCAAGCTTTTGGAGCTTGCTTGAGACCATAAAGAGCTTTATGCAATATGAAAACATGATAAGGGTGAGTTGGAGAGACAAAACCTGGAGGTTGTTCAACATAAACCTCTTCTTTAAGTACTACATTCAGGAATGCACTCTTCACATCCATCTGATAAACCTTGAATCTCTTGTAGGCTGCATAGGCCAGGAATATTCTGATTGCCTCTAACTTGCCACAGGTGCAAAGGTTTGGTCATAATCTATTCCTTCCTCTTGCCTGTATCCTTGAGCAACAAACCTAGCCTTGTTCCTCACTATTGTACCTTGGGCATCCAATTTATTTCTGTATACCCATTTGGTTCCAATAACTGGGTAGTCTTGGGGTCTTTGAACCAAATCCCAAATTCTACATCTCTCAAATTTATTAAATTCCTACTGTATTGCAATGATCCAATGGGGATCTTGCTCAGCATCATGGATGGATAGAGGTTCAACCTGAGAGAGAAAACATGTATGCATCAAATCTTGGTTGAGTTGATGCCTGGTCTGTACACCTGCTGATATGTCTCCAATCACTTGAGATCTGGGGTGATCCCTTAGTGTGACAAGATCAGTGGGTGGAGTTGGTTCTGCAAAAGCATTAGGAACTAATTCCTCTTGTGGAATTATGTTTGCTGTTGGGGGAATATCAATCCCTTCAGTGCCTTCATATTCACTATCTTCATTGACTTATGGAGAAGGATGTGTTGGAACCTCTTGGTTGAGGTTTAGTCTATCCAAATTCTCCCACAAGTGAGGTACCTGCAAGTTACTTTTGGTAGAAATCTCTTTCTTCTTGCAAGACATGTTAGCTTCATCAAATGTAACATAGATAGACTCTTCAATTTTTAGAGATGATCTATTAAAAACCCTATATGCTTTGCTTACTTGGGAATATCCTAGAAAGATTCCCTCTTCAGCCTTGGCCTCAAACTTTCTAATATATCTTTTGTTGTTGTTGTGAATATAACATATACATCCAAATACTTTAAAATAATTGATTTTAGGTTTCTTCCCTTTAAGTAATTCATAGGGAGTCCTATTCTTTTGTTTATGAATTAAACTCCTATTCAGGACATAATTTGCTGTGCTCACAGCCTCTGTCCAAAAGGTTAGGGGCATGTAAGCATCTGCAAGCAATGTACCTACAACTTCAATGAGTGTCCTATTTTTTCTTTCAGCTACCCTTTTTGTTGAGGAGTTCTAGGAGCTGATGAGAAGTAATGCCTGATACCTTACTTTTCACAGAACTCATGCATAAGAAGAGACTCAAACTCTATGCCATGATCACTTCTGATCAATGCAACATGAGTAGAGAACTCAATCTGTATGGTCCTGAGAAAATCTGTAAGAACCTTGAAAGTATCTGACTTAGATCTCAGAAAGGATACCTATGTGAACCTTGAGAAGTCATCCACAATAACTAAGGTGTAGGATTTCCCTCCTAGGCTTTGTACAACAATGGGTCCAAAGAGATCCATATGTAGCAAATACAAAATCCTAGGTGAATCACTTTTATTAACAGATTTAAAACTAGATTTAGTTTGCTTGCCTAGTTGACAAGCCCTGCAAAGGTCTTCCTTCTTGTAGGGACCAGAAGGTAGACCTCTAACAAGGTTGTCTTTTGATAGCCTAGCAATATTTTTCAAGTTTACATGACCTAGCCTTTTGTGCCATAAATCATTCTGATTACTAGTTATATTAAGTAAGCAGACATCAGAAGTGGCAGAAAGAAAATTAACTAAATAAATGTTACCTTGTCTATTCCCAATTAAAATAGTTTGGTTTTCTTTATTAGAAATAATGCAAGAAGATGAGTTGAAGTGTACCTGATAGCCTTCATCACATAACAGACTTATGGAGATGAGGTTATGCTTGAGTCCTCTGATATAAGTTACTTTCTTGAATGTAACTGCTCTAATCTTCACTTCTCCAAAGCCTTCTGACTGGCCACATTTGGAGTCCACAAAGATAACCTTTGGTCCTAGCTTGGACTTGTAGTTGGTTAAGATGTCCTTACTGCTAGTCATATGTTTGGAGCATCCACTGTCCAAGTACCAAGTCTGATTCACACTTGGACAGCTCTTCACCTGCAATGGAAACACTTAATTGTTCTTGACCCAGGTTACTTTGGGTCCTTTGTTTTGCTGGTATGAAAAGCTAGAAATGACAGAAAATTCTGGTTTGGATTTGTATACTAAAGGGTGATATCTCGTAGGTGGTATAACCCAATCAGCTACATGATTAAATGGTTTTCTAGAATTATTAGAGTTCCTATTAAAATTACAGTTTTGGTTAAGTCTTTCTGGGTTCGTCGAATTTCTGTGAGTTTGTCGACCAGAGTTCGACGAATAGGGATGAGATCGTCGATATCTGTCCAAAGAATGAACATATTCATTTTTTGTGCCACACGTTCGTCGACCTCTGCTCGACGAACCATATAGAGTTCGTCGATCGCAGTTAGACGAATAATTATAACTATAGTTTTCGTTCAGAGTTCGTCGATCTGGGTTCGACGAACTGGCTGTATTTCGTCGATCTAAGTTCGACGAATTCTGCTGAATATTATTTTTACTTAAGGTTTTCTGATTTTTTTGTTTTCAGACCTACTGATTTGGGAATATCTTATATTGTTTGTTTATGGTGTATTTTCTCTTTCCCCTTAACAGAAACAAATTTGATTGGGGTTGTCAGTATGTTTTTTTTTGAGGATGGGGGGCAAACTTGATGAAGCACCCAAGCCTAGCTTGCCATTGAGTCTGGAATTTACAGTGCTTGTGATGTCCATCAGCTTGAGGATTCTTCTATTAAGAGTTTCCTCAAGTTGTTTAGCCTCACAGAACTCAGTCTTTAACATTATTATTTGTTCATTAGCTAAGGTTAATTCATCTTTTAACCTACTGTTTTCAGAGTTGACATTCTCTAGGTTTCCTAATTTTTCCCTAGGAGCTTTAATCTCCTTTTCTGAGTTTATTAAGTCTATACACATTGTTTTAAATTCAAATTTAAACGAATCAGAACTATAATAAAAAAAGACAGTACCTTGTCAGCTTCAAATTCTGAAACTGCATCATTGTCTGAGTCCTCTTCTTATGAATGGCTCCTGGAAGTATCAATTGCCATGAGACAAACCTCCTTGTCCCTTGCTTCTTCCTCATCTTCACTGGAGCTAGAAGATGTTGATTCTTCTTCAGTCTCGCTCCAGGTTTCAGCCGCAAAACCCTTCTCCTTCTTCTTGTATTTGCTGGAAGAAAGTTTGCTGTTGTGATGTCTCCTGGTATCTTTCTCTCTTTTCTTTTCTTTCTTCTGATTCTCTGGACACTCAGAGATGAAGTGTCCAGCTTTCCTGCAACAAAAGCATACCACTTCTTTAGTTGGTGTTTTATCATACCTTGGTTTGTCATCCTGTTTGCATGACTTCCTCCTGAAATGTTTTCTTGCCAACTTGTAGAATCTTTTGGCAAAAAGACTCATGAGTTCTTCATTTGTTGAGGGAGTCTCTGTCTCTTCAGCTGCCTTGAAAGCAATGCTATGTTATTTTCCTGCTGGAGGGGGTGTTCTGTAACAGCTTTAAGTGCCACGGACGGTAAGGCCGGGCCGTTACATGTTCTCTGCTCAGCTGCCTCCCTGGATTTAATCAGCTGTTCATAGGACTTAAGTTTGCCTAATAGAGATTCAGTGGATATCTCATTTAGGCTTCTGGCTTCTTTGATAGGCCAGATCCTTGAATCCCATGAGCTTGGGAAGCACATTAGGATCTTGTCATTCACCTTAGTGAGGGTGATGTCCTTGTCAAAGGTTTTTAGCTCATTGATGATTGATTAACCTATTATACATTTCAGCTACTAACTCAGCTTCCTCTTTCTTGAAATTCTCATATAAGGATATGAGGTTGGATCTCCTATCCTTTCTTTCATCTGCTAATCCAGCCACCATTTGGTTTAGGGAATCCCGGATGGCTTTGGCTGAAGGGCATTCATCAACCTTTTGGAAGATATCATCTGACATAGTCTGTGCCAGTATGTTCATTGCCTTGGCATCAGCAACCTTGGCCTTCTTTTGAGCCTCAGTCCACTCAGGTGATGGAACTGCATTTGTGCTTGAGGCTTTTGTAGATGTAGAAGCAGTGGCTTGAGGAGGACCTGTCAAGATGGAATTGTAGATATCTTCATCAATAGAGTTCATATACAATTTGATTCTTGCCTTCCAGATGGCAAACCTATTTAGGTTGCAAACTGGAGGTCTGGTGCTTGCATAGTCTTTGTTCTGTTCCATTGCTGTGTATATAATCTAAATAAAAATAAAGATAAAAGATGAAATCTGATCTAACACATGATCTTTGGTTCAAGGGTTAGCTTGTGTACACCAAGGAATCCAAGCTCTGATACCAATTGAAAGTGAGCTGTTAGATCAGGAATACTCTAGATGGGGGGTGAATAGAGTATTCAGGGTTTATAAAATTTTCTTCTGATTTAATCTAGTGCAGGAACAAAATTAAAACAACAATCCTAACAAACAACCACATCACAAAAAATAAAAGAAAAGAGCAATCCAGACAACACAAGAATTTATAGTGGTTCCCCTAAACTTGAGTACATCCACTCTTCTACCACCCTTGTAGGAATCCATTCAGATTTTTGATCAGGTGTCTGACACCAATGAGATTTTGATCAGGTGCTCAAAAACCAATCCTCAAGTTTTTTGATCAGGTGACTTGCAATCATGAATAACTTTTGAAGGGAGTTATAATCCTTTATACAGTGGGGGGGGGGGTGAGAGATGATTGTGTCTTCTCTTTCTCAATATATAACTGAGAAGACTGGTGGATATTTGATTTTAGCACAGGCTCCCCCTGATATATAGAGTGGTTCTGGTAGAAGAAGCCTTGCTGTAGGGTGATAGGCCTTCAGTAGTACAGCCTTGATCAGCAGCTGTTCAGGAACTTCTTTGACAGATAGTGATGTAGTTGTCCTTTGAAGTATCCTAGAGTGTTGAAGACAGAAGACTCTTGATTTTGATTAGGTGTTCTTCTTCTTCAGATAGCTGATGATCTACAGGAATATGGCTTCTTGTTGTGTCAGAACTCTGTGTTGACAGACAGCAGTGAATCTCTTGTTTCATACTGACTATTTTTTGTATCTGTCATCTCTCTGTATTGTGTATCTTGTTCTATCTGTCTGTCTCCAGGAAGAAGAGAGAAAATCTCTTTTATATTTCCTGTCAAAAATGGTCTTTCGAAATTTTGAAATTCTCTGCAATCAATGCAGACGGCCTTGAGAATAAACAACATTGAATTATTTCCCCAACTATCCCATGGAAAAACGGCAGGCAATAATCCTGGAAAAGACCATGATCAATGCTCTGTCTAACGGTTATATTCCAGAGAATATTTGAGCATTAAATACTCAGGAATTATTGCAGAAAGAAGGGGAGAGAAGGATGGAAAATAACTAAGTCTGGATTCGTCGAACTGATAACAGAAATCGTCGAGCTGAGTTCATAGTTCGTCGAGCTGAGTTGCTGAGTCCGTCGAACAGATGACTTCTGTTTGTCGAGCTAAGTTCCAAGATCGTCGAGCTGAGTTGCTGAGTCCGTCGACTAGATGACTTCTGTTCGTCGAGCTGAGTTCCAAGATCATCGAGCAGAGAGCAGAACTATATTCTCTAGAAACTTTTCCTTTTCTGTGTATGGAGTTCGTCGAGCTGATATCTGGTTTCGTCGACTGAAGTTCAGCAAAATATTTCTGGACTTAGAATAATTTAAGATGCTTCTGGATGAAGATGTTGAAGTGAAGTATCCAGAATTAGTCGATCTAAGAATTGGTTTCGTCGAGCTGAGGACCACTTAACTGCTGCTGGATAACTCTAGCTATTGTGGTCACAGTTCGTCGTGCTGAGAATCAAGTTCGTCGACCAAAGTCTGACTCTGGACTTAGAATAAAAAGATGTTTTCGAATCTTGAAGTGTTGAAGTATAGTGTCCAAAGTTTGTCGGCCTGAGTACCAAGTTCGTCGAGCTCAGCTCAGAGAATTTACACTGAGAACATTGAGCTGAGGACAACTATCGTCTACCTGAGTTCGACGAATATCAAACTCATTTTACTTGGTCTTTAGAAAAAACTCTAAGCCTTGAGTCTCTGACAGTCTTGTTGATAGCTGATCCATATGATGTTGATTCTAAGGACTTGGCCTAGACTCTAGGACACAACCATGACCCTGGCTATATATTGTGGGTCATATAATCCTAACTTAGTGAACCTAGCCCAAATCTTACTAGGGATCCAACAGACACCTTTGTGTGGACACCTCCTTTGTGTCGACACCTTTGTGTCGACACCTCCCTTGTGTCGACACCTTTGTGTCGACACCACCTCTGTGTCGACACTCGAGTCTTCTGTCGACAAAGTGGTCGACAGAGGGAACAGGACCGTGACACGGGCGTGTACCTTCCGACACGGGCGTGCCAGAGGGCGTGTCCCCCTTTGGTCGTCGAAATTTGCTCGACAATCGTCGAGTGCAAGTACACGCCCCATGTCACGAGCGTGACTGGGCCGACACGGGCGTGTACCCTGGTCGTGACCTGTTTCGGGATAATTCGGTTTGTGCACTGCTTAGAGTACACGGCCTGTGACACGGGCGTGTCACACGGCGTGTCGGACCCGAGAAGCGATTTTTAGGCTTTTTCTTGGCCGTCCATTTTCTTCAGCTGGGATCTAACAACTGAGAGTCCTCCCTGTTTCCTTAAGGCCAAAAACTGAGACAGAATGCTCATTATGTTATTGCCTTCATCTTTCTAAAAGCTTAGAGAGAGAAAGGGAGAGGAAGAAGGGGGAAGAGAAAAAGGGGCTGATCTCTGGTGGAGCTTGAGAGTGTCAAGCTGAGATCCGAGGCCATCTTTGCAGAGGAAAAGCTGTTGCGGTTCTTTCTAGCCTGCTAGGAGCTCATCACACCGAAGCGGTCTTTGAGGGTAATGACTTTTCTTCCTAGCCATGTAACAGCTTCCTTTTTGGCATGTGCATCTGATTCCCCCACCAGAGGGTAGCTTGTTTTGGGAGTCTTTTGGGTTGAATCATGGAATCCCCAATTTGGCATATAGATCCGGAAATGGAGTACGGAATAGGCATGCTGTGTGAAGCCCATCTGGACAAGTTGGTCTGGATTGGTGATGTTGCATATACAAATCAGAGAAGACTCCGTGATAAACGTGTAGTTTAGGAGTCGATGGGTTAACCCTGTGAATGGAAGTAGCAGGAAGTACTGGAGTGGTAGTCCAGGAAAATACCCTTGTGATGTTTGTGATGCCTGTGCTATTGGGTTGTACCTGCGAAAGAAAGTAGCAGGAAGTATTGGATTAGAGATCTAGGAAATACCCTTTGTACTGCTTGATGTTCATGGGTGGACCTGTAAAAGGAAGTACTGGCATGGTAAGCCATGGAAATACCCTTGACATTTGTGATTTGCGGGATCATACCTATAAAGAGAGTAGCAGGAAGTATTGGTGTGCCCAGGAAAGACCTGCTGATGTGTGAGATGAAATGGGTGTAAGAGTAAGTACTGGTGCGCCCAGGAAAGCATCCAGGCTTGAATGCCAGAATAGGATCGGTGAGACCGACCCGCGCCTTTTTGTAGCCGCGAGTACATCGTACTCGGTGATGGCAAGGCGATTTGAGCAACAAGGGGTGGAGGATCTGACCTGTGTTATGTCCGTCCAACGTGCGACCTGAAAGTGCGGTCTGTTGGAGCGCATATCAAGAGTCGTAGGCCTGCATTCCATGATACAATGGGGGGCTACGGGCCAATCCCGGTGCATTACGACTAGAACTCTGGCTGCACGCCATGGAGTGAAATGCTCAATGTTTTATCGTTGGGTTGTGACCCTGATACAGTGGTGTGACCCAGGTTCGCCGGTACACCGAGAATGTGCCCTGAGTGCACGGATCGTTGGGCCGGGTGGCTGACGGTTGTGATGGAATGTGTGCGTGAAAGTGTTGGGAACTATACCCACATTAACCCAGATTTGATGAAGTCACCCTGGAACTAAGTTGAATTAGTTTGTATTTGATGCTTTGTTTGAGTTATGTGTTTATAGGATTCCAATGGGAAGTGTAGACCAATGTCAGTCTACAATGGGTCACCAAACACAAGACCATACAGTCTAATCCCTCATTGTGTGTTCCAAAGTGTTGACTCATGTGTAGCCTCTCTATTAGGATACACTTCATATTCAAGCTGTAGGACTGTGTAAAGACTTGATGATGATTCCCCTCTAGTACAAGAAAAATTGCTGACAGAGAATTTCTCTAAGTATTTCTCTCGAGTAGGTCCTTAACTACTCGAGTAGATTTCTTGAGAAATACTCGAGTAAAAAGTTCTGCATACTCGAGTAAGAAAATTATTTCTCTCGTGAAGTTAAGTAAAACACTCGAGTAGTTCACTGACATACTCGAGTAGCTTACTTAACTACTCGAGTAGATCTCTCTTCCTACTCGAGTTGCCCAGAATTCAGTTTCCAAGTTTTTCTAAGTAAGTCACTCGAGTAGTCCAAGTCACATACTCGAGTAGCTTATTTTCTCTCGAGTAGTTCATACTCGAGTAGTTCCAGATTTCTATTTCTCAAAATTCTTCTAAGTCATTTACTCGAGTAGGTATTCTATATACTCGAGTAGTTCTCGACACTATGTCGAGTAACTCTCTTCTATGTGTCGAGTAGTTAAGATATTCTCGAGTAAGTCCTTCATTTACTCGAGAAGATTTCTTTCCTCTTGAGTCGTTAAATCTAACTACTCGAGTAGCTGTTCTTTCCCGTGTGAAGAATATTTCTAAGTGTTTGTCTCGAGTAGTTTTTCTAACCACTCGAGTAGTTCAATTCTGCCTACTCGATTAGTATAACTTGTACTCGAGTAGCTCAACTCCTTCCCGTGAGAACTTTCTGTGTACTCGAGTAGATCTTCTAAGATACTCGAGTAGTTAATTATATGCACTCGAGTAGTTGTCTTCTACATACTCGAGTAGTCTTGATTTATTTACCCGAGTAATTTCTCTCTGCTTACTCGAGTAGTCCTTGACCTACTCGAGTAGTTTTATACATACTCGTGTATATGACCTCATTTTCCCTGAAATTTTTTCTAAGTACAGATTTGACCGATTTTCAAATCCCGTGATATGATTGGTCCATGTATACGTCATTAAAACCAATTATGACTGTTATTAGTACTTCTATAAAAGGTCTTGTCTAATCGACAAACCCTAATCAGAAAAACAAATCTTTCAAGAAGAAAATTATTCTAAGTTTTGCAGCCGCCTCTTTCCAAAAAGAATCGTTGTTTCCTCTCTCTCTCTCTCTCTTCACGGAACGAAATCCGCCGCCGCCTCTGTTCTTCTCCAGCAAGGGTTTCGATCTTCAGAGGAAATAGACAGAAAAAGCTCTCCAGATCGAGATCGATTTTCACATACTCATCTTCTATCCGATCGTTGAAGCAAGGAGTTCAGATCTACTGTTGCCGAGAATCATTCTTCAACTTTTCTGATAAAGCCGCACGCCAAGAAGAAGATTCCAGTTTCTGTTTTATTTTCAGATCTGAACCAGAAGATTTCACTGTTTGTATTTTTCAATACTTGAATTTCATTTCTGTAGGAGAATTTTTCTCCGAGTGTAGGAGTTTTCCACTCCGAGTTTGTAGGAAGGTGTTTCTTCCGTGTTGTAGATCCAGTGGATTGGATTGAGATTGTAGGAACTTTGTTCCGAGGGTAGGATTGATTTTCAATCCAAGATAGTGGAGTAGCCGAGTCTAGTTTATTGCTAGATCAGTGAGGGAAAGTGGATGTACCCAAGATCAGGGAACCACTATAAATCTTGTCTCGTCTGTGATATTTTAGTAGATAGATCTGTGCTGTGTTCTAAGAATTTTTTTTTATTCCGCAAAAGACGCACAACTCACCTATTCACCCCCCTCTAGGTGATTTAGGTTAACAACTATTATCTTTCAATTGGTATCAGAGGGAGGTTGATCGTTAAAAGGTTAACACCTTGATCAGTTCCTGCAATAGTTGTTATTTGAGATCTATCTATCATGGACAAGGCAAAGGATTTTGCCAAGCTTCCCTTATGCAACAAGAACAACTTTCCCATGTGGAAAGAAAGGATCAAATTTTTTATGGAAGCTGTGGATCCAAGGATCTTCATGATAGTTGAATAAGGTCCTTATGTCCACTGTCTCCACTATAGATCCTACCAAGAAGGTTCCAAAGAAGCTGATGGATCTAGACAAGGATGAGATTGCACTTGTCTCACTAGACAAGAAAGCTAAAAACATTATAGCAAGTGCAGTTGATGACTCAATGCTGCAAAACTTAATCCACTGCCATTCTGCAAAGGAGATGTGGCAGTCCTTGGTTACCTTAATGGAAGCAACAAAAGAAGTAAGGGATGATCGGAGATCCCTCCTCAATCAGAAGTATGAAGCCTTTCGACAGGGAAGCAAAGAGACCATTGCTGATACATTTGAGAACTTTTTTAAGATAGTGAATGACCTAAGAGTCTATGGCAGAGTATTCACTAATGGAGAACTGAATGACAAATTCCTGAGATCCCTGACCAAAGAATGGGACAACAGGGTCTGTGCCATCAGGGATTTTGGGAAGCTGGCTGAGACAGACCCACAAAATCTCTTCGGGAAGCTTATGTCATATAAGCTTCAACTCAACACCAGGAAAGCTGAAGAAGAGAAGAGCAGGTCTGCTCTCAAAGAAAAGTCTGTTGCTCTAAAAGCAGACACCTCCAGAAAGACAAAGGCTGCCTCCCCTGCTCCAGCTCCAGAGATTAGTGAAGAAGAAGAAACTTCAGAGCCTAGTACCTCGGGCTCTGAGCTATCAGAAGGAGAGTTCTCACTGCTCTCACATCAATTCAAGAAATTCTTGAATAAGAAAAAGCAATGGAAAGACAAGGATGCCTCCTATAGAAGATCACGACACGATGGTAATCGGTAAAGAAAAGGCTCAAGTAGCCATGACAGGTATTCCTCTAAACAGAATAAATATGTTTCGACTGACATCATTTGCTATTGTTGTAATAAGCCAGGTCACGTCATCGCCGACTGCCCTCATAAGAAGAAGGAGGGTGGCAGAAGAGAAGAAAATAAATCCTCACACAACAAGAAGAGGAAAGAGAAGAGCCTCATAGCCAAAAAGAGCAAGACTCTTAGTGACTCCGACTCATCTGAGTCAAGTGAAGAAGAAGAAGCTTATTTTGGGCTAATGGCTCAAACAGATGATGATCAAGAGCCCCAGTTCACTGGGAAGGTAAACTCTCATACCCCTCTTTCAAATTCTGAAGTCTCTGAGCATGAGTGTGAGGATAGCTCCTCTGACGATGAGTCAGAGCTAATGGCCCAGTACAAGGAGTTAATCATGGCTTATGACAAATGTCGTAGAGTCGTGAAGACTCATGCTAAAGAGATCAAATCTCTAAAAGCTGAAGAGAGCATCTTCAGAGAGAAAGTCGCAAAGACTGACTCCCTGGAAGAAAACTTCAATAATTCTATTGAAGAATATAACAAGGCTCTTGGGCACCTTGACCTTAAGGAGAAGATCATCAAAGAGTTGGAAGCCCAACTTGCGGCTGAAAAGAAACTTGTTGAAAGTTTCTCGAAGCCCAAAACTGTTCTTTTATTCGTTGCTGAATTCTCAGCAAAGGCCAAGGGAGCTGGACTAGGCCATGAAGAAGCTCCTAGTAAATCCTCTAGGAGAAACAAGAATCAACGGAAGAATAAGGCCGCCAAAAAGGCCTTAGCCAAAGAGAAGGGGAAAGTCCCTCAAAATCAAACTACATTCAAAAAGGTCATCTTTCCATCAAATGAGTTTGATTTTGACTCATCCTACGGGCACTTTGCTAGGCCTACCTATGTAGATCCAAAGTCCCGCTATCAAGGATGGGCTCGACCAAGAAACTTTGGCAAAAGTGTCTTTAAGGAACCTTATGAAGAAGTTATTCTTCAGAGCTATGGCCCTTTCAATCATGGGCATAACTTCAAGAAGGCACCAAAGACGAAGCCTGTTGTCGAAAAGCCTATAAAGGAGAAAAAGCCATGTGATTGCCATCATCATGAGGCATCTTCCTCCAAGAATGCTGCCCCTGCTAGACCACAATTCCAAAAGGTCAAGCAGGAGATCTTGAGGCAAAGGTACAACAGATTTGACTGTTGGTGCTGTGGCAAGGTTGGTCACTTCGCCATAGGTTGCTGGTTCAATTCCAGAAATGCTTCAATCCCTCATGTTAGCAACATGAGAAAGACCACTCATAATGCTAACACTCGCATGGGGAGCACTCTAACCCGAGATCAAGGACCCAAATGTGTTTGGGTCCCTAAGGCAAACTGATTATGATTGTAGGTATGTCCAAAGGCCAACAAAACGCCTATCTGGTACTTGGACAACGGATGCTCTCGACATATGACCGGGACTAGAAGCCTCATTCAGAACTTTACTCCAGTCGTGAACGGACCAAAGGTCATCTTTGGAGTTTCAGACCGTGGAATCACTAGAGGCTATGGTATGATTACTAACGGCAATGTATCCTTCTCGGATGTGGCTTATGTCGAAGGATTGGAACACAATCTCATAAGCTTAAGCCAACTCTGCGATAAAGGATACATAGTTGAATTCCATGCTGATTAGTGGTTGATAAAATCTGTTGACAATATGGAAACGATTCTATCCGGCACTCGAAGCAGGAATATTTTCTGTTTAAATTTTATCTGTATAGATTCCTCTACACCAGTGTGTCTTTTAGCAAAAGATAGTGCGTCTCTTGGTGACCAATGACACAAGAGACTATCACAAATTAATTTCAAAACTATTAATAAATTATTTTCAATGGACTTAGTACGTGATGCCCCAAATGTGAAGTGCGTCAAAGATAGACCTTGTCATGCATGCGTAAAAGACAAGCAAACAAGGGCTACCTTTAAAAGCGTTATTGGCAAAGACTCTAACAGATGTCTCCATCTATTGCACATGGACTTGTTTGGTCCACTACAAATTAGAAGTTTGGGAGGTAAGGATTATACATTAGTAATTGTTGATGATTACTCGCGCTTTGCGTGGGTGTTCTTTCTGAAACACAAGTCAGATACCTTCGACATCTTTACTAATTTTGTCAGGCAAGTCCAGAATGAATACAACTACTTCATAGTCAAAATCAGAAGTGACAACGGAACAGAGTTCAAATCTGGGGCCATGACATAATTCTGTGAAAGCTTAGGTATCTTTCATGAGTTATCCTCTCCTCGTACTCCACAACAGAATGGAGTGGCTGAGAGAAGGAACAGAACACTCATAGAGGCCTGCAGGACCATATTGAGTGATGCTTCACTACCAGAGTACTTCTGGGCTGAAGCCGTCAACACTGCATGCCACGTGCAAAATCGAGCACTCATAAACAAAGACCACGATAAGACACCTTACGAACTTCTGAAAGGCAGGAAACCAACAGTCTCATACTTTAGAATCTTTGGCTGTAAATGCTTCGTACTTAACAATGGTAAGTATCATACCACCAAGTTCAGCGAAAAGAGTTTTGAAGGTATTTTTGTAGGCTATAGTAGCTATAGTAAGGCATATAGAATTTTCAATAGAAAAACCCTGGTGGTAGAAGAATCGATACATGTTGTATTTGATGAGACGAGCTTGCTGCAAAGCAACCCGTCTAGTGTGCTCATTGAAGATGCAGGTGAAAAGATGAAAGAAACTAGCTTGGATGAACCGTCCGAAGGAAAAGGCGAAAAGTTCATCAAGATCACCACTCCAACCCCTATTGGAGAGGCTGATGATCAAAATGAAGAAGTCATCCAAGATGAATAAATCACTCCAGTGATTGAAGATAATCCAGATGCAATAACTTTAGAGCTCAGACATCTAAAGGATCACCCCATGGACCAGATCATAGGAGATCCCCAGGACGGTGTCAGAACTCGAAGAGGTACACCTAACGAGAATCTTTATTTAAGTTTTCTCTCGCAGGTTGAACCAAAGAAGTTTGAGGAAGCAAACTCAGATGCATCGTGGATAATGGCAATGTAAGAAGAGCTAAATCAGTTCAAGCGCTGCAATGTATGGAAGCTTGTTCCAAGACCCAAAGGAAAGAACATCATTGGAACAAAATGGGTCTACAGGAACAAGATGGACGAAGACGGGACGATCATAAAGAACAAGGCCAGACTCGTTGCTAAAGGCTATCGTCAAGAAGAAGGAATCGACTTCGACCAGACATATGCTCCAGTGGCAAGGCTGGAGGCAATAAGGTTGTTCCTAGCATATGCTACACTTAAAGGCTTTATCGTCTATCAGATGGACGTGAAGTCTGCCTTCCTAAATGGTAACATAAAGGAGGAAGTGTATGTGGAACAACCTCCAGGTTTCGTTTATCCTAACTTTCTTGATTATGTCTATTTCCGGCACAAGGCCCTATATGGTTTGAAACAAGCTCCTAGAGCTTGGTATGAGACGCTGTCTAGCTTTCTACTTGAGAACAAGTTCACAAGGGGAAAGATAGACAAGACATTATTTCTTAGGGAAATTAAAGGCAAGATTTTGCTAGTGCAAATCTATGTCGACGACATTTTTTTTGGTTCTACAAACGACAATCTTTGCAAAAAGTTCTCAAAACTTATGCAAGGGAAGTTCGAAATGAGCAGTATGGGCGAGCTGAAGTATTTCTTAGGGCTTAAGGTGAAACAATCTGAAGATGGAATCTTCATCTCGCAGACCAAGTTCACCAAAGAGCTAATTAAGAAATTCAGAATGGAGAACGCAACCTCTATGAGGACTCCAATGGACTCAACTATGTCTCTGGACAAGGATGAAAAAGGGAAACCTTTTGATGAAACCAAGTACAGAAGCATAATTGGATCCCTGCTCTACCTTACTGCCAGTAGACCTGACATAATGTTTTCAACATGTGTCTGTGCTAGAGTTCAGGTGAACTCTAAGGAATCTCATTACGCTGCTGCAAAGCGGATTTTGAGATACCTTAAAGGTACACCAAATCTTGGCTTATGGTACCCAAGAAGTAATGACAGCGAACTAATTGGATTTTCAGATGCAGATTTTGCAGGTAGTAAAGACGACTGGAAAAGCACTTCAGGGACCTGCCAATTCTTTGGAAGAAGGCTACTCTCCTGTAGTAGTAAGAAGCAGAACTATGTCGCAATCTCAACGGCCGAGTCAGAGTACATCTCTGCAGGCAGTTGCTGCGCACAGTTACTTTGGATAAGGAATCAATTTGAGGATTACAACATGAAGTTCAAGAATATCCCTCTGTTTTGCGACAAAGACGACCGGAAAAGCACTCTTCCAGTAGTAGTAAGAAGCGCAATTGCAATAGCCAACAACCCAGTCTCGCACAGCCGGACAAATCATATCGAGCTAAGGTATCATTTCATCCGGGAGCATGTAGAGCATGGGGACATAGATCTTTAATATGTCTCCACAGATAGGCAAGTTGCAGATATCTTCACGAAGCCGCTGGACGAGACCAAGTTCTCCTTCTTCAAAACTGAACTTGGGATGCTCAACAAGGAAGATTAGAGAAGTTTGGACTTCATGAAGCAAAGGAAATTAAAAGGTTAGTCAAAATCTGGCTTTTCAAAGGTTTCTTCCTTCTCTGACTCAAGTAAAACCTGACCTACTCGAGTACTCAAAGTACCTACTCGAGTAGTCCTTTAACTTACTCGAGTAAGGCAATTAAGTACTCGTGTAGTGCACTTCATCTACTCGAGTGAATCAATTCTTCTACTCGAGTCATTGCAGATTCTATAGACCTACTCGAGTACCATCTTTAGACCTACTCGAGTAACTCTCTATATACTCAAGTACCTTCTTTCGACCTACTCGAGTAACCCCCTATGTACTCGAGTACCTTCTTTTACCTCTCGTGTATCTGCCTCTTGGCTTTCAAATTTTTCCCGTGCCGCCTTTACTTTAAATTATTCTCTTCTAGATGATTAGACTTAAACCTAGGGTTTTATAAATTCGAAATTCCAAATTACTTCTACACGAAATCATTTCCAAGCACTCGAGTACCCGTCCGCCGCTTCATCTTCATTCGAGAAATTGCAGAGCCGCGACTGTTCCTCTTCCCCCGACAGAATTTCTTCCCATTTTATGGATCATGGCCGCCGTCTCCAAGATTGGCGTAGGATCGGAACTTGTTACCTCCGGGATTGCCGAGCTTTCAGACGACTTTCACAACCTGTTAATTCTTCTAGAAACCGCAGGGTTATCCTTCATCCTGCAAGAACCCTGCCGGATTCTCTTCCCGGACGTAGCCGAATTCTTCTCAAATCTGAAGGTCAAAAGGAATGGCAAAGTCCTGAAATCCAAGGTGCAAGGTTTGAAAATTAAACTCAACAAGACCTCTGTGTCTCAACTTTTCCGACTGTCGATAATAAACGAAGAAGATCACTTAGATGCTGAAGACTCTGACAGAACAGCCCTATTCTGTGGCATTTCAGCTGATGCTCAGTACTTCAAATGGTCAGACATGAACGCGGAAGGAAAATTTCTGGTTGATGTTATTGGGAAGATTTTACTTTGCAAGACCAACTCCATAAGAGTCATTCCATCGTATTTCTTCGACATAATGCAAGCTATTGTCCGTTGCAAGAAATTCCAATTTGGTATGCTGATTCTGGATAAAATCAAGGACAGTTTAAAATCCCCCAAATACACCAGAATAATCTCTCTGCTCCTCCATGAAACAAATCCTCAGGTATTCGACTTCTCCAAATGGACCCCTCTTCATCACATGAAGAAGGTCTCCATCTCTTCCATTCAGAGATGGGAGCTCAAGCTGAAGAATCCTGCCCAAGCTGCAAAGATTTCAGAAATCCCAGCAGATCTAACATTAGAAGACAAGACTCCATCTCCCACTCCTCATCATGTGGCCAGCTCCTCTGGTACACCAAGTGAGGGGGAGCCTGCTCCTTCTACCTCAGTCAGGAAGCCCTCTCCTCAGCCAGCAATTCCTTCCCTACCTCATACTCCACAAAGTCCAGCAACTCCCTCCGATCAGATACCTTAAGAATCTCTTCTCTCAACAGCTGCTGCCATAGATGCTATGATTGCAGAGCTATCTAAAGAAGTGATGCCTATTCCTCCCCTATCTCTTCCAGCTCCATCCTCTGAATGTCACAAGGACTCAACTCCAGTACAGTCTCCTGAACATTCTCCAGCTAAATCTCCAGATGCTCTCAAAGATCAGCAAGACATCATTCTTATTTCTTATGAGCCCTCTCCAGAGCTAGCAGAAGCTCCTCTCAAAAATCTAGATTTCTCTCTCCCTCAGGTTACAGAAGAAGGGGTTGCTCTCATTTCTACCACCAGAGCTCCCACCTCTGTGATCATTGAAGAAATAGCTCCATGGGTGACTCCTCCCCTTCCTTTTGTTGCTCCTCCTGCTGCTGCTGCTATCTCTCCCTCTCCAGATTTATTGTCCCACATCTCTTTCCTGCTACAAGAATAAAGAAATTATTTTGATACTTCTCTAAAGATAGTAACTGACAAGGTGACTGCTCTAGAGAATGAGATGAGCGGAGGCTTTGCTAAAATTCCGCATAATACTAACAAGCTCAAGTACTTATTTCAACTTGGTGGCAAAGCCCTTGACCACACTATCACTAGTGTTGGAGAAGTTATGGAATAAGGTGTCACCCTTGCCAATAATCAAATTGAACTGGACAAGAGAACTGAAGCCAACAAAGTGAAAATCTGTGAAGAAGTTGGTCTTTTCAAAGAAGACACTATAGAGAGGTTATCTGTTGAAATCAGAAAGGGGGAGGGATTGATCAAAGAACTCAAAGGCCAAGTAGAAAAATCAGCTGCTCAGAAGTCAGATGTATGAGAATCTCATGCGAAGACAATTCATGATGATGTGCTAGCCCAGATACAGAGTTTCAAATTTCATACCTATGACACTGCTGTCTGGATGCACAATCAGATTCTGCCAGACCATGTTGTTGACCCCAACATCATTCCTCATCATCTAAATCCTCTAGCTACAGATCCATCTGCTCCAGCTGTTCCTCTGCAACCTACCTTCTCTCCCAGGCCTGGAGACACAGTTGCTCCTCCATACTCCTATGCTCCATGCTGGGAAGAAGATCCTGCTGACATTTTTCTTCAGGCTCCTCTAGAGATCAAAACTTACAAGAAGAAAAGGAAGTATGGTGAAGGCCCCTCTGCTAGCAAGACTGCTCCTACCAAAGCTACTGAACATGCTGAAGTTTGGTCTCCAACCTCCAAATCCCTGATTCTGGAAACTCTCAGACTAGTTATGGAATTCCATGAGAGCAGGAATATTCATTACAGCTCATATGAATGGGAACTGTATGAAAAATCCATGACCAAGAGAAGAATTTATGACCGAGAATATGGGAGGAACAACCCTGCTGCCCCTCCTAGACCTCCCAAGTATTATCCCAAACCCTACTACTACTAGAGGAGACAACAAGAGAAACTAGACAGACAATAGAATCAAGGCTGACTTTCAAGGATTTTTGAGAATGTGGAATGATTGACTGTAGAATTGATAATGTTGGATATTCTTATTTATATAATTCTAAGTTTTTGCTCTTATTATCCTTTCCCATAGTCTATTGCTTGCTTGCACATTTTCTACTTAGCTTCTTTTTATGTCTATAATTCACCTTAGTGTAAAGGGTTTTGACTTCAATAAATAGAGGGAGATTGTTAAGAACTATACCCACATTAACCCATATTTCATGAAGTCACCCTGGAACTAAGATGAATTAGTTTGTATTTGATGCTTTGTTTGAGTTATGTGTTTGCAGGATTCCAATGGGAAGTGTAGACCAATGTCAGTCTACAATGGGTCGCCAAACAAAGGACCATACAGTGTAATCCCTCATTGTGTGTTCCAGAGTGTTGACTCATGTGTAACCTCTCTATTAGGATACACTTCATATTCATGTTGTAGGACTGTGTAAAGACTTGATGCTGATTCCCATCTAGTAGAAGAAAAATTGCTGATAGAGAATTTCTCTAAGTATTTCTCTCGAGTAGGTCCTTAACTACTCGAGTAGATTGCTTGAGAAATACTCGAGTAAAAAGTTTTGCATACTCGAGTAAGAAAATTATTTCTCTCGTGAAGTTAAGTAAAACACTCGAGTAGTTCACTGACATACTCGAGTAGCTTACTTAACTACTCGAGTAGATCTCTCTTCCTACTCGAGTTGCCCAGAATTCAGTTTCCAAGTTTTTCTAAGTAAGTCACTCGAGTAGTCCAAGTCACATACTCGAGTAGCTTATCTTCTCTCGAGTAGTTCATACTCAAGTAGTTCCAGATTTCTATTTCTCAAAATTCTTCTAAGTCATTTACTCGAGTAGGTATTCTATATACTCGAGTAGTTCTCGACACTGTGTCGAGTAACTCTCTTCTCTGTGTCGAGTAGTTAAGATATACTCGAGTAAGTCCTTCATTTACTCGAGAAGATTTCTTTCCTCTCGAGTAGTTAAATCTAACTACTCGAGTAGCTGTTCTTTCCCGTCTGCAGAATATTTCTAAGTGTTTGTCTCGAGTAGTTTTTCTAACCACTCGAGTAGTTCAATTCTGCCTACTCGAGTAGTATAACTTGTACTCGAGTAGCTCAACTCCTTCCCGTGAGAACTTTCTGTGTACTCAAGTAGATCTTCTAAGATACTCGAGTAGTTGATTATATGCACTCGAGTAGTTGTCTTCTATATACTCGAGTAGTCTTGATTTATATACCCGAGTAATTTCTCTCTGCTTACTCGAGTAGTCCTTGACCTACTCGAGTAGTTTTATACATACTCATGTATATGACCACATTTTCCCTGAAATTTCTTCTAAGTCCAGATTTGAACGATTTTCAAATCCCGTGATATGATTGGTCCACATGTACATCATTAAAACCAATTATGACCGTTATTAGTACTCCTATAAAAGGTCTTGTCTAATCGACAAACCCTAATTAGAAAAACAAATCTTTCAAGAAGAAAATTATTCTAAGTTTTGTAGCCGCCTCTTTCCAAAAAGAATCGTTGTTTCCTCTCTCTCTCTTCACGGAACGAATGCCGCCGCCACCTCTGTTCTTCTCCAGCAAGGGTTTCGATCTTCAGAGGAAATAGATAGAAAAAGCTCTCCAGATCGAGATCGATTTTCACATACTCATCTTCTGTCCGATCGTTGAAGCAAGGAGTTCAGATCTACTGTTGCCGAGAATCATTCTTCAACTTTTCTGACAAAGCCGCATGCCAAGAAGAAGATTCCAGTTTCTGTTTTATTTTCAGATCTGAACCAGACGATTTCACTGTTTGTATTTTTCAATACTTGAATTTCATTTCTGTAGGAGAATTTTTCTCCGAGTGTAGGAGTTTTCCACTCCGAGTTTGTAGGAAGGTGTTTCTTCCGAGTTGTAGATCCAGTGGATTGGATTGAGATTGTAGGAACTTTGTTACGAGGGTAGGATTGATTTTCAATCCGAGATAGTGGAGTATCCGAGTCTAGTTTATTGCTAGATCGGTGATGGAAAGTGGATGTACCCAAGATCGGGGAACCACTATAAATCTTGTCTCGTCTGTGATATTTTAGTAGATAGATCTGTGCTGTGTTCTAAGAATTTTTTTATTCCGCAAAAGACGCGCAACTCACCTATTCACCCCCCTCTAGGTGATTTAGGTTAACAACTATTATCTTTCAGAAAGTACATTATATGATATATATAAGCTTGTGAAATGCTATGCCTGCAGGGAAGGAATACCACCGCCCAGGGAAAAGGGGTGAGTTCATTATAATTTGGTCAGCTGGATGCTGACTGTTTCCTGTTTGCCACCGTTGGGTGGAATGTTCCTGTGCAGGTGTTGGAGAGCCAAGCAGAACGCATAAAGGCTGAAGTCCATGCTGTTGTTGCTACTGCCGCCGCTAGCCCTTGAAGTCTAAACTTATAAATGCTTTGTTTTATTTGTATGTGGACTGCCTGCATGCCAATGTTGAGGCCACTATTGTGAAAGCCCTGTAAGGCCATAGGCCAACTATTTGTACTTGTAAAACATTCCTATAGTATATATAAATGAGGAGCTTTTATATGTTGGACATTCGGGTATGGAGTTCAAGTTTAGTGTTTAGGCTTCCGCTAGAATGCAATGTGTTAGGGTGCGCTGCGCTACTCTGGCATCATACCGTAACTTCACCGCCTGTTTTGTGGTATATGTTGTGTTGCCCAGGCCGGACCTTCTAGTATATACTATGTAAACGGATGGGGTTGTTACAACATTTGTTTGAGCTCATTGGGGATGTGCGTAGATATCGTTCTTACCCCTTTTACATCCTTACCTATGTATATACCCAAGCCGAACTTCCACCCTAAAGTCCTACGGATTCGCGCTTGAGTCATACTAGCTCCATGGAGAGAGTGCGAATGGGCAAGCGTATGGTGCCCGACATTGATGGATTTCTTTGGAGGTGATCCCGAACCCCGTTCTTTGGCAATGCTTAACTTAGTGGCCTGCCTACTTTATTCCTACACATGACTGAACGAATCTCCAAAATTCTATTTTTGAGTAGTTATAATACTTATTTACGCATGTCGAAATTTATAAACTTCGTAGCATAATCAAAAATTATATCTATTATATTTTTATGTCCATGCTGTTTTCGATTTCTCGCATTACTGTATTTTGAAATTACTCAGCCAGCTAGCTGTTTTCTAGTTCACGGAGAGATGATTAACTCGGGACAAGCAAATGTTTAAGTCTAGTGGTGTGATGAGTCCGATATTTATAGGATTTTTCGGACTCATCTGGGCTTATTTTCTTGCATGTGCACTACTTTTTAAATTATAAAAGTTATATTTTTGTTTAGATATTCACTTGACCATTTTGTGCACAATTTTGGCCCAAGGGTGTGCATTTGCGCATTCTGTTGTTGGGGGTAAGCACATGGTGCTCCCCATGGCTTTTTCCTACAGTTATCTTTGATGTATTTTTGTTGCTGGGAGCTTGTGCTCCAGTTTTGGTTTTATTGTGCAGGTGGTGCGTTTTCCCAATGGCAGGAATTCTGTTTCGAGGAAAACGCACGGTCATGCATTTTATTCGCGCACGGTTTGAGAATGATCGTGTGTTTTATTCAGCTGGAAGAACATCGAGTTGATCTTGATGAATTTCGTCGAGCTGAGTTCGACGATCCTCATGCACGGTTGACACACGGTTTCATCGTAACCATGCGCGAAGGAAACTCACGATTTTCCTGTAGCTTTCTAGTTTGTTCCATTCTGTAGTTAATCGTGCGATTTGTTCTCGCATGGGCAGAAGCGCTCGTGTGCAAGTAAAACGCACGGTTCTCCTATTTGTCCCTGCATTACAGCTATCTGTCGCTACCCATGCGATTTCCTTCACGCACGGTCGAAATCATTCGTGCGCGAAGGAAATGCACGGTTCAACGCCTCTCCTTCCGCAGGCTTGCCGTGAAAGTTAATATCGCACGGTTTGTGCACGGTCGTGCGCCAAACCGTGCGTGCCTATTTTTCTGACCTGCTTCTATTTAAAGCGCAGATTTCTTCTTCTTCCTGAGGGGATTCCATTCCAGTCCGACCCAACCGCCAGTTTCTGCTCTTTTGAGTGGGGAAACTTTCTCCTAGCTGTTATTTTCTCTCTCCTCCTTGGAGAGTTGATCTGGCCACCATTTCTACTCCAAAAGCTAGCAACTTCTTCATCTCTGACCACCAATTTCATCTCCAAGCTCCACGTCAAGATCAAAGGTTGCTGCATCTCTGAAGTTCTCCGGTTAGAACCAGACAGCGATTATTCACGAAGAAGACGAGATATCCGAAGGAAGTGACAACCCTTTTTGGTTCCCGGACGTCAACCGTAGACCGAGTTCAGACAAGCCCCAACAACCCTTGAATCAGGCCGTGAATCTCGGAGTCACTTCGTGCATTTGGTTGTTTCTCTTCCCCATTACTTGTATTATTTCTTTTTATACATATTTGTGTGTTGGATTGATGTGTAAGAATATTAATAGCTTGAATATTTCAACATGTCTAAGTGTTGATATATTTTAGTTCTGGATATTGTTGTTGAACTTCAGATTTTCTCTTGTTCAAGTTGTGATTGTGTCGTTCTAGCGATTGCTAGAAGCGTGCGTTGCGAAGAGATGATTGCGACCCTCATTAGCTTATCCATCTTCCATATTGCTCTCTTGAGTGATCCGCCAAAGTGACGCGGTGACGGCGACCCACAATAGTTTTCTTATAGTTGTTAACTTAAGAATACAAATCAAAACCCCCTTTGGTTAATTTCCTGCTTGCAATCCCTTTTTCATATAGCGAAATCACACTCCCTACTTGCACTCCTCGAGAGATCGATATCCGGGGATTCAACTCCTCACATTATTACTTGACTACGATCGGTACACTTGTCGTCGCATCAGCAAGCTGCAATGGTAAGAAGGAGTGCACGCACTGCTAACGGCGCTGCCCCAGAATAAAATGACGATCTAGCCCCTGCCAACTCACCTGTAAGCAACGCTCCACTCCAAGGAGGAATTATCATTTTGGTACCCGCAACTCGGTGGAAGAGCTCGTAAGAATGATGGTGGAGCGTCAAGTAGGAGTACTCACACTTCTATGAGATATGGGAGACTCCAATCCTCCCAACCCAGCTAGCGCACGAGATACGTGATTGTTGGGTCCATTGATCCCAATGTCCCAGATTTGTTGAAGTCAAACTAGTCAATTATATACACATAATTGTATTTGATGTATGTTCAAGTTCATGCATGCAGGTTGTTCTTTGTCACATTGATTGGACAGGTGTTCCAAGTGACAATGATAGGTGGACACAAAGAAAGCTGGAAAGATAGAAATCTATCTAAGTACACAGGCATTGAGTGAAGCCAGTTCACTCAACACCAGATGAAAAGGAAGAAAGCTGGAAAGACAGAAATCTATCTAAGTCCATAGGCGTTGAGTGAATCTAGTTTACCCAATGCCATATGTCAAGGAAGAAAGCTAAAAAGAACGAAATCAGTCTAAATCCACAGGCATTGAGTGAGGCCAGTTCACTCAACACCAGATGTTAACATGCGGCAGTCCACAGGCATTGAGTGAAGGCAGTTCACTCAACGCCATACAACAAGAAGGGCTGAGTAAAGACAAGACAATCAACGCTTCAACATTGGCAGTGAAGAATCTGATTAAGTCCAGAAGTATTGTGTGAGGACAACTCACTCAACGCCAGATGAGTAGAATAGTTGAAGAAAGTGAGGACAGTCAAAGCCTGACTATTTGCAAGGCTAAAAAGTGGTTAAGTCCAGAAGCGTTAAGCGAAAACAGCTCACTCAACGCCCAATAGCGTTGAGTAAATCTCATTATGTCAAATCCAAGGAAACGGTGAAGAAATCTGGCTAAGTACAGAAGTGTTGAGTAAAGCTAGTTCACTTAATGCCCTGATCAAGAAGCTTTGAGTTAAGCTAATGAAGTCAAAGCCTCGGAAGGAGAACATAAAAATCGGCTAAGTACAAAAGCGTTGAGTGAAGCTAGTTCACTCAACGCCTAATCAAGAAGACGGGCAAAGACAAAAAGCCTTGAGTGAGGACAACTCACTCAACGCCTTCAAACAAATGAAAGATTGGCCAAGTCTAGAAGCATTGAGTGATGAAGACTCACTTAACGCACTCAATGCCTAACAATGTAGAAAGATTGGCTAAGGTCAAAAACGTTGAGTGATGAAGGCTCACTCAACGCACTCAACGTATATCAATAGAAAGATCGTCTAAGGACAAAAGCGTTGAGTGATGAAGGCTCACTCAACGCACTCAACGTCTGAGATGCAAAAGTATTGGCCAAGTCCAAATGCGTTGAGTGATGAAGGTTCACTTAACGCACTTAATGCCTGGCAGTACAAATTATTTGGCTAAGTCCACAGATGCTGACTTCAGCAAAAGTCAGTAGAATTTTGAAATGTTGCGGGAAATCTACAGTACGCGACAAAACACGTTGTTTGCCTTTAGTACTGCAGTTAATGCAAAATCAAGTTGCAGCCAACCCCAACAGTCCTTCCCACTGCTCTTCGAGCCGTTTGACATCGGGAATAAAAGGGAATCAGATCAGTTTGAGTGAAAAAACTTTTGGGATTATTTTGAAAAAAATAACTTCATCTTCATCCTCGCCATTGTTGTAGAGCTTTAAATAACAAGTTCAAATAAACTGATCTGAAAGTTCATCAAGTTAGTTGTTGTGATCAACACCGTCAACAACAAGTTCAGAGATATTTCTCTGAGAAAGAAGAAGAAGCCAAGGCTAACCCTAGCTGCAGTTACTTTGTAGTTATAGCCAATCTTTTCTAAAGAACTTTTTTTGGTTGCTGTGAAGAATTTAGGGCTGAGATTTTCTCAGCTCAGGAAGCAGAAGGCTCAGAGAAATTTTCTCTGGAGTCAAATGAACAACAAACTCTGTCTCTTTGTAGGATCCTTTGGATCTGAGTTGTAAGCCTCATTTATAAAGGCCGAGTGTAGGATCTATTGTAGATCTGAGTGGTAGGATTCTAAAGTGAATCTGAGGAAGGATCCTAGACTGGATCTAAGTGTAGGCAGTTTGCCTGAGGTAGGAGAGTCACTCTCTCTGAGTTATAGGGCCTTTCTACTTGAGTTGTAGGATGCTCGTGTGGATCTAAGGTAGGACCTTTGTGCCTGAGGTGTAGGAGAGTCATTCTCTCTGACTGGTAGGTCTATCCTCTTAGCCTGAGTTGTAGGGCCTTTGGCCTAAGGTAGGTGATCTTTGGATCACTGAGTTGTAGGGCTTTGTTCCCGAGTTGTAGGTCTTGGAGGAGACTGAGAGATCCTACGAGATCCATGTTGTAAGCGCCTTAGAGTCGAGTTTGGAGAAGTGTTTTATCTAACACACTTTAGAAAAGTGGGAGGGACAGTGGTCGTACCCATAATCTGGGGAACCACTATAAAATTTCTGTGTTGTGTGTGTGATTGTCTTGAAAGCTAAAGTAACTAGATCACTACAAACCAAAAATAGAAAAAGAATTAAAAAGACTGAAAACCTATTCACCCCTCTAGGTGTTTAGTTATCCTTGAATTTAAAGTATTTCAAGTGGTATCAGAGGGAGGTTGCTCAAGAAGGACTTAACAATCTGAGTAGATCTCCAAGGGCAGCTAAAAGGTTATACTTATGGGTTCAGGAGAGAACCATAAGGAGCTGGGTTCCATGAAGCTTCCAATCTGTAGGAAGGAGAGCATTGGAATCTAGAAGGAGAGGGTGAGGCTTTTCATGGCAGCATCTGACCCAAGGATCTTTATTACAGTTCAAGAGGGACCCTTTATCCATATGAAGTTCTCAACACCAGATGCAACTATGAAGACCCCCAAAAAATATTCAGAGATGACCAGGGATGAGGTCATTCTTTCCACCATGGACAAGAGAACTCAGAAAATCATAGTCAATATGTAACATCCCACTTTCAATTAGACCCCTCTACTTAGGTTGGGTTAGGGCATGTGGTGGGGGGGGGGCATGGGTTTAGGCTAGGTTTGAACCATAGGGTTAGGGTTTAGTCACATGGGGCCCACAAAAGGGCCCAAGGTAGTCTAAGTCAAACCAGCCCAAATTGGGGTCCTAGCCACACATTGATTCCACCACTGCATCCCTAACCCTAACACCAACCTAAGGGAACCATAAGCCATATCACAAGGCCACCAATTGATTAGAGTTGACCCAAGTCAACCCTTAACATTAAATTGGTCAAACACACACCGAAAAGCCCAAATAGTCCAAGTGGGGCACCACCATGGCCCAACCCAAGTTGGGTGATGACATAGGGTCCATGACCTTCAAATGTGGTCAGCCCATTCCCCATGTTGACCAAGTCAACCCCAAAAAGTAAACAAGTCAACAAAAAGGCCTAAAGAAAGGAAGAAGAAGCCAAACCCACTCCCCATGGGCTAAGCCCATTAGTCAAGGCCGATGACCTGGCCAAGAGGTCAAGGACTGCCCCTACCCCTCAAAAAATGGAGAGAGAATGCATGCATGGGGGCAATTTGGACTTTTTAGAGGAAAAGAGGAGAGAGAAATGGGGAAGAGAAGAAATGGTGGCCATGTGGCCCTCCTTTTCTCTGGCCAAGCAGCTGGCTGAGCTCCTCTGCATTATTCCTGAAAGGTGGAGGGATTTGGGGACACCTGGTGGCCAGGAGGAAGTTCCAAAGCTTGGCTGGCCACCCTCCCTTAACTCCAACTCCTCCCACAGCCACTCCCAGCTAAAGGTAAGCAAACCACCATCTTCAATGAGGTCAGGCGAGTGGAGATCGACATCTGGAGCACTGTTTTTGTTAGAGAATCAAGGAATTGGGCTAGTTCGCCGGAGTAAGAGTCGGCCATGGAGCACCACCACCGCACGCGCCGCCAAGCCCGACTCCAGGTCCGTTTCACTTCACCTCTCACCGTACTAGATTTCTAGATCGACTAGGAGATACATCGGGCTCAATTGAGCCCGATACCATGTGAGCAGAGAGCAAAATTCCGAGCTTCTCCTTCTTTCTCGGGATCGCCGGAGGAGCCGCCTCCGACAGCCTCACCGCCGGGAAACGTCATCCACCACCTCAACGAAGGTGGCGACAATAATCGTCGGCGGTGCCGCCGGCCCAAGTGGCCGGAAATGGGAAATCAAGTTGATCCAGATCGGGCTCATCCCAGCCGTTGGCTGGTGGTACGGGATACACAGTTGTCGTCCATTTTATTTCATATGATTAAGGAAATTAATTTGATGTGAATAGTAAATTAAATGTCACACTTTTATACAGTTATTGTATGCTAAAAATAGGCCTCTTAAAGGCACTTTTAGAACCAGACATCAACAGAAAAATTGTAACCTAGGTCTAACCTTCATTTTGCCACCCTAAACGGGAGATTTGGAGCCGTAGTGCTCCCTGTAGGGCCAATCTACCAAGACTGGTCCTAGGCTAGGGCAAAAATTTAAATGAGTGCCCAAGCCAAATCATAACTCCTCATGACCTGAGATTTTGGTCATGCATGTGACTATGTCACATTTAGTTACTGACCAAAAATTTGGATTTTTTGGAAAAAATATTTTCTATAGTTTTTAGTAAAATTCACTTATTTAAATTAATTGAATATTTGGAGAAATACAACTCCAAATGGCCCCAAATTTTGGTGGCATGTCCGCTGGGTCAATACCAGACCATGTTAGAAATTTCAGCCTCTGTGTAGCTCTGCATGTTGGGTAATCCCACTTGCATGAGAAAAGTAGGTTTAGGGTTGGGGTGCATATAGCAAAATTAGCAAAATGAGAAATTCAGCCCATTTAGGACATTGCATGCCCACCAAACTCTGGATAGACATTTAAGGGGGTGAAATATACCTCCCACAGAAAGAATGAGATTTTTGGGATAACAAATCCCATTAATTGGAATTTTTGAAAATTTGGCCATTTAGAAATAAAAATTTGAAACTAGGGCTAATGATGATATTAAATTCTCAAATTTTGCCACAAACGTAAATGGCTCATGTTTTATCCCTGGAAAAATTTATGGGGCTGTTAGATAAATTTATCTTTGACTTTAAGTAGAATTATCATTTTTCCCATATTGCAAATTAATTAAAAAAAAATAAAATATTTGTTGGAATAATATGGAAAATTTTTAGAGTGGCTTATTTATATGGTTTAAACCTTTTGTAATTTTTTGATAATTTTTGGATGTACCAGTAAGTTGAAAACCCTATCAAAGTCATTTTAGTAATAATGACATTTTGGATATTTGTTAGGACAAATTACTGTCTATGACAATGAAATTTTGTATTTGGTATGATTTCAGCAATTTACATCTACAGTAATTTTCCTAGAATTTTTAGAAACATATTTAATGTACTTTATTTGTAAAGTGGTCAATTCATGGATTTAACTTTAAATAAAATTTAAATGGAAATATAAATGGGAAAATTAGAATTCTTGGAAACCAGTCATAATAGGCTTAGATGATCATCAGGAAAATTTATTAGACCAGAGAGATCATTTGACATAGTACTTCTTGTATAAAGTGACATAGGCCACTTAATTAATGGATTTAATTTAGGGTCTTTATGACTTAGAAAAATAGTGAAAACTCCACATAATCAATGTCATATATCATACCATCCCATGATAAATGGTTAGGGTCACTTTGGCCAAGAAATTGAAAGTCGTACTTTACGGGTGGTATTAGGTCAGGGGTTGCGTCTAGCTCAGATGGTATATACTACTAGGATCGCAGGGGGATTGGAATAGACATTGAGATGGTAATTATTTTTGGAGAATAAACACTAGTTGGTCTACTATAGGTCATTCCTTGGTTACGAGCGATAAAGCGCAAGTCCTAGAATAATAATTATAACAAAGGCCGACGGAAGACCGCCACCCTTCTATTAACATCTTAAATCATTAGGACTACTCCAGAGTAATAATGAGAGCAGAATATGGATCATGGGTAGATATCAATAAAAGTAAATATCCTTGCGAAAGGGAGCTTGGGATTCAGCCCATCGTAGTTCCTAGTGCCCCTGAGAGCCCTTCATCAGGCATGGCTCGGGCAGTCCTGGGATCAACCCTAAACTGCTAGGTGTAACTAACACTAGACACGAGTAGTCTAATAGGTTAAGACATTGTGGTCCATTCTCACCCGTGATGGGTTTGAGGGATTTTGATAAAGGCACTATGTGCAATCTCACCCGTGATGGGTTTGAGGGTTTTTGAATAAAAGCACTATGCACAATCTCACCCGCGATGGGTTGGAGGGATTCGGGACGGGTTAGTCCTGCGAGCTGGAGGCTCGGGTTGGAATATCTTGCATGTGCATAAACTTGTGGTGGGTCATGCGGTATTGGGCCAATCGTCACACCGATGGTAGTATGGTAGCTCTGGCGAGTTGTGATGGTTTGAGGGGCTAGTGGGTTGTTTTACGCTGTGGTCTGGAGGACGATCCCCAAAAACGCACACTCGACCAAAAAGACTGGTGGGTAGCCAGCAAATAGTACGCAGAGACTCTAGAGTGCACCTAGGATGTGTACAGAGGCGTATGGGAGGTCTAGGCCTGGTAGTGTGATACCCGCCTAGGAGTGGAGACGCCCGCTCCACTGCTGCCGTAGCCACAATGGTGGTACCATAGAGTGATGCTAGCTCCAAAAAGTGGGAACTAAAGGTCTGTGATCACAGAATCGTGTGCGTGAGTTGCACTTGCATGAACCATAAACGCATGCATATCATACATTCATAACTAGGTCATACACATCATGGATCCTTATCATATAAATTAGTATGGGCTCTTTTATATGATAAGTTATATTTCTGAAAACCTTAACTTATATGTTTGTATGGGCATTCATATAAGTTAAGGTACTTATGTGATGGTAGTAGTAGCTTATTATACTTGCTATCTTTACTTAGCTTTCCTATAGTACTTGTTTACTTACTGCACTTTACTTGTTTCTGTTCAGCTCTTCTTACTTTTCTTGCACTGCTTATATATAGAACTGCTAGAGTAGGAATATTTATTATATATGTGCTCATAGTATAACTCTTCTATCACATGCTTCCCTTTGTTATACCCCATGTTGTCCTCCTCTTCATCCTCCCGCCCGGTGCCTAGAAGTTGCGGGGCGAGATGTGGAGGAAACGACTTAGTCTTTTCGACTAATGGTCGGTGTGACCAATCATTTTGGGAGCTCGAGGAGATGGAGCACCAGCAGGACGAGGTGGCAGGACGTGAGGAGCTGATACTGCCACCACTTACTACTACTACTACAGCCCGGCGTCAGGTGGGACGCGTCTTCTGATGATAGTGTAGCTTCCGCATGTTGTCATTTATGCGAGAGATTTTTGTCATTATGTACTGGGCATAAGCCCCTTTTTCTCTATTTTTATATAACTCATGCTGGACTGATGTACTCCTATTTATTATGAGATAGTGCCGTGACATGTGAACTAGTGGTTGCTTTAAACTGCTTTTACTTCTTATTCTCTTTTGGCCAAACATGTTATTTGATCGTACTAGCAGGCAGAATCGGCATGTTGCGGTGTCGTCTAACCAGTGCGTTAGTCCCATCGTAAGACGGCGGTTCTGGACATAAGACCAGGTTAACTCCTTGGTAAGGGGGAGGGGTCTTGCAAACTGGTATCAAAGCGAGGTTTCTATCCTCGGACCTGTGGGTTATGGGCCCACCACGCACTAAACAAACGATCATAAGAGAAGAAGTCCACAACACTGGGCCACCCCGCACGGGCATTAGTTTGCGGACAAACTATGCAGCGGAAGCAATGGTGTGTCCATGTGTAAAAAGTCATATAAAACAGTCCACATAAGAAATGAGTTAGGCCAATTCTAATATAAACCTTACCTTTGTGCAGCCTCTCAGGGTCGCCGTAACGCAGAGTCTGGATCCCCCCCCTCCGGATCCCACTCCTTTTCTACAGACAGAGATAGGCTAGACCTTGATGGCCATCCTTGAGGCCTTCAGGGCCCAGCAGGTTCCGGCGCCGCTGCCGAATCCGGGATCAAACTGGCTAAGTGCGTTCAAGAGTTTGTCCCCGCCCATGTACCACGGGACGGAGAATGCAGTAAAAATAGAGGAATGGCTCGAGGCTATACATGAGATGTTGGCAGGCATCAGCTGCCCTGTCAGCGAGGCAGTTCATTTGGTAACTACTGCACTGGATGCCCATGCGAAGAGGTGGTGGAAGTCCATGATGGACTCCACCTATGTGGATAGGGATCTGTCAGAAATATCTTGGGAGGAGTTCGGCGAAGTATTCTTGGACCACTTTGTGTCCACCACAGACCGGGATGAGCTATAAGAGAGGTTCTTGAATCTCAAGAAGGGGACCTGGTCGGTGATTGAGTACCAGAGGGAGTTTTCCCACCCTGCCAGGTTCGCGGGGATACTTGATACAGATGACTGGAGGTATGCCAAGAGATTCTACCGGGGCCTTAGAGACGATCTGAGGCAGGCCCACTTGTTTATCTTTCACGGCACGTCAGCTCAGATCATCGAGATGGACAAGAAGCTGGAGGCAGACTAGCTGATGGTGCAGAACAGAGGAAAGAGACCACTGGATGGGTCGTTCTTTGGGGAGAGCAGCCGACGCTCGTAGAGGGGCAGAGTCATTAGGCACAAGAGAGGTGGAGGACATTATCATCCAAACTACAAGAAGGAGCAGGGACACCCTGCAACACCAGCTCCTCCACCACTATAGATACATGGCCAAATGAGACAAGATGATCGTGGACAGCGACTGATAGTTTGTTTCGAGTGCCATCAACCGGGCCACATTAGATCCGAGTGCCCGCATCGGTTTCGTCCACTTCCTCCTCCACCTCCTCCACCTCCGGTGGCCCCACCGGTACAGCAGGGCCGAGGTCGAGGATGAGGTCGAGGTCAGGGCTAAGGCCGAGGACCTTTTGGCCGAGGCAGAGGACAGGAGCAGATGTGAAAGTGAGCTGTTAGATCAGGAATACTCTAGGGGGGGGGGTGAATAGAGTATTCAGGGTTTATAAAATTTTCTTCTCATTTAATCTAGTGCAGGAACAAAATCAAAATAACAATCCTAACAAACAACCACAACACAAAAACAAAAGAAAAGAGCAATCCAGACAACACAAGAATTTATAGTGGTTCCACTAAACTTGGGTACATCCACTCTATTACCACCATGGTAGGAATCCACTCAGATTTTTGATCAGGTGTCTGACACAATGAGCTTTTGATCAGGTGCTCAAAAACCAATCCTCAAGTCTTTTGATGAGGTGACTTGCAACCAGGAATAAATTTTGAAGGGAGTTATAACCCTTTATACAATGGGGGGGGGGTGAGAGATGATATGGTCTTCACTTTCTCAATATACAACTGAGAACACTTGTGGATATTGATTTTAGCAAAGGCTCCCCTGAGGTATAGAATGGTTCAAAGAGATGGAGCCTTGTTGCAGGGTGATAGGCCTTCAGTAGTACAACCTTGTTCAGTAGCTGTTCAGGAACTTCTTTGACAGATAGTGATGTAGTTGTCCTTTGAAGTGTCCTGGAGTGTTGAAGACAGAAGACTCTTGATTTTGATTTGGTCTTCTTCTTCTTCAGATAGCTGATGATCTTCAGGTCAAGGGCTTCTTGAGTTGCTGTCTCAGAATTCAGAA
Organism: Platanthera guangdongensis; assembly: GCA_039583875.1. Taxonomy (NCBI): domain Eukaryota; kingdom Viridiplantae; phylum Streptophyta; class Magnoliopsida; order Asparagales; family Orchidaceae; genus Platanthera; species Platanthera guangdongensis. Next base: position 145,540,396 of record CM077152.1, read on the forward strand.
AGAGAGAGCAGAGTTTTTCTTGTTGCAGACTGATTGTGTGTCACTTGTCATATCTGTCTGTCTTATGTATCTTGTTCTATCTCTATCTGTATTCTACACGAAGAAGAGAGAAAATCTCTTTTATATTTCCTATCAAAAATGGTCTTTTGAAATTTTGAAATCCCCTGCAATCAATGCTGACGGACTTGAGAATAAACTACTTTGAATTATTTCCCCAACTGTCCCATGGAAAAACGGCAGGCAATAATCCTGGGGAAGACCATAATCAATGCTCTGTCAAACGGTTATATTCCAGAGAATATTTGAGCATTAATTACTCAGGAATTATTGCATAAAGGAGGAGACAGAAGGATGGAAAATGACTAAGTCTGGATTTGTCAGACTGATAACAGAAATCGTCGAGCTGAGTCCACAGTTCGTCGAGCTGAGTTGCTGTGTTCGTCGACCAGTTGAATTCTGTTCGTCGAGTTGAGTTCCAAGATAGTCGAGCTGAGAGCAGAACTATATTCTCTAGAAACTCTGCCTTTTCTGTGTATGGAGTTCGTCGAGTTGATATCTGGTTTCATCGACTAAAGTTCAACAAAATATTTCTAGACTTAGAATAATGTCAGATGCTTCTGGATAAAGGTGTTGAATTGAAGTATCCAGAATTCGTCGACCTTAGAATTGGTTTCGTCGAGCTGAGGACCACTTAACTTCTGTTGGATAACTCTAGCTATTGTGGTCACAATTCATCGAGCTGAGAATCAAGTTTGTCGACTAAAGTCTGACTCTGGACTTAGAATAAAGAGATGTTTTCTGATCTTGAAGTGTTGAAGTATAGTGTCCAAAGTTCGTCGACCTGAATACAAGGTTCGTCGACCTGAGTCTAGAGAACATCTGAACTTGGAATGCTGAAGGTAGTCAAGAAATCATCATCCTGAGAATGAAGTTTGTCGAGCTCAGCTCAGAGAATTTACTCTGAGATCGTCGAACTGAGCATGACTATCGTCGACCTGAGTTCGACGAACGTCGAACTCATTTTACTTGGTCTTGAGAAAAACTCTAATTCTTGAGTCTCTGACAGTCTTATTGATAGCTGGTCCATATGATGTTGATTCTAAGGACTTGGCCTAGACTCTAGGACACAACTATGACCCTGGCTATACATGGTGGGTAATATGATCCTAAATTAGTGAACCTAGCCTAAATCTTACTAGGGATCCAACAATCTCCCCCTATTTGGGTGAGGTCACTAATTACAGACTCAAATCAAAATTGAAAATAAACAATGCAAGGAAGCATATATCTGGCAGAGATCATAACACATGCAACATATATATATATATATATGTAAATAAGATTTATTCAGAGATAGAAAAAAGTTATAAGAACATAACAGAAGTAAAGTAGTTCAGAATCACTTCTTTTGTTTCTTCTCTTTGGGCATTACTTCTTTACCTTTATCTCCAGGCTTGGTAAAGACAATTTCTCTGTTTGGATCTAAAGCTTGCACTTTTGTCATGGTCATATTAGCAGCCCCTATAATCTTCAAGGATGTGGCTCTGGGGACAACTTCTTCTGGGTGCCACTTCATGTAGTCATCAACATTGAAAAACTTGTTTGCTTTGTCAAATCTCTTAAACTCTTCTTTCCTGTACTTTGACATTGTGGAATACTTAAAAGGATCCTTTCCTTCAGCTTTGGCCTTGTTAATCATAGAAAGGACTACAAGTTCTTGCAACCTGGCCATTCTAGCAGTATTAGCTGTTTCAGGATCTTCAAAAGGAACAGGAGGAGAATTTGGTCTTTTAGGACTTTCAGCTTTTTGATCTGCAGGGAATGATAGCTGTTGTTGATGCTGCTGATGTGGTTGATACTAAAATTGATGTTGCTTGCCTGAAGAGTAATGCCTATGCTGGCTGCTTTCAGAAGAAGATTTCCCTTGTTGTCTCTGATATGTTTGGAATTGGGTAAATCTTTAGGAAGTTGTGCCTGAAGCACCAGCAGTTGGAAGAGGAGGAGGAGGTGGATCTTTTCTGTATTTCTGAGATGGAGGAGGAGAGTATCTTCTGCTTCTCTTCCTTTCTTTATGTTGATTTTTAGATAACCACATCCAAGCTGGCATCCCTTTATATGGAGTTATATTCTGGAGAATATAGTAGGGAGTGTCATTGGCTGGATTTGGCTTAGGAGCAGGAGAAAGAGGAGCTTTTCTCTTTTTAGATACTGGATTCTTTTTCTTAGCATCCTCATCAGAATCCTCATCATCCTCCTCATCATCATCATCACAGCTATCCTGTGGATTATCATATAAAGCATCTAGCTTTTTCATTGTTTCATCAGATATAATGGGTCTCTCAACTTGGGATGGAGCTGGAGTAGATGCTGGAGCTGGAAGAGAAATTTCAAGAGGGGTTGGAGAACTAACTGTGACAGTGTTTTCAGCAGCTGCCTTATTTTCTTCTTCAATGTCAGCCCTAATTAGCTCATCCAGATCAGGCAAGGGTGAGTCATCCATTACAAAAGTTGGAACTGAAGGGGAAGAGACAATTGGGGAAACAACTTTAGGAGGAGGTGAAGTAGGAACCTCTTGAGAAGCAAAGTTGTCCTTAAGCTGCTTAGCCACTTTAGGGCTTATTTGAGAGGTATATGGGATAGCAGCCAAAGATGGCTTAGTATACTCTCTTGGAAAGAATCTCAAGTATGTAGTATCAAAAATGCTTAACAAATTAACCAAATCTACTGTGGGATTTAAAATGAAATAACCAGCAGTAATTAACTCTTCTGGGACTGCATCTTCCATATCCATATCAGTCTCAATAAATTGAATTAAATCAATTAAATCAGTATCTGTAAGCTCTGTATCTGCTGTTGCTACTGCCTCTGCATCTGCTGGAGCTGGAGCTGCTGAGACTGAAACTGCTGCTACTTGAGCTGCTGCAGCTTCTTCATCAAGCATCTCCCCCTGCCTGGTTTCAGTAATAACTAGAGCCAGGCCCCTAAATGAAGAGGGGGAAGCAGAAAGGGCATAAATCTGGGCAGATAGAGAGGAAATGGAAGTAGCAAGAGGTGTAATGGCCTATGCTATTAGAGTTTTGAGGAGGGGTATGATGAGAGTAATGACAGATGAGATAATGGAGGGATACAGTAATGGAGTGGAAGATGGAGTTATAGATGGTGGTTGAGGGGAAACAACTGCATGGATAGTAGTGGTTGGTGAGGTTGGTGGGATGGCATCTTGCATGTGGTCATCCTGGATGGATTGATTTAGATGAGGAGGAGTATTGGGAGGAGATGTCAGGAGATTGAAGGATGGTATGGAGTATAGGTGTGGTGGAAGAGGAGATGAGGGTGGTGTTGGGGATGGTACATCATTAGAGGATTGTGGTGATTGAGGTGGAGTGGGTTGATGGTATTCCTGGGTGGGTGAGGAAGGGAAATCAGTGAGGTCTATTGGTGGAGAGGTGGCAGGTAAGGTAGTTGTAGTAGGAATATGAACTTGTTGGAGTTATGGAGGTGGTTGAAGAGAGGGAGTATGAACTGTGGAGGGTGATTGTGGTTGAGTTGCTGGAAGGGATGGAGGTGTGGGGATGATCACTTTAGCAGGGTGGGGAGTGGCTCAAACAGCCCTTGTGCTTTCAGAAGCTGGGGTGGAAGAGGTTGAAGCCTTGGATGGCTTGTATATAGTCCTCTCCCACCTGCCAAACATGGCACAGGTGAGCCTTTTGCTGGCATTTATGAATATGGTCTGTGAGACCAGGGATTTAGCAGCCTTCTTCTTCAGGAAGATCCCCAGGATCCTTCCAAAGCAAACTTTTTTCTTATTATTCTTTTTCCTTATCAGATCAAAGATGATCTGTGCCCAATCCACTTTCGTCTTATTGACCACTGCACAAATGACCAAGAATTGATGCCTAATGATGTAGTCATGGGCAGTGTGCTTGCCCAGCAAGACTTTTCCCACTATATCTGCCAGAAACTTATATTCTGCAGATAGGTGCTTCTTCAACAGCTTATTTGGGTTATCTCCAGCATAACCTATCAAACTCAACATCATATCATGTTCTTCAGAATCTATTTCCAGTTCTTCTTCTCCATTTATCAAATCAAAAATTTCAGTCAAAACTGCGGGAGTCAAAGAAATGGCATTACCCGCGATTGTTCTTGTCATGGTGTTTTCATCTTATGTAGATGAAGTATAGAACCATTCTCTAATTTCTGTTCCAGCCAACTTTATTCTTATTATCATCAGGTTTTTCAAATTTTGTTCTTCCAGTAGAGTCAGAATGTTCAGAAAAATTGGATCAGAGTGTTGAAATGAGTCGAAGTCGACATCAAATCTTGTGTCAAACTTCATAGCGGCTAGGGCTCCTGCTGGAATCGCCATGAAATCACCTGCAAAATAGAGAAACGACGATCAAGTGCAATGGAACAGAAAGCGCGGGACGGAGGTCGAAGAAAACCTAGTTATAAGATTTTCTAGGATATGAATCGACAAACTCCGTTCCACAAAAAATAAAAAATTCTTCGACCTGAGATCGACGAAATAATTGATAGTGAAATAATTCGTCGAGCTCAGCTAGAAGAGTTGAAGACATTTCGTCGAGCTCCGTTCGACGAAAGGTTTCTGAAGCGGATTCGTCGATCTCCGTTCGACGAAAACAACTTCACTCACAGAGAGTTCGTCGACCTTCATTCGACGAATATCTCCCGAACTTTCCCTAGTTCGTCGAGATCCGTTCGACGAACTCTAGATAATTCGTCGAGTAAAGACAGAAACTAAACTAAGTCTTCTCCATTAATCATTCCAAGCTGATTTATAAAGAATAAGTGATTTCTCTCATCCAGAGGTTTGGTGAATATATCAGCTCTTTGTAAATCAGTGTAGATATAGATAAGATTAATTTTGTTTTTGTCTACACACTCTCTAATGAAGTGATGCTTAATGTCTATATGCTTAGTCCTACTATGATGGACTGGATTTTGTGCTATTGCTATAACACTTGTGTTATCACAAAAGAGAGTTGAATTATTTAAGTTGAGACCATAGTCTAGGAGTTGGTTTTGGATCCACAGTATCTGAGAACAACAACTTCCTGCTGTAACATATTCTGCTTCAACAGTTGAGGTAGATACAAAAGAATATTTCTTACAAAACCAAGATACCAACCTCATACCAAGGAATTGACAAGTCCCTGAGGTGCTTTTTCTATCAACCTTGCATCCAGCAAAGTCAGCATCTGAAAATCTAGTTAAATCAAATTCTGACTCAGCAGGATACCATAGGCCTAGACTAGGACAACCCTTTATATATCTCAAATTTTTTTTTAAGAAAATTAGATGTGATTCTTTATGGTTCACTTGGAACCTAGAACAAAGACATGTGGCAAACATGATATCAGGTCTGCTTGCTGTAAGATATAGTATGGACCCAACAATGCCCCTATATAATTTATGGTCAACAGGTTTCCTATATGGATCAGAGTCAATTACAGCATTTGTAGCCATTGGTGTTTTCTTTGCCGAGGCATCAGCCATACCAAACTTTTTGATAAGCTCTTTTGCATATAAAGCTTGGGAGATGAAGATGCCATCAGACAACTGCTTCACTTGGAGACCAAGGAAGTAGGAAAACTCACCCATGCTACTCATTTCAAATTTTGAATGCATATGGTTAGAGAACCTCTTGCACAATTTGGAATTAGTAGACCCAAATATGATGTCATCCACATATATTTGCACTAACAATATTTGATCTTTATGATGTCTAGTGAAAAGTGTTCTATCTATTATGCCTCTAATGAATTTATGCTCTATCAAAAAGCTGGCTAGGGTCTCATACCAAGCTCTTGGAGCTTGCTTGAGACCATAAAGAGCTTTATGCAATTTGAAAACATGATAAGGGTGTGTTGGAGAGGCAAAACCTGGAGGTTGTTCAACATAAACCCCTTCCTTAAGTACTTCATTTAGAAATGCACTCTTCACATCCATTTGATAGACCTTGAATTTCTTGAAGTCTGCATTGGCCAGGAATATTCTGATTGCCTCTAACCTTGCCACAGGTGCAAAGGTTTGGTCATAATCTATTCCTTCCTCTTGCCTGTATCCTTGAGCAACAAGCCTAGCCTTGTTCCTCGCTATTGTACCTTGGGCATCCAGCTTGTTTCTGAAAATCCATTTGGTTCTAATGACTGGATAGTCTTGGGGTCTTGGAACCAAATCCCAAACTCTACATCTCTCAAATTGGTTTAGTTCCTCCTGCATTGCAATGATCCAGTGGGGATCTTTCTCTGCATCATGGATGGATAGAGGTTCAACCTGAGAGGGAAAATAGGGATGCATCAAATCCTGGTTTAGTTGATGCTTGGTCTGTACACCTACTGATATGTCTCCAATCACTTGAGATCTGGGATGATCCCTTAGTGTGACAAGATCAATGGGTGGAGTTGGTTCTGCAATAGCATTAGAAACTAATTCCTCTTGTGGAATTATGTTTGCTGTTGAGGGAAGATCAATTCCTTCAGTGCCTTCATCTTCACTTTCTTCAATTACTTGTGGAGAAGGATGTGTTGGAACCTCTTGGGTGAGGTTTAGTCTATCCAAACTCTCACACAAGTGAGGTACCTGCAAAGTGCACTTGGTAGAAATCTCTTTCTCCTTGCAGGACATGTTAGCTTCATCAAATGTAACATGGATAGACTCTTCAATTTTTAGAGATGATTTATTTAAAACCCTATAGGCTTTGCTTACATGGGAATATCCTAGAAAGATTACCTCTTCATCTTTAGCCTCAAACTTTCTAATATATCTTTTGTTGTTATTGTGAATATAACATATACATCAAAATACTTTAAAATAATTGATTTTAGGTTTCTTCCCTTTAAGTAATTCATAGGGAGTCCTATTTTTTAGTTTGTGAATTAAACTCTTGTTCAGGACATAATTTGCTGTGCTCACAGCCTCTGCCCAAAAGATTAGGGGCATGTAAGCATCTGCAAGTAATGTACCTGTAGCTTCAATGAGTGTCCTATTTTTCCTTTTAGCTATCCCATTTTGTTGAGGAGTTCTAGGAGCTGAGAAACAGTGCCCGATACCTTCCTTATCACAGAACTCATGCATAAGAAGAGAATCAAACTCTGTGCCATGATCACTTCTGATCAATGCAACATGTGTAGAGAACTCAATCTGTATGGTCCTGAGAAAATCTGTAAGAACCTTGAAGGTATCTGACTTAGATCTCAGAAATGATACCCAAGTAAACCTAGAGAAGTCATCCACAATAACTAAGGTACAGGATTTCCCTCCTAGGCTTTGTACAGTAATGGGTAAAAAGATATCCATATGTAGCAAGTATAAAATCCTAGGTGAATCACTTTTATTAACAGATTTAAAACTAGATTTAGTTTGCTTGCCTAGTTGACATACACTGCAAAGGTCTTCCTTCTTCGAGGGACCAGAAGGTAAACCTCTAATAAGGTTGTCTTTTGATAGCCTAGCAATGTTTTTCAAGTTTACATGACCTAGCCTTTTGTGCCATAAATCATTCTGATTACTAGTTATATTAAGTTAGCAGATATCAGAAGTGGCAGAAAGAAAATTAACTAAGTATATGTTACCTTGTCAATTCACAATTAAAATAGTTTGGTTTTCTTTATTAGAAATAATGCAAGAAGATGAGTTGAAGTATACCTGATAACCTTCATCACATAACTGACTTATAGAGATGAGGTTATGCTTGAGTCCTCTGACATAAGTTACTTTCTTGAAAGTAACAGCTCCAATATTCACGTCTCCAAATCCTTCTGACTGGCCACATTTGGAATCCCCAAAGATAACCTTTGGTCCTAGCTTGGACTTGTAGTTGGTTAAGATGTCCTTGTTGCCAGTCATATGCTTGGAGCATACACTGTCTAGGTACCATATTTGATTATTTACTGGATAACTCTTCGCCTGCAATGAAAAATAATTAGTTGTTCTTGACCCAGGTTACCTTGGGTCCTTTGTATTGTTGATAAGAAAAACTGGATATAACAGAAAATTCTGGTTGAGATTTATATCCTAGAGGGTGATATCTTCTAGGTGGTATTACCCAATTAGCTATAAGATTAAATGATTTCCTGGAATTATTAGAGTTCCTGTTAAAATTACAGTTTTGGTTAAGTCTTTCTGGGTTTGATGAATTTCCGTGAATTCGTCGACCAGAGTTCGACGAATTGGGTTGAGATCGTCGATCTCTGCCCAGAGAATGAACGTATTCATTTTTTGTGCCCCACGTTCGTCGACCTCTGCTCAACGAACCATACAGAGTTCATCGATCACAGTTAGACAAATAATTATAAATATAGTTTTCGTTCAGAGTTCGTCGATCTGCGTTCGACGAACTGGCTGCATTTTGTCGATCTAAGTTCGACGAATTCTGCTAAACCTTATTTTTACTTAAGCTTTTCTGATTTTTGGTTTTCAGACCTATTGATTTGGGAACATTTTCTATTGTTTGTTTATGGTTTATTTTCTCTTTCCCCTTAGTAGAAACAAATTTTATTGTGGTTGTCAGTATGTTTTTCTTGAGGATGGGGGACAAACTTGATGAAGCACCCAAGCCTAGCTTGCCATTGAGTCTGGCATTTACAGTGCTTGTGATGTCCATCAGCTTGAGGCTTCTTCCATTAAGAGTTTCCTCAAGTTGTTTAGCCTCACAAAGCTCAGTCTTTAACATTATTATTTGTTCATTAGCTAAGGTTAATTCATCTTTTAACCTATTGTTTTCAAGATTTACATTCTCTAGGTTTCCTAATTTTTCCCTAAGAGTTTTAATCTCCTTTTCTGAGTTTATTAAGTCTATACACATTGTTTTAAATTCAAATTTAAAAGAATCAGAACTGTAATCAAAAGAAGACAATACCTTGTCAGCTTCAGAATCTGAAACTGCTTCATTGTCTGAGTCCTCTTCTTCTGAATGGCTCCTGGAAGCATCAATTACCATGAGGAAAACCTCCTTGGCCCTTGCCTCTTCCTCATCTTCACTGGAGCTAGGCGGTGTTGATTCTTCTTCAGTCTCACTCCGGGTTTCAGCCACAAAACCCTTCTCCTTCTTCTTGTATTTGCTGGAAGAAGGTCTGCTATTGTGCTGTCTACTAGCATCTTTCTCTTTTCTCTTTTCTTTCTTCTGATTCTCTGGACACTCAGAGATGAAGTGTCCAGCTTTCCTGCAACCAAAGCATACCACTTATTTAGTTGGTGTTTTATCATACCTTGTTTTGTCATCCTGTCTGGATGACTTCCTCCTAAAATCTTTTCTTGCCATCTTATAGAATCTTTTGGCAAAAAGACTCATGAGTTCTTCATTTGTTGAGGGAGTCTCTGTCTCTTCAGCTGCCTTGAAATCAATGCTATGCTCTTTTCTTGCTGGAGGAGGTGTTCTCTGCTTCCTTCCCTACAGGTATTAGCATACACATATAATGGAAATCAGAATGTGCAAATTAAGCACCATTCACCACAGACGTTGGTCATCCAACGCCCCGTGCTCTCATGTCACATTCTTGGTGCACATGACCTCAAGGGTCACACCTCCGTTCTATGCGATGATCAGCAATGTTTGAGCATTCTAGTTTTTTAGGGACAAAGCAAAATACAATGCCCTTATGGCTTTAGCAAAGTCATGGTGACTTATAAATTCAAACTTTGACTAACTACAAGTCGATAAGCATAGGGTTGGGTGCAGTTCAGCTCTTTCTCGGTGCTCAAATCTCCGGGCGCATCAAGCCATGACGCAGGTCAGCACATTATGATCCTAGACTAGCAGCCACGGCTGCCTAAGCTGGGCCAAAAGGGCTCTCAACTCAACAAATTGGCCCCTAGGTCTTCGAGAGATAGGCCTCAAAAACAATAGCCCTCGGGTCTTCCATAGAAAGATTTTTTAAACAACACAATGCTCACTGGGAGCTACCAGTGGCGCAGAAGGGGACAAACTATCGATTCTTCCCATTTTACGGGCGTTTTCCTAGAGACCACCTCCAGTACTCTCAATACAATCATCTGCATACCCCGTGACTTCAAAGTCTATGTGATTACTACGAAGTCTTCTCCGGTATACATAAAATACAAAGATCACAAATATAACGTCCCCTATCCGTCACATAGCATATAGCAGTAGGTCCGGCCGGGGCCCGACGCCGTATGCCACAGACAGACCGGGTGGTTACTTATGTAAAACATCCAACCAATCTCAACGTCCTACACAGAGCATTCTAGCGGAAGCAGTTTATAAAAGTTGTAACAAAGAACCCAGCATTAAAGCATGAATGTCCACTAACCAAAATAGGAATGTATACAAATACCAATATAAGCCTTAAGGCCTTACAAAATGTTTCACTTGATATTACATGATTTTCAAACCACGACATGCAGGCCGGTCAGACATGAATAAAACAGTAAACACTTCCATTTGGGCCTTCGAGGGCCGGCTTCGCAAAAAGGGCTTTAGCCCGCTATTGACCGCTTGGTCCAGCAGCACCTGCAAGCAACAAACCACCGCACGGTGGCAAAACAAGGCAACGGTCAGCAATGCTGACCAAATTATAACGATCCCGCCCCCACCTCGGGGTGGCGATGCTCCTTCCCTGCATTTCATTAGCATAAGCGAGCAATATATATATCCATTTCATCACAGACGTTGGCTCGCACGGCCAAACGCCCCGTGCTCTCAGGGCACCTTCTTGGTGAACCGGTCGATGTCACGTCAATTAAAGCTATAGACATTCCGAACTCACCACCGCCACTAAGACGGCCAAACCTATGAGCAATTTGTCTTCTTGGCCTGGGTCACGACAATTTAAGCCATCGACCTCCAAAGACCCTAATCTATGCCAACGACAAGTGCCACGTGCCTTTAGGTCTCTTTAACCGAATGACATAGAACGGGTATGGTTCCATCTAACCCGTGCTCACATCGTAATGACAATTTAAGCCATATGCGCGGGTCAAACTTCCACCGAGTCCCATTTCCATCACAAGTCACATAACCCGGTTATGTTCAAGTTGGCTCTCAGGCAACCAAGTTGGCAAGATCTCGTATCCGCCCAGTTTTCCGGGTGCACCTTTGGGTTAGTCCCCAAGGCTCCCTGCTGCAATCTACCGCGTAGAAAACCCGAAAAACAACCAATAGCACAGAGTCTTCTCCGGCATTATGCAATGCAACATCACCGATCCACACTAACATGTCCGGGTAGGCTTCACACATCATGGCTATGTCCGTTCTCGCTTACGGACTCTAAACAACGGGGACTTCACATATCTACCCGAAGGAACGCCTCCAACTCTCCGCAAACTCGTGAGAGCGGGCTTCCTATGCAAAGAAAGAGAGCTACTCATGCTCAAGATGAGGATCGTTACCCTAGCATTCCTCTTTGGCGCCATTGAAAAGTAATTGGATGAAAAGCACTGCACTAGCTTTGCCTCCGTGGATCCGGAGTCGGCTCGCGATTCGGAGCTTCGAAGCTCCTCCAATGGCCGGATCTAGCTCCTTCTTCCTTCCTTGGCTCTCCTCTCTCTCTAAGGTTTTATAAAGATGAAAACTTATGAAAAGTGAGGGTTTCTAAGTCCAATCCCGGGTATATCCCTTCCGGAACAACCCCCAGCCGTTGGATCTCAAAATAAGCAAACGAACGGCTTTGATTCGGAACTGAAATGCCCAATCTGGACCGAACACGGCCTGGCACACGCCCGTGTCCAGGTCCGTGTGCCTCATTTGCCGTCAAAATCGGCTCGCCTGGAACCTCACACTGGTATCGAACATGCCCGTGTTCGAGCTGACACGCCCGTGTTCCATGTGACACGGCCGTGTGGCCGGCCGTGTACCCCTATCATTTTTCCCCGAAAACAACCCGAGCACTGCATGGGTTCTAGGACACGCCTGTGTCCTTACCCGTGTCACCTCAACACGCCTGGACCCCAGGCCGTGTACACGGTCTCGACACTCGACACTTCGTCGAGCGAAGATCGTCGACCTACCGACACGGCCTTGGACACGCCCGTGTCCGAGGCCGTGTGCCTTGTCTCGACACATTGTCGAGAGCAAAGTGTCGCCTTCCCGGGATGAGTGTCGACACGGGTTGACACACCCTGCGACATGCCCATGTCGCAGGCCGTGTGCCATGTCTCGACACTTCGTCGAACACAGAGTGTCGACTTTGCGGGCTAAGTGTCGACACGGGTCGACACGCCCTACGACACGCCCGTGTCGCAGGCCGTGTGCCCAGTCTCGACATAATGTCGAGACCAAAGTGCCGACTTCCCGTCTTAGTGTCGACATAGGCTTGACACGCCCTGGGACATGCCCGTGTCCCAGGCCGTGTGCCTGCAGCCAGAACCCAAACTGGCCCAAAACGTCCCCCTTCGCTCCTTTGAGTTTCGGGGCGTTACAACTCTCCCCCTCTTAAAAGAATTTCATCCACGAAATTATATAAAGGAAAGACATGTACAAAACAAAAATTTGTACCTGAGCGAAACAACTCTGGATACTCGTCAAGCATAGTCTGCTCTCGCTCCCAAGAGAGCTCCTCACGACCGCAATTGTCCCACCGGACCTTGACCATCCTGATCTCTTTATTGCGTAGCCGCTTGACCTCCGAGTCCTCAATCCGCACGGGCTTGACCTTTGTCGTCAGCCCACTATCCACCGGCACTTGATCAACCGCGATCACTTGCGTAGGCTCTTGCACCGCCTTCCTAAGCACCGAAATATGGAATACACCATGTAAACCACTAAGCTCCACTGAGAGCTTCAACCGATAGGCCGCTTCACCAACTCGCTCCAGAACCTCAAACGGTCCAAGGTACCTCGGGCTTAGCTTTTTCAATCGCCGCACCCGCGAGACACCCTTGAACGGCTTGATCTTTAAGTATACATAATCGCCCACAGCGAACTCCACGTTCCTGTGCTTCGCATTATAGTACTTTGCTTGCCGGTCCTGAGCGATAAGCAACCTCTCCCGAATGGTTCTCACCAAAGAAGTAGCATCCTCCACTTCCGATCGATTATACAACTTTGACTCACCCGTTTCTAACGAAGACAACGACGTGCGACATTTTCTACCATATAGGGCCTCGAAAGGCGCCATCTGAATACTCGCTTGGTAGCTATTGTTGTATGCGAACTCCACCAAATAAAGGTGGTCTTCCCATTGCTTTCCGAAATCAAAGACACACATGCGGAGCATGTCTTCCATAGTTTTATTGACACTCTCGGTCTGCCCATCCGTTTGCGGATGGAAGGCTGTGCTGAATTTCAACTTTGTTCCCAACATTTGCTGCACTAGACTCCAATCATTGGACGTGAACCACCCATCTCGGTCACTCACGATGCTGCGGGGCACACCATGAAGCCGTACTATGTTATCCACATAAAGCTTTGCCAACTTCTCCATCGGATCATCCTTCCTATGCGGAATAAAATGTGACACCTTCGTTAATCGATCAACAACCACCCAAATGGCGTCATTCCCCTTCTGCGACCTTGGCAAACCGTGCACAAAGTCCATAGAGATGTCGTCAAATTTCCACTCCGGAATAGGCAAGGACTTAAGAAATCCTCCCGGCTTTTGGCACTCCGCCTTTACCAAGGCGCAAGTTTGGCACTTCGCTACGTAGAGCGCCACATCCTTTTTCAAACCCGGCCACCAAAACAGTTTCTTCACATCACGGTACATATTCGTGCTCCCCGGGTGAATCGAGTACTTGGTATGGTGTGCCTCGTACAACAACTCCACCCGCAAATTGCCCACACTTGGGATGCACAGACGACCGTCTTTCCAAAGTAATCCGTCCTCCATGACGAATTGGGGATTTGACCCATCCAGAGCCTCTACCATGAACTGCTTCATATGAGCATCCATATCCAAAGCCTACCGAATACGATCAGCCAGGTCATATTGGACTTCAGTCCAATTCAGAACTGCTTCAGAACTTGATTGCTTGTCCACACAAACAATCTCCAACGCCTCCAACTCTCGCACCAACTGCTCATCATGCACCGATAGCCAATTGGCTTGAGCTGGGGTTCAGCGACTCAACGCGTCCGCAACCGCATTCCCTTTGCCAGGCACGTAGTGGATCTTGAATGTATAGTCCCCCAAGAACTCCATCCATCTACGCTGCTGCATATTCAGATCCTTCTGATCAATAAGATACTTCAGGCTCTTGTGATCGGTGTAGATATCAATCTTCACACCGTACAAATAGTGTCTCCACAGCTTCAAGGCAAAAATCACGGCAGCTAACTCCAAGTCATGGACCGGATAGTTCCTTTCATGCAATTTTAGCTGTCTCGAGCCACAAGCTATTACACTTCCGTATTGCAGTAGCACGCAACCCAAACTGCTGCCCGAAGCATCGCTATAAATCTCATAGCCTTCGGTCCCACATGGCGAACTCAGCACAGGCGCCGTGGTCAACCGACACTTCAACTCCTCAAAAGCTCGCGCCCACTCTGGCGTCCAAACGAACTTATGCTCCTTCCTCGTCAAAGTAGTGAGAGGTAACGCTATGCGCGAGAAGTTCTCTACGAAGCGCCTATAATAGAAGGCAAGCCCCAGAAAACTCCGGACTTCCGCTACAGTAGCAAGCTCAGGCCACTCCCGTATCGCAACAATCTTCGCCGGATCCACAACAATACCCTCTCCACATACTATATGACCGAGGAACGCCACTGAGGATAGCCAAAACTCGCACTTCGAGAACTTGGCATACAACTAATTTCTTCTTAGCGTCTCCAACACCAAATGAAGGTGCTTGAAGTGATCTTCCTCACTTTGCGAGTACACCAAAATATCGTCGATGAAGATGATCACGAAATGGTCCAAGTACACCCTGAACGTCCTGTTCATCAAATCCATGAACACTGACGGCGCATTAGTCAGCCCAAACGACATGACCGTAAACTCATAATGCCCGTATCTCGTACTAAACGCTATCTTCGGGATATCACTCTCCCTTATTCGCAGCTGATAGTACCCAGCCTTGAGATCAAACTTCGAGTACACCGTCGACCCGACTAACTGATCAAAAAGATCATCAATCCGGGGAATCGGGTACTTGTTCTTCTCCGACAGCTTGTTGAGCTCCCGATAATCAATACATAGCCTCAAGCTTCCGTCCTTCTTCTTAACAAAGAGGACCGGTGCGCTCCAAGGCGAAGAACTCGGGCGCACATAACCTTGCTCCAACAACTCTTGCAGTTGAACTTTCAGCTCCGCCATTTCCTTAGGCGCTAGCCGATAAGGAGATTATGACACTGGCTTTGCACCTGGCACTAGCTCAATCGTAAAATCTATCTCCCACTGAGGCGGGGCTCCAGGAAGGTCTGCGGGGAACACATCAGGGTATTCCGATACCACTGAAATACTATCCAACGCGGGCTTCGACTTTGCAACCTCCACTAGTGTAAAGAACAGTTCTGCACCGGCACGAACCGCCTTCACCACCTGAAGTGCAGACATCAACGTCTTGCTCGACCCCTTTAAGCCTGTAAAAGTCGTCTCACGACTTGCTCCCAGCTTGACTTCCTTGCGACAGCAGTCAATATAGGCCTGCTGCTCCGAGATCCAGTCCATGCCAAATATAACGTCGAACTCCACCAACAGAAGTAAAGACGCCTGCAGGTCGAACTCCTGATCCCCAATACGAATCTTAACATCGCATATCCTATCCGCTCGCATCGAACACCCATTGGGCAACAAGACATTCAACTTATCCTTCGCCATCGAAGAAGGGACTCCGATGCGTGATATAAATCCTTCGGACAAGAAGGAGTGTGAAGCTCCCGTATCGAAGAGTGCTCGTGCCAGATTTTCACAAATCAATACAAATCCAAAATAAGCAGTGGTAAGGTAACATGTGCATAACAAGTATTTAAACAAATCGACTTGCTATAAATTAAACCGTACCTGTCACCACATCAGCCTGTTTGATGGCCTCCTGTTGGCCAAGATTGTAGACCCTCGGTTGGGTCGGAGCATAATGGGACGCGGTCGACTCCACCACCTTGCACTTCTCTTCATAAGTAGCTCCCGGCCTTCTCTTGAACTTTGAACGTCCGCTCCAACAGTCACGGGCAAAATGCCCAGTCTTTCCACAAGTAAAACACGCACCCGGGGTCCGACCCGTAGTCGCCCCAGAAGCACTAGAAGGAGCTTGACCCGAAGTCCTATGCTTCTTGAAAGACCTCCGATAGCCGGTCTTTGAAGTAGTCGGCACTTTAAATTCAGATTTCCTATCACCCAAGCCTTTCTTTGCTTGCACATTCTTCATGTCCTTCTCCAAGGATCGGGCAGTATTGACCAAGGTTAAGAAACCCTGCGTCATCGGCCCCGAAAGTAGTAATCTCAACTCATCTCTCAAGTCTTCATAGAATCGATTCGTCTTGCGCTCCTTATCCACGATGGTGGAGCTAGCATATCGACTCAAACGAGTGAACTCGTGGAGATATTCATCCACGCTCTTCTTACCCTGAACCAACTTCAGAAATTCATTCTCCAACGCTATCTTCTGCGTCGAAGGGAGGTATCTAGCCAAGAACAATCTCGAGAACTCTTCCATCGAGATATCACCAAGTTGCCTACCTCTCAATAAGTGCAACTCCAATCCTTCCCACCACATTCTCGCTTCACCGTCCAAAAGGAACGTAGCGATGGTGGTCATTTGCCACTCCTCCGTCTTCGTTGCTGTCATGACTCTCTTCACCCTGGAGAGCCAGTCTTCAGCCTGAGATGGGGTTCCCAACCCCGAGAATAACGGAGGGTTAAAGCTCATTACATGCTTAAGCTGCCTCTCAGTTGCCCTCCTTGGCACGACCGGTTCCACAACCACTTGCTCCACTCTCCTCGGCTCAGCCTCTTGAAGAGGTTCCTGCTCCATCACAGGAGCGGGCTGCTGCGTCTGCCTTGCAGGCTGCGCATTTATCACGGCCAACACCGCTTCAGCCACCAATCGTATGTTCTCAGCCGACAGAGGTGTTGCAGGAGCAACATCCGGTGCACTACTAGCCTCAGAAACTCGGTGTTCTGACGGCCCAACACCACTTCTAGTCACCTATAGTGGTACAAAACACCGTTAAGCGACCAAATAAATTGCAAACAGCAATTATAGGAACACGCAGGTTCCTCAAACACATGTATTTTCATTCCTAAGTGGACATCATGGGTTCTTTTACCGTTATAACGATGACGCACACAATGTGCTCACCACCCCTTAAAAAGAATTCGCCCACGAATTCACGTTAAGCCCGACCAAAACCAGTAGTCTGATACCAAATTGTAACGTCCCCTATCCGTCACATAGCATATAGTAGTAGGTCCGGCCGGTGCCCGACGCCGTATGCCACAGACAGACCGGATGGTTACTTATGGAAACCATCCAACCAATCTCAACATCCTACACAGAGCATTCTAGCGGAAGCAGTTTATAAAAGTTGTAACAAAGAACCCAGCATTAAAGCATGAATGTCCACTAACCAAAATAGGAATGTATACAAATACCAATATAAGCCTTAAGGCCTTACAAAATGTTTCACTTGATATTACATGATTTACAAACCACGACACGCAGGCCGGTCATACATGAATAAAACAGTAAACACTTCCATTTGGGCCTTCGAGGGCCGGCTTCGCAAAAAGGGCTTTAGCCCGCTATTGACCGCTTGGTCCAGCAGCACCTGCAAGCAACAAACCACCGCACGGTGGCAAAACAAGGCAACGGTCAGCAATGCTGACCAAATTATAACGATCCCGCCCCCAACTCGGGGCGGCGATGCTCCTTCCCTGCATTTCATTATCATAAGCGAGCAATATATATATAGCCATTTCATCACAGACGTTGGCTCGCACGGCCACACGCCCCGTGCTCTCAGGGCACCTTCTTGGTGAACCGGTCGATGTCACGTCAATTAAAGCCATAGACATTCCGGACTCACCACCGCCACTAAGACGGCCAAACCTATGAGCAATTTGTCTTCTTGGCCTGGGTCACGACAATTTAAGCCATCGACCGCCAAAGACCTTAATCTATGCCAACGGCAAGTGCCACGTGCCTTTAGGTCTCTTTAACCGAACGACATAGAACGGTTACGGTTCCATCTAACCCGTGCTCACATCACAACGACAATTTAAGCCATATGCGCGGGTCAAACTTCCACCGAGTCCCATTTCCATCACAAGTCACATAACCCGGTTATGTTCAAGTTGGCTCTCATGCCACCAAGTTGGCAAGATCTCGTATCCGCCTAGTTTTCTGGGTGCACCTTTGGGTTAGTCCCCAAGGCTCCCTGCTGCAATCTACCGCGTAGAAAACCCGAAAAACAATCAATAGCACGGAGTCTTCTCCGGCATTATGCAATGCAACATCACCGATCCAGACCAACATGTCCGGGTAGGCTTCACATATCATGCCTATGTTCGTTCTCGCTTACGGACTCTAAACAACAGGGACTTCACATATCTACCCAAAGGAACGCCTCCAACTCTCCGCAAACTCGCGAGAGCGGGATTCCTATGCAAATAAAGAGAGCTACTCATGCTCAAGATGAGGATCGTTACCCTAGCATTCCTCTTTGACGCCATTGAAAAGTAATCGGATGAAAAGCACCGCACTAGCTTTGCCTCCGTGGATCCGGAGTCGGCTCGCGATTCGGAGCTTCGAAGCTCCTCCAATGGCCGGATCTAGCTCCTTCTTCCTTCCTTGGCTCTCCTCTCTCTCTAAGGTTTTAGAAAGATGAAAACTTATGAAAAGTGAGGGTTTCTAAGTCCAATCCCGGGTATATCCCTTCAGGAACAACCCCCAGCCGTTGGATCTCAAAATAAGGAAACGAACGGCTTTGATTCGGGACTGAAATGCCCAATCTGGACCGAACACGGCCTGGCACACACCCGTGTCTAGGGCCGTGTGCCTCATTCGCCGTCAAAATCGGCTCGCCTGGAACCTCACACGGGTATCGAACACGCCCGTGTTCGAGCTGACACGCCCGTGTTCCATGTGACACGGCCGTGTGGCCAGCCGTGTACCCCTATCATTTTTCCCCGAAAACAACCCGAGCACTACACGGGTTCTAGGACACGCCCGTGTCCTTACCCGTGTCACCTCAACACACCTGGACCCCAGGCCGTGTACACGGTCTCGACACTCGACACTTCGTCGAGCGAAGATCGTCGACCTACCGATACGGCCTTGGACACGCCCGTGTCCTAGGCTGTGTGCCTTGTCTCGACACATTGTCGAGACCAAAGTGTCGACTTCCCGGGACGAGTGTCGACACGGGTTGACACGCCCTGCGACACGCCCGTGTCGCAGGCCGTTTGCCATGTCTCGACACTTCGTCGAACGCAGAGTGTCGACTTCGCGGGCTAAGTGTCGACACGGGTCGACATGCCCTGCGACACTCCCGTGTCGCAGGCCGTGTGCCCAGTCTCGACACAATGTCGAGACCAAAGTGTCGACTTCCCGTCTTAGTGTCGACACAGGCTTTACACGCCCTGGGACACGCCCGTGTCCCAGGCCGTGTGCCTGCAGCCAGAACCCAAACTGGCCCAAAACGTCCCCCTTCGCTCCTTTGAGTTTCGGGGCGTTACAACAAATCCAGACCAACCTGTCCGGACGGGTTCACACATCATGCATATTCCATACTTTGATTCCGGATCTAAATGCAATACTAATGAGGATACACGGATCTACTCGTTGGGAGTACCACTTCCACGTGCTCGAAGAGCTTCTACCCTCAAATGCCAAAAATGAAGGACTTCACATGTCCAAGGAAGAAAATAGTTACCCTAAAAGTCCGTTTCAGCGTCATATGAGAGATTTTAGTTGGATAGAAATGTTGCTTCGGTTTGCTTCGGCAGATCCAAACTTGCCTCGCGAATCCGAACTCCGAAACTCCAATGACGGTAGAATCTCTTCAATCTGGCACGGTTGCTCCTCCTCTAGTCGTCCAACCAAAGTTCTCAAAACAAATGAGGAGAAAATGGCCATTCTAATGCCATAAACCGATCTATCATCGCTCGGTAACTAGCTACCGTCGTGCGGTACCTAGTGAAATGGCTCGATTCGCGTGCCACCGTCCAGGCCCTCCAATCACAGGCCGACACGTAGCCACTACATTATAGTTTGCTATCGTCGCATGATAGGATACTATCGCCACATGGTAACTTGCGTTGGTTATGACATGACCTCTCGCGCTACCGTCGGGCTATAACCACTACCACCACGTGGTAACAGCCCGAGAGCCTCGTCAATTAAATTGGCCTTGCTACCGCTAGCAGTTGTTATACCACTGGGCGGTAACTTCCCCAAAGCTCTGCCAAACTAATCCCAGAGCTATCGCTGGCGATAACCCTACCACCAGGCGATATATCCAGAAACCATTTTCCTACTTCGGAAATTTTGGGGCGTTACAAATCTCCCCCACTTAAAGAATTTTGTCCCGAAATTATACGGTGAAGGAAATTAAAGAAGTAATAATATTAAACTATATACCTCAAAAAATAACTCAGGAAACTCCGCTTTCATGGATTTCTCCCGATACCATGATAGTTTCTATCGGCCACAGTTGTCCCAACGGACTTTGACCATCCTGATAGACTTATTGTGAAGTTTCTTGACTTCCTCCTCCTCAATGCGAATTAGCTTGACCTTCGTTGTCAACCCAAACTCGATCAGTACCTGATCCGCAACCACCACTTGTGTAGGCACTTGCACCTCCTTACACAACACCGATATGTAGAATACATCATGCAGACAAGTTAATTCCGTCAAAAGCTTCAATCGATAGGCTGCTTCACCAACATGCTCCAGTATCTCAAACGGCACAAGGTATCTTGGACTCATCTTTTTCAACCGTGGAACCCTTGACACGCCCTTGAACGGTTTGATCTTCAGATATACCCAATCACCCACGGAAAACTCGACATTCTTGTACTTCGTATTATAGTATGTAGCCTGCAAATCTTGTGCGATCAGCAACCGTTCTTTGATTGTTCGAACAATCGAAGTCGCATCTTCGACATCCTTCCACGTATACAGCCTTGACTCGCCCGTCTCCAGCCATGATAATGGAGTGCAACACTTTCTTCCATAAAGGGGCTCGAAGGGTGCCATTTGAATGCTTGTTTGGTAGGTGTTGTTATATGCAAACTCGATGATATACAATTGATCCTCCCACCTTTTCCCGAAATATAGGGGCACATGCGAAGCATGTCCTCCATCATCTTGTTTACCCGCTCGTTCTGACAATCTGTCTGCATATGAAAGGTCGTACTAAACTTCAGCTTGGTACCCAATAGTGGATGCATTAGCCTCTAGTAGTTAGATGTGAAGCGCCAATCTCGATCTTTGATGATGCTACAGGGCACACCATACAGTCGTACGATATTATCCACATACAGCTTTGCCAGCTTTTCCACTGAATCCTCCTTCCTATTCGGGATGAAGTGTGACATTTTTGTCAAACGATCAATGATCACACAGATGACGTCGTTTCCCTTCTGTGATCTCGGCAAACCATACAAGAAATCCATGGATATATCATCGAACTTCTATTTTTGTATAGGTAAAGACTTCAAAAATCCTCCGGGCTTTTGACATTTGACCTTCACCAAGGTGAAAGTTTGACACTTCACCACATACAGCGCTATGTCATTTTTCAGTCCTGGCCACCAAAATAGTTTTTCATATCTTTATACATTTTTGTGCACCCCGAATGAATCAAGTACTGGGTTTAATGGGCCTCGTACATCAATTCTTCCTATAGTTTGCCCACCTTTGGGATGTACAATCGACTATTCCTCTACAACAGTCCATCATCGACAGTAAACTTGACATTTGACCCATCCAAAGACTCAGCCATATAGCGTTTCATGCTGTCTTCAAACTCTAAAGCCTACCGAATCTAAATAGCAAGGTCATATAATACTTTCGTCCAGTTCAATTGTGCTTCAGCACTAGTCCTCCTATCGACACAAGAGATCTCCAAGGACTCCAAATCTCGAATAAGATGCTTGTCTTGCATCCGTATCCATTTGGCCTATACGAGAACTCTGCGACTTAACGCATCCACGACTATATTACCTTTGTCAGGTACATTATGTATCTTGAATGTACAGTCCTAAGGAACTCCATCCATATCCGTTGGAGCATATTTAAGTCCTTCTGATCCAATAGATACTTCAGGCTCCTATGGTCTATGCAAATATCGACCTTCACACAATAAACGCAGTGCCTCCAACTCTTTAGAGTGAATATCACAGCTGCCAACTCCAAGTCATGGACTTGATAGTTCCTCTCGTATACTTTCAACTAGCGCGAGTATAACACCTCCATCCATCAAATGAAATATAATAGAGGGTCTGGCTGGGGCCCCACACCATATTCCACAAACAGGTGGCAGAATTACATGTTAATATCGAAATGATTACACGAACCCAAACTCAAAGCATTCTAGCGGAAGCTTTAGGGGTTATTATTCAACTCATCAAACACGAATGTCCACGATATATAAACAACATCATTTATATAAATAACAGAAATGTATACAGAAATACACAAAAGTGTTTGGCCTTAAGGCCTTACATTTAAACTTCACAAGTGTGGATTCCAAACATCGGCGCGCAGGCCAGCCACACATAAAAATGATAAAACTTTTCCACTCGGCCTTCGAGGGCCAACATAGCAGCAAGGGCTTTAGTCCGTTATTTCCGCTCGGTCCAGCACCTGCACAGGGAAATTTGATAAGTAATATTTACGCGTATTTTTACTATAATATTTAGTTTAATATTTAGTTTTAATTAATCATATTTTATTTATTCTGGTTAATAAATTATATCTTTTTGATTCTGTTAAATAATTTAAGTCATATTTATTTTTGTAGGATTTATAACTATTTTTAGTATTTATTTTAGTTTAATAATTAATATAAAATTAATAATAATTTATATATTTTCATTTATAAATCATTTATTTTATATTTTAGTTTAATAATTTAATATATATTTATTTTTGTAGGTTTATTAATGTGGTCGCGCTCCCGACGTTTGCAAAAGAAATATTGACCGAAGTCGTCACGTTGGCCGAGCAATTCATGCAGTCTATATGAAACCAAGTCAAAGTCTCGCTGCACTCATTAAAGCCGATCAAGCGTTTCATGTCACAAGCACCCATTCAGCTCTTCTTCATGCAAGCTCATGAAAAATATATTATAATGCATTGATGTCGCCACTCCATCATCGCCAACTCTCAAAATGACCGGCGCCAAGCAAGTCTTCGACATTCAACTATTTTCATCATTCTCATGCACAACGCCATCACCATCACCTTTTCATGTCAAAGCCACCACCTCATCATACAACCTACATCACCACTCCTTTCTCTCTCTAAAAACCGCCACAGTTAAATACATGCACTTTATTATTATTATTATTATTATTACTATAACCATTTACTTACCATCTTCATTTCTCCAAGAATCCGCTAGCTCCTCTTTATTCCATGAGACCACCAGCTTTATATTCTTCTTCATTATCTCCTTCCTCCATTTACCTCCTCTTAAATATTTGATAAATATTTGATGTTTCAACTCCATCTTAATTTTAGTAATTATGTCCACCATTCATCTCCTCTTTATAAACTATGAAACTCCCCCATTTAATTTGGTTGTTTTTTCATATATTTCATTAATATTTAATTATTATTACCACTTTATTTTCCTCCTCTTACCCTTGGCCTTCCAACCTTTCATGTGTCTTTCATCCTTTTTTTTCCTAGAAATAATGGCCAAGGGGGAATGATGCGGGGAGTCCACCATTGGGGTTGAAAATCAGTTTGGGTGGCTTATTTTCGGGATATCTTTGGAGTTAGTTTTATTTTATGCAATTTTATTTTATTTGCAAAATAGTTTAGATTTTTCTTTTCATGCAATTGTACTCTTTTATTTCATAGTGATAGAATGTATTTTTCAATTATGAGTAGCTAAATTTCCATAAGTACTTGATCATGATGAAGCTTGGAATAAAATAAACTCTTCTTTTTTTTATCCAATGTCTTGTTCTTAATTTTGCTCGCCTACGATTTATCTTTGATTTATATTTCGTCGAATTAATATTTCGCGGATATGTTTTTCGATCCAAGATCCGTATCCTAAATGACCGAGAGGTTGCAGATACGAGTAGATCACTCAAAGATAAAAGGAGTTCCATGCACTGCTTGAGAGAGGACGACATAAATCCTCCGGATTGGAGTCAAATCCAATAGAGTGGTTCACTGCCTAAAGAAAGCTTAGGGGTTTCGACTTGCCGAGTGGTCTTAATCGATCAACCTAAGGTTAGTCAAAAGCATGAGCTCGAGAGAGACGCTTTTGTACTTAGGAACTTCCACGGTCGAGTGAGCAATTTAAGAGTCTTGCGTACTTTATGTTTATGAAGGTTCATTTTAATCCAATGGGATTCTAGATCAAGTGCTATCTTTTCATTTGTTTTCTAGCTTTAGTTTTAATTTAGTTTAAATTTATATTCCGATAAAATAATATCCATTTGCATGAGTAGAGGTGCTCAACAGGCCCCGAGTCTAATACGACATTTCCTATACTATATTTCGATAGGTGTGCTTGCCTATTTTGGGATTATAGTTTGGATATACTTTTTAGAACTATAAAATTACACATCAAGTCTTTGGCGCCGTTGCCGGGGACAATTTTTGTTGATATTTTGAAAACGCGAATTGTATTAATTTTATCATTCTCTTTCTCTACCCCTATTCACTTTTTCATTTTCTTTTTCGAATTCCATTCTATTAAGTACTAGTTGCTTTATTTTCTTTTTACAAAACAAAAAAAATGATATCTCAGTTGGCCGCTAAGATTGCCGAGCTTACACACAAAGTCAATCTTTTGCAAGTTGCAAGACAACGTCAATTTTTTTGTACTTATTGTGGTGCCCCTCATCGAAGTGAGGAATGTTATTCTAATTTTTATCTTCAAAATTATTCTTATAATTTTGGTAATAATTATGAAAATAATTATTCCTACTTTAATGGCAGTGCTTCATCTAATTTTCAGGAAAATACCCTTTTCAATACTTTTTCTAATTTTAATGGAAATAATTTTTCAAATTCTTATGAAAATCATTTTGATAATTTTCCTGAAAATACGTTTTCAAGCTTCAATGAGAATAATTTTTCTGATTTTTGTAATTTTCCCTCTTCATCGGATGTTGATTTCCGGCATGATCACCCGGAAAGATTCCCGAGTACTGAGGATATTTATTTAGATCCAACTTTTTATTCTTCTTCTTCCGCACCGCAAGGTTTCTCTCCTAATTTTGGGGATTCTTCTAAATTTCCATTTGATTCTTCTCCCCAAAATTTGGATGAGACTTGTATTACTTTTAATGATTTTTCCTCTTCCTCGGATAATGTCGCTAATGAGAAACATGACTCTTCATGTCCCCCATAGTTTCTTATACCGAAGAAGACTAAGAGCTTTTATTTCAAGAACTTGTTAAGTGTATGAACGCATTCGGTGCAGTAGAAGAAGAACATGTTCCTCCTCCTACTACTACCAATTTTTCTCCTATTTATGAATTTCCAAACATAATTTATAAATATTTAGGAGCAAAAATATATGAACCTTTTGCATCCAATGATTTGATTTTAAATCATTCTACAGACGACAAATTAATATTAGAAAATAAACAACCGGAGCTTGATCAATTTCTTTCACACGACCCTCCTCCGTGTGAAATTATCTCTAACACGTTTACTTTTGATTTTTATTATTCTAATAATTTTCATGTAGTAAATGAGTCGTTGCAATCAAATGTTGTCCCCGACCCATTTGCTGCTCATCTAGAAAGGTTCAACTCACCTCAGGTATGGATAGGTGTTTTGCATCTAAATTTTCAAGTCAACTGTGAGAAGGAAAATCAAGAAGAAAGCGGAGGAGTACTCGGACGACCAACTTTTGCATCTTCGCCAAAACGCGAATTAAGGGAGTTGGCCCTTCATTTTAATTTTTATTTTCCATTCTCCTAACAATAACCGTCTAGCTTAAAGACGGGAAAAAGAAAAACGCTTTTGGGGGAAACCCCTTGTTTATCTTTTAACTTTTATGAATTTATTTTTCTAAATTTTCACAAACTGTTTTTCTTTTCCCCCTCTTGCTTGACTTATAAACATTAGGGACAATGATTATTTTTAAGTATGAGGGTGGATTCTTACTTATTGTTTTTATTTAAAAATCCAAAAAAAAAGAAAAAATCTTTAAAAATTAAAAAATTTTGTTTTCTTTTTATTATCCAAAATACAAAAAAATAGGAAAAAAAGAAAATACAAAAATATAATAAACCCTTACTTAATATTTTTTTGACTTTTCAGAAATTTATTTTGAGTTTATTTATAACAATTTTTATAATTTTTGATTTTCTAATCTTTTATTTCATCAAAATTAGTTAAATTTAATTTTTAGGTGATTTGATTTTAAGAAATAAATTTATGAAGTAAATTTGTTTAGAGAAATCTATTTAGCCTTTTTTCTATTTTATTGTAATTAGTTTCAATTTCCTAGTGCTTATTTTAACAATCCTTAGATTTTAATTATCTTCACTTTATGCTTTAAGATCTTAGGAAAACTTAAATCACTATAGTTGCTCTCTTAGTTTTCTAATTTAATCTAAATTTTGTTAAGCCTTTCCCCTTGTTTTTAATTTTCTTGTTAGATCATATGTCATGGGGATAAGGGGATAAAATTCATTATCTCCTGGTACACATATGCAATTTTTCTTTTTTTGGTTAGATCATATGTCAAGGGAATCAAGTATTCCTTGGTACACATATGCACCCCCCCCCCAAAGAAAGGAGTAAGAGGATAAAATTCATTACTCCTAAGCAATTTTGTTTGAAGAGAAAAAAAAACATTAAAAAGAAAAAAATTGTGTGGGGTGAGAGGATAAAATTCATCACCCCCAATCTAAGATCTCTTCAATTGCCTTTCTCCAAACCCAAAATCCAATATAATTGCTTTAGATTTAAATTAAATTTGTAAGAGAGCATAAGTAGTAGTTTAAATTTTCCTTTAAGTTTCTTTTTAGTGAAAAAGTGTTAATAATTTTTAATTTAACTTTGTTTGCTAAATACTTAATTTTGAGTTCTAAATAATTTATTAGAGAAAACTTTGCTAAATATTTAGCTCTTCACATTTTACTTTCATATTTTAGGACTTAAAATTTTGAATCCCTAAAATTTTATTTTTAACTTTCTCTTGATTTAATAAATTTTTAGTTTGATTTAAAAATTATATTAATGTCTTATAAGTACTTCTCATAGTTTTGCCCTATAATAGCAAAAGCTTAAGTATGGGGGTATTTGATAAGTAATATTTACGCGTATTTTTAATATAATATTTAGTTTAATATTTAGCTTTAATTAATCATATTTTATTTATTCTGGTTAATAAATTATATCTTTTTGATTTTGTTAAATAATTTAAGTCATATTTATTTTTGTAGGATTTATAACTATTTTTAGTATTTATTTTAGTTTAATAATTAATATAAAATTAATAATAATTTATATATTTTCATTTATAAATCATTTATTTTATATTTTAGTTTAATAATTTAATATATATTTATTTTTGTAGGTTTATTGACGTGGTCGCGCTCCCGACGTTTGCAAAAGAAATATTTACCGAAGTCGTCACGTTGGCCGAGCAATTCATGTAGTCTACATGAATCCAAGTCAAAGTCTCGCTGCACTTGTTCAAGCCGATCAAATGTTTCATGTTGCAACCACCCATGCAGCTCTTCTTCATGCAAGCTCATGAAAAATATATTATGATGCATTGATGTCGCCACGCCATCATCGCAACCTCTCAAAATGACCGGCGCCAAGAAAGTCTTCGACATTCAACTATTTTCATCATTCTCATGCACAACGCCATCACCATCACCTTTTCATGTCAAAGCCGCCACCTCATCATACAACCTACATCACCACTCCTTTCTCTCTCTAAAAACCGGCACAGTTAAATACATGCACTTTATTATTATTATTACTATAACCATTTACTTCCCATCTTCATTTCTCTAAGAAACCGCTAGCTCCTCTTTATTCCATGAAACCCCAGCTTTATATTCTTCTTCATTATCTCCTTCCTCCATTTACCTCCTCTTAAATATTTGATAAATATTTGATGTTTCAACTCCATCTTAATTTTAGTAATTATGTCCACCATTCATCTCCTCTTTATAAACTATGAAACTCCCACATTTAATTTGGTTGTTTTTTCATATATTTCATTAATATTTAATTTTTATTACCACTTTATTTTCCTCCTCTTACCCTTGGCCTTCCAACCTTTCATGTGTCTTTCATCCTTTCTTTTTTTCCTATAAATAATGGCCAAGGGGGAATGATGAGGGGAGTCCACCATTGGGGTTGAAAATCAGTTTGGGTGGCTTATTTTCGGGATATCTTTGGAGTTAGTTTTATTTTATGCAATTTTATTTTATTTGCAAAATAGTTTAGATTTTTCTTTTCATGCAATTGCACTCTTTTATTTCATAGTGATAGAATGTATTTTTTAATTATGAGTAGCTAAATTTCCATAAGTACTTGATCATGATGAAGCTTGGAATAAAATAAACTCTTCTTTTCTTTATCAAATGTCTTGTTCTTAATTTTGCTCGCCTACGATTTATCTTTGATTTATATTTCATCGAATTCATATTTCGCGGATATGTTTTTCGATCCAAGATCCATATCCTAAATGACCGAGAGGTTGCATATACAAGTAGATCACTCAAAGATAAAAGGAGTTGCATGCACTCCTCGATAGAGGACGACATAAATCCTCCGGATTGGAGTCAAATCCAATAGAGTGGTTCACCGCCTAAAGCAAGCTTAGGGGTTTCGACTGGCCGAGAGGTCTTAATCGATCAACCTAAGGTTAGTCAAAAGCATGAGCTCGAGAGAGACGCTTTTGAACTTAGGAACTTCCACGGTCGAGTGAGCAATTTAAGAGTCTTGCGTACTTTATGTTTATGAAGGTTCATTTTAATCCAATGGGATTCTAGATCAATTGCTATCTTTTCATTTGTTTTCTAGATTTAGTTTTAATTTATTTTCAATTTATATTCCGATAAAATAATATCAAATTGCGTGAGTAGAAGTACTCAACAGGCCCCGAGTCTAATACGACATTTCCTATACTATATTTTGATAGGTGTGCTTGCCTATGTCAGGATTATAGTTTGGATATACTTTTTAGAACTATAAAATTCCTCATCAAAATTCCACCACAAGGGTGGTAAATAAGGCAATTGTTAGCATTTAGCTGACCAGTTATAACAACGCTACACCATACCCAGGGCAGCAGTTTAATCCCTGCAAGCAATGCAATCACAATAGATATATCACAAGAAAGTGCACTTCCGCACATTTCAACATATCACAAACATCGGCCTCATGGCCCGACGCTCAATGCACTCAGGGCACATTATCAGTGTATCATATTACACCACCGTTCAAATGTCACAGACCCAATGGTCAACTTTGAGCATTCATGCTCCACGGCCTATGGCCAGAGACTTTAGTCTTAATGGCGTACATCCACAGACTCTCATTATGTGATCCTAACGAATGTCAATACCTAGGCACTCAAGTTAGACAACCATAACGCGGATACAGTTTAGCCCTTGACCTTTGCTCTAATCATCAATTCAATGCCTAGATTGTCGCGAGTCAGCTTCCCCTTGTCTGTTCAGCTCACTGGCCTCCCAGAGCCCATAACTCGCATTAACCACACTGTCTTCGAGAGACTT
Organism: Platanthera guangdongensis; assembly: GCA_039583875.1. Lineage (NCBI taxonomy): Eukaryota > Viridiplantae > Streptophyta > Magnoliopsida > Asparagales > Orchidaceae > Platanthera > Platanthera guangdongensis. The sequence goes on from CM077152.1 coordinate 145,570,230, forward strand.
GCTTCACAACATGTTTTTTGGGATCTATCGCCAGCGACACCCATATCATTGAGTGTTCGTGACAGAATTCAACTTCTATGTCCAACCTCAAAACTAGACCAATGATCCAAAAACAACATGCAGTAACATGCAGTGCCAGAATATTGGTCCTTCGCACCTCAAATAGCTCTTCGGGAGCTATCGCTATCGGTGACACCCACAGTGACACAGCGACATCAACAGTTTCTCCAAAACTGTGATTTTACTTGGGTATTTTACTGGAGCTCCACTCCAGTACTTCATGTTACTCCACTTAACAGGCACAAGCCACAAATCCATAAAACACTCATTAATATGCAGAGTCTCCTCCGAGTTGTGAAATAAAGCATCACCAATCCAGACCAACTTGTCTGGATGAGCTTCACACAATATGCATATTCCATACTACAAACTTCCGGATCCATATGTGATGCCTCAAAACTCAAAAAGGATCGGATAGCATTTTAAGGCCATATTGGTGCCTGAATAGGTTTGCACGGCCTGTGACACGGGCGTGTCTAGGGTCCCTATCATGCTATGAGTTCGACGAATTTTTTTGAAGTCGATGAAATGCATTCGACGATCCTCGGGGTCAAGCCAGGTCGGGCACACGGCCTGGGATACGGGAGTGTCTACGGTCGTGCCCTTCTCTGCATTTGACCGGCCTATGCTGATTGTTGAACATGGGCTGGGACACGGTCGTGTCCGAATCCATGTCTGGCACACAACCTGTGACACAGGCGTGTCGTAGGGCCATGTCCTGGTCGGGACATGATGGTTTCCTATGTCGCTTGAGCAACACGCCCTATGTCACGGGCGTGTCAGAAGCTGACACGGGCATCTCAAGCAATAATGAGGGCGTATCTGACACCGTATCCTGCTTTGTGTTGGATGATCGTGTTTAGATCGTGAGATACGGCCTGTGACACGGGCATGTCACCGGCCGTGTTTGGCCCAGGAAAGTGATTTTCATGGCGATTCATGGCCTTTCATTTAATTCAAATAGGATACAACGGTCCAGAAATCTCCCTGTTGTTTTTAATGCCGGGAGTTGAGGGTTAAACCATCATTTCTCTTAGGTCTTTCTCTTTCTAAAGAGTTAGATAGAATGGAGAGCAAGGAAGAAGGAGAAGGAGGAATCCGGTTGGCGGTGGAGATTCGGAGCCCAAATCGCGAGCTGAGTCCAGATCCGTGGAGGCGAGGCCGTTGCGGTGCTTTTCATCTAGCTAGTTTTCCATGGCACCAAAGGGAACCTCTAGGGTAACGATTCTCTTCTTGGACATGTGAAGTCCTCTTCCTTTCTACATAGGAAACTAGCTCTCGTGAGTGTGCGGTGAGTGTGAGGTATTCCTTCGGGTGGACATGAATAGTCCCCGTAGTTTTGCATATAGAGTCCGGAATCAAAGTACAAACATGGGTATTGTGTGTGAAGCCTATCCGGACAAGTTGGTCTGGATCGGTGATGTGTTCATTATGCTTGTTTTACCGTAGAAGACTCTGTGCCGTTTGTTTTTCGGGTTTTTCTACGTGGTAGATTGCAACAGGGAGCCTTGTGGACTAACCCCAAGGTGTACCCAGAAAATTGGGCAGATGCGTGGTAATGTCATATTGGTGGCCTGGGAGCCAGCTTGTACATAACTCAGTTATGTCAAATTGTATGATCGATTTGGGGCTCGGGGAAGCTTGACTCGTGCCTATTGCTTAAATTGACGTGGCGGTGTGAGCAACGGGTTGAGTGGAACCATACCCGCTCTATGCGGTTCGATTAAGGAGACCTAAGGTACTTGACACTTACCGTTGGCATAGCTCGCCTAGGCTTCGGCTGAAAAGACTAAAATGCTCATGATGTTTCCGTCCTGGGGGCTGTGGTGGATCGGGTTCACCAAGAATGTGCCCTAAGAGCACGAGGTGTGTGGTCGTTCGTGCCTATGCCTGTAGTGAAGTGTGCTTAAATTGTACTTTCACTATCTTGTTTTGTTATTCTAATAAAATGCAGGGAAGGAGCACCGCCACCCCAAATTATGGGTGGGGTCATTATAATTTGGTCAGCTTTAGCTGACCGTTGCTTTTGTTTGCCACCGCTGCGCTGGAATGTTGATTGCAGGTGCTGCAGAGCCTAGTGGCAAGTAGCGGGCCGAAGCCCTTGTTGTTGAGCCAGCCCTTGAAGGCCAAAGCGAATGTTTGCTCTTTATGATCATGTGTGTCCGGCATGCGTGAAGATGTATGGAAGACATTTATTGTTTAAGTAAACTCTTATAAGGCCATAAGGCCAACTTTTTGGTGTATTTGTACTGTCATTCCAACTTATGGTTTTAGTAGACATTCATGCTTTGGTTTGGGTTCTTATAACTGTTTTAAAAAGCTTCGGCTAGAATGCTCTGAGTTAGGACGTGTGTTTCTTTTGGCGGTAATTTGGTATTAATACATAACTCCACTAGTTGTCCGTGGTGTATGGCGTGGGGCCCCAGCCGGACCTTCTCTTATATCCCATGTGACAGATGGGGGTGTTACAATTTGGTATTAGATTGTGGAATCGGTCTTGCTTATTTGAATTCGTGGGCGAATTCTTTTAAGGGGTGGTGAGCACATGTATGTGCGTCATCGTTATAACATGAAAAGAACCCATGAATGTCCACTTAGGATGAAAATACACATGTTTGAGGAACCTGCGTGTTCCTATAATTGCTTTTGCAATTTTGTTTAGTAACTTAATGTGTGTTGTACGACTATAGGTGAGCAGGAGTGGCATAGTACAGTCAGAACACCCACTTTCTGTGGTAAGCAGTGCACCTAATGACGTGCCTGCAACCCCTCCTTCAGTAGAAACAATAAGACTTGTAGCGAAGGTGGTGATTGCGATGATAAATTCCCATCAACGAACGTAAATGCATCATCCTGCCCCTGCAGGGGAGCAGGTACCACTTCGAGAAGCAGAACCCAGAATGGTGGAACATGTGGTGATAGATCCGTTGATACCTAAAAGAGCGACAGAGAAGCAGCTCAAACATTTAATGAGCTTTAACCCTCCAGTGTTTTTGGGAACTGGAACTCAAACCTAGGCTGAAGATTGGTTCTCTCCGGTGAAGAGAGTCTTGACAACCACGAAAATGGAAGAATGTCAAAAGACCACCATAGCCACCTTCCTGTTGGATGGAGAGGCAAGGTTATGGTGGGAAGGGTTGGAGCTGCATCACTTGGTTGGAAGGCAACTCACGGATGTCTCAATGGAGGATATCTCGAGGTTATTCTTGGCAAGATACCTCCCCTCAGCATAGAGGATCGCTATGGAGAATGAGTTCCAGAGACTGACGTAGGGAGATAGTGGCATGGATGAGTGCCTCCACGAGTTTACGTGTTAGCTATACTTTGGCTGATGAGGAGCGTAAGACCAATCGGTTCTATGAGGGTCTGCTTGATGACCTAAGGATACTACTCTCGGGGCCTATGACGCAGGGTTTCATAACCCTGGTCATTACGGCCCAATCATTAGAGAAGGATCTGAAGAGAGTCCAAGAGAATAAGGACTCTAGTGCAAAGAAGACGGAGTTCAAGGTACCGACCTCCTCAAAGTATGGTTCCATAGGTGGAATAAGAAGGCTAGGACTTTAGGTCCAGCCCCTTCTTCTGCTGCATCTGGGGCAACTACAGCGTGAACACCGGGTGCATGTTAAAACTATGGGAAGCCGGGGCATTTTGCCCGAGAGTGCCGGAGCGGACGTCCAATGTCCGAGAAGAAGCCTGGAGCAATTTACGAGGAAAAGGGGAAGGCGGTGGAGTCAACCGCATCCCACTATGCTCCAGCTCAGCTTAGACTGTACAATCTTGGCCTTCAGGAGGCCATAAAGCAGACTGACGTGGTGACAGGTATGAGTTAATTAAAAGCAGATTTGCTTTATATATTTGTTACCTTTTGCGCGTTAGCTTATGACTGCTTGTGCTAGGTTTTGTCTTGATTTTCGATTATCTGGCAAGAGCACTATTCGATACGGGAGCTTCACATTTCTTTTTGTCCGAAGGATTTGTATCGTGCATCAAAGTACCTTATTCGATGGCAAGGGACAAGTTGGATGTGTTGTTTCCTAATGGGTGTGCAATGCACGCGGATAGAGTTTATTGCGTAAAGATACGGTTTGGGAGTCAAGAGTTTGACTTGCAAGCGTTGATACTGCCGTTAGTGGAGTTCCACATGATCTTTGGGATGGACTCGATCTTGGAGCGGCGGGCATATATTGATTGTAATCGCAAGGAGGTCAAATTGGGAACTGATCATGAGATGACATTTGCGGGCATGAAAGGGCCGAGCAATACTTTGATGTCCACTCTCCAGGTGGTTAAGGCAGTTCGTGCTGGTGCAGAGCTATTTTTCACATTAGTTGAGGCTTTGAATCCTAAGCCTAGTATGGACAGTATCCCAATTATATCTGAGTATCCTGACGTGTTCCCTGACGATATCCCTAGAGCCCCGCCTCAGCGAGAGTTCAACTTCACCATTGGGCTGGTGCCAAGTTCCAAACCTGTGTCACGTTCTCCATATCAGTTAGCGCCTAAGTAGATGGCAGAATTGAAAATATAGCTTCAAGAGCTGTTGGAGCAAGGTTATGTGTGTCCAAGTTCGTCGCCTTGGAGCGTGCCGGTCCTCTTTGTTAAGAAGAAGGACAGAAGTTCACGATTTTATATCGATTACCGGGAGTTGAATAAGCTAACGGAGAGGAATAAGTATCTGATCCAAAGGATTGATGATCTGTTCGACTAGCTAGTGGGGTCGACTGTGTACTCAAAGTTGGATCTGAAATCCGGATACTATCAATTGCGGATAAGGGAAAGTGACTGTTAACCCCGAAATCGGCAATCCTTCCCAAGGGAGCCAGCTCGCTCATCACGGCCTGCCTCGGGTTCCTCCTAGAGGCCGTGATGTCATAGGTTGGGCAGATAGATTTCTCTGTCTGCTTAGGCAGCGCGGCCTACGCAGTCTCAGCGGTCTGACCCCCAGGCCGCGCGCCTTCCCTTGGTCGGCAGGGCCCACGGACTGCTTCCACAGTCCGCCTCTGCAGGCCGCCCCCCTTTCAGCTTAACCGCGAGGTTGTGTTCGCAGGTTTCTCTCTGTCGGACTCAACATCCTATCCGCGCATGCTGGCAACAGGTCGCTCAGTCCTTGCCACCAACCATATGGGCAGCCGACTCTTCCAGGCCACCTGCAAGGCACAGACTCCAATTCCTGCTACCCGACAAGACTAGCAGCAAACTCCAAGTCCCTTGCGAGCTGGGAGCGCTCGAAGTGCAATCTAAACTTCCAGTACGCCTTCATTGGTGAACCACAACGGCCTCAATAGCCAGGCTCTCCTTCTCCAACACAAGCGGACTCAGCATAGCAGCAGGCGCGAGCTCGGCGGACACCGCAGGCCCGCAATGCAGTCCGCCTCTCCGCCAGCACCAGCCCTTCTCCAGTAGTAGGGTCAGCTTCTCCCTCAGTCCGCAGCCTCTTTGCGGACTCAGTCAATAGTTGCTGACGTCTTCCAGTCCGCCACTCAGCAAATCCTCCAGAACAGTCCTAGTCCGCATAATATCGTGCGGACTCTCCAGGCTCAGCGGGCACTCTGCTGCTCGCATTCCCTTGCAGTTCGATCAGATCAGTAGTGGCGGACTCCGCGGATTCTCCTCGTTGTCTGCCACATAGCTTCAGCATCCGCCACTCCAGTAGTGGGCGGACAGTCCCAGCTCAGTAGTGGCGGACACCGCGAGCCCGCATCACAGTCCGCCACTGAGTCTTCTAGCTCGCCATCAGCGCCACCAACTCCAGCACCCAGTCCAAGTCTGCGCGGCCTGTGGCGGACTCGGCGGACTACGTTTCCATCTCGCTCAAGTTACCGTCTCACTGGGGGTAGCGTCACCGCAAGCCCTTATCTCCTCAGGCCTATAAATAGCCCCCCATGCCTCTCATTTGGGAAGACTCTACGCTCGGAGGATCGCTCTCGCGACCGAAGTCAGCCAGCCAGCTCACCTCCTGCGGACTCCAATTTTCAGTCCGCATCCCACTTTGCGCTTTAGTTGCGCAGCCTACCGACCTGAATCTTCAGTCCGCGCGGTCTGCTTCCTTTGCTAAACCGCGCAGCCTTCCAGCTTCGCTCTTCAGTCCGCGCGACCTCCTCTGGCATTCTCCTCCTTAGCCTCCAGCTTCCCTTGGTACCCCTTTATTGCTTTGTTGTAAAGGTGTACTAGCAAGTTGTAACTCTCGCTATTAATAAAAGGAAAGCCCGTAGCAAGAGTGGCATTCAAGCCGCAGCGAGCGAAGTTTGTTGTTGTCGCTACTAGCGGCCCCCTTCTCCTTCCTTTCCTCCTAGCTCAGTTCAGCTCTCTCGGCAAGCAACCTGCAAGCTCGACCGTCATATTAACCGTCTGCTCAACAGCTCTTGATCAACCTCCTCCTCTCTTGATCAACCTTCTTTGTTGATCAAGCCTTTCCTCTACTCTCAGCAGCCTCTCCTCTATCCCCGCAACTCGTTGAACAAGCTGCTTGCTCCACTCTCGAGCACTCAGAAGCTTCCTTCATCCTCTTCCTCTCCTAGCCTGTGAGACCGAACACCACCTCCATATTAGCTGCCCCGGTGCCATTTTCGCACATCAACAGTTAACACGCGACCTTCAGATCCGGTCAGACTGTGAACAGCAACAGTTAACAATGTCAGATCATCACTCACCCGAGAACCTTGCTCCAAGTCCCAGTGAAGATCCTCTCTGGGAAGCCTTTGAGCAGTCGCGTGGTGAGAATGCTCAACAGTTCCAAGCAATCAACAAAATTCTTGCTGCGATCATGCAGCGATTAGATGCTCATCCAACAACCGTTCCAGTTGTTTCAGCTGCTCTGATCAACCCAGCGCCAACATTGGAACATCAGCAAGCTTATACTAAAGCTTGCCTGCCAGTCAATTCTCCTCCTTATACAGCAACCTTCCCGCAAGGTCCTGTACCTCCTCTGCGACCTCAAGATGAAGAATTTGCTGCCCGCCAAAACTTCTTCTGGGAAGCAGCCTGGGGAAGTCCTGCTAGATTTCTCAATTTTCAAGGAAGTCATCCCTACCCTGCAGCTCCTTCCTTTGCTCCTCCTGCAGCAACTTTTCCTTTTTATCCTCCTGCTTCTTTTACAGCTGCAGCTTATGCACCCTTCTTTCCTTATGTTGTAGGAGATCAAGAAGAACCTTCGCCATTCACAGAGAATGTTTGCCATGAGCCTACTCCAGCAAACTTCAGAGAGCCTTGACTGCCAATCTACACTGGAGAGACTGATCCAGTGAAGAATTTTCAAGCTTTTGAGTCAGCCGTTGCTCTCAAAACCCTATCAGATGCAACTAAGTGCAAGCTCCTTGTGACAACCTTTGATGGTCAAGTGAGGGACTGGTTATATGGCCTCCGTCCTCACTCCATCACTTCCTTCGTTGATCTACGAACAGAGTTTCTTCTCAGATTCTCTACCTCCACCAAGAGAAAGGGCGGTCCTGAAGCCCTCTTTGAGATCAAGCAGCGCAGTGATGAAACTTGGTCTCAGTTTGTTGATCGATTCCAAAGAGAAATTTTGGACATCGAAATTGCTGATCAAGAAATGTACAGAGTAGTTCTTATCCACAGTCTCCGTGAGGGGCCACTAAAATTTGAAGCCAATGTCCGTGCTCCAAGAACCTACCAAGAGTTGATTGCCTTGGCCAACTCTTACATCCGAGGCGAAAAAAGCAATCCAAGCTTCGTCTCCAAGCTATTATCAGAGAAAGATCCTTTTCGTAAGCAGCCTCTGAGGTCTCCTCACCATTATTTCCCATCTCACTCAAGAAAGGAGAGAAGGTTTCAACGCCATCGATACTCCTTCCCGAGCCATGAACGTGCTCAAGGCCCATTGCCGCCACTAGCTCCTTCTCAAGCAGCAGCAGTTCATCAGCAGCAAGACAATGACTTGCATGAGTCTGATCTCGACGAGGCCATGCAAGAAGTAGTCTAGATCATGAAATATAGGGCAAGCTACAAGAAGCCCTATCGGTCAGCCGATCAAAGGTCCAGAGACTCAGAGCCTTATTGCGAGTTCCACAAAGAGTCAGGTCACCTGACTGAAAACTACCGAGCACTCCGCCATCTTGTGCAAAGGATGCTCTGGCAGGGCAAGATGCATGACTTACTTTCAAAAGAAGATCGTCCTGATCCAGCAACCGCTAAGGGCAAAGAAGTTGCAGATGTTCCTTGCTCCTCAAGAGGAGTGAACCAAGTCGAAGAGCCTCCTCTCCTCGTTGTTAACCAAGCTGTCGAATGCTTCGATGGTGACGACGAGGGTGTGCTTGGAAGTCTATTCTAAGCATGCAAAGGACTTCACAGTCCTCCAAAGTTCCTCACAACTCTGATGGGTTATCTCAACCCTTGCACTTCTTCTTTCAAACATTTTCATTTTACAAAACACTTCTTAGTGTTCTTTACTTGCTTTTCAACAAAGCTTTTATCTGGGATCCTATACTGACAGAGTTCCCTTTTTGTGATGCTTCTACCTCCTTTTTTCTCTTTGCCAAAGAGTCACTACACCAATTAGATATCGCCAAGTCTGGAATGCTCCCTCCGTAGATTGTTCTCTAGCACCACCGCTTTGACCACATATGGCGGGAGTATACCCATATGTGTTATGGGAGTCATTCAATCTATGATGTTGGGCTTCAGATTTAGGATCCTAGCCGGCATCTGACATAGAGTGTGTGCTAGGGGAGCCCCATGTGTTAGCTCTGCTGTGCTTCGCAAAGGATACATTACAGTTATGATGATCTTTGCTTGACAAGCAATGACGATCAAGCGTATCCTTGTCTCTTCGATCATCACACCACTGTGATGGATGAACACTCTATGGTACTCTCGATTCGTGCCTTCACGGGTTCCCACAACTCCACTGATCAATCCATAGACAAGCAATAGGCCACTTGGCGCAACTAGTCTCATTGATCAGTGATGACTGTACCCGAGGCAAGAGAGCAGTACATCTGTCGCTTCCTTCTTAGGATTTTTTGCGCATGTCTCCCTTTTGTGCTCTATCAAGGGAGTATATCTAGCGCTCCTTTTTTGTCAATTGCCTTCTTTCACAGGTGAACAGGTTAATCCGACCTACCAAAGGGATTTCCGGCATTCATTTTGCTTATGCTTATTTTATATGCATCGCTTGCTCAAGCTCCATCAGATGATGACTTACAAGCTCTTTGCTTGTACAAGCTCTATTACTTTCATCTTATATTCAATGCCTGATTAGGCTCTATTAGATGAAGATTCGTAGAACTATTCACTACTCTTATCAAATCTAATGGTATCAAGCATTGATCAAAGAATCTTATTCTCCTCGATCATCAAGTCATGCTATTGCAATCTAGTTAAGATTGGCAGAATTCATCAAGTTCTTTCTCTGCTAATCTGATCATGTCCATCCAGCCATATCAACAGTTAGCGCTCGAGTTATTGATCTGGGCTTCATGATAAAGAGTTCATCAGGCATTTACCTTGCTATATGGTCATAACGGCCTTATCCCATCAACAGTCAACACTTGCAAGCCTTTTCTTCACAGGTACTTGCAAGCTTCTTTCATATATGTGTTTGCTTCTAACTCTTCTTCTTGCAGAGATTAGCAAACACTTACAAGACTTCTCCACAGGTACTTGCAAGCTCTTTTCATATGTATTGTTTGCTTCTAACTCTTCTTCTTACAGAGATTAGCAAACACTTGCAAGTCTTCTTCCAGGTACTTGCAAGTTATTTTCATATATGTTTGCTTCTAACTCTTTCCTTGCAGAGATTAGCAAACACCTGTAAGTCTCATTCAGGTACTTGCAGTTTAATTCATTGTTCTATGTCTGCTGCTCACTCTTTTCTTAGCAGTGGTTAGCAGACACTTGCAAGCCTTATTCAGGTACTTGCAAGCTATTTTCATGTTTTACCTACTTCTAACTCTCACTTTACAGAAAGCAGCATATCCTTGCAAGTTTCTTCACAGGTACTTGCGAGCTACTCACATATACATTGTTTATTCCTAACTCTCATTTTGCAGAGATCATTCGGCACTTGCAAGCCCTTTTACAGGTACTTGCAAGTTACTTTCATATACTGTGCATACCTTTAACTCTTCTTTTGCAGAAACCAGCAAAGACTTGCAAGTCCCTTCCAGGTACTTGCAACTCATTTTTCTTTCTTGTATACCCTTCATCCTTCCTTTTTTGCAGAGGATAACAGGTACTTGCAAGCCTCCATCAGGTACTTGCAAGTTATTATGCTTTTATGTTTTCCTCTCACTTTCATTTTGCAGAACTTAGTGGAAGACACACCTTCTTCGGCAAACTCAGGTACACACTCGATGTACCAACCATAAATGCCTACCCTAACTTTCCTCTTGTAGGAAAATAGACAGGCAACACCAAACTCCTAAAGAGAGACCTCAGGTTCTATATCTCCTTGCCCCTTCTCTTTCTTTTGGGGTGGATCACGATTATCGCGGGTCTCCAACTTTTTCGAAGTTCTATTCGGAACTTAAAAAAGTGCGGGGATTATGTTAACCCCGAAATCGGCAATCCTTCCCAAGGGAGCCAGCTCGCTCATCACGGCCTGCCTCGGGTTCCTCCTGGAGGCTGTGATGTCCTAGGTTGTGCGGACAGATTTCTCTATCCACTTAGGCCGCGCTGCCTGCGCGGTCTCAGCAGTCTGACCCCCAGGCTGCGCGCCTTCCCTTGGTCGGCAGGGCCCGCAGACTGCTTCTACAGTCCGCCTCTGCAGGCCGCCCCCATTTCAGCTTAACCACGAGGTTGTGTCCGCAGGTCTCTCTCTGCCGGACTCAACTTCCTATCCGCCCATGGCGGCAACAGGTCACTCAGTCCTTGCCACCAGCCACATGGGCAGCTGACTCCTCCAGGCCTCCTGCAAGGCGCGGACACCAATTCTGGCTACCCGACAAGACCAGCAGCAAAATCCAAGTCCCTCGAGAGCTAGGCGGACTCAAAGTGCAATCTAAACTTCCAGTCCGCCTTCATTGGTGAACCACAACGGCCTCAACAGCCAGGCTCTCCTTCTCCAACACAAGCGGACTCAGCCTAGCAGCAGGCGCGAGCTCGGCGGACTCCGCAGGCCCGCAATGCAGTCCTCCTCTCCACCAGCACGTGCCCTTCTCCAGTAGTAGGGTCAGCTTCTCCCTCAGTCCGCAGCCTCTTTGCGGACTCAGTCAATAGTTGCGGACGCCTTCCAGTCCGCCACTCAGCAAATCCTCCAGAATAGTCCTAGTCCGCATAATATCGTGCAGACTCGCCAGGCTCAGCGGGCACTCTGCTGCTCGCATTCCCTTGCAGTTCGATCAGCTCAGTAGTGGCGGACTCCGCGGATTCTCCTCACAGTCCGCCACATAGCTTCAGCATCCGCCACTCCTGTAGTGGGCGGGCAGTCCCAGCTCAGTAGTGGCGGACTCCGCGAGCCCGCATTGTAGTCCACCACTGAGTCTTCCAGCTCGCCATCAGCGGCACCAGCTCCAGCACCCAGTCCCAGTCCACGCGGCCTGTGGCGGACTCGGAGGACTCCGTTTCCATCTCGCTCAAGTTACCGTCTTACAGGGGGTAACGTCACCGCAAGCCGTTAACTCCTCGGGCCTATAAATAGCCCCCCATGTCTCTCATTTGGGAAGACTCTACGCTCGGAGGATCGCTCTCGCGCCCGAAGTCAGCCAGCCAGCCCACCTCCTGTGGACTCAAATTTTCAGTCTGCATCACTCTTTGCGCTTTAGTCGCGCGGCCTGCCGACCTGAATCTTCAGTCCGCGCGGTCTGCTTTCTTTGCTAAACCGCGCGGCCTTCCAGCTTTGCTCTTCAGTCCACGCGACCTCCTCTGGCATTCTCCTCCTTAGCCGCCAGCTTACCTTTGTACCCATTTATTGCTTTGTTGTAAAGGTGTACTAGAAAGTTGTAACTCTCGCTATTAATAAAAGGAAAGCCCGTCGCAAAAGTGGCATTGAAGCCGCGGCGGGAGAAGACTGCTGTTGCCGCTGCTAGTGGCCCCCTTCTCCTTCCTTTACTCCTAACTCAGTTCAGCTCTCTTGGCAAGCAACCTGCAAGCTCGACCGTCATATTAACCATCTGCTCGACATCTCCTGATCAACCTCCTCCTCTCTTGATCAACCTTCTCTGTTGATCATGCCTTTCCTCTGCTCTCAGCAACCACCCCTCTATCCCCGCAACTCCTTGAACAAGCTGCTTGCTCCACTCTCGAGCACTCAGAAGCTTCCTTCATCCTCTTCCTCTCCTAGCCTGTGAGACTGAACACCCCCTCCGTGTTAGCTGCCCCGGTGCCGTTTTCGCGCATCAACAGTGACATCCCCAAGATAGCTTTCAGCACACGGTATGGGCATTATGAGTTCACCGTCATGCCGTTTTGGCTAACTAATGCGCCATGCGTGTTTATGGATTTGATGAACAGAATGTTCAGAGAGTACCTGGATCACTTCATGATAGTCTTTATCGACAATATATTGGTGTACTCACAGTGTGAGGAGGATCACTTCAACCATCTGCATATGGTGTTGGAGATATCGAGGAGGAATCAACTTTATGCCAAATTCTCCAAATGCGAATTGTGGTTACCCTCGGTAGCATTCCTTGATCATATAGTCAGTGGTGAAGGGATTGTGGTAGATCCGACGAAGATAGCTGAGATAAGTGTGTGGCCTGAGTTATCTACAATGGCAGAAGTTCGGAGTTTCCTTGGACTTGCCAACTACTACAGGCGGTTCGTAGAGAACTTCTCGCGGATAGCGTTACCCCTCACAACTTTGACGAGGAAAGATCAAAGGTTTGTGTGGTCGCTGGAGTGTGCACAAGATTTTGAAGAACTGAAATGTCGGTTGACCACGACACCTATTCTATGTTCGTCGAGTGGGACCGATGGGTTTGAGATTTACATTGATACTTCGGGCAGTGGCTTAGGTTGTGTTCTACTGCAATATGGGAGTGTAATAACTTATGACTCGCATCAGCTGAAGGTACATGAGAGGAATTATCCGGTCCATGACTTGGAATTAGGGGCCGTGATATTTGGCCTGAAGCTGTGGAGGCATTACCTCTACGGTGTGAAGGTCGATATCTATACCGATCACAAGAGCCTGAAGTACTTATTGGATCAAAAGGACCTAAACATGCGACAGCGAAAGTTGATGGAGTTCTTGGGTGACTACACCTTCAACATACATTATGTGCCTGGGAAAGGCAATACAGTTGCGGATGCATTGAGTCGCATGGCTCCTGTGCAGGCCAACTGGTTGTCGATACATGATGAGTGTTTAGTTCGTGATTTGGAGGCATTAGAGATCTCTTGTGTTGACAAGAAGACTAGTGCCGAAGCGCAATTGAACTGGACAGAGGTGCAGTATGACCTTGCTGATAGGATTCAGCAACCTCTGGATGGGGATAACAGCATGAAGCAGATCATGGATGAGGCTTTGGATCGGTTAAATTCCCAATTTATTGTTAAGGATGGATGGTTATGGAGGGACAGTCCTCTGTGCATCCCAAGTGTGGGTAAACTACGGGAGGAATTGATGTACGAGGCTCATCATACTAAGTACTCGATTCACCCAGGGAGCACAAAAATGTTTAGAGATATGAAAAAGTTGTTCTGGTGGCCAGGACTTAAAAAGGGACGTAGCACTTTATGTGGCGAAGTGTCAAACGTGCGCCTTGGTGAAGGCGGAGTGCCAGAAGCCTGGAGGTTTCTTGAAGTCCTTACCTATCCCGGAGTGGAATTTCGACGATATTTCAATGGATTTCGTGCATGGGTTGCCAAGGCCGTAGAAGGGAAACGACGCCATCTAGGTGATCGTAGATGGATTGACGAAGGTGTCGCACTTCATTTCGAATAGGAAGGATGATTCAGTGGATAAACTGGCAAAACGTTACGTAGATAACATTATTCGACTGCACGGTGTGCCCCACAACATCGTGAGTGACCGAGATGGGCCCTTCATGTCCAATGACTGGAGGTTAGTGCATCAATTATTGAGAACCAAGCTGAGTTTCAGCACGGGCTTTCATCTGCAGATGGATGGTCAGACCGAGAGGGTCAACAGGACCATGGAGGAAAAGCTTCGCATGTGCATCTTGGATTTCAGAGAGCGTGGGAAGATCACCTGTACATGGTGGAGTTTGCTTATAACAACAACTACCAAGCGTGTATTCAAATGGTGCCCTTCGAGGCCCTTTACGGTAGAAAATGTTGCACGCCGTGGTCTTGGTTGGAGACGGGTGAGTCGAAGTTGTAAAAGCGACAAGAAGTGGAAGGTGCCGGTTCATTGGTGCAAACAATTCGAGAACGATTGTTGATCGCTCAGGACCGGAAGGCTAAATACAATAATGCCAAGCGTAGGAATGTTGAGTTCACTGTTGGTGACTGTGTATATTTGAAAATAAGCCATTCAAGAGTGTCTCACGGGTACGATGCTTGAAGAAGCTGAGTCTGAGGTACCTTGGACCGTTTGAGATTCTAGAGCGAATTGGTGAAGCGGCTTATCAACTAAAGTTATCAGTGGAATTGAGTGGTCTACACGACGTATTCCATATATCGGTGTTGCGGAAGGCGGTGCAAGAGCCTTCGCAAGTGATTGAGGTCGATCAGGTGCTTGTTGATAATGGGTTGACGACGAAGGTCAAGCCCATTCTTATTGAGGACTTTGAAGTCAAGCGAATTCGTAATATAAGACATCAGGATGGTCAAGGTCCGTTGGGACAACTGCGGTCGGGAGGAGCTTTCGTGGGAGCGAGAGCAGACCATGCTTGAGGAATATCCCGAGCTATTCCGCTCAGGTACCATTAAATTTTTGTACCTTTCCATTCTATAATTTCGGGTTGAAATTCTTTTAAGGGTGGGAGAATTGTAACGCCCCAAAACTCAAAAAGGATCAGATAGCATTTTAAGGCCAAATTGGTGCCTGAATAGGTTCCCACGGCCTGTGACACGGGCGTGTCCAGGTCCGTGTCATGCTATGAGTTCGACGAATTTTCGTGAGGTCGACTAAATGCATTCGACGATCCTAAGAGTCTAGCCATGTAAGGCAAACGGCCAGGGACACGGGTGTGTCCAGGGTCGTGTCCTTCTCTACATTTGACTGGCCTGTGTTGATTGTTGAACACGAGCTGGGACACGGGCATGTCTAAAGCCGTGTCTGGCACATGGCCTATGACACGGGCGTATCACAGGGCCGTGTCCTGGTCGGGACGTGATGGTTTCCTGTGTCGTTTGTGGAACATGCCCTGTGTTACGGGCGTGTTTGAAGCAGACACGGGAGTGTCAAGCAGTAACACGGGCGTGTCTGAGCCCGTATCCTGCTCTGTGTTTTACGATCGTGTTCAGATCGTAATACACGACCTGTGACACAGGCGTGTCACAGGCCGTGTTCGGCCCAGGAAAGTGATTTTCAGGGCGATTTGTGGTCGTTCATCCCCCTAAAATAGGATCAAACGGTCCAGAAATCTCCCTGATGTTTTTAAGGCCGGGAGTTGAGGGTTAAACCCTCATTTCTCTTAGGTTTTTCTCTTTCTAAAGAGTTAGAGAGAAGGGAGAGCAAGGAAGAAGGAGAAGGAGGAATCTGGCCACCGGTGGAGCTTCGGAGCCCCAAATCGCGAGCTAAGTCCAGATCCGTGGAGGCGAGGCCGTTGAAGTGCTTTTCATCAAGCTAGTTTTCCATGGCACCAAAGCGAACATGTAGGGAAATGATTCTCTTCTTGGACATGTGAAGTCCTCTTCCTATCTGCATAGGCAACCCGCTCTCGCGAGTGTGCGGTGAGTGTGAGGTTTTCCTTCGGGTGGACATGAATAGTCCCCGTAGTTTTGTGTATAGAGTCCGGAATTGAAGTACGGACATAGGCATGGTGTGTGAAGCCTATCCAGACAAGTTGGTCTGGATCGGTAATGTGTTCATTATGCTTGTTTTTCCGGAGAAGACTCTGTGCCATTTGTTTTTCGGGTTTTTCTACGTTGTAGATTGCAACATGGAGCCTTGGGGACTAACCCCAAGGAGCTCCCGAAAAACTAGGCAGATGTGTGGTTCTGTGATCTTGGTGGCCTGAAAGCCAACTTGTACATAACTAGGTTGTTGGAACACCCTATTACTAATTTGGGTCAGGATCACTATGTCTCTAGGAACCATTGATTGACCTTCTGTATAGCTTAATAGGTCAATTAGAATTGAGTCTAAGGGTTAGAAGTCTAGGTTTGGAAGCTGCCCTGAAGACCAAGTTTTTCTGTCTGGAGACTAAGTCTGATCGTTGAACTGAGCACGACGATTCGTCGAACTCCGGTCGACGATTGTCTAGCTCAACTTCGACAGATCGTCGAACTCCATTCGACGATCGCTGAGCTCAACTTCATAATATCGTCGAACTCCATTCGACGATCGGTGAGCTCAGTTCGACGATTTTGACTCTTCCTTGGATCTTTATCTCTGAGCTCAGTTCGACGATCTTTGAGCTCAGATCGACGATTATTTTGCTGCTTAAGATTTCCAGATCGCTGAGCTCAGCTCGACGATAGCAGAGCTCAGTTCGACGATTTCAGATACCTTCCAGAATTCAAATTCAAATCAGTTAGGAGTTATTCTGCAATTAATTCAGAGATTTGCTAGTCGTTTTCATTCAATTCTGGACCAAGTTTCAAGAGATTTTTCAAGGACTAATTCTGTGGACTTTCCTCCAGAAGAGATTATGCAATTAAGGATGCAATCAATGCAGACCAACGGCTATCCTTGACAGAGAATGATATTCTATTCTGTACCAGAGAATAAAAGACAGGATTTTTGAATCTCTCTAATAGAGCACACACAATACACAGAGAGACAATACAGATTACAGAAAAATACTCAAAAATCTTCTGTCAAAAAGAATTCTGAAGAACACTCATCCAAGGAGATCTAGTTTTCAAATATTCAGATCTCTTCAGCTTTCAAAGTGTTCAAGGCCAACATCATTTCAAGACTCCAGACACTCAACATTTCAGCCATTGCTGAAACCATCAATTGCTGGAGTTCTATCTTTGAAGGCCTATCACCCTCAGCAAAACTTTTCTTCCTGAAGATCTCAAGGACTCAGGGGGAGCTTTGACATCAATCCACATAGTCTTCTCAGTTGCTTGAGAAAGAGAATACTTCCATCAATCTCTCACCCCCACTCTGTAAAGGGTTTTTCAAACTCCCTTCAAAAGTTTGAACCTGGTTTTTGAGCACCTTGTCAAAAGCTCATTGGTGGCAAGACACTTGATCAAAAAATCTGCTTTGATTTTTGAGCACCTTATCAAAAGCTCATTGGTGCCCAGGACACCTGATCAACTCATCCTGCAGTGGATTCCTACCTAGGGTGGTAGAAGAGTGGATGTACCCAAGTTTGGGGAACCACTATATTTCCTTGTGTCTTCTGGTTCTGCTTGCTTTTATTTTTTGTTTCTGGCCTTGATTTGTCTGTGCTTAGTGTTTTATTTAACTTAGTAGTGTGGTTAAATTTTTTATTGCTTCCATGCTCACACATATTACAACAATTGTTGTAAAAGCCTGTAAAACTTTTTAAAGCACCATATACTCTATTCACCCCCCTCTAGAGTATATCAGTTCTAGTTGCACTTTCAATTGGTATCAGAGGGAGGTTGGTTAAACATACCATATCTGATTGGTTGTACAGGCTAACACCTGAACCCCAAGATCCCAAACTAGATCTGCTTTGCTTCTGTATTTTATTATTAGATTTTATTTGCACAAATCATGGCCCAAAACAAAGATTATGCTAGCACCAGACCTCAAGTGTGCAATCTATCAAAGTTTGCACTTTGGAAAGCAAGGATTAGACTTTACATGAATTCCATTGACGAAGATATTTTTAATTCTGTTTTGACAGTGTGTCCAAGACCCCCAGAGAATACAAGTACAAATGCTGTTCCACCTCCATCAGGAACAGTTGCTGACATCAAAAAATGGAAAGTAGCTGATGCTAAGGCTATGAACATCCTAGCCCAGACAATGTCAGATGACATATTTCAAAAGGTAGCTGAATGCAATTCAGCCAAGGAGATTTGGGACAAGCTCTCAGAAATAGTCTCAGGCTCAGCTGATGAGAGAAAGGACAGAAGATCCCATCTCATCTCTCAATATGAGAACTTCAAGAAGGGAGAGACTGAGTCAGTGGGAGACATGTACAACAGACTGAGTCTAATTGTCAGTGAACAAAGGACATTGGACAAAGAGATTTCTCTAACTGAACTTAATGACAAGATCCTAATGTGCTTCCCCAGCACTTGGGATTCAAGAATCTGGCCAATTAAGGATGCCAGAAGTCTGAATGAAATCACCACTGAAGCTTTGTTGGGTAAGCTCAAATCTTATGAGCTACTTATCAAGAATTGAGAGGAAGAACAGAAGGCTGCTTCACCAGCCACAAGGAAAGAGTAGACCATAGCCTTTAAGGCAACTGAGGATCTGCCTGAAGATAAGAGCACAGGCAATGATGAACTACTCAGCTTGTTGGCCAAAAGATTCTACAAGATGGACAGAAAGGACTTCAGAAGAAGATCGTACAAGGAGCAGGACAAGCCAAGGTATGACAAGTCCATAAGCAACAATAAAGACATTATCTGCTTTGGTTGCAGGAAACCAGGGTACATAGTTCCTGACTGTCCAGAGAACAAGACCAAGGACAGAAGGGACAGAAAAGAAAGAAGAAAGGAGAAAGACTCCAAAAGGAATGGAAATGACAAACCTTCTTCAAGCAAAAATAAGCATACAAGAAAAGGGTTTGTTGTTGAATCCTGGAGTGAGACAGAAGAGGAGTCAGAAGCCTCATCCAGCTCCAGTGATGATGAGGATGATGCAGAAGAAAAGGAGTTCTGCATGATGGCAATTAATGCCTCACAGCACAATTCAGAGGAAGAAGAGTCAGAGTCATACTCAGAGACCCAACCTGAAGAAGATCAGGTAATTAGTTCTTTTGAATTTAGTTCAGAAGATTTTAAATCTGAATTTAAAGCACTGTGTTTAGACCTGCTAAAGTCTGAGAAAGAGATTATCTCCCTCAGAAATCAATTATCTGAACACAATGTTTTAAAGTCATAAAACCTCAAACTCTCTCAGGAGTTGGAGAACTGTAGGGAACAGATAGCTACACTGAAAAGTGAGCTCTTTGAGGCCAAGAAGCTTGAAGAATCCCTTAATGGGAGAAGCATCAAGCTGATGGACATCACAAGCACAGTGAACTCTAGATTTAACAGTACACTGGGCTTGGGTGCCTCATCCAGCCAACCTATTGTTCTAACAACTCCCATCAAGTTTATTTCTGACAAGGGAAAGGGAGTTGTAGAGGTTGCTAGGAAAAATTTTGATCTGCCTCAGAAAACTAAGTCCCAGCAGAAATCGTCGAACGTAGATCGACGATTGCTGAATGAAGATCGACGATCGCCGAACGCAGCTCGACGATCTCAGGCAAAATCGTCGAACGCAGATCGACGATCTCAGCCAAAGTCGTCGAACGCAGGTCGACGATCTCATATACCTGACCTCAGTCATAGTCGACCGTCGAACGGAGCTCGACGATCTGACCCAAGATCGTCGAGCGCAGCCTCAAGATCGTCGAACAGAGGTCAGAGCTCTGGAAACTTGTTTAAAGGCAAATCAAAATTGAATCCTAAGGGTTCTTCATCCCAAACCTTTAACCCTTATACTGAATGGATTTTACCTCCAAGGAGATATCATCCTGAAGGATATAAGAGTCAACCTGGGATGTCTTTCATTTCTGAATTTAAAGGCTATCAACCTAGGCCCAAGGTAAACTGGGTCAAAAATAAGTAAATTGTTTTATGTGCAGGTGAAGATCTATCCAACATCTAACCAGCAATGGTACTTGGATAGTGGGTGCTCTAAGCACATGACAGGGAACAAGGACAACCTCACATCCTTCAGAGCCAAGCTTGGACCCAAAGTTATCTTTGGTGATTCCAACTTTGGACAAACTAAAGGATATGGTGGAGTCCAGATTGGTTCAGTAACCTTCAAGAAGGTAGCTTATGTAGAAGGACTGAAGCACAACCTAATTAGCATCATTCAGCTGTGTGATGAAGGCTACCAGGTGATCTTCAGCAAAACCTTATGCGAAATCAAGTCAAAGGACAACACAACAGTGTTGATAGGTAAAAGGAAAGGTAACATCTATCTAGTAGACTTTCTTTCAACTAATGTAGATATCTGCTTGTTTAATTCAGTCTGTAGACCAAATGTTTTATGGCATAAGAGACTAGGACACCTAAACCTTAGAACTATTGCTAGGCTATCCAAGGACAACCTTGTTAGAGGACTACCTTCTGGCCCCTACAAGAAGGAAGGACTCTGCAGGGCTTGTCAATTAGGCAAGCAAACTAAAAACAGTTTTAAGTCACTTAATAAGAGTGATTCACCTAGGATATTGTATCTGTTACACATGGATCTTTTTGGACCCATCACAGTACAAAGCCTAGGAGGGAAATCCTACACTTTAGTAATTGTAGATGACTTCTCTAGATTCACTTGGGTGTTCTTTCTAAGGAAGAAGTCTGATAACTTTAAGTGTCTGACAGAGTTTCTCAAATGTATACAGATTGAGTTCAATACTCACATTGCCCAGATCAGAAGTGATCATGGGACAGAGTTTGATTCTCTTCTTATGCAAGAGTTCTGTCAGAGTGAAGGGATCAGGCATACTTTCTCAGCTCCTAGAACTCCTCAACAAAATGGGGTAGCTAAAAGGAAAAATAGAACCCTTATTTAATCTGCCACTACATTGTTGTCAGATGCTCATCTACCTCTATCCTTTTGGGCAGAGGCAGTGAACACCTCCAACTATGTGCTGAACAGAAGTCTGATACATAAACTAAAGGGAAAGACTCCCTATGAATTACTCAAAGGGAAGAAACCTAAAGTTGACTATTTTAGAATTTTTGGTTGTATTTGCTATATTCACAATAATGACAAGAAATATTTAGCAAAATTTCAAGCCAAAGCTGATGAAGGAGTGTTTCTGGGATACTCCATGATCAGCAAGGCCTATAGGGTCTATAATAAATCATCTTTGAAAATTGAGAAATCTGTTCATGTTTCTTTTGATGAATCTAACATGTCTTTCAAGGAGAAGATTTCTTCTACCATAGAACCTTTGCAGGAACACTCTCTAGTTGAAGATATGAACAAGTTGCAGGTTGCTCAAGATAATGAAAGCAGTGAAGATGAAGGGAATGCTCAACATATTGAAGCATAACTTGAAGAGCCAGTTGTTGTACCACAAGAGGAAACAACAACACAAGTTAGTGAACAATCAACACCCCCTGTTGATTTAGTAACATCAAGAGACCATCCAATTTCCCAAATAATTGGAGAAATCAGGTCAACCAAAACCTGTTGCACACCTGCTTCCTATCTCAAATTGAACCTCAGTCCATTCAAGATGCAGAGCAAGATCCACACTGGATCATTGCAATGCAAGAGGAGTTGCATCAATTTGAGAGGAACAAAGTATGGGAACTAGTGCCAAAGCCTAAGGATCATTCCATTGTTGGAACAAAATGGGTATTCAGAAACAAACTGGATGATCAAGGAGTAATTATAAGGAACAAGGCAAGGCTAGTTGCTCAGGGATACTCTCAAGAAGAAGGAATTGACTACGACCAGACCTTTGCACCTGTTGCAAGATTGGAAGCCATCAGAATATTTCTAGCCTATGCAGCTCACAAAGGCTTCAAGGTTTATTAGATGGATGTCAAAAGTGCCTTCCTGAATGAAGACATCAAAGAGGAAGTTTATGTCAGACAACCTCCAGGTTTTATCTCTCCAACTCTTCCTGATTATATTTTTAGATTAAATAAAGCATTATATGGTCTCAAGCAAGCTCCTAGAGCATGGTATGAGACCTTAGCATGCTTTCTCTTGGAAAATGGTTTTATAAGGGTTGAGTAGAACAAACTCTTTTTATTAGAACCCATAAGTCTCATACCCTACTAGTACAAATTTATGTAGACGATATCATTTTTGGTTCTACTGACTCAAAATTGTGCAGAAGGTTTTCTAACCTAATACATTCTAAATTTGAGATGAGTAGCATGGGTGAGTTATCCTTCTTCCTAGGATTGCAAGTCAAATAACATGCTGAAGGCATCTTTATTTCTCAAACCAAATATGCTAATGAACTGGTTAAGAAATTTGGTATGTCTGAGGCATCTTGTATGAAAACACCCATGCCTACCAATGCTGTATTGGATACTGATGAACATGGGAAACCTGTTGATCAGACAACATATAGAGAAATGATTAGCTCTTTACTGTATCTTACAGCTAGTAGACCAGATATAATGTTTGCTACATGTATATGTGTTAGGTTCCAAGTAAGCCCTAGAGAGTCACACCTCACTTTAGTAAAGAGGATTCTCAGGTATGTTAAGAGTTGTCCAAATCTATGTCTCTGGTATCCAAAAGATTCAGCATTTGATTTAACTGGATTCTCAGATGCTGATTATGCTGGATGCAGAATTGACAGGAAAAGCACCAGTGGAACTTGTCAGTTCCTTGGTGATAGACTTGTCTCTTGGTTTTGTAAGAAACAAACATCTGTGTCAACTTCAACTGCTGAAGCTGAATATATGGCTGCAGGCAGTTGTTGTTCACAAATATTGTGGATTCAAAACCAACTCCTAGACTATGGTTACAACTTAGAAAAGTCTAAAATCTTTTGTGATAACACTAGTGCTATTTCCATAGCTCAAAATCCAGTCCTCCATAGTAGGACAAAACACATAGAGATTAGGCATCACTTCTTAAGGGATAATGTTGAAAAGAATAAAATTGAATTACAATATATCCCAACTGATTTACAAAGGGGAGATATTTTCACCAAGCCTTTGGATGAAAAGAAACACACCTTCTTCCTAAATCAGTTAGGAATGTTAGATGGAGGAAGTCTTAAATAATATCCAAGATTTTGAAAGCTCAAAATTGACCAAGACTAGGCAAAATTCTGATTTTTCTTAGTGTCTAGAATTTTTCTGATCTCTGAACTGCGCTCGACGATTTGCCCCAAGATCGTCGAACGGAGATCGACGATTTCCAAAATCGTCGAACTGAGTTCAGCGCCTCTCAGATAGTATGAACTATCTCTTCCGGTCAACGATCGTCGAACGGCGCTCGACGATTTAGTTCCCTGAACGATCGTCGAACGGAGCTCGACGCTCTTCAAGATCGTCGAACGGAGATCGACGATGTTGAAGACTCTTCAGATTCCTTTAGAAGCCTCGATCGTCGAAATGAGTTCAACGATCTTTCCAATTCTGCGTCGAACCCTAATATAAAACTCATATTTCGCCGTCGTTCTCTCTTGCGCTTTCGATTTCTCTGCAGGATTTTCTTTCCCTCCAAACACTTCTACGCTTGGTCAGTTTGTTTGTTGAGTTTTTGCAGGTACAATGGCCGTGTCAGTTGCAGTTCTTGCCGCAATGAAGTTCGATGCTGGGTTCGACATTGATCTGGAATCCTTCAACACTACTGATCAGATTTTCCAAGACATACTGGGTTTGTTCAAAGACCAGAATCTGTCTGCCCTCATGACCACTAGAATCAAGCTGGCTTCAGATGAGATAAAGGAGTGGGTTTATACTGCTCATAATCTAGACAACAACACAATAGTTGGGTCTATTGCTGGAAATCAGGTACCCTTGACCCCCACAGTTTTAACAGAAGTTTTTGGACTGAGAAATGGAGAAGATGTTGCTGAGTTATCAGGAGAAGAATATACTGAACTACTTGCCAGGATGGGTCATCCAGAGGGAAACCCTAGCAAGCTATTCAAGAGAAATCTGTCTGTTGAATATAGGTTCCTGGCAGATGTAGTAGGGAAAGTGCTGCTGGCAAAGCACTCAGCTCATGATACTATATCCAGACATCAGCTCTGCCTCATGGGAGCTCTGGTGGATAAGAAAAATTTGAACTGGGGAGAGGTCTTCTTTGACCTAATCAAAAAGAAAATAAACAAGGGTTTTGTTAATTTTGGAAGAATTCTTGGAATTTTCCTGCAGACCAGGTGCCCTGCCTTGCTGGTCTCCTCTGGAGTTCATATAAATGCCTCCAAGAGACTAACCTGTGCCCTCTTTGGCAAGTGGGACAGGCAAATAAGCAAGCCTGGCAGGCCCTCCTCAAGTGCTCCTTCAGGCACAAGGACTCAAGGAGTCACTCTCCCACAGGTCTCTGCTCCTGCAGAAGACCTGGCTGCTGCTGTTGCTGCCTCTCCTCCTCCTCCAATTCCAACCCTACCTCTTCCATCCACCATTCCAGCTCCATCCACCATTACCATATCCAGCCCATCTCCAACATCAACTCCATCTCCAGACCCCATTCTACCTCCTCCAGAGGACCAATTCCAACCTCTGTTCTCATACCCTCCTCCAGATATTACATCATCACCATCCATACCTTCCTTCACCCTCCTGGATGATTCCTACATGGATGATTCCCCCTCATCTCCTCCCGATTTACCTTCCACCTCCACTTCATTCCAAGACCTCCTCCACCACATCATTGATCAACCAACATTCACTCCATCCATATCCATCCCCTTGTCCTCCATATCCACCATCCCAACACCTTAGCCATCCATACCACCACTCTCCAGCCCTCCACTTCCAGCATCTTCAGCTACTCCTATTCCATCTACCTCTGCTCCAGTAGTTGAGCAAGTAGACCTCTCAGCCCTAGCTGACAGGTTGTATGAGCTAATTGCCCGCAGGCTCTCTTTACTCTTGGAGACCTCCTTGGCTCCTCTACACCTGTCAGTGGCAGCTCTCTCTGCCAGGCTTTCCTCCCTCCTTCCTCAGGCATCACCTCCAGCAGTGTGCCTTGATCCAGATGTATCTGCATCTAGGCAGGGGGAGATGCCATATGAAGCAAGCTTTCATGCTGTTGCTGCTGCTGTTTCTGCCCCTACTGCTGATGATACTGCTGCTGCTGCTGATGTTTCTGTGTCTGCTGCTCCTGTTGCTGTGCCTCCAGAATGTCAGACTCCTACTGCAGTTCTTGCAATTGACCTAAGGTCTTTGCTATCTGCTTTTGATACTGCCTTCTTCAGCTGTCTGCTAGAGAGTAATGCTGTCCAGCCCACTGAAGACTTATCCAAGGCACTGGTGCCTTTCTCTTGCTGTGACCCTAGCATTATCTCTTCTTTTGTACATTCAGTGATTGCTGCTACTGAAGATGTTGCTGCTGCTGCTGATGCTGAAGAAAGGATTGTTGATACTGCTGCTGAGATTGTTAATATTGATGCTGAAGTTCCAACTGCTTCTGATGCACAAATATCCAAGGATCTTCTAATGACAGAGGCCACTGTTTTTGAGCCTGCTGTAGATTTTGATGAAGTTACTGCTGTTATCAATGAAGTTGTTGCTGCTATCACCTCTCCAGCTTCTGTGGCTGTTAGTGAATCTGCTGTTGAGAGTGAATCTATTGTTTCTGCTGTAAGTGAGACTGTTACTGTTGCTGCCACCACTCCTGCTGCTGCTGTTGTTATTTATGCCTCACCTCCTTCATCTGCTGCTGCCCCTACTGCTGCTGCTGTTTCAGCTTCTACCTCATCTGCCTCTGTTCAGCTGAAGAAAGAATTGATGAAGAAAATAGATGCTATATATGATGACCAGAGTTCTGAATCTGATGAATTCAAAATAGACTCTGATGACTCATCTGCTACTATTGCCAGGAAAAGGAAAGCAAGGAGCAAGGCAATGAAAAGGGTTCCTCCTGCAAAAGTCAAAGATAACAATGACATTCCTTATTATATCCTTCATAATTGCCAATTCACTGAACATTGGATGCAATATTCTAAGAACCAGCTGAAAGCCATGAAGAAAAAGAGAAAATATGAGAAGGGCTCATCTCAATTCCAGCACCCTCATCCTCCTCCACCACCTCCTCCTGATGCAGGTGCAGGTGGAAGCTCTGTAAGTCAACCCCCAGCTAGAAGCCAGGCTCCCTATCAACCCCATGCCAGATCCTACCAAAGGGAAAGCCAATCTAGGGGTTCATATTCTAGGAGAGGAGGATATAGGGGTAATCAAAGAGATATTCAGGTTTATTCCAAAGGGTACTCCAGGCAGCACACATATTCTAGGGGAGGACATAGTCCTGCTGATACTACTTCTGGTCCTTTCCCCTACAAGCTAAAAGAGACAGTGTCTGCCAGGCCTCCTCAAGACAATTCTTCCAACAGGTATGAGCCACCTGTACCATTTGAGGACCCTGAAAAGAATCCAGCTGCTTGGACTGCCAGGATGAAGGAATTGGCTGCACTGGATCAGATTAAGAAGGCCAAAGAACAAGGATTAGATTCTTCCAACATTTCTACAATGTCAGAACAAAGACAGATAGAATTAGACAGATATGGCTCCAGTAAATTCTTTGATGCTGACAGATACATGGAGTTGCATCCTGCTCTGTGGTTCCCAGGCCTACAAAGCAAACTTATTTGGGTGCAGCAGATGACACCAGGTCCAACAAAGAAGCCCTAAACCCTAACAGAGAAATCAAAATGGTTAAAGGCAAAGAGAAGAAGTGACATTGTAAGGTGACAGTTTCTGTGAATTCTGATTGTTTTTTGGATGATATATATATATATCTGTGTTGTTTCTGCAATGTCTAGTTATTGTTTTCATGTTTTACTGATTGTATGTTATTATTTGCATTTTACAAAGTCTGTAAATAGTAATCCTAACCCAAATAGGGGGAGATTGTTGGAACACCCTATTACTAATTTGGGTCAGGATCACTATGTCTCTAGGAACCTTTGCTTGACCTTCTGTATAGCTTAATAGGTCAATTAGAATTGAGTCTAAGGGTTAGAAGTCTAGGTTTGGAAGCTGCCCTGAAGACCAAGTTTTTCTGTCTGGAGACTAAGTCTGATCGTCGAACTGAGCACGACGATTCGTCGAACTCCGGTCGACGATCGTCTAGCTCAACTTCGACAGATCGTCGAACTCCATTCGACGATCGCTGAGCTCAACTTCATAATATCATCGAACTCCATTCGATGATCGGTGAGCTCAGTTCGACGATTTTGACTCTGCCTTGGATCTTTATCTCTGAGCTCAGTTCGACGATCTTTGAGCTCAGATCGACATTATTTTGCTGCTTAAGATTTCCAGATCGCTGAGCTCAGCTCGACGATAACAGAGCTCAGTTCGACGATTTCAGATACCTTCCAGAATTCAAATTCAAATCAGTTAGGAGTTATTCTGCAATTAATTCAGAGATTTGCTAGCCGTTTTCATTCAATTCTGGACCAAGTTTCAAGGGATTTTTCAAGGAATAATTCTGTGGACTTTCCTCCAGAAGAGATTATGCAATTAAGGATGCAATCAATGCAGACCAACGGCTATCCTTGACAGAGAATGATATTCTATTCTGTACCAGAGAATAAAAGACAGGATTTTTGAATCTCTCTAATAGAGCACACACAATACACAGAGAGACAATACAGATTACAGAAAAATACTCAAAAATCTTATGTCAAAAAGAATTCTGAAGAACACTCATCCAAGGAGATCTAGTTTTCAAATCTTCAGATCTCTTCAACTTTCAAAGTGTTCAAGGCCAACATCATTTCAAGACTCCAGACACTCAACATTTCAGCCATTGCTGAAACCATCAATTGCTGGAGTTCTATCTTTGAAGGCCTATCACCCTCAGCAAAACTTTTCTTCCTGAAGATCTCAAGGACTCAGGGGGAGCTTTGACATCAATCCACATAGTCTTCTCAGTTTCTTGAGAAAGAGAAGACTTCCATCAATCTCTCACCCCCACTCTGTAAAGGGTTTTTCAAACTCCCTTCAAAAGTTTGAACCTGGTTTTTGAGCACCTTGTCAAAAGCTCATTGGTGGCAAGACACCTGATCAAAAAATCTGCTTTGGTTTTTGAGCACCTTATCAAAAGCTCATTGGTGCCCAGGACACCTGATTAACTCATCCTGCAGTGGATTCCTACCTAGGGTGGTAGAAGAGTGGATGTACCCAAGTTTGGGGAACCACTATATTTCCTTGTGTCTTCTGGTTCTGCTTGCTTTCATTTTTTGTTTCTGGCCTTGATTTGTCTGTGCTTAGTGTTTTATTTAACTTAGTAGTGTGGTTAAATTTTTTATTGCTTCCCTGCTCACACATATTACAACAATTGTTGTAAAAGCCTGTAAAACTTTTTAAAGCACCATATACTCTATTCACCCCCCTCTAGAGTATATCAGTTCTAGTTGCACTTTCAATTGGTATCAGAGGGAGGTTGGTTAAACATACCATATCTGATTGGTTGTACAGGCTAACACCTGAACCCCAAGATCCCAAACTAGATCTGCTTTGCTTCTGTATTTTATTATTAGATTTTGTTTGCACAAATCATGGCCCAAAACAAAGATTATGCTAGCACCAGACCTCCAGTGTGCAATCTGTCAAAGTTTGCACTTTGGAAAGCAAGGATTAGACTTTACATGAATTCCATTGACGAAGATATTTTTAATTCTATTTTGACAGTGTGTCCAAGACCCCCAGAGAATACAAGTACAAATGCTGTTCCACCTCCATCAGGAACAGTTGCTGACATCAAAAAATGGAAAGTAGCTGATGCCAAGGCTATGAACATCCTAGCCCAGATAATGTCAGATGACATATTTCAAAAGGTAGCTGAATGCAATTCAGCCAAGGAGATTTGGGACAAGCTCTCAGAAATAGTCTCAGGCTCAGCTGATGAGAGAAAGGACAGAAGATCCCATCTCATCTCTCAATATGAGAACTTCAAGAAGGGAGAGACTGAGTCAGTGGGAGACATGTACAACAGACTGAGTCTAATTGTCAGTGAACTAAGGACATTGGACAAAGAGATTTCTCTAACTGAACTTAATGACAAGATCCTAATGTGCTTCCCCAGCACTTGGGATTCAAGAATCTGGCCAATTAAGGATGCCAGAAGTCTGAATGAAATCACCACTGAAGCTTTGTTGGGTAAGCTCAAATCTTATGAGCTACTTATCAAGAATAGAGAGGAAGAACAGAAGGCTGCTTCACGAGCCACAAGGAAAGAGAAGACCATAGCCTTTAAGGCAACTGAGGATCTGCCTGAAGATAAGAGCACAGGCAATGATGAACTACTCAGCTTGTTGGCCAAAAGATTCTACAAGATGGACAGAAAGGACTTCAGAAGAAGATCATACAAGGAGCAGGACAAGCCAAGGTATGACAAGTCGATTAGCAACAATAAAGACATTATCTGCTTTGGTTGCAGGAAACCAGGGAACATAGTTCCTGACTGTCCAGAGAACAAGACCAAGGATAGAAGGGACAGAAAAGAAAGAAGAAAGGAGAAAGACTCCAAAAGGAATGGAAATGGCAAACCTTCTTCAAGCAAAAATAAGCATACAAGAAAAGGGTTTGTTGTTGAATCCTGGAGTGAGACAGAAGAGGAGTCAGAAGCCTCATCCAGCTCCAGTGATGATGAGGATGATGCAGAAGAAAAGGAGTTCTGCATGATGGCAATTAATGCCTCACAGCACAATTCAGAGGAAGAAGAGTCAGAGTCAGACTCAGAGACCCAACCTGAAGAAGATCAGGTAATTAGTTCTTTTGATTTTAGTTCAGAAGATTTTAAATCTGAATTTAAAGCACTATGTTTAGACCTGCTAAAGTCTGAGAAAGAGATTATCTCCCTCAGAAATCAATTATCTGAACACAATGTTTTAAAGTCATAAAACCTCAAACTCTCTCAGGAGTTGGAGAACTGTAGGGAACAGATAGCTACACTGAAAAGTGAGCTCTTTGAGGCCAAGAAGCTTGAAGAATCCCTTAATGGGAGAAGCATCAAGCTGATGGACATCACAAGCACAGTGAACTCTAGATTTAACAGTACACTGGGCTTGGGTGCCTCATCCAGCCAACCTATTGTTCTAACAACTCCCATCAAGTTTATTTCTGACAAGGGAAAGGGAGTTGTAGAGGTTGCTAGGAAAAATTCTGATCTGCCTCAGAAAACTAAGTCCCAGCAGAAATCGTCGAACGTAGATCGACGATTGCTGAATGAAGATCGACGATCGCCGAACGCAGCTCGACGATCTCAGGCAAAATCGTCGAACGCAGATCGACGATCTCAGCCAAAGTCGTCGAACGCAGGTCGACGATCTCATATACCTGACCTCAGTCATAGTCGACCGTCGAACGGAGCTCGACGATCTGACCCAAGATCGTCGAGCGCAGCCCCAAGATCGTCGAACAGAGGTCAGAGCTCTGGAAACTTATTTAAAGGCAAATCAAAATTGAATCCTAAGGGTTCTTCATCCCAAACCTTTAACCCTTATACTGAATGGATTTTACCTCCAAGGAGATATCATCCTGAAGGATATAAGAGTCAACCTGGGATGTTTTTCATTTCTGAATTTAAAGGCTATCAACCTAGGCCCAAGGTAAACTGGGTCAAAAACAAGTAAATTGTTTTATGTGCAGGTGAAGACCTATCCAACATCTAACCAGCAATGGTACTTGGATAGTGGGTGCTCTAAGCACATGACAGGGAACAAGGACAACCTCACATCCTTCAGAGCCAAGCTTGGACCCAAAGTTATCTTTGGTGATTCCAACTTTGGACAAACTAAAGGATATGGTGGAGTCCAGATTGGTTCAGTAACCTTCAAGAAGGTAGCTTATGTAGAAGGACTGAAGCACAACCTAATTAGCATCATTCAGCTGTGTGATGAAGGCTACCAGGTGACCTTCAGCAAAACCTTATGCAAAATCAAGTCAAAGGACAACACAACAGTTTTGATAGGTAAAAGGAAAGGTAACATCTATCTAGTAGACTTTCTTTCAACTAATGTAGATATCTGCTTGTTTAATTCAGTCTGTAGACCAAATGTTTTATGGCATAAGAGACTAGGACACCTAAACCTTAGAACTATTGCTAGGCTATCCAAGGACAACCTTATTAGAGGACTACCTTCTGGCCCCTACAAGAAGGAAGGACTCTGCAGGGCTTGTCAATTAGGCAAGCAAACTAAAAACAGTTTTAAGTCACTTAATAAGAGTGATTCACCTAGGATATTGTATCTGTTACACATGGATCTTTTTGGACCCATCACAGTACAAAGCCTAGGAGGGAAATCCTACACTTTAGTAATTATAGATGACTTCTCTAGATTCACTTGGGTGTTCTTTCTAAGGAAGAAGTCTGATAACTTTAAGTGTCTGACAGAGTTTCTCAAATGTATACAGATTGAGTTCAATACTCACATTGCCCTGATCAGAAGTGATCATGGGACAGAGTTTGATTCTCTTCTTATGCAAGAGTTCTGTCAGAGTGAAGCGATCAGGCATACTTTCTCAGCTCCTAGAACTCCTCAACAAAATGGGGTAGCTTAAAGGAAAAATAGAACCCTTATTGAATCTGCCACTACATTGTTGTCAGATGCTCATCTACCTCTATCCTTTTGGGCAGAGGCAGTGAACATCTCCAACTATGTGCTGAACAGAAGTCAGATACATAAACTAAAGGGAAAGACTCCCTATGAATTACTCAAAGGGAAGAAACCTAAAGTTGAATATTTTAGAATTTTTGGTTGTATTTGCTATATTCACAATAATGACAAGAAATATTTAGCAAAATTTCAAGCCAAAGCTGATGAAGGAGTGTTTCTGGGATACTTCATGATCAGCAAGGCCTATAGGGTCTATAATAAATCATCTTTGAAAATTGAGAAATCTGTTCATGTTTCTTTTGATGAATCTAACATATCTTTCAAGGAGAAGATTTCTTCTACCATAGAACCTTTGCAGGAACACTCTCTAGTTGAAGATATGAACAAGTTGCAGGTTGCTCAAGATAATGAAAGCAGTGAAGATGAAGGGAATGCTCAACATATTGAAGCACAACTTGAAGAGCCAGTTGTTGTACCATAAGAGGAAACAACAACACAAGTTGGTGAACAATCAACACCCCCTGTTGATTTAGTAGCATCAAGAGACCATCCAATTTCCCAAATAATTGGAGAAATCTCAGCTAGTGTGCAAACCAGAAATCAGGTCAACCTAAACCTGTTGCACACCTGCTTCCTATCTCAAATTGAACCTCAGTCCATTCAAGATGCAGAGCAAGATCCACACTGGATCATTGCAATGCAAGAGGAGTTGCATCAATTTGAGAGGAACAAAGTATGGGAACTAGTGCCAAAGCCTAAGGATCATTCCATTGTTGGAACAAAATGGGTATTCAGAAACAAACTGGATGATCAAGGAGTAATTATAAGGAACAAGGCAAGGCTAGTTGCTCAGGGATACTCTCAAGAAGAAGGAATTGACTACGACCAGACCTTTGCACCTGTTGCAGGATTGGAAGCCATCAGAATATTTCTAGCCTATGCAGCTCACAAAGGCTTCAAGGTTTATCAGATGGATGTCAAAAGTGCCTTCCTGAATGGAGACATCAAAAAGGAAGTTTATGTCAGACAACCTCCAGGTTTTATCTCTCCAACTCTTTCTGATTATGTTTTTAGATTAAATAAAGTATTATATGGTCTCAAGCAAGCTCCTAGAGCATGGTATGAGACCTTAGCATGATTTCTCTTGGAAAATGGTTTTATAAGGGTAGAGTAGACCAAACTCTTTTTATTAGAACCCATAAGTCTCATACCCTACTAGTACAAATTTATGTAGACGATATCATTTTTGGTTCTACTGACTCAAAATTGTGCAGAAGGTTTTCTAACCTAATGCATTCTAAATTTGAGATGAGTAGCATGGGTGAGTTATCCTTCTTCCTAGGATTGCAAGTCAAACAACATGCTGAAGGCATCTTTATTTCTCAAACCAAATATGCTAATGAACTGGTTAAGAAATTTGGTATGTCTGAGGCATCTTGTATGAAAACACCCATGCCTACCAATGCTGTATTGGATACTGATGAACATGGGAAACCTGTTGATCAGACAACATATAGAGAAATGATTGACTCTTTACTGTATCTTACAGCTAGTAGACCAGATATAATGTTTGCTACATGTATATGTGCTAGGTTCCAAGTAAGCCCTAGAGAGTCACACCTCACTTTAGTAAAGAGGATTCTCAGGTATGTTAAGAGTTGTCCAAATCTAGGTCTCTGGTATCCAAAAGATTCAGCATTTGATTTAACTGGATTCTCAGATGCTGATTATGCTGGATGCAGAATTGACAGGAAAAGCACCAGTGGAACTTGTCAGTTCCTTGGTGACAGACTTGTCTCTTGGTTTTGTAAGAAACAAACATCTGTGTCAACTTCAACGGCTGAAGCTGAATATATGGCTGCAGACAGTTGTTGTTCACAAATATTGTGGATTCAAAACCAACTCCTAGACTATGGTTACAACTTAGAAAAGTCTAAAATCTTTTGTGATAACACTAGTGCTATTTCCATAGCTCAAAATCCAGTCCTCCATAGTAGGACAAAACACATAGAGATTAGGCATCACTTCTTAAGGGATAATGTTGAAAAGAATAAAATTGAATTACAATATATCCCAACTGATTTACAAAGGGGAGATATTTTCACCAAGCCTTTGGATGAAAAGAATCACACCTTCTTCCTAAATCAGTTAGGAATGTTAGATGGAGGAAGTCTTAAATAATATCCAAGATTTTAAAAGCTCAAAATTGACCAAGACTAGGCAAAAATTCTGATTTTTCTTAGTGTCTAGAATTTTTCTGATCTCTGAACTGCGCTCGACGATTTGCCCCAAGATCGTCGAACGGAGATCGACGATTTCCAAAATTGTCGAACTGAGTTCAGCGCCTCTCAGATAGTATGAACTATCTCTTCCGGTCAACGATCGTCGAACGGCGCTCGACGATTTAGTTCCCTGAACGATCGTCGAACGGAGCTCGACGCTCTTCAAGATCGTCGAACGGAGATCGACGATGTTGAAGACTCTTCAGATTCCTTTAGAAGCCTCGATCGTCGAACTGAGTTCAACGATCTTTCCAATTCTGCGTCGAACCCTAATATAAAACTCATTTTTCGCCGTCGTTCTCTCTTGCGCTTTCGATTTCTCTGCAGGATTTTCTTTCCCTCCAAACAGTTCTACGCTTGGTCGTTTTGTTTGTTGAGTTTTTGCAGGTACAATGGCCGTGTCAGTTGCAGTTCTTGCCGCAATGAAGTTCGATGCTGGGTTCGACATTGATCTGGAATCCTTCAACACTACTGATCAGATTTTCCAAGACATACTGGGTTTGTTAAAAGACCAGAATTTGTCTGCCCTCATGACCACTAGAATCAAGCTGGCTTCAGATGAGATAAGGGAGTGGGTTTATACTGCTCATAATCTAGACAACAACACAATAGTTGGGTCTATTGCTGGAAATCAGGTACCCTTGACCCCCACAGTTTTAACAGAAGTTTTTGGACTGAGAAATGGAGAAGATATCGCTGAGTTATCAGGAGAAGAATATACTGAACTACTTGCCAGGATGGGTCATCCAGAGGGAAACCCTAGCAAGCTATTCAAGAGGAATCTGTCTGTTGAATATAGTTTCCTGGCAGATGTAGTAGGGAAAGTGCTGCTGGCAAAGCACTCAGCTCATGATACTATATCCAGACATCAGCTCTGCCTCATGGGAGCTCTGGTGGATAAGAAAAATTTGAACTGGGGAGAGGTTTTCTTTGACCTAATCAAAAAGAAAATAAACAAGGGTTTTGTTAATTTTGGAAGAATTCTTGGAATTTTCCTGCAGACCAGGTGCCCTGCCTTGCGGGTCTCCTCTGGAGTTCATATAAATGCCTCCAAGAGACTAACCTGTGCCCTCTTTGGCAAGTGGGACAGGCAAATAAGCAAGCCTGGCAGGCCCTCCTCAAGTGCTCCTTCAGGCACAAGGACTCAAGGAGTCACTCTCCCACAGGTCTCTGCTCCTGCAGAAGACCTGGCTGCTGCTGTTGCTGCCTCTCCTCCTCCTCCAATTCCAACCCTACCTCTTCCATCCACCATTCCAGCTCCATCCACCATTACCATATCCAGCCCATCTCCAACATCAACTCCATCTCCAGACCCCATTCTACCTCCTCCAGAGGACCAATTCCAACCTCTGTTCTCATACCCTCCTCCAGATATCACATCATCACCATCCATACCTTCCTTCACCCTCCTGGATGATTCCTACATGGATGATTCCCCCTCATCTCCTCCTGATTTACCTTCCACCTCCACTTCATTCCAAGACCTCCTCCACCACATCATTGATCAACCAACATTCACTCCATCCATATCCATCCCCTTGTCCTCCATATCCACCATCCCAACACCTCAGCCATCCATACCACCACTCTCCAGCCCTCCACTTCCAGCATCTTCAGCTACTCCTATTCCATCTACCTCTGCTCCAGCAGTTGAGCAAGTAGACCTCTCAGCCCTAGCTGACAGGTTGTATGAGCTAATTGCCCCCAGGCTCTCTCTACTCTTGGAGACCTCCTTGGCTCCTCTACACCTGTCAGTGGCAGCTCTCTCTGCCAGGCTTTCCTCCCTCCTTCCTCAGGCAGCACCTCCAGCAGTGTGCCTTGATCCAGATGTATCTGCATCTAAGCAGGGGGAGATGCCATATGAAGCAAGCTTTCATGCTGTTGCTGCTGCTGTTTCTGCCCCTGCTGCTGATGATACTGCTGCTGCTGCTGCTGTTTCTGTGTCTGCTGCTCCTATTGCTGTGCCTCCAGAATGTCAGACTCCTACTGCAGTTCTTGCAATTGACCTAAGGTCTTTGCTATCTGCTTTTGATACTGCCTTCTTCAGCTGTCTGCTAGAGAGTAATGCTGTCCAGCCCACAGAAGACTTATCCAAGGCACTAGTGCCTTTATCTTGCTGTGACCCTAGCATTATCTCTTCTTTTGTACATTCAGTGATTGCTGCTACTGAAGATGTTGCTGCTGCTGCTGATGCTGAAGAAAGGATTGTTGATACTGCTGCTGAGATTGTTAATATTGATGCTGAAGTTCCAACTGCTTCTGATGCACAAATATCCAAGGATCTTCTGATGACAGAGGCCACTGTTTTTGAGCCTGCTGTAGATTTTGATGATGTTACTGCTGTTATCAATGAAGTTGTTGCTGCTATCACCTCTCCAGCTTCTGTGGCTGTTAGTGAATCTGCTGTTGAGAGTGAATCTGTTGTTTCTGCTGTAAGTGAGAATGTTACTGTCGCTGTCACCACTCCTGCTGCTGCTGTTGTTATTTCTGCCTCACCTCCTTCATCTGCTGCTGCCCCTACTGCTGCTGCTGTTTCAGCTTCTACCTCATCTGCCTCTGTTCAGCTGAAGAAAGAATTGATGAAGAAAATAGATGCTATATATGATGACCAGAGTTCTGAATCTGATGAATTCAAAACAGACTCTGATGACTCATCTGCTACTATTGCCAGGAAAAGGAAAGCAAGGAGCAAGGAAATGAAAAGGGTTCCTCCTGCAAAAGTCAAAGATAACAATGACATTCCTTATTATATCCTTCATAATTGCCAAATCACTGAACATTGGATGCAATATTATAAGAACCAGCTGAAAGCCATGAAGAAAAAGAGAAAATATGAGAAGGGCTCATCTCAATTCCAGCACCCTCATCCTCCTCCACCACCTCCTCCTGATGCAGGTGCAGGTGGAAGCTCTGCAAGTCAACCCCCAGCTAGAAGCCAGGCTCCCTATCAACCCCATGCCAGATCCTACCAAAGGGAAAGCCAATCTAGGGGTTCATATTCTAGGAGAGGAGGATACATGGGTAATCAAAGAGATATTCAGGTTTATTCCAAAGGGTACTCCAGGCAGCACCCATATTCTAGGGGAGGACATAGTCCTGCTGATACTACTTCTGGTCCTTTCCCCTACAAGCTAAAAGAGACAGTGTCTGCCAGGCCTCCTCAAGACAATTCTTCCAACAGGCATGAGCCACCTATACCATTTGAGGACCCTGAAAAGAATCCAGCTGCTTGGACTGCCAGGATGAAGGAATTGGCTGCACTGGATCAGATTAAGAAGGCCAAAGAACAAGGATTAGATTCTTCCAACATTTCTACAATGTCAGAACAAAGACAGAAAGAATTAGACAAATATGGCTCCAGTAAATTCTTTGATGCTGACAGATACATGGAGTTGCATCCTGCTGTTGTGGTTCCCAGGCCTACAAAGCAAACTTATTTGGGTGCAGCAGATGACACCAGGTCCAACAAAGAAGCCCTAAACCCTAACAGAGAAATCAAAATGGTTAAAGGCAAAGAGAAGAAGTGACATTGTAAGGTGACAGTTTCTGTGAATTCTGATTGTTTTTTGGATGATATATATATATATATATATCTGTGTTGTTTCTGCAATGTCTAGTTGTTGGTTTCATGTTTTACTGATTGTATGTTATTATTTGCATTTTCCAAAGTCTGTAAATAGTAATCCTAACCCAAATATGGGGAGATTGTTGGAACACCCTATTACTAATTTGGGTCAGGATCACTATGTCTCTAGGAAACTTTGCTTGACCTTCTGTATAGCTTAATAGGTCAATTAGAATTGAGTCTAAGGGTTAGAAGTCTAGGTTTGGAAGCTGCCCTGAAGACCAAGTTTTTCTGTCTGGAGACTAAGTCTGATCGTCGAACTGAGCACGACGATTCGTCGAACTCCGGTCGACGATCGTCTAGCTCAACTTCGACAGATCGTCGAACTCCATTCGACGATCGCTGAGCTCAACTTCATAATATCGTCGAACTCCATTCGACGATCGGTGAGCTCAGTTCGACGATTTTGACTCTGCCTTGGATCTTTATCTCTGAGCTCAGTTCGACGATCTTTGAGCTCAGATCGACATTATTTTGCTGCTTAAGATTTCCAGATCGCTGAGCTCAGCTCGACGATAACAGAGCTCAGTTCGACGATTTCAGATACCTTCCAGAATTCAAATTCAAATCAGTTAGGAGTTATTCTGCAATTAATTCAGAGATTTGCTAGCCGTTTTCATTCAATTCTGGACCAAGTTTCAAGGGATTTTTCAAGGAATAATTCTGTGGACTTTCCTCCAGAAGAGATTATGCAATTAAGGATGCAATCAATGCAGACCAATGGCTATCCTTGACAGAGAATGATATTCTATTCTGTACCAGAGAATAAAAGACAGGATTTTTGAATCTCTCTAATAGAACACACACAATACACAGAGACAATACAGATTACAGAAAAATACTCAAAAATCTTCTGTCAAAAAGAATTCTGAAGAACACTCATCCAAGGAGATCTAGTTTTCAAATCTTCAGATCTCTTCAGCTTTCAAAGTGTTCAAGGCCAACATCATTTCAAGACTCCAGACACTCAACATTTCAGCCATTGCTGAAACCATCAATTGCTGGAGTTCTATCTTTGAATGCCTATCACCCTCAGCAAAACTTTTCTTCCTGAAGATCTCAAGGACTCAGGGGGAGCTTTGACATCAATCCACATAGTCTTCTCAGTTGCTTGAGAAAGAGAAGACTTCCATCAATCTCTCACCCCCACTCTGTAACGGGTTTTTCAAACTCCCTTCAAAAGTTTGAACCTGGTTTTTGAGCACCTTGTCAAAAGCTCATTGGTGGCAAGACACCTGATCAAAAAATCTGCTTTGGTTTTTGAGCACCTTATCAAAAGCTCATTGGTGCCCAGGACACCTGATCAACTCATCCTGTAGTGGATTCCTACCTAGGGTGGTAGAAGAGTGGATGTACCCAAGTTTGGGGAACCACTATATTTCCTTGTGTCTTCTGGTTCTGCTTGCTTTCATTTTTTGTTTCTGGCCTTGATTTGTCTGTGCTTAGTGTTTTATTTAACTTAGTAGTGTGGTTAAATTTTTTATTGCTTCCCTGCTCACACATATTACAACAATTGTTGTAAAAGCCTGTAAAACTTTTTAAAGCACCATATACTCTATTCACCCCACTCTAGAGTATATCAGTTCTAGTTGCACTTTCATAGGTTATGTAAAATTATATGATCGATTTGGGACTCGAGGAAGCTTGACCCGGTCCTATGGCTTAAATTGACGTGGCGATGTGAGCAACGGGTTGAGTGGAACCATACCCTCTCTATGCGGTTCGGTTAAAGAGACCTAAGGTACTTGACAATTACCGTTGGCATAGAGGGCGAGTCTTAAACTTCGGTCGGAAAGACTAAAATGCTCACAATGTTGTCGTCCTGGGAACGGTGGTGGACCGAGTTCACTAAGAATGTGCCCTGAGGGCACATGGAGTGTGGTCGTGCATGACTACGTCTGTGGTGAAGTGTGCTAAAATTGTACTTTCACTGTCTTGTTTTGTTATACTAATAAAATGCAGGGAAGGAGCACGGCCTCCCCGAATTATGGGTGGGGTTGTTATAATTTGGTCAGCTTTAGCTGACCGTTGCTTTTATTTTCCACCGCTGCGGTGGAATGTTGATTGCAGGTGCTGCGAAGCCTAGTGTCAAGTAGCGTGCTGAAGTCCTTGTTGCCGAGCCGGCCCTTGAAGGCCAAAGCGATTGTTTTCTCTTTATGCTCGTGTGTGTACGGCATGAGTGCTGATGTATGGAAGACATTTATTATTTAAGTAAACTCTTTTAAGGCCATAAGGCCAACTATTTGGTGTATTTGTACTGTCATTCCTACTTTGGGTTTTAGTGGACATTCATGCTTTGGTT
Source organism: Platanthera guangdongensis (assembly GCA_039583875.1). Classification (NCBI taxonomy): domain Eukaryota; kingdom Viridiplantae; phylum Streptophyta; class Magnoliopsida; order Asparagales; family Orchidaceae; genus Platanthera; species Platanthera guangdongensis. The sequence goes on from CM077152.1 coordinate 145,609,959, forward strand.
TGGGTTCTTATAAATGTTTTAAAAAGCTTCCGCTAGAATGCTCTGAGTTAGGATGCGTGTTTCTTTTAGCGATAATTTGGTATTAATACGTAACTCCACTCGTTGTCCATGGTATATGGCGTGGGGCCCCGGCTGGACCTTCTGTTATATCCCATGTGACGGATGGGGGTGTTATAATATGCAAACTTAATTGGGGATACGAGTGTCGACCCAACGGAATTCTCTTAACAATTCCACCTTTTAGTGGAGGATTCCATGCACATGCAAAATTAGGACTTCACATGTCCAAGCAGGAGTTCGTTACCCTTGTAGTTCTCTTTAGAGCCATGGAGAAGTTGTCCCACATGGATGGAAATGAACGCCTCTTAGGGAATCTAGCCTAAGATCCTGCTTCTGAACACAAGATCTCATTCAGCAAGCTATGCAAGCTTCAGCTCCAGCCCTTCTTCTTCCTTAGTTTTCTTTTCTCCAATGAGTAAAATGGAGTGAAGAGAGATAGGAAGATAATAATAGAATAACTTCTCATTCCACACACCTCTGCATATCAAACCTTGGCTTAACCTCAACCACAGGATTAATCCATCAAAACGAAGCAAAGGGCAAGATTTGGGTTGAATGGTAAACTTTGGCGCTATCGCTTGGCGATATCGACTATCACCACTCGGCGATATTGACATAGCCGCTTTAACTCGGGTCAACCACTGCTTGCCGGCCGCCGTTCGGCCATTCAACATGTGTCCATGTCACGTGGTACTATCGCCTGGCGATACCCACTATTGACCGCGATATCAATCCACTCAACACTTTCAGGTGTTGAGTGTGTCGATTTCATTCAACGCTTTCTGGCACTCACACAACGCTCTCCCTCTATCGCCACCAGGCGATACCCACTGTTATCTGGCGTTATCAAACCGAGTAGCTCACTCAACGCTTTGAGGCGTCGAGTGTGTCTAGCTCACTCAATGCTTTAAGGCGTTGAGTGTGTCGATACGTATCACTATCGCCCTGACGATACTCACTGTCGCCTAGCAATAGAGACAAATAGTCCTGCTTTAAAATTTGGGGTGTTACAACCCTCCCCACCATACTGAACTTTCGTCCTAAAATTTGCATACATCTATAAGTAAGACAACAACTTAAAAGTGACAACTTTTATTCATAAATAGAATGTTACAACAACATTACACAAATAACTCGGGATATTCTTCACGCATGGCTTGCTCTCACTCCCATGTAAACTCTTCACGACCACAGTTGTTCCACCGAACCTTGACCATCCTGATTGTCTTGTTCTGTAGCTGTTTGATCATCATATCCTCGATCTGAATGGGCTTAAGTTTCGTCGTTAGCACACCATTGATCTGTACTCGATCATCCGCTATCACTTGAGTTGGCTCTTTAAAAGTTATTTAACTTTAGGTTAGCTAATCACCTAGAGAGGGGGTGAATATATCTTTGAGCTTTTAATATATCTTTTGTTGTTGTCAACCTGTTCTATCTAGAGCTTGTACTTAAGTCCTGCAATCAAAGAGAAATACAAGCACACACAGCAAATAATAGAATTTATTGTGGTTCCCCAATTGGGTACATCCACTTTCCATCTCCACCTATCCAAGCTTATTTGTTAGACTCAGCACAAACTCCTCCAAAATGTTCCTAAGAGCTTACACCTCAGATCCCGCAGGATCTTCAAGTCTCCTCCAAGACTAACCACTCAGCCAGAAGGACCTACACTCAGTTGTCAGCTGACCTCCTACCTCAGGCTGTTAAGCCCTATACTCAAGCTGGGACGATAGCCCTACCTCAGATCCCAAAGGATCCTACCTTAGAGCTCTGCAGTTCTCCTACACTTAGTGACCCGCAAGCCACCTACCTTAGCCTTATCTCTAAGGTCTATAGCTCAGGCTTTTCAGCCCTACAACTTCAGGCATAAGGCCCTACTCTTAGAGTGCTGCAGCACTCCTACAACTCAGTAACCCTCCAGGTGTCACAACTTGCATTTTCTCTACGATTACATCGTATCAGAGCAAGAGAAAATACGTGTCGTGATGCCACATCGTGCAGGGGATAACTACACACGTTCAGGCAAAACTCCAGACTTTAGATTTTAAGGAAAATCATAGATTAATATGAAAGAAAACCAGTTATATTTAATGGCCATATCCCTCGGCACGGTGGATCAGCTAGTCCACAATTAAAAGTATATTTATACACAGTAGAAAATACTTTGGTTAAATTAAGTTGACACCCTAAATGAGCATAAGTGTCCCCAAGGGACGACTAATGGTATGCATGACTCTAAGGTGAATATAGTATATATGAAAGATAGTCTTTTACGCTAAAGGAAAAAAAATAGTGTCTTAGTTTTATAAATATGACGTGCATGAGATACATATAGTAATGTTTTAGGGTTTAAAATACCTAACATGCAACCTAGCATAAATCCTTCCCAGAAGACAAGTAAACATCCCAAAAAGGCAAAAATAGCAGTTTTAGTTCATACCCAGCATTGCAAGAAGCCACCAGTGGGCGTCAACAACCTGACACGAACCCACTGGTGAGTACGCATGTCTGTACAGAAAAGTAAAGAACTACATCACAAAAATCGAGGATCAGCTATCTCAGCTACCCAAGAGGCCACAAGCAAGCCCCCCAAAAGAACTAGCCGCTGAACTGGCTACAACTTGGACCTGAGGCATTCAAGAAAAGAACACCTCAGCAAGAAAATAATCAAAAAGGTAAATAGAGCATTACATTTATGAGCAAATAAGAAGGGTTTACCAACCCGGCAATAGAATGCTATAAGCAAAAGAAAGGGCATGATAGTAAGAAAAGAGCACTGTCTAAAGCACAGCAAAGCACACCAAGTGCGAGCAATAAAAGCAACATGCACTACAAAAGTGCCTGCAACAGCAACAAGACATATACATATATTGTAAAAGAAATAGCCATAGAATAGGAAATGAGCTAACAGTCCTAACTTATGGTTTAGTGGAAGTGGTCAAAACATGGATCTGAATACATAACCAAAACCAGATCCAAAAAGGGCTAAGGGGTCAAACAGTGGCAGCTTTAGGGTCCCACACACGCCAACCCAAACCGGGGCAAAAGACGGTGGCCACAACTCTCCACATAAAACCACCCCTCCAGAGACACCAAAACTCCACCACCTGCCACAACCCAAGTGTCGGCATGCAAAAACTAGCTGAACGCCCAATACCCCCCCTAGGGAAAAGTCATACTAACAATCCTAAGGAAACACACGAACCCAAGACAAAAACATCGAGCCCACTCGACGCGGAGTTGAGTAAGCTCGACTCACTTGACGCCAAAAATACTTAGCCGCAAAACCTACGCTGGATGACGACGTTGAGTGAACTCGGCTCACTCAACGCTGTCAGCGCTTTCTACTTAGGGTAAACGTAAATTTTAGTTAAAACCGCAGCCTAAACTCTCTCAACGCGCGGAAACAGAGAGTTGGAAATTTAATTCCAACCCTCCATTCAATCCTATCTACTCGGGGCTACCGCAACTAAACTTAAACTACAACTAAACACAGCCTTACCCTAACTCTAGCTACCCATTGGACACCAAACCGAGACAAAACGAGAGAAAGCTTGATTTAAATCTAAAAAATAATGAAGCAGCCCATTGCTGGAATGAAGGAAAAAGTCAACCTGCTGCTCTAACTTCTAGGGAGGAAAATAAAGAGAACAGAGTTATTGAACAGGAAATGAAAACAGAGTAAGGGTTAGAAATAATTTGGCAAGGGCAAGGGAGCCACTTGCCTCTACCTCCAGGAAAAACAACAGCTATCTCCAAAGCTTGGCACCAGCGGCAATATCGGCCACCTAGAAGACCAAAACGGAAGTTTTGAGGAAGAAGAAAAGAAATCAGAAATTCTTAACTCGTAGAATCAGCCCTAGATCAAGAATAACTTACATGGAAGGAAGGATCTAGACGAGAGCAAGCCAAATCCGCTATCGCAAGAGGAAAATCGAGCTCCCCCCCCGCAAATGCCGGCCAAAACCCAACACCACCTCCTCCCAAAACCCTCCGCTGGAAGCTTCTCCAGAATCGGGAACGAAGAAATGAGGAGGAAAAACGAATCACGGCATAAAAAGAGGCACTCAGGAAAAAAAGTACGGAACACGCCCCAGACACGCCCGTGACACGCCCGTGTCTGGTCTGACACGCCCGTGTCATGGGGCGTGTACTCACACATCTACCCACCTACCCACTCGACGATCGTCGATCTCAACTCGACGAAACAGGGGACACGCCCTGTGACACGCCCGTGTCATAGGCCGTGTACCAACCTAACTAGCGCTCGACAATCATCAAGCGCAGATCGCCGACCAGGAGTCACGCCCTAAGTCACGCCCGTGCCAAATCCGGCACGCCCGTGTCCGTCGAGCGCAGCTCGACGAACCGAAGGGGACACGCCTTGTGACACGCCCGTGTCACAGGCCGTGTTCCTACCAAAAACACCCGTCGACCAAATTTCGTCGACCACACAACCGAGAGCTCTACGCAAGCTCGACACGCCCTGGGTCACGCCCGTGACCCAGGATGTGTCACCCAAACATACCCAAAAAAACAGCTAACTCCTTAGCTAAAAAAAAGAGACAAGACACCAGCCTAACAAGCTCGGCCATACCAGGCCATACACAGCACAGCAAACATTACAGCTAACATAACAAACGTCGAAACGACGCGAAAGCAAACGATCCCGGACTTCGAACAAAACTCGCACCGTAGCTAAACACCAAAGCTACGAAAATAACGTTAAGGTAGAAAACAATATCCGACGATCGCACACTCGGGCTAACACCTCCCGAAGCCAAAACAAAAGCATTCCTAAGAGGCCCAACCGAGTCACCAAAACATACTCCGGCTAGCTGGGGAATCTTGCTAACAGGCTACAACCAGGCTACACAAGGAACCTAAAGAGCTAAGACCACGCTCTATAACGGTAAAAGGCCGGAAATGCGTCATCGTAATACCAATCCAAGATCAAACAAAACACAGAAAAACCGGGGGCATTACAGCCACTCCCCCTAAAAGAAAGTTTTGCCTCGAAACTTTACTCACAACACCCCTATCAAGAAGGAGAGAGAAATAGCCAAGAAGGGGCTATATAAAAAAAGCACAAAACATACCAGGCACAAGATCAGGGAAACAGATTAGGGTGAGCCTCCCTCATAGCCTACTCCAATTCCCAAGTCGCACTTTCTACATCCTGATTCCTCCACAAAACTTTAACCATAGGAATAGTCTTCTTCGCAACGCACGAACCTGAGAATCCAAAATGCGGACAGGCACCTCCACGTAAGAGAGATTTGGCTCCAACTAAGGCATAGAATCCAAAACCTGCCTGCCATTGATCACACATTTCCGCAGCTGACTGACGTGGAAGACATCATGCACGCCAGGGAAATTTGCGGGCAAAGCCAGCCTATATGCTGATAACCCAATCCACTCAATAATCATAAATGGCCCCACGTACCTCGGGTCCAACTTCCTGTTCTTGCCAAACCGCTTGACTCCGATCATCAGGGAGACCTTTAAGAACACCGAGTCCCCCACCACAAATTCCAAGTCCGATCTACGCCGGTTGTCTTTCTTCTCATATCTCTCCTGGGATATCCGAAGCTTTTCCCGAATAATCTTCATAGCGGTTTCCATCTCCTCGAGTGCTTCTGGACCCAACAAGGGTCTCTCGCCAACCTAAGCCCAAAACAAGGGAGTCCTACAGTGCCTCCCATACAAAGCTTCAAATGGAGCCATTTGCAAGCTTTATTGATAACTGTTGTTATACAAAAATTCCATAAGCCGTAAGCGCTCGTCCCACGCTACTCCGTGGTCCGGAATATAGCATCAGATCATATCTTCCACAATCTGATTTACTTGCTCCGTCTGACCATTGGTCTGCGGATGATAAGGTGTGCAATACCTCAAATCTGTTCCTAACCCCTCTTGGAGGCTCTTCCAAAAACGAGACGTGAACCTGGAGTCTCGATCTGATATGATACTTACGGGTACACCATGCAATATGATAACCTCTTCCAAATATAGCTCGGCTATCTTCCTCATCGGATAATCGATCTTAAATGGTACGAAGTGAGCACACTTCGTCAATCTGTCTACGATCACCCAAACTGAATCATGCCCCTTAGGAGATCTCGGTAAGCCTGTAATGAAATCCATCGAGATACTCTCCCACTTCCACGTCGGAATCTCCAAGGGAGTCATCTTGCCACCAGGCCTCCCATGGTCGGCTTTCACACGCCTGCAAGTGTGACACTCAGAAACAAATCTGGCTATGTCTCTCTTCATCCCATACCACCAGGCAATCTGCTTTAAATCATGATACATCTTGGTAGACCATGGATGGTAGGCAACACTAGATCCGTGGGCTTCTCTGCACACCATATCCCAGATATCTCCAACAGCGGGGATGCAAAACCTGCCACGATACTTCAAGGTACCCGCGTAATCTATAGAAAAATCTGGTAATTCACCTTTTTCAGCTCGAAGACACAAATGTAGAAGATCGGGATCATCCTTCTGATGCAGTCTCATAAGCGCAATCCACGAAGGTCCTGCCACTTCCAAACTACTCTGCGAATCGCAGCTTCCCACAGAAATGTCCATCAAAAGGAACTCTTCCACTAGACGCTCAGCGGAGAGATTGAAAATCTTCCCTGACTTCCGACTCAGGGCGTCGGCCACCAAATTAGCTTTGCCCGGATGGTACTGGATTTCAACATCATAGTAGACCACATACTCCAACCATCACCGCTGGCGCAGATTCAATTCCTTCTGTGTGAAGACATACTTTAAACTCTTGTGATCAGTAAAAATCTTGCATTGCGCACCATACAGCAAATGCCTCCACAATTTCAGCGCATAGATCACAGCTGCAAACTCCAAGTCATGCATAGGGTAATTTCTCTAGTGAGTCTTTAGCTGCCTCGACCCGTACGCAATCACCTTCCTGCCCTGCATCAATACACAGCCCAGTCCAACATGCGACGCATCCACATATATATCATACTCACTTCCTTCAGTAGGCAAAGACAAAATTGGAGCTGAACATAACCTTCTTTTTAGTTCCTCAAAAGCCTCCTCACACTTGTCATCCCATATGAAGGCTACATTCTTCTGCGTCAACCTGGTCAACGACGCAGACAAGGTAGAGAATCCCTCTATAAATCTTCTATAATATCCAGCCAAACCCAAGAAGCTTCTGATCTCTCTGGGAGTAACAGGTCTCTCCCATTCCATAACATCAACGATCTTTTCTGGGTCCACCGATATTCCCTCCTTATTAACCACGTGGCCTAGAAAAGAAACTTGAGGCAACCAAAATTCGCATTTGCTCAGCTTGGCGTATAGCTTATGGTCTCTCAAAGTCGCCAAGACCAGTCGCAAATGTCGATCATGCTCCTCCGCATCTTTAGAGTACACCAAAACATCGTCTATAAAGACAATCACAAACTTATCCAGAAAGTACTTAAAAATTCTGTTCATCAAATCCATAAAAGCTGAGGGCGCATTAGTCAAACCAAATGACATAACCAAAAACTCAAAATACCCATGACGAGAGTGGAACGCCGTCCGCGGAACATCTGACTCCGGAATCCTCAACTGGTGATAGCCGAACGAAGATCAATCTTGGAAAACACGGCACTACCACGCATTTGGTCAAACAAATCGTCAATCCGAGGCAGAGGGTACTTGTTCTTAATAGTAACGTTGTTCAGCTATCTATAATTGATGCATATCCTCATCGACCCATCTTTCTTTTTAAAGAACAGCACTGGTGTACCCCAAGGAGAAGAACTCGGCCTTATGAAACCTTTTGCCAACATCTCATCCAGCTGGATTCGCAACTCTTCCAGCTCTCGCGGGGCCATCCGGTACGGCGCCTTTGTAATAGGACGCGTTCCTGGCTCCAAATCTATAACAAACTCGACATCTCGATCGGGTGGAAGACCGGGAAGATCATCAGAAAACACATCAGAGAAGTCACACACCACAGGAATCTCTTCCAAACGCAGCACTCTAACAACTGTCCCTACCAGAGAGACCACACAGGCAAAGCAGCCAGAATCAAGCAACTTCCGAGCACGTACTGCAGAAATGACTGGAGACTCCTGGAGAGAATACCCATAAACGCTCCCTTGCTGACCTTTGTCTTTGACGAAGTCCAAGCACTTACCCTTGCACTGGATAACTGCATTGTACCTGGACAACCAGTCCATGCCCAAGATAACATTGAAGTCCTACAGTTCAATCACCTTCAGATTTGCCTTTGCTAGAAAATCCCCCAACAAAATCGGACAATCAAGGACACCCAGGTCCGTAACCACAGAGTCACCGGAGGGGAACTTAACGCAAAAGGCACCACCAACACGATCTAGGCCCAGACTGAACCGCTCCACGAAGGCTCTAGCCACAAACGAGTGGGTAGCGCCGGAGTCGAAGAGAACGCGCTCCCAGCGGTTCTTTACCTTAAATCGTCCTGCGATAACCTGGGTCTAAGTCTGCGCTTTGTCTGCCGAAAGCACATTCAGCTTCCCCTTTCCTTTATCCATTTGCTGAGGCGGTGGCAAAGCCTGGAGGGAAACTGGATGCAGAACAGGCTGGATCTGTGGGCACCTTGTCTTGAGATGACCCTTCTGCCCACACTGAAAACAAACTTTATCTTTTAACCAGCAACGGGCAGCATCATGCCCCTTCCTTCCACACAAGGCACACACCAAGTCTCCTCTGGGAGCACCCTGAATCGCATGCACCTGATCCTTCTTCTGCGCTCCCAACCTTTTGAAACACCTCTCCAAGGGGTGGCCTGGCCGGCCATAGAAGCTACAAAGCTCTTTGTTCTTCTTTCTCGAGACAACATCAGGCTCCTGATGGCTCTTCCCTCCACCTGACTTCCGCTTATCCTTCCTCATCTGCTGTCCTCTATTCTTGGCAGTCTCAATGGCCTCGACCTTCAAGGCAGTTTCAACCACGCAGGCATAACTGACTGCTCCGTAGGCATTTTCTAACTGCTGAATGTCGCTTCTCAGTCCACCCAGAAACCGTTTAACTCGATCTGCTTCAACGCTCACCAAACCAGGAGCAAACTGACTCAACTTATTAAACTGAATCTCGTACTCACTAACCGTGAGTTTCCTCTGATTCAAATGGAGGAAGTCATTCATTAGCCGGTCCCGCTCGACTGAAGGCAGAAACTTATTTAACATCATCACCTTATATGACTCCCAAGTGCATCCTGCCACCAAGCTCTCTTCCTCCCTCAGCCACCAACTCTTTTCTAAGCCCTTGAGCTGGTAGGCAGCGAGCATCACTCTCTGATTGTCCGCAATCCCAGAGTAAGAGAACATCGCTTCAATGGAAATCAGCCAGACATCCAATATCATGAAATCTGCTTGCCCATCATAAGTAGGCGGCCTAAGCCGCTGAAACTGGGATATGAACGCCATCTCCAAGGGCACCACAACCAAAGGCACGGGAGGAGCAGGAGGGGCAGGAACGGCTACCCCCTCAGCGGGCTCCTGAACTCTCGGAGTCTGTCCCGCCACCACTGCTACAAGAGATTGAATCTGAGCCTGCATATCCACTACCTGTCTCGATAATGCCTCATTACTCAGCCGCAGGCTTTCTATCAACGCCTCGCTCTGCGCTCCCGACATCTCACCCTCTGATTGGGGAGTCGATCTCATCATAGGACGTCTCGCCATCCTAATATCGCACAAGCTTTAGACAAAACCTAGCCCAACAGCTAGAACAAAACTACCCGGTATAGACAAACACACTTAAATATGAACTTCATCTGCAAAACTTGCTCTGGGATTTATTTTTATCATGATGTTGTTATGCTTAATCTAAGATGGTTCACCACCATCATACTAACTCATGTGCCTAAACCATGAATGCATGTATTTGTATTCTTTTTGACTCAAAACCACGTGTGTACATATGTCATCATGCAAATCTTTAGCTTGGCACGTTGTGCGTATGAAATATTTTGATATGCATGATGTGCTATGCATTCTAAAAAGGCCTTAATGCATGCTATGGGCGGCGTACACATGAAAATGTTATGCATCCCATACTACATAACATTTCCATGCAACGAAAAAAAGAAAACATGTTAGCCGCATTCATGTGGTGAGGTTATGCATCCCATACTACATAACCCTCACATGTTGCCTCCTATGGTGGATCCATATACAGACACATATTATGCATCCCATACTACATAATATGCCCCGTATACTTCTTCATGCTCATGAGTGTCGTGTTCGTGCTTCAGCCAAGACGTGCTGATGACATATCAGTGTGTGTATAGTATGACGCTAACTACAAATGCAAACAAGGGAAACGTTGCCCGACCATTTGCCACGCAACCTCCCTCTGATACCAACTGTCACAACACGCATTTTCTCTACGATTACATCGTATAAGAGCAAGAGAAAATATGTGTCGTGATGCCACGTCGTGCAGGGGATAACTGCACACGTTCAGGCAAAACTGCAGACTTTAGATTTTAAGGAAAATCATAGATTAATAGGAAAGAAAACTAGTTATATTTAATGGTCGTATCCCTCGGCACGGTGGATCAGCTAGTCCACAATTAAAAGTATATTTATACGCAGCAGAAAATACTTTGGTTAATTTAAGTTGACAACCTAAATGAGCAAAAGCGTCCCCGAGGGACGACTCATGGTATGCACGACTCTAAGGTGAATATAGTATATATGAAAGATAGTCTTTTACGCTAAAGGAAAAAAAATAGTGTCTTAGTTTTATAAATATGACGTGCATGAGATATATATAGTAATTTTTTAGGGTTTAAAATACCTAACATGCAACCTAGCATAAATCCTTCCCAGAAGACAAGTAAACATCCCCCAAAAAGGCAAAAGTAGCAGTTTTAGTTCATACCCAGCATCGCAAGAAGCCACTAGTGGGCGTCAACAACCTGACACGAACCCACTGGTGAGTACGCATGTCTGTACAGAAGAGTAAAGAACTACCTCACAAAAATCAGGATCAGCTATCTCGGCTACCCAAGAGCCCACAAGCAAGCCCTCCAAAAGAACTAGCCGCTGAACTGGCTACAACCTGGACCTGAAGCATTTAAGAAAAGAACACCTCAGCAAGAAAATAATCAAAAAGGTAAATAGAGCATTAGATTTATGAGCAAATAAGAAGGGTTTACCAACCCGGCAACAGAATGCTATAAGCAAAAGAAAGGGCATGACAGTAAGAAAAGAGCACTGTCTAAAGCACAGCAAAGCACACCAAGTGCGAGCAATAAAAGCAACATGCCCTACAAAAGAGCCTGCAACAGCAACAAGACATATATATATATATATATATATATATGCCAAAAGAAATAGCCATAGAATAGGAAATGAGCTAACAGTCCTAACTTGTGGGTTAATGGCAGTGGTCAAAACATTGATCTGAATACATAACCAAAACCAGATCCAAAAAGGGCTAAGGGGTCAAACAGTGGCAGCTTTAGGGTCCCACACACGCGAACCCAAACCGGGGCAAAAGGCGGTGGCCACATCTCTCCACATAAAACCACCCCTCCAGAGGCACCAAAACTCCACCACCTGCCACAACCAAAGAGTCGGCATGCAAAAACTAGCCGAACGGCCCAATACCCCCCTAGGGAAAAGTCATACTAACAATCCTAAGAAAACACACGAACCCAAGACAGAAACGTCGAGCCCACTCGACGCGGCGTTGAGTAAGCTCCACTCACTTGATGCCAAAAATACTTAGCCGCAAAACCTACGCTGGATGACGGCGTTGAGTGAACTAGGCTCACTCAACGCTGTCAGCGCTTTCTACTTAGGGTACACGTAAATTTTAGTTAAAACCGCAGCCTAAACTCTCTCAACGCGCGGAAACAGAGAGTTGGAAATTTAATTCCAACCCTCCCTTCCATCCTATCTACTCGGGGCTACCGTAACTAAACTTAAACTACAACTAAATGCAGCCTTACCCTAACTATAGCTACCCATTGGACACCAAACCGAGACAAAAAGAGAGAAAGCTTGATTTAAATCTAGAAAATAATGAAGCAGCCCATGGCTGGAATGAAGGAAAAAGTCAACCTTCTGCTCTAACTTCTAGGGAGGAAAATAAAGAGAACAGAGTTATTGCACAGGAAATGAAAATAGAGTAAGGGTTAGAAATAATTTGGCAAGGGCAAGGGAGCCACTTGCCTCTACCTCCAGGAAAAACAACAGCTATCTCCAAAGCTTGGCACCGGCGGTAAGATCGACCACCTAGAAGACCAAAACGGAAGCTTTGAGGAAGAAAAAAGGAAATCAGAAATTCTTAACTCCTAGAATCAACACTAGATCAAGAATAACTTATATGGAAGGAAGGATCTAGACGAGAGCAAGCCAAATCCGCTATCGCACGAGGAAAATCGAGTTCCCTCCCGCAAACGCCGGCCAAAACCCAACACCACCTCCTCCCAAAACCCTCCGCTGGAAGCTTCTCCAGAATCGGGAACGAAGAAATGAGGAGGAAAAATGAATCAAGGCATAAAAAGAGGCACTCAGGGAAAAAGTACGGAACACGCCCCAGACACGCCCGTGACACGCCCGTGTCCGGTCCGACACGCCCGTGTCACGGGGCATGTACTCACACATCTACCCACCTACCCACTCAACGATCGTCGATCTTATCTTGACGAAACAGGGGACACGCCCTGTGACACGCCTGTGTCACAAGCCGTGTACCAACCTAACTAGCGCTCGACAATCGTCGAGCGCAGATCGCCGACCAGGAGTCACGCCCTTAGTCACGCCCGTGCCAGATCCGACACGCCCGTGTCAGGGGGGGCGTGAACTCACCCAAATGCCGCTCGACTATCATCGAGCACAGCTCGAAGAACCGAAGGGGACACGCCCGGTGACACGCCTGTGTCACAGGCCGTGTTCCTACCAAAAATACCCGTTGACCAAATTTCGTCGACCACACAACCGAGAGCTCTACACGAGCTCGACACGCCCTGGGTCATGCCCGTGACCCAAGCCGTGTCACCCAAACATACAAAAAAAACAGCTAACTCCTTAGCTAAAAAAAAGAGACAAGGCACCAGCCTAACAAGCTCGGCCATACCAGGCCATGCACAGCACAACAAACATTACAGCTAACATAACAAACGTCGAAATGACGCGAAAGCAAACGATCCCGGACTTCGACCAAAAATCTCACCGTAGCTAAACACCCAAGCTACGAAAACAACAGTGAGGTCGAAAACAACATCCGACGATCGCACACTCGGGCTAACACCTCCCGAAGCCAAAACACAAGCATTCCCTAAGAGTCCCAATCGAGTCACCAAAATAGACTCCGACTAGCTGGGGAATCTTACTAACAGGCTACAACCATGCTACACAAGGAACCTAAAGAGCTAAGACCACGCTCTACAATGGCGAAAGGCCGGAAATGCGTCATCGTAACGCCAATCCAAGATCAAACAAAACACAAAAAAAACCGAGGGCGTTATATCTAGGTACCTACCTCAGTGCCCCTCCAAGCACCTACAACACAGTGACAAGCTTGTCACCTACCTTAGGCATAATGGCCCTACACTCAGAGAGCAGCACTCTCCTACCTCAGGCACATAAGCCCTATAGCTCAGATCCTCACTTGGATCATACCTCAGTGACCCTCCAAGCACCTACCTCAGTGACAAATTTGTCACCTACCTCAGGCACAAAGTGCCCTACACTCAGATTCAGGAAACCTGAATCCTACAGGAAATAAAACAGTAATTGAAAAAAATGAATTAACTGACTCAGAGAATTAACTCAGAGTCAACTTTACTGGACTGAGCAGATTTCAGTCCAGCTCACATACTGTAGAATGAATCAACCTTCTTCTACATCTATCAATTTTATACAGCTGCATTGATGAGCAGCTTCCACCTTGCTAAGAGATGAATCAGCTAAACTATTCTTTAGAGAACAACATTGCTGAGCTTGAAGAGCTTCAGCTATCCTTCTTTGGCTTCAGGCTATCTTGGCTGGACTTTAGCATTTAAGCTTGATCAGAAATAAATGTCCAGCCGCCTCTATCAGGTTTTCTTTTTGTTCCTTTGATTCGTTAACCCTAATCCTTTATTGTTTCCCCTTTTATATGCGTTGATTTGAATCAACGGCACCATAGTATGTGGGCCCACCAAGGATTGGTGAGCGCCAACACCATCAGAAAGGGACAAAACATCTTTCGGTACTGTAGTAGCTTTCCCGCAATGGCTTCCTGCAATTTTGACTTTGATGATATTAGCAGTGGTCATCAACATCTGTGCTTAGAAAATATTCCAGAATCCCATCAAGCGTTGAGTGATGTTGAGATACTCAACGCCATCAGCCTTGGCTCTCAGCACTTCTGGACTTAGAACATTTTTTGGCTTTTCTCACCGGTTTTGTCTCAGCGGTCTCAGCGTTTTTCAATTATAAGTTGCGACAAGATTTTGTCTCAGCACTTTCCTCTTTTCTGCTATCTCACCGGTTTTTGCACTTTAACTATCTCAGTGATTTTCTCTCAGTGGTCTCAGTGGTTTTTCATTTATCAGCTGAGATAAATCTTTGTTTCAGCGCTTTCCTCTTCATTAGAAGTGTTGAGTAAACCTGCTTCACTCAACGCTTCAGGATTTAGGAAAATTCCAGCTAATTTTGTTCTCAGCTGATTGCCTCTTGACTGTCTCAGTGTTTCCAACTTTATTTAGAAGCGTTGAGTTGACTTGCTTCACTCAACACTTATAGACTTAGAAAATTTCCAGTTAACTTTGTTTCTGCTATCTCAGCTATCTCAACACCATCTTCTCAGCTGTCTCAGCTATCTCAATGTCATCTTCTCAGTTGTCTTCATTTATCTCAATGCAATCTTCCTAGATGTCTCAGCTGTCTCAACGGTCTCAATACCTTCTTCTCAGTGGTCTCAGCGCTTATGCCTTAGACAGATTTTCTGGCTTTAGCTTGACAAGCTTTGAGCTAAGCTCGACGATCCGCAAACTGAGCTCGATGAACTTTGATCTTCTCAGCACTCTCATAACTTTTTGCCTTAGTCAATTTTTCTCTTGCTTCACCTTGAAAAGCATTGGGCTGAGCTCGACAAACTATAACCTGAGCTCGACAAACTTCGAGCAAAGTTCGATGAATTTTGTATCCTGATTTCTTAAGCTTATGTTGAATTGAGCTCGATGATCAGTAAGCTGATTTTGACGAACTCTGAGCTGAGTTCGATGAAATTTGATTTTACTGCCCAGCTCATTTTTCTTTACTTGTCCAATCATGGACTACCTGCATGCATGAACTAATGCACACACATCAAATATGTTATGTGTGTATGTCATTGATCTGTTTGACTTCTTATCAATCTGGGATATTGGGATCAATAGACCCAACAACCTCTCCCTATTTGAAGAAGTCAAAACAGTACAGGTCATTGACAATACAACATTTCATCATAACAAAATTTAACAGTAGAAGTGTTACCATTTCTCCAGCATGTGGAGAGTTACTTACTCCCCCTGGCATGTTGTCATACTTACGGTTCCACTTGGTTGTGCTTCTCAGTCCTTGACTTCTTTCCTCCCCCTTTTGAATTCTGTAATAGGGAGCATACTTTTAGGTTGTTCTCCCCCTATCTATCTCAGTTGTTGGGCTAGCTCACCCTCAACAGTTGCACACCATCTTCAGTATCTGGAGGAAGAGCTTGTTCTACCTGCAAAATAAGCAATGCAGCATATGGTAGAAGAGAGAATTGAAGCTACACAAGATTCAACATGCCCAATTCAAATTTGAAGGTATTGAACTTAGCTTCATCTAGAAGCTTAGTGAAGATATTAGCCACATGCTTGTTTGTGGAGACAAACTCAAGGGAGATGTCTTCCTTTACCACATGTTCTCTAATGAAATGATACCCAATTTCTATATGCTGAGTCCTGCTATGGGAGACAGGATTCCTAGTTATAGAAATTGCACTAGTAGAATCACAAAAGAGTGGAGTTCTACTTATCTGAACATTATAGTCTTGAAGTTGATGTTGAATCCACAACAACTGAGCACAGCAGCTTCCAGCTGAAATATACTCTGACTCTGATATTGAGATTGTTATACTTGTTTGTTTCTTACTGCTCCAAGAGACAGGCCTTCCACCTAGAAATTGATAGGAGCCTGAAGTGCTCTTCTTGTCCTCCTTGCATCCTACAAAATCTTCAACTGAATAGCCAGTTAGTTCAAATTCCCCATTCCTAGGGTACCATATGCCAAGATATGGGGTGCCCTTAAGATATCTCAAGATTCTTTTCATAGCAGTATAGTGAGACTCTTTAGGACAGGACTGATACCTAGCACAGACACATGTTGCATATATAATGTCAGGCCTACTTGCTGTGAGGTAGAGAAGGGAGCCAACTATACCTCTATACGGAGTTTGATCAACAAGCTTCTCTGGATCATCTTTGCCTATAGGAATACTTGAGCTCAAGGGATTTCTTATGGTGGAAGCATTCTCCATGCCATATTTCTTGATTATCTCCGTAGTGAATTTTGACTGGGATATGGATAGAGCATCATCATTCTGTTTTACTTGGAGTCCCAAGAAAAACTTCAATTCACCCATACTACTCATCTCAAACTTCCCCTGCATAAGTTTTGCAAACTTCATGCATTGGTTGTCATCAGTAGAGCCAAATATTATGTCATCAACATAAATCTGGACTAGGATGTTCTTTCCCTTAGATTCCATTAGGAATAGGGTCTTGTCTATCTTCCCCCTTGATAATTTGTTTTCAATGAAGAATGTAGACAATGTCTCATACGATGTCTATGGGCTTGCTTAAGCCCATAAAGAGCTTTCCTAAGTCTATATATAGCAGTAGGAGAGTTAGAGTCAATAAAACCTAGAGTCTACTCTACATAAACCTCTTCCTTCAAGTCTCCATTCAGGAAGGCTTACTTGACATCCATCTCGAATACCTTGAATTCCTGGAAGGCTACAATTGCAAGGAATAGTCTGATTGCTTACAACCTTGCAACTAGTGCAAAGGTTTGATTATAATCAATCCCTTCCTCCTGTCTATACTCATTGGCCACCAGTCTGGCTTTATTCTTGATTACAAAGCCATTTTCATCAAGTTTATTTCTGAAAATTTACTTGACTCCAATGACATTGTGTCCATTTGGTCTTGGAACCAGCTTCCAGACCTTGCACCTTTTGAAATTGTTCAGTTCTTCCTGCATTGCACCAATCCAGAATGGGTCTTGATTTGCTTCTTCAAATTTCTTGGGCTCTTCTTGTGACAGGAATCTAGAATGAAGTGCTATGTTGATACTCCTGCTTCTGGTCTGTACACCTTATCTAGCCTCACCTATTATTTGCTCTGGAGGATGAACTCTAAGATATTTCACTGCTAGGGGTAGTCTGACTGCTTCCTGCTGATTATCATTTTCTGCAGCAGGTTGGTCTTCATTTCCAGCTTGACTGCCCTGTGCTTCCTCTGGATAGCATCCCTCACCACAATGTTCTTGCAAAGTTGGTCTTCATCTTTGATGGAGAGCTTTTCCATAAAGACTTCTGTTCCTGCAGAGCTAGGCAAAGAGCTTGACAGCTCACTGTCAAGCATGCATGACTCATCAAACACTACATGGACAGACTCTTCTACAACGTGATTTGTCACGTTATAGACTCTATATGACCTACTATTATTATTGTACCCAATAAATATCCACTCATGGGATTTGGCAACAAACTTAGTCATTTTTGACTTACCATTGTCCAGGATGAAACACTTGCAACCAAAGATCCTGAAGTAGGAAATGTTTGGTTTTCTGCCCTTTAAGATCTCATAGGGAGTCTTCTTGTGGCCTTTGGTGATAGAAGTTCTATTGAGCACATGACATGCAGTGTTAACTGCCTCAGCCCAGAAAAATTCAGCGAGAGAAGTGTTACTCAATAGTGTTCTCCCTGCTTCTATGAGAGTCCTGATTTTCCTCTTAGCTAACCCATTTTGCTGGGGTGATCTTGGTGAGGCGAATTCTTGATGAATCTCGTGCTCTTCATAGAATGTATTCAGAGCAGCAAACTAAAACTCAGTTCCATGGTCACTTCTCATTCTGACCGCTGAGCATGCAAGCTCATTCTAAATTTACCTGACAAAATTTATGAAGACTTCAAGGGTTTCATCCTTTCTTCTAAGGAAGTATACCCAAGTAAACCTGAAATAGTCATCAACCACCACAAGGGTGTAGACCTTCCAACCTAGACTATAAATAGGCATAGGACTAAACAAGTCCATATGCAGGAGATACAAGCATCTCACAGAGTCCTTGGACCCAATGCTCTTGAAAGAGGTCTGAGTCTGCTTACCCTTTTGGCAAGAAGCACAGATACCCTCCTTGGAGTATTTTATTTTGGGACCATTCCTAACAAGCTCTTCACAGAATAGCTGACCAATTGTCTTATAATTCAGATGAGCCAGTCTCTTGTGCCACTGGACACAATATGAGACTTTCTCATCTATAACTAGGCATATAGGGGAACAATTTTCTAAGCAGGAAAAATTCAAGCAATAAACATTCCCACACCTAATGCATGTTAAGATGACACTTTGATCACTTAACGTCTTGATGTGACACTTATCCTTATGGAAGGAAATGTCATAACCAAGATCACATAGTTGCCGTATTCTTATAAGGCTGTGTTGCAACCCATCCACATAAGCCACCTTTGTGATGGTGATTATGCCATTTAAGATATTACCATAGCCTCTAGTTATCCCCTTGTTTGAGCCTCCAAAAATGCCCTTGGGTCCATTCTTTACTGGAGAGTACTCCTTCAATAGCTCCTTTGTTCCAGTCATGTGCCTAGAACATCCACTGTCCAAGTACCATTTAGGTGATTTGGTACTTGAACTGACCTGAAAAGAATGCAAGTCACCTTACCTTAGGACCCCAATTTCTGTTGGGTCGTAGGTTCACATTATCCTTGAAATAACCATGCCTTCCTGCAGAATTCCTGACAGGTTGGCAACCTCTGGACACTGAGGGATTGTGCTAGCAATCTACAACATAGTGGCCCACTTTGCCAGAATACCAGCACTCATAGATATTATATCTCCTTTTCTATTTGGGACCAGCATTAGGATGTTCTGATTCCTAAACAGTGGGGAGATGTGATGCACTATACTTCTTCCTTGTTTCATCAGAAATTTGACTGAAGGACAGTCTTTCGGCTGGCTTTGTTGGTCTTCTTTGAGAACCACCAGCTGCATGTCTCTTTTCAGCTAACATGCAACTGATAGCATCTAAGATTGCCATTCCAGCCCTGGCAGAAGACTCATCTTGAGTCACAACTTTTGCTGGACCATTTATATTTTTAGCAGCAGTAATATCTTTGAGTTTTGGGGTTGGGGCACCAAAAATAAATGGTCCATGATGGGCCATTTGGATTTCCTCATGGGCAGCCTTAAAGACATTCACATGGATGTACCTTCCACCATGGCTGGGGCCTCATTGGTCCATATAAGTGGATCTGCCATTGTCCTAGTTACCATAACAACTTTCATGGTCATACCTGTTAGAAGACAACAATACTCTCTGAAAAAGAATTTGAGGCAGTGAGGCTAGAGGCACAACATGTGCCTTCCCTTTTCCCCTTCCTCTTGGATTGGAAGGTGTAGCAGGTCCCTTAAAAACCAACCCTTTCTTACCAGCTTGGGTAAGGTGGGTATCAATTAAGGGTAGCACAGTGCTTGGCTTAGAAAATTTTGTCACCAACAATTTCTCATTTAAGAGATCATTTTCAACTTTCTAGATAAGTTTCTCATTCGAGACTCTTACCACAGACTCACTGTAAATGATTTTCTTGAGCTGGCCTGCATGTGTAGCCATGTCAGTGAGGGCTTTTTCTTGGTCTTCACACGTGCTTTTAAGATTAAGAAGCACTTTTGCCTGCCTCTTTGCAAGTAGCTTGCATTTCTTGAAAGCCTTAAGAAGTTCTCCATACTTAGCAATTATGGAGTTTACATCATCCTCAGTGTCTGAATCCCCTTCACCTCTCGATGATTGAGCTTTAGAGACTCAGTTAGCCTTATGACTAGAAATAAATGAATGTGGTTTAATATGTACCTGAGACTGACCAGGCAGATCCTGGCTGCTTTCTTCATCTGTCGTTGCCATCAATCCATGGAACTGAGCATCGCCTTCCTCATCTTCATCCACCTATGAGTCATTATCTGGGTGTGACAGAGGGTCCCTGATCCCTATTCTAGCAGCAGGAAACTCTTCTTCAACAATAGCAATAAGCCCAATGTAGGCTTTATCTTCTTCATTGTCTGACTTAGAGGAAGAGTCAGACCAGGTCTTCTCTTTCTTGGCCACTAGGGACTTCTATTTCTTCTTTCCCTTATGGTGCTTCTTCACTCTTTATTCTTTTCTCTTTACTTGGCAGTCAGCAATTACATGCCCAGGTTTGCTGCAGCAAAAATAAATAACGTTAGAGGAAGACTGTTTATTAGAGTTAGGAGCATACCTGCCCTCCTTAGAGGATTTCATCTATTTTGAGAGGAGGAAGAAGGCCTTTTGTTCTTCTAATGCCCCTTCTTCATGAATTTCTGAAACAGCCTGGAGAAGGTAACAAGGTCCTCATCAGACGTATGGCTATCAGATGAGCAGGACCTAGAGCTCTCAAATTCTCACACAGCAGTTCTCCTCAATGGAGAGATCTTCCTTCTGCTCCTGGTTGAAGCATCAGCTTTGAAAGCCACAGATTTCTCCTTGCTCTGTGACTTGTTGGTCATCTCTTCTTCTTCCTTCCTCATAGCAAGCTGCATCTCATAGGATAGTAGTTTTCTAAATAGGGTTGGAGGTGGTGTGTCTGCTGGTCTGCCCATCACCCTGATGGCACAGATCTTTGTGTCCCAATCCTTTGTGAGGGTCCTGAGAAATTTATCATTCAATTTATAGGTGCTGAAGATCCATCCATAAGTTCTCAACTCATTAATAGTTCTGAAAATCTTTCAAAACTTTCAGCAATGCCCTCAGACTTTCTTTGTCTGAAGGCCTCATACTCCTAGTTGAGCATGGATTTCCTGTCATCCCTCACCTCTTCTGAACCCTCCATGAACACCACAAGGGTGTCCTACGTCTCCTTGGAGGTCTTGTAGTGCATCAAATTCTGGAATGTAGGATCATCTATTGCACTAGCAATAATTATTTGAGGTCTCTTGTCCATGGACGCAATGAGGAGCTCATCCTTGTTCATTTCTTCATATGATTTTGGAGTCTGGATGATGGCATCCAGAACTGAGATCTTCATGGGGATGAAGGGTCACACTTTGACTGTGATGAAGATCTTATGGTCAGCAGCTTACATGAACATCTTGACCCTTCCCTTCCAAATCCCAAACCCTTCCTTTCTTCAGATTGACAACTTCATGGCTCCTAATTCCTTGTAATTTACACCAGACCGCATTTCTTATCTTTTAGCTAACTTTGGAGGTATACTCAGATTGTTAAATCCTTTTTGAGGAACCTCCCTCTAATACCACTTGAAAGTTATTTAACTTTAGGTTAGCTAATCACCTAGAGGGGGGTGAATATGTTTTTCAGCTTTTAATATATCTTTTGTTGTTGTCAACTTGGTCTATCTAGAGCTTGTCCTTAAGTACTGCATTCAAAGAGAAAAACAAGCACACATAGCGAACAACAGAATTTATAGTGGTTCCATAATTGGGTACATCCACTTTCCCTCTC
Organism: Platanthera guangdongensis; assembly: GCA_039583875.1. Taxonomy (NCBI): domain Eukaryota; kingdom Viridiplantae; phylum Streptophyta; class Magnoliopsida; order Asparagales; family Orchidaceae; genus Platanthera; species Platanthera guangdongensis. The sequence goes on from CM077152.1 coordinate 145,631,771, forward strand.
CACCTATCTAAGTTTATTTATTTGACTCGACATAAACTCCTCCAAACTACTCCTAATAGCTTACACCTCAAATCCCACATGATATTCAAGTCTCCTCCAAGACTCAGTTCTTAGCCATGAGGTCCTAAACTCAGTGGTCAGAAGACCACCTACATCAGGCTGTTAAGCCCTACACTCAGGCTGGGAGGACATCCCTACCTCAGATCCCAAAGGATCCTACCTCAGGGATCTGTAGGGCTCCAACACTCAGTGACCCGCAAGCCACCTACCTCAGTGTTATCTCTAAGGCCTACAACTAAGGATTTTCAGCCCTTCAACTTCGGGCACAAGGTCGTACTCTCAAAGTGCTGCAGCACTCCTACAACTCAGTACCCCTCCAGGTACCTACCTCAGTGCCCCTCCAAGCACCTACAACTCAGTGACAAGCTTGTCACCTACCTCAGGCACAAAGGCCCTACACTAAGAGAGCAACACTCTCCTACCTAAGGCACTTAAGCCCTACAGCTTAGATCCTCACTTGGATCATACCTCAATGCCCCTCCAGGCACCCACCTCAGTGATAAATTTGTCACCTACCTCAGGCACAAAGTCCCCTACACTCAGATTCAAGAAACCTGAATCCTACAGGAAATAAAACCGTAATTGAAGAAAATGAATTTACTTACTTAAAGAATTAACTCTGAGTCAACTTTACTGAACTAAGCATATTTCAGTCCAGCTCACCTGCTGTAGAAGGAATCAGCCTTCTTCTACAACTCACTTTTATATTACTGCACTGATGAGAAGCTTCCACATTGCAGAGAGATGAATCAGCGAAACTGTTCTGTAGAGGACAACCTTGCTGAGCATGAAGAGCTTCAGATATCCTTCTTTGCCTTCAGGCTATCTTGGCTGGACTTCAACTTTCAAGCTTGATCAGAAATAAATGTCTAGCTGCCTCTATCAGTTTTTCTTTCTGTTCCTTTGATTCATTAACTATAATCCTTTATTGTTTCCACTTTTATATGCATTGATTTGAATCAACGACACCAAAGTAAGTGGGTCTGCCAAGGATTGGTGTGCGCCAACTCCATCAGAAAGGGACAAAATATCTTTCGGTGTTATACCAGCTTTCCCGCAATGACTTCCTATAATTTTGACTTTGATGACGTCAGCAGTGGTCATCAAAATCTGGACTTAGAAAATATTCCAAAATCCCATCAAGCGTTGAGTGATGTTGAGACACTCAATGCCATCAGCCTTGGATCTCAGCGCTTCTGGACTTAGAACATTTCCTGGCTTTGTCTCAGCGGTTTTGTCTCAGTGGTCTCAGTGGTCTCAGTGGTCTCAGTTGTCTCAGGTCTCAGCGGTATTCCATTATTAGCTGAGACAAGCCTTTGTCTCAGTGCTTTCCTCTTATCTATTATCCCAGCAGTTTTTGCACTTAAACTGTCTCAGTGGTTTTGTCTCAGCGGTCTCGGCGGTTTTTCATTTATCACCTGAGATAATTCTTTGTTTCAGCATTTTCCTCTTCATTAGAAGTGTTGAGTGAACCTGCTTCACTCAACGCTTCTAGAGTTAGTAAAATTCCAGCTAATTTTGTTCTCAGTTGTTTACCTCTTAACTGTCTTAGCTCTTCCAGCTTTATTTAGAAGCGTTGAGTGAACTTGCTTCACTCAACGCTTCTGGACTTAGAAAATTTCCAGCTAACTTTGTTTCTGCTGTCTCAGCTATCTCAACACCATCTTCTCAGCTGTCTCAACGTCATCTTCTCAGTTGTCTTCAACTGTCTCAATGCTATCTTCCCAGTTGTCTCAGGTGTCTGAGCAGTCTCAACGCCTTCTTCTCAGCGTCTCAGCATTTATGCCTTAGATAGATTTTCTGGCTTTAGCTTGAAAAGCTTAGAGCTGAGCTCGATGATCCGCAAATTGAGCTTGACGAACTTTGATCTTCTCAATGCTCTCAGCGCTTTTTGTCTTAGTCAATTTTTCTCTTGCATCAGCTTGATAAGCATTGGACTGAACTCGACGAACTGTAACCTGAGCTCAATGAACTTAGAGCTAAGTTCGACAAATTTTGTATCCTGATTTCTTAAGCTTATGCTGAGTTGAGCTCGACGATAAGCAAGCTGATTTTGACGAACTCAGAGCTGAGTTCGACGAAATTTGAGTTTACGGCCCAACTCATTTTTCTTTACTTTTCTAGTCATGGACTACCTGCATGCATGAACTAAAGCACACACATCAAATACATTATGTGTGCATGTCATTGACCCGTTTGACTTCTTATCAATCTAGGATATTGAGATCAATAGACCCAACACTCTTTCATAGCTTTGCGCAACACCAATATGTGAAACGCATCGTGCAAGCCACTTAGCTCCGTAGACAGAGCTAACCGATAGGCATCTTCTCCAACTCGCGCCACCACGTCAAATGGACCAAGGAACTTCGAACTTAACTTTTTCAAACGTCGAATCCTGGACAAGCTTTTGAATGGCTTAATCTCTAAGTACACCCAATTGCCTGCCGCAAACTGCACATTTGAGAGCTTGGCATTGTAGTACTTTGCCTGCCTATCATGTGCTATCGGTAGCCTCTCTCAAATAGTCCATATCATTTAATTAGCCTCTTCGACTTCTTTACGCTTATATAATTTAGATTCGCCCGATTCCGACCAAGCTAATGATGTACGACACTTCCTACCGTACAACACTTCAAAAGGTGTCATTTTTATACTAGCTTGATAGCTATTGTTGTAGGAGAACTCGATCATATAAAGATGGTCTTCCCACATCTTCCTGAAATCTAAGGGGCACATTCGGAGAATGTCCTCCATAGTTATGTTGGTCCTCTCAGTCTGGCCGTCTGTTTACGGATGAATGGCAGTACTGAACTGTAGTTTAGTCCCAAACAACTGATGAATTAGCCTCCAATCATTTGAAGTAAAGTGCCCATCTTGATCACTTACGATGCTACGGGGCACACCGTGAAATTTTAGGATATTATCCACGTATAGCTTAGCCATTTTCTCAACTTAATCACCCTTCCTGTTTGGTATGAAGTGCGACACTTTTGTTTGCTGGTCAACGATCACACACAGGACATCGTTTCCACTCTGTGATCTCGGCATTCCATGCACGAAATCCATAGAAATATCATCGAACTTCCATACCAGAATAGGCATCGACTTCAGGAAACCTCCAGGCTTCTGACATTCTGCTTTCACTAAAGAAAACGTTTGACATTTTGCCACGTAGAAAACTGTCTTCCATCATACTGGCCACCAGAACAGTTTCTTCATTTCCTTGAACATCTCAGTGCTCCCCAGGTGGATTGAGTACTTTGTAAAATGTGCTTTGTACATCAATTCTTCCCATAATTTACTAACGTTGGGGATCCATAATCGACCGTCCTTTCGCCAATTACAGCCGTCCAAGGAAAACTAGTAATTTGAACCTTTTGTTGCATAGTGCTTTAGACTCTCATCGAGTTCTGTTGCTCGACGAACCCTGTTTGTAAGGTCATACTGTACCTCCGTCCAGTTCATGCACGTATTTGCAGTGGAATTCTTGTCAATACAAGAAATATCTAAAGCTTCCAGCTCCTGGATCAGACGCTCATCAGGCATCTGAAACCAATTTGCCCTTGTCGGAGTCCTACGACTCAAAGCATCTGCGACGACGTTTCCTTTCCAAGGAGTATAATGAATTTCAAAGGTACAGTCCCCGAGGAACTCCATCCACCTCACGCCATATAAATAATGATGCCACAGTTTAAATGCAAAAATCACCGCCGCCAACTCCAATTCGTGGACGGTATAGTTTCGCTCATGTACCTTCAAATGTCATGAGCCATAATCTATCACTTTTCCAAACTGAAGAAGAACGCAGCCTAAGCGGCTTCCTGATGCATACTGTAAATTTCATAGCCGTCTGTACAACATGGGGACGTCAAAACAGGCGTTGTGGTCAAACGACTCTTCAACTCTTCAAAAGCTCACGCGCACTCCGGGGTCCAAATGAACTTCTGATCTTTTCTCGTCAGTGTGTCGAGAGGTAAGACTATCCGTGAAAAGATCTCTACGAAGAGCTCGTAGTAGCACGCAAGTCCAAGGAAACTTTTGACTTCAGCTGCGGTAGACAAAATCGACCACTCCTGTATTGCAACTATCTTCCCCAGATCCGCTGTTATACCTTCCCCAGTAACCACATGGCCAAGAAAGGACACCGACGTCAGCCAAAACTCACACTTGGAGAACTTGGAGTAGAGTTTGTTTCTTCAAAGTGTGTGCAACACCATGCGCAAATAATTTGCATGATCTTCTTCAGATTGAGAGTACACCAAGATGTCATCAATGAAGACGAGCACAAACAAATCTAAGTACTCTCTAAATATTCGGTGAATTAAGACAATGAACATCGATGGTGTGTTAGTTAGTCCAAACAGTATTACCGTGAACTCGTAATGACCACAACATGTTCCAAATGCTGTCTTAGTAATTTAACATTCCCTTATCCTCAACTGGTAGTAGCCAGACTTCAAATGTAGCTTTGGTTATGTCATTGACCCAGCCAGCTGATCGAAAAAGTCATCAATCTGTGGTATCAGATACTTGTTCTTCTCTGTCATCTTGTTTAGCTCTATATAATCAATGCATAGACACAAGATACCATCCTTATTTTTCACGAAGAGGACCTGCGTGCTCCAAGGTGACATATTTGGGCGTATATATCCTTGCTCTAACAACTCTTGCAACTGGACTTTTAGTTTTGCCATTTCCTTTAGTGCTACACGGTACGGCGAACGGGCCATAGGTTTTGCACCTAGCACCAGCTCAATCACGAAGTCACTCTCCCGCTGGGGCGGTAACCCTAAAAGATCCTTAGGAAACATATCAGCATACTCCGATATAATTGGAAGGTCACTCACATGGCCTTTTGGCTCAACAGCCTTTATAAGCTTGAAGAATAACTCTGCACCCTTCCGAAGAGCTTTGACAACTTGGAGAGCAGACATCAATATCCTGCTCGATCCTCGTATACCAGCGAATTTAGTCTCAAGCTCATTATTCTGACACAGTGTGACTTCCTTTGAGTTGCAATCAATACAGGCACACTGTCCGAAAGCCAGTTCATACCAAATATCACATCGACTCAGTTAGTGGCAGCAAGGATGCTTCGAATCCGAAATCCCGACTTCCTATCCGTACCTCCACATTGCAAGCCCTACCCTCATGCATCACGCATCTGTTAGGCAATAACACCTTCACATTATCTGCAGTTATACAAATAGGCACTCTGATCCGTAACACAAAGTCCTCAGATAGAAACAAATGCAAAGCACCTGTATCAAACAGTGCTCTCGCCGGATAGTCTCCAATAAGGACAAGGCCTAACAAATACAATTCGTGCAGAAGTAACACACAAGGTATTACGTATGACAAGCTGTAACACCTCCCCTGTAATGACCGTATAATATGTGTCCGGTCGGGGCCCCACAACATACGGACGCCACAGCTTTAGTATTATAAGATGATATAACTACCCACACTCAAAACTCTTTGCACAACACAGCGGAAACACAAGCAAGACCAGAAGTTATCCACCACTACAAGAGTAATAAAAAGATGGCCTTATGGCCTTACAAGATAAGAGAGAGTCCAAACTCAAATAATACAACAATCATAAAAGTGCATAAGCACTCCTAGTCTACCTCGGCATGCAAGCCGGTCACCAAGGGCATCAAAACATACAATGTCATAAAGAGTAGAGCTACTACAAAAGTTAACACTTCATGAGGCTTAGGCCTTTCTGGCCGGCGAGGTAGCTCCTGCTTGCGATCCTTGCCCTGTAGAAATTATTAGTAACGTGGGTCAGCAAATGCTGACCTCAAACTGTGTAACCAACACATCTCCTCCCGGCCGCCCCTAACGGACCCCGGGGAACCCTCCAACCTGCAAGTCAGCACTTCGTATGCAATATATAAATATAAATAAGAAGTGCATTAAGAACAAGCTTGGATGTCACAAACATCATACACGTTCTCTACGGGTTGAGCATATAATATAAAAAGGGGCCTACTTATGCAACATGTATGCAACCACCCATGTTTCACCCAAGGCACCCTATAGCGTATGCATCTAGCACAACATCACATCAATTGGGTACTCATCGTTTCCCCATTGGCATAAAGCCGCAAACAAAAAGGGAGATACAATTCCCCCCAACGGCAGACAAGCCGCCACATGGAACTCTTGCCTAGTCCCCACCCGCTCAAGGTATTAGACCGGGGCTTGCCTGCAAGCTCTGATGTCTCATGTCAGGATTCCAACAAACACAAACTGACCGATTCTAAGAAGCCTTGATGGACCCCACCCGCTTATGGCCTCATTGCCCGGGCTTTCCCCTTGCTTGGCATTCCCGTCTGTCTCACCGAAGGGGACTAGTCTCGCTAGGATACTCTCCACACATGACGTGTACGTCACGGGATAGCCAGCCGACCATGGAGACACAGCCACGCCTTGGCACATCACAAACCAAGACAATTCCACCCTAGTCTCTCATTTGTACTATAGCGTTCCCGCACACCAAGGAAACCATCTACCACCAATGCAGAGCTAACCTTGTCCACCAAGGAAACCATCTACCGCCATTGAGGAGCTGACCTTGTCCGGTTCTGACTACACGTACTCACTTGAGAAAAAGGGGAAAACATCACCACATCACAAACGGCATCTTCCCGCAACGGATCTCTATGAATCCTTAAAGCTCGTATGCAACATCACCGAGTCGGACTAACGGTCGAGACTACGGCTTCACCCACCATGCCTAATCCACTAACGGAGCGGATCTCTAATGCAAACATGCCGGGGACGGACTCAATCGACCCGGAGGTTCCTATTGAACCTTGGCGACCCAAACCCCTCTCATTTGAGTGTTTGGTGCCCAAAAACTAGAAAAGAAAAGATGCTAAGACATGCATCCTAAAACTGAGAGGAGAAGTGTCGTTACCTTCCGAATCCTCTTCCTAGCCAGGGCAAAATAGCCGGATAAAAACCTTCGCAACGGTCTAGCCTCCACGGATCTGGACTCGGCTCGCGATTTGGATCACCGAAGCCTCTCCAACAGCCGAATCTCTACTTCACCTTCTTCCTTGCTCTCCCTTCTCTCTAGAATTTTAGTAAGAGAAAGCTTGGAGAAGAATGAGGGTTTCCAACCCTATTCTCGGACTTAACTCCCCAAGAGCAGTCCTGGACCATCAGATCCCAAAATAAGGGAAATAATGGCCACGATCCGCCTGAAAAATAAAACACCTGGGCCGAACACGGCCTGCGACACGCCCGTCTCCAGGGCCATGCCCCCCATTCGCCGTCCCAATCGACGCGCCTGGAACGACATATGGGCATCCGACACTCCCGTGTTTAACCCGACACGCCCGTGTTCCAACTGATACGGCCGTGTGGTCGGCTGTGTGCCTCCATCGACACAGCCCCGAAAACAACCCGAGAACTACACGGGTACTCGACAAGCCCGTGTCCTTGGCCGTGTCTACCTCAACACGCCTGGGCTCCAGGCCGTGTTCACTGTCTCGACACATCATCGAGCGAAGTTCGTCGACTGACTGACACGGCCTTGGACACGCCCGTGTCCTAGGCCATGTGCCCTGTCTCGACACATTGTCGAGCGAAAATGTCGACACCCCGGGCCGACTGTCGACACGGGCTCGACACGCCCTGAGACACGCCCGTGTCTCTGGCCGTGTGCTCGCGAAAATGTCGACACCCCGGGCCGGTTGTCGACACGGGCTCGACACGCCCTGAGACACGCCCGTGTCTCAGGCCGTGTGCCCCATCTCGACACTTCGTCGAGCGCAAAATGTCGACTACGCGGCCAAGTCGTCGTCTCCAGCCTGACACGCCCTGGGAAACGCCCGTGTCCCAGGACATGTGCCCCCTACTAGAATCCAAATTTCCCTCTTCAAAAATTTGGGGTGTTACAACTCTCTCCCCCTTAAAAGAATTTCGTCCCGAAATTACGAAGCAAAAGGGAACACAACTTAAATGGTGCCTGATTTAAAGAGCTCTGGATACTCTTCTAACATGGCTTATTCTCGCTCCCAAGAGTGCTCCTCACGACCGCAGTTGTCCCATCGGAATTTCACGAGTTTAACCTCTTTATTCCGCAACTGCCGAGTCTCTGAATCCTCTATAGCTATTGGACGGACTTGCGTCCTCAAGTCTTCCTCTATCGACACTGATGCCGGCTCGATCACCACACTAGCCTCCACCAAGGCTTTCCTCAAGACGGAGACATGGAAGACGTCGTGCAACCCACTCAGCTCCGCGGACAATGCCAATTGATAGGCTGCTTCTCCCACCCGTTCAACAACTTCAAAAGGCCCCAAAAACCTTGGACTCAACTTCTTGAGTCGGCGAATCTGTGAGATGCCTTTGAACGGATTGATCTTCAAATAGACCCAATCACCTACTGCAAACTCCAACTTCCTGTGAATAGCATTAAAGTATTTTGCTTGCCGGTCTTGCGCCACCTTCATACGCTCTTGAATGGTCCGTACTAACTCAGAAGCGTCAACTACCACCTCCTTTCCCAAACTTTTGGTGTCTCCCACCTCTGTCCAAGGCACCGGTGTTCGACACCGTCTCCCATACAAAGATTCATATGGCGCCATTTTTATACATGCTTGATAACTGTTATTGTACGTGAATTCCACCATAAAGAGGTGATCTTCCCACTTCTTGCTGAAGTCAAGAACGCACATTCTCAGCATATCGTCCATAGTACGGTTCGTTATTTCGGCTTGCCCGTCAGTTTGAGGATGGAATGTCGTACTGAACTTTAGCTTCGTGCCCAAACTCTTCTGAACCAATCTCCAGTCCTTGGACGTAAACCGTCCATCTCGATCGCTGACTATGCTCTTAGTAATCCCATGCAGTCGCACAATGTTGCGAACATACAACTCCACCAGCTTCTCCACGCTGTCCTCCTTCCGATTTGGGATGAAGTGGGCCACCTTGGTTAAGCGATCCTCGATCACCCAAATAGCATCATTACCCTGCTGCGATCTAGGCAAACCATGTACAAAATCCATGGAGATGTCATCAAATTTCCACTCAGGGATTGGAAGGGGCTTCAGGAACCCGCCCGGCTTCTGACATTCGGCCTTCACCAAGGCGCAAGTTTGGCAACGATTCACATACAAAGCTACATCCCGCTTCAGCCCCGGCCACTAAAGGATTTCTTCATATCCAAGTACATCTTTTTACTGCCCGGGTGAATGGAGTACTTTGTGAATTGAGCCTCAGACATCAACTCCTTACGGAGTTTGCCGAACTGCGGTATACAAACCCTTCCGTCCTTCCTCAGAATCCCATCAATCATCTCCCAGGCACTACTCTCGCCCTTTTAAGCCTCCAACACATATGGTTGAAACTCTACATCCAACCGAGTCGCTTCCCGAATGCGATCAGACAAGTCGTTCTGTATTTCAATCCAGTTCAACCGAGTCACGCTGGACTCGCCTCTCACAACACATTCCAAACCAGGGGACTCCCATTCCCGTAACAACCGCTCATCATGAGCTTCGATCCAATTCCCTTGCCCCGAGTACTTTTTACTCAAGGCATCCACCACCCCATTGACTTTACCTGGCGTATACTGAATCGCCACCTCGTAGTCTCCAAGAAACTCAACCCACCTGCGTTGCTGCATGTTCAAGTCCTTTTGATCCAAGAGATGCTTCAGGCTTTTATGATCCGTGAAGATATCCACCTTTGCACCGTACACATAATATCACCATATTTTCAACGCAAAAATTACGCCGCCAACTCCAAGTCATGGACGGGGTAATTCCTCTCATGAGGCTTCAGCTGTCTAGACCCAAAAGCTATCACCTTGCCATGTTGCACCAAAACACAACCGAAACCGCATCCCGATGCGTCACTGATATAAAATTATTTGAATTGGTATTGCGCGGAGAAGACAAAGTTAAGGGAGGAGAAGGTGGAAGTGTAGTTTTGAGATGTTCTCCGATTCTTTATTCGATGAAGGCAAGTATACCTTGTCGCATATAGTATAGGATATTAAGTTCAATATCAAGGTCGTATTACCCGGGGCGAATTGAGTACTTCTACTTCGAGGAGTTACTATTATCTTATCAATTAAAAGTTGTTTTGGGGTTGCTTACTAAATTAGAGAAGTGAGAATGTTTTACTTGCAATTTTGAGAAAAGCTAAATGATGATTAAGCGATAGTACTTGATCGAGAATCACCTCGGCTTAAGTTGATCAAAAGATGCAATAATAAACTTTTTCAATTAAAAAGGCAAGAGACCTTGACCGCGGAGGTTCTAAAAGCAAGAATCTGCTTCTCTCGAAGTCATGCCCATCTGAGTTTAGGAAGGTCTGACCGAACTTTCGTCCGAATCGGAGGCCTAAAACCCGCTTTATGTCGTGAACCCCTCTATTGGATTTTACTCCAATCCGGGAGAATTGAACTTCTGCCTCTCTCGAGGGGTGAGAACAACTCCCTTTACTCTTGAGTGCTCATTTCAAACTTTCGGCCTCTCGGCTAGCCCAGAATGAAGCAAAGGTGGAGAGTATATATCGATGATATACCTCCAACCCGTGATAAATCAAGAGTAATTAAGGCTAAACCCTAAAAAGGAAAGGTAAGATTCAAAGCATCATAAATTAATCACTCGAACCTCGGATCATCAAGATCGAGTACATGGAGGATTAGTTAATCATGGTAAGGTGGAAGAGGGGGGATGAGTAGTAAAGCATAAAGACACAAAGTAATAAAGAGAAGGAAACAAGATCACTTTTATTAAAATTAAGACGAGCTTTCAGCATGAAATTGAACGAGATTACAAGTGCATGGAATTGAAATCCTATTCTGGCCCTATCATTAGCAACTAAAGCATTAATAAAAGCTATTACAAAAGCTTAGCTAACTAGGATTAAGGAAAGCACAAAGCGAGAGAGAAAGAGCATAAAAGGAACATTTAAACAGAGGGGCAGAACCTCCCCCTCTCAGCGAAAGTGTGTCCTGAACCCTTGGGGAATGGCTCAATTTATAGCTTTTTTCGGGAAGGGTCACGCCCCCTGACACGCCCTGATAGGGCATGTACCTGGGGCGTGACGCGGTCGGTGCGACTTTTTCGTGCTGAAATTAACTGCTGGAGTTGACGGGCGTGGTTGTTGAAGTACACGCCCATATGTCACGCCCGGGTCGGGCGTGACCCGGGGGCGTGACACATTCAGTGCGACGGTGGAGCGGGAAAAACGAGCGTGTTGCGGCAATTCCTCGGAACCTGGGGACACGCCTCTAGAACACGCACGTGTCGGATGTGACACGGGTGTGACAGAGGGCGTGTACACTAAGTTTTCACGGAATGCAATTTCGGACCAATTGCTTCATTCCTCTGGGTTACACGCCCTAGGTACACGCCCGGGTAGGGCGTGACCAGGGGGCGTATCACAGCAAAATTTGGCTGAAAGCCGTGAAAACCTGCAAAAAGCAGAAAAACGCATTAGCCACAAAAATATGTACAAAGGTGAATCAAAATAAGCACTTTACAAGACATGATTTTCTTTGAAACCCTGAAAATACCCTAATAAAATTGAATATAAACCGTATTATCAAATTCCCTCAAGCTTAAGTTTTGCCTGTCCCCAAACAAAGACATAAAAACAAGCTAATCATAAAAAGTGACTAATTCAAAAAGTTTTAATCATGCTTACACAGGTACTATGCGAAATTCCAGGTAGGGAGAATGTAAAACGTAAATCTAAAAAGATTATTTTGGTATGGTTTAACTTTTATAAACTTTACTTAACTAAAATAAATCATCCAGAATTTTGACGAAACTTTTTAAATAGATTTAAGCAAGACAAGGAAAATGAAAAGAACGTATTGAGTTGTTACTAGATGCAAGCAACGCATTATAATTATATCAATTAAATAACAAAAATCTAAGTTTAAATCCAGAACAAAAACGGATTTACTTTTCTTCTTTTCATAGCTGTTAAATAAGATTTAAAAAGGCGTGAATCAAAAGGACTTAATAGGACCGAAACGTTTGGTTTAGGATCATGAATAGGAGTGAAATTCAAAGATAAACATGGAGGCTTAAAATCACACTAAACCAAAACAAAGAGTTTCAAAAAAAATTTTATTTTAAACAAAAAATATATATTTTGTTTCTTTTTCTTCTTTATTATTAATTATTTTTTTTCTCGTCATTTTTTTTTCTTTTTTCAAAACAAAGGCCCAAATTTTTTTTTATTTCATGTTGAATTGGCCAAATAAAACCAAACATTGCTTTTGAGTACACTTTTTTTTCAATAATTTTTCCAAAGATAACACAAAATTTCCTAGCATGATTATAAAAAATTTTGAATGAAACTCAAAAAATTTAGCGTGATTAGATAGGTAGGAATTTTGGCTTTGGTGAAAATAAAATGATATGTGGAGTTATCAAATGAAATTGGAAAAAAGGCTCAAAAGCGACTAACTAGTGGTAAAAGATTTTAGGTTGGCAGGAAAGCTCAAACGTAAACAAAAACGGCCTAAATCATTTTCACGCTTTTTTAAATTTATTTAAAACAGTGATTTGAAAATTTTTAAAAAGCAAGTCCGAGATAATAAAAGAAGATTGATGAAATTATCTTGAAAATAAAAATAATATGTGACTTGGATCGTTCATATCTACTACGTTATTCAAAAGTTGTTCTTACAAAAATTATCTAAAAATGAAAAGGAAAATAGTGGATGATGAATTTTAGGGAAAGTAAAGAAAATAAAGAACGGAAAACCATAATAGAAATGCACATTTTAGAGAAATATTTCACCTTAACATGCTACCGTGAATTAGAAACACAGCATGGCCAACATTTTACTTGTGAAATATGATTAAAAAAATGATTAGAGAAATTATAATTAACTACGTTGTTTATAAAAAGTGTTGAGAAAAACATAACAAAAACATGGGGTACTATTGAAATACCAAAATGCACCTATATAGTTTTTTTTTTGGAAAGTAAAAGATATTTATAAAAGGCAAAAAGAAGGAGGAAGTCCTCCCCCAAGCTTAAAATCTACATTGTCCGCAATGGAGGAGGTTGGAGAACGAGAGAAAATTAAAGTACAGAAATGAAAGAGAGAATTGAAAAACAGGTACTTCCCCGGTTTTAGTTTGCAGCGAAAGCTGAGTGATGCCGCTCCTCCAAGCTTGGGCTTTGAATCGTCAGGAAAAGTCTTTTGTTGGACTTTGTGATGGATTTAGCAGCATCGACGGCGGTGATTTTGGAAGCCGCATCTTGTGGAGCCATCCGGGGAAAAAAGTGTAAAATAAAGAAAACAGAAAAAAAAAGAGTTGGGTTGCCTCCCAAGAGCGCCTTTGTTTATAAAGGTCGTTTGAGCTCGACCAAAAGAATATTGTCCAACAATAAGAAGTCTTAAATTATTACAGTCCAAATGAAGGAGAAACGAAATAGTTCATGAGTTTGATAGCAGTAATTGTTCCGTCGCAGCAGGAAGTAAATCGTTAGGCAAATAGAGTTTTAATCGCTAACCATTTACCTTAAAGTCACCCTTATCCGGGTGCGAAATGAGAACCGTCCCATACGGCCAAGCCTCTTTAACAATAAAGGGGCCGGACCATCGCGATTTTAATTTACCTGGAAAGAGGCGAAGCCGAGAGTTATAAAGAAGGACGAGATCGCCCGGCGAAAAAGATTTAGGAAATTTAATATTTTTGTCATGGTAGAACTTTGTTCGCTCTTTATAAAGCATATTACTCTCGTAAGCGTTCGCCCGCCACTCGTCGAGTTCATTGAGCTGAAATTTACGGTGTTCGGCGGTTAGGGTTGGATCTAGATTTAATGTTTTGAGGGCCCAAAATGCACGTTGCTCTAACTCAACTGGAAGGTGGCAAGCCTTACCATAAACCAAGCGATATGGCGTGCAGCCGATGGCGGTTTTATATGCCGTTCGATAGGCCCATAGGGCATCATCTAGTTTTAGTGCCCAATCCTTCCTGTTTAAGGATACGATTTTCTCTAAAATACGTTTCAATTCTCGATTAACAACCTCGACTTGACCGCTCTTCTGGGGGTGATAGGCGGTGGAAAGTTTGTGCGTTACTCCATATTTTGCCAAAATTTTGGCAAACTGGCTGTTGCAGAAATGGGTCCCCCTGTCACTAATTATAGTGCGTGGCGTGCCAAATCGAGAGAATAATTTTTTTAGAAATTTTACAACGACTCATGCATCGTTGGTGGGGAGAGCTTGCGCTTCCGTCCACCTTGATACATAGTCGATAGCTACGAGAATGTATTTATTTTGATAACAGGGGGGAACTGGGCCAATGAATTCGATGCCCCAAAGATCGAAGATTTCGCATTCGAGGAAAAAAGTTTGAGGCATCTCGTCCCGCCGTGAGATATTGCCTGCCCGCTGGCAACTATCGCAAGTACTCACTACGGTGTGAGCATCCTTGAATAGCGTGGGCCAATAGAAACCCGCCTCCAGCACCTTTCTTGCGGTGCGATTCGCTTGATAATGACCACCTGTTGGTCCTTCATGGCAATGTCCCAAAATTTGCACTCCTTCTTCACTCGGAACGCAACGCCGCACTACCTGATCCGCACAGATTCTGAATAAGAAAGGGTCTTCCCAAAAGTAATTCTTTAAATCAGAAAAGAATTTCTTCTTTTTCTGACTTGAGAATTCCTTTGGCAAGACCCGAGCCACTAAATAATTGGCAAAGTCGGCAAACCAGGGCACGAGATAATCTTTTGAATTTTCGAGAGCGAAGAGGCGCACTTCAGGGAATTTATCGTTAATGTCGGCTTCCACTAATAATTTGCTGGCAGGGTTTTCTAAACGAGATAAATGGTCGGCCGCCAAATTTTCGGCCCTCTTTTGTCCCAGATTTCTAAATCAAACTCCTGCAAGAGGAGGATCCATCGCAAAAGGCTGGGCTTTGCGTCCGCTTTGCTAAATAAAAAACGAAGAGCTGAGTGATCCGTAAAAATGATTACTTTGGAGATGGTGATATAAGACCTAAACTTATCAAATGCAAAAACAATTGCTAGGAGCTCTTTCTCGTTGGTGGTGTAGTTGTCCTATGTAGATGTGAGTGTCTTGCTTGCATAATAAATCAGGTGGAAGAATTTATCCACCCGCTGGCCTAATACCGTGCCTACCGCAGTATCACTAGCATCGCACATGATTTCAAAAGGGAGCGACCAATCCAGAGCAACTAGAATTGGAGAGTTTACTAATTTTCTTTTATTAAATTGAAAGCAAGAAGACAATCGTTGTTAAAATTGAAAGGTGACTCTTTCTCGAGAAGATGGGTTATCAGCTTCGTTATTTTGGAAAAATTTTGGATAAAACGCCGATAAAATCCCGCATGCCCAAGAAAACTACGAATGGCTTTAATATTCGTTAGAGGGGGGAGCTTTTTAATAATTTCGATCTTGGCCCGGTCGACCTCGATCCCCTTGCCTGAAATCTTATGGCCGAGGACTAATCCCTCTCGGACCATAAAATTGCATTTCTCCCAATTGAGGGCTAAGTTAGTTTCCTCACAACGAATCAACACGCGCTCGAGATTTTTTAAACAATTCGCAAAAGAACTAGCAAACACCGAGAAGTCGTCCATAAAAACCTCCATTACTTCTTCTACCAATTCATCGAATATCGCCAGCATACATCGCTGAAATGTAGCCGGTGCATTACATAAACCAAATGACATCCGTCTATAAGCGAAGGTGCCAAATGGACAGGTAAAGGTAGTCTTCTCTTGGTCTTCAGGTGAAATAGGGATTTGGAGGTACCCCGAGAGACCGTCGAGAAAGCAGTAGAAGGAGTGACCAGAAAGTCGTTCTAAAATTTGGTCGATAAAGGGGAGCGTGGAAGTGGTCTTTCCGGGTGGCATCATTGAGTTTGCGGTAATCAATGCACACCCGCCAACCCGTAATAGTACGGGTTGGAATTAATTCATTATTTTCATTGGCCACTACCGTGACCCCGCCTTTCTTTGGCATGACCTGGACTGGGCTTACCCAAGTACTATCGGAGATGGGATAGATAATTCCCGCATCTAGAAGCTTAATAACCTCAGCCTTCACGACGTACTTCATGTTTGGATTTAAATGTCGTTGGGGCTGCATAGTACTACGAAAGTTTTTATCTAAGAAGTTCTTGTGTGTACAGAATGATGGGCTAATCCCCTTAATATCGGATAACTGCCACGCAATTGCATGGTGGTGATTTTGCAAAACTAGAGTCAACTCTGAAATTTCTGAGTTGCTCAGATCCGAGGAGATAATAACCGGTAGCTTAGAGTCATTTTCGAGGAAACGATACTGCAGATGAGGGGGGAGTTTCTTAAGCTCCAATATGGGTGGTTCCTCGTAAGAGGTTTTGAATTTTATGGTGTCCATGGGAAGCGATTCGGGGAGGGTAGTGCGAGAGACTTCCTCTAAGCAGAAGGGCTCAGTGATAAGAGATTCATCAAATGGTGGAGAAATTAATTCCAAAGGCACAAAAAATTCATTTTCGAAGAATTCCTCTAGATAAAAGCAGGAATCATCTTGCTCTAGGGTGTTGCGCATGGAGGGATTAATGCTGAAAGTGATTTCATCATCTCCAACCCGAAGGAGGA
This sequence comes from Platanthera guangdongensis, assembly GCA_039583875.1. Lineage (NCBI taxonomy): Eukaryota > Viridiplantae > Streptophyta > Magnoliopsida > Asparagales > Orchidaceae > Platanthera > Platanthera guangdongensis. Next base: position 145,648,447 of record CM077152.1, read on the forward strand.
GCTTTCCATCACTAACATCAATAATAGTATGGGAGGTGGCATGGAAGGGGCGGCCGAGTATCCGGGGTACATCGGCATCCTCTTCGATGTCTAGGATGACAAAATCCACCGGAAAGATGAATTTGTCCACCTTGACCAAGACATCCTCAACAATCCCTATCGGATATTTCACAGAACGATCGGCTAGCTGTATGCTCATACGAGTGGGGTTCGGAGACCCTAGACCTAATTTTTTAAAAAGCGAAAAGGGCATGAGATTTATGCTTGCTCCCAAGTCCGCCAACGCATCTTTGACCAACGAATTACCGAATAGGCACGAGATGGAGAACCTTCCCGGGTCATTCGCTTTGCGGAGTAATTTGTTGAGCACAACCGTGGAGCATTCTGCATTTAAGGAAATATGCGAAATATCCTCGAGCTTTTTCTTATTTGATAGGAGCTCGTTGAGATATTTCGCGTATTTCGGCATTTGAGAGATAGCCTCGCAGAACGGCACGTTTATATGAATTTTTGTTAGAATTTCTAAAAACTTTTTGTAACTTTCTTCGGTGCGTTCATTTTTAAGTTTAGACGGATACGGTAATTTTGGATTAGACATATGTGGCGTAGGCGTAGTAGGCAAATTTGAAGCTAAAATAACAGGAGGAGAGAGAGGAGAAGGGAGAGGTACCATAGGTTCGCTTGGTATAGCAACTTCTTTTCCACTGCGGAGGGTAATGGAGTTTGCACTTTCTCTTGGATTTTGCTCGGTATTGCCTCGAAAATCTCCTTGTTGCCGATCGGAGATCATCTTGGCTAGCTGTCCCACTTGGTTTTCCAAGTTTTGGATGGACCTGGCAATATTCCTCATATTTGTTTCATTTGTAGCAACGTATTTGGCAAAGACCTCTGAAAGTGAAGAGGGCTTTGCCTGTTGCGGTTGGAAACCAGGTGGATTTAAATTTAAGGGGGGAGCTAGATTAAATGTTTGTCTATGATTATGAGGGGGGTTATGGGGGCGTTGAGCATTTCCTTGGTTGCTCGATGAGAAATTCGGATGGCTCCTATAACCCGCATTGTAAGTGTTATTATACGGTGCGTTGTTCGGGTTATAGGAGGGCCGAGGAGCATTTCCCATGAAGTCAACATGCTCTTCTGTAAAAGCAGAGTTATTAAAATTATTAAACCAAGGAGGAGTGGCGGAGGAAGCAGTCATCTCCGCCACCTGCTTTGTTAACCGCTCAACTTGGAGGGCAAGATTCGAAGTAGTGTCAATTTCAAAGACTCCTGCTGGTTTGGTAGCCCGCACACGGGGCGCATTCCATTGATATGAATTCATAGCCATTTCCTCAAAAAGTTCCTGAGCGGCCTATGGGGTTTTGTTATTTAGTGTTCCCCCAGCGTCCACGTTAATCATTTGCCTTGTTAAGGAATTTTGGCCATTATAAAATATTTGCACTTGTTGCCAAATTGGAAGCGCGTGGTGTGGGCACCTTCGCAATAGCTCCTTGAAGCGCTCCCATGTATCGTAGAGAGTCTCCGAGTCTATTTGCATGAAGGATGCAATATCCGTGCGCAATTTGGCGGTCTTCGCAGGCGGGAAATACTTGGTAAGAAATTTCCCTGCCATCTCGGCCCACGTGGTGATGGACCCTCTAGGAAGAGAGCTCAGCCACTGCTTGGCCTTTGACCGCAAAGAGAAAGGGAAGAGACGTAATCGAATGGCGTCATCTGAGACTCCATTGATTTTAAAAGTATCACAGATTTCGAGAAAATTTGCAATGTGACAATTTGGATCCTCGTCCGGGAGACCATCGAAGGTTACCGACTGCTGCACCATTTGGATGATGCTGGACTTGATCTGAAAGTTATTGTTTGCCACTGTGGGGCGAAAAATACTTGATTGTGTACCCTCCAGGTTCGGCCTCGCATAATAGGACATAGTCCTTTGTTGGGCCTCATTTGGGTTGGGCGGATTAGGATCCATCGTTTCTGTGGCTGTGTCCCCGATCGACTCTTTGATGCCTAAATGCGATTCCTGGTCATGAGAACGGAGGCGACGCAAAGCGGTGCGCTCTATCTCAGGATCAAAAGGAATAATCGATGTGCTTTCTCGTGTCATACACTTAAAAAGAGAGAAAGAGGGTGGGGGGGAAGAGATAAAACCGTTACGAGAGCGAGAGAAAAGGAAAAACGATAAAATTAATAGCTATCCTTTTTTTTCAAAATATCAAAACATGAGTTCCCCAGCAACGACGCCAAAAACTTGACATAAGATTATTTGCGGAGAAGGGGTTATGCGCGGAGAAGACAAAGTTAAGGGAGGAGAAGGTGGAAGTGTAGTTTTGAGATGTTCTCCAATTCTATATTCGATGACGGCAAGTATACCTTGTCGCATATAGTATAGGATATTAAGTTCAATATCATGGTCGTATTACCCGGGGCGAATTGAATACTTCTACTTCGAGGAGTTACTATTATCCTATCAATTAAAAGTTGTTTTGTGGTTGCTTACTAAATTAGAGAAGTGAGAATGTTTTACTTGCAATTTTGAGAAAAGCTAAATGATGATTAAGCGATAGTACTCGATCGAGAATCACCTCGGCTTAAGTTGATCAAAAGATGCAATAATAAACTTTTTCAATTAAAAAGGCAAGAGACCTTGAACGCGGAAGTTCTAAAAGCAAGAACATGCTTCTCTCGAAGTCATGCCCATCTGAGTTTAGGAAGGTCTGACCGAACTTTCGTCCGAATCGGAGGCCTAAAACCCGCTTTATGCTGCGAACTCCTCTATTGGATTTTACTCCAATCCGGGAGAATTGAACGTCTGCCTCTCTCGAGGGGTGCGAACAACTCCCTTTACTCTTGAGTGCTCATTTCAAACTTTCGGCCTCTCGGCTAGCCCAGAATGAAGCAAAGGTGGAGAGTATATATCGATGATATACCTCCAACCCGTGATAAATCAAGAGTAATTCAAGGCTAAACACTAAAAAGGAAAGGTAATATTCAAAGCATCATAACTTAATCACTCGAACCTCGGATCATCAAGATCGAGTACATGGAGGATTAGTTAATCATGGTGAGGTGGAAGAGGGGGGATGAGTAGTAAAGCATAAAGACACAAAGTAGTAAATAGAAGGAAACAAGAGCACTTTTATTAAAATTAAGACGAGCTTACAACATTAAATTAAACGAGATTACAAGTGCATGGAATTTAAATCCTATTCTGGCCCTATCATTAGAAACTAAAGTATTAATAAAAGTTATTACAAAAGCCTAGCTAACTAGGATTAAGGAAAATACAAAGCGAGAGAGAAAGAGCATAAAAGGAACATTTAAACAGAGGGGCAGAACCTCCCCCTCTCAGCCAAAGTGTGTCCTGAACCCTTGGGGAAGGGCTTAATTTATAGCTTTTTTTCGGGATGGGTCACGCCCCCTGACACGCCCTGGTAGGGCGTGTACCTGGGGCGTGACACGGTCGGTGCGACTTTTTCGTGCTGAAATTAACTGCTGGAGTTGACGGTCGTGGTTGTTGAAGTACACGCCCATATGTCACGCCCTGGTCGGGCGTGACCCGGGGGCATGACACATTTGGTGCGACGGTGGAGCGGGAAAAACGAGCGCGTTGCGGCAATTCCTCAGAACCTGGGGACACGCCTCTAGAACACGCCCGTGTCGGATGTGATACGGGCATGACAGAGGGCGTGTACACTAAGTTTCCACGGAATGCAGTTTCGGACCAATTGCTTCATTCCTCTAGGTTACATGCCCTAGGTACACGCTCGGGTAGGCCGTGACCAGGGGCGTGTCACAGCAAAATTCGGCTGAAAGCCGTGAAAACCTGCAAAAAGCAGAAAAACGCATTAGCGACAAAAATATATACAAAGGTGAATCAAAATAAGCACTTTACAAGACACGATTTGCTTTGAAACCCTGAAAATACCCTAATAAAATTGACTATTAAATGTATTATTAGTCACTGAAGTTCGGAAATCCCTCGGTCCCTTGCGGTAGACTTAAGATTGGAGCCATCATCAGTCTCTCCTTCAGTGCCTCAAATGCTTGACTGCACTCTTGAGTCCACACAAACTTATGATCTTTACGAGTGAGTGAGGTGAGGGGTAGAGCTATCCGCGAAAAATTCTCCATGAATCTCCTATAATACCCTGCTAGTCCAAGAAAACTTCAGACTTCCGCCACGGTCCTCAAAACCGGCCAATCTCTGATGGCTTCCACTTTTGTTGGATCCACTGCCACCCCATCCCCACTAATCACGTGGCCCAAAAATGTCACCTTCGCTAACTAGAATTCGCACTTTGAGAATTTTGCATACAACTGATTCTCCCTCAACACTTGTAAGACCACTCTCAAGTGGGTCTCATGCTCCATTTCAGATTTGGAATATACCAAGATGTCATCAATGAAGACAACCACAAAAGAATCCAAGTATTCCCGAAATACTCGATTCATAAGATCCATGAACACAGATGGTGAGTTCGTCAGCCTGAATGGCATCACCGTAAACTCAAAGTGTCCATACCTTGTACCAAAGGCAGTCTTGGGGATGTCCTCGTCCCGAATTCGCAACTGATAATATCCTGACTTCAAGTACAATTTTGAGTACACCACTGACCCCACCAACTGGTCGAACAAGTCGTCTATCCGAGGAATCGAATACTTATTCTTAACGATCAATTTATTCAGCTCTCGGTAGTCTATGCACAGCCACATACTACCGTCTTTCTTCTTTACAAACAACACCGGCGCGCTCCATGGCAAAGAACTAGGTCTGATATACCCTTGCTCCAACAGTTCCTGTAACTGTACTTTGAGTTCCGCCAACTCCTTTGGTTCCATCCTAAACGGAGGACATGACACCGGCCTAGCCTCCGGCACTAACTCGATCGAGAAATCGATCTCCCGCCGAGGAGGCGCTCCAGGAAGTTCATCCGGAAACACATCGTTGAACTCTACCACTACGGGCACTTCCTCAATAGATAGCTGGGAGAGACGAACCTCCAATAACTCTACAAGCGCTGCACCACCCTGGTTAACCGCCCGCATCAACTGCATGGCCGAAATCAGGGAATAGGCCACTCCGCAAAGGCCCTCAAATTTGACTTCCGCCTTCCCTTTGCTCCTTAGGGTCACTACCTTAGATAGGCAGTCAATACTGGCGCGCTACTCTGCAAGCCAGTCCATGCCCAAAATGATATCAAACTCAACCAATGGTAAAAATGCTGCTACCAAAATGAATTCAACTCCGTCCAGCTCCCAACAGATGCGCCCTTTGTCCCCGGTGGTCATGGATGACCCATCGGGCATGCGCACTTTCATCTCCGCGTCCGCCAAGAAAGACTCAACTCCTATTCTCCGGACGAAGCTCTCCGCAAGAAAGGAGTGCGATGCTCCCGTATCGAACAATACCCTAGCGGGGTATCCGGAAACTAATACGAAGCCTGTCACCACATAGGTTTGGCGGATCGCTTCCTGCTGTCCAAGGTTGTAGGCCCTTGGTTGCACCGGTTGGAACCGAGAAGCGCTTGACTCCGCCATCTTCCCTTTATCTGCGGCACTGGGGCCGGAGCGCACAGTCTGCTCCTGCCTTGCCTCTTGCTCCGCTCCTCCTTGAGGATAAACACGAGCTATGTGCCCCACCTTACCGCAGTTGTAGCACGTCGGCGGTCCCATAGAGTGAGAACCTCCAGGCGTCCACTTGCTTGGGATTGAAACCCTCACGACGTTGGGTTCGCTCCAGATCACTATCCAATATCCCGGCAGCCTCAACCAGCTCATTAAAACCAGCTCTCTTCATGGAAATGAGTGGTTGCCTCAGATTCTCCCTCAACCCCTGGTAGAAGAGGTTATCCCTCTCTACATCATCTGCCATCGTCATTCCCGTGTAACGACCCAAACGGGTGAACTCCTGCACATACTCGTCCACCGTCTTGTCTCGCTGCATTAAGTGCAAAAACTGCGTCTGAAGGGCCAACCGTGAAGAAACGGGAATGTGCCTCGTTAGAAAAGCATCTCCAAATTCCTCCATTGACGGGGTGCATCCAGGGAACTGGCGGCAGCTATGGCTCACCCACCACAACTTGGCGTCTCCCTCCAACATGAATGCCGCATACTCAGATTTCTTTTCTTCTGGCGTCTCTGCCGCCCTCAAAATCTCTTGAATTTGAACCCACCAATCCTCCGCATCTGTTGGCGTACCAACTCTCTTGAATGACGGGGGATGGAAGCTCAGGAAATACATCATGTGCCGGTCTCCATGTCCGACAACCACCCTTTCCGCCAAAGGCTCCACTCGTCTGGCTTCTCCGCCTGGCACGGCCGTCGCCATGGATCAGTCTCTAATCTCAAGACTTAATCACAAGGACACTCATGGTCCCGCGTTACTCTTATGTGGATAACTTCTCTATGCACTAACCTTGAATCGAACCTGGCTCTGATACCAAATTGTAACACCTCCCCTATAATGACCGTATAATATGGGTCCGGCCGGGGCCCCACAACATACAGACGGCACAGCTTTAATATTATAAGATGATATAACTACCCACACTCAAAACTCTTTGCACAACACAGCAGAAAAAAAAGCAAGACCAGAAGTTATCCACCACTATAAGAGTAATAAAAAAATGTCCTTATGACCTTACAACATAAGAGAGAGTCCAAACTCAAATAATACAACAATCATGAAAGTGCATAAGCACTCATAGTCTACCTCGGCATGCAAGCCGGTCACCAGGGGAATCAAAACATACAATGTCATAAAGAGTAGAGCTACTACAAAAGTTAACTCTTCATGAGGCTTAGGACCTTCTGGCCGGCGAGCTAGCTCCTGCTTGCGATCCTTGCCCTGTAGAAATTATTAGTAACGTGGGTCAGCAAAGGCTGACCTCAAACTGTGTAACCAACACATCTCCTCCCGGCCGCCCCTAACGGACCCCGGGGAACCCTCCAACCTGCAAGTCAGTACTTCGTATGCAATATATAAATATAAACAAGAAGTGCATTAAGAACAAGCTTGGATGTCTCAAACATCATACACGTTCTCTACGGGTTGAGCATATAATATAAAAAGGGGCCTACTTATGCAACATGTATGGAACCACCCGGGTTTCACCCAAGGCACCGTATAGCGTATGCATCTAGCACAACATCACATCAATTGGGCACTCATCGTTTTCCCATTGGCATAATGCCGCAAACAAAAAGGGAGACACAATTCCCGCCAACGGCACACAAGCCGCCACATGGAACTCTTTCCTAGGCCCCACCCGCTCAAGGTCTTAGACCCAGGCTTGCCTGCAAGCTCTAACGTCTCATGTCAGGATTCCAAAAAACACAAACTGACCGATTCTAAGAAGCCTTGCTGGACCCCACCCGCTCATGGCCTCATTGCCCGGGCTTGCCCCTTGCTTGGCATTCTCGCCAGTCTCACAGAAGGGGACTAGTCTCGCCGGAACACTCTCCACACATGACGTTTACGTCACGGGATAGCCAGCCGACCACGGAGACACAGCCACGCCTTGACACATCACAAACCAAGACAATTCCACCCTAGGCCCTCATTTGTACTGCAGCGTTCCCGCGCACTAAGAAAACCATCTACCACCAATGCGGGGCTAACCTTGTCCACCAAAGAAATCATCTACCGCCATTGAGGAGCTAACCTTGTCCGGTTCTGACTACACATACTCACTTGAGAAAAAGGGGAAAAAATCACCACATCACAAATAACATCTTGTCGCAACGGACCTCTACTAATCCTTAAAGCTCGTATGCAACATCACCGAGTCAGACTAACGGTCGCGACTACGGCTTCACCCACCATGCCTAATCCACTAACGGAGCGGATCTCTAATGCAAACTTGCAAGGGACGGACTCAATCGACCAGGAGGTTCCTCTTGAACCTTGGCGACCCAAACCCCTCTCATTTGAGTGTTTGGTGCCCAAAAAATAGAAAAGAAAAGAAGCTAAGACATGCATCCTAAAACCGAGAGGACAAGTGTCATTACCTTCCGACTCCTCTTCCTAGCCATGACAAAATAGACGGATGAAAACCTTCGCAACGGTCTAGCCTCGACGGATCTGGACTCGGCTCGCGATTTGGAGCACCGAAGCCTCTCCAACAGCCAGATCTCTACTTCACCTTCTTCCTTGCTCTCCCTTCTCTCTAGAATTTTAGTAAGAGAAAGCTTGGAGAAGAATGAGGGTTTCCCACCCTATTCTCGGACTTAACTCCCCAAGAGCAGTCCTGGACCATCAGATCCCAAAATAAGGGATAGAATGGCCACGATCTGCCTTAAAAATAAAACACCTGGGCCGAACACGGCCTGTGACACGCCTGTGTCCAGGGCCGTGTCCCCCATTCGCCGTCCCAATCGACGCGCCTGGAACGACACACGGGCATCCGACACGCCTGTGTTCAACCCGACACGCCCATGTTCCAACTGACATGGCCATGTGGTCGGCCGTGTACCTCCATCGATACAACCCCAAAAACAACCTGAGAACTACACGGGTACTGGAAATACCCGTGTCCTTGCCCGTGTCTACCTCAACACGCCTGGGCTCCAGGCCGTGTTCACTGTCTCGACACTTCGTCGAGCGAAGTTCGTCGACTGACTGACACGACCTTGGGCATGCCCGTGTCCTAGGCCGTGTGCCCTGTCTCGATACATTGTCGAGCGAAAATGTCGACACCCCGGGCCAGTTGTCGACACGGGCTCGACACGCCCTGAGACACGCCCGTGTCTCAGGCCGTGTGCCTGCGAAAATGTGGACACCCCGGGCCGGTTGTCGACACGGGCTCTACACGCCCTGAGACATGCCTGTGTCTCAGGCCGTGTGCCCCATCTCGACACTTCGTCGAGCGCAAAATGTCGACTACGCGGCCAAGTCGTCAACTCCAGCCTGACACACCCTGGGACACGCCCGTGTCCAAGGCTGTGTGCCCCCTGCCAGAACCCAAATTTCCCTCTTCAAAAATTTGGGGTGTTACACAGGTAGTAAAAACTGTAACTTAACTCATACTTGTGACGACGTCTCTTTGCTTTATGGTCTCCTATTGCCAAGGTTATACACTCGGTGCTCCGCCTGGGATGCAGAGGACTCCACCACTGTCTTTCCTTTTTTAGCATACGCCGCCCCTGCCTTCTTTTCAACCTTCTAGGACCAACCTGATAGTAACGGGCAAAGCGCCCTGGCTTGCCACACGTATAGCATGTACGAGGACCTTGCCTAGAAGTTGTTCTTGAATCAACATTAGAAGGAGTCGGCCGAAAAGTCTCGGACTTCTTACTCCATCTCTTGCGGTAACCAGACTTTTCAGGACACATCACTTTGAACTCCGACTTTGTCACAACCAAGTCCCTCTTGCCCTGTACCCTCTTTATATCTTTCTCCAATGCACGAGCCATATCTACCAACGCTTGAAACCCTGGGTTCACCGAACTCGATAGCAGGAATCTCAACTCAACCCACAGCCCTTCGTAGAACCTATTGGTTTTACGCTCTTCTTCGACAAAGATAGACCGTGCATAGCATCCCAATCTTGTAAACTCCTGTAAGAAGGTATCGACACTACTTTCTCCCTGAATTAGACGATGGAACTCATTTTCCATTGCTATGCGTTGTGCCGACGGCAAGTGCTTTGCCAAGAATAGTCTCGAAAACTCCTCTATTGAGACTTCCGTTAGTTGTCTGCCCGCTAAGTGGTGCAGCTCTCTTTCATCCCACTATATTCGAGCCTCTCCTTACAACAGTAAAGTGGTCAAGGTAACTTTATGTTCCTCCTCACTTCTTATTGTCGTCAAAATCTTCTTGACTCGCACAAGCCAGTCGCCTGTCTGCGTTGGGGATCCTGCCACCACGAACGTAGAAAGACTGAAGCTCATAAACTACTTCAGTTGTTGTTCAGCTGCTCCTGGATCTACAATAGCCTCAACGGGTACTGGCCTCACACCAACTTGTACTGGCACCACCACAGGCTTTGCCTGCCCAGTAGGCTATGCTTGTATCATCGCAAACAAAGCCTCAGCAACTAATCATACTGTCCCCGCAGACAGAGGGGGTGTAGGCACATCAACTGGTGTCGTACTCTTATAAGAATGTTGTGGCTCAGACTGCCCCGCACCACTTTGAGTCACCTATACGTGTAAAACACACACTTTAGAGACTTTGCAATGGCAACAACAACTTTATAGGAACATGCGGGTTGCTCAAATAGGGGTATTTTCATTCCTTGGTGGACATTCTTGAGTTCATTTATGCTATAACGGGTCGCACATACACGTGCTCGCCACCCCGCAAAATAATTCGACCACCAATTTGTAGGAGGAAGATGAAGAGAAGCTGATACCAAATTATAACACCTCCCTCAGTCAAATGAAATATAATATAGGGTCCGGTCGGGGCCCCACACCATATTCCACAAACAGGCGACGAAATTACAATTTAATATATAAATGATTAAACGCACCCTAACTCAGAGCATTTAAGCGAAAGCTTTAGGGGTTATTATTGAACTCATCAAACACAAATATCCACAATACTTAAACAACATCATTTATATATAATAGGCATGTATACAGAAATACACAAAAGTGTTTGGCCTTAAGGCCATACAGTTAAACTTCATAAGTGTGGATTCCAAACATCAGCACGCAGGCCGACCACACATGAAAACGGTAAAACTTTTCCACTCGGGCTTCAAGGGCCAGCATACCAACAAGGGCTTCATCTCGCTCTTTCTAGCTCGGTCCAGCACCTACAAAGGGACATTCCACCACCAGGGTGGTGTACAACACCGTGTCCGACGAGCAAGGCCGCCAGGAGCCAGGCAGATCGGGCTAAGGGGAGTGGGCGAGCTCGGCAGTGGAGAAGCCGAGCCCGAGCTTGGCATTCGTAGACCAAAGATCAGCCATCGTCGACCCCGAGCTCGGCATTCACCGAGCTGGCCCAGGACAACTGATGGTGACCAAGGGATGGGAGAGCTCGCCATCCTACCTCGCGCTCTCACAACGCATCTCGGCAGCAGCAGGCGAGCAGGACCTGCCGAGTTGATCAAGCTCCCCAGCTCTCCTGGATGTGTGAGGTACTTTTTACTATTTTGCCCCCGCTGGTCTGCATATAGCCCTTCAAAACAGCGGAGTTTGGATGTTGGCAGACCCAACCAAGGGTTTTCTGGTAATTTCAGGTCAATTCTTTGGGTTATTGGCAGTTCAGATTTAAAACACTATAAATAGGACCCAAGGGGTACCCCAGAAAGCAGGCTTCCTATGCTTTCCTGCTCCAGTTCTCAAGTGCTTTCTGAGGGTACCTTAGCTCGGCCTCTGGCTAAGGCGGGGAAGCGCTCTGAGATCTTCCGAGTGTGTGGTGGGACCTCCCCGCCGAGCCCTTGGGTCTGTCTTTCCTTGTTTTCTTTGTTGTTTTGCTTGCAGGAGTAAAGTAGGCACGATACCACCCCTTCCCCAAGGGCGAATTCCACAGGAGACCGAGAAATCGGTTTCAACATTTTGGTGCGGTGAGCGTGGAGCGTGGTCAGTGTAGAAAAGCTTCAGCGAGTTTGATGACAGGAGGACAGGGATCTGACAGGCCGAACTTGCCGCCCCCCCCCCCCCCGCCTCTCGCCATGGTGGGGTTGTTCGAAGATTTCAGGAATGATGTGCTGAGCCTCGTCAAGTTCTCCCTCGGCACGCGGGCTGAGTGCTCGACTCCAGCAGTCCAGATCGCAGCCGCCCCCTCTTTGGGCGAGGACGCCCCCGGCCGGCGAGTTGGGAAGGAAGTGGCCAAGGGTGCGAGCTCCCCATGCGCGAGCTCTTCCCTGGCTCGGCAGGCCGAGGCCGGTTCGGCGAGCTAAGCTCGCGAGATTTGCCAGCTCGCCCAGCAGGGGGAGGCAGTCCCTTCAGCGAGTTGGTCTCTTCAGCTCCAGTTCCAGACGGTTTCAGGGAACCCAAGATGTCCTACTACACTGGGAAGGGAGACCCGGTCCAGCATGTTTAATGGTTCGAAGATGTAGTCTCCATCCGTCAGATGTCGAATGGGTTCAAGTGCCGGCTCTTCGTTATCACCCTCAGGGAGAAGGCAAGTGAGTGGTTCCATCAACTACCGGCCAGCTCCATCTGCTGCTTTGAGGACCTGCGCCGGGGGTTCATGCTGAGGTTCACTACCTCGAAGAAGAGGAAGAAGGAGTCGGAGTCCCTATTCCACATCAAGCAGGGGGTGAACGAGACGTTGGGGAGATACGTGGACCGGTTCCAGGAGGAGGTTACTCAGGTCCAGGAGATGCCGGGCCATAGTCTGATGATGGCCTTTACCCTGGGCCTGCAGTAGGGGTTCTTCAAAATGGAGCTGAAGAGAGTTCCCCCCTCTCCTAAGAGGAGCTGATGGAGAGGGCGGCAAGAGAAGTTGACGGGGAGGCGTCAAACCCGGAATTTGCGTGGAAAATGGCCAGGTGGGTCGCGGAGGAGGAGAAGGAGTCGAGAGGAGGAAGAGGACAAGAGGAGAGGAGAGGAGAGCCCCGGCAGAGGGAGCAGAGGCAGCTCCAGGGGCAGCAGCAGCCGAGGTGGGGGCGTCAAGAGCCCGACCGTCGGCTAGGCTGGAGACCTGAGTGGCAAGGGAAAGGGCCACAGAGGGGATACTACGGAAGGGATCACTATCAGGGGAGGCAAGATCAGTTCCGCCCCCGGGCTGGAGGCAGGCCCAGAGGCCCTGGCTCCCCGACCAAGAGGAGGCTATAGACATAGCCTTGGGTGCGAGGAGGAGGATAATACGGAGGAGGAGGAGAGAAGTTAGGGTGGAGTTGCCCTATTGCGACTTCCATCAGGAGGAGGGGCACACAACAGCCACGTGCCCAGAATTCCTTAAGATGAGGGGAAATAAGGAGCAGCAGCAGCAGCAGGGGCGACAAGAAGTGTGGATTGAGGAGGTCCTGCCTCAGACGGAGTTGGACCGTTGCGAAGACCGGGTGGATGTTGGAACCCGAGGAGGGATCAGAGTGATTCACGGGGTTGTGGGGGTCGAGGCTTCTCGCAAGGTGAGCCTCCACACCATGTACCGTCGGAGCGTTGCCTCCACATCCCAGACCCCACCCCCGGAGGAGAGGATCACCTTCTCTAGGAGCGACATGCCAGATTACGAGGATCCATTCTGTGATGCGCTGCTCATCAAGGCAGCCATCGAGAATTTTACCGTCTCTCAGATCCTCGTCGACAACGGGAGCTCCGTCAACGTCATCTTCAAAAAGGCGTTTGACGCAATGAAGGTAGAAGCAAAGAGGGTGCTGGCCTCGGACGGACCATTGTTCGGGTTTTCAGGGGAAAGGAAGGAAGTGGAGGGAGGAGTAGGCCTCCATGTCACGATGGGGGGTCAATCCAGAAATTGTAGATTCGTCATTGTGGATGCCCACAACAGTTAGAGCGCCATCTTTGGGAGCCCCTTATCAGTGCCTTCCACTGCGTCCCCTCATCTTTCCACGAATGCTTAAAGTTCAATGCTGAGGGGATTCAGGTCCGGGTCATGGGGGACCCAAAGGGGGCACGAGAGTGCTATGTCACTGCGGTGAACGCCATCTCTTGGCAAGAGGGAGCCGAGGAGATGGGGCGGAGGATGGAGGAAGCTGAGCAAGAAGAAAGAAGGGAGGAGCTGGAGATGGAGAGCTGTGCTGAGGAGGCGGCAGGAGGAGACCTGAAGCAGGTGGCTGAAGTCATGGTCGAGGGAGGAGAGGTGGAGGTGGAGATCCCGGTCTTGGAAGAGAGGGATGCTGAAGGATGGGGAGGGCAGTCCAAGATAGAGGTTGCGAAAGAGGTGGTGGAGTTAGAGGTGCTCACCCGTGGCGGCAGGGTGGAGAAGGTCCGTGTCAGCGGAGGGTTGACCCCGGAGGACCAAGACAGGATGCTAGAGTGCATCCAGAAGAATGTGGACATCTTCGCTTGGGACGCCGCGAAGATGCCGGGGGTTGACGCGGATGTGGCCTGCCACCGCCTCAACCTAGACCCAGGAACACGCCCCGTTCAACAAAAGAAGAGGTCCACTGCGGACAAGCTGGCAGAGCCCATCAGAGAGGAGGTGTCAAAGCTCCTCAAGGCCGACTTCGTGTCCGAGATCCAATACCCCGGCTGGGTCTCCAATGTGGTCATGGTCAAAAATGGAGACGGCCGGTAGAGGATGTGTATCGATTTTTCTTTACTTTATAAAGCTTGTCCTAAAGACTGTTATCCTTTGCCTCGGATCGACGCGCTGGTTGACTCAGCCGTTGGTTTTTCTGTAATGAGTTTTTTAGATGCTTTTTCAGGTTATCATCAAATCAGGATGCACCCCCCGGACATCAAGGATATCTCGTTCATCACGGGGGATGGATGCTAATGTTATAGGATGATGCCCTTCGGGCTGAAGAATGCAGGGGCAACCTACCAGAAGATGGTGGATATGGTCTTCAAGGAGCAAAAGGGGAGGAATTTGGAGGTGTACGTGGATGACCTCGTGATCAAAAGTCGGGATGTGGATTCCCACCTCCAGGACCTAGAGGAGACCTTTGCCACCCTGCGCAAGTACAAGATGCGGTTGAACCCCCTAAAATGTGTTTTTGGGGCTAGCAGGGGAAAGTTCTTGGGGCACCTCCTCACCCCTGCGGGGGTCGAGCCGAATCCAAATATGGTAAAGGCTATCTTAGAGCTGTGATCGTCGCGGAATGCTAAGGAGGTCCAATGACTGACAGGGAAGCTGACAGGGTTGGGTAGGTTCCTCTCCCGGGCAGGCGAGAAGTGCTCCCCCTTCTTCAAAACATTGAGAGGTGGTCTAAAGTTCGAATGGACCAAGGAGTGCGAGGAGGCATTCTGGTTCCTCAAGATACAGTTGACTCAGGCTCCGCTGCTCCAAGGGCTGAAGGAGCGGGAGGACCTATTTTTATATCTCAGGGTCAGGGCGGAGGCCTTGAGCTCTGTCCTAGTTCGTGAAGAAGGGAAGAAGCAGCTCCCCATTTATTACGTGAGCCAGGTCCTGAGGAAGGCCGAGCTCCGGTACCCGATTCTGGAGAAGCTGGCTTTTGCTCTGATCATCTCAGCCCGGAGTCTGCGACCTTACTTCCAGGCACACTCGATCAGAGTGGTGACTGACCATCGCCTCCGCAACATCTTTGAGGGGGTGGAGCATTCGGGCAGGCTGGCCAAGTGGTCGGTGGAGCTGAGTGAGTTTGACGTTTCCTTCATGCCACGCCTCTCGATCAAAGCTCAGGCAATGGCTGACTTCTTGGCTGACTATGTGATTGAAGTGGCGAAAGAGGAGCTCACCCGTCCGGCACATTGGAAGGTAAAGGTGGATTGATGAAGGCTACGTCTCCTGATGAACCGCAACGGACAACGACACTTAATCGTTCTCTCACATTCCAATTCTAGGTCGCACAAATCAAATGGTTTAGTTCTTAATTGAGGTCTTTTAACACACGAGGTTAATTTAACATGCATAATCCTTGTTTGCCAAACAATACCACAACATTCACAACACCTAAAATTATGACTCCTAACCGCTCCAATATTTGTCGTGTATAACACAACGTCACAACCACAATCCGAGAAGAACTTGACTAAAAAGTACGATCCAAAATTAGTCTTGTTCGCTCCCAAAAATCTGAATATAACATTAAGGTTCGTCAATCCTTTAGAGATCTAATAAGGGATATTTGCCAATATTTTGATCAAGCGAAAAGGATCCACCCGATCCGGATTCGATTAATGAAATTGGAGAACATAAACGATAAAATCAGATTTTTAAAATGACGGATTCAAAAGCCGCAGATAAAAGTCGATGTCTCGCAACCTCCTACTAATTAACAAAGGAATCACACAAGAGTAGATATTTTAGTTACCCAATCCCAAGCAATAGACCTTCAAATCTTCCACTAGGATGAGTGGAGGAGTCACACGACGAAGGTGGAAAGATCCACTTCCACGAAATTCCACGGAGCCGCACCGGAAGGAGAAGATGCACGCCATTATCTTCGGAGTCACCGGAGGAGATCCACGGAAGATGATACGTGAAAGTTCCTTAGGATTCTTCAAGAGGGAAGAGAGGGGATTAGAGAGAAGAGGTCGGCCACAAGGGCTTAGAATAGGAGGGAAGATATGTGGCCGGCGGCCAAGGAGAGGGGGGAGGCGGCGGCTAGGAGAAGGCAAGAGAAAGAGGGGGGCTGAATTTTGCCTAAGGTGGAAGAGAGATAGGGGGGAAATTCAAATTTTGAATTCAAGTTTCAATTTTTCATTCTTCTCCCTTAAATTCCTTCATAACATGGCTATTTATAGCATACACCACACAATCACCACCATTGAAAATTAAACACCTCATGATGGTTATATGCACTCATCATGTTACATGAAATCAAAATATATGAAATAAAAACTCTCAAATTGAAACAATGCAACAAGGAAATTAATAAATATAATATAATATTATAATTATTATATTATTGTCGAGGCATTGGCGTTGTAGCGAAATTATTGTCGCGACGATGGCGTTGTAGCGGAGATGGTGTGGTAGCAAAATAATTGTCACGGCGATGGCGTTGTAGCGACGATGGCGTGCATTGAAATTATTGTTGCGGCATCGTCCATCCGAGTCTTCAAACTTACGGTTGTGGAGATGATCAACATAATGCATGGACCCGGCATCGCCATGGATCTCGCCAAAGAACTTGTCAGCACTATCTGCAACATCATCACGAACAAATGACGGGACATCATCGCCACCAATCCACCGGTCACGAGCATTACGAACACATGGCCAGACCTCTTCGCCATCAATCCTCCCCCACTCAAAATCACTCATCACCGATGAGTGGCCAAGAAGAGAGTGGTGGAATAAAGCAGCCTCCAAATGAAGTACGACGAGCTCCCAAGTAACAGCCGAGAGTAACCTGTGAAGCATTACCAAAACAACCAAGGTTTCCAAAAAATTAGACGTAAATGTGACAGAAAGAAAAATGACGTTTGTCTTACCAAACAGTGCAAGTACCATGGAATCCCAATGGAAGATAGATACGGCAATAACTTCACTCCCCAACCCATGAGAACATTTAGTGGGAGGAAGAAACGACAGAGAAAGCAACTCTAGAGGAGGAGAAACATACGACATAAAATCTGGAACGTTGAAAATGGGTGAAATACCCCAATCATTCATAAAATCCAAAAAATCATAATGTCTCGAATTTCAATATAAATCTGGTACGGGTCAGCTTTTCTACATGTTTTGTTCAAGATGGTGTCGGTCAGCAACCGGTCGGGAGGTGAACGCACTAAAATTGCACCATCAACTTGTAAGTTGGGTACACTCGGGAGTAAGTTGACATGCAAATGACACGACTTATATTGGATAGCTATGGCCACAAGAGTGGGTGCATAAATATCGTGGCATGGTGGAAAATAAGGCGGTGCTAATTGATTTAAATTATATTTCACGCTTAGCGGACGCAAATCACGAGGCACACCCGTCACGAAATCAGAAGTGGAGACAATCGACGACCTCATCGTAGACGTATAATCAGAGAATTGATTAGTCATAGGAAATTTGGGAGATACTGAACTACAAAATATTGTGACGAGGTCGAACACGAAATCTAACAACTCACTAATACATATCTTACGAGATATGTCCAATGGAGGGGCTACTAATGGAGGCAGTACCAACTGTCTCGGGTTAGTTATACCAAATTCGTGCCCAACAAAGTCATCTAGTCGAGTCAAGTGAACCGGATGGGGAGTCAACATGGTCGATGCCGGAGGAGGAGCTAAGTCATACTCACCGTCAAAACACGGATTTAACGTCCAAGAAAAATCCACCGGGTGCCGGCCATCAAACTCAAAAGGAAAATCAAACAGTAGATTCGTCCTCACAGAAAACTCAACTGGATCGTCATCACCCAACTCACTCTCCGATAAACATTCATCACAGGTGACTCTACCAACTCAGCCAAAATGTCTTCCAACCCACTAGATATTTCATCCAAATCATAAGCATTAACGGTCTCAAAAGTATGCAAAATCGAACCCGATAAAATTTCTATTCCGCATTGGGCTTCGGGCAAAGGGGATAACATCAAAGTAATATTTTTCATGTCCTCAACGCTAACGTCATCCAAAAATAACCCTTCCACACAGGGCAAATCTTCCAATACAACACTTCCTTCGCTAGCCAAATCTTCCCATGATGTAGGTACATCGCCAAAATCGGGATAGAGGATTGAGCAAATTGAATCCCGGGGAGAATCTAAATTAGCTTGAACCTCAAGCAACCTCAATGAACTATTCCCCGGATGTGCTTCACTAAGATCATGCCAAGGTGATTCTTCCAACATCGTTGAAACATCTACCAACACTGGGTCAACAGAAGACTCCACGATACTCAAGGGTGACAGATCTGAAATTGAGTGGTGGGCGGGGGGGCAAATCTAAAATATAGTCGAGAGGGGATCAGATAGTCATGTGGGGGGCACTTCAGAGGAGAACTCCTCTTCCATGTCACTAGGATAACCTACATCCTCATCATCACACAGCTCTTCACTAATGACATCGTCGCCCTCGGAGGCTGGCTCAGTCCTAGCCACTACGTCAGACTCATCCGGAGCGTCAAAATCTAGATCCGACAGCTCGGGAGGCGACTCTGAAGAGACTACGGGCGTAGTCAGAATAGGACAAACGTTAGTGCCACGGCCAGATATGTCACTAACCACACGCGTCATAATCGCCTGACTAACCATGCTGGTAGGAACACTCTCACCCCGCGGGCTCATGACATTCCTAGCAATCACATCTATCGAACTAGGGACAGGGGTCCCAAGCTTCTCCTTTCCTCCATCGGTAGGTGCAGGTATACTATGGGTAGCTCTACCATCCTGGGAGGAAGATCGAGCTAGAGGGGGTAAGTCACTCTCGTGATCAGAAACGGTTCTAGTGCCCTAGAGGGGAGAAATAAGATCATGAGACATCCGAGTATGGGGATACGAGGGGACGTACTGGTTCGATGTAGGCAAAGTCTTAGGCGGCGAATCACTCAGATAATCAGAAATCTGGAACGACAGTAGGGAGGGTAATACTCATCCGTTAATAGATTCTTCATAATCTGTCAACCTACTAGTGAGCCGTTGAGTGACATCCCAAAACGTTTCTCCTCATTGAGCCAGAAGGTCAGAGCTCGACCAATTAGCTGTAGTCTCGCAACGGGAATCTTGTGGTGGTCCACAATATGATATCACTCAAAATAGAGTTCCATGTCCTTCACCCAACATAAAAATACTCGCGGTCCACCTATTCCATCATAGGTCGGAGCAGGAACTCGATCAGGCCTAAAGGTGTGCGGTGGTGGTGTCGAATATGGTGCTAATCTAAAATTACGCTCAACGAATGAAGGTGAGTGAGCGAAGCTCCCAATGTGCGCCATAAAGGACCAACGAAAAACTCAAACTAAGTGAACACAAAAACCCTTTTTTTGATATATTTTAAGAAATAATTATATATATATATATATATATATATATATATATATATATATATATATATATATATATATATATATATATAAGTAGAAATAAATTAGAAGACCAGCGAAACACTACAGATGGAATTGTTCCCACTTAAGGCTAGGGTAAAAATTTATTTTTTTTTGCTTCTTACTGGAAATAAAAAGATGATTATTAAAAAAAAAATTTTGAATTTTGCTGAAAAATAAGAAATCTAGGCCGCTATTGGCAGACCAGCAAAATTTTTTTTTGAATTTTTTGACTCGAAAATTAACAAGAAAAGTGTGTGCCGACGTGCAAGAACCAGGGGACGGTGCCAATTAAAAAATTGACTTGAACCTCGCTTTGATACCAAATTGATGCAGGCTACGTCTCCTGACGAACCGCAACGGACAACGACACTTACTCGTTCTCTCACATTCCAATTCTAGGTCGCACAAATCAAATGGTTTAGTTCTTAATTGAGGTCTTTTAACACACGGGATTAATTTAACATGCATAATCCTTGTTTGCCAAATAATACCACAACATTCACAACACCTAAAATTATGACTCCTAACCGCTCCAATATTTGTCGTGTATAACACAACGTCACAACCACAATCCGAGAAGAACTTGATTAAAAAGTACGATCCAAAATTAGTCTTGTTCGCTTCCAAAAATAAGAATATAACATTAAGGTTCGCCAATCCTTTAGAGATCTAATAAGGGCTATTTGCCAATATTTGGATCAAGCGAAAAGGATCCACCCGATCCGGATTCGATTAATGAAATTGGAGAACATAAACGATAAAATCAGATTTTTAAAATAACGGATTCAAAATCTGCGGATAAAAGTCGATGTCTCGCAACCTCCTACTAATTAACAAAGGAATCACACAAGAGTAGATATTTTCGTTACCCAATCCCAAGCAATAGACCTTCAAATCTTCCACTAGGATGAGTGGAGGAGTCACACGACGAAGGTGGAAAGATCCACTTCCACGAAATTCCACGGAGCCTCACCGGAAGGAGAAGATGCACGCCGTTTTCTTCGGAGTCACCGGAGGAGATCCACGGAAGATGATACTTGAAAGTTTCTTAGGATTCTTCAAGAGGGAAGAGAGGGGATTAGAGAGAAGAGGTCGGCCACAAGGGCTTAGAATAGGAGGGAAGATATGTGGCCGGCGGCCAAGGAGAGGGGGGAGGCGGCGACTAGGAGAAGGCAAGAGAAAGAGGGGGGCTGAATTTTGCCTAAGGTGGAAGAGAGATAGGGGGGAAATTCAAATTTTGAATTCAAGTTTCAATTTTTCATTCTTCTCCCTTAAATTCCTTCATAGCATGGCTATTTATAGCCAACACCACACAATCACCACAATTGAAAATTAAACACCTCATGATGGTTATATGCACCCATCATGTTACATGAAATAAAAACTCTCAAATTAAAACAATGCAACAAGAAAATTATTAAATATAGTATAATATTATAATTATTATATTATTGTCGAGGCATTGGCGTTGTAGCGAAATTATTGTCGCGACGATGACGTTGTAGCGTAGATGGTGTGCTAGCAAAATAATTGTCACGACGATGGCGTTGTAGCGACGATGGTGTGCATTGAAATTATTGTTACGGCATCGTCCATCCGAGTCTTCAAACATACGGTTGTGGCGACGATCAACATAATGTATGGACCCGGCTTCGCCATGGAGCTCGCCAAAGAACTTGTCAGCACCATCTGCAACATCATCACGAACAAATGACGGGACATCATCGCCACCAATCCACCGATCACGAGCATTACGAACACATGGCCGGACCTCTTCGCCATCATGGATGGCTCCTCGGGGAGGCATTCCCTAGGAGTGGGGGTGATCCTGGAGAGCCCTCAGGGGACTAGGATTGAGCAGACGGTGGTGGTACACTTTCCCATCACCAACAATCAAGCCGAATACAAAGCCGTGATAGCAGGGCTGCGCCTGGCCAGGGAGCTGGGGGTGTTGGACATGGAGGTACTCACCGACTCCATGGTGGTAGCTTCCCAGATCAACGGGGAGTTCGAGGCAAGGGAGCCCACCCTGCGATTATACTTGGCCAAAGTGAAGGGGGTCATAGGCACTTTCCAAACCTTCTCCATCTGATACGTGCCCAGGGAAGAAAATGAACAGGTCGACCAACTAGCAAAGCATGGTCCCCAGGTGGGAGGTAGCATCACCGACCTATTCCACCCCACCATCGAGGAGGGGGAGCTCATGGAGATTGATCGATAGACTTCATGGATGGACCCAGTCGTAACTTTCCTTTCCACGGGAGAGTATCCGGAGGGGGCAGATAAGAAGAAGCTAAGGCACAAGTCAGCATACTACCTCCTCCAGGACAGACAGCTGTACCGGAAGACACTCTCGGGGATGCTGGCTCGTTGCGTGGCCGAGGGGGAAGTACAAAGAATATTAGAGGAAGTCCACTCCGGAGAATGCGGCAGCCACTCCGAGAGTCGGACCCTGGAAGGAAGAATCGTCAGGCAGGGGTACTTCTGGCCCACCCTGGGTCATGATGCAACGGAGTTCGCAAGAAGGTGCAATAAGTGCCAGTTGTTTGCCCCCTCCATCTACAGCCGACCCAACGACTCAAAAGTATCACGGCCCCCTGGCCCTTCGCCATTTGGGGAATGGATTTGGTTGGACCGTTCCCCCAGGCCAGTGGGCAGAGGAGGTTTCTCCTAGTAATGATCGATTACTTCTCCAAATGGTTGGAAGTGAAGACGCTGGCCAAGGTGACCTCCCAGGTAATCAGGAACTTTGTTTAGGGTGAGATCATCTGCCGCCATGGGCTGCCCCAAGCCATTGTCACGGACAACGAGCCCTAGTTCGCCAGTGCCGAGTTCACTTGCATCTGCGAGCAGCTTGGAATCGACCTCAGGTTCGCCTCGGTCCATCACCCCAGGAGCAACGGGCAGGTGGAGGCCGCAAACAAGATCATCGTCAACCTCCGTAAGAAGAAAGTGGAGAATTTGAAGGGGAGCTGGGTGGAGCAGCTCCCCGCGGTCCTATGGGCGCTAAGAACCACCCCTAACACAGCTACCGGAGAGTCTCCCTTCAAACTCTCTCATGGGTGCGAAGTAGTGCTCCCCGTGGAATTTGAAGTCCAAACACCTCGGGTTGTTGCTGAGGCTCTCCCTTGACATGGTGGAGGAGTTGAGGGACCTCTCCGCCATCCGACAGGAAGAGGTGAAAAGGAGAATGGCCAAGTACTTTGACAAGCATGTCAGAGTCAAACAGTTCGTGGAAGGGTACTTGGTGCTAAAGAAGGTGGATGCAGCAGGGAGGTCCGCATCCGTGGGGAAGCTTAACCCCAGCTGGGAGGGACCGTTTATTGTAAAAGAGGCCTTAAAATCGAGAGGTTATCGACTCCAAAATGTAGAGGGCGAGACCCTGAGTCTCACCTAGAGTGGTGACGACTTAAAACGTTTTTTCCCCTGAAACATGTAAGTAATACTTTGATTATAATAAAATTCTTCGACACTTCAAGTACTGTCATAGTTAGATTGGATTTAGAAATGGAATGCGTTTGGACCTCGAGCAGATCCCGATGTCAGGCTCTCACCTAGCTGGCAGGGTTGTAAGTCACTCGATGGTATTGAAAGTGGACCCCGAGCAGATCCCGCTGTCAGGCTCTCACCTAGCTGGCAGGGTAGGAAGTCACTCGGTGTCATCCTTGGCCTCTAGCAGATCCCACTGTCAGGCTCTCACCTAGCTGGCAGGGCTGGAAGTCACTCGATGGTATTGAAAGTAGACCCCGAGCAGATCCCGCTGTCAGGCTCTCACCTAGCTGGCAGGGGCAGGAAGTCACTCGGTGTCATCCTTGTCCTCGAGCAGATCCCATAGTCAGGCTCTCACCTAGCTAGCATGGCTGGAAGTCACTCGATTGTATTGATAGTGGTCCCCGAGCAGATCCCGCTGTCAGGCTCTCACCTACCTGGCAGGGCAGGAAGTCACTCGGTGTCATCCTTGGCCTCGAGCAGATCCCGCTGTCAGGCTCTCACCTAGCTGGCAGGGCTGAAAGTCACTCGATGGTATTTATAGTGGACCCCGAGCAGATCCCGTTGTCAGACTCTCACCTAACTAGCAGGGCAGGAAGTCACTCAGTGTCATCCTTGGCCTCGAGCAGATCCCGCTGTCAGGCTCTCACCTAGCTGGCAGGGCTGGAAGTCACTCGATGGTATTGAAAGTGGACCCCTAGCAGATCCCACTGTCAGGCTCTCACCTAGCTAGCAGGGCAGGAAGTCACTCAGTGTCATCCTTGGCCTCGAGCAGATCCCGCTGTCAGGCTCTCACCTAGCTAGCAGGGCTGGAAGTCACTCGATGATATTGATAGTGGACCCCGAGCAGATCCCGCTGTCAGGCTCTCACCTAGCTGGCAGGGCAGGAAGTCACTCGGTGTCATCCTTGGACTCGAGCAGATCCCGCTGTCAGGCTCTCACCTAGCTGGCAGGGCTGGAAGTCACTCGATGGTATTGATAGTGGACCTCGAGCAGATCACGCTATCAGGGTCTCACCTAGCTGGCAGGGCAGGAAGTCACTCAGTGTCATCCTTAGCCTAGAGAAGATCCCGCTGTCAGGCTCGCACCTAGCTGGCAGGGCTGGAAGTCACATGATGGTATTGAGAGTGGACCCTGAGCAGATCCCACTGTCAGGCTCTCACCTAGCTGGCAGGGCTGGAAGTCACTAGGTGTCATCCTTGGCGTCGAGCAGATCCCGCTGTCAGGCTCTCACCTAGCTTGCAGGGCTGGAAGTCACTCGATGGTATTGATAGTGTACCCCGAGAAGATCCCGCTGTCAGGTTGTCACCTAGCTGGTAGGGCTGGAAGTCACTCGATGGTATTGATAGTAGACCCCAAGCAGATCCCGTTGTCAGGCTCTCACCTAGCTGGCAGGGCAGGAAGTCACTCGGTGTCATCCTCGGCCTCGAGCAGATCCCGCTATCAGGCTCTGACCTAGCTGGCAGAGCTGGAAGTCACTCGATGGCATTGTTAGTGGACCCTGAGCAGATCCCGCTATCAGGCTCTGACCGAGCTGGCAGGGCTGGAAGTCACTCAGTGGTATCATCCCTGGAATCGCCGGGTAAAGACCGAGAAGTTTCTAAGACAAAGGAATAAGGGGGAACAGGTTCTGCATAGGCAAGCTTGGAACTCGCCCATCCCAGCTCGGCATCGGCAAAGGGATTTTGCATAGGCGAGCTTGGACTCGCCCAACCCTGCTTAACGCCGGCAAAGGAGTGGCAAGCCAGATCTCAGGACCTCGCTGAAGGAAGGCGAGCCAGGCCAGTGTACTTCAACCCTTCGTCTATTTTACTTAGACATTTTCTGAGTTCAACCTGGATGGCTCGCGGGCGAGATACGGTTGCGTGACAGGGGCGAAGAGCAGCCCGCTCGCGAATCGTCTGAGGCTCGGCAGGCGCTCAAAACGTACCCACTCGCGGGCACGTGCTCATGACTATCCTACATGCGGTACCTATCTACGCGAGGTTGCCTAGTGAAGCACTCGCGGGCATACAGAGCACAGCAAATAGAGAAAAAAACAAAAATGGCATGGGTATGATAAACAAATCTTTCTTTCATTAAATAAAGGCGTTTACAAAAGTGTTTACAGGGGCTCGCCTCGGCGAGTAAACCAAAAAAAAAATGTACAAGTTCAGGCCTCGCCCCCCCCCCCCTCCCCCCCCCCCCCCCGCCGAACTGCTCCTCCCCTTCACCCGGCTGGTCCGAAAAGCCCTTCCCGAACATCGCGTCCATGCTGTCCTCTTTCTTAATGGGCGGCGCCGCCGGGAACAGGCTAGACATCAGATCCCGGGCCGACATCTCCTCGCATCCCTCCACCACCACCCCCGTGTCCTTTATCATTTGGAGAGTGCACTCGGCAGTTTGGATGGAGTTGATTCGCAGCCTCTCGGCGAGATCGGCCTCGCCAAAGATCCGCGGGCTCTTGTAGGGGAGGGTAGGGTCGATGTCGTGGGGCGGGAAGAAGATCTCCGCCTGGATGCGGACCACGCGGAGGAGGTGCGGATTATCATCCTTCAGCTTCGTGTTCGCGCCCTCCAGCTCGGCAAGGCGAGCGCGCAACTGGCTGATCTCCTCCCCCTGCTTCACATTGCGATCCTGAAGCTCCCCTGCGGCCTTGGCATCCAGGTAAAGAGAATTCGGTTTAGTATCAGCGCAGAATGTTCTAAGTAAAAGAGAAGAGTAGTGCTTGACACTTACCAGCCCGCCGGCGGCTGGGGCGAGTAGACCCTCCATGATGCCGAGCCGCCTCGCCTGATCAGTGACCTTATCCTTGGCGATGTCGCGAGCTTGCTCAGCTTTTTGGAGTTGGTTGCTGAGGGCAAAGCTGCGGCGGGTCAGCATGTGGTGCAGCTCCATGGTCCGCAGCTGGGCCTGCAGGCCCTCATGGATGAGCTGCCGGAGGGTCATATTCTTGTAGGCCTCGGCATCCTCGCGGCCGAAGCCAAGGGCGTAAGCATGACTGATGGCATGCTCGCGGTCATGCCAGGACGGATGCAAGGTGGAGAGGGAGTCCCGATGGGCCAGCTCGTCCCAATGCAGCAAGGGCTCGCCCGTCGAGTCCTTCCACCGCCCCCGAAATTGAAGAGGGGATGTTGCTTCGGCAGCGCGCGCTCGCGGGCCGCCATCTTTGCCGATGGAGGAGGGGAGATCGCTGCCGTGGAAGAAGGGCCCTTCCCGCCTTTCCAGCCCTTGCTGGTAATCTCCTTCAGCGGGCTCTCCGGCGACGCGTCGGGAGGGGTCTCAGACGAACTGATGTATTTGGGGCTGGGCTGCTGATTTTGTTGTTGTTGTTGCCCCCGCGGAACCAGCAGCGCTCTCCTAATCTTCTTCGATGGCCGCTGGCGGTGTGGCGGGGTCGGCCCCACATCCTCAGGTCGCCTCTTGCTGGAAGAGGGTTGGGAGAGGGCCTCCTCGTCTCGGGAAGCCGCTGCCGCCGCCTTCTCACGGGCGAAGGGGTCCGGGTGCGACCCTAGATCCGCAAACGGCGGGTTCGCAGGTATTATCCGCTCCCCTGCAGTAAAATACTTGGAAAACAATTAGGATAAACTCAGCAGCAATGTGGCGAGCTCGGCCGTCGGGTGAGCTCGGCAAGAAAAGAAGAGAATGATACCTTCGCTAGGGAGAACGAGGGGGGGGGGGGGGAGCGAGTCGAGGCCCCTTCGCAGGAAGGCGACCTCGAAGTCCTTGTGGAGGAAGTACTTGTGGAGCTCGGCATCGTTGCCGGACACGGCCAGTGGGCGGTATACCTCTTCGCCCTTCTACTGGGGCAAGTAGGGGATGTTGCCGAGATTTCCCTTGATGAAGGCGATCTTGGTCATCCAGGTGTTGTGCTTATTCGTGATCTCGCGAACCTTGATCAGTGAGCCGCCAAAGTAGGCGACCGCATCCGGCGTCGGCTTGTAGGAGAACAGTTTCCTGAACACGGTCAGGTTGAACTCGATCCTCTCCCGCCGGAGGTAGCTCGCGAACACAACCATCATCGCGACAACGTTGGAGTTCAACTGGGCGGGTACCGCTCTGTAGTATTTCAGGATTTGCCGAATCTTTGGCCAGAGGGGGAGGCGCAACCCCTCCTCGAAATGCGAGATGGGGAAGGCGAGCTCGTCCTCGTAGAAAGTGTTGATATCCTCTCCCTCCCTCGGCCTGTGCGCCTCGAAACCCGGCGGCACATACCCGGCCTTGAACTCCGCGAGCTCCTCCTCGCTGGTGTGCCCTTCAAAGAAGCAATAATTAGTAAAGTCTTGCGTGCACTTGGATCGGCCATCGGCATCAGGATTGGTCTTGCCCATGTTCGCAGAAGAAAAAGCAGAGTGCGAGCAGAGATAGAGGCAAGCACAGAAAAGGAAAGAAGGCAATAAAGGCACAGTACGGGGTTGGTGAGGGGGGGGGGGGGCTATTTATAGGAAAAGAAATCTGGGACAGGCCGTCCAATCGGTTCAGCTCGCCGCCCCAGCTCGCCAACCCCAGCTCGTCACCCCAGCTCGCCGACTTTCGGCGCATCCCAATCAAGGCTAAGTCAAACATTGCAGTATATTATTTGAATGACATGTTCAAGAATATTCTAAAAACTACTAAATACAGATCCAGGAATAAAAGGGCAGGGCGCGCGAGCAGGGGGAGCGCCAGGATGCGAGTACCGGTCGGCTCACCATAGGAGTCGCCCACTTACCTACCCCAGCCTCGCGACCCACGTCCCCCAGGCTGCCGCCCGCGGAGCAGCTCGCGGATCCTTCCCGAATTCCTCAGCGCCACCGAGAGGCCATCGTCTATCTCGTCCAGGAGCCGGGAGGGGGACATAAGCTCACCAACATGGCCGCTTCGCACCTCATCGGCGAGACGCGCGTAGTCGCATTGGAGCGTCTCGTTGACCCCATGCACCTCGCACAGCCCGCACACCAGCTTCTTGAGGAGCTTGACCTCCCTCCTCGTCAGCTCGCCTTGATCAACCTCAGGACCCAGGTAAGACTCTAGCAAGCTTGGGGAAGGGAGGGGAGAGTAGTGGGCTGCCCGCGAAGATTCCTCGGCAGCGGATTAGCTGGGGAGAGCTGCGAAGACAAGCTTCAGCAAGAAGAGAAATGCAGGAAAAACTCATGGGGCAAGAATCCAGGCAAGACTGACCTGACGAGCTCGGCAGCTCGAAGGAGATGCGGGGAGGGATGAATCTCAAATCCTTCCCGTGACCTGGGTCGCGAGCCGCCGGCGAGAGGAGCTCGAATCCCGGGGTGGGGATGGTTCCCAGACCTACCCCCACAGCCACGTCAGTTTGCCGAGGAGAGGGGGGGCGCATCGGCGAGCTCGGCCTCTGTGAGCTCACTGGCAGGATCCCGAAGAGAAGAGGCGGGTCCTTGGGATGGTCATCCGGTGCCTTGAACCACGAGCCCGCGAGAGTCATCTCACCTCGCGGTATAGGCTCCAGTGGCGTGACAGCCCCTGTGTTGTCACGTTGGCCATCCGGGTCATCGCCGACTACGACAACCTCTCTATCCTTCTCAAGAATTATCCGTGTGGAAGAACCGGTCTCGCGCTCGAGGGTGGCCCTCAGGTCGTGGTATATGGGCTCGGCCGCCTGAGGGAATGGATTTGACCTCTCGGAGTCGCGCTCGGCAGAATCAATTTGAGGAACTTTTGTAGGAACTGCCGTCAGGGCAGCTACGCGAGCTGTGGAAGCCTGGCGAGCTCGGTCTAAGCGCTCATGGATCACCTTGGGAAGCGACATCTTGGCAGGGTTAGAGCGAAAGGAATGGAAAGAGTCATGCAGGAGAGCAGGTGCATATATATAGCCGCAGGTGGACCCCACCCAAAGATTCCCTCCAACTCGCGAACCCGCGCTCGCCTCACACTTGGGGTTGGATGTTTCTTTCCGAGCTTTGCGAAGCTCAAAAAGAGCGGGGATTATGTACAACCCCATGTCCGGCGAGCAAGGCCGCCAGGAGCCAGGCAGATCAGGCTAAGGGGAGTGGGCAAGCTCGGCAGTGGAGAAGCCGAGCCCGAGCTCGACATTCGTCGACCAAAGATCAGCCATCGTCGACCGCGAGCTCGGCATTTGCCGAGCTGGCCCAGGACAACTGATGGTGACCAAGGGATGGGCGAGCTCGTCGTCCTCCCTCGCAGTCTCGCAACACATCTCGGCAGCAGCAGGCGAGCAGGACCTTCCGAGTTGATCAAGCTCCCCAGCTCGCCTGGATGTGTGAGGTACTTTTTACTGTTTTTCCCCCGCTGGTCGACATATAGCCCTTCAAAACAGTGGAGTTTGGCTGTTGGAAGACCCAACCAAGGGTTTTCTGGTAATTTCAGGTCAGTTCTTGTGGTTATTGGCAGTTAAGATTTCAAAAACTATAAATAGGACCCAAGTGGTACCCCAGAAAGCAGGCTTCCTGTACTTTCCTGCTCCAGTTCTCAAGTGCTTTCTGAGGGTACCTTAGCTCGGCCTATGGCTAAGGAGGGGAAGCGCTCTGACATCTTCCAGGTGTGTGGTGGGACCTCCCCGTCGAGCCCTTGGGTCAGTCTTTCCTTTTTTTCTTTGTTGTTTTGCTTGCAGGAGTAAAGTAGGCGCGAGACCACCCCTTCCACAAGGGAGAACTCCACAGGAGACCGAGAAATCGGTTTCAACAGGTGGTAAACAAGGCAACGGTCAGCATTCAGCTAGCCAATTATAACGAACCTACCCCATACCCGGGACAACGGTTTAATCCCTGCAAACAAATCAATCACAATTGATATATCACAAGAAAGTTCACTTCCGCATATTTCAACATAACACAAACATCGGCCTCACGGCCCGACGCTCCATGCACTCAGGGCACATTATCCGTGAACCGGATTACACCACTGTTCAAAGATACCAAACCCAACCGTCAACTTCGAGCATTCATGCTCCACGGCCCACGGTCGGAGACTTTAGTCCTAATGGCGTACAACCACAGACTCTCATTATGTATTCCTAATGAACGCCAATACCCAGGCACTCAAGTTAAACAACCATAATGCGGATACAGTTTAGCCCTTGCCCGTTGCTCAAATCATCAATTCAATGTCTAGACTGACGCGGGTCAGCTTCCCCTTGTTCGTTCGGCTCACTGGCCTTCCATAGCTCATAGCTCGCATTAGTCACACTATCTCTGAGAGACTGGCTTCACAACAGCTTTTATGGGATCTATCGCCAGCGACACCCATTATCGACGAGCATTAGCGATAGAATTCAACTTCTGTCCCCAACCTCAAAACTGGACCAATGACCCAAAAACACGCTGCAACAACCTACAGTGCCAGAAAACTGGTCTTTCGCACCACAAATAGCTCTCTGGGATCTACCACCGTCGGTGACACCCACTATCGTCCGGTGACATCAATAATTTCTCCAAAATTGTGATTTTACTTGGGTATTTGGAGACATCAACAATGTCTCCAAAACTGTGATTTTACTTTGGTATTTTCCTGGAGCTCCACTCCAGTACTTCATGTTACTCCACTTCACAGGCACAATCCACAGATTCCATAAAACACTCGTTTATATGCGAAGTCTCCTCCGGTTTATGAAATTAAGTATCACCAATCCAAACCAACCTGTCCGGATGGGCTTCACACAGTATGCCTATTCCGTACTACACACTTCCAGATCTATATGCAAACTTACTTGGGGATACGAGTATCGACCCAATAGAATTCTCTTAGAAATTCCCCCTTTTGGTGTAGGATTCCATGTACATGAAAAATTAAGACTTCACTTGTCCAAGTAGGAGGTCGCTACCATTATAGTTCTCTTTCGAGCCATGATGAAGCTATCCGATGCGGACGGAAATGAACGCCTCTTCGCGGATCTAGCCTCAGATCCTGCTTCCGACCACAAGATCTCCTTCAGCAAGCTATGCAAGCTTCAGCACCAGCCTATCTTCTTCCTTAGTTTTCTTTTCTCCAAGGATTAAAATGTAATGAAGAGAGAGAGGAAGAGAAGAATAGAATAACTTCTCATTCCACACACCTCTGCATATCAAACCTCGGCTGAACCTCAACCACATGATTAAACCATCAAAACAAATCAAAGGCCGAGGTTTGGGTTGACTGGTAAACTTTGGCGCTTTCTCCTGGCGATATCGACTGTCGCCACTCGGCGACATCGACTTAGCCACTTTGACTCGGGTCAACCACAGCTTGCCAGCCGCCGTTCGGCCATTTGACATGTGTCCATGTCACGTGGCACTATCGTCTGGCAATACCCACTATCGCACGACATTATCAAAGTGAGTAGCTCAGTCAACGCTTTGAGGCATCAAGTGTGTCGAGCTCACTCAACTCTTAGGCATTGAGTGCGTCGAGACCTATCGCTATCGCCCAGGCGATACTCACTATCGCTCGACGATAGATACCAATTGTTCTGCTGTCAAATTTGGGGTGTTACAACGAGCCATACACTATCACCTTCTCGTGCTGTAGCAAAACGCAGCCTAAGCCGCTCCCTTAAGCATCGTTGTAGATCTCATATCTCGTTGTTCCACAAGGTGAGCAAAAAATAGACATCGTAGTCAGACAGCTTTTCAACTCTTAGAAATCTTGCGCGCACGTGTAACGTCCCGAATCGCTCTAGGCCCCTAGTGTGTGTGTTTTGAGTCAGGAGGGTTGACTTGAGTCCTGAGAGTGCAGGGAATTGGACTGCACTTGTGGATAAATGGAGAATCAGTGTAAAAAGGAAGTAACACGGGTAGGGACACGACCGTGTGCCTACCCGTGTGCGTCGAGTTGAGCTCGACGAGCTGTGTTGAGATCGTCGAGCTGTGTCGACACCAAGGGACACGGGTAGGGACACGGCCGTGTGCCTACCCGTGTGCGTCGAGTTGAGCTCGACGACCCGTGTCGAGATTGTCGAGCTGTGTCGACACCAACGGACACGGGTAGGGACACGGCCGTGTGCCTACCCGTGTGCGTCGAGTTGAGCTCGACGACCCGTGTCGAGATCGTCGAGCTGTGTCGACACCAAGGGACACGGGTAGGGACACGGCCGTGTGCCTACCCGTGTGCGTCGAGTTGAGCTCGACGACCCGTGTCGAGATCGTCGAGCTGTGTCGACACCAAGTGACACGGGTAGTGACACGGCCGTGTCCCTACCCGTGTGCGTCGAGTTGAGCTCGACGAGAAGTGTCGAGACGCAACCCGAGAAGTACACGGCCAAGGACACGGCTATGCACACGGCCGTGTCATGTGGACACGGGTCGGGACACGCCCGGCGTGTCCCAACCCGTGTCAAGTATTGAACCGACATGGAAACTGTCGTTGCCGCTTCGCCAGGAAGGACACGGGTAAGGACACGGCCGTGTCCCTACCCGTGTCACATTTTATATATAAAGGGGAGAGAAAACCCTAGCCGTTTTCATGCTCTTTTCATCCCCTAATTCCTGTGAGAACTCCTGTGAGAGGGAAAACTGCAGAAGCAAGTTTTACCAAAGGAGATCCGCCATCGCCGTGAAAGAGAAGATGCCGCCAAGGAGAACTACGAGATCCATGGCTAGAAATGGTGGTACCGCTGGAGCCAATGTGAGTTTCCTACCCTCTCCCTTGGTGCTAGATCTATATTTATTTTCCTAGGAGAGACATCGGCTCAAGAGAGTCTTGATGGAGAGGAGAAGATTTCTAGGTTCGGCCATGCTAGGATTTGAATCCTAGACTTTAGATCTCTTCAACCCTTCCCCTTTTCTTCAATACGACGATGGGTGAATGGTTTCGTGAGGAGTTTTGGCCTTTGAGGTTGAATAAGGGAGGAGGACATGTCTGGAAAATTTAGGGATGATCGCCTTGAGGAGGAAGACGAACCGATGCCGTTCATTTTCCTTTAAGATGCGCGCAGAATCTGTAATCTGCGTGCAGCGAACTTCTAGGCTATTTTCTTGTAGGATATGGGCAGATCTGGGCTTCTGGCTAAACACGAAAGTTGTAGCCCTTGAAAATACCTTTCCAACGAGTGGTTGCACGACTTCAGGTGATGTCTGTGGCCCCGGGAAATCCTAATCGAGTTTGCAGTCCGGCAATTCCTTTACACAGAAATTGTGTTCTGTGCGCAGCGAACTTTGAAGCCGATTTCGAGTAAGTTATTGCCAGATCTGGGTTATGACCTGAATATGAAAGTTGTAGATCATGAAAAGGTCATTCCATCGAGGGGTCACACGACTTCACCGGATTCCTGTAGCCTCGGGAATCTCCAGTTGAAGTTGCTGTCCAGACTATTCCTGCACTTAAAAATCTGGGTTTATAATATTTGGATTTGGATTCGGTGAAACTAATATTACAGGTAACCTTGAGGCTTGGATAAACTCTTATGAATAATTAATTCAGTTGCATAAATGATGAAGATTATTAATCGGATTTCATGTGATAGAATTGTAAGATAGTATACTTGAATGATTTGACTGGTTAGAGGTTAGTAGATTTTTATACATGTGCATCTTGATATATTGTGTTGAAATCACCTGATATGACATATAGAAGGATAACTCATGGCCATGTGAATGTTGAATAGTAGATTGAATTTGGTAGTCCAATACTTAGAGAGTCGTCTTCCTATGAGTAGTGTTGTGTGAGTTTGTAAGTGCGGTGTTGACCGCCACTTGTTTTGGTTGTGTTGAGATGAGGTGTGGATGGATGGTTGGGCTGTGCCCTCGTGTTTGCTTCCGAGGCCCCTTCCACGTTATGTTGATGTGGTATTTGCATGTGGTGTGAGTCGACACGCGGTGTCGTAATCCCGGGTTAAGGATAGTGTGGCAGGTCTACGGGCTCGCCAGTCGTCACACCGACGGGAGTTGGCAGTTAGACTTGGTCGGTTTGGGCTGTGTCCTCGGTGTTCACGTCCCGAGGCCCCTCCGACCATGTGAACGGTTGGGCTGTGTCCTCGTGCTTTCTTCCGAGGCCCCTTCCGGGTCACGCAAGGCCAGTTCGGGCTGTGTTCTTGGTGCACATCTACCCAAGACCCCGCTGGGCCATAGTACGCATGGGCTCCACTGTTGTGTTCTTAGCGTTGAGGCGTACGGAGGCCTAGGTGAAGTAGTGTGATACCCGCCTAGTAGTAGAAGTGCCCGTTCTACTGTCACCGCCTGGCCACGGCGGCTGATGCCTGAGAGGTTAGCTACCTGCTCGAAAAGTGGGAACTATAGTCTGTGTCGACATAGCAATTGCATGGGTGTGCATGGGTGAGTCATTGCATAGCATTCATAGCATTTCATAACATTGCACAACAAGATCCTCATCGTATAAGTTTGTATGGGCACTCTTATACGCTGAGTTACTTTTATGTAACCCGATCCTTAACTTATAAGTTTGTATGGGCATTCTTATAAGTTAAGTTACTTTCCTGCTGTTACTTATACTTGCTAGTTTAGTGTAGCTCTTTCATATATGCTGACTATGATGCTGTTACTCTTACACTACTGCCACTTGCTTGTACCTCCTTTACTTGCTTACTTGTTATATACTATACTCTTGTTTCTTTTCTCCGCCCGGTGCCGAGGAGTCGCCGGGGGAGCGGATGTGAAACCACTTAGTCGTTTCGACTAACAGTTGCTATGTCTTCCTTTTTAGGAGGTCACGCCGCAGGTAGAGCAGCCGCAGACTACGCCGCAGGACAGCCAGGCCAGGACGACAGGGCCTGACGTGACGGTGCCGTCGATACCGTCTGTTTCCGATGTTAGTGTTTTGCTTACTCTGATGTAGCCCATTTGGGCAATGTTTAGCTGTACTCTGTTATATTGTAGAAGCATGTTTTAGCTTCTCATTATTGATGTATTTGGACATTATAACTTAGTGTGGATTTTGACTTCTTCTGTTTATTTATTTGGTTGGGTTGGCATGATATATTGATATTGTTATAGCCGGCGGGATAGGCGTCTTGTGGTACAGGTTAGCCCGTGTGCTAATGCTACCGCAAGGCGGCTGTTCCGGGCATAAGACTCCCCCTTCGTGCCGTGTTTTGGGATCCGGGGAGGGGGGGTCTTACAAATGGTATCAGAGCGCCACGATCCTCAACTAAGAAGTCATTCAACAATGGTGCCACCCCCGTTTGGTTAGTCAGTTTGGGGACAAACTGACTTAGCGGAAGCAGTGGTGTGCCCATATGTAATTCACATTAAGTTTGTCCAACTTTGACCTTAAGTTTAGCCAACCTGACCACAAATTTGTCGTGTATGTGTAGGTTCCACTGCATGTTGAGCCGATGGGGGTACTCCTACCCCTCCCATACCCACTCAGTTCGAACAGTCTGAGTTGGGGCAGACGCTCACCGCCATTCTTGATGCTTTTAAGGCACAGCAGGCTCCGGTGCAACAACAGGCCCCGAGCTCCAACTGGCTGAGCACCTTCCGGGCTCTCTCCCCTCCCGTCTACCTTGGGACGGAGTCAGCCGTACGTACAGAGGAATGGCTAGACACGATACAGGAGTTGTTGGCCGGTATCCGTTGCCCAGCCAACATGGCAGTGACATTGGCAGTGTCTGTCTTGGACTTACATGCGAAGAGGTGGTGGAAGTCCCTCATGTGCTCTACCTTCCAAGGCCGGATCTACACTGAGATAAGTTGGAGTGAATTCTCGGGTGTTTTCTTGGAGCACTTTATCCCTACATCGGCCCGAGATGAGCTTGAGCAGAGGTTCCTTCTACTAAAGCAGGGATCCAAGTCGGTTACAGAATACCAGCGGGAATTCCAGCATCTCGCAAGGTTTGCGGACTCTTATGAGTTGGATGACAGAGGTTATGCCAAGCGCTTCTATAAAGGGCTGCGAGATCCCCTAAGGCAGTCCCTTTTGTTTATAGCGGATGGTAGCTTGGCGGAGATCATTGATATGGCAAAAAGATTGGAGGCGGACCACCTGGGATGTAGTAAGAGGCCTGCGGAGGACGTGATGGAAGCCGGCCCAAGTAATAGAAGGAGACGGGACTTCAGAGGAGGAAGAGGTTATCAAAGAGGTGGAGGGCGTGTCCACCGAAACTATAGGGTGGAGCATCCAGTTCCGCAGCCGCCTGCGTTGCCTCCACCCCCATAGCATCAGCGATTTCAACAACTTGAAGGGCGTCGTGGTCTGGTGTGCTTCGAATGCAATCAGCCGGGCCACATCCGGCGTTTTTGCCCGCAGCTATATGGGAACGCCCCTCCTGCTCTCCCTCCTGCTCTCCCTCCAGCCGCTCCACGAGGGCGGGGATATATGCGCGGTCGAGGATGAGGACCGCCAAGAGGAAACCCCGGACCGGTCCGGGATCAGGTGTACGCGCTTGACATGGCGCAGGAAAGGAACCCACAAGATGTGATTGCAGGTATGATTTAATTAATTTACATATTTGCATGATCTAGCTTGAATTGATTAGAACTTACTAGCCAATAGCAATAAGTTTTGGTTGTTGGTACTTAGGCACCGTGATTATTGGCGGGAAGACAGCCTATGCGCTGTTCGATACCGGTGCCTCACACTCCTTTGTGTCCGAGGATTTCATAAAAGACATGGGGGATGTACAGTACTTCACTGGCATAGCTCGACGTGTACGCCTTCCGGACGGCTCGGAGATGATCGCGACCGCCAAGTGCGAGTTGGAGTTATTTATTGATGGGAAGGCCTTTGATACGCCGGCCACGGTTCTGAGAATGCCGGAGTTTGACATCATTTTGGGCATGGCATGGCTGGACTGGCACTTCGCGAGGATCGACTGCGCGGAGAAGCGGATCTATTTGAGGCATGGAGACTCTGACGTCATCTTCCAAGGTATTGGCTTCGCGCCACGTATGATATTATCTTCTATCCAGGCTGTAAAGGCTCATATGAAGGGGGAGGAGGTCTTCATGATCTGGTTCGAGTTGAAGGAAGCAGCGCTGGAATTAAAGGACGTACGGGTAGTGCGGGATTTTCCTGAGGTATTTCCTGAGAAGCTACCAGGATTACCTCCGCATAGAGAGGTTGACTTCCAGATCAACCTAGTACCAGGTGCCAAGCCTGTATCCAAGGCTCCGTACAGAATGGCCCCGAAAGAACTAGCAGAATTTAGAGTTCAACTACAGGAACTAGTGGATTCAGGGTTCGTTCGCCCCAGTTCATCACCATGGGGAGCCCCTGTGCTGTTCGTGAAGAAGAAGGATGGAACACTGCGATTGTGCATAGATTATCGGGAACTCAATCGGTTGACGGTGCGGAACACTTATCCGCTACCGCGGATCGATGAGTTGTTCGATCAACTAGTGGGAGCGCATTGGTTTTCTAAATTGGATTTGCGCTCCGGATACTATCAGTTGAGGATACAAGAAGGGGACATCCAGAAAATGGCCTTCAGTTCAAGATATGGTTTGTATGAGTTCACAGTAATGCCGTTTGGGCTCACAAATGCCCCTTCGGCCTTCATGAGCTTGATGAATAAGGTGTTTGAACCGTATTTGGACATCTTCGTCATTGTTTTCATCGACGACATCTTGGTCTACTCAAAGACGGAGGGGGAGCATGTCGAGCACCTGACCATGGTTTTGAAGAAATTGAAGGAGCATGCCTTGTATGCCAAGTTTAGCAAGTGTGAATTCTGGCTTAAGGAGGTTGCCTTCTTGGGGCATGTGATCAGTGGAGCAGGGTTAGTAGTGGATCCAGCAAAGGTGCGGGCCGTGAAGGAGTGGTCGCCCTTGAAGTCGGCGGCTGATGTACGAAGCTTTCTTGGACTTGCTGGCTACTACCGCAAGTTCGTGAAAGGTTTTTCCAAGATTGCCCTTCCTCTTACCTCCTTGACGAAGAAGGGTGTGCCATTTGAGTGGACACCTCAATGTGAAGAGGCATTTCAAGAATTGAAAGATAGGCTTACCTCCGCCCCCATCCTTGCACTTCCGTCTGGGAAGGAAGGATTCCAAGTTTACACGGACGCATCATATCAAGGGATGGGAGCGGTGCTGATGCAGCACGGGCATGTGATCGCTTATGCTTCAAGGCAGTTAAAGAAACATGAAATCAATTACCCGGTTCATGATTTGGAGTTGGGAGCAGTGGTGTTCGCTTTGAAATTCTGGAGGCATTATTTATATGGCGTGCACTGCGAGATCTTTTCTGATCACAAAAACTTGAAGTATGTTCACACTCAGAAGGAGTTGAACCTGAGACAACGGCGGTGGTTGGAATTTCTATGCGACTACGAGTTCACCATGAACTACCACCCCGGGAAAGCGAACTCGGTAGCCGATGCCTTGAGTAGAAAAGTGCCAGGCTCTAGCCCAGAGTCTCGGCTGATGAGCATGGAGTTGGCTCGGATGATCGAGGAGATGGAAATTACTTTAGTATTCAAGGATCCTTCGGCAGAGTATGCGGAGAATTTGGCCAACATGAGCATAGTTTGTGATATCCGAGACCGGATTCGGGTGGAGCAAGGAATGGATGCGGCCTTGGCCCCGGCAATCAAGGCAATTGAAGATGGGACCACCGAATGAGTACACACTCAAAGACGGCCTCATTTATTTTCGTGACCGACTCTATATTCCCAAGGGCGGCAAAATTCGGGAGGATATCTTGAGAGAGGCACATTCCTCTCAATATTCAGTGCACCCTGGTATTGCTAAGATGTACGCCGAATTGTGGAAGACCATGTGTTGGCCGGGAATGAAGAAAGATGTTCGCTACTATGTTACACATTGCGAAGCTTGCCAAAGAGTGAAGGCTGAATGCAGGAGTCCCGGTGGTTTGTTGCAGTCATTGCCCATCCCCGAATGGAAGTTCGAGGATATCTCCATGGACTTTGTTCATGGGTTACCTCGTTCCCGCTCCGGGAATGATTCAGTATGGGTTATTGTGGATCGACTGACAAAGGTGGCCCGGTTCATTCCAATGAAGAAGGAAGCACACGTGGATGTTTTGGTACGCCTTTTCGTGGAGCAATTTGTACGGTATCATGGCGTGCCCAAGACAATTGTTTCAGATCGGGATGGTCGGTTTACATCCAATGAGTGGAAGGCGGTACAGGCGTATTTGAGCTCACGCCTAACCTTTAGTACCGCATTTCACCCACAGACGGACGGGCAGTCAGAGCGGACCATCAGAACACTGGAGGATTTATTGAGGTTATGTGTGTTGGACAGAGGAGAGCCATGGGAAAGGCTCTTGCCACAAGTGGAATTCTCCTATAATAATAGCCATCAGGCAAGCATCGGCATGGCGCCCCATGAAGCCCTTTACGGAAGAAGGTGCAGGACTCCCTTGTCTTGGGTGCAAGATGAAGTTCCGAAGGCATTGGGGAACGAATATATAGATGATACTGATGCGGCGGTCAGATTGATACGGGATCGCATGTTGGAGGCTCAAAGTCGACAGGCGAAATATTATAATAAAAAGCATCGGATGGTGGAGTTCCAGGTGGGAGAAAAAAGTGTTCCTCAAGATTCGGCCGATACATGGAGTGTCGCGGGTGCGTGGAGTGAAAAAGCTCAGCCCAAGGTATGTTGGGCCTTATACTATATTGGAAAGGATTGGCCCGTTGGCCTATCGGTTGGAGTTACCACCAGAACTAGAAAATCTCCACGACGTGTTCCATGTGTCGTCGCTTTGAAAAGCACTGTTGCGGCCCGACCAGTATATTCCCACTACTGATGGTGCAGTGGCATCAGATAGGTCTGTGCGACTAGAGCCGGTGCTATTGTTGACAGCGAGACAAGGACTTTGCGCCGCAAAAGTGTTCCCTTAGTAAAGGTGCTATGGTTGAATCATGGGAAGGAGGAGTACACATGGGAGCCATTGGATTTAATGCAAACGCTACCCGGAGTTGTTTGCTCAAGGTAATTCTATTTAAAAGCAAGTGTTAAATTTCCTGTCATGCTTTCCTTCCCACAGCCTAAGCCTGATTTCGGGGACGAAATCTTTTATTTTGTTATAGGATTTGTAACGTCCCGAATCGCTCTAGGCCCCTAGTGTGTGTGTTTTGAGTCAGGAGGGTTGACTTGAGTCCTGGAGAGTGCAGGGAATTGGACTGCACTTGTGGATAAATGGAGAATCAGTGTAAAAAGGAAGTAACACGGGTAGGGACACGACCGTATGCCTACCCGTGTGCGTCGAGTTGAGCTCGACGAGCTGTGTCGAGATCGTCGAGCTGTGTCGACACCAAGGGTAGTGACACGGTAGGGACACGGCGTGTGCCTACCCGTGTGCGTCGCGAGTTGAGCTCGACGACCCCGTGTCGAGATTGTCGAGCTGTGTCGACACCAACGGACACGGGTAGGGACACGGCCGTGTGCCTACCCGTGTGCGTCGAGTTGAGCTCGACGACCCGTAGTCGAGATCGTCGAGCTGTGTCGACACCAAGGGACACGGGTAGGGACACGGCCGTGTGCCTACCCGTGTGCGTCGAGTTGAGCTCGACGACCCGTTGTCGAGATCGTCGAGCTGTGTCGACACCAAGTGACACGGGTAGTGACACGGCCGTGTCCCTACCCGTGTGCGTCGAGTTGAGCTCGACGAGAAGTGTCGAGACGCAACCCGAGAAGTACACGTCCAAGGACACAGCTATGCACACGGCCGTGTCATGTGGACACGGGTCGGGACACGCACCGACACGGGCGTGTCCCAACCCGTGTCAAGTATTGAACCGACATGGAAACTGTCGTTGCCGCCGCTTCGCCTGGAAGGACACGGGTAAGGACACGGCCGTGTCCCTACCCGTGTCACATTTTATATATAAAGGGGAGAGAAAACCCTAGCCGTTTCATGCTCTTTTCATCCCCTAATTCCTGTGAGAACTCCTGTGAGAGCGAAAACTGCAGAAGCAAGTTTTACCAAAGGAGATCCGTCATCGCCGTGAAAGAGAAGATGCCGCCAAGGAGAACTACGAGATCCATGGCTAGAAATGGTGGTACCGCTGGAGCCAATGTGAGTTTCCTACCCTCTCCCTTGGTGCTAGATCTATATTTATTTCCTAGGAGAGACATCGGCTCAAGAGAGTCTTGATGGAGAGGAGAAGATTTCTAGGTTCGGCCATGCTAGGATTTGAATCCTAGACTTTAGATCTCTTCAACCCTTCCCCTTTTCTTCAATACGACGATGGTGAATGGTTTCGTGAGGAGTTTTGGCCTTTGAGGTTGAATAAGGGAGGAGGACATGTCTGGAAAATTTAGGATGATCGCCTTGAGGAGGAAGACGAACCGATGCCATTCATTTTCCTTTAAGATGCGCGCAGAATCTGTAATCTGCGCGCCGAACTTCTAGGCTATTTTCTTGTAGGATATGGGCAGATCTGGTTCTGGCTAAACACGAAAGTTGTAGCCCTTGAAAATACCTTTCCACGAGTGGTTGCACGACTTCAGGTGATGTATGTGGCCCCGGGAAATCCTAATCGAGTTTGCAGTCCGCAATTCCTGTACACAGAAATTGTGTTCTGTGCGCAGCGAACTTTGAAGCCGATTTCGAGTAAGTTATTGCCAGATCTGGGTTATGAC
Source organism: Platanthera guangdongensis (assembly GCA_039583875.1). Lineage (NCBI taxonomy): Eukaryota > Viridiplantae > Streptophyta > Magnoliopsida > Asparagales > Orchidaceae > Platanthera > Platanthera guangdongensis. Next base: position 145,689,892 of record CM077152.1, read on the forward strand.
CTGAATATGAAAGTTGTAGATCATGAAAATATCTTTCCATCGAGGGGTTACACGACTTCACCGGATTCCTGTAGCCTCGGGAATCTCCAGTTGAAGTTGCTGTCCAGACTATTCCTGCACTTAAAAATCTGGGTTTATAATATTTGGATTTGGATTCGGTGAAACTAATATTACAGGTACCTTGAGGCTTGGATAAACTCTTATGAATAATTAATTCAGTTGCATAAATGATGAAGATTATTAATCGGATTTCATGTGATAGAATTGTAAGATAGTATACTTGAATGATTTGACTGGTTAGAGGTTAGTAGATTTTTATACATGTGCATCTTGATATATTGTGTTGAAATCACCTGATATGACATATAGAAGGATAACTCATGGCCATGTGAATGTTGAATAGTAGATTGAATTTGGTAGTCCAATACTTAGAGAGTCGTCTTCCTATGAGTAGTGTTGTGTGAGTTTGTAAGTGCGGTGTTGACCGCCACTTGTTTTGGTTGTGTTGAGATGAGGTGTGGATGGATGGTTGGGCTGTGCCCTCGTGTTTGCTTCCGAGGCCCCTTCCACGTTATGTTTGATGGTATTTGCATGTGGTGTGAGTCGACACGCGGTGTCGTAATCCCGGGTTAAGGATAGTGTGGCAGGTCTACGGGCTCGCAGTCGTCACACCGACGGGAGTTGGCAGTTAGACTTGGTCGGTTTGGGCTGTGTCCTCGGTGTTCACGTCCCGAGGCCCCTCCGACCATGTGAACGGTTGGGCTGTGTCCTCGTGCTTTCTTCCGAGGCCCCTTCCGGGTCACGCAAGGCCAGTTCGGGCTGTGTTCTTGGTGCACATCTACCCAAGACCCCGCTGGGCCATAGTACGCATGGGCTCCGCTGTTGTGTTCTTAGCGTTGAGGCGTACGGAGGCCTAGGTGAAGTAGTGTGATACCCGCCTAGTAGTAGAAGTGCCCGTTCTACTGTCACCGCCTGGCCACGGCGGCTGATGCCTGAGAGGTTAGCTACCTGCTCGAAAAGTGGGAACTATAGTCTGTGTCGACATAGCAATTGCATGGGTGTGCATGGGTGAGTCATTGCATAGCATTCATAGCATTTCATAATATTGCACAACAGATCCTCATCGTATAAGTTTGTATGGGCACTCTTATACGCTGAGTTACTTTTATGTAACCCGATCCTTAACTTATAAGTTTGTATGGGCATTCTTATAAGTTAAGTTACTTTCCTGCTGTTACTTATACTTGCTAGTTTAGTGTAGCTCTTTCATATATGCTGACTATGATGTTGTTACTCTTACACTACTGCCACTTGCTTGTACCTCCTTTACTTGCTTACTTGTTATATACTATACTCTTGTTTCTTTTCTCCGCCCGGTGCCGAGGAGTCGCCGGGGGCGGATGTGAAACCACTTAGTCGTTTCGACTAACGGTTGCTACGTCTTCCTTTTTAGGAGGTCACGCCGCAGGTAGAGCAGCCGCAGACTACGCCGCAGGACAGTCAGGCTAGGACGACAGGGCCTGACGTGACGGTGCCGTCGATACCGTCTGTTTCCGATGTTAGTTTTTTGCTTACTCTGATGTAGCCCGTTTGGGCAATGTTTAGCTGTACTCTGTTATATTGTAGAAGCATGTTTTAGCTTCTCATTATTGATGTATTTGGACATTATAACTTAGTGTGGATTTTGACTTCTTCTGTTTATTTATTTGGTTGGGTTGGCATGATATATTGATATTGTTATAGCCGGCGGGATAGGCGTCTTGTGGTACAGGTTAGCCCGTGTGCTAATGCTACCGCAAGGCGGCTGTTCCGGGCATAAGACTCCCCCTTCGTGCTGTGTTTTGGGATCCGGGGAGGGGGGGTCTTACACACGCTTGAGAACATACAAACTTCTGATCGTTACTTGTCATGGTCGTGAGGGGTGATGCTATCTGTGAGAAGTTCTCCACAAAATGCCTGTAGTAGCAGGAAAGTCCAACAAAATTCCGGACTTCCGCCACTAAAGACAACACAGGTCACTCCCTTTATCGCAACAATCTTCGTTGGATCCACCGCGATTCCCTCTCCACTAACAATGTGACCAAGGAACGCTACCGAAGACAGCCAAAATTCACACTTTGAGAACTTGGCGTACAGCTGACTGCTTCTCAGTGTAACTCCCTTGATTTTTCGATGTTTGTTTTATATTTATTTAGTGACGTATTAAAGACGTTAGGGCATTACTTTGACGCGTAGTTAATGAGCGCCATTGTTGGAGTGTGATTTTGCTCGGGATTTTTGATGTTTTGTGTTTGGGAAATTTTAACCCAAGTTTGGTTTGTCGTATCCTGATTTCTACATAGCCATTAGATTCGTGACATCGATATTTAGCCTTGGTGCGAATTTCATGGTAATCAGAGATGATTTGGGTTTTCTAGTCGTTTGAGAGTTAAGCTAACTATAATATTAATATATTATACATATATATAAATACTTATACGTAATGGAAAAGCCCTATTCATCATCTCTCCCAAGCCGTCGGCCATTGCGAAGCTCAGAAGGAGAGAAAGTGACGGACATTGCAAGTGTTCCTACCATTACCGTAGGAGTTCCGGTGCACGAAATCATCGGTGGAGGGTGGATTCGGAAATCTCTCGCCGAGATCTTCGCATGCAGGGTGAGTTTTCCCCATTTCTTGGATTTTTGGAATTAAGGTTTTTGACCTTGACTCTTGTTTGCCCGAAAAGTTTCAAGAATTGTAGCCGAGGAGTTCTTGCAGCCGATCCTTGTAGCGGAGCACTCTTGAGGCCAGATTTCGGAAGGTTTGAGGCAAGTGGTGATTTTTTCCCATTGCTATGTTTCTTGTTTGTATTACCCTTCTTTCATCTTTCCTTTCCTCCTTAGAAGATAGGAGTAGTGTAGGGTTCAGCTAGGTCGAAATCCGCCTGGTAGAGTGGAAGACCGTCTGAGTCGAATTCGTCGAGTATGCGTGAGTCTGCAAGAGTGAAATTCACCGAGTATGGGAATTGGTCTAAGTAAAATTCATCGAATATCGGCGTTAGGTCAAGTCATTTCGTCGAGTGATATTGGCGTCGAGTGAAGTCTTTTCCGTCGAGTATGCTTCGTCGAGCAGTTTCGATGAATTCGTCGAGTGGCTGCAGTTTTGGCGTAGAGTGCCTTGAATTTTCCAAGTAAATTTTGTCAAGTTTTGCCCTCGGGTAAGGAAGAATCGTCAATTATTATCGACAAATTCCTCGTGGACTTAGAGAATTATGCGTTGATTCGTAAGGTATCGAAGTATGGTCAAGCCGATTGGTTGAGTATCGATAGGTTAGCTTAATTTCACCAAGTACAATTCGTTGAGTGTCTCCTGTATTCGTCAAGTATATTTGATGAATCTGCATGCACTTAGGATTTTTCTGGCCGAATTAAGTCTGATTTGTCTAGTATTGACTTAGAAGAATTTTCGGTATTTATGGATAAGTCTTGTGCTTGGTTTGGGGTTTTGTCGGTATTTATGGATGTTTTGTTATGGCCTTTTGGTTGGCAGTGGATAAAAGACCACCAACTTAGTGCCAATTTGTGAATCATTGCATTTGGTGGGTTTTTGGATTTTCTTATGGGCTGTTGGGTTGTGTTGGACAATGTGACCACCACCACAGTGTCTTTTTGAGATGTTTTGACTGTTAGGTTGTGTTTGACAATGTGGTCACCACCGCAGTGCCTTTTGAGTTGTTTGGTCTGATAGTTTATGTTGGACAATGTATCACTGAATCAGCACCGTTTTGCCAAGTGTTAATGATTCATGTGTTTAGAGCAGCTCAGTATCTTTCTTCTTATTTATATAGGTATATGTTACTTTGCTTACTCTTGGAGATGATAACGTAGCATGGCTTCATTTCGCAATTGTTGTAACTTCTCTCACTTTTACCTTTGAAAATTCTTCATTACTTGTTATATTATGACTTATTTGCTGTGATTTGACTGCTATTTCCATTTTGGGTTGGTAACCCTTTGATTCCTCTTGTATATTTTTACTATTGATATTTTATTTCCACTTGTACATTCTTGCTGAGGTGTTCTTTTCTTTTGAATGTCTTAGGCTCGGAGCAGTAGCCGTCTGAGCAGCTAATGTTGGTAGTCGCAGGTGTTCTTTAATTGTTGTTGTGGTTCTTCCCTCACCATTGTGAGGTAGTTTTCTTGACTTTATTTTAGTTCTGACATGCATGTTGTTTGCTGGGTTCGTGTCAGTTTGTTGACGCCCACTAGAGTTTATTGTAGAATGTTGAGTTACTTTCTAGATGTTGTACCATTTTCTAGATGGTTTGTTGGATTAACTTGCTCTCTGGGAAGGTTTTGTGCTAGGATTGCTTGTTAGTTATATTAAAAGTATAAAAGTATCAATATGCTTATCTCATTCTCATAATAACTTTTCAAATCCAAAGTCATTATATTTTAACGAACGTAAAAGCTCTTTTTATACTTATATTAAAACTAGAGGTAACATATCATGAGATGTCCTACTGGATGTTCATGCTCATGTAGGTTAATAATTGAACAAATTAAAGTATTTTCCGCAGCGTATTTTCATATGTTTACTCGTGGACTAGTTGATGCACTGAGCTGAGTGATACGACCATGAAAACTTAACTAAAAATATATTGTCTTCATATCAAACTTAAGAATTTAATACAAAGTGTTTGGTTTAGGTTCTTGTCTTAGAGCCCGCAGTTATCTCCTGCACGACATGGCATCACGATGAGTATTTTTTCTAACTCTAATATGTTGTTTAATGCTGAGAAAATGCGGGCTGTGCAGTTGGATTCAGAGGTGTAGTTTTAGTGATCTTGTTCCATTTCATACACACATCGATGTGTTATCGGTACATCTTGCCTGAAGCATGAACACTACACTCATAAGCATGACAAGAACTATACGAGGCATATTATATAGTATGGGATACATAATATATGTTTTTATATGAATCCTCATAGGAAACAACATGTGACTGTTATGTATTATGAGATGCATAACAATCACCACAAGAGTGTTCATTAGATTTTGCTTTTTGTTACATGCGATGTTTTGTAGTATAGTATGCATAATATTTCATGTGTACGCCGCTCATAACATGCATTATGGACTTTATTAGAATGCATAGCACAATATGTATGACATAACATCGCATTAACACATATGTCAAGCCAAGATCCACATGATGGCATACGTACACACATGAATTTAAATCAAAAAGAATAAGAATTCATGCATTCATAGTTTATGCACATGAGTCCATAGGATGATGGTATATCATCCTAAGTTAAGCATAACATAATTAATAAAAATCTCAGAGCAAGTTAACATCATGAGCAAGTATCTATACATATATGGTCTGAACAAAGCTGAGTGCTTCTAGCATTAAGCTAGGTTTTGATTAGTTGTTCGTTGTACTATTAGGAATTCCGCCTAAGCATGTTGAGACGAGGTCGACTCGCTGGATTGAGTGCAAGTCGTTAGGTGCGCAAAGTGAGGCTGTGATTGAAGGGCTGCGGCATAGCAATGAGGCTCTATCATGGTAGATGGTTAAGATGCAATCGCAAATTCATGCATTGTTGACTATCGCTCAGGGCAGCAGCCTAGAGTGTAGGACCCTATAGTGGGTCATGTTATTCCTATTCCTCTTGCTCCTTTGGTGCCTCTAGTTTTGCTACCACCAGAGTTGAATTTCATTTCTCTCTATAAGTGACTAGTACCTCCTACCTATGACAATAGAGCTAGCTTTATGACATTGGATGACTGGATCATCATTATCAAAGAGATGTTTTTGTATTCAGGAATTTCTGCTGACCAAAGAGTGATCGCTGTTGTATACCAGCTGAAGGGTCTTGCAAAGAGCTAGTGTCTAAGTGAAAATGAGAGCCTTACGGATGGATGTTCATGGGAATCTTTCAAGGAGTTGTTGCTGAGGAAATTTCTGTCGTCGGTCAAGCAAGACTGTTTGATGAACAACTTTCTACATTTGAAACAAAGATACCTCACAATTAGTGAGTACGAGATAGAGTTTAGCAAGTTGAGCAGATTTGCCCCGGATTTGTTAGCCTCTGAGGCGAGTAGAGTAAAGAGCTTTCTGGGTGGTATTATGAGCAACATCCAGTAATTGGCTAGAATATATGGATCTGAGAATTATGCTGAGGCAGTAGAAGCTGCTCTAAAAGTAGAAGCTATCGATAATTCCAAGAATCAATGTATATAAATGAGGAAGGACAAGAGAAAGTCTGATGATAGTATAAAGCTGACGGGAATCTGGCCACGCATCGAAGAAAGGAAGCAAGGAGGCGTGTAGTTTCTGTGGCCATACAGTCCATCCATTCGAAAAGTGTTTCAAAAGGTTGGAAGTTCATAAGCAGTAGCAGGTGCTTATAATTCAGAGCGCACCCAAAGGAGATCTGGTCTGTGCTTCGTGTAAGCAGAAGGGACATGATGTTGCCCATTGTTGGAGTAAAGATAAGGTATGCTTCCAGTGTGGACAAAAAGGGCATTTGAAGTCTAGATGCCCATGGTTTCATCCCCCGCTACAGCCAGTTCCACTACAAGCCTTGTTGTCACCGTAGCTGGAAAAAGGGAGGGGCAAGCTGAATGTGGTGACTTTGGAAGAAGCGCAGACTTCCATCCAAGTGATCTCAGGTTAGATTCTAATCTAGTTCTTATCTAGTAGCTATAGTTTCGATGTTGTTCGGCTAGTTACCTATACGATTTGATAGGGAATTTTAAGGTAAAGAAACATTGGGCATGATCTTTTTGATTCTGGTGCTACCAATCGTTCTTGGCTAGGACTTCCGTAGAACGTCATCGTCTAACTCTCGACCATGTTGGCGATTGGTTTTGCATTAAGTTTCCCTCTAGTGAATCTATGGTGTTAGACCAGGGTATCCAGAGTTGTCATATTCTTTTAGGTGACTTCCTAGCGTTTGTCGATCTGAAGGTGTTAGAGCTGGAGGACGTCGATGTGATTTTGGGAGTGGACTGGTTGTCTAGATATGATGATATTATTCATTGCAAGGTAAAGCATTTGGACTTCAAGATGGAAAACGACCACCCCAGGAGTGTGTATGTTTTCCCGCGCCAGGATTCCCAAATTATTTTTGCCATATGTGCTCGAAAACACTTAGATTCTGGTTGTTTTGTTTGCTTAGTTTCAATTTTGGAAA